>OZ037895.1:0-1342760 GCA_964035575.1 Rhynchopus sp. YZ270_cl-10 | reverse complement strand
TGCGGGGTTTGGGGTTTGCGGGTTTGCGGGTTTGCGGGTTTGGGGTTTGCGGGTTTGCGGGTTTGCGGGTTTGCGGGTTTGCGGGTTTGCGGGTTTGCGGGTTTGCGGGTTTGCGGGTTTGCGGGTTTGCGGGTTTGCGGGTTTGCGGGTTTGCGGGTTTGCGGGTTTGCGGGTTTGCGGGTTTGCGGGTTTGCGGGTTTGCGGGTTTGCGGGTTTGCGGGTTTGCGGGTTTGCGGGTTTGCGGGTTTGCGGGTTTGCGGGTTTGCGGGTTTGCGGGTTTGCGGGTTTGCGGGGGTTTGCGGGTTTGCGGGTTTGCGGGTTTGCGGGTTTGCGGGGTTTGCGGGTTTGCGGGTTTGCGGGTTTGCGGGTTTGCGGGTTTGCGGGTTTGCGGGTTTGCGGTTTGCGGGTTTGCGGGTTTGCGGGTTTGCGGGTTTGCGGGTTTGCGGGTTTGCGGCGGTTTGCGGTTTGCGGGTTTGCGGGTTTGCGGGTTTGCGGGTTTGCGGGTTTGCGGGTTTGCGGGTTTGCGGGTTTGCGGGTTTGCGGGTTGCGGGTTTGCGGGGTTTGCGGGTTTGCGGGTTTGCGGGTTTGCGGGTTTGCGGGTTTGCGGGTTTGCGGGTTTGCGGGGTTTGCGGGTTTGCGGGTTTGCGGGTTTGCGGGTTTGCGGGTTTGCGGGTTTGCGGGTTTGCGGGTTTGCGGGTTTGCGGGTTTGCGGGTTTGCGGGTTTGCGGGTTTTGCGGGTTTGCGGGTTTGCGGGTTTGCGGGTTTGCGGGTTTGCGGGTTTGCGGGTTTGCGGTTTGCGGGTTTGCGGGTTTGCGGTTTGCGGGTTTGCGGGTTTGCGGGTTTGCGGGTTTGCGGGTTTGCGGGTTTGCGGGTTTGCGGGTTTGCGGGTTTGCGGGTTTGCGGGTTTGCGGGTTTGCGGGTTTGCGGTTTGCGGGTTTGCGGGTTTGCGGGTTTGCGGGTTTGCGGGTTTGCGGGTTGCGGGTTTGCGGGTTTGCGGGTTTGCGGGTTTGCGGGTTTGCGGGTTTGCGGGTTTGCGGGTTTGCGGGTTTGCGGGTTTGCCGGGTTTGCGGGTTTGCGGGTTTGCGGGTTTGCGGGTTTGCGGGTTTGCGGGTTTGCGGGTTTGCGGTTTGCGGGTTTGCGGGTTTGCGGGTTTGCGGGTTTGCGGGTTTGCGGGTTTGCGGGTTTGCGGGTTTGCGGGGTTTGCGGGTTTGCGGGTTTGCGGGTTTGCGGGTTTGCGGGTTTGCGGGTTTGCGGGTTTGCGGGTTTGCGGGTTTGCGGGTTTGCGGGTTTGCGGGTTTGCGGGTTTGCGGGTTTGCGGGTTTGCGGGTTTGCGGGTTTGCGGGTTTGCGGGTTTGCGGGTTTGCGGGTTTGCGGGTTTGCGGGTTTGCGGTTTGCGGGTTTGCGGGTTTGCGGGTTTGCGGGTTTGCGGGTTTGCGGGTTTGCGGGTTTGCGGGTTTGCGGTTTGCGGGTTTACGGGTTTGCGGGTTTGCGGGTTTGCGGGTTTGCGGGTTTGCGGGTTTGCGGGTTTGCGGGTTTACGGGTTTGCGGGTTTGCGGGTTTGCGGGTTTGCGGGTTTGCGGGTTTGCGGGTTTGCGGGTTTGCGGTTTGCGGGTTTGCGGGTTTGCGGGTTTGCGGGTTTGCGGGTTTGCGGGTTTGCGGGTTTGCGGGTTTGCGGGTTTGCGGGTTTGCGGGTTTGCGGGTTTGCGGGTTTGCGGGTTTGCGGGTTTGCGGTTTGCGGTTTGCGGGTTTGCGGGTTTGCGGGTTTGCGGGTTTGCGGGTTTGCGGGTTTGCGGGTTTGCGGGTTTGCGGGTTTGCGGGTTTGCGGGTTTGCGGGTTTGCGGGTTTGCGGGTTTGCGGGTTTGCGGGTTTGCGGGTTTGCGGTTTGCGGGTTTGCGGGTTTGGCGGGTTTGCGGGTTTGCGGGTTTGCGGGTTTGCGGGTTTGCGGGTTTGCGGGTTTGCGGGTTTGCGGGTTTGCGGGTTTGCGGGTTTGCGGGTTTGCGGGTTTGCGGGTTTGCGGGTTTGCGGGTTTGCGGGTTTGCGGGTTTGCGGGTTTGCGGGTTTGCGGGTTTACGGGTTTGCGGGTTTGCGGGTTTGCGGGTTTGCGGGTTTGCGGGTTTGCGGGTTTGCGGGTTTGCGGGTTTGCGGGTTTGCGGGTTTGCGGGTTTGCGGGTTTGCGGGTTTGCGGGTTTGCGGGTTTGCGGGTTTGCGGGTTTGCGGGTTTGCGGGTTTGCGGGTTGCGGGTTTGCGGGTTTGCGGGTTTGCGGGTTTGCGGGTTTGCGGGTTTGCGGGTTTGCGGGTTTGCGGGTTTGCGGGGTTTGCGGGTTTGCGGGTTTGCGGGTTTGCGGGTTTGCGGGTTTGCGGGTTTGCGGGTTTGCGGTTGTTTGACGGGTTTGCGGGTTTGCGGGTTTGCGGGTTTGCGGGTTTGCGGGTTTGCGGTTTGCGGGTTTGCGGGTTTGCGGGTTTGGCGGGTTTGCGGGTTTGCGGGTTTGCGGGTTTGCGGGGTTTGCGGGTTTGCGGGTTTGCGGGTTTGCGGGTTTGCGGGTTTGCGGGTTTGCGGGTGTTTGCGGGTTTGCGGGTTTGCGGGTTTGCGGGTTTGCGGGTTTAGCGGGTTTGCGGGTTTGCGGGTTTGCGGGTTTGCGGGTTTGCGGGTTTGCGGGTTGCGGGTTTGCGGGTTTGCGGGTTTGCGGGTTTGCGGGTTTGCGGGTTTGCGGGTTTGCGGGTTTGCGGGTTTGCGGGTTTGCGGGTTTGCGGGGTTTGCGGGGTTTGCGGGTTTGCGGGTTTGCGGGGTTTGGGTGCGGGTTTGCGGGTTTGCGGGTTTGCGGGTTTGCGGGTTTGCGGGTTTGCGGGTTTGCGGGTTTGCGGGTTTGCGGGTTTGCGGGTTTGCGGTTTGGTTTGCGGGTTTGCGGGTTTGCGGGTTTGCGGGTTTGCGGTTTGCGGGTTTGCGGGTTTGCGGGTTTGCGGGTTTGCGGGTTTGCGGGTTTGCGGGTTTGCGGGTTTGCCGGGTTTTGCGGGTTTGCGGGTTTGCGGGTTTGCGGGTTTAGCGGGTTTGCGGGTTTGCGGGTTTGCGGGTTTGCGGGTTTGCGGGTTTGCGGGGGTTTGCGGGTTTGCGGGTTTGCGGGTTTGCGGGTTTGCGGGTTTGCGGGTTTGCGGGTTTGCGGGTTTGCGGGTTTGCGGGTTTGCGGGTTTGCGGGTTTGCGGGTTTGCGGGTTTGCGGGTTTGCGGGTTTGCGGGTTTGCGGTGGTTTGCGGGTTTGCGGGTTTGCGGGTTTGCGGTTTGCGGGTTTGCGGGTTTGCGGGTTTGCGGGTTTGCGGGTTTGCGGGTTTGCGGGTTTACGGTGGTTTGCGGGTTTGCGGGGTTTGCGGGTTTGCGGGTTTGCGGGGTTTGCGGGTTTGCGGGTTGCGGGTTTGCGGGTTTGCGGGTTTGCGGGTTTGCGGGTTTGCGGGTTTGCGGGTTTGCGGGTTTGCGGGTTTGCGGGTTTGCGGGTTTGCGGGTTTGCGGGTTTGCGGGTTTGCGGGTTTACGGGTTTGCGGGTTTACGGGTTTTGCGGGTTTGCGGGTTTGCGGGTTTGCGGGTTTGCGGGTTTGCGGGTTTGCGGGTTTGCGGGTTTGCGGGTTTGCGGGTTTGCGGGTTTGCGGGTTTGCGGGTTTGCGGGTTTGCGGGTTTGCGGGTTTGCGGGTTTGCGGGTTTGCGGGTTTGCGGGTTTACGGGTTTGCGGGTTTGCGGGTTTGCGGGTTTGCGGGTTTGCGGGTTTGCGGGTTTGCGGGTTTACGGGTTTGCGGGTTTGCGGGTTTGCGGGTTTGCGGGTTTGCGGGTTTGCGGGTTTGCGGGTTTGCGGGTTTGCGGGTTTGCGGGTTTGCGGGTTTGCGGGTTTGCGGGTTTGCGGTTGCGGGTTTGCGGGTTTGCGGGTTTGCGGGTTTGCGGGTTTGCGGGTTTGCGGGTTTGCGGGTTTGCGGGTTTGCGGGTTTGCGGGTTTGCGGGTTTGCGGGTTTGCGGGTTTGCGGGTTTGCGGGTTTGCGGGTTTGCGGGTTTGCGGGTTTGCGGGTTTGCGGGTTTGCGGGTTTGCGGTGTTTGCGGGTTTGCGGGTTTGCGGGTTTGCGGGTTTTGCGGGTTTGCGGGTTTGCGGGTTTGCGGGTTTGCGGGTTTGCGGGTTTGCGGTTTGCGGGTTTGCGGGTTTGCGGGTTTGCGGGTTTGCGGGTTTGCGGTTTGCGGGTTTGCGGGTTTGCGGGTTTGCGGGTTTGCGGTTTGCGGGTTTGCGGGTTTGCGGGTTTGCGGGTTGCGGGTTTGCGGGTTTGCGGGTTTGCGGGTTTGCGGGTTTGCGGGTTTGCGGGTTTGCGGGTTTGCGGGTTTGCGGGTTTGCGGGTTTGGCGGGTTTGCGGGGTTTGCGGGTTTGCGGGTTTGTGCGGGTTTGCGGGTTTGGCGGGTTTGCGGGTTTGCGGGTTTGCGGGTTTGCGGGTTTGCGGGTTTGCGGGTTTGCGGGTTTGCGGGTTTGCGGGTTTGCGGGTTTGCGGGTTTGCGGGTTTGCGGGTTTGCGGGTTTGCGGGTTTGCGGGTTTGCGGGTTTGCGGGTTTGCGGGTTTGCGGGTTTGCGGGTTTGCGGGTTTGCGGGTTTGCGGGTTTGCGGGTTTGCGGGTTTGCGGGTTTACGGGTTTGCGGGTTTGCGGGTTTGCGGGTTTGCGGGTTTGCGGGTTTGCGGGTTTGCGGGTTTGCGGGTTTGCGGTTTGCGGGTTTGCGGGTTTGCGGGTTTGCGGGTTTGCGGGTTTGCGGGTTTGCGGGTTTGCGGGTTTGCGGGTTTGCGGGTTTGCGGGTTTGCGGGTTTGCGGGTTTGCGGGTTTAATCTGAGCATTACACATATCCTAATCACCAAAATATTCGAAGAACATGGGAATCATGTGTGTTTTTTGGGTTTGCACAAGGTGATGTTAACGTAAAAAAGGCCAGTCTCTTTCGAAACTGGCCATGTTTTGACAAAGTTGTGTGAAGAATATAATCTTCATGCTTCCATACCAATGAAGTACAGAAACTGTAGCTTTAGAAATCGTTGGTTGCCTTTTTTCTCTACAATGTTCTAAGCTCCAACATGAACTGGTAAGCCTTCTTCCAGTGTCCTAAATATGGTCGCTTTTTCGTACCTAACCTATTGGTCACTGGGAAGGGTCTGCACAGAATATGCTTAGGTGATAGGCTTACACAAGTATATTCATAAGAGTCAACAGTGGTTTCTGAAGGGGTATATGTGGTACCAGTGCCACAAATGGTTGCACACATGGTTTTGCAGGCAATATACAAATGGGTTGCAGCAAGCACTTGTGTGTGATGGGAATCATGTGTGTTTTTTGGGGTTTGCAGAAGGTGATGCTAACGTAAAAAAGGCCAGTCTCTTTCGAAACTGGCCATGTTTTGACAAAGTTGTGTGAGAAGAATATAATCTTCATGCTTCCATACCAATGAAGTACAGAAACTGTAGCTTTAGAAATCGTTGGTTGCCTTTTTTCTCTACAACGTTCTGAGTACAGACGTGTCCTGGGAAGCATGCCAGTAGTGTAAAAAATATGATGGTTTTTTTGTACCTAACATCTTGTACACTGAGAAGGTTCTGCACAAGTGGAAGCCTATATAAGGATATTCATAAGAGTCAAAAGGGGCTTCTGAAGGGGTATATGGGTAGTATGAGCTCATATGAATCCATTAAAAGCGTCTATGGCATGATCTAAGCATCACATAATTTCTGAAATCAATACCAACCACAATTTACGGCTATTTTTCCAGCAATAGCCGTATCATGGCTTATAACCATACCTAAGGATGTCCAATATGCTGGAAAAGTTAATAATCTTGGGTATATAGGGTTTTTGGGCACATTTGAGTCAATTGCGGGGTCTTACGATTTAATCTGAGTATCACACATATCCTAATCACCTATATAATCGAAAAACACATACAAAATGACCTACATAGCCGTAAAATGACCCAAATGTGCATATTCGGGTTGAAATTTCATTTTTTCGGAAAGTTTTTTTTTCTCAACAATTACATGGGTGAGTTCCGAGTACATTATGGGGTCGTAAGTTTTTATTCGAGCATCACACATTATGTAGAATAATTTATGCCATACAATGTTACCAAAAAAAGTCGATTTTTGGTCACTTTTTCAAAAATATGAAAATTCGATTTTTGGGTACTAGATAGGTCTTTCCGGTGCAAAAACGACCGTTAAATGGATTCTCCGGGGTCCTAAGGCCCCAAAAATCACTTTTGGACACACGGGCAATATCCCAGTATACCCTAGGAAATTGGTGGGAACCCAAAAATTGGCCTCAAAATCCGACCAAAACCAAGGTTTCTGTAGAGGTACATGTGAACCTCATGTGTGTTCTGGAGACCCATTTTGTTTTTAAAAGTGAATCTAAATAGCCAAAAATTTAAAACTCTTGTAGCGCATTCGGAATAGAGGGGGTATTCGCGAAAACCTGTGCGAAACATTTATCAATTCAGGTCTGACCCACATGGTCATGACCCCATATTTTGGGTGCGGAAAACACCCTATCTGTTGACCTACCGGCTTGTATGCCTGTATACCTGGTTGGGTCAACTTTTTGAAAATTTCCTGGGCCATATACCCTATTTGGGCCCCCTGAATCCATTGCGACATCGTTTTTTCACATCCGAGTGAAAACTAATATATAGGATAACCCATGGGTATGGGTACCTCGCTCAATACCCCTAAAATCAGTGCTTTTGAAAATGACCCTATGGAAAAATGTATCCAAAATATTGAAACATGTTCTCCTGGCATCTGCAACACGATATTTTGGGCCCCCTGGGCCCCGGGGGCCCTACGGGCCCCCATATTCGCGAAAAGTTGGGCATCCCAGCTAGTGGGTCGGTACTGGGTATACAAACATCCCCCCAAAAAGTGAGATTTTGACCCCCCAAAAATGGCCATTTTTTTACTCCCCGGGACCTTCTCAGGTGTGTATTCGGACCCTCTCGTGGTCTTAAACCGGATTTTTGGGGCCCCCACACCCTGGAATACCCCCCATAGTGTCGTTTTTTCACCCGCAGGGCCGATTTTTTAGAAAAAATTTGGTTTTTAAGGAACAACATTTACCCTGCGACACCTTGAAAAACAGGTGATTTTTGCCTTTTTCAGTTGTGTGTGTGCAGTGCCGAATTCCCCAGGCTTGGTGAAAGTTGTGCCTCAAATACCCCTATGTGGGTTGGAAA
This sequence comes from Rhynchopus sp. YZ270_cl-10, assembly GCA_964035575.1. Lineage (NCBI taxonomy): Eukaryota > Euglenozoa > Diplonemea > Diplonemida > Diplonemidae > Rhynchopus > Rhynchopus sp. YZ270_cl-10. The sequence goes on along the minus strand of OZ037895.1, from coordinate 1,335,537 downwards.
AATCAAATAAAGATAAAATTTTGAGGCAGCCTGGGGGTGTGCTATGGTAAACAATTTGTGTGTGTAAAAATACCCCTAAAAAACACCCTAAAAATGGCTGTTTTTCGCCTATTTTTGGGGGTCGCCTGAGCTATTTTTTTTATTGTTTTGGCTTTTCCTGGGACCTGAAAAGAGGGTCCTGGGCCCAATATGTCCCAATGAGGCCATTGGAATATCGATTTTTTCCAGATATGGGCCTCCTAGACCGAAATTTTTGATTTTGGTGTTGCAAAAATTTTCGAAAATCCTGAAAAGTGCCCAAAAACACGTAAAAACACGTGTATAGGCACACCCTATCGGCCCCCAGCATTGCCCAGGATTGTTGCAAATTTTCCCTGCATGGGGGCCCTCCGGGCCCCCTGGACCCATTGCGACCCGATTGGTTCACATTCCTGGAAAATTTGGTCCCTAAGACACATACGTGGTTAACATACCCCTGAAAAACACCCTATTTTTGACCCTAAAAAACACCCTATTTTTGACCCTGAAAACATGATTTTAGCAAATAGGGCAACTAGTTTGGTGATCCAGCAACCGACTCATGGGCCCAGTATGTCCAACAGGGCCATATGTTTGGTAAATTTTACCGGGGGCAAGGGGATGTACAAAAAAAAAGTGGATTTTTTACCTTAAAAAAATGGCCAAAAATAGGCCAAAAATGGCCATTTTTCGGCCATGTGACCCCCACAGCAACCCAACCTATATAGACCCCCAAAAACCTAATATTTTTTTCCCAGCGATGTGTCCTGGGGGCCCTTCGGGCCCCCAGGACACATCGCAACCCCGTTTTTTCAAAAAGCTGGCCCTACGGGCCAACTTTTTGAGGTGGCCTGTAGGGTGACCCCTTCAAAAAGCTGGAACCCGGATTTTGGGGTCAGGGGTCCCTTTATGCACTTTTATGTATAAAAAAATGTCTGGGGCGAGAAAATGCAAATTTTTGCCTGCAAACACACTGCATACTACGACAGGACCATATTCCATCTTATCAGGAAAAATTTCGGAGGTGTTAGTCATAAAAACAATTTAAAATTTTTTGAAAAAACATGAGATCTGGATAAAAGTTTTGACTGTACCTGTGGAAGGTGGGATTTTGCCTGTGTTTTGACTTTTTTTTTCAGTAAATAAACTTCTACTCATCTCCGGAGGCCGTCCGAGGTCGCAATTAACTCATTTTGACAATTTAGGGCCATATACCGCCCGTTTTTTCAAAAAGTTGAAAATTTTGGCCCCCAGGATTGGGTACAGCGTGTACTGAACCCTGATTTTCGAAAAATCTCAACTTTTGAAATTTGTCACTTATGGCAGCATGTATCTGACACCCGATTTTGAGTTTTCCCGTGAATCCATTTTGGTGCATATACACTATCTGGCACCCCTGAGTCCATTGCGGGGTCGTTTTTTCAAAACGTCGACCGGACTAATACCTAATATGACCCTGGGTATAGCGTACCGTCTCAGAAACACCCCAAAATCAGTGTTTTTGAAGGGTTGTCACAGCTAAAATCGATGAAAAAATGTCAAAATCACTTTCCCGTGACCCAATAGCGTGAAATATGACCCATGTGGGCCCCCAGGACCTATAGCACCCCCAATAGGTCGATTCCATGCATATTTCACACCCCCAGATATATGCGCCCATAGGGTGCCACACCCCAAAATCATGATTTTTACATGATTTTTGGCCGGATGCACTGACCAGCAGGGCCATACCGTCTACCGGGGCAACCATATTTTTGAAACATCGGCCTTGCATAGGGCCCAGTATGTCCCACAGGGTATATTGCCCCAGTATCAGGTCCCCGCACAAGCCAAACCAATATTTTAAAATCGCTTTTTTTGAAAAAAATATTTTTGAAAAAAAATCGTGATTTTTGGGATTTTGGTGATTTTTACAGTTTTGCACACCCTGAAAATCGATTTTTTCGGCTCCGCCGGTGAAATATCGACATAATTTAGGTATGTTATGTGCATAATATACCCATTAGAGCCCATTCAAGTCACATTCCGACCATTTTTCGTGAAAAAATGCAACTTTTTGTCACCGTGACCCCGAAAAATGACGATTTTTTGGTCGATTTTTTCGGCCAAAAATTTCGTACCACAGGGCCATACCATATACTGGGATTATCAACTTTTTGAAAATACGGCCTGGTATTCGGGTGTATATGTCCCATGGGGCCCATAGTAACCTTACTGGGTCATGCCGAAAGCCAATCTTAATAGTAAAATTCGATTTTCTGTGAAAAATATTTTGACCAAAAAATCGTCATTTTTCCGATTTTCGTCATTTTTACTGTTTTGCACACCCTGAAAATCGATTTTTTCGGCTCCGCCGGTGAAATATCGACATAATTTAGGTATGTTATGTGCATAATATACCCATTAGAGCCCATTCAAGTCACATTCCGACCATTTTTCGTGAAAAAATGCAACTTTTTGTCACCGTGACCCCCAAAAATGACGATTTTTTGGTCGATTTTTTCGGCCAAAAATTTCGTACCACAGGGCCATACCATATACTGGGATTATCAACTTTTTGAAAATACGGCCTGGTATTCGGGTCTATATGTCCCATGGGGCCCATAGTAACCTTACTGGGTCATGCCCAAAGCCAATCTTAATAGTAAAATTCGATTTTCTGTGAAAAATATTTTGACCAAAAAATCGTCATTTTTCCGATTTTCGTCATTTTTACAGTTTTGCACACCCTGAAAATCGATTTTTGCGGCTCCGCCGGTGAAATATCGACATAATTTAGGTATGTTATGTGCATAATATACCCATTAGAGCCCATTCAAGTCACATTCCGACCATTTTTCGTGAAAAAATGCAACTTTTTGTCACCGTGACCCCGAAAAATGAGGATTTTTTGGTCGATTTTTTCGGCCAAAAATTTCGTACCACAGGGCCATACCATATACTGGGATTATCAACTTTTTGAAAATACGGCCTGGTATTCGGGTGTATATGTCCCATGGGGCCCATAGTAACCTTACTGGGTCATGCCCAAAGCCAATCTTAATAGTAAAATTCGATTTTCTGTGAAAAATATTTTGACCAAAAAATCGTCATTTTTCCGATTTTCGTCATTTTTACTGTTTTGCACACCCTGAAAATCGATTTTTTCGGCTCCGCCGGTGAAATATCGACATAATTTAGGTATGTTATGTGCATAATATACCCATTAGAGCCCATTCAAGTCACATTCCGACCATTTTTCGTGAAAAAATGCAACTTTTTGTCACCGTGACCCCCAAAAATGACGATTTTTTGGTCGATTTTTTCGGCCAAAAATTTCGTACCACAGGGCCATACCATATACTGGGATTATCAACTTTTTGAAAATACGGCCTGGTATTCGGGTGTATATGTCCCATGGGGCCCATAGTAACCTTACTGGGTCATGCCCAAAGCCAATCTTAATAGTAAAATTCGATTTTCTGTGAAAAGTATTTTGACCAAAAAATCGTCATTTTTCCGATTTTCGTCATTTTTACAGTTTTGCACACCCTGAAAATCGATTTTTTCGGCTCCGCCGGTGAAATATCGACATAATTTAGGTATGTTATGTGCATAATATACCCATTAGAGCCCATTCAAGTCACATTCCGACCATTTTTCGTGAAAAAATGCAACTTTTTGTCACCGTGACCCCGAAAAATGACGATTTTTTGGTCGATTTTTTCGGCCAAAAATTTCGTACCACAGGGCCATACCATATACTGGGATTATCAACTTTTTGAAAATACGGCCTGGTATTCGGGTGTATATGTCCCATGGGGCCCATAGTAACCTTACTGGGTCATGCCCAAAGCCAATCTTAATAGTAAAATTCGATTTTCTGTGAAAAATATTTTCACCAAAAAATCGACTTTTTTCAAAATATTTCTCAGTTAGACAGTGTGTGATGCTCGGATCTGAGCGTACGACCCTGCAATTGACTCAGATGTGCTCAAATACCCCATATACCCAAGAAAATTGCATTTTCGAGTGAAAAGAAGGTTCGTACAGAGGTCATATGCCTGTGTACAGGTATATTTGCCTGTAACCCCTATGTTTGAGCACCGGCTAAGTTGTAGAGAGGGCCTGATACTCGGAATTGACCGTGCGACCCCGCAATTGACTCAGATTGGCCCAAAAACCCTATATACGCAAGATTTCTTCATTTTCGTGCAAATTTGAGGTATTTAGATATGGTTATATGCATGTTACACCAAAATACAGGTGTTTGTTGCACCTGTAAAATTTGAGACATTGTGTGATGCTCTAATCTGATCGTACGTACAATTCTGTCGCTTCCTTCTTTTTCTTTGGTACCAAAAAGAATCGAGATCTGGAAATATCACAACAGTGTTTCCAAGCCAAAAAATGTTTGGAGATTGAGGGTATCGATCCCTCTACCTCTCGCATGCTGAGCGAGCGCTCTACCATTTGAGCTAAACCCCCTTACATTTCTTAAACGAATCTTTACAAGGTGGGGATGGAATTCAAAACCAAAAAGGGAGAAGTAACACTCAAGAGAAAATCTGGTCTTGAAACAAAAAGAGAGGGCACACCCGGGTTCGAACCAGGGACCGTTCGGACTGCAGCCGAATGCTCTACCACTGAGCTATATACCCTTCAATAATCATGCTTTGCGCTGAATACTATCAGTTCACTTTTCAACCAACTTCTGTGTGTTACACCACAAATAAGGAAAAAAGGATTCAAGCACCCGGACTTCCCAGCTGGTCACCCACGCCAGTACTATCCAGGCCTGCTGGTGCTTAACTTCTCAAATCAGGCGGGATGAGGTGTATTCACCAGAGTATGGCCGAATCCAATAATGGGTCTGGGTGGAAAACCTTTGAAGAGCTTTATATTTCTGAGCTTGTTTTTGCTTCACTTGTGCAAAAGGTCTTGGGTGTTGCATGGTACAGGAAACTTTATTTGTCTCCCCTGTTCCGCTGCACTCTGCATTAGGTCATTTCACCTAAAATAAGGCCAGTTTGCGATCTTCTTGGAGTATCTTGGTGTCCAGTACAGTGTTTCTGGCATTGTGGACTTGCATGTTGTACAGGGCAACTGCCTGGGAATTAGTCCCACTTCTTGCAACAGTTTAGCTATTTCGGCATCCCCAGCGCGCATGATATTAAGCACAGGAGAATTTTTGGCTGCAGGTGCGCACGTCCCTTCTGGGGAGTATGGATGCCTCTTCCTCAGTTTTTGTTGTGCATTTTTGCACCTTTGCGCTCATCTCCATCTCACCAAAGGTGAAATTGTGAATGCTGTCATGCAGCATTCACATTCCAGCATGCTCCTGTAGGCTGAAGCACCGTCGGTGGTGTAGTCTCCCCTCATTTCTGCTCTCTGGATAGTGCAACAAACACAGGGATACAAGACAGGGTTGTCTTGTTGGAGGTGGGTCAGGGTCTGGATGTCCTAAAACCACACACCAACACGGAAGAAAAGCAAAAAGGATTCAAGCACCCGGACTTCCCAGCTGGTCACCCACGCCAGTACTATCCAGGCCTGCTGGTGCTTAACTTCTCAAATCAGGCGGGATGAGGTGCATTCACCAGAGTATGGCCGAATCCAATACTGAGTCAGGTTCGAAAACCTTTGAAGAGCTTTTTATTTCTGAGCTTGTTTTTGCTTCGGTTGTGAAAACCGGTTTGTGGGTCAGCAGGTTTAACAAGTTTGGCCAGTCCTTAGCACAGCACTTAGTGCGCTGCACTACTGCATCGGAGCAGGTGCCTGTGTGCTCACAGGTCACCACTCAGTGGTCGATCCCTCTAGACCAGTGTGCTGGGTTTACTGGGTTTACTGGGTAACATGATGGTTTGTGTGATCATGTTTGTTTTGGTTTGTTTGTTTAAAAAGGCGGGTTTGTGCAAAGCACAGCACCGCCGCTGTCAAAAATTTCACTGTGCAAGCCAGCCGAAGCTAGTGCCACCAGTATCCCCTGCGCAGTGCAATGCAAGGGCCACTGGTGTGTCGACGCCCTTGTTGATCAGGTCAGACACCAGTAAGGTATGTAACCTCTAGCTGAGTTTAACAACATGCGAAACTCCAACACCTTCAGGGAAGCGTAGTGGTTGTCAAGACTTAAAAACAGATGAGACACAAAGGCCCCTTCAAAAATTATGCTTTCACATAGTGGCTCTTACCCACGGTCATCTTTAGTAAAAGGCGAAAGATGAGTTCGATATGGGCAAGAACCGTGATATGGCTCTGTTTTGTTCTATTGCTGTGTGCACTTTGCTACACATGGAAGCATGTTGAGAGCGAGGATAGTGTGGTAACTTCTTGATTGATCAAGATGTCCTTGAAGGTGAAAAAAGTAATGTGAAGCCTTTTTTGAGGTTTTTCTTAAAAACAAGCTGTAAGTGGAAGGGCTGTGCCTGGTACTCTTCCCTGCGCCATACAGGGGAGAGACAAAACAATACAAGAAGTATGTGACAATCATCGCAAGTGCTCATGCTGCACATGCCCAACCTATGTCATCATCCAGCTTTGGTCTTGTGCCGAAGAAAACAATCTTCAACACGAATGCACTCAAAAACAGATCCTGTGTAGAGTACAGTCTTGCCCTTGTTTGTTCCACCTATCGGCTGCACAGATGTCTATAGGGAGGCACATTGGCGGTGGTAGTTTTGGTGTGTTAACTTTACGTGGTGTCTATATGTTACCACCCCAACACACTTCCCTGTGGACATAGCTTTGTGACACGACTGGGAGAAAAGGAGGTATTCTTGCGCTCGGGATAATTCCATAAGCAATGACCAAATAGGGACGCTGTGGAGAGATTGCTGGTTGAAAACTACCCAATTCCCGCCATGGGCCGCTTCGGCGTTGCCACATTGGCAATTTGTGTAGCTGCTTCGGCGGCCTTGTTTTTACTAATAAGATTGATCATCACCTTCACTTACTTCCCTGTGACATGGGTGTGTAATCTGCTTGCCTTGTTGTTTCCTAGTAAATTGATCATAATCATGCTTCCCTGTACATGGGTGTCGAATTCGGTATGGACTAAAAAGAAGTCATACCTTCTCGGCCTTTTGGCTAAGATCAAGTGTATTATCTGTTCTTATCAGCTTAATATCTGATACAGTGCCTTGTGCTTCAAAGCATTTCACGAGAAAACTCGCCCCTGTCCTTCTTCATCACTATCACTTGACCGAACACTCCCTGCAAGGAAGCCTGTAAAAGGCGATGCTTAGGCAACAACACAGACACAGGGGGGGGGGTGCTGGGTGGGAAAATATAAAAAAGGGTGCTTGCGTTGTGTGCTGGATCGGGACCACCAGTAAACTGGCAGCCCCACATCCAGTTCTAATATTTGAAGTGTGAAATAGAACGCAGTCAGAATTAGTGTTACACGCTAATGTAAGAATAATCATCATGGGTAATATTCTGTACGAACGTACGGGATTTACATCATATGAAAGTAGTTCCGCCTTGGGCCATATCAGGCCCAACAGCAGGACCGCATCATAAAAATTGTAAAGAATTTTCTTAAATAGAAAGGTCTTTTCAAGTTTTAGCTGTTGCTGAACGAGTTGTTTGGTTTCGAAGTAGCACACTAACTTAGCACCCAAACATAGGGAGAGTATGGGAAAACAAGACAGGGTTGTCTTGTTGGAGGTGGGTCAGGGTGACACACACTTTGTACATGCATCATATGTGTGAATGTTTTTTCTCATGGTGACGTAAAAAAGGCCAGTCTCTTTCGAGGCTGGCCATGTTTGACAAAGTTGTGTGAGAAGAATATAATCTTCATGCTTCCATACCAATGAAGTACAGAAACTGTAGCTTTAGAAATCGTTGGTTGCCCTTTTTCTTAACATTGCTCTAAGCACCAACATGTACTGGTAAACATGCCACTTGTGGTGAATAATGTGGGTAGGAATGGTCTGGGCAACGTGGTGGGGTGTATCAACAACACATGTGTATGGTGATGTGGAAACAATGTTCACATGGAAAAATGTAAAAAAGAAACGCTTCTCCAGTTCAAGCCATTGAGTTGGAAACACCCTCACTCTGCTCTGTGCTGCGATCCTTGAACTGTCCACTGCAGGAGTTATGAGCTGCTCTGTGAGACCAGCCTGGCCCGGTTCACCCCATTTCACTCTGATTGTTGCCCTGGTTTACACCAAGGCCGCAAACAGGACAGTAGACTAACACGGACAACACATCAACACAGAAGTTGAAGGTGCCTTTGGTCCACCTCAAAGAGTGCCCAGTTCTGGAGAAGCTTGCCCCCCCAGAAGCTAGGGGTTTCAGGATGCAGCCAACACATCCCGGCTCAATAGATACCATATTGTCGGAATACAAGACAGGGTTGTCTAGTTGGAGGTGGGTCAGGTCAAAAACGTGGTTTTGAAGATCCTCACTTCTTGTGTGTGTTTTTTTTTTGCTTTGCACAAAGACACACAAAGACAATCATGCTAACGTAAAAAAGGCCAGTCTCTTTCGAAACCGGCCATGTTTTGACAAAGTTGTGTGAGAAGAGTAATCTTCATGCTTCCATACCAATGAAGTACAGAAACTGTAGCTTTAGAAATCGTTGGTTGCTCTTTTTCTCTACACAGCTTTCGACATGTATGTGCTCAGGGAAGCATGCCAGTAGCATAAACCATATGGTCGTTTTTTGAAACCAATATTTCAATGGGTTACTGCAGCCTGCCACTTGCCACCTGTGGGTGATGGGTATGTCTGCACATATGTGTTGGTCTGGGAAGCATGAAGAAGACACCAGTGTAAAAAATACGTGTGATCCGGGGGACAAAAAAAAAGTTGATACTTTCTCGATTAATGCGTGTCATCCTTGCGCAGGGACCATGCTAATCTTCTCTGTATCGATCCAATTTTAACGGATGTCCCATTTCTGGGGTCCAGTATATATGCACAAGGTGGTTGACAAGACAGGGGCCCCTTGTTGGAGTTGGGTCAGGGTCTGAATGTGGTTCTAAACTTCTGCTGTTGTTGTGTGGGTTTTTTTGCTTCTTGTGCACAAGACGATCGTGTTAACGTAAAAAAGGCCAGTCTCTTTCGAAACTGGCCATGTTTTGACAAAGTTGTGTGAGAAGAATAATCTTCATGCTTCCATACCAATGAAGTACAGAAACTGTAGCTTTAGAAATCGTTGGTTGCCCTTTTTCTCTACAATGTTCTAAGTGCCAACATGTTCTGGGAATCATGCCATATGTATCATTATTATGGTGGGTTTTTTTTCTAACATAGCCGTAGAGTGGCTTATAAACATACCTAAGGATGCCCAATGTGCTCGAAAGTCCAAAAATCTTGGGAATACGGGATATTTGGGCTCATTTGAGTCAATTGCGTGGTCGTACAATTTAATCTGAGCATTACACATATCCTAATCACCAAAATATTCGAAGAACATGGGAATCATGTGTGTTTTTTGGGTTTGCACAAGGTGATGTTAACGTAAAAAAGGCCAGTCTCTTTCGAAACTGGCCATGTTTTGACAAAGTTGTGTGAAGAATATAATCTTCATGCTTCCATACCAATGAAGTACAGAAACTGTAGCTTTAGAAATCGTTGGTTGCCTTTTTTCTCTACAATGTTCTAAGCTCCAACATGAACTGGTAAGCCTTCTTCCAGTGTCCTAAATATGGTCGCTTTTTCGTACCTAACCTATTGGTCACTGGGAAGGGTCTGCACAGAATATGCTTAGGTGATAGGCTTACACAAGTATATTCATAAGAGTCAACAGTGGTTTCTGAAGGGGTATATGTGGTACCAGTGCCACAAATGGTTGCACACATGGTTTTGCAGGCAATATACAAATGGGTTGCAGCAAGCACTTGTGTGTGATGGGAATCATGTGTGTTTTTTGGGGTTTGCAGAAGGTGATGCTAACGTAAAAAAGGCCAGTCTCTTTCGAAACTGGCCATGTTTTGACAAAGTTGTGTGAGAAGAATATAATCTTCATGCTTCCATACCAATGAAGTACAGAAACTGTAGCTTTAGAAATCGTTGGTTGCCTTTTTTCTCTACAACGTTCTGAGTACAGACGTGTCCTGGGAAGCATGCCAGTAGTGTAAAAAATATGATGGTTTTTTTGTACCTAACATCTTGTACACTGAGAAGGTTCTGCACAAGTGGAAGCCTATATAAGGATATTCATAAGAGTCAAAAGGGGCTTCTGAAGGGGTATATGGGTAGTATGAGCTCATATGAATCCATTAAAAGCGTCTATGGCATGATCTAAGCATCACATAATTTCTGAAATCAATACCAACCACAATTTACGGCTATTTTTCCAGCAATAGCCGTATCATGGCTTATAACCATACCTAAGGATGTCCAATATGCTGGAAAAGTTAATAATCTTGGGTATATAGGGTTTTTGGGCACATTTGAGTCAATTGCGGGGTCTTACGATTTAATCTGAGTATCACACATATCCTAATCACCTATATAATCGAAAAACACATACAAAATGACCTACATAGCCGTAAAATGACCCAAATGTGCATATTCGGGTTGAAATTTCATTTTTTCGGAAAGTTTTTTTTTCTCAACAATTACATGGGTGAGTTCCGAGTACATTATGGGGTCGTAAGTTTTTATTCGAGCATCACACATTATGTAGAATAATTTATGCCATACAATGTTACCAAAAAAAGTCGATTTTTGGTCACTTTTTCAAAAATATGAAAATTCGATTTTTGGGTACTAGATAGGTCTTTCCGGTGCAAAAACGACCGTTAAATGGATTCTCCGGGGTCCTAAGGCCCCAAAAATCACTTTTGGACACACGGGCAATATCCCAGTATACCCTAGGAAATTGGTGGGAACCCAAAAATTGGCCTCAAAATCCGACCAAAACCAAGGTTTCTGTAGAGGTACATGTGAACCTCATGTGTGTTCTGGAGACCCATTTTGTTTTTAAAAGTGAATCTAAATAGCCAAAAATTTAAAACTCTTGTAGCGCATTCGGAATAGAGGGGGTATTCGCGAAAACCTGTGCGAAACATTTATCAATTCAGGTCTGACCCACATGGTCATGACCCCATATTTTGGGTGCGGAAAACACCCTATCTGTTGACCTACCGGCTTGTATGCCTGTATACCTGGTTGGGTCAACTTTTTGAAAATTTCCTGGGCCATATACCCTATTTGGGCCCCCTGAATCCATTGCGACATCGTTTTTTCACATCCGAGTGAAAACTAATATATAGGATAACCCATGGGTATGGGTACCTCGCTCAATACCCCTAAAATCAGTGCTTTTGAAAATGACCCTATGGAAAAATGTATCCAAAATATTGAAACATGTTCTCCTGGCATCTGCAACACGATATTTTGGGCCCCCTGGGCCCCGGGGGCCCTACGGGCCCCCATATTCGCGAAAAGTTGGGCATCCCAGCTAGTGGGTCGGTACTGGGTATACAAACATCCCCCCAAAAAGTGAGATTTTGACCCCCCAAAAATGGCCATTTTTTTACTCCCCGGGACCTTCTCAGGTGTGTATTCGGACCCTCTCGTGGTCTTAAACCGGATTTTTGGGGCCCCCACACCCTGGAATACCCCCCATAGTGTCGTTTTTTCACCCGCAGGGCCGATTTTTTAGAAAAAAATTGGTTTTTAAGGAACAACATTTACCCTGCGACACCTTGAAAAACAGGTGATTTTTGCCTTTTTCAGTTGTGTGTGTGCAGTGCCGAATTCCCCAGGCTTGGTGAAAGTTGTGCCTCAAATACCCCTATGTGGGTTGGAAAAATCAAATAAAGATAAAATTTTGAGGCAGCCTGGGGGTGTGCTATGGTAAACAATTTGTGTGTGTAAAAATACCCCTAAAAAACACCCTAAAAATGGCTGTTTTTCGCCTATTTTTGGGGGTCGCCTGAGCTATTTTTTTTATTGTTTTGGCTTTTCCTGGGACCTGAAAAGAGGGTCCTGGGCCCAATATGTCCCAATGAGGCCATTGGAATATCGATTTTTTCCAGATATGGGCCTCCTAGACCGAAATTTTTGATTTTGGTGTTGCAAAAATTTTCGAAAATCCTGAAAAGTGCCCAAAAACACGTAAAAACACGTGTATAGGCACACCCTATCGGCCCCCAGCATTGCCCAGGATTGTTGCAAATTTTCCCTGCATGGGGGCCCTCCGGGCCCCCTGGACCCATTGCGACCCGATTGGTTCACATTCCTGGAAAATTTGGTCCCTAAGACACATACGTGGTTAACATACCCCTGAAAAACACCCTATTTTTGACCCTAAAAAACACCCTATTTTTGACCCTGAAAACATGATTTTAGCAAATAGGGCAACTAGTTTGGTGATCCAGCAACCGACTCATGGGCCCAGTATGTCCAACAGGGCCATATGTTTGGTAAATTTTACCGGGGGCAAGGGGATGTACAAAAAAAAAGTGGATTTTTTACCTTAAAAAAATGGCCAAAAATAGGCCAAAAATGGCCATTTTTCGGCCATGTGACCCCCACAGCAACCCTATATAGACCCCCAAAAACCTAATATTTTTTTCCCAGCGATGTGTCCTGGGGGCCCTTCGGGCCCCCAGGACACATCGCAACCCCGTTTTTTCAAAAAGCTGGCCCTACGGGCCAACTTTTTGAGGTGGCCTGTAGGGTGACCCCTTCAAAAAGCTGGAACCCGGATTTTGGGGTCAGGGGTCCCTTTATGCACTTTTATGTATAAAAAAATGTCTGGGGCGAGAAAATGCAAATTTTTGCCTGCAAACACACTGCATACTACGACAGGACCATATTCCATCTTATCAGGAAAAATTTCGGAGGTGTTAGTCATAAAAACAATTTAAAATTTTTTGAAAAAACATGAGATCTGGATAAAAGTTTTGACTGTACCTGTGGAAGGTGGGATTTTGCCTGTGTTTTGACTTTTTTTTTCAGTAAATAAACTTCTACTCATCTCCGGAGGCCGTCCGAGGTCGCAATTAACTCATTTTGACAATTTAGGGCCATATACCGCCCGTTTTTTCAAAAAGTTGAAAATTTTGGCCCCCAGGATTGGGTACAGCGTGTACTGAACCCTGATTTTCGAAAAATCTCAACTTTTGAAATTTGTCACTTATGGCAGCATGTATCTGACACCCGATTTTGAGTTTTCCCGTGAATCCATTTTGGTGCATATACACTATCTGGCACCCCTGAGTCCATTGCGGGGTCGTTTTTTCAAAACGTCGACCGGACTAATACCTAATATGACCCTGGGTATAGCGTACCGTCTCAGAAACACCCCAAAATCAGTGTTTTTGAAGGGTTGTCACAGCTAAAATCGATGAAAAAATGTCAAAATCACTTTCCCGTGACCCAATAGCGTGAAATATGACCCATGTGGGCCCCCAGGACCTATAGCACCCCCAATAGGTCGATTCCATGCATATTTCACACCCCCAGATATATGCGCCCATAGGGTGCCACACCCCAAAATCATGATTTTTACATGATTTTTGGCCGGATGCACTGACCAGCAGGGCCATACCGTCTACCGGGGCAACCATATTTTTGAAACATCGGCCTTGCATAGGGCCCAGTATGTCCCACAGGGTATATTGCCCCAGTATCAGGTCCCCGCACAAGCCAAACCAATATTTTAAAATCGCTTTTTTTGAAAAAAATATTTTTGAAAAAAAATCGTGATTTTTGGGATTTTGGTGATTTTTACAGTTTTGCACACCCTGAAAATCGATTTTTTCGGCTCCGCCGGTGAAATATCGACATAATTTAGGTATGTTATGTGCATAATATACCCATTAGAGCCCATTCAAGTCACATTCCGACCATTTTTCGTGAAAAAATGCAACTTTTTGTCACCGTGACCCCCAAAAATGACGATTTTTTGGTCGATTTTTTCGGCCAAAAATTTCGTACCACAGGGCCATACCATATACTGGGATTATCAACTTTTTGAAAATACGGCCTGGTATTCGGGTGTATATGTCCCATGGGGCCCATAGTAACCTTACTGGGTCATGCCCAAAGCCAATCTTAATTGTAAAATTCGATTTTCTGTGAAAAATATTTTGACCAAAAAATCGTCATTTTTCCGATTTTCGTCATTTTTACAGTTTTGCACACCCTGAAAATCGATTTTTTCGGCTCCGCCGGTGAAATATCGACATAATTTAGGTATGTTATGTGCATAATATACCCATTAGAGCCCATTCAAGTCACATTCCGACCATTTTTCGTGAAAAAATGCAACTTTTTGTCACCGTGACCCCCAAAAATGACGATTTTTTGGTCGATTTTTTCGGCCAAAAATTTCGTACCACAGGGCCATACCATATACTGGGATTATCAACTTTTTGAAAATACGGCCTGGTATTCGGGTCTATATGTCCCATGGGGCCCATAGTAACCTTACTGGGTCATGCCCAAAGCCAATCTTAATAGTAAAATTCGATTTTCTGTGAAAAATATTTTGACCAAAAAATCGTCATTTTTCCGATTTTCGTCATTTTTACAGTTTTGCACACCCTGAAAATCGATTTTTGCGGCTCCGCCGGTGAAATATCGACATAATTTAGGTATGTTATGTGCATAATATACCCATTAGAGCCCATTCAAGTCACATTCCGACCATTTTTCGTGAAAAAATGCAACTTTTTGTCACCGTGACCCCGAAAAATGACGATTTTTTGGTCGATTTTTTCGGCCAAAAATTTCGTACCACAGGGCCATACCATATACTGGGATTATCAACTTTTTGAAAATACGGCCTGGTATTCGGGTGTATATGTCCCATGGGGCCCATAGTAACCTTACTGGGTCATGCCGAAAGCCAATCTTAATAGTAAAATTCGATTTTCTGTGAAAAATATTTTGACCAAAAAATCGTCATTTTTCCGATTTTCGTCATTTTTACTGTTTTGCACACCCTGAAAATCGATTTTTTCGGCTCCGCCGGTGAAATATCGACATAATTTAGGTATGTTATGTGCATAATATACCCATTAGAGCCCATTCAAGTCACATTCCGACCATTTTTCGTGAAAAAATGCAACTTTTTGTCACCGTGACCCCCAAAAATGACGATTTTTTGGTCGATTTTTTCGGCCAAAAATTTCGTACCACAGGGCCATACCATATACTGGGATTATCAACTTTTTGAAAATACGGCCTGGTATTCGGGTGTATATGTCCCATGGGGCCCATAGTAACCTTACTGGGTCATGCCCAAAGCCAATCTTAATAGTAAAATTCGATTTTCTGTGAAAAGTATTTTGACCAAAAAATCGTCATTTTTCCGATTTTCGTCATTTTTACAGTTTTGCACACCCTGAAAATCGATTTTTTCGGCTCCGCCGGTGAAATATCGACATAATTTAGGTATGTTATGTGCATAATATACCCATTAGAGCCCATTCAAGTCACATTCCGACCATTTTTCGTGAAAAAATGCAACTTTTTGTCACCGTGACCCCCAAAAATGACGATTTTTTGGTCGATTTTTTCGGCCAAAAATTTCGTACCACAGGGCCATACCATATACTGGGATTATCAACTTTTTGAAAATACGGCCTGGTATTCGGGTGTATATGTCCCATGGGGCCCATAGTAACCTTACTGGGTCATGCCCAAAGCCAATCTTAATAGTAAAATTCGATTTTCTGTGAAAAATATTTTGACCAAAAAATCGTCATTTTTCCGATTTTCGTCATTTTTACTGTTTTGCACACCCTGAAAATCGATTTTTTCGGCTCCGCCGGTGAAATATCGACATAATTTAGGTATGTTATGTGCATAATATACCCATTAGAGCCCATTCAAGTCACATTCCGACCATTTTTCGTGAAAAAATGCAACTTTTTGTCACCGTGACCCCCAAAAATGACGATTTTTTGGTCGATTTTTTCGGCCAAAAATTTCGTACCACAGGGCCATACCATATACTGGGATTATCAACTTTTTGAAAATACGGCCTGGTATTCGGGTGTATATGTCCCATGGGGCCCATAGTAACCTTACTGGGTCATGCCCAAAGCCAATCTTAATAGTAAAATTCGATTTTCTGTGAAAAGTATTTTGACCAAAAAATCGTCATTTTTCCGATTTTCGTCATTTTTACAGTTTTGCACACCCTGAAAATCGATTTTTTCGGCTCCGCCGGTGAAATATCGACATAATTTAGGTATGTTATGTGCATAATATACCCATTAGAGCCCATTCAAGTCACATTCCGACCATTTTTCGTGAAAAAATGCAACTTTTTGTCACCGTGACCCCGAAAAATGACGATTTTTTGGTCGATTTTTTCGGCCAAAAATTTCGTACCACAGGGCCATACCATATACTGGGATTATCAACTTTTTGAAAATACGGCCTGGTATTCGGGTGTATATGTCCCATGGGGCCCATAGTAACCTTACTGGGTCATGCCCAAAGCCAATCTTAATAGTAAAATTCGATTTTCTGTGAAAAATATTTTCACCAAAAAATCGACTTTTTTCAAAATATTTCTCAGTTAGACAGTGTGTGATGCTCGGATCTGAGCGTACGACCCTGCAATTGACTCAGATGTGCTCAAATACCCCATATACCCAAGAAAATTGCATTTTCGAGTGAAAAGAAGGTTCGTACAGAGGTCATATGCCTGTGTACAGGTATATTTGCCTGTAACCCCTATGTTTGAGCACCGGCTAAGTTGTAGAGAGGGCCTGATACTCGGAATTGACCGTGCGACCCCGCAATTGACTCAGATTGGCCCAAAAACCCTATATACGCAAGATTTCTTCATTTTCGTGCAAATTTGAGGTATTTAGATATGGTTATATGCATGTTACACCAAAATACAGGTGTTTGTTGCACCTGTAAAATTTGAGACATTGTGTGATGCTCTAATCTGATCGTACGTACAATTCTGTCGCTTCCTTCTTTTTCTTTGGTACCAAAAAGAATCGAGATCTGGAAATATCACAACAGTGTTTCCAAGCCAAAAAATGTTTGGAGATTGAGGGTATCGATCCCTCTACCTCTCGCATGCTGAGCGAGCGCTCTACCATTTGAGCTAAACCCCCTTACATTTCTTAAACGAATCTTTACAAGGTGGGGATGGAATTCAAAACCAAAAAGGGAGAAGTAACACTCAAGAGAAAATCTGGTCTTGAAACAAAAAGAGAGGGCACACCCGGGTTCGAACCAGGGACCGTTCGGACTGCAGCCGAATGCTCTACCACTGAGCTATATACCCTTCAATAATCATGCTTTGCGCTGAATACTATCAGTTCACTTTTCAACCAACTTCTGTGTGTTACACCACAAATAAGGAAAAAAGGATTCAAGCACCCGGACTTCCCAGCTGGTCACCCACGCCAGTACTATCCAGGCCTGCTGGTGCTTAACTTCTCAAATCAGGCGGGATGAGGTGTATTCACCAGAGTATGGCCGAATCCAATAATGGGTCTGGGTGGAAAACCTTTGAAGAGCTTTATATTTCTGAGCTTGTTTTTGCTTCACTTGTGCAAAAGGTCTTGGGTGTTGCATGGTACAGGAAACTTTATTTGTCTCCCCTGTTCCGCTGCACTCTGCATTAGGTCATTTCACCTAAAATAAGGCCAGTTTGCGATCTTCTTGGAGTATCTTGGTGTCCAGTACAGTGTTTCTGGCATTGTGGACTTGCATGTTGTACAGGGCAACTGCCTGGGAATTAGTCCCACTTCTTGCAACAGTTTAGCTATTTCGGCATCCCCAGCGCGCATGATATTAAGCACAGGAGAATTTTTGGCTGCAGGTGCGCACGTCCCTTCTGGGGAGTATGGATGCCTCTTCCTCAGTTTTTGTTGTGCATTTTTGCACCTTTGCGCTCATCTCCATCTCACCAAAGGTGAAATTGTGAATGCTGTCATGCAGCATTCACATTCCAGCATGCTCCTGTAGGCTGAAGCACCGTCGGTGGTGTAGTCTCCCCTCATTTCTGCTCTCTGGATAGTGCAACAAACACAGGGATACAAGACAGGGTTGTCTTGTTGGAGGTGGGTCAGGGTCTGGATGTCCTAAAACCACACACCAACACGGAAGAAAAGCAAAAAGGATTCAAGCACCCGGACTTCCCAGCTGGTCACCCACGCCAGTACTATCCAGGCCTGCTGGTGCTTAACTTCTCAAATCAGGCGGGATGAGGTGCATTCACCAGAGTATGGCCGAATCCAATACTGAGTCAGGTTCGAAAACCTTTGAAGAGCTTTTTATTTCTGAGCTTGTTTTTGCTTCGGTTGTGAAAACCGGTTTGTGGGTCAGCAGGTTTAACAAGTTTGGCCAGTCCTTAGCACAGCACTTAGTGCGCTGCACTACTGCATCGGAGCAGGTGCCTGTGTGCTCACAGGTCACCACTCAGTGGTCGATCCCTCTAGACCAGTGTGCTGGGTTTACTGGGTTTACTGGGTAACATGATGGTTTGTGTGATCATGTTTGTTTTGGTTTGTTTGTTTAAAAAGGCGGGTTTGTGCAAAGCACAGCACCGCCGCTGTCAAAAATTTCACTGTGCAAGCCAGCCGAAGCTAGTGCCACCAGTATCCCCTGCGCAGTGCAATGCAAGGGCCACTGGTGTGTCGACGCCCTTGTTGATCAGGTCAGACACCAGTAAGGTATGTAACCTCTAGCTGAGTTTAACAACATGCGAAACTCCAACACCTTCAGGGAAGCGTAGTGGTTGTCAAGACTTAAAAACAGATGAGACACAAAGGCCCCTTCAAAAATTATGCTTTCACATAGTGGCTCTTACCCACGGTCATCTTTAGTAAAAGGCGAAAGATGAGTTCGATATGGGCAAGAACCGTGATATGGCTCTGTTTTGTTCTATTGCTGTGTGCACTTTGCTACACATGGAAGCATGTTGAGAGCGAGGATAGTGTGGTAACTTCTTGATTGATCAAGATGTCCTTGAAGGTGAAAAAAGTAATGTGAAGCCTTTTTTGAGGTTTTTCTTAAAAACAAGCTGTAAGTGGAAGGGCTGTGCCTGGTACTCTTCCCTGCGCCATACAGGGGAGAGACAAAACAATACAAGAAGTATGTGACAATCATCGCAAGTGCTCATGCTGCACATGCCCAACCTATGTCATCATCCAGCTTTGGTCTTGTGCCGAAGAAAACAATCTTCAACACGAATGCACTCAAAAACAGATCCTGTGTAGAGTACAGTCTTGCCCTTGTTTGTTCCACCTATCGGCTGCACAGATGTCTATAGGGAGGCACATTGGCGGTGGTAGTTTTGGTGTGTTAACTTTACGTGGTGTCTATATGTTACCACCCCAACACACTTCCCTGTGGACATAGCTTTGTGACACGACTGGGAGAAAAGGAGGTATTCTTGCGCTCGGGATAATTCCATAAGCAATGACCAAATAGGGACGCTGTGGAGAGATTGCTGGTTGAAAACTACCCAATTCCCGCCATGGGCCGCTTCGGCGTTGCCACATTGGCAATTTGTGTAGCTGCTTCGGCGGCCTTGTTTTTACTAATAAGATTGATCATCACCTTCACTTACTTCCCTGTGACATGGGTGTGTAATCTGCTTGCCTTGTTGTTTCCTAGTAAATTGATCATAATCATGCTTCCCTGTACATGGGTGTCGAATTCGGTATGGACTAAAAAGAAGTCATACCTTCTCGGCCTTTTGGCTAAGATCAAGTGTATTATCTGTTCTTATCAGCTTAATATCTGATACAGTGCCTTGTGCTTCAAAGCATTTCACGAGAAAACTCGCCCCTGTCCTTCTTCATCACTATCACTTGACCGAACACTCCCTGCAAGGAAGCCTGTAAAAGGCGATGCTTAGGCAACAACACAGACACAGGGGGGGGGGTGCTGGGTGGGAAAATATAAAAAAGGGTGCTTGCGTTGTGTGCTGGATCGGGACCACCAGTAAACTGGCAGCCCCACATCCAGTTCTAATATTTGAAGTGTGAAATAGAACGCAGTCAGAATTAGTGTTACACGCTAATGTAAGAATAATCATCATGGGTAATATTCTGTACGAACGTACGGGATTTACATCATATGAAAGTAGTTCCGCCTTGGGCCATATCAGGCCCAACAGCAGGACCGCATCATAAAAATTGTAAAGAATTTTCTTAAATAGAAAGGTCTTTTCAAGTTTTAGCTGTTGCTGAACGAGTTGTTTGGTTTCGAAGTAGCACACTAACTTAGCACCCAAACATAGGGAGAGTATGGGAAAACAAGACAGGGTTGTCTTGTTGGAGGTGGGTCAGGGTGACACACACTTTGTACATGCATCATATGTGTGAATGTTTTTTCTCATGGTGACGTAAAAAAGGCCAGTCTCTTTCGAGGCTGGCCATGTTTGACAAAGTTGTGTGAGAAGAATATAATCTTCATGCTTCCATACCAATGAAGTACAGAAACTGTAGCTTTAGAAATCGTTGGTTGCCCTTTTTCTTAACATTGCTCTAAGCACCAACATGTACTGGTAAACATGCCACTTGTGGTGAATAATGTGGGTAGGAATGGTCTGGGCAACGTGGTGGGGTGTATCAACAACACATGTGTATGGTGATGTGGAAACAATGTTCACATGGAAAAATGTAAAAAAGAAACGCTTCTCCAGTTCAAGCCATTGAGTTGGAAACACCCTCACTCTGCTCTGTGCTGCGATCCTTGAACTGTCCACTGCAGGAGTTATGAGCTGCTCTGTGAGACCAGCCTGGCCCGGTTCACCCCATTTCACTCTGATTGTTGCCCTGGTTTACACCAAGGCCGCAAACAGGACAGTAGACTAACACGGACAACACATCAACACAGAAGTTGAAGGTGCCTTTGGTCCACCTCAAAGAGTGCCCAGTTCTGGAGAAGCTTGCCCCCCCAGAAGCTAGGGGTTTCAGGATGCAGCCAACACATCCCGGCTCAATAGATACCATATTGTCGGAATACAAGACAGGGTTGTCTAGTTGGAGGTGGGTCAGGTCAAAAACGTGGTTTTGAAGATCCTCACTTCTTGTGTGTGTTTTTTTTTTGCTTTGCACAAAGACACACAAAGACAATCATGCTAACGTAAAAAAGGCCAGTCTCTTTCGAAACCGGCCATGTTTTGACAAAGTTGTGTGAGAAGAGTAATCTTCATGCTTCCATACCAATGAAGTACAGAAACTGTAGCTTTAGAAATCGTTGGTTGCTCTTTTTCTCTACACAGCTTTCGACATGTATGTGCTCAGGGAAGCATGCCAGTAGCATAAACCATATGGTCGTTTTTTGAAACCAATATTTCAATGGGTTACTGCAGCCTGCCACTTGCCACCTGTGGGTGATGGGTATGTCTGCACATATGTGTTGGTCTGGGAAGCATGAAGAAGACACCAGTGTAAAAAATACGTGTGATCCGGGGGACAAAAAAAAAGTTGATACTTTCTCGATTAATGCGTGTCATCCTTGCGCAGGGACCATGCTAATCTTCTCTGTATCGATCCAATTTTAACGGATGTCCCATTTCTGGGGTCCAGTATATATGCACAAGGTGGTTGACAAGACAGGGGCCCCTTGTTGGAGTTGGGTCAGGGTCTGAATGTGGTTCTAAACTTCTGCTGTTGTTGTGTGGGTTTTTTTGCTTCTTGTGCACAAGACGATCGTGTTAACGTAAAAAAGGCCAGTCTCTTTCGAAACTGGCCATGTTTTGACAAAGTTGTGTGAGAAGAATAATCTTCATGCTTCCATACCAATGAAGTACAGAAACTGTAGCTTTAGAAATCGTTGGTTGCCCTTTTTCTCTACAATGTTCTAAGTGCCAACATGTTCTGGGAATCATGCCATATGTATCATTATTATGGTGGGTTTTTTTTCTAACATAGCCGTAGAGTGGCTTATAAACATACCTAAGGATGCCCAATGTGCTCGAAAGTCCAAAAATCTTGGGAATACGGGATATTTGGGCTCATTTGAGTCAATTGCGTGGTCGTACAATTTAATCTGAGCATTACACATATCCTAATCACCAAAATATTCGAAGAACATGGGAATCATGTGTGTTTTTTGGGTTTGCACAAGGTGATGTTAACGTAAAAAAGGCCAGTCTCTTTCGAAACTGGCCATGTTTTGACAAAGTTGTGTGAAGAATATAATCTTCATGCTTCCATACCAATGAAGTACAGAAACTGTAGCTTTAGAAATCGTTGGTTGCCTTTTTTCTCTACAATGTTCTAAGCTCCAACATGAACTGGTAAGCCTTCTTCCAGTGTCCTAAATATGGTCGCTTTTTCGTACCTAACCTATTGGTCACTGGGAAGGGTCTGCACAGAATATGCTTAGGTGATAGGCTTACACAAGTATATTCATAAGAGTCAACAGTGGTTTCTGAAGGGGTATATGTGGTACCAGTGCCACAAATGGTTGCACACATGGTTTTGCAGGCAATATACAAATGGGTTGCAGCAAGCACTTGTGTGTGATGGGAATCATGTGTGTTTTTTGGGGTTTGCAGAAGGTGATGCTAACGTAAAAAAGGCCAGTCTCTTTCGAAACTGGCCATGTTTTGACAAAGTTGTGTGAGAAGAATATAATCTTCATGCTTCCATACCAATGAAGTACAGAAACTGTAGCTTTAGAAATCGTTGGTTGCCTTTTTTCTCTACAACGTTCTGAGTACAGACGTGTCCTGGGAAGCATGCCAGTAGTGTAAAAAATATGATGGTTTTTTTGTACCTAACATCTTGTACACTGAGAAGGTTCTGCACAAGTGGAAGCCTATATAAGGATATTCATAAGAGTCAAAAGGGGCTTCTGAAGGGGTATATGGGTAGTATGAGCTCATATGAATCCATTAAAAGCGTCTATGGCATGATCTAAGCATCACATAATTTCTGAAATCAATACCAACCACAATTTACGGCTATTTTTCCAGCAATAGCCGTATCATGGCTTATAACCATACCTAAGGATGTCCAATATGCTGGAAAAGTTAATAATCTTGGGTATATAGGGTTTTTGGGCACATTTGAGTCAATTGCGGGGTCTTACGATTTAATCTGAGTATCACACATATCCTAATCACCTATATAATCGAAAAACACATACAAAATGACCTACATAGCCGTAAAATGACCCAAATGTGCATATTCGGGTTGAAATTTCATTTTTTCGGAAAGTTTTTTTTTCTCAACAATTACATGGGTGAGTTCCGAGTACATTATGGGGTCGTAAGTTTTTATTCGAGCATCACACATTATGTAGAATAATTTATGCCATACAATGTTACCAAAAAAAGTCGATTTTTGGTCACTTTTTCAAAAATATGAAAATTCGATTTTTGGGTACTAGATAGGTCTTTCCGGTGCAAAAACGACCGTTAAATGGATTCTCCGGGGTCCTAAGGCCCCAAAAATCACTTTTGGACACACGGGCAATATCCCAGTATACCCTAGGAAATTGGTGGGAACCCAAAAATTGGCCTCAAAATCCGACCAAAACCAAGGTTTCTGTAGAGGTACATGTGAACCTCATGTGTGTTCTGGAGACCCATTTTGTTTTTAAAAGTGAATCTAAATAGCCAAAAATTTAAAACTCTTGTAGCGCATTCGGAATAGAGGGGGTATTCGCGAAAACCTGTGCGAAACATTTATCAATTCAGGTCTGACCCACATGGTCATGACCCCATATTTTGGGTGCGGAAAACACCCTATCTGTTGACCTACCGGCTTGTATGCCTGTATACCTGGTTGGGTCAACTTTTTGAAAATTTCCTGGGCCATATACCCTATTTGGGCCCCCTGAATCCATTGCGACATCGTTTTTTCACATCCGAGTGAAAACTAATATATAGGATAACCCATGGGTATGGGTACCTCGCTCAATACCCCTAAAATCAGTGCTTTTGAAAATGACCCTATGGAAAAATGTATCCAAAATATTGAAACATGTTCTCCTGGCATCTGCAACACGATATTTTGGGCCCCCTGGGCCCCGGGGGCCCTACGGGCCCCCATATTCGCGAAAAGTTGGGCATCCCAGCTAGTGGGTCGGTACTGGGTATACAAACATCCCCCCAAAAAGTGAGATTTTGACCCCCCAAAAATGGCCATTTTTTTACTCCCCGGGACCTTCTCAGGTGTGTATTCGGACCCTCTCGTGGTCTTAAACCGGATTTTTGGGGCCCCCACACCCTGGAATACCCCCCATAGTGTCGTTTTTTCACCCGCAGGGCCGATTTTTTAGAAAAAAATTGGTTTTTAAGGAACAACATTTACCCTGCGACACCTTGAAAAACAGGTGATTTTTGCCTTTTTCAGTTGTGTGTGTGCAGTGCCGAATTCCCCAGGCTTGGTGAAAGTTGTGCCTCAAATACCCCTATGTGGGTTGGAAAAATCAAATAAAGATAAAATTTTGAGGCAGCCTGGGGGTGTGCTATGGTAAACAATTTGTGTGTGTAAAAATACCCCTAAAAAACACCCTAAAAATGGCTGTTTTTCGCCTATTTTTGGGGGTCGCCTGAGCTATTTTTTTTATTGTTTTGGCTTTTCCTGGGACCTGAAAAGAGGGTCCTGGGCCCAATATGTCCCAATGAGGCCATTGGAATATCGATTTTTTCCAGATATGGGCCTCCTAGACCGAAATTTTTGATTTTGGTGTTGCAAAAATTTTCGAAAATCCTGAAAAGTGCCCAAAAACACGTAAAAACACGTGTATAGGCACACCCTATCGGCCCCCAGCATTGCCCAGGATTGTTGCAAATTTTCCCTGCATGGGGGCCCTCCGGGCCCCCTGGACCCATTGCGACCCGATTGGTTCACATTCCTGGAAAATTTGGTCCCTAAGACACATACGTGGTTAACATACCCCTGAAAAACACCCTATTTTTGACCCTAAAAAACACCCTATTTTTGACCCTGAAAACATGATTTTAGCAAATAGGGCAACTAGTTTGGTGATCCAGCAACCGACTCATGGGCCCAGTATGTCCAACAGGGCCATATGTTTGGTAAATTTTACCGGGGGCAAGGGGATGTACAAAAAAAAAGTGGATTTTTTACCTTAAAAAAATGGCCAAAAATAGGCCAAAAATGGCCATTTTTCGGCCATGTGACCCCCACAGCAACCCTATATAGACCCCCAAAAACCTAATATTTTTTTCCCAGCGATGTGTCCTGGGGGCCCTTCGGGCCCCCAGGACACATCGCAACCCCGTTTTTTCAAAAAGCTGGCCCTACGGGCCAACTTTTTGAGGTGGCCTGTAGGGTGACCCCTTCAAAAAGCTGGAACCCGGATTTTGGGGTCAGGGGTCCCTTTATGCACTTTTATGTATAAAAAAATGTCTGGGGCGAGAAAATGCAAATTTTTGCCTGCAAACACACTGCATACTACGACAGGACCATATTCCATCTTATCAGGAAAAATTTCGGAGGTGTTAGTCATAAAAACAATTTAAAATTTTTTGAAAAAACATGAGATCTGGATAAAAGTTTTGACTGTACCTGTGGAAGGTGGGATTTTGCCTGTGTTTTGACTTTTTTTTTCAGTAAATAAACTTCTACTCATCTCCGGAGGCCGTCCGAGGTCGCAATTAACTCATTTTGACAATTTAGGGCCATATACCGCCCGTTTTTTCAAAAAGTTGAAAATTTTGGCCCCCAGGATTGGGTACAGCGTGTACTGAACCCTGATTTTCGAAAAATCTCAACTTTTGAAATTTGTCACTTATGGCAGCATGTATCTGACACCCGATTTTGAGTTTTCCCGTGAATCCATTTTGGTGCATATACACTATCTGGCACCCCTGAGTCCATTGCGGGGTCGTTTTTTCAAAACGTCGACCGGACTAATACCTAATATGACCCTGGGTATAGCGTACCGTCTCAGAAACACCCCAAAATCAGTGTTTTTGAAGGGTTGTCACAGCTAAAATCGATGAAAAAATGTCAAAATCACTTTCCCGTGACCCAATAGCGTGAAATATGACCCATGTGGGCCCCCAGGACCTATAGCACCCCCAATAGGTCGATTCCATGCATATTTCACACCCCCAGATATATGCGCCCATAGGGTGCCACACCCCAAAATCATGATTTTTACATGATTTTTGGCCGGATGCACTGACCAGCAGGGCCATACCGTCTACCGGGGCAACCATATTTTTGAAACATCGGCCTTGCATAGGGCCCAGTATGTCCCACAGGGTATATTGCCCCAGTATCAGGTCCCCGCACAAGCCAAACCAATATTTTAAAATCGCTTTTTTTGAAAAAAATATTTTTGAAAAAAAATCGTGATTTTTGGGATTTTGGTGATTTTTACAGTTTTGCACACCCTGAAAATCGATTTTTTCGGCTCCGCCGGTGAAATATCGACATAATTTAGGTATGTTATGTGCATAATATACCCATTAGAGCCCATTCAAGTCACATTCCGACCATTTTTCGTGAAAAAATGCAACTTTTTGTCACCGTGACCCCCAAAAATGACGATTTTTTGGTCGATTTTTTCGGCCAAAAATTTCGTACCACAGGGCCATACCATATACTGGGATTATCAACTTTTTGAAAATACGGCCTGGTATTCGGGTGTATATGTCCCATGGGGCCCATAGTAACCTTACTGGGTCATGCCCAAAGCCAATCTTAATTGTAAAATTCGATTTTCTGTGAAAAATATTTTGACCAAAAAATCGTCATTTTTCCGATTTTCGTCATTTTTACAGTTTTGCACACCCTGAAAATCGATTTTTTCGGCTCCGCCGGTGAAATATCGACATAATTTAGGTATGTTATGTGCATAATATACCCATTAGAGCCCATTCAAGTCACATTCCGACCATTTTTCGTGAAAAAATGCAACTTTTTGTCACCGTGACCCCCAAAAATGACGATTTTTTGGTCGATTTTTTCGGCCAAAAATTTCGTACCACAGGGCCATACCATATACTGGGATTATCAACTTTTTGAAAATACGGCCTGGTATTCGGGTCTATATGTCCCATGGGGCCCATAGTAACCTTACTGGGTCATGCCCAAAGCCAATCTTAATAGTAAAATTCGATTTTCTGTGAAAAATATTTTGACCAAAAAATCGTCATTTTTCCGATTTTCGTCATTTTTACAGTTTTGCACACCCTGAAAATCGATTTTTGCGGCTCCGCCGGTGAAATATCGACATAATTTAGGTATGTTATGTGCATAATATACCCATTAGAGCCCATTCAAGTCACATTCCGACCATTTTTCGTGAAAAAATGCAACTTTTTGTCACCGTGACCCCGAAAAATGACGATTTTTTGGTCGATTTTTTCGGCCAAAAATTTCGTACCACAGGGCCATACCATATACTGGGATTATCAACTTTTTGAAAATACGGCCTGGTATTCGGGTGTATATGTCCCATGGGGCCCATAGTAACCTTACTGGGTCATGCCGAAAGCCAATCTTAATAGTAAAATTCGATTTTCTGTGAAAAATATTTTGACCAAAAAATCGTCATTTTTCCGATTTTCGTCATTTTTACTGTTTTGCACACCCTGAAAATCGATTTTTTCGGCTCCGCCGGTGAAATATCGACATAATTTAGGTATGTTATGTGCATAATATACCCATTAGAGCCCATTCAAGTCACATTCCGACCATTTTTCGTGAAAAAATGCAACTTTTTGTCACCGTGACCCCCAAAAATGACGATTTTTTGGTCGATTTTTTCGGCCAAAAATTTCGTACCACAGGGCCATACCATATACTGGGATTATCAACTTTTTGAAAATACGGCCTGGTATTCGGGTGTATATGTCCCATGGGGCCCATAGTAACCTTACTGGGTCATGCCCAAAGCCAATCTTAATAGTAAAATTCGATTTTCTGTGAAAAGTATTTTGACCAAAAAATCGTCATTTTTCCGATTTTCGTCATTTTTACAGTTTTGCACACCCTGAAAATCGATTTTTTCGGCTCCGCCGGTGAAATATCGACATAATTTAGGTATGTTATGTGCATAATATACCCATTAGAGCCCATTCAAGTCACATTCCGACCATTTTTCGTGAAAAAATGCAACTTTTTGTCACCGTGACCCCCAAAAATGACGATTTTTTGGTCGATTTTTTCGGCCAAAAATTTCGTACCACAGGGCCATACCATATACTGGGATTATCAACTTTTTGAAAATACGGCCTGGTATTCGGGTGTATATGTCCCATGGGGCCCATAGTAACCTTACTGGGTCATGCCCAAAGCCAATCTTAATAGTAAAATTCGATTTTCTGTGAAAAGTATTTTGACCAAAAAATCGTCATTTTTCCGATTTTCGTCATTTTTACAGTTTTGCACACCCTGAAAATCGATTTTTTCGGCTCCGCCGGTGAAATATCGACATAATTTAGGTATGTTATGTGCATAATATACCCATTAGAGCCCATTCAAGTCACATTCCGACCATTTTTCGTGAAAAAATGCAACTTTTTGTCACCGTGACCCCGAAAAATGACGATTTTTTGGTCGATTTTTTCGGCCAAAAATTTCGTACCACAGGGCCATACCATATACTGGGATTATCAACTTTTTGAAAATACGGCCTGGTATTCGGGTGTATATGTCCCATGGGGCCCATAGTAACCTTACTGGGTCATGCCCAAAGCCAATCTTAATAGTAAAATTCGATTTTCTGTGAAAAATATTTTCACCAAAAAATCGACTTTTTTCAAAATATTTCTCAGTTAGACAGTGTGTGATGCTCGGATCTGAGCGTACGACCCTGCAATTGACTCAGATGTGCTCAAATACCCCATATACCCAAGAAAATTGCATTTTCGAGTGAAAAGAAGGTTCGTACAGAGGTCATATGCCTGTGTACAGGTATATTTGCCTGTAACCCCTATGTTTGAGCACCGGCTAAGTTGTAGAGAGGGCCTGATACTCGGAATTGACCGTGCGACCCCGCAATTGACTCAGATTGGCCCAAAAACCCTATATACGCAAGATTTCTTCATTTTCGTGCAAATTTGAGGTATTTAGATATGGTTATATGCATGTTACACCAAAATACAGGTGTTTGTTGCACCTGTAAAATTTGAGACATTGTGTGATGCTCTAATCTGATCGTACGTACAATTCTGTCGCTTCCTTCTTTTTCTTTGGTACCAAAAAGAATCGAGATCTGGAAATATCACAACAGTGTTTCCAAGCCAAAAAATGTTTGGAGATTGAGGGTATCGATCCCTCTACCTCTCGCATGCTGAGCGAGCGCTCTACCATTTGAGCTAAACCCCCTTACATTTCTTAAACGAATCTTTACAAGGTGGGGATGGAATTCAAAACCAAAAAGGGAGAAGTAACACTCAAGAGAAAATCTGGTCTTGAAACAAAAAGAGAGGGCACACCCGGGTTCGAACCAGGGACCGTTCGGACTGCAGCCGAATGCTCTACCACTGAGCTATATACCCTTCAATAATCATGCTTTGCGCTGAATACTATCAGTTCACTTTTCAACCAACTTCTGTGTGTTACACCACAAATAAGGAAAAAAGGATTCAAGCACCCGGACTTCCCAGCTGGTCACCCACGCCAGTACTATCCAGGCCTGCTGGTGCTTAACTTCTCAAATCAGGCGGGATGAGGTGTATTCACCAGAGTATGGCCGAATCCAATAATGGGTCTGGGTGGAAAACCTTTGAAGAGCTTTATATTTCTGAGCTTGTTTTTGCTTCACTTGTGCAAAAGGTCTTGGGTGTTGCATGGTACAGGAAACTTTATTTGTCTCCCCTGTTCCGCTGCACTCTGCATTAGGTCATTTCACCTAAAATAAGGCCAGTTTGCGATCTTCTTGGAGTATCTTGGTGTCCAGTACAGTGTTTCTGGCATTGTGGACTTGCATGTTGTACAGGGCAACTGCCTGGGAATTAGTCCCACTTCTTGCAACAGTTTAGCTATTTCGGCATCCCCAGCGCGCATGATATTAAGCACAGGAGAATTTTTGGCTGCAGGTGCGCACGTCCCTTCTGGGGAGTATGGATGCCTCTTCCTCAGTTTTTGTTGTGCATTTTTGCACCTTTGCGCTCATCTCCATCTCACCAAAGGTGAAATTGTGAATGCTGTCATGCAGCATTCACATTCCAGCATGCTCCTGTAGGCTGAAGCACCGTCGGTGGTGTAGTCTCCCCTCATTTCTGCTCTCTGGATAGTGCAACAAACACAGGGATACAAGACAGGGTTGTCTTGTTGGAGGTGGGTCAGGGTCTGGATGTCCTAAAACCACACACCAACACGGAAGAAAAGCAAAAAGGATTCAAGCACCCGGACTTCCCAGCTGGTCACCCACGCCAGTACTATCCAGGCCTGCTGGTGCTTAACTTCTCAAATCAGGCGGGATGAGGTGCATTCACCAGAGTATGGCCGAATCCAATACTGAGTCAGGTTCGAAAACCTTTGAAGAGCTTTTTATTTCTGAGCTTGTTTTTGCTTCGGTTGTGAAAACCGGTTTGTGGGTCAGCAGGTTTAACAAGTTTGGCCAGTCCTTAGCACAGCACTTAGTGCGCTGCACTACTGCATCGGAGCAGGTGCCTGTGTGCTCACAGGTCACCACTCAGTGGTCGATCCCTCTAGACCAGTGTGCTGGGTTTACTGGGTTTACTGGGTAACATGATGGTTTGTGTGATCATGTTTGTTTTGGTTTGTTTGTTTAAAAAGGCGGGTTTGTGCAAAGCACAGCACCGCCGCTGTCAAAAATTTCACTGTGCAAGCCAGCCGAAGCTAGTGCCACCAGTATCCCCTGCGCAGTGCAATGCAAGGGCCACTGGTGTGTCGACGCCCTTGTTGATCAGGTCAGACACCAGTAAGGTATGTAACCTCTAGCTGAGTTTAACAACATGCGAAACTCCAACACCTTCAGGGAAGCGTAGTGGTTGTCAAGACTTAAAAACAGATGAGACACAAAGGCCCCTTCAAAAATTATGCTTTCACATAGTGGCTCTTACCCACGGTCATCTTTAGTAAAAGGCGAAAGATGAGTTCGATATGGGCAAGAACCGTGATATGGCTCTGTTTTGTTCTATTGCTGTGTGCACTTTGCTACACATGGAAGCATGTTGAGAGCGAGGATAGTGTGGTAACTTCTTGATTGATCAAGATGTCCTTGAAGGTGAAAAAAGTAATGTGAAGCCTTTTTTGAGGTTTTTCTTAAAAACAAGCTGTAAGTGGAAGGGCTGTGCCTGGTACTCTTCCCTGCGCCATACAGGGGAGAGACAAAACAATACAAGAAGTATGTGACAATCATCGCAAGTGCTCATGCTGCACATGCCCAACCTATGTCATCATCCAGCTTTGGTCTTGTGCCGAAGAAAACAATCTTCAACACGAATGCACTCAAAAACAGATCCTGTGTAGAGTACAGTCTTGCCCTTGTTTGTTCCACCTATCGGCTGCACAGATGTCTATAGGGAGGCACATTGGCGGTGGTAGTTTTGGTGTGTTAACTTTACGTGGTGTCTATATGTTACCACCCCAACACACTTCCCTGTGGACATAGCTTTGTGACACGACTGGGAGAAAAGGAGGTATTCTTGCGCTCGGGATAATTCCATAAGCAATGACCAAATAGGGACGCTGTGGAGAGATTGCTGGTTGAAAACTACCCAATTCCCGCCATGGGCCGCTTCGGCGTTGCCACATTGGCAATTTGTGTAGCTGCTTCGGCGGCCTTGTTTTTACTAATAAGATTGATCATCACCTTCACTTACTTCCCTGTGACATGGGTGTGTAATCTGCTTGCCTTGTTGTTTCCTAGTAAATTGATCATAATCATGCTTCCCTGTACATGGGTGTCGAATTCGGTATGGACTAAAAAGAAGTCATACCTTCTCGGCCTTTTGGCTAAGATCAAGTGTATTATCTGTTCTTATCAGCTTAATATCTGATACAGTGCCTTGTGCTTCAAAGCATTTCACGAGAAAACTCGCCCCTGTCCTTCTTCATCACTATCACTTGACCGAACACTCCCTGCAAGGAAGCCTGTAAAAGGCGATGCTTAGGCAACAACACAGACACAGGGGGGGGGGTGCTGGGTGGGAAAATATAAAAAAGGGTGCTTGCGTTGTGTGCTGGATCGGGACCACCAGTAAACTGGCAGCCCCACATCCAGTTCTAATATTTGAAGTGTGAAATAGAACGCAGTCAGAATTAGTGTTACACGCTAATGTAAGAATAATCATCATGGGTAATATTCTGTACGAACGTACGGGATTTACATCATATGAAAGTAGTTCCGCCTTGGGCCATATCAGGCCCAACAGCAGGACCGCATCATAAAAATTGTAAAGAATTTTCTTAAATAGAAAGGTCTTTTCAAGTTTTAGCTGTTGCTGAACGAGTTGTTTGGTTTCGAAGTAGCACACTAACTTAGCACCCAAACATAGGGAGAGTATGGGAAAACAAGACAGGGTTGTCTTGTTGGAGGTGGGTCAGGGTGACACACACTTTGTACATGCATCATATGTGTGAATGTTTTTTCTCATGGTGACGTAAAAAAGGCCAGTCTCTTTCGAGGCTGGCCATGTTTGACAAAGTTGTGTGAGAAGAATATAATCTTCATGCTTCCATACCAATGAAGTACAGAAACTGTAGCTTTAGAAATCGTTGGTTGCCCTTTTTCTTAACATTGCTCTAAGCACCAACATGTACTGGTAAACATGCCACTTGTGGTGAATAATGTGGGTAGGAATGGTCTGGGCAACGTGGTGGGGTGTATCAACAACACATGTGTATGGTGATGTGGAAACAATGTTCACATGGAAAAATGTAAAAAAGAAACGCTTCTCCAGTTCAAGCCATTGAGTTGGAAACACCCTCACTCTGCTCTGTGCTGCGATCCTTGAACTGTCCACTGCAGGAGTTATGAGCTGCTCTGTGAGACCAGCCTGGCCCGGTTCACCCCATTTCACTCTGATTGTTGCCCTGGTTTACACCAAGGCCGCAAACAGGACAGTAGACTAACACGGACAACACATCAACACAGAAGTTGAAGGTGCCTTTGGTCCACCTCAAAGAGTGCCCAGTTCTGGAGAAGCTTGCCCCCCCAGAAGCTAGGGGTTTCAGGATGCAGCCAACACATCCCGGCTCAATAGATACCATATTGTCGGAATACAAGACAGGGTTGTCTAGTTGGAGGTGGGTCAGGTCAAAAACGTGGTTTTGAAGATCCTCACTTCTTGTGTGTGTTTTTTTTTTGCTTTGCACAAAGACACACAAAGACAATCATGCTAACGTAAAAAAGGCCAGTCTCTTTCGAAACCGGCCATGTTTTGACAAAGTTGTGTGAGAAGAGTAATCTTCATGCTTCCATACCAATGAAGTACAGAAACTGTAGCTTTAGAAATCGTTGGTTGCTCTTTTTCTCTACACAGCTTTCGACATGTATGTGCTCAGGGAAGCATGCCAGTAGCATAAACCATATGGTCGTTTTTTGAAACCAATATTTCAATGGGTTACTGCAGCCTGCCACTTGCCACCTGTGGGTGATGGGTATGTCTGCACATATGTGTTGGTCTGGGAAGCATGAAGAAGACACCAGTGTAAAAAATACGTGTGATCCGGGGGACAAAAAAAAAGTTGATACTTTCTCGATTAATGCGTGTCATCCTTGCGCAGGGACCATGCTAATCTTCTCTGTATCGATCCAATTTTAACGGATGTCCCATTTCTGGGGTCCAGTATATATGCACAAGGTGGTTGACAAGACAGGGGCCCCTTGTTGGAGTTGGGTCAGGGTCTGAATGTGGTTCTAAACTTCTGCTGTTGTTGTGTGGGTTTTTTTGCTTCTTGTGCACAAGACGATCGTGTTAACGTAAAAAAGGCCAGTCTCTTTCGAAACTGGCCATGTTTTGACAAAGTTGTGTGAGAAGAATAATCTTCATGCTTCCATACCAATGAAGTACAGAAACTGTAGCTTTAGAAATCGTTGGTTGCCCTTTTTCTCTACAATGTTCTAAGTGCCAACATGTTCTGGGAATCATGCCATATGTATCATTATTATGGTGGGTTTTTTTTCTAACATAGCCGTAGAGTGGCTTATAAACATACCTAAGGATGCCCAATGTGCTCGAAAGTCCAAAAATCTTGGGAATACGGGATATTTGGGCTCATTTGAGTCAATTGCGTGGTCGTACAATTTAATCTGAGCATTACACATATCCTAATCACCAAAATATTCGAAGAACATGGGAATCATGTGTGTTTTTTGGGTTTGCACAAGGTGATGTTAACGTAAAAAAGGCCAGTCTCTTTCGAAACTGGCCATGTTTTGACAAAGTTGTGTGAAGAATATAATCTTCATGCTTCCATACCAATGAAGTACAGAAACTGTAGCTTTAGAAATCGTTGGTTGCCTTTTTTCTCTACAATGTTCTAAGCTCCAACATGAACTGGTAAGCCTTCTTCCAGTGTCCTAAATATGGTCGCTTTTTCGTACCTAACCTATTGGTCACTGGGAAGGGTCTGCACAGAATATGCTTAGGTGATAGGCTTACACAAGTATATTCATAAGAGTCAACAGTGGTTTCTGAAGGGGTATATGTGGTACCAGTGCCACAAATGGTTGCACACATGGTTTTGCAGGCAATATACAAATGGGTTGCAGCAAGCACTTGTGTGTGATGGGAATCATGTGTGTTTTTTGGGGTTTGCAGAAGGTGATGCTAACGTAAAAAAGGCCAGTCTCTTTCGAAACTGGCCATGTTTTGACAAAGTTGTGTGAGAAGAATATAATCTTCATGCTTCCATACCAATGAAGTACAGAAACTGTAGCTTTAGAAATCGTTGGTTGCCTTTTTTCTCTACAACGTTCTGAGTACAGACGTGTCCTGGGAAGCATGCCAGTAGTGTAAAAAATATGATGGTTTTTTTGTACCTAACATCTTGTACACTGAGAAGGTTCTGCACAAGTGGAAGCCTATATAAGGATATTCATAAGAGTCAAAAGGGGCTTCTGAAGGGGTATATGGGTAGTATGAGCTCATATGAATCCATTAAAAGCGTCTATGGCATGATCTAAGCATCACATAATTTCTGAAATCAATACCAACCACAATTTACGGCTATTTTTCCAGCAATAGCCGTATCATGGCTTATAACCATACCTAAGGATGTCCAATATGCTGGAAAAGTTAATAATCTTGGGTATATAGGGTTTTTGGGCACATTTGAGTCAATTGCGGGGTCTTACGATTTAATCTGAGTATCACACATATCCTAATCACCTATATAATCGAAAAACACATACAAAATGACCTACATAGCCGTAAAATGACCCAAATGTGCATATTCGGGTTGAAATTTCATTTTTTCGGAAAGTTTTTTTTTCTCAACAATTACATGGGTGAGTTCCGAGTACATTATGGGGTCGTAAGTTTTTATTCGAGCATCACACATTATGTAGAATAATTTATGCCATACAATGTTACCAAAAAAAGTCGATTTTTGGTCACTTTTTCAAAAATATGAAAATTCGATTTTTGGGTACTAGATAGGTCTTTCCGGTGCAAAAACGACCGTTAAATGGATTCTCCGGGGTCCTAAGGCCCCAAAAATCACTTTTGGACACACGGGCAATATCCCAGTATACCCTAGGAAATTGGTGGGAACCCAAAAATTGGCCTCAAAATCCGACCAAAACCAAGGTTTCTGTAGAGGTACATGTGAACCTCATGTGTGTTCTGGAGACCCATTTTGTTTTTAAAAGTGAATCTAAATAGCCAAAAATTTAAAACTCTTGTAGCGCATTCGGAATAGAGGGGGTATTCGCGAAAACCTGTGCGAAACATTTATCAATTCAGGTCTGACCCACATGGTCATGACCCCATATTTTGGGTGCGGAAAACACCCTATCTGTTGACCTACCGGCTTGTATGCCTGTATACCTGGTTGGGTCAACTTTTTGAAAATTTCCTGGGCCATATACCCTATTTGGGCCCCCTGAATCCATTGCGACATCGTTTTTTCACATCCGAGTGAAAACTAATATATAGGATAACCCATGGGTATGGGTACCTCGCTCAATACCCCTAAAATCAGTGCTTTTGAAAATGACCCTATGGAAAAATGTATCCAAAATATTGAAACATGTTCTCCTGGCATCTGCAACACGATATTTTGGGCCCCCTGGGCCCCGGGGGCCCTACGGGCCCCCATATTCGCGAAAAGTTGGGCATCCCAGCTAGTGGGTCGGTACTGGGTATACAAACATCCCCCCAAAAAGTGAGATTTTGACCCCCCAAAAATGGCCATTTTTTTACTCCCCGGGACCTTCTCAGGTGTGTATTCGGACCCTCTCGTGGTCTTAAACCGGATTTTTGGGGCCCCCACACCCTGGAATACCCCCCATAGTGTCGTTTTTTCACCCGCAGGGCCGATTTTTTAGAAAAAATTTGGTTTTTAAGGAACAACATTTACCCTGCGACACCTTGAAAAACAGGTGATTTTTGCCTTTTTCAGTTGTGTGTGTGCAGTGCCGAATTCCCCAGGCTTGGTGAAAGTTGTGCCTCAAATACCCCTATGTGGGTTGGAAAAATCAAATAAAGATAAAATTTTGAGGCAGCCTGGGGGTGTGCTATGGTAAACAATTTGTGTGTGTAAAAATACCCCTAAAAAACACCCTAAAAATGGCTGTTTTTCGCCTATTTTTGGGGGTCGCCTGAGCTATTTTTTTTATTGTTTTGGCTTTTCCTGGGACCTGAAAAGAGGGTCCTGGGCCCAATATGTCCCAATGAGGCCATTGGAATATCGATTTTTTCCAGATATGGGCCTCCTAGACCGAAATTTTTGATTTTGGTGTTGCAAAAATTTTCGAAAATCCTGAAAAGTGCCCAAAAACACGTAAAAACACGTGTATAGGCACACCCTATCGGCCCCCAGCATTGCCCAGGATTGTTGCAAATTTTCCCTGCATGGGGGCCCTCCGGGCCCCCTGGACCCATTGCGACCCGATTGGTTCACATTCCTGGAAAATTTGGTCCCTAAGACACATACGTGGTTAACATACCCCTGAAAAACACCCTATTTTTGACCCTAAAAAACACCCTATTTTTGACCCTGAAAACATGATTTTAGCAAATAGGGCAACTAGTTTGGTGATCCAGCAACCGACTCATGGGCCCAGTATGTCCAACAGGGCCATATGTTTGGTAAATTTTACCGGGGGCAAGGGGATGTACAAAAAAAAAGTGGATTTTTTACCTTAAAAAAATGGCCAAAAATAGGCCAAAAATGGCCATTTTTCGGCCATGTGACCCCCACAGCAACCCTATATAGACCCCCAAAAACCTAATATTTTTTTCCCAGCGATGTGTCCTGGGGGCCCTTCGGGCCCCCAGGACACATCGCAACCCCGTTTTTTCAAAAAGCTGGCCCTACGGGCCAACTTTTTGAGGTGGCCTGTAGGGTGACCCCTTCAAAAAGCTGGAACCCGGATTTTGGGGTCAGGGGTCCCTTTATGCACTTTTATGTATAAAAAAATGTCTGGGGCGAGAAAATGCAAATTTTTGCCTGCAAACACACTGCATACTACGACAGGACCATATTCCATCTTATCAGGAAAAATTTCGGAGGTGTTAGTCATAAAAACAATTTAAAATTTTTTGAAAAAACATGAGATCTGGATAAAAGTTTTGACTGTACCTGTGGAAGGTGGGATTTTGCCTGTGTTTTGACTTTTTTTTTCAGTAAATAAACTTCTACTCATCTCCGGAGGCCGTCCGAGGTCGCAATTAACTCATTTTGACAATTTAGGGCCATATACCGCCCGTTTTTTCAAAAAGTTGAAAATTTTGGCCCCCAGGATTGGGTACAGCGTGTACTGAACCCTGATTTTCGAAAAATCTCAACTTTTGAAATTTGTCACTTATGGCAGCATGTATCTGACACCCGATTTTGAGTTTTCCCGTGAATCCATTTTGGTGCATATACACTATCTGGCACCCCTGAGTCCATTGCGGGGTCGTTTTTTCAAAACGTCGACCGGACTAATACCTAATATGACCCTGGGTATAGCGTACCGTCTCAGAAACACCCCAAAATCAGTGTTTTTGAAGGGTTGTCACAGCTAAAATCGATGAAAAAATGTCAAAATCACTTTCCCGTGACCCAATAGCGTGAAATATGACCCATGTGGGCCCCCAGGACCTATAGCACCCCCAATAGGTCGATTCCATGCATATTTCACACCCCCAGATATATGCGCCCATAGGGTGCCACACCCCAAAATCATGATTTTTACATGATTTTTGGCCGGATGCACTGACCAGCAGGGCCATACCGTCTACCGGGGCAACCATATTTTTGAAACATCGGCCTTGCATAGGGCCCAGTATGTCCCACAGGGTATATTGCCCCAGTATCAGGTCCCCGCACAAGCCAAACCAATATTTTAAAATCGCTTTTTTTGAAAAAAATATTTTTGAAAAAAAATCGTGATTTTTGGGATTTTGGTGATTTTTACAGTTTTGCACACCCTGAAAATCGATTTTTTCGGCTCCGCCGGTGAAATATCGACATAATTTAGGTATGTTATGTGCATAATATACCCATTAGAGCCCATTCAAGTCACATTCCGACCATTTTTCGTGAAAAAATGCAACTTTTTGTCACCGTGACCCCGAAAAATGACGATTTTTTGGTCGATTTTTTCGGCCAAAAATTTCGTACCACAGGGCCATACCATATACTGGGATTATCAACTTTTTGAAAATACGGCCTGGTATTCGGGTGTATATGTCCCATGGGGCCCATAGTAACCTTACTGGGTCATGCCGAAAGCCAATCTTAATAGTAAAATTCGATTTTCTGTGAAAAATATTTTGACCAAAAAATCGTCATTTTTCCGATTTTCGTCATTTTTACTGTTTTGCACACCCTGAAAATCGATTTTTTCGGCTCCGCCGGTGAAATATCGACATAATTTAGGTATGTTATGTGCATAATATACCCATTAGAGCCCATTCAAGTCACATTCCGACCATTTTTCGTGAAAAAATGCAACTTTTTGTCACCGTGACCCCCAAAAATGACGATTTTTTGGTCGATTTTTTCGGCCAAAAATTTCGTACCACAGGGCCATACCATATACTGGGATTATCAACTTTTTGAAAATACGGCCTGGTATTCGGGTGTATATGTCCCATGGGGCCCATAGTAACCTTACTGGGTCATGCCCAAAGCCAATCTTAATAGTAAAATTCGATTTTCTGTGAAAAGTATTTTGACCAAAAAATCGTCATTTTTCCGATTTTCGTCATTTTTACAGTTTTGCACACCCTGAAAATCGATTTTTTCGGCTCCGCCGGTGAAATATCGACATAATTTAGGTATGTTATGTGCATAATATACCCATTAGAGCCCATTCAAGTCACATTCCGACCATTTTTCGTGAAAAAATGCAACTTTTTGTCACCGTGACCCCGAAAAATGACGATTTTTTGGTCGATTTTTTCGGCCAAAAATTTCGTACCACAGGGCCATACCATATACTGGGATTATCAACTTTTTGAAAATACGGCCTGGTATTCGGGTGTATATGTCCCATGGGGCCCATAGTAACCTTACTGGGTCATGCCCAAAGCCAATCTTAATAGTAAAATTCGATTTTCTGTGAAAAATATTTTCACCAAAAAATCGACTTTTTTCAAAATATTTCTCAGTTAGACAGTGTGTGATGCTCGGATCTGAGCGTACGACCCTGCAATTGACTCAGATGTGCTCAAATACCCCATATACCCAAGAAAATTGCATTTTCGAGTGAAAAGAAGGTTCGTACAGAGGTCATATGCCTGTGTACAGGTATATTTGCCTGTAACCCCTATGTTTGAGCACCGGCTAAGTTGTAGAGAGGGCCTGATACTCGGAATTGACCGTGCGACCCCGCAATTGACTCAGATTGGCCCAAAAACCCTATATACGCAAGATTTCTTCATTTTCGTGCAAATTTGAGGTATTTAGATATGGTTATATGCATGTTACACCAAAATACAGGTGTTTGTTGCACCTGTAAAATTTGAGACATTGTGTGATGCTCTAATCTGATCGTACGTACAATTCTGTCGCTTCCTTCTTTTTCTTTGGTACCAAAAAGAATCGAGATCTGGAAATATCACAACAGTGTTTCCAAGCCAAAAAATGTTTGGAGATTGAGGGTATCGATCCCTCTACCTCTCGCATGCTGAGCGAGCGCTCTACCATTTGAGCTAAACCCCCTTACATTTCTTAAACGAATCTTTACAAGGTGGGGATGGAATTCAAAACCAAAAAGGGAGAAGTAACACTCAAGAGAAAATCTGGTCTTGAAACAAAAAGAGAGGGCACACCCGGGTTCGAACCAGGGACCGTTCGGACTGCAGCCGAATGCTCTACCACTGAGCTATATACCCTTCAATAATCATGCTTTGCGCTGAATACTATCAGTTCACTTTTCAACCAACTTCTGTGTGTTACACCACAAATAAGGAAAAAAGGATTCAAGCACCCGGACTTCCCAGCTGGTCACCCACGCCAGTACTATCCAGGCCTGCTGGTGCTTAACTTCTCAAATCAGGCGGGATGAGGTGTATTCACCAGAGTATGGCCGAATCCAATAATGGGTCTGGGTGGAAAACCTTTGAAGAGCTTTATATTTCTGAGCTTGTTTTTGCTTCACTTGTGCAAAAGGTCTTGGGTGTTGCATGGTACAGGAAACTTTATTTGTCTCCCCTGTTCCGCTGCACTCTGCATTAGGTCATTTCACCTAAAATAAGGCCAGTTTGCGATCTTCTTGGAGTATCTTGGTGTCCAGTACAGTGTTTCTGGCATTGTGGACTTGCATGTTGTACAGGGCAACTGCCTGGGAATTAGTCCCACTTCTTGCAACAGTTTAGCTATTTCGGCATCCCCAGCGCGCATGATATTAAGCACAGGAGAATTTTTGGCTGCAGGTGCGCACGTCCCTTCTGGGGAGTATGGATGCCTCTTCCTCAGTTTTTGTTGTGCATTTTTGCACCTTTGCGCTCATCTCCATCTCACCAAAGGTGAAATTGTGAATGCTGTCATGCAGCATTCACATTCCAGCATGCTCCTGTAGGCTGAAGCACCGTCGGTGGTGTAGTCTCCCCTCATTTCTGCTCTCTGGATAGTGCAACAAACACAGGGATACAAGACAGGGTTGTCTTGTTGGAGGTGGGTCAGGGTCTGGATGTCCTAAAACCACACACCAACACGGAAGAAAAGCAAAAAGGATTCAAGCACCCGGACTTCCCAGCTGGTCACCCACGCCAGTACTATCCAGGCCTGCTGGTGCTTAACTTCTCAAATCAGGCGGGATGAGGTGCATTCACCAGAGTATGGCCGAATCCAATACTGAGTCAGGTTCGAAAACCTTTGAAGAGCTTTTTATTTCTGAGCTTGTTTTTGCTTCGGTTGTGAAAACCGGTTTGTGGG
Source organism: Rhynchopus sp. YZ270_cl-10 (assembly GCA_964035575.1). Lineage (NCBI taxonomy): Eukaryota > Euglenozoa > Diplonemea > Diplonemida > Diplonemidae > Rhynchopus > Rhynchopus sp. YZ270_cl-10. Next base: position 1,294,135 of record OZ037895.1, on the reverse strand, counting down.
TCAGCAGGTTTAACAAGTTTGGCCAGTCCTTAGCACAGCACTTAGTGCGCTGCACTACTGCATCGGAGCAGGTGCCTGTGTGCTCACAGGTCACCACTCAGTGGTCGATCCCTCTAGACCAGTGTGCTGGGTTTACTGGGTTTACTGGGTAACATGATGGTTTGTGTGATCATGTTTGTTTTGGTTTGTTTGTTTAAAAAGGCGGGTTTGTGCAAAGCACAGCACCGCCGCTGTCAAAAATTTCACTGTGCAAGCCAGCCGAAGCTAGTGCCACCAGTATCCCCTGCGCAGTGCAATGCAAGGGCCACTGGTGTGTCGACGCCCTTGTTGATCAGGTCAGACACCAGTAAGGTATGTAACCTCTAGCTGAGTTTAACAACATGCGAAACTCCAACACCTTCAGGGAAGCGTAGTGGTTGTCAAGACTTAAAAACAGATGAGACACAAAGGCCCCTTCAAAAATTATGCTTTCACATAGTGGCTCTTACCCACGGTCATCTTTAGTAAAAGGCGAAAGATGAGTTCGATATGGGCAAGAACCGTGATATGGCTCTGTTTTGTTCTATTGCTGTGTGCACTTTGCTACACATGGAAGCATGTTGAGAGCGAGGATAGTGTGGTAACTTCTTGATTGATCAAGATGTCCTTGAAGGTGAAAAAAGTAATGTGAAGCCTTTTTTGAGGTTTTTCTTAAAAACAAGCTGTAAGTGGAAGGGCTGTGCCTGGTACTCTTCCCTGCGCCATACAGGGGAGAGACAAAACAATACAAGAAGTATGTGACAATCATCGCAAGTGCTCATGCTGCACATGCCCAACCTATGTCATCATCCAGCTTTGGTCTTGTGCCGAAGAAAACAATCTTCAACACGAATGCACTCAAAAACAGATCCTGTGTAGAGTACAGTCTTGCCCTTGTTTGTTCCACCTATCGGCTGCACAGATGTCTATAGGGAGGCACATTGGCGGTGGTAGTTTTGGTGTGTTAACTTTACGTGGTGTCTATATGTTACCACCCCAACACACTTCCCTGTGGACATAGCTTTGTGACACGACTGGGAGAAAAGGAGGTATTCTTGCGCTCGGGATAATTCCATAAGCAATGACCAAATAGGGACGCTGTGGAGAGATTGCTGGTTGAAAACTACCCAATTCCCGCCATGGGCCGCTTCGGCGTTGCCACATTGGCAATTTGTGTAGCTGCTTCGGCGGCCTTGTTTTTACTAATAAGATTGATCATCACCTTCACTTACTTCCCTGTGACATGGGTGTGTAATCTGCTTGCCTTGTTGTTTCCTAGTAAATTGATCATAATCATGCTTCCCTGTACATGGGTGTCGAATTCGGTATGGACTAAAAAGAAGTCATACCTTCTCGGCCTTTTGGCTAAGATCAAGTGTATTATCTGTTCTTATCAGCTTAATATCTGATACAGTGCCTTGTGCTTCAAAGCATTTCACGAGAAAACTCGCCCCTGTCCTTCTTCATCACTATCACTTGACCGAACACTCCCTGCAAGGAAGCCTGTAAAAGGCGATGCTTAGGCAACAACACAGACACAGGGGGGGGGGGTGCTGGGTGGGAAAATATAAAAAAGGGTGCTTGCGTTGTGTGCTGGATCGGGACCACCAGTAAACTGGCAGCCCCACATCCAGTTCTAATATTTGAAGTGTGAAATAGAACGCAGTCAGAATTAGTGTTACACGCTAATGTAAGAATAATCATCATGGGTAATATTCTGTACGAACGTACGGGATTTACATCATATGAAAGTAGTTCCGCCTTGGGCCATATCAGGCCCAACAGCAGGACCGCATCATAAAAATTGTAAAGAATTTTCTTAAATAGAAAGGTCTTTTCAAGTTTTAGCTGTTGCTGAACGAGTTGTTTGGTTTCGAAGTAGCACACTAACTTAGCACCCAAACATAGGGAGAGTATGGGAAAACAAGACAGGGTTGTCTTGTTGGAGGTGGGTCAGGGTGACACACACTTTGTACATGCATCATATGTGTGAATGTTTTTTCTCATGGTGACGTAAAAAAGGCCAGTCTCTTTCGAGGCTGGCCATGTTTGACAAAGTTGTGTGAGAAGAATATAATCTTCATGCTTCCATACCAATGAAGTACAGAAACTGTAGCTTTAGAAATCGTTGGTTGCCCTTTTTCTTAACATTGCTCTAAGCACCAACATGTACTGGTAAACATGCCACTTGTGGTGAATAATGTGGGTAGGAATGGTCTGGGCAACGTGGTGGGGTGTATCAACAACACATGTGTATGGTGATGTGGAAACAATGTTCACATGGAAAAATGTAAAAAAGAAACGCTTCTCCAGTTCAAGCCATTGAGTTGGAAACACCCTCACTCTGCTCTGTGCTGCGATCCTTGAACTGTCCACTGCAGGAGTTATGAGCTGCTCTGTGAGACCAGCCTGGCCCGGTTCACCCCATTTCACTCTGATTGTTGCCCTGGTTTACACCAAGGCCGCAAACAGGACAGTAGACTAACACGGACAACACATCAACACAGAAGTTGAAGGTGCCTTTGGTCCACCTCAAAGAGTGCCCAGTTCTGGAGAAGCTTGCCCCCCCAGAAGCTAGGGGTTTCAGGATGCAGCCAACACATCCCGGCTCAATAGATACCATATTGTCGGAATACAAGACAGGGTTGTCTAGTTGGAGGTGGGTCAGGTCAAAAACGTGGTTTTGAAGATCCTCACTTCTTGTGTGTGTTTTTTTTTTGCTTTGCACAAAGACACACAAAGACAATCATGCTAACGTAAAAAAGGCCAGTCTCTTTCGAAACCGGCCATGTTTTGACAAAGTTGTGTGAGAAGAGTAATCTTCATGCTTCCATACCAATGAAGTACAGAAACTGTAGCTTTAGAAATCGTTGGTTGCTCTTTTTCTCTACACAGCTTTCGACATGTATGTGCTCAGGGAAGCATGCCAGTAGCATAAACCATATGGTCGTTTTTTGAAACCAATATTTCAATGGGTTACTGCAGCCTGCCACTTGCCACCTGTGGGTGATGGGTATGTCTGCACATATGTGTTGGTCTGGGAAGCATGAAGAAGACACCAGTGTAAAAAATACGTGTGATCCGGGGGACAAAAAAAAAGTTGATACTTTCTCGATTAATGCGTGTCATCCTTGCGCAGGGACCATGCTAATCTTCTCTGTATCGATCCAATTTTAACGGATGTCCCATTTCTGGGGTCCAGTATATATGCACAAGGTGGTTGACAAGACAGGGGCCCCTTGTTGGAGTTGGGTCAGGGTCTGAATGTGGTTCTAAACTTCTGCTGTTGTTGTGTGGGTTTTTTTGCTTCTTGTGCACAAGACGATCGTGTTAACGTAAAAAAGGCCAGTCTCTTTCGAAACTGGCCATGTTTTGACAAAGTTGTGTGAGAAGAATAATCTTCATGCTTCCATACCAATGAAGTACAGAAACTGTAGCTTTAGAAATCGTTGGTTGCCCTTTTTCTCTACAATGTTCTAAGTGCCAACATGTTCTGGGAATCATGCCATATGTATCATTATTATGGTGGGTTTTTTTTCTAACATAGCCGTAGAGTGGCTTATAAACATACCTAAGGATGCCCAATGTGCTCGAAAGTCCAAAAATCTTGGGAATACGGGATATTTGGGCTCATTTGAGTCAATTGCGTGGTCGTACAATTTAATCTGAGCATTACACATATCCTAATCACCAAAATATTCGAAGAACATGGGAATCATGTGTGTTTTTTGGGTTTGCACAAGGTGATGTTAACGTAAAAAAGGCCAGTCTCTTTCGAAACTGGCCATGTTTTGACAAAGTTGTGTGAAGAATATAATCTTCATGCTTCCATACCAATGAAGTACAGAAACTGTAGCTTTAGAAATCGTTGGTTGCCCTTTTTCTCTACAATGTTCTAGGTACCCACTTGTTCTGGGAAGCCTTCTGCCAATGTCTATAATACGGTTGCTTTTTCGTACCTGACATCTTGGTCACTGTGAAGGTTCTACATAAAAATATCCTTAAGTGTGATCCTACAGAAGGATATTCGACAGAGTCAACAGTGGCTTCTGAAGGGGAACAAGTGTCACAAATATGGTTTTGCAGGCGATATAAAAATGGGGTGCAGTAAGCACTTGTGTGTTATGTCATGTGTGAATCGTGTGTGTTTTTGGGTTTGCTTCTTGTGCACAAGACGATCATGCTAACGTAAAAAAGGCCAGTCTCTTTCGAGACTGGCCATGTTTGACAAAGTTGTGTGAGAAGATATAATCTTCATGCTTCCATACCAATGAAGTACAGAAACTGTAGCTTTAGAAATCGTTGGTTGCCTTTTTTCTCTACAACGTTCTGAGTACAGACGTGTCCTGGGAAGCATGCCAGTAGTGTAAAAAATATGATGGTTTTTTTGTACCTAACATCTTGTACACTGAGAAGGTTCTGCACAAGTGGAAGCCTATATAAGGATATTCATAAGAGTCAAAAGGGGCTTCTGAAGGGGTATATGGGTAGTATGAGCTCATATGAATCCATTAAAAGCGTCTATGGCATGATCTAAGCATCACATAATTTCTGAAATCAATACCAACCACAATTTACGGCTATTTTTCCAGCAATAGCCGTATCATGGCTTATAACCATACCTAAGGATGTCCAATATGCTGGAAAAGTTAATAATCTTGGGTATATAGGGTTTTTGGGCACATTTGAGTCAATTGCGGGGTCTTACGATTTAATCTGAGCATCACACATATCCTAATCACCTATATAATCGAAAAACACATACAAAATGACCTACATAGCCGTAAAATGACCCAAATGTGCATATTCGGGTTGAAATTTCATTTTTTCGGAAAGTTTTTTTTTCTCAACAATTACATGGGTGAGTTCCGAGTACATTATGGGGTCGTAAGTTTTTATTCAAGCATCACACATTATGTAGAATAATTTATGCCATACAATGTTACCAAAAAAAGTCGATTTTTGGTCACTTTTTCAAAAATATGAAAATTCGATTTTTGGGTACTAGATAGGTCTTTCCGGTGCAAAAACGACCGTTAAATGGATTCTCCGGGGTCCTAAGGCCCCAAAAATCACTTTTGGACACACGGGCAATATCCCAGTATACCCTAGGAAATTGGTGGGAACCCAAAAATTGGCCTCAAAATCCGACCAAAACCAAGGTTTCTGTAGAGGTACATGTGAACCTCATGTGTGTTCTGGAGACCCATTTTGTTTTTAAAAGTGAATCTAAATAGCCAAAAATTTAAAACTCTTGTAGCGCATTCGGAATAGAGGGGGTATTCGCGAAAACCTGTGCGAAACATTTATCAATTCAGGTCTGACCCACATGGTCATGACCCCATATTTTGGGTGCGGAAAACACCCTATCTGTTGACCTACCGGCTTGTATGCCTGTATACCTGGTTGGGTCAACTTTTTGAAAATTTCCTGGGCCATATACCCTATTTGGGCCCCCTGAATCCATTGCGACATCGTTTTTTCACATCCGAGTGAAAACTAATATATAGGATAACCCATGGGTATGGGTACCTCGCTCAATACCCCTAAAATCAGTGCTTTTGAAAATGACCTTATGGAAAAATGTATCCAAAATATTGAAACATGTTCTCCTGGCATCTGCAACACGATATTTTGGGCCCCCTGGGCCCCGGGGGCCCTACGGGCCCCCATATTCGCGAAAAGTTGGGCATCCCAGCTAGTGGGTCGGTACTGGGTATACAAACATCCCCCCAAAAAGTGAGATTTTGACCCCCCAAAAATGGCCATTTTTTTACTCCCCGGGACCTTCTCAGGTGTGTATTCGGACCCTCTCGTGGTCTTAAACCGGATTTTTGGGGCCCCCACACCCTGGAATACCCCCCATAGTGTCGTTTTTTCACCCGCAGGGCCGATTTTTTAGAAAAAAATTGGTTTTTAAGGAACAACATTTACCCTGCGACACCTTGAAAAACAGGTGATTTTTGCCTTTTTCAGTTGTGTGTGTGCAGTGCCGAATTCCCCAGGCTTGGTGAAAGTTGTGCCTCCAATACCCCTATGTGGGTTGGAAAAATCAAATAAAGATAAAATTTTGAGGCAGCCTGGGGGTGTGCTATGGTAAACAATTTGTGTGTGTAAAAATACCCCTAAAAAACACCCTAAAAATGGCTGTTTTTCGCCTATTTTTGGGGGTCGCCTGAGCTATTTTTTTTATTGTTTTGGCTTTTCCTGGGACCTGAAAATAGGGTCCTGGGCCCAATATGTCCCAATGAGGCCATTGGAATATCGATTTTTTCCAGATATGGGCCTCCTAGACCGAAATTTTTGATTTTGGTGTTGCAAAAATTTTCGAAAATCCTGAAAAGTGCCCAAAAACACGTAAAAACACGTGTATAGGCACACCCTATCGGCCCCCAGCATTGCCCAGGATTGTTGCAAATTTTCCCTGCATGGGGGCCCTCCGGGCCCCCTGGACCCATTGCGACCCGATTGGTTCACATTCCTGGAAAATTTGGTCCCTAAGACACATACGTGGTTAACATACCCCTGAAAAACACCCTATTTTTGACCCTAAAAAACACCCTATTTTTGACCCTGAAAACATGATTTTAGCAAATAGGGCAACTAGTTTGGTGATCCAGCGACCGACTCATGGGCCCAGTATGTCCAACAGGGCCATATGTTTGGTAAATTTTACCGGGGGCAAGGGGATGTACAAAAAAAAAGTGGATTTTTTACCTTAAAAAAATGGCCAAAAATAGGCCAAAAATGGCCATTTTTCGGCCATGTGACCCCCACAGCAACCCTATATAGACCCCAAAAAACCTAATATTTTTTTCCCAGCGATGTGTCCTGGGGGCCCTTCGGGCCCCCAGGACACATCGCAACCCCGTTTTTTCAAAAAGTTGGCCCTACGGGCCAACTTTTTGAGGTGGCCTGTAGGGTGACCCCTTCAAAAAGCTGGAACCCGGATTTTGGGGTCAGGGGTCCCTTTATGCACTTTTATGTATAAAAAAATGTCTGGGGCGAGAAAATGCAAATTTTTGCCTGCAAACACACTGCATACTACGACAGGACCATATTCCATCTTATCAGGAAAAATTTCGGAGGTGTTAGTCATAAAAACAATTTAAAATTTTTTGAAAAAACATGAGATCTGGATAAAAGTTTTGACTGTACCTGTGGAAGGTGGGATTTTGCCTGTGTTTTGACTTTTTTTTTCAGTAAATAAACTTCTACTCATCTCCGGAGGCCGTCCGAGGTCGCAATTAACTCATTTTGACACTTTAGGGCCATATACCGCCCGTTTTTTCAAAAAGTTGAAAATTTTGGCCCCCAGGATTGGGTACAGCGTGTACTGAACCCTGATTTTCGAAAAATCTCAACTTTTGAAATTCGTCACTTATGGCAGCATGTATCTGACACCCAATTTTGACTTTTCCCGTGAATCCATTCTGGTGCATATACACTATCTGGCACCCCTGAGTCCATTGCGGGGTCGTTTTTTCAAAAAGTCGACCGGAGTAATACCTAATATGACCCTGGGTATAGCGTACCGTCTCAGAAACACCCCAAAATCAGTGTTTTTGAAGGGTTCTCACAGCTAAAATCGATGAAAAAATGTCAAAATCACTTTCCCGTGACCCAATAGCGTGAAATATGGCCCATGTGGGCCCCCAGGACCTATAACACCCCCAATCGGTCGATTCCATGCATATTTCACACCCCCAGATATATGTGCCCATGGGGTGCCAGACCCCAAAATCATGATTTTTTCATGATTTTTGGCCCGATGCACTGACCTGCAGGGCCATACCGTCTACCGGGGCAACCATATTTTTGAAAAATCGGCCTTGCATCGGGCCCAGTATGTCCCACAGGGTATGTTGCCCCAGATTCAGGTCCCCGCACAAGCCAAACCAATATTTTAAAATCGATTTTTTTGAAAAAAATATTTTTGAAAAAAAATCGTGATTTTTGGGATTTTGGTGATTTTTACAGTTTTGCACACCCTGAAAATCGATTTTTTCGGCTCCGCCGGTGAAATATCGACATAATTTAGGTATGTTATGTGCATAATATACCCATTAGAGCCCATTCAAGTCACATTCCGACCATTTTTCGTGAAAAAATGCAACTTTTTGTCACCGTGACCCCGAAAAATGACGATTTTTTGGTCGATTTTTTCGGCCAAAAATTTCGTACCACAGGGCCATACCATATACTGGGATTATCAACTTTTTGAAAATACGGCCTGGTATTCGGGTGTATATGTCCCATGGGGCCCATAGTAACCTTACTGGGTCATGCCCAAAGCCAATCTTAATAGTAAAATTCGATTTTCTGTGAAAAATATTTTCACCAAAAAATCGTCATTTTTCCGATTTTCGTCATTTTTACTGTTTTGCACACCCTGAAAATCGATTTTTTCGGCTCCGCCGGTGAAATATCGACATAATTTAGGTATGTTATGTGCATAATATACCCATTAGAGCCCATTCAAGTCACATTCCGACCATTTTTCGTGAAAAAATGCAACTTTTTGTCACCGTGACCCCGAAAAATGACGATTTTTTGGTCGATTTTTTCGGCCAAAAATTTCGTACCACAGGGCCATACCATATACTGGGATTATCAACTTTTTGAAAATACGGCCTGGTATTCGGGTGTATATGTCCCATGGGGCCCATAGTAACCTTACTGGGTCATGCCCAAAGCCAATCTTAATTGTAAAATTCGATTTTCTGTGAAAAATATTTTCACCAAAAAATCGTCATTTTTCCGATTTTCGTCATTTTTACAGTTTTGCACACCCTGAAAATCGATTTTTTCGGCTCCGCCGGTGAAATATCGACATAATTTAGGTATGTTATGTGCATAATATACCCATTAGAGCCCATTCAAGTCACATTCCGACCATTTTTCGTGAAAAAATGCAACTTTTTGTCACCGTGACCCCCAAAAATGACGATTTTTTGGTCGATTTTTTCGGCCAAAAATTTCGTACCACAGGGCCATACCATATACTGGGATTATCAACTTTTTGAAAATACGGCCTGGTATTCGGGTCTATATGTCCCATGGGGCCCATAGTAACCTTACTGGGTCATGCCCAAAGCCAATCTTAATAGTAAAATTCGATTTTCTGTGAAAAGTATTTTGACCAAAAAATCGTCATTTTTCCGATTTTCGTCATTTTTACAGTTTTGCACACCCTGAAAATCGATTTTTTCGGCTCCGCCGGTGAAATATCGACATAATTTAGGTATGTTATGTGCATAATATACCCATTAGAGCCCATTCAAGTCACATTCCGACCATTTTTCGTGAAAAAATGCAACTTTTTGTCACCGTGACCCCGAAAAATGACGATTTTTTGGTCGATTTTTTCGGCCAAAAATTTCGTACCACAGGGCCATACCATATACTGGGATTATCAACTTTTTGAAAATACGGCCTGGTATTCGGGTGTATATGTCCCATGGGGCCCATAGTAACCTTACTGGGTCATGCCCAAAGCCAATCTTAATTGTAAAATTCGATTTTCTGTGAAAAATATTTTCACCAAAAAATCGTCATTTTTCCGATTTTCGTCATTTTTACAGTTTTGCACACCCTGAAAATCGATTTTTTCGGCTCCGCCGGTGAAATATCGACATAATTTAGGTATGTTATGTGCATAATATACCCATTAGAGCCCATTCAAGTCACATTCCGACCATTTTTCGTGAAAAAATGCAACTTTTTGTCACCGTGACCCCCAAAAATGACGATTTTTTGGTCGATTTTTTCGGCCAAAAATTTCGTACCACAGGGCCATACCATATACTGGGATTATCAACTTTTTGAAAATACGGCCTGGTATTCGGGTCTATATGTCCCATGGGGCCCATAGTAACCTTACTGGGTCATGCCCAAAGCCAATCTTAATAGTAAAATTCGATTTTCTGTGAAAAATATTTTGACCAAAAAATCGTCATTTTTCCGATTTTCGTCATTTTTACAGTTTTGCACACCCTGAAAATCGATTTTTGCGGCTCCGCCGGTGAAATATCGACATAATTTAGGTATGTTATGTGCATAATATACCCATTAGAGCCCATTCAAGTCACATTCCGACCATTTTTCGTGAAAAAATGCAACTTTTTGTCACCGTGACCCCGAAAAATGAGGATTTTTTGGTCGATTTTTTCGGCCAAAAATTTCGTACCACAGGGCCATACCATATACTGGGATTATCAACTTTTTGAAAATACGGCCTGGTATTCGGGTGTATATGTCCCATGGGGCCCATAGTAACCTTACTGGGTCATGCCCAAAGCCAATCTTAATAGTAAAATTCGATTTTCTGTGAAAAGTATTTTGACCAAAAAATCGTCATTTTTCCGATTTTCGTCATTTTTACAGTTTTGCACACCCTGAAAATCGATTTTTTCGGCTCCGCCGGTGAAATATCGACATAATTTAGGTATGTTATGTGCATAATATACCCATTAGAGCCCATTCAAGTCACATTCCGACCATTTTTCGTGAAAAAATGCAACTTTTTGTCACCGTGACCCCGAAAAATGAGGATTTTTTGGTCGATTTTTTCGGCCAAAAATTTCGTACCACAGGGCCATACCATATACTGGGATTATCAACTTTTTGAAAATACGGCCTGGTATTCGGGTGTATATGTCCCATGGGGCCCATAGTAACCTTACTGGGTCATGCCCAAAGCCAATCTTAATAGTAAAATTCGATTTTCTGTGAAAAATATTTTCACCAAAAAATCGTCATTTTTCCGATTTTCGTCATTTTTACTGTTTTGCACACCCTGAAAATCGATTTTTTCGGCTCCGCCGGTGAAATATCGACATAATTTAGGTATGTTATGTGCATAATATACCCATTAGAGCCCATTCAAGTCACATTCCGACCATTTTTCGTGAAAAAATGCAACTTTTTGTCACCGTGACCCCGAAAAATGACGATTTTTTGGTCGATTTTTTCGGCCAAAAATTTCGTACCACAGGGCCATACCATATACTGGGATTATCAACTTTTTGAAAATACGGCCTGGTATTCGGGTGTATATGTCCCATGGGGCCCATAGTAACCTTACTGGGTCATGCCCAAAGCCAATCTTAATAGTAAAATTCGATTTTCTGTGAAAAATATTTTCACCAAAAAATCGACTTTTTTCAAAATATTTCTCAGTTAGACAGTGTGTGATGCTCGGATCTGAGCGTACGACCCTGCAATTGACTCAGATGTGCTCAAATACCCCATATACCCAAGAAAATTGCATTTTCGAGTGAAAAGAAGGTTCGTACAGAGGTCATATGCCTGTGTACAGGTATATTTGCCTGTAACCCCTATGTTTGAGCACCGGCTAAGTTGTAGAGAGGGCCTGATACTCGGAATTGACCGTGCGACCCCGCAATTGACTCAGATTGGCCCAAAAACCCTATATACGCAAGATTTCTTCATTTTCGTGCAAATTTGAGGTATTTAGATATGGTTATATGCATGTTACACCAAAATACAGGTGTTTGTTGCACCTGTAAAATTTGAGACATTGTGTGATGCTCTAATCTGATCGTACGTACAATTCTGTCGCTTCCTTCTTTTTCTTTGGTACCAAAAAGAATCGAGATCTGGAAATATCACAACAGTGTTTCCAAAAAATGTTTGGAGATTGAGGGTATCGATCCCTCTACCTCTCGCATGCTGAGCGAGCGCTCTACCATTTGAGCTAAACCCCCTTACATTTCTTAAACGAATCTTTACAAGGTGGGGATGGAATTCAAAACCAAAAAGGGAGAAGTAACACTCAAGAGAAAATCTGGTCTTGAAACAAAAAGAGAGGGCACACCCGGGTTCGAACCAGGGACCGTTCGGACTGCAGCCGAATGCTCTACCACTGAGCTATATACCCTTCAATAATCATGCTTTGCGCTGAATACTATCAGTTCACTTTTCAACCAACTTCTGTGTGTTACACCACAAATAAGGAAAAAAGGATTCAAGCACCCGGACTTCCCAGCTGGTCACCCACGCCAGTACTATCCAGGCCTGCTGGTGCTTAACTTCTCAAATCAGGCGGGATGAGGTGTATTCACCAGAGTATGGCCGAATCCAATAATGGGTCTGGGTGGAAAACCTTTGAAGAGCTTTATATTTCTGAGCTTGTTTTTGCTTCACTTGTGCAAAAGGTCTTGGGTGTTGCATGGTACAGGAAACTTTATTTGTCTCCCCTGTTCCGCTGCACTCTGCATTAGGTCATTTCACCTAAAATAAGGCCAGTTTGCGATCTTCTTGGAGTATCTTGGTGTCCAGTACAGTGTTTCTGGCATTGTGGACTTGCATGTTGTACAGGGCAACTGCCTGGGAATTAGTCCCACTTCTTGCAACAGTTTAGCTATTTCGGCATCCCCAGCGCGCATGATATTAAGCACAGGAGAATTTTTGGCTGCAGGTGCGCACGTCCCTTCTGGGGAGTATGGATGCCTCTTCCTCAGTTTTTGTTGTGCATTTTTGCACCTTTGCGCTCATCTCCATCTCACCAAAGGTGAAATTGTGAATGCTGTCATGCAGCATTCACATTCCAGCATGCTCCTGTAGGCTGAAGCACCGTCGGTGGTGTAGTCTCCCCTCATTTCTGCTCTCTGGATAGTGCAACAAACACAGGGATACAAGACAGGGTTGTCTTGTTGGAGGTGGGTCAGGGTCTGGATGTCCTAAAACCACACACCAACACGGAAGAAAAGCAAAAAGGATTCAAGCACCCGGACTTCCCAGCTGGTCACCCACGCCAGTACTATCCAGGCCTGCTGGTGCTTAACTTCTCAAATCAGGCGGGATGAGGTGCATTCACCAGAGTATGGCCGAATCCAATACTGAGTCAGGTTCGAAAACCTTTGAAGAGCTTTTTATTTCTGAGCTTGTTTTTGCTTCGGTTGTGAAAACCGGTTTGTGGGTCAGCAGGTTTAACAAGTTTGGCCAGTCCTTAGCACAGCACTTAGTGCGCTGCACTACTGCATCGGAGCAGGTGCCTGTGTGCTCACAGGTCACCACTCAGTGGTCGATCCCTCTAGACCAGTGTGCTGGGTTTACTGGGTTTACTGGGTAACATGATGGTTTGTGTGATCATGTTTGTTTTGGTTTGTTTGTTTAAAAAGGCGGGTTTGTGCAAAGCACAGCACCGCCGCTGTCAAAAATTTCACTGTGCAAGCCAGCCGAAGCTAGTGCCACCAGTATCCCCTGCGCAGTGCAATGCAAGGGCCACTGGTGTGTCGACGCCCTTGTTGATCAGGTCAGACACCAGTAAGGTATGTAACCTCTAGCTGAGTTTAACAACATGCGAAACTCCAACACCTTCAGGGAAGCGTAGTGGTTGTCAAGACTTAAAAACAGATGAGACACAAAGGCCCCTTCAAAAATTATGCTTTCACATAGTGGCTCTTACCCACGGTCATCTTTAGTAAAAGGCGAAAGATGAGTTCGATATGGGCAAGAACCGTGATATGGCTCTGTTTTGTTCTATTGCTGTGTGCACTTTGCTACACATGGAAGCATGTTGAGAGCGAGGATAGTGTGGTAACTTCTTGATTGATCAAGATGTCCTTGAAGGTGAAAAAAGTAATGTGAAGCCTTTTTTGAGGTTTTTCTTAAAAACAAGCTGTAAGTGGAAGGGCTGTGCCTGGTACTCTTCCCTGCGCCATACAGGGGAGAGACAAAACAATACAAGAAGTATGTGACAATCATCGCAAGTGCTCATGCTGCACATGCCCAACCTATGTCATCATCCAGCTTTGGTCTTGTGCCGAAGAAAACAATCTTCAACACGAATGCACTCAAAAACAGATCCTGTGTAGAGTACAGTCTTGCCCTTGTTTGTTCCACCTATCGGCTGCACAGATGTCTATAGGGAGGCACATTGGCGGTGGTAGTTTTGGTGTGTTAACTTTACGTGGTGTCTATATGTTACCACCCCAACACACTTCCCTGTGGACATAGCTTTGTGACACGACTGGGAGAAAAGGAGGTATTCTTGCGCTCGGGATAATTCCATAAGCAATGACCAAATAGGGACGCTGTGGAGAGATTGCTGGTTGAAAACTACCCAATTCCCGCCATGGGCCGCTTCGGCGTTGCCACATTGGCAATTTGTGTAGCTGCTTCGGCGGCCTTGTTTTTACTAATAAGATTGATCATCACCTTCACTTACTTCCCTGTGACATGGGTGTGTAATCTGCTTGCCTTGTTGTTTCCTAGTAAATTGATCATAATCATGCTTCCCTGTACATGGGTGTCGAATTCGGTATGGACTAAAAAGAAGTCATACCTTCTCGGCCTTTTGGCTAAGATCAAGTGTATTATCTGTTCTTATCAGCTTAATATCTGATACAGTGCCTTGTGCTTCAAAGCATTTCACGAGAAAACTCGCCCCTGTCCTTCTTCATCACTATCACTTGACCGAACACTCCCTGCAAGGAAGCCTGTAAAAGGCGATGCTTAGGCAACAACACAGACACAGGGGGGGGGGGTGCTGGGTGGGAAAATATAAAAAAGGGTGCTTGCGTTGTGTGCTGGATCGGGACCACCAGTAAACTGGCAGCCCCACATCCAGTTCTAATATTTGAAGTGTGAAATAGAACGCAGTCAGAATTAGTGTTACACGCTAATGTAAGAATAATCATCATGGGTAATATTCTGTACGAACGTACGGGATTTACATCATATGAAAGTAGTTCCGCCTTGGGCCATATCAGGCCCAACAGCAGGACCGCATCATAAAAATTGTAAAGAATTTTCTTAAATAGAAAGGTCTTTTCAAGTTTTAGCTGTTGCTGAACGAGTTGTTTGGTTTCGAAGTAGCACACTAACTTAGCACCCAAACATAGGGAGAGTATGGGAAAACAAGACAGGGTTGTCTTGTTGGAGGTGGGTCAGGGTGACACACACTTTGTACATGCATCATATGTGTGAATGTTTTTTCTCATGGTGACGTAAAAAAGGCCAGTCTCTTTCGAGGCTGGCCATGTTTGACAAAGTTGTGTGAGAAGAATATAATCTTCATGCTTCCATACCAATGAAGTACAGAAACTGTAGCTTTAGAAATCGTTGGTTGCCCTTTTTCTTAACATTGCTCTAAGCACCAACATGTACTGGTAAACATGCCACTTGTGGTGAATAATGTGGGTAGGAATGGTCTGGGCAACGTGGTGGGGTGTATCAACAACACATGTGTATGGTGATGTGGAAACAATGTTCACATGGAAAAATGTAAAAAAGAAACGCTTCTCCAGTTCAAGCCATTGAGTTGGAAACACCCTCACTCTGCTCTGTGCTGCGATCCTTGAACTGTCCACTGCAGGAGTTATGAGCTGCTCTGTGAGACCAGCCTGGCCCGGTTCACCCCATTTCACTCTGATTGTTGCCCTGGTTTACACCAAGGCCGCAAACAGGACAGTAGACTAACACGGACAACACATCAACACAGAAGTTGAAGGTGCCTTTGGTCCACCTCAAAGAGTGCCCAGTTCTGGAGAAGCTTGCCCCCCCAGAAGCTAGGGGTTTCAGGATGCAGCCAACACATCCCGGCTCAATAGATACCATATTGTCGGAATACAAGACAGGGTTGTCTAGTTGGAGGTGGGTCAGGTCAAAAACGTGGTTTTGAAGATCCTCACTTCTTGTGTGTGTTTTTTTTTTGCTTTGCACAAAGACACACAAAGACAATCATGCTAACGTAAAAAAGGCCAGTCTCTTTCGAAACCGGCCATGTTTTGACAAAGTTGTGTGAGAAGAGTAATCTTCATGCTTCCATACCAATGAAGTACAGAAACTGTAGCTTTAGAAATCGTTGGTTGCTCTTTTTCTCTACACAGCTTTCGACATGTATGTGCTCAGGGAAGCATGCCAGTAGCATAAACCATATGGTCGTTTTTTGAAACCAATATTTCAATGGGTTACTGCAGCCTGCCACTTGCCACCTGTGGGTGATGGGTATGTCTGCACATATGTGTTGGTCTGGGAAGCATGAAGAAGACACCAGTGTAAAAAATACGTGTGATCCGGGGGACAAAAAAAAAGTTGATACTTTCTCGATTAATGCGTGTCATCCTTGCGCAGGGACCATGCTAATCTTCTCTGTATCGATCCAATTTTAACGGATGTCCCATTTCTGGGGTCCAGTATATATGCACAAGGTGGTTGACAAGACAGGGGCCCCTTGTTGGAGTTGGGTCAGGGTCTGAATGTGGTTCTAAACTTCTGCTGTTGTTGTGTGGGTTTTTTTGCTTCTTGTGCACAAGACGATCGTGTTAACGTAAAAAAGGCCAGTCTCTTTCGAAACTGGCCATGTTTTGACAAAGTTGTGTGAGAAGAATAATCTTCATGCTTCCATACCAATGAAGTACAGAAACTGTAGCTTTAGAAATCGTTGGTTGCCCTTTTTCTCTACAATGTTCTAAGTGCCAACATGTTCTGGGAATCATGCCATATGTATCATTATTATGGTGGGTTTTTTTTCTAACATAGCCGTAGAGTGGCTTATAAACATACCTAAGGATGCCCAATGTGCTCGAAAGTCCAAAAATCTTGGGAATACGGGATATTTGGGCTCATTTGAGTCAATTGCGTGGTCGTACAATTTAATCTGAGCATTACACATATCCTAATCACCAAAATATTCGAAGAACATGGGAATCATGTGTGTTTTTTGGGTTTGCACAAGGTGATGTTAACGTAAAAAAGGCCAGTCTCTTTCGAAACTGGCCATGTTTTGACAAAGTTGTGTGAAGAATATAATCTTCATGCTTCCATACCAATGAAGTACAGAAACTGTAGCTTTAGAAATCGTTGGTTGCCCTTTTTCTCTACAATGTTCTAGGTACCCACTTGTTCTGGGAAGCCTTCTGCCAATGTCTATAATACGGTTGCTTTTTCGTACCTGACATCTTGGTCACTGTGAAGGTTCTACATAAAAATATCCTTAAGTGTGATCCTACAGAAGGATATTCGACAGAGTCAACAGTGGCTTCTGAAGGGGAACAAGTGTC
Source organism: Rhynchopus sp. YZ270_cl-10 (assembly GCA_964035575.1). NCBI lineage: Eukaryota > Euglenozoa > Diplonemea > Diplonemida > Diplonemidae > Rhynchopus > Rhynchopus sp. YZ270_cl-10. Next base: position 1,277,087 of record OZ037895.1, on the reverse strand, counting down.
ACAAATATGGTTTTGCAGGCGATATAAAAATGGGGTGCAGTAAGCACTTGTGTGTTATGTCATGTGTGAATCGTGTGTGTTTTTGGGTTTGCTTCTTGTGCACAAGACGATCATGCTAACGTAAAAAAGGCCAGTCTCTTTCGAGACTGGCCATGTTTGACAAAGTTGTGTGAGAAGATATAATCTTCATGCTTCCATACCAATGAAGTACAGAAACTGTAGCTTTAGAAATCGTTGGTTGCCTTTTTTCTCTACAACGTTCTGAGTACAGACGTGTCCTGGGAAGCATGCCAGTAGTGTAAAAAATATGATGGTTTTTTTGTACCTAACATCTTGTACACTGAGAAGGTTCTGCACAAGTGGAAGCCTATATAAGGATATTCATAAGAGTCAAAAGGGGCTTCTGAAGGGGTATATGGGTAGTATGAGCTCATATGAATCCATTAAAAGCGTCTATGGCATGATCTAAGCATCACATAATTTCTGAAATCAATACCAACCACAATTTACGGCTATTTTTCCAGCAATAGCCGTATCATGGCTTATAACCATACCTAAGGATGTCCAATATGCTGGAAAAGTTAATAATCTTGGGTGTATAGGGTTTTTGGGCACATTTGAGTCAATTGCGGGGTCTTACGATTTAATCTGAGCATCACACATATCCTAATCACCTATATAATCGAAAAACACATACAAAATGACCTACATAGCCGTAAAATGACCCAAATGTGCATATTCGGGTTGAAATTTCATTTTTTCGGAAAGTTTTTTTTTCTCAACAATTACATGGGTGAGTTCCGAGTACATTATGGGGTCGTAAGTTTTTATTCAAGCATCACACATTATGTAGAATAATTTATGCCATACAATGTTACCAAAAAAAGTCGATTTTTGGTCACTTTTTCAAAAATATGAAAATTCGATTTTTGGGTACTAGATAGGTCTTTCCGGTGCAAAAACGACCGTTAAATGGATTCTCCGGGGTCCTAAGGCCCCAAAAATCACTTTTGGACACACGGGCAATATCCCAGTATACCCTAGGAAATTGGTGGGAACCCAAAAATTGGCCTCAAAATCCGACCAAAACCAAGGTTTCTGTAGAGGTACATGTTGAACCTCATGTGTGTTCTGGAGACCCATTTTGTTTTTAAAAGTGAATCTAAATAGCCAAAAATTTAAAACTCTTGTAGCGCATTCGGAATAGAGGGGGTATTCGCGAAAACCTGTGCGAAACATTTATCAATTCAGGTCTGACCCACATGGTCATGACCCCATATTTTGGGTGCGGAAAACACCCTATCTGTTGACCTACCGGCTTGTATGCCTGTATACCTGGTTGGGTCAACTTTTTGAAAATTTCCTGGGCCATATACCCTATTTGGGCCCCCTGAATCCATTGCGACATCGTTTTTTCACATCCGAGTGAAAACTAATATATAGGATAACCCATGGGTATGGGTACCTCGCTCAATACCCCTAAAATCAGTGCTTTTGAAAATGACCCTATGGAAAAATGTATCCAAAATATTGAAACATGTTCTCCTGGCATCTGCAACACGATATTTTGGGCCCCCTGGGCCCCGGGGGCCCTACGGGCCCCCATATTCGCGAAAAGTTGGGCATCCCAGCTAGTGGGTCGGTACTGGGTATACAAACATCCCCCCAAAAAGTGAGATTTTGACCCCCCAAAAATGGCCATTTTTTTACTCCCCGGGACCTTCTCAGGTGTGTATTCGGACCCTCTCGTGGTCTTAAACCGGATTTTTGGGGCCCCCACACCCTGGAATACCCCCCATAGTGTCGTTTTTTCACCCGCAGGGCCGATTTTTTAGAAAAAATTTGGTTTTTAAGGAACAACATTTACCCTGCGACACCTTGAAAAACAGGTGATTTTTGCCTTTTTCAGTTGTGTGTGTGCAGTGCCGAATTCCCCAGGCTTGGTGAAAGTTGTGCCTCAAATACCCCTATGTGGGTTGGAAAAATCAAATAAAGATAAAATTTTGAGGCAGCCTGGGGGTGTGCTATGGTAAACAATTTGTGTGTGTAAAAATACCCCTAAAAAACACCCTAAAAATGGCTGTTTTTCGCCTATTTTTGGGGGTCGCCTGAGCTATTTTTTTTATTGTTTTGGCTTTTCCTGGGACCTGAAAATAGGGTCCTGGGCCCAATATGTCCCAATGAGGCCATTGGAATATCGATTTTTTCCAGATATGGGCCTCCTAGACCGAAATTTTTGATTTTGGTGTTGCAAAAATTTTCGAAAATCCTGAAAAGTGCCCAAAAACACGTAAAAACACGTGTATAGGCACACCCTATCGGCCCCCAGCATTGCCCAGGATTGTTGCAAATTTTCCCTGCATGGGGGCCCTCCGGGCCCCCTGGACCCATTGCGACCCGATTGGTTCACATTCCTGGAAAATTTGGTCCCTAAGACACATACGTGGTTAACATACCCCTGAAAAACACCCTATTTTTGACCCTAAAAAACACCCTATTTTTGACCCTGAAAACATGATTTTAGCAAATAGGGCAACTAGTTTGGTGATCCAGCAACCGACTCATGGGCCCAGTATGTCCAACAGGGCCATATGTTTGGTAAATTTTACCGGGGGCAAGGGGATGTACAAAAAAAAAGTGGATTTTTTACCTTAAAAAAATGGCCAAAAATAGGCCAAAAATGGCCATTTTTCGGCCATGTGACCCCCACAGCAACCCTATATAGACCCCCAAAAACCTAATATTTTTTTCCCAGCGATGTGTCCTGGGGGCCCTTCGGGCCCCCAGGACACATCGCAACCCCGTTTTTTCAAAAAGCTGGCCCTACGGGCCAACTTTTTGAGGTGGCCTGTAGGGTGACCCCTTCAAAAAGCTGGAACCCGGATTTTGGGGTCAGGGGTCCCTTTATGCACTTTTATGTATAAAAAAATGTCTGGGGCGAGAAAATGCAAATTTTTGCCTGCAAACACACTGCATACTACGACAGGACCATATTCCATCTTATCAGGAAAAATTTCGGAGGTGTTAGTCATAAAAACAATTTAAAATTTTTTGAAAAAACATGAGATCTGGATAAAAGTTTTGACTGTACCTGTGGAAGGTGGGATTTTGCCTGTGTTTTGACTTTTTTTTTCAGTAAATAAACTTCTACTCATCTCCGGAGGCCGTCCGAGGTCGCAATTAACTCATTTTGACAATTTAGGGCCATATACCGCCCGTTTTTTCAAAAAGTTGAAAATTTTGGCCCCCAGGATTGGGTACAGCGTGTACTGAACCCTGATTTTCGAAAAATCTCAACTTTTGAAATTCGTCACTTATGGCAGCATGTATCTGACACCCAATTTTGACTTTACCCGTGAATCCATTCTGGTGCATATACACTATCTGGCACCCCTGAGTCCATTGCGGGGTCGTTTTTTCAAAAAGTCGACCGGACTAATACCTAATATGACCCTGGGTATAGCGTACCGTCTCAGAAACACCCCAAAATCAGTGTTTTTGAAGGGTTCTCACAGCTAAAATCGATGAAAAAATGTCAAAATCACTTTCCCGTGACCCAATAGCGTGAAATATGGCCCATGTGGGCCCCCAGGACCTATAACACCCCCAATCGGTCGATTCCATGCATATTTCACACCCCCAGATATATGTGCCCATGGGGTGCCAGACCCCAAAATCATGATTTTTTCATGATTTTTGGCCCGATGCACTGACCTGCAGGGCCATACCGTCTACCGGGGCAACCATATTTTTGAAAAATCGGCCTTGCATAGGGCCCAGTATGTCCCACAGGGTATGTTGCCCCAGATTCAGGTCCCCGCACAAGCCAAACCAATATTTTAAAATCGATTTTTTTGAAAAAAATATTTTTGAAAAAAAATCGTGATTTTTGGGATTTTGGTGATTTTTACAGTTTTGCACACCCTGAAAATCGATTTTTTCGGCTCCGCCGGTGAAATATCGACATAATTTAGGTATGTTATGTGCATAATATACCCATTAGAGCCCATTCAAGTCACATTCCGACCATTTTTCGTGAAAAAATGCAACTTTTTGTCACCGTGACCCCGAAAAATGATGATTTTTTGGTCGATTTTTTCGGCCAAAAATTTCGTACCACAGGGCCATACCATATACTGGGATTATCAACTTTTTGAAAATACGGCCTGGTATTCGGGTGTATATGTCCCATGGGGCCCATAGTAACCTTACTGGGTCATGCCGAAAGCCAATCATAATAGTAAAATTCGATTTTCTGTGAAAAATATTTTGACCAAAAAATCGTCATTTTTCCGATTTTCGTCATTTTTACTGTTTTGCACACCCTGAAAATCGATTTTTTCGGCTCCGCCGGTGAAATATCGACATAATTTAGGTATGTTATGTGCATAATATACCCATTAGAGCCCATTCAAGTCACATTCCGACCATTTTTCGTGAAAAAATGCAACTTTTTGTCACCGTGACCCCGAAAAATGAGGATTTTTTGGTCGATTTTTTCGGCCAAAAATTTCGTACCACAGGGCCATACCATATACTGGGATTATCAACTTTTTGAAAATACGGCCTGGTATTCGGGTGTATATGTCCCATGGGGCCCATAGTAACCTTACTGGGTCATGCCCAAAGCCAATCTTAATAGTAAAATTCGATTTTCTGTGAAAAATATTTTGACCAAAAAATCGTCATTTTTCCGATTTTCGTCATTTTTACTGTTTTGCACACCCTGAAAATCGATTTTTTCGGCTCCGCCGGTGAAATATCGACATAATTTAGGTATGTTATGTGCATAATATACCCATTAGAGCCCATTCAAGTCACATTCCGACCATTTTTCGTGAAAAAATGCAACTTTTTGTCACCGTGACCCCGAAAAATGATGATTTTTTGGTCGATTTTTTCGGCCAAAAATTTCGTACCACAGGGCCATACCATATACTGGGATTATCAACTTTTTGAAAATACGGCCTGGTATTCGGGTGTATATGTCCCATGGGGCCCATAGTAACCTTACTGGGTCATGCCGAAAGCCAATCTTAATAGTAAAATTCGATTTTCTGTGAAAAATATTTTGACCAAAAAATCGTCATTTTTCCGATTTTCGTCATTTTTACAGTTTTGCACACCCTGAAAATCGATTTTTTCGGCTCCGCCGGTGAAATATCGACATAATTTAGGTATGTTATGTGCATAATATACCCATTAGAGCCCATTCAAGTCACATTCCGACCATTTTTCGTGAAAAAATGCAACTTTTTGTCACCGTGACCCCGAAAAATGATGATTTTTTGGTCGATTTTTTCGGCCAAAAATTTCGTACCACAGGGCCATACCATATACTGGGATTATCAACTTTTTGAAAATACGGCCTGGTATTCGGGTGTATATGTCCCATGGGGCCCATAGTAACCTTACTGGGTCATGCCGAAAGCCAATCTTAATAGTAAAATTCGATTTTCTGTGAAAAATATTTTGACCAAAAAATCGTCATTTTTCCGATTTTCGTCATTTTTACAGTTTTGCACACCCTGAAAATCGATTTTTTCGGCTCCGCCGGTGAAATATCGACATAATTTAGGTATGTTATGTGCATAATATACCCATTAGAGCCCATTCAAGTCACATTCCGACCATTTTTCGTGAAAAAATGCAACTTTTTGTCACCGTGACCCCGAAAAATGATGATTTTTTGGTCGATTTTTTCGGCCAAAAATTTCGTACCACAGGGCCATACCATATACTGGGATTATCAACTTTTTGAAAATACGGCCTGGTATTCGGGTGTATATGTCCCATGGGGCCCATAGTAACCTTACTGGGTCATGCCCAAAGCCAATCTTAATAGTAAAATTCGATTTTCTGTGAAAAATATTTTCACCAAAAAATCGACTTTTTTCAAAATATTTCTCAGTTAGACAGTGTGTGATGCTCGGATCCGAGCGTACGACCCCGCAATTGACTCAGATGTGCTCAAATACCCCATATACCCAAGAAAATTGCATTTTCGAGTGAAAAGAAGGTTCGTACAGAGGTCATATGCCTGTGTACAGGTATATTTGCCTGTAACCCCTATGTTTGAGCACCGGCTAAGTTGTAGAGAGGGCCTGATACTCGGAATTGACCGTGCGACCCCGCAATTGACTCAGATTGGCCCAAAAACCCTATATACCCAAGATTTCTTCATTTTCGTGCAAATTTGAGGTATTTAGATATGGTTGTTTGCATGTTACACCAAAATACAGGTGTTTGTTGCACCTGTAAAATTTGAGACATTGTGTGATGCTCTAATCTGATCGTACGACCCCGCAATTGACTCAAAAATGTCCAAAAACCCCACATTCCCAAGATTTTTGCATTTTCGAGCATATATGAGCCATTTAGATATGATTATTAGCCATTTTACCCAATATACAGGTGTTTGTTGCATAGCTAAAATTCTAGACATTGTCTGATGCTCGGATCTGACCGTACGACCCCGCAATTGACTCAGATGTGCCCAAAAACCCTATATACCCAAGATTTCTTCATTTTCATGCGTATTTGAGACATTCAGATATGGTTATATGCATTTTACACCAAAATACATGTGATTGTTGCTTTTTTGAAATTCTAGACATTGTGTGATACTCGGATCTGATCGTGCGACCCCGCAATGAACTCAAATGTGCCCAAAAACCCCATATTCCCAAGATTATTGCATTTTAGAGCATTTTTAAGCTACTTACATGTGGTTATTAGCCATTTTACCCAAAATAGACATGTTTATTGCATAGTTGAAATTCTAGGTATTGTGTGATGCTCGGATCTGATCGTGCGACCCCGCAATTGACTCAGATGTGCCCAAAAAACCCATATTCCCAAGATTTTTGCATTTTCGTGCAAATTTAAGGTATTCAGATATGGTTATATGCATGTTACACCAAAATACAGGTGTTTGTTGCACCTGTAAAATTCTAGACATTATGTGATGCTCAGATCTGATCGTACGACCCCGCAATGAACTCAGATGTGCCCAAAAACCCCATATTCCCAAGATTTTTGCGTTTTAGAGCACATTCTAATTGCTTAGATAGGGTATAAAGGCATTTTGCCCATATTTTTGCGACATTTTACCGATTAGGATACTTCTGATGCTCCAATCAAATCGTCCGACCCCGCAATGGATTCAGAATGGCCCAAAAACCCTATATTCCCAAGATTTTTGCACTTTTAAGGGTTTCTGACATCCTTAGATAGGATAAAGAGGCATTTTCAGGTATTTTGATAAACGGACATTTTGTCTATTAGGATATGTGTGATGCTCAGATTGATTCATCTGACCTCATAATGGATTCAGGAGCCCCTAAATATGCCATTTTCCCAAAAATTTCTCACTTTTGACAATTTTGAAGATTCTCAGAAAGAGTGAGGAGACAAAAAAATGAGAAAAATCTGAAAAAGTCAAAATATATTATCTGTCTCAGGTGTTGAACCCGGGACCGAAAGAATATCGGACCACGGTACAACACACTAGGATTTTCTGACGCAAGTATTTTTTTAGTTTTTTATGGATGCGCACAGCTAAGAACCGGTCTGACAATTTAGATCTATTATTCGGTGTATTTATCCAGTTGGTCACCCGCGCCAGTACTATCCAGGCTTGGAGGTGTCTAACTTCTCAGGTAAAAACGGACTGGTAATAAGTCTTCCCAGCTTTTCTATCCAGACCTATTATTGGATTCGGCCATACTCTGGTGAATACACCTCATCCCGCCTGATTTGAGAAGTTAAGCACCAGCAGGCCTGGATAGTACTGGCGTGGGTGACCAGCTGGGAAGTCCGGGTGCTTGAATCCTTTTTCCTTTTCTTCTGTTGTATTAGGTGTGCACATTTGAGGATGTCCAGACCCTGACCCACCTCCAACAAGACGACCCTGTCTTGTATTCCGATGTTTGCTGCATGTTTGGGTGCTAAGTTAGTGTGCTACTTCGAAACCAAACAACTCGTTCAGCAACAACAAAAACTTGAAAAAGACATTTTTTCCAAGGAAAATTCTTTTACAATTTTGTGTGAAGACCGGTCATGTTGCGGGCCCGATGTGGCCTGCGACGGACTACTCTCATATGATAGTAAATCCCGTACAATCTGTACAGAATATTACCATGACGATATTATTCTTACATTCGTGTAAACTAATCTTCCGATTGCGTTCTATTTCACACTTCAAATATTAGAACTGGATGTGGGATTGCCAGTTTACTGGTGGTCCCGATCCAGCACACAACGCAAGCACCCAATTTTTTTTGTCCCTGCCCGTCCACAGGCCATGTGTGCACCAGTGACCGCAAACCCACAAACCCCAAGTTAGGTTGGAAATTCTTGGGGAGCTCTGAAAAAAACCTAGGCCGCTGTGGGGATTGAACCCACGACCCCATCATTACGGATGATGTGCTCTACCACTGAGCTAAACAGCCACATTTTAGGGAGCAAGGTGTGAAAGCTCTGAGAACCAATTTACACAGGAGGAAACAAATCAGAAAAAAAACTGTGGACCCTGAGAGGTTCGAACTCTCGGCCTCCCGTATGCGGAACGGGCGCTCTTCCACTGAGCTAAGAGCCCCACAATTATGATGCTTCTTTAAAACAACAAGCTTTGGGCCGAAATAGGCTTTTAAGTGATCACACAACGAAGAAAAAGTGACGAGGGTGAGGTTTGAACTCACGCCCCCGAAGAGACTACGACCTGAACGTAGCGCCTTAGACCACTCGGCCACCTCGCCTTACTAGGCTCCTTCGTTAAAAATTTTTTCACCATCGCGGAGGTATGAAGGAAATTTTTGATGCGTGCTCTGTACATTTCAAAAGACCCCCTTCAAAGAAAAGAAGATGGAGAGAAAGCATGGCGCTATAGCTCAGTGGTTAGAGCGCTCGCCCAGTAAGCGAGAGGTCGAGGGTTCGATCCCCTCTAGTGCCTTGTTTTTTGTTCGCTGTCCTATTTCTGGTTCGTTGTTAGGTCACAAACAACCTGTTCACATGTTGTCCATCATGACTCAGTATTGGATTCGGCCATACTCTGGTGAATACACCTCATCCCGCCTGATTTGAGAAGTTAAGCACCAGCAGGCCTGGATAGTACTGGCGTGGGTGACCAGCTGGGAAGTCCGGGTGCTTGAATCCTTTTTACTTTTTTTTACTGAAGCAGAAAGTTGTTCTGGATTGCTCACACAGGATCAAAAACGCGAAAACGTTGGGAATATGTGTTATTTGGGTGCTCCCGAACCCATTATGAGGTCGGACGATTTGATTGGAGCATCAGAAGTGCCCTAATTGAGGTGGCCAAAATGACCGTTTTTACCTGCTATTCCGCAACAGCCCAACTGGTCAAAAATGCGAAAACGTTGGGAAAACGGGTTATTTGGATGCTCCTGAAGCCATCATGAGGTCGGAACCGCAAATTGGAGCATCACACATGTCCTAATCACTTACTCCCAGTGAAACACGGTACACATGGAATTTTCCGATTTTCCACCGGATACTCCGCAATAGCAAGATCGTCCAAAATGTGAAAACGTTGGGATAATGGGTCATTCGGATGCTCCTGAATTCATTATGAGGTTGTAACCGCAAATTAGAGCATCAGAAGTGCCCTAATCGAGTTCGCGAAAATGACCCAGCAAAATGTCATTTTCACCTCTATTCTGCAATAGCCAGATCGTCAAAAATGGGAAACTAACGGGAAAATGGGATGTTTGGATGCTCCTGAATCCATTATGAAGTCGTAACCGCAAATTGGAGCATCACACATCCCTAATCAGCCCTAATCACTTACTCCCAGTGAAAATTTATTTGGGCTATTTGAGATGTATGGAATGTACAGGGTTCCCCCTACACAGCAAAAAGACAATAACGCGGACGGCAGGATTTGAACCTGCGCGGGCAGAGCCCAATGCATTTCGAGTGCACCTCCGTAACCACTTGGATACGTCCGCTACTGTTCCTTTGCAACTTCTGGAGGAGTCATGAAACGAGCAGGAGGAATGAACATGATTCACTGAACAAAAAAAGGCTTTGCTCCCGGCGGGGTTTGAACCCGCGATCCCAGGCTCATAAGACCTGTGCCTTAACCACTAGGCCACGAGAGCGTCGAGCCCTTTTATCCCTTGATAAGGCGACCGTGGTCTAGTGGCATGATGGACCCCTCCCAAGGGTTCGACCCGGGTTCGATTCCCGGCGGTCGCATAGCCTTTTTTAAGCTGGGCATGTAGAAAACATCGTTGGAAGTAATTAGAAGCAGAGTGGCGCAGTGGTCAGCGCGGTGGGCTCATAACCCACAGGTCATAGGATCGAAACCTATCTCTGCTAGAAAACCTTTTTCAGTGAACCCATTTTTTTGACTTGAAAAAAATTTTTTGAACACCAAAAAAAAGTTGGTCAGACCCTTGCCAACATCTCACTAAGTTTGGGCAGCTATCGTCTAGTGGTTAGGACGTCCGCCTTACACGCGGAAGATCGCTGGTTCAATCCCAGCTAGTTGTACTTTTCATTTTTGAATTTCCTTCACAATTTTTTACAGGTGTTGTTGACCATGAAGGGACACTTCCTTAAAACGAGAAAAGAATATGAAACAAGCCCCATTGGCGCAATGGATAGCGCGTTGGACTTCTAATCCAAAGGTTGTGGGTTCGAGTCCCACATGGGGTAATTCTTTTCTTTGTTTTTTATTTTTCAGATCCGGTGCGATTGAAGACTTTCTCTGGACGCATTCTTTTTAAAAACAGGCTTCATTGTATCCTCGGTAGTATAGAGGTCAGTATTTCCGCCTGTCACGCGGAAGACCCGGGTTCAATTCCCGGCCGGGGAATTCTTTTTATGTGTTGTGTTTTCTTCTGTTTTTCCTTTTGCTCCGTTTTGGTTGTCCTTTCTCATCGTTCTCATTTCATTTCTAATATAAATCTGTTGGCAAGGCAGGATGGCCGAGAGGTCTAAGGCGGAGGACTCAAGTTCCTTTCTCTTCGGAGGCGTGGGTTCAAACCCCACTCCTGTCACACTTTTTTCCTTCTGTTGTCCAGAATCAATTTTTCAAGGGATCAGTTTTTTTCACAATTTATTTTTCTGACAAAAAATCTGTGACACAAAAACTTGAAAAAAAGAGGGGCTCAGCAGGGAATCGAACCCTGGACCTCTCGCACCCAAAGCGAGAATCATGCCACTAGACCACTAAGCCTTCGTTTTGTACCCATATTCCCATTTTCTTCTGTCCAAAATTTTTTTTTTATTTTGACACAGTTTTGGGTTCTGGGTGGTGAATGCACACACCATCTCGTTTCTATGAACCATATAAATGTCAGCACCTATGGTCTAGTTGGTTATGACGCCTCGTTAACACCGAGGAGGTCTCCGGTTCAAACCCGGATAGGTGTACACTTCTTTTTGTGTGTTTGTTTTTTGGCCTTGTGTTGTCCATTTTTTTTGGGGTGAGCGCACATCCGCAAACACGTGTCATAATGCTAACGTTTGCGGCTGTGCTACTCTGCCTATTTTTTTGGATTTGGTGAAAAATGGTACCAAAATCAAATCCCGGAGCGATCAGTTTTTGTTGCCGGAAGCACATGTGGAAATGGGTGGGAATTCCTTAACATTTCCGCATGTGCTTCCTTTTCAGTCCTTTCCATCTCGAACGAACTTTGATCAGTGGGAACATGAAACAGACTGACAGGTTACATAGCGTCTCAGCTCAACCTGATTGCAGGCCAAAAAATAATTTTCGGCCAAAATTTTTTTTAAGTTTTTGTTGCCAGAAGCCATATGCTGAAACTTTGCACAGCACACAGTGAGCTGTGCGCCCACAACGGAGGGCCTGTTCTGTGCGCCCACAATGGGGGGTGTTCTGTGCGCCCGACATACCAAAAAATTTTCGTCCAAAAAATTGGGATGTAGTAGCACAGCGCACTTTTCCAATGTAGTAGCACAGCACACCTTGAAAATTGTTATTAGAGTTGAGGGGAAAAAAGAGAAGTGCCTCCACCTGGGATTGAACCAGGGACCTTCAGATCTTCAGTCTGACGCTCTCCCAACTGAGCTAAAGAGGCCTTGTTTTAGGGTATGCATATTTTTTACACGGCCAACATTTTTTGAACAGGTCAAAGTCAAAGTAGTAGAAAAAGTATTGGTCGTGACAGGGCTCGAACCTGGGACCGTTGGCTTATTAGACCAATGCTCTACCGACTGAGCTACACGACCGACAATAATGACGAAAGGAATTGCCTACCTGGGGTGCACACTATTTTTTTCTATTTTGCACAAAACTGTATTTGCATGACCTCCTCGTACCAATGCTCCGCAACAGCAAAATGGTCAAAAATGCAAAAATGTTGGGAAAATGGGTTATTTGGGTGCTCCTGAATCCATTATGAGGTTAAACGATGTGATTAGAGCATCAGAAGTATCCTGATCGAGTTGACGAAAATGACCCTATTGTACTGCCATTCCACAAAGGAAAAAATGGTCAAAAAGGCGAAAACGTTGGGAAAATGGGTTGGATTTAGGCGCTCCTGAACGCATTATGAGGTCAGAACCGCAAATTGGAGCACCAGAAGTGCCCTAATCGAGTTGGCGAAAATGACCCACTAAAATGACTTTTGTGCCACCATGCCACGAATGGCAAAATGTTCAAAAATGTGAAAATATTGGGAAAACGGGTTATTCGGCTGCTCATGAAGCCATTATGAGGTCAGAATCGCCAATTGGAGCATCAGAAGTGTCCTGATAGAGTTGGTTAAAATGACCCAGTAAAATGCCTATTGTACTGCTATTGCGCAATAGCAAAATGCTCAAAAATGTGAAAACGTTGGGAAAATGGGTCATTTGGATGCTCCTGAACGCATTATGAGGTCAGACTCGCCAATTGGACCATCACACACATCCTCATCGCAGGCACTGCACAATGATGTCAGTTCATATTTTTGTGTGTTTGACTGGCCCAACCAAAAAATAATCAACAAAATATTGCAAAAAAATGGACATTGAGGGGTTCGAACCCTCGGCCTCCCGTATGCAGAACGGGCGCTCTACCACTGAGCTAAACGCCCCTGATAAATGTCCCTCAAGGAGAGGTACTTGGGGCACGTTCTGTTCGTCTATTTTGTCAATTTTTTCAAGAACGCAACAAGCCTTGAAATTGACTCTTTCCTTTAAAACGAATGCCCGCCTAGCTCAGCGGTAGAGCGTTGGACTTTTAATCCAATGGTCGTGGGTTCGATCCCCACGGCGGGTGCCTACTTTTTTGGATCAATTGGATTCTCTTTTTTTTGTGCTCATTTTCAGGATCTGGGGCGTTGTACTTCCTCAACTATGCTGACGTATCCAAGTGGTTACGGAGGTGGACTTGAAATCCACTGGGCTCTGCCCGCGCAGGTTCGAACCCTGCCGTCAGCGTTCTTTACCTTTTCGTTTGATTTCTGTGATTTATGTTTTTGCCATCAAATGCAAAGATTGAAGATGTGTGTGACAAAGCTCCAAAAAATGTTGAAAACACTTGGAAAAAGAAAAGTTCTCCCACGCGGGTTTGAACCGCGGCTACTGGATTCAAAGTCCAGGGTGCTAACCACTACACCATAGGAGAGATAATCCGGATCCTTTTGTTCACACAACAACGATGGAAAATTTGGTGGTTGCAGGTACACACAAGTACCCCACGTTGATTCTTTGATTTAAGTTAATATGAGCCTCCCTAGCTCAGTCGGTAGAGCGCAAGGCCCTTAACCTTGTGGTCGCGGGTTCGAGCCCCGCGGGAGGTGCTTTTTGTATTGATACCTGAATTTTTCTGAATTTTTTTTATTTGTTGGAAAACATGGTGTGTTGGTCGTTGTGCAATGAGCCCGCCATCGTGCGAAATCGTGCCCAAAAAAAAATTTTGGTGGTCACAATTGCGATGATTTTTGGTGATCCCACCCAGACCAAATCGCACTAACTAAGTTGTTAAGCAAAGTACAAGCTTCGTCCTAAGTACTGACAGGTAATTAAGCGGACGTACCCAAGTGGTTACGGGGCTCGCCTGCTAAGCGAGTGTGCTCTGCATGCGCAAGTTCGAACCTTGCCGTTCGCGTTTTTTATACACTGCATTGATACCTTTTTTCATTCTTTTCTGAACTTTTTCAAACTCAAAAAAAAACCTGAAAAAATCTGTTTTATCTTCAGGTCAAGAATCTCCAAGTTAGGACAACATTCAAGATGTTTGGTTTTTTTGGTGAGACAACCTTGGAAATCCTGAACAATAGTTTCAACATCAAGATGACACACAACTTGGGTTTTTAGCTCAAAATCAAAAATAGAGTCAAAAACTCAAAAAAATGAAAAATCTCCTCCTGTTGGGTTCGAACCAACGACCTGCAGGTTAACAGCCTGACGCGCTACCGACTGCGCCAAGGAGGATCTGATTGTTAGCGAAGACAGCATTTACATGGGGACCTTATTCAAAACGAAAACACACACAAGGAATGATGGAAATTTATGGCCGCGTTACGAAGAGAATGCGAGAGAATTCGTGGCTCGGTGGTCTAGTGGCATGATTCTCGCTTAGGGTGCGAGAGGTCCGGGGTTCAATTCCCCGCCGAGCCCTTGTCTTTTTGGATTTTCATTTTTAATTTTTTTTTCGTTTGAAACTCCGTGTAGCTTGCACAAAAGTACCCTTTTTGGATTGTGCCTAAGTATCACCTCCCCTTTAGTACAGTGGTTAGTATACCTGGCTTTCACCCAGGCGACCCGGGTTCAAACCCCGGAGGGGGAATCCTTTTTGATTGCTTTCAAATTTCGGAGCTGTTTTTTGATATTTTCATATTTCTGAATTTTCAATTTGGCAAAGTTTTGTGACAAGAAATCTCTGAGAAGGAGGAAATCTAAAAATATTTTGGAATGAACAAAAAGTACTCGCGGCGGGGATCGAACCCGCAACCTCCGGCGTCGGGAACCGACGCGCTTCCATTGCGCCACGCGAGCTTATCTTGTTTCCCAAGATCTCAGATTATGGAGAAGGTTTGGCAGTGTCTAAAAAAGTTCAAAAATTGATAAAACAGCCAGTGTCCCTTGGTGCATGACTGGTTGTACTGTGGTGGACCCGTGCACTTTCCATACAGTCCTATGCCAGCAAACCCACACGCAATGGGTTTGTGGGTTTGCTACATCCACTGCACCTGTGCATAAGATAACCCATCGTGAAACTCCCTTGTGCACCCGACATACCACCCCTGGCCATATTGGTCAGGCATATTAGTAAGGGTACCTGGTCACAGTGACTGGGCACAGTAGGAACCACAGCTGAAATGGGTGGGGGCTTAAAGCCATGTTCCAGCATGTGGTTCCTCTTTAGGTCCCAGCATGTAGTACACCCGACATACCACAGCCCAGGCCATATTGGTAAGGCATATTAGTAGGGGCACCTGGTCACAGTGACTAGGTAGGTGCACAGAGGGGTTCCTAATCGGGCGCACAGGGGGTCGGCCCGCAAACCTGATGATCATATTACCTCTGACCAGCGCACCGGCCATACTGACTTACATGTTTATTTACTGGGAATTTTGTGAAGAAATAAACATGTAAGTCAGGTTGGGTTTATGAACCTGTTGTAGTCCTAACCTGACTTACATGGTTATGAAAAACCTGACTTACATGGTTATTAACCCAGGGAATTTTGTGAACAAATAAACATGTAAGTCAGGTTTTTCATAAACACGTAAGTCAAGCCAAAAACATGTGGCCATACTGACTTACATGTTTATGAACTGGGATTTTTGTGAATAAATACACATGTAAGTCAGCATGGGTTTATAAACATGATCATCAAATTTTTTTTCGATTGTGACGGAAGTTGTGACTGAACTGACTTACCATGTCGAGCAAAAACCCGCATCAGACAAAAAAAAAATTTCTCCACTAAGAATCCTTACGCAAGAAAGAGTACACATCATTTCCACTTTTTCGTTTTGAACGAGTTTGTGACCGACCTGAAACCGTCCGAAACCATATTGTTTTGCTTTTTCCAATCGCAAAAAGAGAGTGCGTAATCCGGGAATCGAACCCGGGCCGACCCCGTGGCGGGGGGCCATTCTACCACTAGACCAATTACGCTACGATATTAGTCGAAATTGTGCTCGAGTTGCCGCTCGTTGCATGGTTGAAAAATATTTCACAATATCCCTCGAAATAAAACCCTTTCTGAGATCCCAATAAGTGGGAATATTCAAGCGGTTATGGTTTAGTGGTTAGAACACCCGTTTGTGGCACGGGAGACCCGAGTTCAATTCTCGGTAACCGCTTTTTTAGCTGTGCAATCAACCATTTTCATTTTTTCCAACTCCAAAAATATGCAGGCCACATAAAAAATACTATTGCCTAAAGACATGGACCGTGTGGCTCAATGGAAGAGCGCCTGACCACGGATCAGGCGGTTGCAGGTTCGAGTCCTGCCACGGTTGCTTCTTTTTTTGGGCAATTTGAACAATTTCAAATTTTTTTTATTTTGAAATTGCCCCCCACAAAGAAAACACTTTGCATGAAAGTAACAGCACTTATGGTATAACGGTTAGTATTCTCGCCTTCCAAGCGAGCGGCCCGGGTTCGACTCCCGGTAAGTGCAGTTCTTTTTTTTAGGAGGAAGCAAAATTTTCATGTTCAGAAAAAAATTCTGAAATGTCAGCTTTTCAAAGAATTTCCAGTTTTCAAGTTTTTCCCAAGATTTTTTAAGGTTCTTCTGGATGGGTTGACTGCCAAAAAATCCAAAATTCCTGGGAGACCCCTTCCCACTGGACCCAAATTTGTATCTGTTGTTCCACTGTGATTTCACTTGACACCAACCTCACTTTTTTGTGTTTTCAAAAAAGTTCAAAAAAACAATGTTCAAAAAGTTAACCCCGTGCGGGACTCGAACCCGCAACCTTTGGATTCGAAGTCCAACGCGCTATCCATTGCGCCAACGGGGCCTGATTTGATTTTCATCAGAAAAGAAACGAAACAATGAGTGGGAGCCCTGTACAAAAAAGAATTCCCCGGCCGGGAATTGAACCCGGGTCTTCCGCGTGACAGGCGGAAATACTGACCTCTATACTACCGAGGATACAATCTTCACTCTGATTTATTTTCGCGCATCAAAATGGTCTAAAATGAGCACAGAAACGACGAAAATGCACGAAAATTTGTGAACAAAAAATGAATCGCAGTCGGCAGGACTTGAACCTGCGCGGGCAGAGCCCAATGGATTTCTAGTCCACCTCCGTAACCACTTGGATACGACTGCTGTAATTCTCACCGTTCTTTGTTTTTAGGCAGTCATCTGTTTGAAGAATATAACCTGGAACACGAAAATGAAAAAAATCCTCTCGGCCGGAATCGAACCAGCGACCGCTCGATAACCGAGTATTCTACAGTCGAGCGCTCTACCAATTGAGCTACGAGAGGTTCTACAACTGTCATTGTTTTCACAGAAGCCCATAAAATTTTTTGGCTCAAAAAAATTTTTTTGCCACACAAACCTGTAGAAATTTGCACCCCATGTATTTCTTAATGATACGATAATATCAAGGCGAGGTTGGCGCAGTCGGGAGCGCGTAGGTCCCATAATCCTAAGGTCGTCAGTTCGATCCTGGCACCTCGCACTTTTTTGTGTGTCTTTTTCCTTTGGGTGGGATTTTCAGCAAATTTTCCACCTTCATGCTAAACGCATTGAAGCCCTAAATCATGGGCCCTATGGTGTAGCGGTAGCACTATGGATTCCAAATCCATCAACGGCGGTTCGATTCCGTCTAGGGTCATTTCTTTTTTGTCACACTTTCCTTTCTGTGTTGTCTTGAAAAACTTCTTCACAGGAGAAACAGCAAAAGCATCTTAATCAGCGGCGATTTAGCTCAGTGGCAGAGCATTGGTCTTGTAAACCAAGGGTCGGGGGTTCGATCCCCCCAGTTGCCTTTCTATTTTTTGGTGATGTGATGTGATGTGGTTGTGCTGAAGAAGCAGCAACTGAGCACTGGATGTGGCAGGCAGAAACGCAGAAGGGAGATGGCCTGGCCATGCTCCAGTACAGGCCCGAGCGAGTGCTCACAGAATGGCCTCCAAAAACCAACACAGAATGGAATGGCTGGAGACTTATAGGCTTACTGTAAGGATTTGTTAGGAGTGGAAAAAAAAACTCCTGACCCGGGTATTGAATTTTCAGATCATTTTCTCAGTCACAATGCAAGCACAGAATGGAAACGAAAAACCAGCACAGAATGGAATGGCTGGAGTCTTATAGCCGTGTTCCATTCTGTGCTTGGTTTTGGTTTCCATTCTGTGCTTGCATTGTGACTGAGAAAATGATCCGAAAATTCAATAGCCGGGTCAGGAGTTTTTCCATCTGAATTATGGATTGCTAAGGATTTCCCAGCCATTCCATTCTGTGCTGGATTCCACCACTCTGTACTGGTGAGTCGCCAAGAAGCGGCAGCTGAGCACACTGGACATGCCCAGAAAGGAGATAAGTTGTGGGGCTGAAACGTGCTATCCCCAGCAAAAGGGTCTGGCACTTTTCGCGAGTGGAAGCAGTTCACACCTGGTTGAACGCAAAACCTACACCGGTCGGTGGGAGTCCTGTGTTGGTTCGGAAAACACATATTTTCACCCAAATTCCACTCTCAACTTGCCAACGAAACAGAACTGAGATCAAGTGGAGGAAATATTTTTTGGTTTTCATTTGCCTCAAAATCTCAGAAACCTGCAAAATCGTGAACATTCAAAAAGAAAAGCACCTCCCGCGGGGCTCGAACCCGCGACCACAAGGTTAAGGGCCTTGCGCTCTACCGACTGAGCTAGGGAGGCTCACATTCATTTAAACCAAAGAATCATTGTGGGGTGGTCATGCAGAAAGTCATGCCATAGACGCTTTTAATGGATTCATATGAGCTCATACTACCCATATACCCCTTCAGAAGCCCCTTTTGACTCTTATGAATATCCTTATATAGGCTTCCACTTGTGCAGAACCTTCTCAGTGTACAAGATGTTAGGTACAAAAAAACCATCATATTTTTTACACTACTGGCATGCTTCCCAGGACACGTCTGTACTCAGAACGTTGTAGAGAAAAAAGGCAACCAACGATTTCTAAAGCTACAGTTTCTGTACTTCATTGGTATGGAAGCATGAAGATTATATCTTCTCACACAACTTTGTCAAAACATGGCCAGTCTCGAAAGAGACTGGCCTTTTTTACGTTAGCATGATCGTCTTGTGCACAAGAAGCAAACCCAAAAACACACACGATTCACACATGACATAACACACAAGTGCTTACTGCACCCCATTTTTATATCGCCTGCAAAACCATATTTGTGACACTTGTTCCCCTTCAGAAGCCACTGTTGACTCTGTCGAATATCCTTCTGTAGGATCACACTTAAGGATATTTTTATGTAGAACCTTCACAGTGACCAAGATGTCAGGTACGAAAAAGCAACCGTATTATAGACATTGGCAGAAGGCTTCCCAGAACAAGTGGGTACCTAGAACATTGTAGAGAAAAAGGGCAACCAACGATTTCTAAAGCTACAGTTTCTGTACTTCATTGGTATGGAAGCATGAAGATTATATTCTTCACACAACTTTGTCAAAACATGGCCAGTTTCGAAAGAGACTGGCCTTTTTTACGTTAACATCACCTTGTGCAAACCCAAAAAACACACATGATTCCCATGTTCTTCGAATATTTTGGTGATTAGGATATGTGTAATGCTCAGATTAAATTGTACGACCACGCAATTGACTCAAATGAGCCCAAATATCCCGTATTCCCAAGATTTTTGGACTTTCGAGCACATTGGGCATCCTTAGGTATGTTTATAAGCCACTCTACGGCTATGTTAGAAAAAAAACCCACCATAATAATGATACATATGGCATGATTCCCAGAACATGTTGGCACTTAGAACATTGTAGAGAAAAAGGGCAACCAACGATTTCTAAAGCTACAGTTTCTGTACTTCATTGGTATGGAAGCATGAAGATTATTCTTCTCACACAACTTTGTCAAAACATGGCCAGTTTCGAAAGAGACTGGCCTTTTTTACGTTAACACGATCGTCTTGTGCACAAGCAAAAAAACCCACACAACAACAGCAGAAGTTTAGAACCACATTCAGACCCTGACCCAACTCCAACAAGGGGCCCCTGTCTTGTCAACCACCTTGTGCATTTTTACTGGACCCCAGAAATGGGACATCCGTTAAAATTGGATCGATACAGAGAAGATTAGCATGGTCCCTGCGCAAGGATGACACGCATTAATCGAGAAAGTATCAACTTTTTTTTTGTCCCCCGGATCACACGTATTTTTTACACTGGTGTCTTCTTCATGCTTCCCAGACCAACACATATGTGCAGACATACCCATCACCCACAGGTGGCAAGTGGCAGGCTGCAGTGACCCATTGAAATATTGGTTTCAAAAAACGACCATATGCTTTATGCTACTGGCATGCTTCCCTGAGCATATACATGTCGAAAGCTGTGTAGAGAAAAAGAGCAACCAACGATTTCTAAAGCTACAGTTTCTGTACTTCATTGGTATGGAAGCATGAAGATTACTCTTCTCACACAACTTTGTCAAAACATGGCCGGTTTCGAAAGAGACTGGCCTTTTTTACGTTAGCATGATTGTCTTTGTGTGTCTTTGTGCAAAGCAAAAAAAAAACACACACAAGAAGTGAGGATCTTCAAAACCACGTTTTTGACCTGACCCACCTCCAACTAGACAACCCTGTCTTGTATTCCGACAATATGGTATCTATTGAGCCGGGATGTGTTGGCTGCATCCTGAAACCCCTAGCTTCTGGGGGGGCAAGCTTCTCCAGAACTGGGCACTCTTTGAGGTGGACCAAAGGCACCTTCAACTTCTGTGTTGATGTGTTGTCCGTGTTAGTCTACTGTCCTGTTTGCGGCCTTGGTGTAAACCAGGGCAACAATCAGAGTGAAATGGGGTGAACCGGGCCAGGCTGGTCTCACAGAGCAGCTCATAACTCCTGCAGTGGACAGTTCAAGGATCGCAGCACAGAGCAGAGTGAGGGTGTTTCCAACTCAATGGCTTGAACTGGAGAAGCGTTTCTTTTTTACATTTTTCCATGTGAACATTGTTTCCACATCACCATACACATGTGTTGTTGATACACCCCACCACGTTGCCCAGACCATTCCTACCCACATTATTCACCACAAGTGGCATGTTTACCAGTACATGTTGGTGCTTAGAGCAATGTTAAGAAAAAGGGCAACCAACGATTTCTAAAGCTACAGTTTCTGTACTTCATTGGTATGGAAGCATGAAGATTATATTCTTCTCACACAACTTTGTCAAACATGGCCAGCCTCGAAAGAGACTGGCCTTTTTTACGTCACCATGAGAAAAAACATTCACACATATGATGCATGTACAAAGTGTGTGTCACCCTGACCCACCTCCAACAAGACAACCCTGTCTTGTTTTCCCATACTCTCCCTATGTTTGGGTGCTAAGTTAGTGTGCTACTTCGAAACCAAACAACTCGTTCAGCAACAGCTAAAACTTGAAAAGACCTTTCTATTTAAGAAAATTCTTTACAATTTTTATGATGCGGTCCTGCTGTTGGGCCTGATATGGCCCAAGGCGGAACTACTTTCATATGATGTAAATCCCGTACGTTCGTACAGAATATTACCCATGATGATTATTCTTACATTAGCGTGTAACACTAATTCTGACTGCGTTCTATTTCACACTTCAAATATTAGAACTGGATGTGGGGCTGCCAGTTTACTGGTGGTCCCGATCCAGCACACAACGCAAGCACCCTTTTTTATATTTTCCCACCCAGCACCCCCCCCCCTGTGTCTGTGTTGTTGCCTAAGCATCGCCTTTTACAGGCTTCCTTGCAGGGAGTGTTCGGTCAAGTGATAGTGATGAAGAAGGACAGGGGCGAGTTTTCTCGTGAAATGCTTTGAAGCCTCTGACATTGAGAGGCTCGCTCCGACCTCTGTTTTTAATAACCCACATCACAGTGGTAACCACTGTGTATGTATGGTATGTATGGTATGTTTGTTTTTGTTTTGTTAAAAAAGAGGGTATGCCACTCCTGGATGTTGTGCAGCTCCAGGGCAACATGTGTGAACGGACCAGGTTGCCCTGGCGACCCGTCACCCCAATGAGAAATTGCGTTAATATCATCAGTGCACAAGGCACTGTATCAGATATTAAGCTGATAAGAACAGATAATACACTTGATCTTAGCCAAAAGGCCGAGAAGGTATGACTTCTTTTTAGTCCATACCGAATTCGACACCCATGTACAGGGAAGCATGATTATGATCAATATTACTAGGAAACAACAAGGCAAGCAGATTACACACCCATGTCACAGGGAAGTAAGTGAAGGTGATGATCAATCTTATTAGTAAAAACAAGGCCGCCGAAGCAGCTACACAAATTGCCAATGTGGCAACGCCGAAGCGGCCCATGGCGGGAATTGGGTAGTTTTCAACCAGCAATCTCTCCACAGCGTCCCTATTTGGTCATTGCTTATGGAATTATCCCGAGCGCAAGAATACCTCCTTTTCTCCCAGTCGTGTCACAAAGCTATGTCCACAGGGAAGTGTGTTGGGGTGGTAACATAAAGACACCACGTAAAGTTAACACACCAGAACTACCACCGCCAATGTGCCTCCCTATAGACATCTGTGCAGCCGATAGGTGGAACAAACAAGGGCAAGACTGTACTCTACACAGGATCTGTTTTTGAGTGCATTCGTGTTGAAGATTGTTTTCTTCGGCACAAGACCAAAGCTGGATGATGACATAGGTTGGGCATGTGCAGCATGAGCACTTGCGATGATTGTCACATACTTCTTGTATTGTTTTGTCTCTCCCCTGTATGGCGCAGGGAAGAGTACCAGGCACAGCCCTTCCACTTACAGCTTGTTTTTAAGAAAAACCCTAAAAAAGGCTTCACATGACTTTTTTCACCTTCAAGGACATCTTGATCGATAGTTACCTCACTATCCTCGCTCTCAACATGCTTCCATGTGTAGCAAAGTGCACACAGCAATAGAACAAAACAGAGCCATATCACGGTTCTTGCCCATATCGAACTCATCTTTCGCCTTTTACTAAAGATGACCGTGGGTAAGAGCCACTATGTGAAAGCATAATTTTTGAAGGGGCCTTTGTGTCTCATCTGTTTTTAAGTCTTGACAACCACTACGCTTCCCTGAAGGTGTTGGAGTTTCGCATGTTGTTAAACTCAGCTAGAGGTTACATACCTTACTGGTGTCTGACCTGATCAACAAGGGCGTCGACACACCAGTGGCCCTTGCATTGCACTGCGCAGGGGATACTGGTGGCACTAGCTTCGGCTGGCTTGCACAGTGAAATTTTTGACAGCGGCGGTGCTGTGCTTTGCACAAACCCGCCTTTTTAAACAAACAAACCAAAACAAACGTGATCACACAAACCATCATGTTACCCAGTAAACCCAGTAAACCCAGCACACTGGTCTAGAGGGATCGACCACTGAGTGGTGACCTGTGAGCACACAGGCACCTGCTCCGATGCAGTAGTGCAGCGCACTAAGTGCTGTGCTAAGGACTGGCCAAACTTGTTAAACCTGCTGACCCACAAACCGGTTTTCACAACCGAAGCAAAAACAAGCTCAGAAATAAAAAGCTCTTCAAAGGTTTTCGAACCTGACTCAGTATTGGATTCGGCCATACTCTGGTGAATACACCTCATCCCGCCTGATTTGAGAAGTTAAGCACCAGCAGGCCTGGATAGTACTGGCGTGGGTGACCAGCTGGGAAGTCCGGGTGCTTGAATCCTTTTTGCTTTTCTTCCGTGTTGGTGTGTGGTTTGAGGACATCCAGACCCTGACCCACCTCCAACAAGACAACCCTGTCTTGTATCCCTGTGTTTGTTGCACTATCCAGAGAGCAGAAATGAGGGGAGACTACACCACCGACGGTGCTTCAGCCTACAGGAGCATGCTGGAATGTGAATGCTGCATGACAGCATTCACAATTTCACCTTTGGTGAGATGGAGATGAGCGCAAAGGTGCAAAAATGCACAACAAAAACTGAGGAAGAGGCATCCATACTCCCCAGAAGGGACGTGCGCACCTGCAGCCAAAAATTCTCCTGTGCTTAATATCATGCGCGCTGGGGATGCCGAAATAGCTAAACTGTTGCAAGAAGTGGGACTAATTCCCAGGCAGTTGCCCTGTACAACATGCAAGTCTTTGAAAATGACCCTATGGAAAAATGTATCCAAAATATTGAAACATGTTCTCCTGGCATCTGCAACACGATATTTTGGGCCCCCTGGGCCCCGGGGGCCCTACGGGCCCCCATATTCGCGAAAAGTTGGGCATCCCAGCTAGTGGGTCGGTACTGGGTATACAAACATCCCCCCAAAAAGTGAGATTTTGACCCCCCAAAAATGGCCATTTTTTTACTCCCCGGGACCTTCTCAGGTGTGTATTCGGACCCTCTCGTGGTCTTAAACCGGATTTTTGGGGCCCCCACACCCTGGAATACCCCCCATAGTGTCGTTTTTTCACCCGCAGGGCCGATTTTTTAGAAAAAATTTGGTTTTTAAGGAACAACATTTACCCTGCGACACCTTGAAAAACAGGTGATTTTTGCCTTTTTCAGTTGTGTGTGTGCAGTGCCGAATTCCCCAGGCTTGGTGAAAGTTGTGCCTCCAATACCCCTATGTGGGTTGGAAAAATCAAATAAAGATAAAATTTTGAGGCAGCCTGGGGGTGTGCTATGGTAAACAATTTGTGTGTGTAAAAATACCCCTAAAAAACACCCTAAAAATGGCTGTTTTTCGCCTATTTTTGGGGGTCGCCTGAGCTATTTTTTTTATTGTTTTGGCTTTTCCTGGGACCTGAAAATAGGGTCCTGGGCCCAATATGTCCCAATGAGGCCATTGGAATATCGATTTTTTCCAGATATGGGCCTCCTAGACCGAAATTTTTGATTTTGGTGTTGCAAAAATTTTCGAAAATCCTGAAAAGTGCCCAAAAACACGTAAAAACACGTGTATAGGCACACCCTATCGGCCCCCAGCATTGCCCAGGATTGTTGCAAATTTTCCCTGCATGGGGGCCCTCCGGGCCCCCTGGACCCATTGCGACCCGATTGGTTCACATTCCTGGAAAATTTGGTCCCTAAGACACATACGTGGTTAACATACCCCTGAAAAACACCCTATTTTTGACCCTAAAAAACACCCTATTTTTGACCCTGAAAACATGATTTTAGCAAATAGGGCAACTAGTTTGGTGATCCAGCGACCGACTCATGGGCCCAGTATGTCCAACAGGGCCATATGTTTGGTAAATTTTACCGGGGGCAAGGGGATGTACAAAAAAAAAGTGGATTTTTTACCTTAAAAAAATGGCCAAAAATAGGCCAAAAATGGCCATTTTTCGGCCATGTGACCCCCACAGCAACCCTATATAGACCCCCAAAAACCTAATATTTTTTTCCCAGCGATGTGTCCTGGGGGCCCTTCGGGCCCCCAGGACACATCGCAACCCCGTTTTTTCAAAAAGTTGGCCCTACGGGCCAACTTTTTGAGGTGGCCTGTAGGGTGACCCCTTCAAAAAGCTGGAACCCGGATTTTGGGGTCAGGGGTCCCTTTATGCACTTTTATGTATAAAAAAATGTCTGGGGCGAGAAAATGCAAATTTTTGCCTGCAAACACACTGCATACTACGACAGGACCATATTCCATCTTATCAGGAAAAATTTCGGAGGTGTTAGTCATAAAAACAATTTAAAATTTTTTGAAAAAACATGAGATCTGGATAAAAGTTTTGACTGTACCTGTGGAAGGTGGGATTTTGCCTGTGTTTTGACTTTTTTTTCAGTAAATAAACTTCTACTCATCTCCGGAGGCCGTCCGAGGTCGCAATTAACTCATTTTGACACTTTAGGGCCATATACCGCCCGTTTTTTCAAAAAGTTGAAAATTTTGGCCCCCAGGATTGGGTACAGCGTGTACTGAACCCTGATTTTCGAAAAATCTCAACTTTTGAAATTCGTCACTTATGGCAGCATGTATCTGACACCCAATTTTGACTTTTCCCGTGAATCCATTCTGGTGCATATACACTATCTGGCACCCCTGAGTCCATTGCGGGGTCGTTTTTTCAAAAAGTCGACCGGACTAATACCTAATATGACCCTGGGTATAGCGTACCGTCTCAGAAACACCCCAAAATCAGTGTTTTTGAAGGGTTCTCACAGCTAAAATCGATGAAAAAATGTCAAAATCACTTTCCCGTGACCCAATAGCGTGAAATATGGCCCATGTGGGCCCCCAGGACCTATAACACCCCCAATCGGTCGATTCCATGCATATTTCACACCCCCAGATATATGTGCCCATGGGGTGCCAGACCCCAAAATCATGATTTTTTCATGATTTTTGGCCCGATGCACTGACCTGCAGGGCCATACCGTCTACCGGGGCAACCACATTTTTGAAAATTCGGCCTTGCATAGGGCCCAGTATGTCCCACAGGGTATGTTGCCCCAGATTCAGGTCCCCGCACAAGCCAAACCAATATTTTAAAATCGATTTTTTTGAAAAAAATATTTTTCAAAAAAAATCGTGATTTTTGGGATTTTGGTGATTTTTACAGTTTTGCACACCCTGAAAATCGATTTTTTCGGCTCCGCCGGTGAAATATCGACATAATTTAGGTATGTTATGTGCATAATATACCCATTAGAGCCCATTCAAGTCACATTCCGACCATTTTTCGTGAAAAAATGCAACTTTTTGTCACCGTGACCCCGAAAAATGACGATTTTTTGGTCGATTTTTTCGGCCAAAAATTTCGTACCACAGGGCCATACCATATACTGGGATTATCAACTTTTTGAAAATACGGCCTGGTATTCGGGTGTATATGTCCCATGGGGCCCATAGTAACCTTACTGGGTCATGCCGAAAGCCAATCTTAATAGTAAAATTCGATTTTCTGTGAAAAATATTTTGACCAAAAAATCGTCATTTTTCCGATTTTCGTCATTTTTACAGTTTTGCACACCCTGAAAATCGATTTTTTCGGCTCCGCCGGTGAAATATCGACATAATTTAGGTATGTTATGTGCATAATATACCCATTAGAGCCCATTCAAGTCACATTCCGACCATTTTTCGTGAAAAAATGCAACTTTTTGTCACCGTGACCCCGAAAAATGACGATTTTTTGGTCGATTTTTTCGGCCAAAAATTTCGTACCACAGGGCCATACCATATACTGGGATTATCAACTTTTTGAAAATACGGCCTGGTATTCGGGTGTATATGTCCCATGGGGCCCATAGTAACCTTACTGGGTCATGCCGAAAGCCAATCTTAATAGTAAAATTCGATTTTCTGTGAAAAATATTTTGACCAAAAAATCGTCATTTTTCCGATTTTCGTCATTTTTACAGTTTTGCACACCCTGAAAATCGATTTTTTCGGCTCCGCCGGTGAAATATCGACATAATTTAGGTATGTTATGTGCATAATATACCCATTAGAGCCCATTCAAGTCACATTCCGACCATTTTTCGTGAAAAAATGCAACTTTTTGTCACCGTGACCCCGAAAAATGACGATTTTTTGGTCGATTTTTTCGGCCAAAAATTTCGTACCACAGGGCCATACCATATACTGGGATTATCAACTTTTTGAAAATACGGCCTGGTATTCGGGTGTATATGTCCCATGGGGCCCATAGTAACCTTACTGGGTCATGCCCAAAGCCAATCTTAATAGTAAAATTCGATTTTCTGTGAAAAATATTTTGACCAAAAAATCGTCATTTTTCCGATTTTCGTCATTTTTACAGTTTTGCACACCCTGAAAATCGATTTTTTCGGCTCCGCCGGTGAAATATCGACATAATTTAGGTATGTTATGTGCATAATATACCCATTAGAGCCCATTCAAGTCACATTCCGACCATTTTTCGTGAAAAAATGCAACTTTTTGTCACCGTGACCCCGAAAAATGACGATTTTTTGGTCGATTTTTTCGGCCAAAAATTTCGTACCACAGGGCCATACCATATACTGGGATTATCAACTTTTTGAAAATACGGCCTGGTATTCGGGTGTATATGTCCCATGGGGCCCATAGTAACCTTACTGGGTCATGCCGAAAGCCAATCTTAATAGTAAAATTCGATTTTCTGTGAAAAATATTTTGACCAAAAAATCGTCATTTTTCCGATTTTCGTCATTTTTACAGTTTTGCACACCCTGAAAATCGATTTTTTCGGCTCCGCCGGTGAAATATCGACATAATTTAGGTATGTTATGTGCATAATATACCCATTAGAGCCCATTCAAGTCACATTCCGACCATTTTTCGTGAAAAAATGCAACTTTTTGTCACCGTGACCCCGAAAAATGACGATTTTTTGGTCGATTTTTTCGGCCAAAAATTTCGTACCACAGGGCCATACCATATACTGGGATTATCAACTTTTTGAAAATACGGCCTGGTATTCGGGTGTATATGTCCCATGGGGCCCATAGTAACCTTACTGGGTCATGCCGAAAGCCAATCTTAATAGTAAAATTCGATTTTCTGTGAAAAATATTTTGACCAAAAAATCGTCATTTTTCCGATTTTCGTCATTTTTACAGTTTTGCACACCCTGAAAATCGATTTTTTCGGCTCCGCCGGTGAAATATCGACATAATTTAGGTATGTTATGTGCATAATATACCCATTAGAGCCCATTCAAGTCACATTCCGACCATTTTTCGTGAAAAAATGCAACTTTTTGTCACCGTGACCCCGAAAAATGACGATTTTTTGGTCGATTTTTTCGGCCAAAAATTTCGTACCACAGGGCCATACCATATACTGGGATTATCAACTTTTTGAAAATACGGCCTGGTATTCGGGTGTATATGTCCCATGGGGCCCATAGTAACCTTACTGGGTCATGCCGAAAGCCAATCTTAATAGTAAAATTCGATTTTCTGTGAAAAATATTTTGACCAAAAAATCGTCATTTTTCCGATTTTCGTCATTTTTACAGTTTTGCACACCCTGAAAATCGATTTTTTCGGCTCCGCCGGTGAAATATCGACATAATTTAGGTATGTTATGTGCATAATATACCCATTAGAGCCCATTCAAGTCACATTCCGACCATTTTTCGTGAAAAAATGCAACTTTTTGTCACCGTGACCCCGAAAAATGACGATTTTTTGGTCGATTTTTTCGGCCAAAAATTTCGTACCACAGGGCCATACCATATACTGGGATTATCAACTTTTTGAAAATACGGCCTGGTATTCGGGTGTATATGTCCCATGGGGCCCATAGTAACCTTACTGGGTCATGCCGAAAGCCAATCTTAATAGTAAAATTCGATTTTCTGTGAAAAATATTTTGACCAAAAAATCGTCATTTTTCCGATTTTCGTCATTTTTACAGTTTTGCACACCCTGAAAATCGATTTTTTCGGCTCCGCCGGTGAAATATCGACATAATTTAGGTATGTTATGTGCATAATATACCCATTAGAGCCCATTCAAGTCACATTCCGACCATTTTTCGTGAAAAAATGCAACTTTTTGTCACCGTGACCCCGAAAAATGACGATTTTTTGGTCGATTTTTTCGGCCAAAAATTTCGTACCACAGGGCCATACCATATACTGGGATTATCAACTTTTTGAAAATACGGCCTGGTATTCGGGTGTATATGTCCCATGGGGCCCATAGTAACCTTACTGGGTCATGCCGAAAGCCAATCTTAATAGTAAAATTCGATTTTCTGTGAAAAATATTTTGACCAAAAAATCGTCATTTTTCCGATTTTCGTCATTTTTACAGTTTTGCACACCCTGAAAATCGATTTTTTCGGCTCCGCCGGTGAAATATCGACATAATTTAGGTATGTTATGTGCATAATATACCCATTAGAGCCCATTCAAGTCACATTCCGACCATTTTTCGTGAAAAAATGCAACTTTTTGTCACCGTGACCCCGAAAAATGACGATTTTTTGGTCGATTTTTTCGGCCAAAAATTTCGTACCACAGGGCCATACCATATACTGGGATTATCAACTTTTTGAAAATACGGCCTGGTATTCGGGTGTATATGTCCCATGGGGCCCATAGTAACCTTACTGGGTCATGCCGAAAGCCAATCTTAATAGTAAAATTCGATTTTCTGTGAAAAATATTTTGACCAAAAAATCGTCATTTTTCCGATTTTCGTCATTTTTACAGTTTTGCACACCCTGAAAATCGATTTTTTCGGCTCCGCCGGTGAAATATCGACATAATTTAGGTATGTTATGTGCATAATATACCCATTAGAGCCCATTCAAGTCACATTCCGACCATTTTTCGTGAAAAAATGCAACTTTTTGTCACCGTGACCCCGAAAAATGACGATTTTTTGGTCGATTTTTTCGGCCAAAAATTTCGTACCACAGGGCCATACCATATACTGGGATTATCAACTTTTTGAAAATACGGCCTGGTATTCGGGTGTATATGTCCCATGGGGCCCATAGTAACCTTACTGGGTCATGCCGAAAGCCAATCTTAATAGTAAAATTCGATTTTCTGTGAAAAATATTTTGACCAAAAAATCGTCATTTTTCCGATTTTCGTCATTTTTACAGTTTTGCACACCCTGAAAATCGATTTTTTCGGCTCCGCCGGTGAAATATCGACATAATTTAGGTATGTTATGTGCATAATATACCCATTAGAGCCCATTCAAGTCACATTCCGACCATTTTTCGTGAAAAAATGCAACTTTTTGTCACCGTGACCCCGAAAAATGACGATTTTTTGGTCGATTTTTTCGGCCAAAAATTTCGTACCACAGGGCCATACCATATACTGGGATTATCAACTTTTTGAAAATACGGCCTGGTATTCGGGTGTATATGTCCCATGGGGCCCATAGTAACCTTACTGGGTCATGCCGAAAGCCAATCTTAATAGTAAAATTCGATTTTCTGTGAAAAATATTTTGACCAAAAAATCGTCATTTTTCCGATTTTCGTCATTTTTACAGTTTTGCACACCCTGAAAATCGATTTTTTCGGCTCCGCCGGTGAAATATCGACATAATTTAGGTATGTTATGTGCATAATATACCCATTAGAGCCCATTCAAGTCACATTCCGACCATTTTTCGTGAAAAAATGCAACTTTTTGTCACCGTGACCCCGAAAAATGACGATTTTTTGGTCGATTTTTTCGGCCAAAAATTTCGTACCACAGGGCCATACCATATACTGGGATTATCAACTTTTTGAAAATACGGCCTGGTATTCGGGTGTATATGTCCCATGGGGCCCATAGTAACCTTACTGGGTCATGCCGAAAGCCAATCTTAATAGTAAAATTCGATTTTCTGTGAAAAATATTTTGACCAAAAAATCGTCATTTTTCCGATTTTCGTCATTTTTACAGTTTTGCACACCCTGAAAATCGATTTTTTCGGCTCCGCCGGTGAAATATCGACATAATTTAGGTATGTTATGTGCATAATATACCCATTAGAGCCCATTCAAGTCACATTCCGACCATTTTTCGTGAAAAAATGCAACTTTTTGTCACCGTGACCCCGAAAAATGACGATTTTTTGGTCGATTTTTTCGGCCAAAAATTTCGTACCACAGGGCCATACCATATACTGGGATTATCAACTTTTTGAAAATACGGCCTGGTATTCGGGTGTATATGTCCCATGGGGCCCATAGTAACCTTACTGGGTCATGCCGAAAGCCAATCTTAATAGTAAAATTCGATTTTCTGTGAAAAATATTTTGACCAAAAAATCGTCATTTTTCCGATTTTCGTCATTTTTACAGTTTTGCACACCCTGAAAATCGATTTTTTCGGCTCCGCCGGTGAAATATCGACATAATTTAGGTATGTTATGTGCATAATATACCCATTAGAGCCCATTCAAGTCACATTCCGACCATTTTTCGTGAAAAAATGCAACTTTTTGTCACCGTGACCCCGAAAAATGACGATTTTTTGGTCGATTTTTTCGGCCAAAAATTTCGTACCACAGGGCCATACCATATACTGGGATTATCAACTTTTTGAAAATACGGCCTGGTATTCGGGTGTATATGTCCCATGGGGCCCATAGTAACCTTACTGGGTCATGCCGAAAGCCAATCTTAATAGTAAAATTCGATTTTCTGTGAAAAATATTTTGACCAAAAAATCGTCATTTTTCCGATTTTCGTCATTTTTACAGTTTTGCACACCCTGAAAATCGATTTTTTCGGCTCCGCCGGTGAAATATCGACATAATTTAGGTATGTTATGTGCATAATATACCCATTAGAGCCCATTCAAGTCACATTCCGACCATTTTTCGTGAAAAAATGCAACTTTTTGTCACCGTGACCCCGAAAAATGACGATTTTTTGGTCGATTTTTTCGGCCAAAAATTTCGTACCACAGGGCCATACCATATACTGGGATTATCAACTTTTTGAAAATACGGCCTGGTATTCGGGTGTATATGTCCCATGGGGCCCATAGTAACCTTACTGGGTCATGCCGAAAGCCAATCTTAATAGTAAAATTCGATTTTCTGTGAAAAATATTTTGACCAAAAAATCGTCATTTTTCCGATTTTCGTCATTTTTACAGTTTTGCACACCCTGAAAATCGATTTTTTCGGCTCCGCCGGTGAAATATCGACATAATTTAGGTATGTTATGTGCATAATATACCCATTAGAGCCCATTCAAGTCACATTCCGACCATTTTTCGTGAAAAAATGCAACTTTTTGTCACCGTGACCCCGAAAAATGACGATTTTTTGGTCGATTTTTTCGGCCAAAAATTTCGTACCACAGGGCCATACCATATACTGGGATTATCAACTTTTTGAAAATACGGCCTGGTATTCGGGTGTATATGTCCCATGGGGCCCATAGTAACCTTACTGGGTCATGCCGAAAGCCAATCTTAATAGTAAAATTCGATTTTCTGTGAAAAATATTTTGACCAAAAAATCGTCATTTTTCCGATTTTCGTCATTTTTACAGTTTTGCACACCCTGAAAATCGATTTTTTCGGCTCCGCCGGTGAAATATCGACATAATTTAGGTATGTTATGTGCATAATATACCCATTAGAGCCCATTCAAGTCACATTCCGACCATTTTTCGTGAAAAAATGCAACTTTTTGTCACCGTGACCCCGAAAAATGACGATTTTTTGGTCGATTTTTTCGGCCAAAAATTTCGTACCACAGGGCCATACCATATACTGGGATTATCAACTTTTTGAAAATACGGCCTGGTATTCGGGTGTATATGTCCCATGGGGCCCATAGTAACCTTACTGGGTCATGCCCAAAGCCAATCTTAATAGTAAAATTCGATTTTCTGTGAAAAATATTTTGACCAAAAAATCGTCATTTTTCCGATTTTCGTCATTTTTACAGTTTTGCACACCCTGAAAATCGATTTTTTCGGCTCCGCCGGTGAAATATCGACATAATTTAGGTATGTTATGTGCATAATATACCCATTAGAGCCCATTCAAGTCACATTCCGACCATTTTTCGTGAAAAAATGCAACTTTTTGTCACCGTGACCCCGAAAAATGACGATTTTTTGGTCGATTTTTTCGGCCAAAAATTTCGTACCACAGGGCCATACCATATACTGGGATTATCAACTTTTTGAAAATACGGCCTGGTATTCGGGTGTATATGTCCCATGGGGCCCATAGTAACCTTACTGGGTCATGCCGAAAGCCAATCTTAATAGTAAAATTCGATTTTCTGTGAAAAATATTTTGACCAAAAAATCGTCATTTTTCCGATTTTCGTCATTTTTACAGTTTTGCACACCCTGAAAATCGATTTTTTCGGCTCCGCCGGTGAAATATCGACATAATTTAGGTATGTTATGTGCATAATATACCCATTAGAGCCCATTCAAGTCACATTCCGACCATTTTTCGTGAAAAAATGCAACTTTTTGTCACCGTGACCCCGAAAAATGACGATTTTTTGGTCGATTTTTTCGGCCAAAAATTTCGTACCACAGGGCCATACCATATACTGGGATTATCAACTTTTTGAAAATACGGCCTGGTATTCGGGTGTATATGTCCCATGGGGCCCATAGTAACCTTACTGGGTCATGCCGAAAGCCAATCTTAATAGTAAAATTCGATTTTCTGTGAAAAATATTTTGACCAAAAAATCGTCATTTTTCCGATTTTCGTCATTTTTACAGTTTTGCACACCCTGAAAATCGATTTTTTCGGCTCCGCCGGTGAAATATCGACATAATTTAGGTATGTTATGTGCATAATATACCCATTAGAGCCCATTCAAGTCACATTCCGACCATTTTTCGTGAAAAAATGCAACTTTTTGTCACCGTGACCCCGAAAAATGACGATTTTTTGGTCGATTTTTTCGGCCAAAAATTTCGTACCACAGGGCCATACCATATACTGGGATTATCAACTTTTTGAAAATACGGCCTGGTATTCGGGTGTATATGTCCCATGGGGCCCATAGTAACCTTACTGGGTCATGCCGAAAGCCAATCTTAATAGTAAAATTCGATTTTCTGTGAAAAATATTTTGACCAAAAAATCGTCATTTTTCCGATTTTCGTCATTTTTACAGTTTTGCACACCCTGAAAATCGATTTTTTCGGCTCCGCCGGTGAAATATCGACATAATTTAGGTATGTTATGTGCATAATATACCCATTAGAGCCCATTCAAGTCACATTCCGACCATTTTTCGTGAAAAAATGCAACTTTTTGTCACCGTGACCCCGAAAAATGACGATTTTTTGGTCGATTTTTTCGGCCAAAAATTTCGTACCACAGGGCCATACCATATACTGGGATTATCAACTTTTTGAAAATACGGCCTGGTATTCGGGTGTATATGTCCCATGGGGCCCATAGTAACCTTACTGGGTCATGCCGAAAGCCAATCTTAATAGTAAAATTCGATTTTCTGTGAAAAATATTTTGACCAAAAAATCGTCATTTTTCCGATTTTCGTCATTTTTACAGTTTTGCACACCCTGAAAATCGATTTTTTCGGCTCCGCCGGTGAAATATCGACATAATTTAGGTATGTTATGTGCATAATATACCCATTAGAGCCCATTCAAGTCACATTCCGACCATTTTTCGTGAAAAAATGCAACTTTTTGTCACCGTGACCCCGAAAAATGACGATTTTTTGGTCGATTTTTTCGGCCAAAAATTTCGTACCACAGGGCCATACCATATACTGGGATTATCAACTTTTTGAAAATACGGCCTGGTATTCGGGTGTATATGTCCCATGGGGCCCATAGTAACCTTACTGGGTCATGCCGAAAGCCAATCTTAATAGTAAAATTCGATTTTCTGTGAAAAATATTTTGACCAAAAAATCGTCATTTTTCCGATTTTCGTCATTTTTACAGTTTTGCACACCCTGAAAATCGATTTTTTCGGCTCCGCCGGTGAAATATCGACATAATTTAGGTATGTTATGTGCATAATATACCCATTAGAGCCCATTCAAGTCACATTCCGACCATTTTTCGTGAAAAAATGCAACTTTTTGTCACCGTGACCCCGAAAAATGACGATTTTTTGGTCGATTTTTTCGGCCAAAAATTTCGTACCACAGGGCCATACCATATACTGGGATTATCAACTTTTTGAAAATACGGCCTGGTATTCGGGTGTATATGTCCCATGGGGCCCATAGTAACCTTACTGGGTCATGCCGAAAGCCAATCTTAATAGTAAAATTCGATTTTCTGTGAAAAATATTTTGACCAAAAAATCGTCATTTTTCCGATTTTCGTCATTTTTACAGTTTTGCACACCCTGAAAATCGATTTTTTCGGCTCCGCCGGTGAAATATCGACATAATTTAGGTATGTTATGTGCATAATATACCCATTAGAGCCCATTCAAGTCACATTCCGACCATTTTTCGTGAAAAAATGCAACTTTTTGTCACCGTGACCCCGAAAAATGACGATTTTTTGGTCGATTTTTTCGGCCAAAAATTTCGTACCACAGGGCCATACCATATACTGGGATTATCAACTTTTTGAAAATACGGCCTGGTATTCGGGTGTATATGTCCCATGGGGCCCATAGTAACCTTACTGGGTCATGCCGAAAGCCAATCTTAATAGTAAAATTCGATTTTCTGTGAAAAATATTTTGACCAAAAAATCGTCATTTTTCCGATTTTCGTCATTTTTACAGTTTTGCACACCCTGAAAATCGATTTTTTCGGCTCCGCCGGTGAAATATCGACATAATTTAGGTATGTTATGTGCATAATATACCCATTAGAGCCCATTCAAGTCACATTCCGACCATTTTTCGTGAAAAAATGCAACTTTTTGTCACCGTGACCCCGAAAAATGACGATTTTTTGGTCGATTTTTTCGGCCAAAAATTTCGTACCACAGGGCCATACCATATACTGGGATTATCAACTTTTTGAAAATACGGCCTGGTATTCGGGTGTATATGTCCCATGGGGCCCATAGTAACCTTACTGGGTCATGCCCAAAGCCAATCTTAATAGTAAAATTCGATTTTCTGTGAAAAATATTTTGACCAAAAAATCGTCATTTTTCCGATTTTCGTCATTTTTACAGTTTTGCACACCCTGAAAATCGATTTTTTCGGCTCCGCCGGTGAAATATCGACATAATTTAGGTATGTTATGTGCATAATATACCCATTAGAGCCCATTCAAGTCACATTCCGACCATTTTTCGTGAAAAAATGCAACTTTTTGTCACCGTGACCCCGAAAAATGACGATTTTTTGGTCGATTTTTTCGGCCAAAAATTTCGTACCACAGGGCCATACCATATACTGGGATTATCAACTTTTTGAAAATACGGCCTGGTATTCGGGTGTATATGTCCCATGGGGCCCATAGTAACCTTACTGGGTCATGCCGAAAGCCAATCTTAATAGTAAAATTCGATTTTCTGTGAAAAATATTTTGACCAAAAAATCGTCATTTTTCCGATTTTCGTCATTTTTACAGTTTTGCACACCCTGAAAATCGATTTTTTCGGCTCCGCCGGTGAAATATCGACATAATTTAGGTATGTTATGTGCATAATATACCCATTAGAGCCCATTCAAGTCACATTCCGACCATTTTTCGTGAAAAAATGCAACTTTTTGTCACCGTGACCCCGAAAAATGACGATTTTTTGGTCGATTTTTTCGGCCAAAAATTTCGTACCACAGGGCCATACCATATACTGGGATTATCAACTTTTTGAAAATACGGCCTGGTATTCGGGTGTATATGTCCCATGGGGCCCATAGTAACCTTACTGGGTCATGCCGAAAGCCAATCTTAATAGTAAAATTCGATTTTCTGTGAAAAATATTTTGACCAAAAAATCGTCATTTTTCCGATTTTCGTCATTTTTACAGTTTTGCACACCCTGAAAATCGATTTTTTCGGCTCCGCCGGTGAAATATCGACATAATTTAGGTATGTTATGTGCATAATATACCCATTAGAGCCCATTCAAGTCACATTCCGACCATTTTTCGTGAAAAAATGCAACTTTTTGTCACCGTGACCCCGAAAAATGACGATTTTTTGGTCGATTTTTTCGGCCAAAAATTTCGTACCACAGGGCCATACCATATACTGGGATTATCAACTTTTTGAAAATACGGCCTGGTATTCGGGTGTATATGTCCCATGGGGCCCATAGTAACCTTACTGGGTCATGCCGAAAGCCAATCTTAATAGTAAAATTCGATTTTCTGTGAAAAATATTTTGACCAAAAAATCGTCATTTTTCCGATTTTCGTCATTTTTACAGTTTTGCACACCCTGAAAATCGATTTTTTCGGCTCCGCCGGTGAAATATCGACATAATTTAGGTATGTTATGTGCATAATATACCCATTAGAGCCCATTCAAGTCACATTCCGACCATTTTTCGTGAAAAAATGCAACTTTTTGTCACCGTGACCCCGAAAAATGACGATTTTTTGGTCGATTTTTTCGGCCAAAAATTTCGTACCACAGGGCCATACCATATACTGGGATTATCAACTTTTTGAAAATACGGCCTGGTATTCGGGTGTATATGTCCCATGGGGCCCATAGTAACCTTACTGGGTCATGCCGAAAGCCAATCTTAATAGTAAAATTCGATTTTCTGTGAAAAATATTTTGACCAAAAAATCGTCATTTTTCCGATTTTCGTCATTTTTACAGTTTTGCACACCCTGAAAATCGATTTTTTCGGCTCCGCCGGTGAAATATCGACATAATTTAGGTATGTTATGTGCATAATATACCCATTAGAGCCCATTCAAGTCACATTCCGACCATTTTTCGTGAAAAAATGCAACTTTTTGTCACCGTGACCCCGAAAAATGACGATTTTTTGGTCGATTTTTTCGGCCAAAAATTTCGTACCACAGGGCCATACCATATACTGGGATTATCAACTTTTTGAAAATACGGCCTGGTATTCGGGTGTATATGTCCCATGGGGCCCATAGTAACCTTACTGGGTCATGCCGAAAGCCAATCTTAATAGTAAAATTCGATTTTCTGTGAAAAATATTTTGACCAAAAAATCGTCATTTTTCCGATTTTCGTCATTTTTACAGTTTTGCACACCCTGAAAATCGATTTTTTCGGCTCCGCCGGTGAAATATCGACATAATTTAGGTATGTTATGTGCATAATATACCCATTAGAGCCCATTCAAGTCACATTCCGACCATTTTTCGTGAAAAAATGCAACTTTTTGTCACCGTGACCCCGAAAAATGACGATTTTTTGGTCGATTTTTTCGGCCAAAAATTTCGTACCACAGGGCCATACCATATACTGGGATTATCAACTTTTTGAAAATACGGCCTGGTATTCGGGTGTATATGTCCCATGGGGCCCATAGTAACCTTACTGGGTCATGCCGAAAGCCAATCTTAATAGTAAAATTCGATTTTCTGTGAAAAATATTTTGACCAAAAAATCGTCATTTTTCCGATTTTCGTCATTTTTACAGTTTTGCACACCCTGAAAATCGATTTTTTCGGCTCCGCCG
The DNA here is from genome assembly GCA_964035575.1 of Rhynchopus sp. YZ270_cl-10. Lineage (NCBI taxonomy): Eukaryota > Euglenozoa > Diplonemea > Diplonemida > Diplonemidae > Rhynchopus > Rhynchopus sp. YZ270_cl-10. The sequence continues at coordinate 1,237,938 of OZ037895.1, read as the reverse complement.
GTGAAATATCGACATAATTTAGGTATGTTATGTGCATAATATACCCATTAGAGCCCATTCAAGTCACATTCCGACCATTTTTCGTGAAAAAATGCAACTTTTTGTCACCGTGACCCCGAAAAATGACGATTTTTTGGTCGATTTTTTCGGCCAAAAATTTCGTACCACAGGGCCATACCATATACTGGGATTATCAACTTTTTGAAAATACGGCCTGGTATTCGGGTGTATATGTCCCATGGGGCCCATAGTAACCTTACTGGGTCATGCCGAAAGCCAATCTTAATAGTAAAATTCGATTTTCTGTGAAAAATATTTTGACCAAAAAATCGTCATTTTTCCGATTTTCGTCATTTTTACAGTTTTGCACACCCTGAAAATCGATTTTTTCGGCTCCGCCGGTGAAATATCGACATAATTTAGGTATGTTATGTGCATAATATACCCATTAGAGCCCATTCAAGTCACATTCCGACCATTTTTCGTGAAAAAATGCAACTTTTTGTCACCGTGACCCCGAAAAATGACGATTTTTTGGTCGATTTTTTCGGCCAAAAATTTCGTACCACAGGGCCATACCATATACTGGGATTATCAACTTTTTGAAAATACGGCCTGGTATTCGGGTGTATATGTCCCATGGGGCCCATAGTAACCTTACTGGGTCATGCCGAAAGCCAATCTTAATAGTAAAATTCGATTTTCTGTGAAAAATATTTTGACCAAAAAATCGTCATTTTTCCGATTTTCGTCATTTTTACAGTTTTGCACACCCTGAAAATCGATTTTTTCGGCTCCGCCGGTGAAATATCGACATAATTTAGGTATGTTATGTGCATAATATACCCATTAGAGCCCATTCAAGTCACATTCCGACCATTTTTCGTGAAAAAATGCAACTTTTTGTCACCGTGACCCCGAAAAATGACGATTTTTTGGTCGATTTTTTCGGCCAAAAATTTCGTACCACAGGGCCATACCATATACTGGGATTATCAACTTTTTGAAAATACGGCCTGGTATTCGGGTGTATATGTCCCATGGGGCCCATAGTAACCTTACTGGGTCATGCCGAAAGCCAATCTTAATAGTAAAATTCGATTTTCTGTGAAAAATATTTTGACCAAAAAATCGTCATTTTTCCGATTTTCGTCATTTTTACAGTTTTGCACACCCTGAAAATCGATTTTTTCGGCTCCGCCGGTGAAATATCGACATAATTTAGGTATGTTATGTGCATAATATACCCATTAGAGCCCATTCAAGTCACATTCCGACCATTTTTCGTGAAAAAATGCAACTTTTTGTCACCGTGACCCCGAAAAATGACGATTTTTTGGTCGATTTTTTCGGCCAAAAATTTCGTACCACAGGGCCATACCATATACTGGGATTATCAACTTTTTGAAAATACGGCCTGGTATTCGGGTGTATATGTCCCATGGGGCCCATAGTAACCTTACTGGGTCATGCCGAAAGCCAATCTTAATAGTAAAATTCGATTTTCTGTGAAAAATATTTTGACCAAAAAATCGTCATTTTTCCGATTTTCGTCATTTTTACAGTTTTGCACACCCTGAAAATCGATTTTTTCGGCTCCGCCGGTGAAATATCGACATAATTTAGGTATGTTATGTGCATAATATACCCATTAGAGCCCATTCAAGTCACATTCCGACCATTTTTCGTGAAAAAATGCAACTTTTTGTCACCGTGACCCCGAAAAATGACGATTTTTTGGTCGATTTTTTCGGCCAAAAATTTCGTACCACAGGGCCATACCATATACTGGGATTATCAACTTTTTGAAAATACGGCCTGGTATTCGGGTGTATATGTCCCATGGGGCCCATAGTAACCTTACTGGGTCATGCCGAAAGCCAATCTTAATAGTAAAATTCGATTTTCTGTGAAAAATATTTTGACCAAAAAATCGTCATTTTTCCGATTTTCGTCATTTTTACAGTTTTGCACACCCTGAAAATCGATTTTTTCGGCTCCGCCGGTGAAATATCGACATAATTTAGGTATGTTATGTGCATAATATACCCATTAGAGCCCATTCAAGTCACATTCCGACCATTTTTCGTGAAAAAATGCAACTTTTTGTCACCGTGACCCCGAAAAATGACGATTTTTTGGTCGATTTTTTCGGCCAAAAATTTCGTACCACAGGGCCATACCATATACTGGGATTATCAACTTTCTGAAAATACGGCCTGGTATTCGGGTGTATATGTCCCATGGGGCCCATAGTAACCTTACTGGGTCATGCCGAAAGCCAATCTTAATAGTAAAATTCGATTTTCTGTGAAAAATATTTTGACCAAAAAATCGTCATTTTTCCGATTTTCGTCATTTTTACAGTTTTGCACACCCTGAAAATCGATTTTTTCGGCTCCGCCGGTGAAATATCGACATAATTTAGGTATGTTATGTGCATAATATACCCATTAGAGCCCATTCAAGTCACATTCCGACCATTTTTCGTGAAAAAATGCAACTTTTTGTCACCGTGACCCCGAAAAATGACGATTTTTTGGTCGATTTTTTCGGCCAAAAATTTCGTACCACAGGGCCATACCATATACTGGGATTATCAACTTTTTGAAAATACGGCCTGGTATTCGGGTGTATATGTCCCATGGGGCCCATAGTAACCTTACTGGGTCATGCCGAAAGCCAATCTTAATAGTAAAATTCGATTTTCTGTGAAAAATATTTTGACCAAAAAATCGTCATTTTTCCGATTTTCGTCATTTTTACAGTTTTGCACACCCTGAAAATCGATTTTTTCGGCTCCGCCGGTGAAATATCGACATAATTTAGGTATGTTATGTGCATAATATACCCATTAGAGCCCATTCAAGTCACATTCCGACCATTTTTCGTGAAAAAATGCAACTTTTTGTCACCGTGACCCCGAAAAATGACGATTTTTTGGTCGATTTTTTCGGCCAAAAATTTCGTACCACAGGGCCATACCATATACTGGGATTATCAACTTTTTGAAAATACGGCCTGGTATTCGGGTGTATATGTCCCATGGGGCCCATAGTAACCTTACTGGGTCATGCCGAAAGCCAATCTTAATAGTAAAATTCGATTTTCTGTGAAAAATATTTTGACCAAAAAATCGTCATTTTTCCGATTTTCGTCATTTTTACAGTTTTGCACACCCTGAAAATCGATTTTTTCGGCTCCGCCGGTGAAATATCGACATAATTTAGGTATGTTATGTGCATAATATACCCATTAGAGCCCATTCAAGTCACATTCCGACCATTTTTCGTGAAAAAATGCAACTTTTTGTCACCGTGACCCCGAAAAATGACGATTTTTTGGTCGATTTTTTCGGCCAAAAATTTCGTACCACAGGGCCATACCATATACTGGGATTATCAACTTTCTGAAAATACGGCCTGGTATTCGGGTGTATATGTCCCATGGGGCCCATAGTAACCTTACTGGGTCATGCCGAAAGCCAATCTTAATAGTAAAATTCGATTTTCTGTGAAAAATATTTTGACCAAAAAATCGTCATTTTTCCGATTTTCGTCATTTTTACAGTTTTGCACACCCTGAAAATCGATTTTTTCGGCTCCGCCGGTGAAATATCGACATAATTTAGGTATGTTATGTGCATAATATACCCATTAGAGCCCATTCAAGTCACATTCCGACCATTTTTCGTGAAAAAATGCAACTTTTTGTCACCGTGACCCCGAAAAATGACGATTTTTTGGTCGATTTTTTCGGCCAAAAATTTCGTACCACAGGGCCATACCATATACTGGGATTATCAACTTTCTGAAAATACGGCCTGGTATTCGGGTGTATATGTCCCATGGGGCCCATAGTAACCTTACTGGGTCATGCCGAAAGCCAATCTTAATAGTAAAATTCGATTTTCTGTGAAAAATATTTTGACCAAAAAATCGTCATTTTTCCGATTTTCGTCATTTTTACAGTTTTGCACACCCTGAAAATCGATTTTTTCGGCTCCGCCGGTGAAATATCGACATAATTTAGGTATGTTATGTGCATAATATACCCATTAGAGCCCATTCAAGTCACATTCCGACCATTTTTCGTGAAAAAATGCAACTTTTTGTCACCGTGACCCCGAAAAATGACGATTTTTTGGTCGATTTTTTCGGCCAAAAATTTCGTACCACAGGGCCATACCATATACTGGGATTATCAACTTTTTGAAAATACGGCCTGGTATTCGGGTGTATATGTCCCATGGGGCCCATAGTAACCTTACTGGGTCATGCCGAAAGCCAATCTTAATAGTAAAATTCGATTTTCTGTGAAAAATATTTTGACCAAAAAATCGTCATTTTTCCGATTTTCGTCATTTTTACAGTTTTGCACACCCTGAAAATCGATTTTTTCGGCTCCGCCGGTGAAATATCGACATAATTTAGGTATGTTATGTGCATAATATACCCATTAGAGCCCATTCAAGTCACATTCCGACCATTTTTCGTGAAAAAATGCAACTTTTTGTCACCGTGACCCCGAAAAATGACGATTTTTTGGTCGATTTTTTCGGCCAAAAATTTCGTACCACAGGGCCATACCATATACTGGGATTATCAACTTTCTGAAAATACGGCCTGGTATTCGGGTGTATATGTCCCATGGGGCCCATAGTAACCTTACTGGGTCATGCCGAAAGCCAATCTTAATAGTAAAATTCGATTTTCTGTGAAAAATATTTTGACCAAAAAATCGTCATTTTTCCGATTTTCGTCATTTTTACAGTTTTGCACACCCTGAAAATCGATTTTTTCGGCTCCGCCGGTGAAATATCGACATAATTTAGGTATGTTATGTGCATAATATACCCATTAGAGCCCATTCAAGTCACATTCCGACCATTTTTCGTGAAAAAATGCAACTTTTTGTCACCGTGACCCCGAAAAATGACGATTTTTTGGTCGATTTTTTCGGCCAAAAATTTCGTACCACAGGGCCATACCATATACTGGGATTATCAACTTTTTGAAAATACGGCCTGGTATTCGGGTGTATATGTCCCATGGGGCCCATAGTAACCTTACTGGGTCATGCCGAAAGCCAATCTTAATAGTAAAATTCGATTTTCTGTGAAAAATATTTTGACCAAAAAATCGTCATTTTTCCGATTTTCGTCATTTTTACAGTTTTGCACACCCTGAAAATCGATTTTTTCGGCTCCGCCGGTGAAATATCGACATAATTTAGGTATGTTATGTGCATAATATACCCATTAGAGCCCATTCAAGTCACATTCCGACCATTTTTCGTGAAAAAATGCAACTTTTTGTCACCGTGACCCCGAAAAATGACGATTTTTTGGTCGATTTTTTCGGCCAAAAATTTCGTACCACAGGGCCATACCATATACTGGGATTATCAACTTTTTGAAAATACGGCCTGGTATTCGGGTGTATATGTCCCATGGGGCCCATAGTAACCTTACTGGGTCATGCCGAAAGCCAATCTTAATAGTAAAATTCGATTTTCTGTGAAAAATATTTTGACCAAAAAATCGTCATTTTTCCGATTTTCGTCATTTTTACAGTTTTGCACACCCTGAAAATCGATTTTTTCGGCTCCGCCGGTGAAATATCGACATAATTTAGGTATGTTATGTGCATAATATACCCATTAGAGCCCATTCAAGTCACATTCCGACCATTTTTCGTGAAAAAATGCAACTTTTTGTCACCGTGACCCCGAAAAATGACGATTTTTTGGTCGATTTTTTCGGCCAAAAATTTCGTACCACAGGGCCATACCATATACTGGGATTATCAACTTTTTGAAAATACGGCCTGGTATTCGGGTGTATATGTCCCATGGGGCCCATAGTAACCTTACTGGGTCATGCCGAAAGCCAATCTTAATAGTAAAATTCGATTTTCTGTGAAAAATATTTTGACCAAAAAATCGTCATTTTTCCGATTTTCGTCATTTTTACAGTTTTGCACACCCTGAAAATCGATTTTTTCGGCTCCGCCGGTGAAATATCGACATAATTTAGGTATGTTATGTGCATAATATACCCATTAGAGCCCATTCAAGTCACATTCCGACCATTTTTCGTGAAAAAATGCAACTTTTTGTCACCGTGACCCCGAAAAATGACGATTTTTTGGTCGATTTTTTCGGCCAAAAATTTCGTACCACAGGGCCATACCATATACTGGGATTATCAACTTTTTGAAAATACGGCCTGGTATTCGGGTGTATATGTCCCATGGGGCCCATAGTAACCTTACTGGGTCATGCCGAAAGCCAATCTTAATAGTAAAATTCGATTTTCTGTGAAAAATATTTTGACCAAAAAATCGTCATTTTTCCGATTTTCGTCATTTTTACAGTTTTGCACACCCTGAAAATCGATTTTTTCGGCTCCGCCGGTGAAATATCGACATAATTTAGGTATGTTATGTGCATAATATACCCATTAGAGCCCATTCAAGTCACATTCCGACCATTTTTCGTGAAAAAATGCAACTTTTTGTCACCGTGACCCCGAAAAATGACGATTTTTTGGTCGATTTTTTCGGCCAAAAATTTCGTACCACAGGGCCATACCATATACTGGGATTATCAACTTTTTGAAAATACGGCCTGGTATTCGGGTGTATATGTCCCATGGGGCCCATAGTAACCTTACTGGGTCATGCCGAAAGCCAATCTTAATAGTAAAATTCGATTTTCTGTGAAAAATATTTTGACCAAAAAATCGTCATTTTTCCGATTTTCGTCATTTTTACAGTTTTGCACACCCTGAAAATCGATTTTTTCGGCTCCGCCGGTGAAATATCGACATAATTTAGGTATGTTATGTGCATAATATACCCATTAGAGCCCATTCAAGTCACATTCCGACCATTTTTCGTGAAAAAATGCAACTTTTTGTCACCGTGACCCCGAAAAATGACGATTTTTTGGTCGATTTTTTCGGCCAAAAATTTCGTACCACAGGGCCATACCATATACTGGGATTATCAACTTTCTGAAAATACGGCCTGGTATTCGGGTGTATATGTCCCATGGGGCCCATAGTAACCTTACTGGGTCATGCCGAAAGCCAATCTTAATAGTAAAATTCGATTTTCTGTGAAAAATATTTTGACCAAAAAATCGTCATTTTTCCGATTTTCGTCATTTTTACAGTTTTGCACACCCTGAAAATCGATTTTTTCGGCTCCGCCGGTGAAATATCGACATAATTTAGGTATGTTATGTGCATAATATACCCATTAGAGCCCATTCAAGTCACATTCCGACCATTTTTCGTGAAAAAATGCAACTTTTTGTCACCGTGACCCCGAAAAATGACGATTTTTTGGTCGATTTTTTCGGCCAAAAATTTCGTACCACAGGGCCATACCATATACTGGGATTATCAACTTTTTGAAAATACGGCCTGGTATTCGGGTGTATATGTCCCATGGGGCCCATAGTAACCTTACTGGGTCATGCCGAAAGCCAATCTTAATAGTAAAATTCGATTTTCTGTGAAAAATATTTTGACCAAAAAATCGTCATTTTTCCGATTTTCGTCATTTTTACAGTTTTGCACACCCTGAAAATCGATTTTTTCGGCTCCGCCGGTGAAATATCGACATAATTTAGGTATGTTATGTGCATAATATACCCATTAGAGCCCATTCAAGTCACATTCCGACCATTTTTCGTGAAAAAATGCAACTTTTTGTCACCGTGACCCCGAAAAATGACGATTTTTTGGTCGATTTTTTCGGCCAAAAATTTCGTACCACAGGGCCATACCATATACTGGGATTATCAACTTTTTGAAAATACGGCCTGGTATTCGGGTGTATATGTCCCATGGGGCCCATAGTAACCTTACTGGGTCATGCCGAAAGCCAATCTTAATAGTAAAATTCGATTTTCTGTGAAAAATATTTTGACCAAAAAATCGTCATTTTTCCGATTTTCGTCATTTTTACAGTTTTGCACACCCTGAAAATCGATTTTTTCGGCTCCGCCGGTGAAATATCGACATAATTTAGGTATGTTATGTGCATAATATACCCATTAGAGCCCATTCAAGTCACATTCCGACCATTTTTCGTGAAAAAATGCAACTTTTTGTCACCGTGACCCCGAAAAATGACGATTTTTTGGTCGATTTTTTCGGCCAAAAATTTCGTACCACAGGGCCATACCATATACTGGGATTATCAACTTTTTGAAAATACGGCCTGGTATTCGGGTGTATATGTCCCATGGGGCCCATAGTAACCTTACTGGGTCATGCCGAAAGCCAATCTTAATAGTAAAATTCGATTTTCTGTGAAAAATATTTTGACCAAAAAATCGTCATTTTTCCGATTTTCGTCATTTTTACAGTTTTGCACACCCTGAAAATCGATTTTTTCGGCTCCGCCGGTGAAATATCGACATAATTTAGGTATGTTATGTGCATAATATACCCATTAGAGCCCATTCAAGTCACATTCCGACCATTTTTCGTGAAAAAATGCAACTTTTTGTCACCGTGACCCCGAAAAATGACGATTTTTTGGTCGATTTTTTCGGCCAAAAATTTCGTACCACAGGGCCATACCATATACTGGGATTATCAACTTTTTGAAAATACGGCCTGGTATTCGGGTGTATATGTCCCATGGGGCCCATAGTAACCTTACTGGGTCATGCCGAAAGCCAATCTTAATAGTAAAATTCGATTTTCTGTGAAAAATATTTTGACCAAAAAATCGTCATTTTTCCGATTTTCGTCATTTTTACAGTTTTGCACACCCTGAAAATCGATTTTTTCGGCTCCGCCGGTGAAATATCGACATAATTTAGGTATGTTATGTGCATAATATACCCATTAGAGCCCATTCAAGTCACATTCCGACCATTTTTCGTGAAAAAATGCAACTTTTTGTCACCGTGACCCCGAAAAATGACGATTTTTTGGTCGATTTTTTCGGCCAAAAATTTCGTACCACAGGGCCATACCATATACTGGGATTATCAACTTTCTGAAAATACGGCCTGGTATTCGGGTGTATATGTCCCATGGGGCCCATAGTAACCTTACTGGGTCATGCCGAAAGCCAATCTTAATAGTAAAATTCGATTTTCTGTGAAAAATATTTTGACCAAAAAATCGTCATTTTTCCGATTTTCGTCATTTTTACAGTTTTGCACACCCTGAAAATCGATTTTTTCGGCTCCGCCGGTGAAATATCGACATAATTTAGGTATGTTATGTGCATAATATACCCATTAGAGCCCATTCAAGTCACATTCCGACCATTTTTCGTGAAAAAATGCAACTTTTTGTCACCGTGACCCCGAAAAATGACGATTTTTTGGTCGATTTTTTCGGCCAAAAATTTCGTACCACAGGGCCATACCATATACTGGGATTATCAACTTTTTGAAAATACGGCCTGGTATTCGGGTGTATATGTCCCATGGGGCCCATAGTAACCTTACTGGGTCATGCCGAAAGCCAATCTTAATAGTAAAATTCGATTTTCTGTGAAAAATATTTTGACCAAAAAATCGTCATTTTTCCGATTTTCGTCATTTTTACAGTTTTGCACACCCTGAAAATCGATTTTTTCGGCTCCGCCGGTGAAATATCGACATAATTTAGGTATGTTATGTGCATAATATACCCATTAGAGCCCATTCAAGTCACATTCCGACCATTTTTCGTGAAAAAATGCAACTTTTTGTCACCGTGACCCCGAAAAATGACGATTTTTTGGTCGATTTTTTCGGCCAAAAATTTCGTACCACAGGGCCATACCATATACTGGGATTATCAACTTTTTGAAAATACGGCCTGGTATTCGGGTGTATATGTCCCATGGGGCCCATAGTAACCTTACTGGGTCATGCCGAAAGCCAATCTTAATAGTAAAATTCGATTTTCTGTGAAAAATATTTTGACCAAAAAATCGTCATTTTTCCGATTTTCGTCATTTTTACAGTTTTGCACACCCTGAAAATCGATTTTTTCGGCTCCGCCGGTGAAATATCGACATAATTTAGGTATGTTATGTGCATAATATACCCATTAGAGCCCATTCAAGTCACATTCCGACCATTTTTCGTGAAAAAATGCAACTTTTTGTCACCGTGACCCCGAAAAATGACGATTTTTTGGTCGATTTTTTCGGCCAAAAATTTCGTACCACAGGGCCATACCATATACTGGGATTATCAACTTTCTGAAAATACGGCCTGGTATTCGGGTGTATATGTCCCATGGGGCCCATAGTAACCTTACTGGGTCATGCCGAAAGCCAATCTTAATAGTAAAATTCGATTTTCTGTGAAAAATATTTTGACCAAAAAATCGTCATTTTTCCGATTTTCGTCATTTTTACAGTTTTGCACACCCTGAAAATCGATTTTTTCGGCTCCGCCGGTGAAATATCGACATAATTTAGGTATGTTATGTGCATAATATACCCATTAGAGCCCATTCAAGTCACATTCCGACCATTTTTCGTGAAAAAATGCAACTTTTTGTCACCGTGACCCCGAAAAATGACGATTTTTTGGTCGATTTTTTCGGCCAAAAATTTCGTACCACAGGGCCATACCATATACTGGGATTATCAACTTTCTGAAAATACGGCCTGGTATTCGGGTGTATATGTCCCATGGGGCCCATAGTAACCTTACTGGGTCATGCCGAAAGCCAATCTTAATAGTAAAATTCGATTTTCTGTGAAAAATATTTTGACCAAAAAATCGTCATTTTTCCGATTTTCGTCATTTTTACAGTTTTGCACACCCTGAAAATCGATTTTTTCGGCTCCGCCGGTGAAATATCGACATAATTTAGGTATGTTATGTGCATAATATACCCATTAGAGCCCATTCAAGTCACATTCCGACCATTTTTCGTGAAAAAATGCAACTTTTTGTCACCGTGACCCCGAAAAATGACGATTTTTTGGTCGATTTTTTCGGCCAAAAATTTCGTACCACAGGGCCATACCATATACTGGGATTATCAACTTTTTGAAAATACGGCCTGGTATTCGGGTGTATATGTCCCATGGGGCCCATAGTAACCTTACTGGGTCATGCCGAAAGCCAATCTTAATAGTAAAATTCGATTTTCTGTGAAAAATATTTTGACCAAAAAATCGTCATTTTTCCGATTTTCGTCATTTTTACAGTTTTGCACACCCTGAAAATCGATTTTTTCGGCTCCGCCGGTGAAATATCGACATAATTTAGGTATGTTATGTGCATAATATACCCATTAGAGCCCATTCAAGTCACATTCCGACCATTTTTCGTGAAAAAATGCAACTTTTTGTCACCGTGACCCCGAAAAATGACGATTTTTTGGTCGATTTTTTCGGCCAAAAATTTCGTACCACAGGGCCATACCATATACTGGGATTATCAACTTTTTGAAAATACGGCCTGGTATTCGGGTGTATATGTCCCATGGGGCCCATAGTAACCTTACTGGGTCATGCCGAAAGCCAATCTTAATAGTAAAATTCGATTTTCTGTGAAAAATATTTTGACCAAAAAATCGTCATTTTTCCGATTTTCGTCATTTTTACAGTTTTGCACACCCTGAAAATCGATTTTTTCGGCTCCGCCGGTGAAATATCGACATAATTTAGGTATGTTATGTGCATAATATACCCATTAGAGCCCATTCAAGTCACATTCCGACCATTTTTCGTGAAAAAATGCAACTTTTTGTCACCGTGACCCCGAAAAATGACGATTTTTTGGTCGATTTTTTCGGCCAAAAATTTCGTACCACAGGGCCATACCATATACTGGGATTATCAACTTTTTGAAAATACGGCCTGGTATTCGGGTGTATATGTCCCATGGGGCCCATAGTAACCTTACTGGGTCATGCCGAAAGCCAATCTTAATAGTAAAATTCGATTTTCTGTGAAAAATATTTTGACCAAAAAATCGTCATTTTTCCGATTTTCGTCATTTTTACAGTTTTGCACACCCTGAAAATCGATTTTTTCGGCTCCGCCGGTGAAATATCGACATAATTTAGGTATGTTATGTGCATAATATACCCATTAGAGCCCATTCAAGTCACATTCCAACCATTTTTCGTGAAAAAATGCAACTTTTTGTCACCGTGACCCCGAAAAATGACGATTTTTTGGTCGATTTTTTCGGCCAAAAATTTCGTACCACAGGGCCATACCATATACTGGGATTATCAACTTTTTGAAAATACGGCCTGGTATTCGGGTGTATATGTCCCATGGGGCCCATAGTAACCTTACTGGGTCATGCCGAAAGCCAATCTTAATAGTAAAATTCGATTTTCTGTGAAAAATATTTTGACCAAAAAATCGTCATTTTTCCGATTTTCGTCATTTTTACAGTTTTGCACACCCTGAAAATCGATTTTTTCGGCTCCGCCGGTGAAATATCGACATAATTTAGGTATGTTATGTGCATAATATACCCATTAGAGCCCATTCAAGTCACATTCCGACCATTTTTCGTGAAAAAATGCAACTTTTTGTCACCGTGACCCCGAAAAATGACGATTTTTTGGTCGATTTTTTCGGCCAAAAATTTCGTACCACAGGGCCATACCATATACTGGGATTATCAACTTTTTGAAAATACGGCCTGGTATTCGGGTGTATATGTCCCATGGGGCCCATAGTAACCTTACTGGGTCATGCCGAAAGCCAATCTTAATAGTAAAATTCGATTTTCTGTGAAAAATATTTTGACCAAAAAATCGTCATTTTTCCGATTTTCGTCATTTTTACAGTTTTGCACACCCTGAAAATCGATTTTTTCGGCTCCGCCGGTGAAATATCGACATAATTTAGGTATGTTATGTGCATAATATACCCATTAGAGCCCATTCAAGTCACATTCCGACCATTTTTCGTGAAAAAATGCAACTTTTTGTCACCGTGACCCCGAAAAATGACGATTTTTTGGTCGATTTTTTCGGCCAAAAATTTCGTACCACAGGGCCATACCATATACTGGGATTATCAACTTTTTGAAAATACGGCCTGGTATTCGGGTGTATATGTCCCATGGGGCCCATAGTAACCTTACTGGGTCATGCCGAAAGCCAATCTTAATAGTAAAATTCGATTTTCTGTGAAAAATATTTTGACCAAAAAATCGTCATTTTTCCGATTTTCGTCATTTTTACAGTTTTGCACACCCTGAAAATCGATTTTTTCGGCTCCGCCGGTGAAATATCGACATAATTTAGGTATGTTATGTGCATAATATACCCATTAGAGCCCATTCAAGTCACATTCCAACCATTTTTCGTGAAAAAATGCAACTTTTTGTCACCGTGACCCCGAAAAATGACGATTTTTTGGTCGATTTTTTCGGCCAAAAATTTCGTACCACAGGGCCATACCATATACTGGGATTATCAACTTTTTGAAAATACGGCCTGGTATTCGGGTGTATATGTCCCATGGGGCCCATAGTAACCTTACTGGGTCATGCCGAAAGCCAATCTTAATAGTAAAATTCGATTTTCTGTGAAAAATATTTTGACCAAAAAATCGTCATTTTTCCGATTTTCGTCATTTTTACAGTTTTGCACACCCTGAAAATCGATTTTTTCGGCTCCGCCGGTGAAATATCGACATAATTTAGGTATGTTATGTGCATAATATACCCATTAGAGCCCATTCAAGTCACATTCCGACCATTTTTCGTGAAAAAATGCAACTTTTTGTCACCGTGACCCCGAAAAATGACGATTTTTTGGTCGATTTTTTCGGCCAAAAATTTCGTACCACAGGGCCATACCATATACTGGGATTATCAACTTTTTGAAAATACGGCCTGGTATTCGGGTGTATATGTCCCATGGGGCCCATAGTAACCTTACTGGGTCATGCCGAAAGCCAATCTTAATAGTAAAATTCGATTTTCTGTGAAAAATATTTTGACCAAAAAATCGTCATTTTTCCGATTTTCGTCATTTTTACAGTTTTGCACACCCTGAAAATCGATTTTTTCGGCTCCGCCGGTGAAATATCGACATAATTTAGGTATGTTATGTGCATAATATACCCATTAGAGCCCATTCAAGTCACATTCCGACCATTTTTCGTGAAAAAATGCAACTTTTTGTCACCGTGACCCCGAAAAATGACGATTTTTTGGTCGATTTTTTCGGCCAAAAATTTCGTACCACAGGGCCATACCATATACTGGGATTATCAACTTTCTGAAAATACGGCCTGGTATTCGGGTGTATATGTCCCATGGGGCCCATAGTAACCTTACTGGGTCATGCCGAAAGCCAATCTTAATAGTAAAATTCGATTTTCTGTGAAAAATATTTTGACCAAAAAATCGTCATTTTTCCGATTTTCGTCATTTTTACAGTTTTGCACACCCTGAAAATCGATTTTTTCGGCTCCGCCGGTGAAATATCGACATAATTTAGGTATGTTATGTGCATAATATACCCATTAGAGCCCATTCAAGTCACATTCCGACCATTTTTCGTGAAAAAATGCAACTTTTTGTCACCGTGACCCCGAAAAATGACGATTTTTTGGTCGATTTTTTCGGCCAAAAATTTCGTACCACAGGGCCATACCATATACTGGGATTATCAACTTTCTGAAAATACGGCCTGGTATTCGGGTGTATATGTCCCATGGGGCCCATAGTAACCTTACTGGGTCATGCCGAAAGCCAATCTTAATAGTAAAATTCGATTTTCTGTGAAAAATATTTTGACCAAAAAATCGTCATTTTTCCGATTTTCGTCATTTTTACAGTTTTGCACACCCTGAAAATCGATTTTTTCGGCTCCGCCGGTGAAATATCGACATAATTTAGGTATGTTATGTGCATAATATACCCATTAGAGCCCATTCAAGTCACATTCCGACCATTTTTCGTGAAAAAATGCAACTTTTTGTCACCGTGACCCCGAAAAATGACGATTTTTTGGTCGATTTTTTCGGCCAAAAATTTCGTACCACAGGGCCATACCATATACTGGGATTATCAACTTTTTGAAAATACGGCCTGGTATTCGGGTGTATATGTCCCATGGGGCCCATAGTAACCTTACTGGGTCATGCCGAAAGCCAATCTTAATAGTAAAATTCGATTTTCTGTGAAAAATATTTTGACCAAAAAATCGTCATTTTTCCGATTTTCGTCATTTTTACAGTTTTGCACACCCTGAAAATCGATTTTTTCGGCTCCGCCGGTGAAATATCGACATAATTTAGGTATGTTATGTGCATAATATACCCATTAGAGCCCATTCAAGTCACATTCCGACCATTTTTCGTGAAAAAATGCAACTTTTTGTCACCGTGACCCCGAAAAATGACGATTTTTTGGTCGATTTTTTCGGCCAAAAATTTCGTACCACAGGGCCATACCATATACTGGGATTATCAACTTTTTGAAAATACGGCCTGGTATTCGGGTGTATATGTCCCATGGGGCCCATAGTAACCTTACTGGGTCATGCCGAAAGCCAATCTTAATAGTAAAATTCGATTTTCTGTGAAAAATATTTTGACCAAAAAATCGTCATTTTTCCGATTTTCGTCATTTTTACAGTTTTGCACACCCTGAAAATCGATTTTTTCGGCTCCGCCGGTGAAATATCGACATAATTTAGGTATGTTATGTGCATAATATACCCATTAGAGCCCATTCAAGTCACATTCCGACCATTTTTCGTGAAAAAATGCAACTTTTTGTCACCGTGACCCCGAAAAATGACGATTTTTTGGTCGATTTTTTCGGCCAAAAATTTCGTACCACAGGGCCATACCATATACTGGGATTATCAACTTTTTGAAAATACGGCCTGGTATTCGGGTGTATATGTCCCATGGGGCCCATAGTAACCTTACTGGGTCATGCCGAAAGCCAATCTTAATAGTAAAATTCGATTTTCTGTGAAAAATATTTTGACCAAAAAATCGTCATTTTTCCGATTTTCGTCATTTTTACAGTTTTGCACACCCTGAAAATCGATTTTTTCGGCTCCGCCGGTGAAATATCGACATAATTTAGGTATGTTATGTGCATAATATACCCATTAGAGCCCATTCAAGTCACATTCCGACCATTTTTCGTGAAAAAATGCAACTTTTTGTCACCGTGACCCCGAAAAATGACGATTTTTTGGTCGATTTTTTCGGCCAAAAATTTCGTACCACAGGGCCATACCATATACTGGGATTATCAACTTTTTGAAAATACGGCCTGGTATTCGGGTGTATATGTCCCATGGGGCCCATAGTAACCTTACTGGGTCATGCCGAAAGCCAATCTTAATAGTAAAATTCGATTTTCTGTGAAAAATATTTTGACCAAAAAATCGTCATTTTTCCGATTTTCGTCATTTTTACAGTTTTGCACACCCTGAAAATCGATTTTTTCGGCTCCGCCGGTGAAATATCGACATAATTTAGGTATGTTATGTGCATAATATACCCATTAGAGCCCATTCAAGTCACATTCCGACCATTTTTCGTGAAAAAATGCAACTTTTTGTCACCGTGACCCCGAAAAATGACGATTTTTTGGTCGATTTTTTCGGCCAAAAATTTCGTACCACAGGGCCATACCATATACTGGGATTATCAACTTTTTGAAAATACGGCCTGGTATTCGGGTGTATATGTCCCATGGGGCCCATAGTAACCTTACTGGGTCATGCCGAAAGCCAATCTTAATAGTAAAATTCGATTTTCTGTGAAAAATATTTTGACCAAAAAATCGTCATTTTTCCGATTTTCGTCATTTTTACAGTTTTGCACACCCTGAAAATCGATTTTTTCGGCTCCGCCGGTGAAATATCGACATAATTTAGGTATGTTATGTGCATAATATACCCATTAGAGCCCATTCAAGTCACATTCCGACCATTTTTCGTGAAAAAATGCAACTTTTTGTCACCGTGACCCCGAAAAATGACGATTTTTTGGTCGATTTTTTCGGCCAAAAATTTCGTACCACAGGGCCATACCATATACTGGGATTATCAACTTTTTGAAAATACGGCCTGGTATTCGGGTGTATATGTCCCATGGGGCCCATAGTAACCTTACTGGGTCATGCCGAAAGCCAATCTTAATAGTAAAATTCGATTTTCTGTGAAAAATATTTTGACCAAAAAATCGTCATTTTTCCGATTTTCGTCATTTTTACAGTTTTGCACACCCTGAAAATCGATTTTTTCGGCTCCGCCGGTGAAATATCGACATAATTTAGGTATGTTATGTGCATAATATACCCATTAGAGCCCATTCAAGTCACATTCCGACCATTTTTCGTGAAAAAATGCAACTTTTTGTCACCGTGACCCCGAAAAATGACGATTTTTTGGTCGATTTTTTCGGCCAAAAATTTCGTACCACAGGGCCATACCATATACTGGGATTATCAACTTTCTGAAAATACGGCCTGGTATTCGGGTGTATATGTCCCATGGGGCCCATAGTAACCTTACTGGGTCATGCCGAAAGCCAATCTTAATAGTAAAATTCGATTTTCTGTGAAAAATATTTTGACCAAAAAATCGTCATTTTTCCGATTTTCGTCATTTTTACAGTTTTGCACACCCTGAAAATCGATTTTTTCGGCTCCGCCGGTGAAATATCGACATAATTTAGGTATGTTATGTGCATAATATACCCATTAGAGCCCATTCAAGTCACATTCCGACCATTTTTCGTGAAAAAATGCAACTTTTTGTCACCGTGACCCCGAAAAATGACGATTTTTTGGTCGATTTTTTCGGCCAAAAATTTCGTACCACAGGGCCATACCATATACTGGGATTATCAACTTTTTGAAAATACGGCCTGGTATTCGGGTGTATATGTCCCATGGGGCCCATAGTAACCTTACTGGGTCATGCCGAAAGCCAATCTTAATAGTAAAATTCGATTTTCTGTGAAAAATATTTTGACCAAAAAATCGTCATTTTTCCGATTTTCGTCATTTTTACAGTTTTGCACACCCTGAAAATCGATTTTTTCGGCTCCGCCGGTGAAATATCGACATAATTTAGGTATGTTATGTGCATAATATACCCATTAGAGCCCATTCAAGTCACATTCCGACCATTTTTCGTGAAAAAATGCAACTTTTTGTCACCGTGACCCCGAAAAA
This sequence comes from Rhynchopus sp. YZ270_cl-10, assembly GCA_964035575.1. Lineage (NCBI taxonomy): Eukaryota > Euglenozoa > Diplonemea > Diplonemida > Diplonemidae > Rhynchopus > Rhynchopus sp. YZ270_cl-10. The sequence goes on along the minus strand of OZ037895.1, from coordinate 1,219,770 downwards.
TGACGATTTTTTGGTCGATTTTTTCGGCCAAAAATTTCGTACCACAGGGCCATACCATATACTGGGATTATCAACTTTTTGAAAATACGGCCTGGTATTCGGGTGTATATGTCCCATGGGGCCCATAGTAACCTTACTGGGTCATGCCGAAAGCCAATCTTAATAGTAAAATTCGATTTTCTGTGAAAAATATTTTGACCAAAAAATCGTCATTTTTCCGATTTTCGTCATTTTTACAGTTTTGCACACCCTGAAAATCGATTTTTTCGGCTCCGCCGGTGAAATATCGACATAATTTAGGTATGTTATGTGCATAATATACCCATTAGAGCCCATTCAAGTCACATTCCGACCATTTTTCGTGAAAAAATGCAACTTTTTGTCACCGTGACCCCGAAAAATGACGATTTTTTGGTCGATTTTTTCGGCCAAAAATTTCGTACCACAGGGCCATACCATATACTGGGATTATCAACTTTTTGAAAATACGGCCTGGTATTCGGGTGTATATGTCCCATGGGGCCCATAGTAACCTTACTGGGTCATGCCGAAAGCCAATCTTAATAGTAAAATTCGATTTTCTGTGAAAAATATTTTGACCAAAAAATCGTCATTTTTCCGATTTTCGTCATTTTTACAGTTTTGCACACCCTGAAAATCGATTTTTTCGGCTCCGCCGGTGAAATATCGACATAATTTAGGTATGTTATGTGCATAATATACCCATTAGAGCCCATTCAAGTCACATTCCGACCATTTTTCGTGAAAAAATGCAACTTTTTGTCACCGTGACCCCGAAAAATGACGATTTTTTGGTCGATTTTTTCGGCCAAAAATTTCGTACCACAGGGCCATACCATATACTGGGATTATCAACTTTTTGAAAATACGGCCTGGTATTCGGGTGTATATGTCCCATGGGGCCCATAGTAACCTTACTGGGTCATGCCGAAAGCCAATCTTAATAGTAAAATTCGATTTTCTGTGAAAAATATTTTGACCAAAAAATCGTCATTTTTCCGATTTTCGTCATTTTTACAGTTTTGCACACCCTGAAAATCGATTTTTTCGGCTCCGCCGGTGAAATATCGACATAATTTAGGTATGTTATGTGCATAATATACCCATTAGAGCCCATTCAAGTCACATTCCGACCATTTTTCGTGAAAAAATGCAACTTTTTGTCACCGTGACCCCGAAAAATGACGATTTTTTGGTCGATTTTTTCGGCCAAAAATTTCGTACCACAGGGCCATACCATATACTGGGATTATCAACTTTTTGAAAATACGGCCTGGTATTCGGGTGTATATGTCCCATGGGGCCCATAGTAACCTTACTGGGTCATGCCGAAAGCCAATCTTAATAGTAAAATTCGATTTTCTGTGAAAAATATTTTGACCAAAAAATCGTCATTTTTCCGATTTTCGTCATTTTTACAGTTTTGCACACCCTGAAAATCGATTTTTTCGGCTCCGCCGGTGAAATATCGACATAATTTAGGTATGTTATGTGCATAATATACCCATTAGAGCCCATTCAAGTCACATTCCGACCATTTTTCGTGAAAAAATGCAACTTTTTGTCACCGTGACCCCGAAAAATGACGATTTTTTGGTCGATTTTTTCGGCCAAAAATTTCGTACCACAGGGCCATACCATATACTGGGATTATCAACTTTTTGAAAATACGGCCTGGTATTCGGGTGTATATGTCCCATGGGGCCCATAGTAACCTTACTGGGTCATGCCGAAAGCCAATCTTAATAGTAAAATTCGATTTTCTGTGAAAAATATTTTGACCAAAAAATCGTCATTTTTCCGATTTTCGTCATTTTTACAGTTTTGCACACCCTGAAAATCGATTTTTTCGGCTCCGCCGGTGAAATATCGACATAATTTAGGTATGTTATGTGCATAATATACCCATTAGAGCCCATTCAAGTCACATTCCGACCATTTTTCGTGAAAAAATGCAACTTTTTGTCACCGTGACCCCGAAAAATGACGATTTTTTGGTCGATTTTTTCGGCCAAAAATTTCGTACCACAGGGCCATACCATATACTGGGATTATCAACTTTTTGAAAATACGGCCTGGTATTCGGGTGTATATGTCCCATGGGGCCCATAGTAACCTTACTGGGTCATGCCGAAAGCCAATCTTAATAGTAAAATTCGATTTTCTGTGAAAAATATTTTGACCAAAAAATCGTCATTTTTCCGATTTTCGTCATTTTTACAGTTTTGCACACCCTGAAAATCGATTTTTTCGGCTCCGCCGGTGAAATATCGACATAATTTAGGTATGTTATGTGCATAATATACCCATTAGAGCCCATTCAAGTCACATTCCGACCATTTTTCGTGAAAAAATGCAACTTTTTGTCACCGTGACCCCGAAAAATGACGATTTTTTGGTCGATTTTTTCGGCCAAAAATTTCGTACCACAGGGCCATACCATATACTGGGATTATCAACTTTTTGAAAATACGGCCTGGTATTCGGGTGTATATGTCCCATGGGGCCCATAGTAACCTTACTGGGTCATGCCGAAAGCCAATCTTAATAGTAAAATTCGATTTTCTGTGAAAAATATTTTGACCAAAAAATCGTCATTTTTCCGATTTTCGTCATTTTTACAGTTTTGCACACCCTGAAAATCGATTTTTTCGGCTCCGCCGGTGAAATATCGACATAATTTAGGTATGTTATGTGCATAATATACCCATTAGAGCCCATTCAAGTCACATTCCGACCATTTTTCGTGAAAAAATGCAACTTTTTGTCACCGTGACCCCGAAAAATGACGATTTTTTGGTCGATTTTTTCGGCCAAAAATTTCGTACCACAGGGCCATACCATATACTGGGATTATCAACTTTTTGAAAATACGGCCTGGTATTCGGGTGTATATGTCCCATGGGGCCCATAGTAACCTTACTGGGTCATGCCGAAAGCCAATCTTAATAGTAAAATTCGATTTTCTGTGAAAAATATTTTGACCAAAAAATCGTCATTTTTCCGATTTTCGTCATTTTTACAGTTTTGCACACCCTGAAAATCGATTTTTTCGGCTCCGCCGGTGAAATATCGACATAATTTAGGTATGTTATGTGCATAATATACCCATTAGAGCCCATTCAAGTCACATTCCGACCATTTTTCGTGAAAAAATGCAACTTTTTGTCACCGTGACCCCGAAAAATGACGATTTTTTGGTCGATTTTTTCGGCCAAAAATTTCGTACCACAGGGCCATACCATATACTGGGATTATCAACTTTTTGAAAATACGGCCTGGTATTCGGGTGTATATGTCCCATGGGGCCCATAGTAACCTTACTGGGTCATGCCGAAAGCCAATCTTAATAGTAAAATTCGATTTTCTGTGAAAAATATTTTGACCAAAAAATCGTCATTTTTCCGATTTTCGTCATTTTTACAGTTTTGCACACCCTGAAAATCGATTTTTTCGGCTCCGCCGGTGAAATATCGACATAATTTAGGTATGTTATGTGCATAATATACCCATTAGAGCCCATTCAAGTCACATTCCGACCATTTTTCGTGAAAAAATGCAACTTTTTGTCACCGTGACCCCGAAAAATGACGATTTTTTGGTCGATTTTTTCGGCCAAAAATTTCGTACCACAGGGCCATACCATATACTGGGATTATCAACTTTTTGAAAATACGGCCTGGTATTCGGGTGTATATGTCCCATGGGGCCCATAGTAACCTTACTGGGTCATGCCGAAAGCCAATCTTAATAGTAAAATTCGATTTTCTGTGAAAAATATTTTGACCAAAAAATCGTCATTTTTCCGATTTTCGTCATTTTTACAGTTTTGCACACCCTGAAAATCGATTTTTTCGGCTCCGCCGGTGAAATATCGACATAATTTAGGTATGTTATGTGCATAATATACCCATTAGAGCCCATTCAAGTCACATTCCGACCATTTTTCGTGAAAAAATGCAACTTTTTGTCACCGTGACCCCGAAAAATGACGATTTTTTGGTCGATTTTTTCGGCCAAAAATTTCGTACCACAGGGCCATACCATATACTGGGATTATCAACTTTTTGAAAATACGGCCTGGTATTCGGGTGTATATGTCCCATGGGGCCCATAGTAACCTTACTGGGTCATGCCGAAAGCCAATCTTAATAGTAAAATTCGATTTTCTGTGAAAAATATTTTGACCAAAAAATCGTCATTTTTCCGATTTTCGTCATTTTTACAGTTTTGCACACCCTGAAAATCGATTTTTTCGGCTCCGCCGGTGAAATATCGACATAATTTAGGTATGTTATGTGCATAATATACCCATTAGAGCCCATTCAAGTCACATTCCGACCATTTTTCGTGAAAAAATGCAACTTTTTGTCACCGTGACCCCGAAAAATGACGATTTTTTGGTCGATTTTTTCGGCCAAAAATTTCGTACCACAGGGCCATACCATATACTGGGATTATCAACTTTTTGAAAATACGGCCTGGTATTCGGGTGTATATGTCCCATGGGGCCCATAGTAACCTTACTGGGTCATGCCGAAAGCCAATCCTAATAGTAAAATTCGATTTTCTGTGAAAAATATTTTGACCAAAAAATCGTCATTTTTCCGATTTTCGTCATTTTTACAGTTTTGCACACCCTGAAAATCGATTTTTTCGGCTCCGCCGGTGAAATATCGACATAATTTAGGTATGTTATGTGCATAATATACCCATTAGAGCCCATTCAAGTCACATTCCGACCATTTTTCGTGAAAAAATGCAACTTTTTGTCACCGTGACCCCGAAAAATGACGATTTTTTGGTCGATTTTTTCGGCCAAAAATTTCGTACCACAGGGCCATACCATATACTGGGATTATCAACTTTCTGAAAATACGGCCTGGTATTCGGGTGTATATGTCCCATGGGGCCCATAGTAACCTTACTGGGTCATGCCGAAAGCCAATCTTAATAGTAAAATTCGATTTTCTGTGAAAAATATTTTGACCAAAAAATCGTCATTTTTCCGATTTTCGTCATTTTTACAGTTTTGCACACCCTGAAAATCGATTTTTTCGGCTCCGCCGGTGAAATATCGACATAATTTAGGTATGTTATGTGCATAATATACCCATTAGAGCCCATTCAAGTCACATTCCGACCATTTTTCGTGAAAAAATGCAACTTTTTGTCACCGTGACCAGGGCTTCCCGCAGGATCTGGGGTTTTGGCCTCCCAGGGGGACCAGCCAAAAAAAGGTGGAATTTTTTTTTTTTTTTCAATGATTTTAATTTGTGTGGTGTGTAGCATTAACGCTGACGCTACGTTACGTTACGCGCCTTTACGCACTTTAAGTGGTCAAAAAAAATTTTCGACTTCGGCGAAAATGTCCCGGCAAACCGTTAAAACTGCTGCATTAACTCGCATATTGCATATCATCTCACGTTCCCCACCTTTGCGGAATAAGAAAAAATATGTCAGGTCGGTAGCGTGCAGACGTTTCCTCGTATAGACATCTACAAAAAGAAACGACAGTCATGGCAAAGGTTCCTGGCGAAGCCACGGTACGCAACATTTCAAAATACTGTGATTAAAATTGCACATTTTACAGCCACACTATGTCATGGGTGGCTTGCAATCTTGCGCCGCAGGCGCACGGTACGCTACTTTTTTCTTTTGCCATGCTGCATGCTTCCTTTTCCTTCGGCGTTTGACCAATTGAGTCGCGTTCTGGCTGTGACGGGGTCACTTTGCCCATGAGGCATACTCGTGGTTCTTTGCAACCGTTATTTTCTGCCTCTTCGGAGCCTGAGCCGATAACTGGGACTCCGCCGGTCGCTTTGCAAATTCCATTATGGAAATCTGTCTTGGTCCGGAGGACTTTTTTGGTGCCATCTTTTCCCCCTGTTACACGACGGTGATGTAACGGGTGTTACAAGTGGAGTTACAAGTGAGTTACATGTAACTTTTGTTACATGTAACTCACTTGTAACTCACTTGTAACCCACCAGTTACAACCTGATTTTGCCTGTAATTCATGTATCCCACTTGTAACTCACTTGTAACTCACTTGTAACGGTTTTTCACTTGTAACGTTACATGTAACTTCACTTGTAATGTACTGTACATCACCGTCGTGTAGTTGCCTGTATTTGGATGCGCGGGGACGGGAGGGTGGGAAAAATTAAAAAAAATGTGGAAAATTCCTAATAGGCAGCCTCGGAACACTCAAGGGCAGGCTGGTCCCCCCTGGTCCCCCCTGGTCCCCCCTTATTATTTTTATTTTCCCCCAGGGGGACCAGTGGTCCCCCCTGGTCCCCCCTGTGGGAAGCCCTGCCGTGACCCCGAAAAATGACGATTTTTTGGTCGATTTTTTCGGCCAAAAATTTCGTACCACAGGGCCATACCATATACTGGGATTATCAACTTTTTGAAAATACGGCCTGGTATTCGGGTGTATATGTCCCATGGGGCCCATAGTAACCTTACTGGGTCATGCCGAAAGCCAATCTTAATAGTAAAATTCGATTTTCTGTGAAAAATATTTTGACCAAAAAATCGTCATTTTTCCGATTTTCGTCATTTTTACAGTTTTGCACACCCTGAAAATCGATTTTTTCGGCTCCGCCGGTGAAATATCGACATAATTTAGGTATGTTATGTGCATAATATACCCATTAGAGCCCATTCAAGTCACATTCCGACCATTTTTCGTGAAAAAATGCAACTTTTTGTCACCGTGACCCCGAAAAATGACGATTTTTTGGTCGATTTTTTCGGCCAAAAATTTCGTACCACAGGGCCATACCATATACTGGGATTATCAACTTTTTGAAAATACGGCCTGGTATTCGGGTGTATATGTCCCATGGGGCCCATAGTAACCTTACTGGGTCATGCCGAAAGCCAATCTTAATAGTAAAATTCGATTTTCTGTGAAAAATATTTTGACCAAAAAATCGTCATTTTTCCGATTTTCGTCATTTTTACAGTTTTGCACACCCTGAAAATCGATTTTTTCGGCTCCGCCGGTGAAATATCGACATAATTTAGGTATGTTATGTGCATAATATACCCATTAGAGCCCATTCAAGTCACATTCCGACCATTTTTCGTGAAAAAATGCAACTTTTTGTCACCGTGACCCCGAAAAATGACGATTTTTTGGTCGATTTTTTCGGCCAAAAATTTCGTACCACAGGGCCATACCATATACTGGGATTATCAACTTTTTGAAAATACGGCCTGGTATTCGGGTGTATATGTCCCATGGGGCCCATAGTAACCTTACTGGGTCATGCCGAAAGCCAATCTTAATAGTAAAATTCGATTTTCTGTGAAAAATATTTTGACCAAAAAATCGTCATTTTTCCGATTTTCGTCATTTTTACAGTTTTGCACACCCTGAAAATCGATTTTTTCGGCTCCGCCGGTGAAATATCGACATAATTTAGGTATGTTATGTGCATAATATACCCATTAGAGCCCATTCAAGTCACATTCCGACCATTTTTCGTGAAAAAATGCAACTTTTTGTCACCGTGACCCCGAAAAATGACGATTTTTTGGTCGATTTTTTCGGCCAAAAATTTCGTACCACAGGGCCATACCATATACTGGGATTATCAACTTTTTGAAAATACGGCCTGGTATTCGGGTGTATATGTCCCATGGGGCCCATAGTAACCTTACTGGGTCATGCCGAAAGCCAATCTTAATAGTAAAATTCGATTTTCTGTGAAAAATATTTTGACCAAAAAATCGTCATTTTTCCGATTTTCGTCATTTTTACAGTTTTGCACACCCTGAAAATCGATTTTTTCGGCTCCGCCGGTGAAATATCGACATAATTTAGGTATGTTATGTGCATAATATACCCATTAGAGCCCATTCAAGTCACATTCCGACCATTTTTCGTGAAAAAATGCAACTTTTTGTCACCGTGACCCCGAAAAATGACGATTTTTTGGTCGATTTTTTCGGCCAAAAATTTCGTACCACAGGGCCATACCATATACTGGGATTATCAACTTTTTGAAAATACGGCCTGGTATTCGGGTGTATATGTCCCATGGGGCCCATAGTAACCTTACTGGGTCATGCCGAAAGCCAATCTTAATAGTAAAATTCGATTTTCTGTGAAAAATATTTTGACCAAAAAATCGTCATTTTTCCGATTTTCGTCATTTTTACAGTTTTGCACACCCTGAAAATCGATTTTTTCGGCTCCGCCGGTGAAATATCGACATAATTTAGGTATGTTATGTGCATAATATACCCATTAGAGCCCATTCAAGTCACATTCCGACCATTTTTCGTGAAAAAATGCAACTTTTTGTCACCGTGACCCCGAAAAATGACGATTTTTTGGTCGATTTTTTCGGCCAAAAATTTCGTACCACAGGGCCATACCATATACTGGGATTATCAACTTTTTGAAAATACGGCCTGGTATTCGGGTGTATATGTCCCATGGGGCCCATAGTAACCTTACTGGGTCATGCCGAAAGCCAATCTTAATAGTAAAATTCGATTTTCTGTGAAAAATATTTTGACCAAAAAATCGTCATTTTTCCGATTTTCGTCATTTTTACAGTTTTGCACACCCTGAAAATCGATTTTTTCGGCTCCGCCGGTGAAATATCGACATAATTTAGGTATGTTATGTGCATAATATACCCATTAGAGCCCATTCAAGTCACATTCCGACCATTTTTCGTGAAAAAATGCAACTTTTTGTCACCGTGACCCCGAAAAATGACGATTTTTTGGTCGATTTTTTCGGCCAAAAATTTCGTACCACAGGGCCATACCATATACTGGGATTATCAACTTTTTGAAAATACGGCCTGGTATTCGGGTGTATATGTCCCATGGGGCCCATAGTAACCTTACTGGGTCATGCCGAAAGCCAATCTTAATAGTAAAATTCGATTTTCTGTGAAAAATATTTTGACCAAAAAATCGTCATTTTTCCGATTTTCGTCATTTTTACAGTTTTGCACACCCTGAAAATCGATTTTTTCGGCTCCGCCGGTGAAATATCGACATAATTTAGGTATGTTATGTGCATAATATACCCATTAGAGCCCATTCAAGTCACATTCCGACCATTTTTCGTGAAAAAATGCAACTTTTTGTCACCGTGACCCCGAAAAATGACGATTTTTTGGTCGATTTTTTCGGCCAAAAATTTCGTACCACAGGGCCATACCATATACTGGGATTATCAACTTTTTGAAAATACGGCCTGGTATTCGGGTGTATATGTCCCATGGGGCCCATAGTAACCTTACTGGGTCATGCCGAAAGCCAATCCTAATAGTAAAATTCGATTTTCTGTGAAAAATATTTTGACCAAAAAATCGTCATTTTTCCGATTTTCGTCATTTTTACAGTTTTGCACACCCTGAAAATCGATTTTTTCGGCTCCGCCGGTGAAATATCGACATAATTTAGGTATGTTATGTGCATAATATACCCATTAGAGCCCATTCAAGTCACATTCCGACCATTTTTCGTGAAAAAATGCAACTTTTTGTCACCGTGACCCCGAAAAATGACGATTTTTTGGTCGATTTTTTCGGCCAAAAATTTCGTACCACAGGGCCATACCATATACTGGGATTATCAACTTTCTGAAAATACGGCCTGGTATTCGGGTGTATATGTCCCATGGGGCCCATAGTAACCTTACTGGGTCATGCCGAAAGCCAATCTTAATAGTAAAATTCGATTTTCTGTGAAAAATATTTTGACCAAAAAATCGTCATTTTTCCGATTTTCGTCATTTTTACAGTTTTGCACACCCTGAAAATCGATTTTTTCGGCTCCGCCGGTGAAATATCGACATAATTTAGGTATGTTATGTGCATAATATACCCATTAGAGCCCATTCAAGTCACATTCCGACCATTTTTCGTGAAAAAATGCAACTTTTTGTCACCGTGACCAGGGCTTCCCGCAGGATCTGGGGTTTTGGCCTCCCAGGGGGACCAGCCAAAAAAAGGTGGAATTTTTTTTTTTTTTTCAATGATTTTAATTTGTGTGGTGTGTAGCATTAACGCTGACGCTACGTTACGTTACGCGCCTTTACGCACTTTAAGTGGTCAAAAAAAATTTTCGACTTCGGCGAAAATGTCCCGGCAAACCGTTAAAACTGCTGCATTAACTCGCATATTGCATATCATCTCACGTTCCCCACCTTTGCGGAATAAGAAAAAATATGTCAGGTCGGTAGCGTGCAGACGTTTCCTCGTATAGACATCTACAAAAAGAAACGACAGTCATGGCAAAGGTTCCTGGCGAAGCCACGGTACGCAACATTTCAAAATACTGTGATTAAAATTGCACATTTTACAGCCACACTATGTCATGGGTGGCTTGCAATCTTGCGCCGCAGGCGCACGGTACGCTACTTTTTTCTTTTGCCATGCTGCATGCTTCCTTTTCCTTCGGCGTTTGACCAATTGAGTCGCGTTCTGGCTGTGACGGGGTCACTTTGCCCATGAGGCATACTCGTGGTTCTTTGCAACCGTTATTTTCTGCCTCTTCGGAGCCTGAGCCGATAACTGGGACTCCGCCGGTCGCTTTGCAAATTCCATTATGGAAATCTGTCTTGGTCCGGAGGACTTTTTTGGTGCCATCTTTTCCCCCTGTTACACGACGGTGATGTAACGGGTGTTACAAGTGGAGTTACAAGTGAGTTACATGTAACTTTTGTTACATGTAACTCACTTGTAACTCACTTGTAACCCACCAGTTACAACCTGATTTTGCCTGTAATTCATGTATCCCACTTGTAACTCACTTGTAACTCACTTGTAACGGTTTTTCACTTGTAACGTTACATGTAACTTCACTTGTAATGTACTGTACATCACCGTCGTGTAGTTGCCTGTATTTGGATGCGCGGGGACGGGAGGGTGGGAAAAATTAAAAAAAATGTGGAAAATTCCTAATAGGCAGCCTCGGAACACTCAAGGGCAGGCTGGTCCCCCCTGGTCCCCCCTGGTCCCCCCTTATTATTTTTATTTTCCCCCAGGGGGACCAGTGGTCCCCCCTGGTCCCCCCTGTGGGAAGCCCTGCCGTGACCCCGAAAAATGACGATTTTTTGGTCGATTTTTTCGGCCAAAAATTTCGTACCACAGGGCCATACCATATACTGGGATTATCAACTTTTTGAAAATACGGCCTGGTATTCGGGTGTATATGTCCCATGGGGCCCATAGTAACCTTACTGGGTCATGCCGAAAGCCAATCTTAATAGTAAAATTCGATTTTCTGTGAAAAATATTTTGACCAAAAAATCGTCATTTTTCCGATTTTCGTCATTTTTACAGTTTTGCACACCCTGAAAATCGATTTTTTCGGCTCCGCCGGTGAAATATCGACATAATTTAGGTATGTTATGTGCATAATATACCCATTAGAGCCCATTCAAGTCACATTCCGACCATTTTTCGTGAAAAAATGCAACTTTTTGTCACCGTGACCCCGAAAAATGACGATTTTTTGGTCGATTTTTTCGGCCAAAAATTTCGTACCACAGGGCCATACCATATACTGGGATTATCAACTTTTTGAAAATACGGCCTGGTATTCGGGTGTATATGTCCCATGGGGCCCATAGTAACCTTACTGGGTCATGCCGAAAGCCAATCTTAATAGTAAAATTCGATTTTCTGTGAAAAATATTTTGACCAAAAAATCGTCATTTTTCCGATTTTCGTCATTTTTACAGTTTTGCACACCCTGAAAATCGATTTTTTCGGCTCCGCCGGTGAAATATCGACATAATTTAGGTATGTTATGTGCATAATATACCCATTAGAGCCCATTCAAGTCACATTCCGACCATTTTTCGTGAAAAAATGCAACTTTTTGTCACCGTGACCCCGAAAAATGACGATTTTTTGGTCGATTTTTTCGGCCAAAAATTTCGTACCACAGGGCCATACCATATACTGGGATTATCAACTTTTTGAAAATACGGCCTGGTATTCGGGTGTATATGTCCCATGGGGCCCATAGTAACCTTACTGGGTCATGCCGAAAGCCAATCTTAATAGTAAAATTCGATTTTCTGTGAAAAATATTTTGACCAAAAAATCGTCATTTTTCCGATTTTCGTCATTTTTACAGTTTTGCACACCCTGAAAATCGATTTTTTCGGCTCCGCCGGTGAAATATCGACATAATTTAGGTATGTTATGTGCATAATATACCCATTAGAGCCCATTCAAGTCACATTCCGACCATTTTTCGTGAAAAAATGCAACTTTTTGTCACCGTGACCCCGAAAAATGACGATTTTTTGGTCGATTTTTTCGGCCAAAAATTTCGTACCACAGGGCCATACCATATACTGGGATTATCAACTTTTTGAAAATACGGCCTGGTATTCGGGTGTATATGTCCCATGGGGCCCATAGTAACCTTACTGGGTCATGCCGAAAGCCAATCTTAATAGTAAAATTCGATTTTCTGTGAAAAATATTTTGACCAAAAAATCGTCATTTTTCCGATTTTCGTCATTTTTACAGTTTTGCACACCCTGAAAATCGATTTTTTCGGCTCCGCCGGTGAAATATCGACATAATTTAGGTATGTTATGTGCATAATATACCCATTAGAGCCCATTCAAGTCACATTCCGACCATTTTTCGTGAAAAAATGCAACTTTTTGTCACCGTGACCCCGAAAAATGACGATTTTTTGGTCGATTTTTTCGGCCAAAAATTTCGTACCACAGGGCCATACCATATACTGGGATTATCAACTTTTTGAAAATACGGCCTGGTATTCGGGTGTATATGTCCCATGGGGCCCATAGTAACCTTACTGGGTCATGCCGAAAGCCAATCTTAATAGTAAAATTCGATTTTCTGTGAAAAATATTTTGACCAAAAAATCGTCATTTTTCCGATTTTCGTCATTTTTACAGTTTTGCACACCCTGAAAATCGATTTTTTCGGCTCCGCCGGTGAAATATCGACATAATTTAGGTATGTTATGTGCATAATATACCCATTAGAGCCCATTCAAGTCACATTCCGACCATTTTTCGTGAAAAAATGCAACTTTTTGTCACCGTGACCCCGAAAAATGACGATTTTTTGGTCGATTTTTTCGGCCAAAAATTTCGTACCACAGGGCCATACCATATACTGGGATTATCAACTTTTTGAAAATACGGCCTGGTATTCGGGTGTATATGTCCCATGGGGCCCATAGTAACCTTACTGGGTCATGCCGAAAGCCAATCTTAATAGTAAAATTCGATTTTCTGTGAAAAATATTTTGACCAAAAAATCGTCATTTTTCCGATTTTCGTCATTTTTACAGTTTTGCACACCCTGAAAATCGATTTTTTCGGCTCCGCCGGTGAAATATCGACATAATTTAGGTATGTTATGTGCATAATATACCCATTAGAGCCCATTCAAGTCACATTCCGACCATTTTTCGTGAAAAAATGCAACTTTTTGTCACCGTGACCCCGAAAAATGACGATTTTTTGGTCGATTTTTTCGGCCAAAAATTTCGTACCACAGGGCCATACCATATACTGGGATTATCAACTTTTTGAAAATACGGCCTGGTATTCGGGTGTATATGTCCCATGGGGCCCATAGTAACCTTACTGGGTCATGCCGAAAGCCAATCCTAATAGTAAAATTCGATTTTCTGTGAAAAATATTTTCACCAAAAAATCGTCATTTTTCCGATTTTCGTCATTTTTACAGTTTTGCACACCCTGAAAATCGATTTTTTCGGCTCCGCCGGTGAAATATCGACATAATTTAGGTATGTTATGTGCATAATATACCCATTAGAGCCCATTCAAGTCACATTCCGACCATTTTTCGTGAAAAAATGCAACTTTTTGTCACCGTGACCCCGAAAAATGACGATTTTTTGGTCGATTTTTTCGGCCAAAAATTTCGTACCACAGGGCCATACCATAGGGCCATACCATATACTGGGATTATCAACTTTTTGAAAATACGGCCTGGTAGCGATGTGTCCAACAGGGAAGTGTTTTGAACCGAGGGTCGGTGTGAAATGTTGTGTTTATAAATACCGGAGCTGGTTTTGAGGGTGAATAGCATCCGCTAGATATAATACACAACCTTCCACTGCTGAAAGTGTTGTTTTTATTACTTTTTTATCAATTGAAAACACAGGGAAAAGGCACTAATGGGCGGAAAAAAGACCTTACTTAAAAGAGGGGAAGGGAGAATAAAAACACTTGCCCTTGGTTTTGTTATCTGCAAATTGGTTTGTTTACGTTACATTTTTTGTGTGTAAAAATTGGTGGGAAAAATTTTTGGGCCTCCCCTTGTATAACACTGCAGTACAGGGACCCCCCCCCCCCCCCCACTGTACACGTACCCCCCAGACAGGCCTGACGCTAACCATCATCCATCAACCCACGGAAAATGGCTTTCCCCCCCCGACCATAAACCATCATCCCACCATCAACCCACCACAAAAACACCCATTTTTTTTTCAAAAAAAATTTTGTTTCTGCGTTGTTAGCAGGCCTTTTGCTAACCATCATGCCATTCATCCCACGTTTTTGGGGTATTTTTTTTTCCCCTTCATCATGCCACCATCATGCCACGGGGGGTGCATGATGGCATGATGGCATGATGGCATGATGGCATGATGGCATGATGGCATGATGGCATGATGGCATGATGGCATGATGGCATGATGGCATGATGGCATGATGGCATGATGGCATGATGGCATGATGGCATGATGGCATGATGGCATGATGACATGATGACATGATGACATGATGACATGATGACATGATGACATGATGACATGATGACATGATGACATGATGACATGATGACATGATGACATGATGACATGATGACATGATGACATGATGACATGATGACATGATGACATGATGACATGATGACATGATGACATGATGACATGATGACATGATGACATGATGACATGATGACATGATGACATGATGACATGATGACATGATGACATGATGACATGATGACATGATGACATGATGACATGATGACATGATGACATGATGACATGATGACATGATGACATGATGACATGATGACATGATGACATGATGACATGATGACATGATGACATGATGACATGATGACATGATGACATGATGACATGATGACATGATGACATGATGGAAAAAGTTGCGTACCGTGCGCCTGCGGCGCAAGTATGTATCCCACCAACGCAGTTCCATTGTATGGGAACATTTTTTAGAAATGTTGCGTACCGTGGCTTCGCCAGGAACCTTTGGGTACCATGACCGCTGCTTTACCGATAAGAAGGCTGACACCCAATGCGGATTCTGGACGGCCACCTGCACTGGCCACCGAAGAGTACAATGCACAGGGAAAGAGCAAATGTCGCTGATTCGGAGGAACTCTGACCGGGCTTGGGGAACATGCGTCTCTCCGCCGGAGGCCACGAGAAGGAGCTTTGCAGGGGTTTTCGCGCGAAGCGCGAAAAATATTTTTTGACCATCAACAGAACTTTTTCAAACCCAAAATCCTGGCGGCGGGGCTGACCAAGTTTTCAAAAAATAAAATCGTGTGTTTTTGTCAATGGTGTGGAGTGTTGCGTGAGGTCAAAAAAAACAGGCGCGGAAAAAATTTTTTTTAGCTTTCCCCCCCCCATATTCGACCATCATCCCACGATTTCCCAAAAATCGAAAAGTTAGCGTCAGGCCTGCCCCCCAGAAAGTAGCGAGGTGCCTGCCCCCTGTGCACCTTTTTTTTTTTTTTTTTTTTTTTTTTGGTGTTGTTCAACTTAGCCCTAGGCTCGCTTTTTTTATCTACATCCAGTGACAGAGGGGGTACTTACTAGTCAAGCGAGTATGTAAACAGCTAGATGTCCAGACAAGGGCACTTTACTATTGTACTGGCAAGACAGTGCCTGAAAACACAGTTAGTGGCACTAAAATAGAAAGCCTGTGGGACAACTACAACCAACACTTCCCTGCAAATAATCAAAAGGGTCGTATGTGAGTGCAATTTTTCCCAAAAGGAAAAGGGGAGGGGATGGGACGGGAGGGTTGCTCTGTCTACCGGTGCAGTTTTATTTTTCTTTGTCTTGGGGAGGGGAGGGGAGGAGAAGGAGGGATTGAGTGAGCCGTTTCCTCTGTAACACACAAACAAATAAAAAGGAAGTTCCATAATCTGTTTAGTAGTTTTCTTTTTGGTGAAAATTTTTGAGAACTTCTGTAAGTGTGACCTGACCCGACTGACTGACACCCAAAGGGGAAAACAACAATAACGCACAACAAAATCAACAACAACAATGGTGGGTCTCGTCCCCTGTGCACCCTTGTTTAAAAGTGAAAAGCCCCCTGTGCACCTTTTCAAAACTCACTTTCCGGGAGGTTCGGCCACCCCTGTGCACCCTAGATGCCTTAGACATCAAATAGGCCACTCGGGTGCACAGGGTGCCGATCGGGTGCACAGGGTGCCCCCAAAAAATCGGGTGCACAGGGTGCCAAAAAATCGGGTGTCGGTCGGCGCGAGTGCGGGTGCCTGCTAGGACGCTTCTTCTTCGAGGGAACCAGGTGGGGGTGGCAACGGCAAGGGGGGCGGCAGTGGCGACTGATGTTATCTCGCAGTACGCCGTGCGCAACCACGGAAAAGGTAAAGTCATTTTGAAAATTGACTACCGTAACGCGTTCAACTGCGTAGACCGCCTGTCGATGCTAAGAGCGGTCGACGCGAACCTCCCCGAGCTGGCCCCATGGGTGCGATGGTGTTACCTGGAGCCCTCCAGCCTGTTTTATGGTGGAGATACCATAAGGTCACAGCGCGGAGCTCAACAAGGAGATCCCTTGGGCCCGCTTCTCTTCTCCCTGACCATCCACCAGATGGCGCTAGAGCTGAAGGGGCACCCAGGCCTGGATGGGACTTTGTGGTACCTCGATGACGGCTCTCTGCGGGGGTCCCCTAAGGCGGTTTTTGAGGCGTACCAGGTTCTGCGCACTCGTAGCTCCGAACTGGGGTTGGAGGTGAACGCGAACAAGTGTGAGCTCATCTCCACTGGTGGCGTCTCCACGGAGGAGCTCAAGGCGGTGGGGTTCACGTTGACCGAGGGTGGACAGGACGCCATGGGTGAAGGCGGGTTCCGGCTGTTGGATGTGGATGGGTTCGATTTCTTGGGCATCCCCATTGGGTCTGCGGCTTTCTGCGAGGAGTACATGGCCCGGAAGGTGGACGATTCCCGCCGCAACCTGGAAGCCCTTGTGGACCTCGGGGACTCCCAGGCAGCCTTCTACGTACTGAGATACTGCGAAGGCTACTGCCGCATGGTGTTCTACATGCGGGGGATCCCACAGTGCGCGGAGTACCTGACGGCTTTTGACGACCTGATCGACAGGTGCCTGGCTGCGCTTCTGCATGACCCGGATGGGGCGCTGCCGGAGTTGGCAAGGGCGCAGGCGGCGCTTCCTGTGGCGCTTGGGGGGCTGGGTATCCGTCGCACCGTGGACCATCGGACAGCTGCGTCCCTCGCCTCTCAGTCAGGGAACCTGCAACTGTCGCAGGCCTTGGACCCTGCCTTCACCTGGGATGAGGAGAGATGGAACAGCGCGGCTGAGGAGTACAACTCCAGGGTACCGGTGGCGTTTCACGTGGACAGGGCCCAGCCGAAGAAGATCCTGGAGCAGCAGAGTCTGTCATCTGCGGTGATTGACGCCCAGGCAGACAAGTTGATGCAACAGCTCTGCATGCGAGACCGAGCACGGATGAAGTCCCTTCTCCTGCCGCTTTCCGGGACGTACCTCACGGCGACACCCTCAGCAAGGAACCAGATGTCTTCAGCGGATTTTGCGGTTGTGACCCGTTTCCGACTAGGGGTGGCCATCCATGCGGAGGGAACGACTTGCTCGGCATGTCAGGGGGGGCAGAAAAGGGTTGTCATGGACTCCTTTGGCGACCACACCTTTGGCTGCCCCTACTCCAAACACCGCGTCGCCCGCCACAACGCCTTGCGGGATTCGGTGTACCGAGCTGCTCAAGGGGCGGGCTTGGACCCTGCTTTGGAGGAGACCGTGCGAGTGGAGTTGGAGTCGAAGAAGCGGCCAGGCGACGTCTACCTCCCAGTAGGAGTGGCGGAAAATGGACCTCGTTGTTTGGACATCACCCACGTGTGCCCCACCTTGCCTTCCTACAGAACAGGGGCCTCGAAGTTTGTGGGCTGGTCGGCGAAGAACCAGGGCCAGGTCAAACGGGAGAAGCACGAGTGGGATTTGAACAAGATCAATACCAAGTTCTCCCCTATTGTGTTTGAAGCCTTCGGGGGTGCAGGCGACGAGGCGAACCTCTTGATTGCGCAGCTTGGAGGCCTGACGACGGGACAGACGTCGCACCTGACAGGGTCGGCAGAGTTGCGCATCCGGGAGAGCATTGCGGTGGCGTACCAGAAAAAGGTCGCATCTTCCTTTCTGGAGCGGGGTGTGTAGGGATTGCCACCCTGAAGCGGGAGCCGTGTGTGGAGGTAGATGTGGCACCGTCTGCAGAGGACATGGACCGGTTTGGACGCCGCAGTGCAGGGGCCGTGGAACCTCTCTGTGACGATGCGAACCCTGACGACGATATGAGTCGTCCTGCAGACCGAACGGAGGAGCAGCAGGGGAAGCGCAAGAGGGACGTGAAGCCGGACCACGTGGAGCCACCGAGGAAGCGGACCGGGAGGTTCGATTCGGCCACCGTGATTCCGGAAGGGCCTGGTCTCGATGTGGTGCGTGAGTGGGAGTTTTTGCGTGAGTGCCCGGCAGCGCAGAGGCCTCGGGCGACGGAGCAGGCGGCCAAGCTGGGAGCCTCGAAGGTGACTTGGTCGTTTGTGGCGGGGGACTGTGCTTTTGAGGCTTTGCTCTTCGCCACCGGGCGCACGGATTTGACGGTGGAGGGTCTGCGCCAGGCGGCAGTGAAGAAGGTCCAGGGCCGCGCTGATCTGTCGAGTGCGGCTGTCCCTAATTTTGGGGTCTGGCAGCGGCTGATGACGAGTGGGGACAGAGGAGACCAGCGTACGTGGGCGGATGCCATTGCAGTGGCGGGGGCAGGGGAGGCTCTTGAGGTATCTGTGGTCATCCTCAACGAGTTCGCCCGCCCTTCTCTGATGGTGCCAAGAAAACGGCCTAAGGCAGTGGTCCTTCTCCTCCACTCGGGTGATCAGGATGCGGCAGATGGATCCGGCAGTATCCCGGGACACTACGAGCCCCTCACCATGGACCCGGCTCTGCAGCAGCACATCCTGTCTTTTGAGGCCACAGGTGGTAAGGGGGAGTGCCAGTCAGAGCGCCCCATGGCTTTTGTGGGAACGAGGGAGGCGGAGGCGTCGAACACTTTCCTGCAGTGCGAACAATGCAGCAAGCTCTTCGATGCGTCGGACGCACACTTCTGCTGTCACACGTGTGGTGGCTTGGCATGTCTGCACTGCGCTCAGGGGTCCAAGCACTGCCCTCTGTCGCAAATTGGCAGGGCGGAATATTTCAGTGCCCTGTCTTTTTTGCACTCGAATGTTCCGGCTCAGGCTGCCTCTGCGGAGGGGAGCGGAGACCCACCACCTAAACGGGCTCCTTCTCCAGCAGTGCCAGCTCCCGAGGGCGAGGACGTCGAGGAGGTAGACATGCCAATGGCGGGCGAAGAGGGGCAGCAGGCAGAACAGAAGCAGCAGAAGCACGAGAAGCAACGGAAACAGCAGAAGCAGCAACAACAAAAGGCGGACCAGGAGAAGAAGGAAGCGTTGCAGCGTGCGTCGGACGCGTGGCAGCAAGCCCTGGAGGTACGGCGGGAGCATCGTCGGTCGTGGGGACCGGATTTGGCCGCGCTTCGGGGCACTTTTGGCGACCGCCAGCAGGAGTTGAGTCGTTTCCTGGAGGAACAGAATGTGCGTCTGGACCAGGCGAAGGCGGCGGACAGGCATCGTGTGGAGGAGCTGACCGCCAGGCACAAGCGGGAACTCGCAGAGGACGCGAAGAAGATGCATGCGCAGTACTTGGAAGACTGCGATCGGCACCCCGAAGCGAGTCGCTCCGGGCGGAGTATGACAGGCAACGCTGCGAGAGGCATTACGCCATCGCAGCTAAGCATGAGTCGGAGCAGAAGGCGACCACTCTGTTGTTGACGGCGGTGAACCTCTCCCGACAGCTGGAGGCAGAACGCATGGTGGCATACGGGCGGTGCTTTGGGGTGGTGTGCGAAGGGCGGCTATTCCTCCCCTGCCATGCGGTGCGGAGAGCGGTGGGCGACGACCCTGAAGGACTCGAACCTGACTGTGTCGGCGACTGGATGGCTCTCTTTGGTCCTCAAGGTGCTTCTCCGTGCCCGGGCGAGTTCCTGTACTGCTGGGCGACACAGCAGCCGTGGAGTGGGAACGGGGAGGGGGACGGTGATTGCCCGGAGTCGGTGGTCGCCCGTCAGGCGGTTAGGAAGATAGCAGGGGAGGCCGGATACTGCGACACCTGGGGCAAGACCAGCGCGGTCATCGTCGTTCGGGAAGGCAGGGTCAGCTGGGGAACCCCTTCTCGGGATCAGCTGGAGGAGGAGGTGGGGCGACAGGCCGAGGCGGCAGACACCGAGGTGCGTGTGAAGGTGGAGGAGATGGATGATGATGAGCAGGAGCAGGAGGAGGACCTCGACACCGCGATGGAGGGGGCGGATCGCTCGCATTCTCTGTCAGTGGAAGGCATCCCTGACCAGAAGAAGCAAGCGAGGGTGAGGGAATTGCTGAGGGCGCAGAGCGAGGCTTGGATGTGGACGGAGGAGGAGCGGACGGAGAGGGGGGGTCTTTTCCCGTGCCTCACCATGGGGTCGCCGGTGCCTTCTTCTGTGACGAAGTGGATCTCCCTGTTCCACTACCGTCAGGGAGAGAAACAGGATGGCAGACCCTTGTTGTCACTCCCCCTCTCTACCGCTACTTTCACTCAGTGGTATGAGGTGATGAAGGTGGTGGGTTTGCATGAGTGGTCGGTTAAGGAAAAGTGCAAGGCAAAGTCGACGTTGCATGCCCTGACGGACAACCGGAGCAGTAGGGGGCAGGCCTTTGCAGCGGAGAGTACAAGGAGGGAGAATGAGGCACGAGCGGCTCGAGAGGGAATAGGCCGACAACCTCAAGCCTCCTCTTCTTCTTCTTCTTCCTCCACCTCTGCAGGCCGTGGCACTACAACCTCCATCGCCCAACCTGCAGTCTCCACTTCTTCCTCCTCCTCATCGGCAGGCCGTGGCAATGCAACCTCCTCCGCCCAACCTGCTCCTTCCCCAGCTCCCAAAGGACCCCAGCGCCATGCAGCTCAGGGTAGGTCCAACACGTCGAACGTGTTCACCGACGCAGTGGCACAAGCGACGCAGCATGTGCTCTCGCCCCAGGAGGTGCAGAGAGGGCGCAATGGTCGCGGTGGTGGACAGAAGGGGAGACAGAGCGGAGGAAGGAAGGGGAAAAAGGGGAATAAAAAGAATTAGAGAGTTAGAGAGTTAGAGGGTGAGAGTGTGTGTGTAGAAGCGTGTAGAGAATGACAGTTTGCCCCATGTTTATTTTTAACCCTTTTTATTTTGTGTTTTTTGTTCTTTTCATCCTTTGGGGTTTGCCCCCCCTTTCCCCCCTTTCCGCCCCCCTTCCTATTTGTTAATATTTTTGGTTGGCTGCTGGCTAGGACGGGTCTACCCCAGCGACGGCCCTTACCCCTTGGACGAGGCTCTGAGGGTAGAGGGCAGTCTCGGAGTAAGACCTGTCTAAGAGCCAGGCCAGTGGCATCAGGAGCCATTGGGCCACTTTTATAGATTGTGCAGTAGAGTAGAGTTTGTACAGAACTCTTGTCCTTTGAGTTCCTTTTTTCACTCCTTTAGTTTTTCATTTTTACCTTCTGAAGGTCAATTTCAATTTTTCATTTTTCAAAACCACCACAGGTAAGCATGAGACCCACCATTGTTGTTGTTGATTTTGTTGTGCGTTATTGTTGTTTTCCCCTTTGGGTGTCAGTCAGTCGGGTCAGGTCACACTTACTGAAGTTCTCAAAAATTTTCACCAAAAAGAAAACTACTAAATAGATTATGGAACTTCCTTTTTATTTGTTTGTGTGTTACAGAGGAAACGGCTCACTCAATCCCCTCCTTCTCCTCCCCTCCCCTCCCCAAGACAAAGCAAAATAAAACTACACCGGTAGACAGAGCAACCCTCCCGTCCCATCCCCTCCCCTTTTCCTTTTGGGAAAAATTGCACTCACATACGACCCTTTTGCTTATATGCAGGGAAGTGTTGGTTGTAGTTGTCCCACATGCTTTCTATTTTAGTGCCACTAACTGTGTTTTCAGGCACTGTCTTGCCAGTACAATAGTAAAGTGCCCTTGTCTGGACATCTAGCTGTTTACATACTCGCTTGACTAGTAAGTACCCCCTCTGTCACTGGATGTAGATAAAAAAAGCGAGCCTAGGGCTAAGTTGAACAACACCAAAAAAAAAAAAAAAAAAAAAAAAAAATCGTGCAGTGGGTTTTGAAGCACCCTGTGCACCCTAGATACCATCAAATATGACCTTCCAGAACTCTTCCCAATACATACCAAGCTAAGGAGCTAAGGAGCTAAGGAGCTAAGGAGCTAAGGAGCTAAGGAGCTAAGGAGCTAAGGAGCTAAGGAGCTAAGGAGCTAAGGAGCTAAGGAGCTAAGGAGCTAAGGAGCTAAGGAGCTAAGGAGCTAAGGAGCTAAGGAGCTAAGGAGCTAAGGAGCTAAGGAGCTAAGGAGCTAAGGAGCTAAGGAGCTAAGGAGCTAAGGAGCTAAGGAGCTAAGGAGCTAAGGAGCTAAGGAGCTAAGGAGCTAAGGAGCTAAGGAGCTAAGGAGCTAAGGAGCTAAGGAGCTAAGGAGCTAAGGAGCTAAGGAGCTAAGGAGCTAAGGAGCTAAGGAGCTAAGGAGCTAAGGAGCTAAGGAGCTAAGGAGCTAAGGAGCTAAGGAGCTAAGGAGCTAAGGAGCTAAGGAGCTAAGGAGCTAAGGAGCTAAGGAGCTAAGGAGCTAAGGAGCTAAGGAGCTAAGGAGCTAAGGAGCTAAGGAGCTAAGGAGCTAAGGAGCTAAGGAGCTAAGGAGCTAAGGAGCTAAGGAGCTAAGGAGCTAAGGAGCTAAGGAGCTAAGGAGCTAAGGAGCTAAGGAGCTAAGGAGCTAAGGAGCTAAGGAGCTAAGGAGCTAAGGAGCTAAGGAGCTAAGGAGCTAAGGAGCTAAGGAGCTAAGGAGCTAAGGAGCTAAGGAGCTAAGGAGCTAAGGAGCTAAGGAGCTAAGGAGCTAAGGAGCTAAGGAGCTAAGGAGCTAAGGAGCTAAGGAGCTAAGGAGCTAAGGAGCTAAGGAGCTAAGGAGCTAAGGAGCTAAGGAGCTAAGGAGCTAAGGAGCTAAGGAGCTAAGGAGCTAAGGAGCTAAGGAGCTAAGGAGCTAAGGAGCTAAGGAGCTAAGGAGCTAAGGAGCTAAGGAGCTAAGGAGCTAAGGAGCTAAGGAGCTAAGGAGCTAAGGAGCTAAGGAGCTAAGGAGCTAAGGAGCTAAGGAGCTAAGGAGCTAAGGAGCTAAGGAGCTAAGGAGCTAAGGAGCTAAGGAGCTAAGGAGCTAAGGAGCTAAGGAGCTAAGGAGCTAAGGAGCTAAGGAGCTAAGGAGCTAAGGAGCTAAGGAGCTAAGGAGCTAAGGAGCTAAGGAGCTAAGGAGCTAAGGAGCTAAGGAGCTAAGGAGCTAAGGAGCTAAGGAGCTAAGGAGCTAAGGAGCTAAGGAGCTAAGGAGCTAAGGAGCTAAGGAGCTAAGGAGCTAAGGAGCTAAGGAGCTAAGGAGCTAAGGAGCTAAGGAGCTAAGGAGCTAAGGAGCTAAGGAGCTAAGGAGCTAAGGAGCTAAGGAGCTAAGGAGCTAAGGAGCTAAGGAGCTAAGGAGCTAAGGAGCTAAGGAGCTAAGGAGCTAAGGAGCTAAGGAGCTAAGGAGCTAAGGAGCTAAGGAGCTAAGGAGCTAAGGAGCTAAGGAGCTAAGGAGCTAAGGAGCTAAGGAGCTAAGGAGCTAAGGAGCTAAGGAGCTAAGGAGCTAAGGAGCTAAGGAGCTAAGGAGCTAAGGAGCTAAGGAGCTAAGGAGCTAAGGAGCTAAGGAGCTAAGGAGCTAAGGAGCTAAGGAGCTAAGGAGCTAAGGAGCTAAGGAGCTAAGGAGCTAAGGAGCTAAGGAGCTAAGGAGCTAAGGAGCTAAGGAGCTAAGGAGCTAAGGAGCTAAGGAGCTAAGGAGCTAAGGAGCTAAGGAGCTAAGGAGCTAAGGAGCTAAGGAGCTAAGGAGCTAAGGAGCTAAGGAGCTAAGGAGCTAAGGAGCTAAGGAGCTAAGGAGCTAAGGAGCTAAGGAGCTAAGGAGCTAAGGAGCTAAGGAGCTAAGGAGCTAAGGAGCTAAGGAGCTAAGGAGCTAAGGAGCTAAGGAGCTAAGGAGCTAAGGAGCTAAGGAGCTAAGGAGCTAAGGAGCTAAGGAGCTAAGGAGCTAAGGAGCTAAGGAGCTAAGGAGCTAAGGAGCTAAGGAGCTAAGGAGCTAAGGAGCTAAGGAGCTAAGGAGCTAAGGAGCTAAGGAGCTAAGGAGCTAAGGAGCTAAGGAGCTAAGGAGCTAAGGAGCTAAGGAGCTAAGGAGCTAAGGAGCTAAGGAGCTAAGGAGCTAAGGAGCTAAGGAGCTAAGGAGCTAAGGAGCTAAGGAGCTAAGGAGCTAAGGAGCTAAGGAGCTAAGGAGCTAAGGAGCTAAGGAGCTAAGGAGCTAAGGAGCTAAGGAGCTAAGGAGCTAAGGAGCTAAGGAGCTAAGGAGCTAAGGAGCTAAGGAGCTAAGGAGCTAAGGAGCTAAGGAGCTAAGGAGCTAAGGAGCTAAGGAGCTAAGGAGCTAAGGAGCTAAGGAGCTAAGGAGCTAAGGAGCTAAGGAGCTAAGGAGCTAAGGAGCTAAGGAGCTAAGGAGCTAAGGAGCTAAGGAGCTAAGGAGCTAAGGAGCTAAGGAGCTAAGGAGCTAAGGAGCTAAGGAGCTAAGGAGCTAAGGAGCTAAGGAGCTAAGGAGCTAAGGAGCTAAGGAGCTAAGGAGCTAAGGAGCTAAGGAGCTAAGGAGCTAAGGAGCTAAGGAGCTAAGGAGCTAAGGAGCTAAGGAGCTAAGGAGCTAAGGAGCTAAGGAGCTAAGGAGCTAAGGAGCTAAGGAGCTAAGGAGCTAAGGAGCTAAGGAGCTAAGGAGCTAAGGAGCTAAGGAGCTAAGGAGCTAAGGAGCTAAGGAGCTAAGGAGCTAAGGAGCTAAGGAGCTAAGGAGCTAAGGAGCTAAGGAGCTAAGGAGCTAAGGAGCTAAGGAGCTAAGGAGCTAAGGAGCTAAGGAGCTAAGGAGCTAAGGAGCTAAGGAGCTAAGGAGCTAAGGAGCTAAGGAGCTAAGGAGCTAAGGAGCTAAGGAGCTAAGGAGCTAAGGAGCTAAGGAGCTAAGGAGCTAAGGAGCTAAGGAGCTAAGGAGCTAAGGAGCTAAGGAGCTAAGGAGCTAAGGAGCTAAGGAGCTAAGGAGCTAAGGAGCTAAGGAGCTAAGGAGCTAAGGAGCTAAGGAGCTAAGGAGCTAAGGAGCTAAGGAGCTAAGGAGCTAAGGAGCTAAGGAGCTAAGGAGCTAAGGAGCTAAGGAGCTAAGGAGCTAAGGAGCTAAGGAGCTAAGGAGCTAAGGAGCTAAGGAGCTAAGGAGCTAAGGAGCTAAGGAGCTAAGGAGCTAAGGAGCTAAGGAGCTAAGGAGCTAAGGAGCTAAGGAGCTAAGGAGCTAAGGAGCTAAGGAGCTAAGGAGCTAAGGAGCTAAGGAGCTAAGGAGCTAAGGAGCTAAGGAGCTAAGGAGCTAAGGAGCTAAGGAGCTAAGGAGCTAAGGAGCTAAGGAGCTAAGGAGCTAAGGAGCTAAGGAGCTAAGGAGCTAAGGAGCTAAGGAGCTAAGGAGCTAAGGAGCTAAGGAGCTAAGGAGCTAAGGAGCTAAGGAGCTAAGGAGCTAAGGAGCTAAGGAGCTAAGGAGCTAAGGAGCTAAGGAGCTAAGGAGCTAAGGAGCTAAGGAGCTAAGGAGCTAAGGAGCTAAGGAGCTAAGGAGCTAAGGAGCTAAGGAGCTAAGGAGCTAAGGAGCTAAGGAGCTAAGGAGCTAAGGAGCTAAGGAGCTAAGGAGCTAAGGAGCTAAGGAGCTAAGGAGCTAAGGAGCTAAGGAGCTAAGGAGCTAAGGAGCTAAGGAGCTAAGGAGCTAAGGAGCTAAGGAGCTAAGGAGCTAAGGAGCTAAGGAGCTAAGGAGCTAAGGAGCTAAGGAGCTAAGGAGCTAAGGAGCTAAGGAGCTAAGGAGCTAAGGAGCTAAGGAGCTAAGGAGCTAAGGAGCTAAGGAGCTAAGGAGCTAAGGAGCTAAGGAGCTAAGGAGCTAAGGAGCTAAGGAGCTAAGGAGCTAAGGAGCTAAGGAGCTAAGGAGCTAAGGAGCTAAGGAGCTAAGGAGCTAAGGAGCTAAGGAGCTAAGGAGCTAAGGAGCTAAGGAGCTAAGGAGCTAAGGAGCTAAGGAGCTAAGGAGCTAAGGAGCTAAGGAGCTAAGGAGCTAAGGAGCTAAGGAGCTAAGGAGCTAAGGAGCTAAGGAGCTAAGGAGCTAAGGAGCTAAGGAGCTAAGGAGCTAAGGAGCTAAGGAGCTAAGGAGCTAAGGAGCTAAGGAGCTAAGGAGCTAAGGAGCTAAGGAGCTAAGGAGCTAAGGAGCTAAGGAGCTAAGGAGCTAAGGAGCTAAGGAGCTAAGGAGCTAAGGAGCTAAGGAGCTAAGGAGCTAAGGAGCTAAGGAGCTAAGGAGCTAAGGAGCTAAGGAGCTAAGGAGCTAAGGAGCTAAGGAGCTAAGGAGCTAAGGAGCTAAGGAGCTAAGGAGCTAAGGAGCTAAGGAGCTAAGGAGCTAAGGAGCTAAGGAGCTAAGGAGCTAAGGAGCTAAGGAGCTAAGGAGCTAAGGAGCTAAGGAGCTAAGGAGCTAAGGAGCTAAGGAGCTAAGGAGCTAAGGAGCTAAGGAGCTAAGGAGCTAAGGAGCTAAGGAGCTAAGGAGCTAAGGAGCTAAGGAGCTAAGGAGCTAAGGAGCTAAGGAGCTAAGGAGCTAAGGAGCTAAGGAGCTAAGGAGCTAAGGAGCTAAGGAGCTAAGGAGCTAAGGAGCTAAGGAGCTAAGGAGCTAAGGAGCTAAGGAGCTAAGGAGCTAAGGAGCTAAGGAGCTAAGGAGCTAAGGAGCTAAGGAGCTAAGGAGCTAAGGAGCTAAGGAGCTAAGGAGCTAAGGAGCTAAGGAGCTAAGGAGCTAAGGAGCTAAGGAGCTAAGGAGCTAAGGAGCTAAGGAGCTAAGGAGCTAAGGAGCTAAGGAGCTAAGGAGCTAAGGAGCTAAGGAGCTAAGGAGCTAAGGAGCTAAGGAGCTAAGGAGCTAAGGAGCTAAGGAGCTAAGGAGCTAAGGAGCTAAGGAGCTAAGGAGCTAAGGAGCTAAGGAGCTAAGGAGCTAAGGAGCTAAGGAGCTAAGGAGCTAAGGAGCTAAGGAGCTAAGGAGCTAAGGAGCTAAGGAGCTAAGGAGCTAAGGAGCTAAGGAGCTAAGGAGCTAAGGAGCTAAGGAGCTAAGGAGCTAAGGAGCTAAGGAGCTAAGGAGCTAAGGAGCTAAGGAGCTAAGGAGCTAAGGAGCTAAGGAGCTAAGGAGCTAAGGAGCTAAGGAGCTAAGGAGCTAAGGAGCTAAGGAGCTAAGGAGCTAAGGAGCTAAGGAGCTAAGGAGCTAAGGAGCTAAGGAGCTAAGGAGCTAAGGAGCTAAGGAGCTAAGGAGCTAAGGAGCTAAGGAGCTAAGGAGCTAAGGAGCTAAGGAGCTAAGGAGCTAAGGAGCTAAGGAGCTAAGGAGCTAAGGAGCTAAGGAGCTAAGGAGCTAAGGAGCTAAGGAGCTAAGGAGCTAAGGAGCTAAGGAGCTAAGGAGCTAAGGAGCTAAGGAGCTAAGGAGCTAAGGAGCTAAGGAGCTAAGGAGCTAAGGAGCTAAGGAGCTAAGGAGCTAAGGAGCTAAGGAGCTAAGGAGCTAAGGAGCTAAGGAGCTAAGGAGCTAAGGAGCTAAGGAGCTAAGGAGCTAAGGAGCTAAGGAGCTAAGGAGCTAAGGAGCTAAGGAGCTAAGGAGCTAAGGAGCTAAGGAGCTAAGGAGCTAAGGAGCTAAGGAGCTAAGGAGCTAAGGAGCTAAGGAGCTAAGGAGCTAAGGAGCTAAGGAGCTAAGGAGCTAAGGAGCTAAGGAGCTAAGGAGCTAAGGAGCTAAGGAGCTAAGGAGCTAAGGAGCTAAGGAGCTAAGGAGCTAAGGAGCTAAGGAGCTAAGGAGCTAAGGAGCTAAGGAGCTAAGGAGCTAAGGAGCTAAGGAGCTAAGGAGCTAAGGAGCTAAGGAGCTAAGGAGCTAAGGAGCTAAGGAGCTAAGGAGCTAAGGAGCTAAGGAGCTAAGGAGCTAAGGAGCTAAGGAGCTAAGGAGCTAAGGAGCTAAGGAGCTAAGGAGCTAAGGAGCTAAGGAGCTAAGGAGCTAAGGAGCTAAGGAGCTAAGGAGCTAAGGAGCTAAGGAGCTAAGGAGCTAAGGAGCTAAGGAGCTAAGGAGCTAAGGAGCTAAGTCTATTGACATTGTCTGTGACACTTGTCAGAGTCTTATTGTGCACTGAGGGCGTTAAGAGGCGAGTCGCTGGTCCTACAATTGTGACATACACATTTGTACATAACCTCGTGGAGTACCAACTGTTTCTGCAAACCATATTCCTCCAAGATTCTATACTAAACGATGGGTCCTTGACACATTAAAAGAAGGGAAAAGGAGTGTGCAGCGGTAAGTGTTCTGAACTGTCTTTTTTCTAAACCCAGGAAGGTCTTTCTAACAAACACGGCATCCATAAGCCCTTACCAGGACCCACCCTCCGGAGGTAAAAATACCACCTCCCACCTCTTACATTAAGCCCTTAATTTTAAGGCACTCTAAAATTAAGGGCTTAGTTTCGTACTAAGGGCTTACTAACATACTTGGACCGCCCGAAATATATTTCGGGCATTTCGGGCGATTTCGGGCGAATTAGGGGCGGATTTCGGGCGATTTTGTGCGCCCGAAGTCGCCCGAAAACGCCCGAAATCGCCCGAAATGCAGATTTCGGGCGAATTCGGGCGCTTTTTCCGTAGTGAAAACCGACTAGGTAGAGTTCTACTCATTTTCGCAAAAAAACTTTTTATATTTGGAAATATTTGATGCCAAATCTGTCAAAATAAGCAAGAATCGAAAACTTTTGTACACCTGAGTGCACTTTGGAGGCCCGTGAGAATCACCACCAAGTCACGGGTTTTCTGACTATCATTTGCTTATTCCTACCCAAAACACACTATGAACCGGGTTTTCACTATTTTTTCGTATTTCAGGGTGAATTTTTGTGAATTTTCGGGTCACAGGGTGGTTCTGACCCATTCTCGGGGTGTTTCGGGCCTGTAGTTGCTCAGGAGATGCCCAAAAACGTGAAAAATCGCCTTTTTACGTTTGTAGTAGTATTTTAGTGTAAATTGTTAGGGAAATCGGTTTTATACGTGGCTGCTAACAGAGCTGCACTCATATAAGTTGGGTTCTACTAGGAATTTTTGCTCATTTTTTTTTTTCTTTGAACAAATTTTGTGCCAATCTTTCAAATAAAGCGTTAGATTTTTACACTGGTGGCATGCTTCCCAGCACACATAAGATACTGGTTGTGCGCCCGAATTCGCCCGAATCTGCCCGAAATCGCCCGAATTCGCCCGAAATGTGCCCGAATTCGCCCGAATTACGTATAAATTCCCTTTAAAACGCCCGAAATATATTTCGGGCACATTTCGGGCGCTCGGGATCCGCGCCCGAAAAATCCGCCCGAATTCGCCCGAAATATATTTCGGGCGGTCCAAGTATGTTACTAAGGGCTTAGTAAGAAATTAAGGGCTTAATTTAAGGGCTTAAAAAGAGCTTACCAAGAGTGTACTAAGATCATTAGGGGTACTTTTGGACCTCAGCAAATTAAAATGCGATAATTGTGAGTATACACAGTATACACAGTATACACAGTATACACAGTATACACAGTATACACAGTATACACAGTATACACAGTATACACAGTATACACAGTATACACAGTATACACAGTATACACAGTATACACAGTATACACAGTATACACAGTATACACAGTATACACAGTATACACAGTATACACAGTATACACAGTATACACAGTATACACAGTATACACAGTGTTCACAGGGTATTGGGAGTACAGTACAGTACAGTACAGTACAGTACAGTACAGTACAGTACAGTACAGTACAGTACAGTACAGTACAGTACAGTACAGTACAGTACAGTACAGTACAGTACAGTACAGTACAGTACAGTACAGTACAGTACAGTACAGTACAGTACAGTACAGTACAGTACAGTACAGTACAGTACAGTACAGTACAGTACAGTACAGTAAAAGGGCCGCCCGCCGCAGGCGGAAACTTTTATATGCCGTGCACTTTTCCAAGTGGTCTGAAGAGTGATCTGACCACATTGTCCCAGTATAACATACACCCAATAAATCCATTGGAGAAGGAATATTTCACGTTTGACCACCACAGAATACAGGTTGCAGCCACCACTAAAGTACAAAAAACCCCTCAGAGTTAGCGCCAGTCTAGCGTGGGTCCCACAGAAATGAAGTACAGATGCATTTTGCAACGGGTGTGTGTGCGCCTCAACCGCTTCAAAGTACCCTTGTTTGTACCTAAAAATGACAACGTATCCTGTACCTAAGTGCAGTAAAGCATTCCTTGCGTCCTCCTTCGTGGTTTTGGGTGTTCGCATGCGAGAATCATTATCGCATTCTCGCCTGTAATTCTCGCATCACGGAGGATTTAGCGTTACGTGACCACGGAGAATCGTGCGAGAATTGTGTAAGAATTTTTCGCCAGACCAAAAATAGTCCGAGAATGCGACTCGCATCGAGTTTATGACTACATCGGCCAAAATTCTTCCAAAACTCGCCCAAATTCAGATCCTGTGTGTATCTATTGTAGTGCATCTTGTCCCCGGGATCCCCGCAGGATCCCGGGGACAAGATGCACTACAATATGGAGGACCACAAAGGCATGGGTAGAGGCTTGATTCGCTGTACAACAACGTACTCGCCATGCCGGTTAATAGTATACCTGCAGGCAAATCAAATTTCACTCATATTTTCGCAGGTGCACTTTTCCCAAGGTAAAATCCCTACCAAAAAAAAAAAAACTCGCCCTCCAAAAATGGGCGAGTTTTTTCTACTCGCCCGCACAGTATGCCTAGGGTAAGTGCACTCTTGGTAAGCTCTTTTTAAGCCCTTAAATTAAGCCCTTAATTTCTTACTAAGCCCTTAGTAAGCTCTTAGTAAGAAACTAAGCCCTTAAATTAAGCCCTTAATTTTAGCTGATCCCAAAAATAAGGGCTTAAAAAGTTAAGAGGTGGAGCTCAAATCCCTTAGTAAGGGCTTATGGATGCCGTGAACAAACCTTTTTTTATAAAAAGAAAGATGGACGTCTTGGTGCGAGAGAGCGCGGACGCATGGAAAGTTGACGGTAAAAAGCCGTGCACGTATTGTGGTCAGAGGAAGAAAAAAACTAAGATCCGAAAACATGAACGTGTTTTCAAAACTTCGTCTTCACTGAAGCAATAATTGCCTTCTTGTGTAAGTATGGACTCCAAATCTTACACACATCACACTTCGGTCAAAAAGCGATCAACAGAACAGAACTCGCAAATTACTCACGAGACAACAATAAGAAAAGTTGAACAAAAATGAAAGAGTCTCTCGTGCACATCTACTAATAAGTCAGTTAACGTTGGTTAAAATAGACCCGTGAAAGAAACGTGCGAGAGCAAATCTAGGTATGCTGATGCACTCAAAGAGAAAGAAGAGAACCGCCAAAGTGCAAAACTTGGCGACCAAAACATCTGGCAAATGGCTGTGAAAGTGCAAACGCCTTTGTGGGCGCAGGCACCTATTTTCCGGGAAGCACTTCATTGCACGCACAGGTGCTGGCACACAGTCGTTACAGTGATGATGTTGGGGTGATCTGGGGTCTTTTTTTTCAGGACAATTCACCAGCCATTCACAAAAATTCACAACGAGGCGAAAACACACGTGATACACGTGTGTGTGGTTTTTTTTGTGAATGAATGTGAATGTTTTGTGAAGGTTTTGTGTGGTGTTGTGAATTTTTGTCAATGGTTGTGAATTTATGTGAACTGGTAATGTTTTGTGACGGTTTTAAATTTATGTGAATGTTAGGTGAATTTTCCTGGAAAAAAAAGACCCCAAATCACCCCAGATGTTATTAGGGTTTCGAAAAATCGGACGGATTTTATCCGTTGAAAGTAAAAATGAGGCTTCCCCATGTCATATAACGTGCCACCAAAAACCTTAGTAACATCATCACCGTGCACCCACAGCGGGGTAACTCAAATCAAAAAGAGAAAATCGTCCGTTATGAGGGAGAAAACATGAGCCTTAGAGAAGCAAGTTTCAGACCGAAGGCAAGGCAAATCCTTCGAATCCTCGCTCTCATCAAAAAAGAACAACAGAACAAAAACAGAACAAAACAAAACAAACCAGAAAACATCTTTCGCAATTGGTATCACTTGTGAGACCTCGGCAAAGACAAGCCCCTGCAACACCTTAGGCGACACTAGCGATTAGCAGCTAAAACTATTCGCGAAACGCAAGACATACAGCGTCAGAACTGCAACGGAAGAAACTGTTTCCATTCGAACGCAGCGACTGCATGACGACCCACATCCTGCTTCTCCTATCTCTCTCGTCACCGTGTGAGCGAGCCGGGTCGTATGCTTTGACAGCACGTAGGACAAAGGCGGGATCGAGTGAACCACGCATCCACACACCCAGGGTGGAAGTGGTGATTGCACTGCAGGGTACGGATGTGATCCCCTACCTGGAGCACTTCGAGGCAGAGCACACATTCTTCTTGGTCTTTGGATTCGAAGTCCTTGGGAAGCTGCGTGACACGAGTGAACAAGACAAGCTCCGCATGTGTGACACCCCAATGCAGAGACTCACGTGGGCTCCATGTATCCTCCAGTGCACCAGGCAGGTAAAACGACTCATGCGTACTTGCGGTTGTGGTGTCGAGGTCGTCCTTGAGGTGGTACGTTGCGTCGCTGTAGTACGTACTCCCTGTATCAACTGTGGTCGAAGCACCACATCCCATCGTTTGGTGTGAAACCTGGAATGTTGGTGTTGGGTGATAAAGAGTTGAACGTGTGGTGTCAGTGCAAGTGTTTGTCCGCGCTTTTGTTTGCTTCGAGTCTTCCAAAGTAAGACTGGTCCCATACCCACACCCCATACCCCTCCGCCACCCCATCCCATGCGTGCCAAAAAAGCAGCTCGAGCGCTCTTTTTCGTTCACTGAATTGCAAAAAGGTGTATCTGGTCCCTCTTTTGCCAGACACCCACAGATGATACTCATTGTTCCACGTCGTCTAAATGCATGAGGTCGTGGTCCACAGCTGGCAGCCTATCTTTGTACGTTTCAAGCGCCTCGTCGAGCTTCACCCCAAAAGACCTGATCGTGAACAGCATCTCACGCAAGGACTGGCTCATTGCCGATGCTGGTGTGGTGCCGGGCTCTGTCTGCACTTTTAAAAAGATTTGATGTGTGGTCGGGTGGTCAGGTTTGTAGCCTGCAAACCGCACCTTCGGATTGGTGTGCAGTTGCGTTCGAATCATGTTTCCTATTGTGTGGTCCTCTTTAATGAGAGTGAAGATCGACGCGTTAGGCATCTTTTCGTCCTTCTCTTCCATGACTTTATGGTCCTGTGTGGAAGGTGTTTTGCAAAAACAAAAAGAAAATTCAGCTTCCATACCCTGTCGTGGGTGCCATCTTCACGCTGGATGTTGATGAGCGTTTCAACAGCAATCTGGTTGATTCTACTGCTGGGTCCCATTGTTTATGTGTATTGGTATTTTTTTCCTTACATTGTGCATTATTTTTTTGTTGTTTGGTGCTCCGGGAGGGGTCGATATTGACAGGTCGTGACAGGTCGCTGACAGGTCGTTGACCGACTTACGAAAGCACCATTGTTTTATTTTTTTTGAAAACTTGGTTTGAAAACTTTGTATTGGACGAGGCGACTCGCTTGAGTTGCTGGACGTTAATATTCAGAACGAAACGTGAAAAGCAGAGTCACGAAAATTCCAAACCATTTTTTGAGTACAATGTAAAGAGCATAGCACCGTCTTTTTTTTTTTTGAAAAATTGTCATAGTGACAGTAGTTGGCGACACATTTTTGTGTCAATCTCCCCCTCACACAAACCCTTTTTGCACACCTTTCCCCCCCCTACGTACATACCCCCTCAACCCTGAGGTCACTTTCTCCCTGGGGAAATAAATAAAAATAAACTTGAAAGATTCATTGGCCTGACTGAACACACATCCAACCCAGCAAAAAAGCAAGAGAAAACTACGTGCAATCAGAACACAGCAGGGGGGAGTGCGAAGTCTGAAACAGAAGTTTCAGAGCTGTTGTGTGGGAGGGAGAGAATGGGCGCAAGAGTACCGTGGGCTCTACACCACTTTTGGCATCTACAACCCACTCCGTTGTCTCTGTACGACACATGTTCACACCCTTGGGAAATGAGGGGAGGAAAGATCCAAAGACTACTTCCAACATACGAGATCAGGCAACTTTTGTTGCTGTGTCAAAAGAAAGATTCACGTGCACACATCTTTGAAAAAAAAGCGACCTTTTTCTTCTTCTAAAGACACGCCACAACAACGCCACGTGCACAAAAGTAGTACACAGGGGATGAAGTTAGGACAAGGTTTCATCTGCTTATTTTTCTTTTTTTTTTAGATTTTGCTTTTTCGTGTGAACACACACAACTGGCACAGACAGGAACAAATAAAGTGGGGGGAGGTGAAATTGTTGTACATAAAAAATATAAGGGGGGCAATGTGAAAAGGGGAAGAAAATATGGCTGCAAATCTAGAGCACCCAAATGAAATAAAAAACTCAAGCTGGGTTGTGGTAGCGGGAACACTTTTTTAAAATAAAAATTTGATAACGTGTCACCACCTGTGTGATGTCCACGCAATACTGGCAAGACAAAAAAAAGCAAACTTTGCAAGATGAATGTGCCTCTCGTACACACAAAAATTTGAAAGATGAATCACACATTTCAAAAAAAAA
Organism: Rhynchopus sp. YZ270_cl-10; assembly: GCA_964035575.1. Lineage (NCBI taxonomy): Eukaryota > Euglenozoa > Diplonemea > Diplonemida > Diplonemidae > Rhynchopus > Rhynchopus sp. YZ270_cl-10. The sequence goes on along the minus strand of OZ037895.1, from coordinate 1,184,559 downwards.
AAAAAATCCGTTTATGGGGTGTGTTCCATTTATTTTTTTTCTCAACTGAGGAAAAGTAGCTCTGAGCAAACCTCGTGGAAGAAGTGTGAGGATAAATTCACTTTTCCTCACACATAGCTACTTTTCCTCACGCAATTTGGAAAAGTAGCAATAATTTTTGGCTGGGGTTTGTGTAGAAAAAAGCCTACGTGTGAGGCTTTTTTTGGTGTGAGGAAAAGTAGAGGGGGGGTCGAAAAAAAAATTGGGTGGGAGAGTGGGTCATTTTGATATCTCTGCTTCACATTTTGTCACCGTGACCAACATGACCATTTTTTGGTCCATTTTTTCGGCCAATAATTTGGTACCACAGGGCTATACCATATCATATACTGGGATTATCAATCTTTTGAAAATACGGCCTGGTATTCGAGCCAAAATGTCCCATGGGGCCCATAGTAGCCTTACTGGGTGTCGAGCAGAGCCAATCTTAATAGTGAAATTCGATTTTCTGTGAAAAATATTCCCACCAAAAAATCGTCTTTTTTTTCTGCATATTCTTCCCACACTTCTTCCACGGGGTTTGCTTAGAGCTACTTTTCCTTCAGTTGAGAAAACTATTATATTCTGGTGAAATATTCACTTTCCCTCCACTCGTGCCCTTTCAGAAACTCGTGGCTGACTTTATCCCACTCGCTTCGCTCGTGGGGTAAAATGCCACTCGTTTCTGAAAGGTACACTCGTGTGAGGAAAAGTGAATATTTCCTCAGACGAATAAATAGCTATTTCTTCTTGTTTTGAAAACTGTGTAGTGTAGACACCCGAGGAGCCCACTATTTCTTTTCTTTTCAAAATAGCAAACCGGCAAAGTCAAAAAAAAAAAAAAAAATCTAAAAGAGACTTCAGGTCTCGGGCGCACTCAACCTTCTCCCCATGGCGTCGCTTTCCTTTTGGTGGAAGCTTTCTAGGAGCTTTTCGTATGCTTCGATGTCGAGGTCGACACGTTGCAGGTCGGACTCGAGGATGTACATCTTGCGCTTAGTGTTTTCGTCGTCGTAGAGGAACTGTCGGTGGCAGGCCTCTTGCGTCTCCTGCAGCGTCATGGCGTTCATGTGTGCTCCCGTGATGCCGTTCGAAACTGTCTCTTTCCAGTCGTCCCACGCAGCGTCGGAGTCGACACGTTCCTGGTTCGAGGAGATGAGCTCGTCGACCCGTGTCCTCAGGTGCTCACGCTCGGACACAGCACCCTTCGCCTCCGCGTCAATAGCAACCAGCTTGCGCGCCACAACATCCAGCTCACCCCGCATCACCGTACGCTCACCAAGCTCGTTCTTCAGCTCCACAATGTCAATCTTGAGTGCGTTCAGCTGCAACGCAACGTTAGAGCTCTCCGCGCTGCCGTTCTCTAAAGTGTCGACGCGTGTCTGGAGTGTGTCCAGCGAGGCGATGACGTCCTTGTTGTCTGCAAGGTCGCTCATTTGCTGTGTCAGCTCCTTTGAACTCTTCAGCATTGTGTCGGCGTTCTGCCTGTCCACGTGGTCGAGCTTCTTGTCCAAAGAGTCGTAGCGGTCGTGCAGCGACACACGAACGTCGTTCAGCGACGCAAGCATGAGTGTCACCTCCTTCTTCGTCTCGTGGTCCAGGTCCCGCCGCCGTTCGAGCTCCGTCTCCAACGACTGTGTCTTCTTTGTGAGACGCTCCTCCGTGCGTTGCAGCTTCTGCAAGATTTGCTCCTCCACATAACCCCGCAGGTCTGCGTTCCGTGCTGCACTCTCCTGTGTCGCAGTGTCGAGCAACGCCTCAAGCTCTGCCGTGCGTGTCGTGAGGCTCTGCATGTCGCGTTTGTACGCAGCCTCCGTCAGCTTCGCACTGCCCTCCTCCTTTGCACGCTCGGCGTTGTCGCGCGTTGTCTTGTCTGAGAGCGTCTGGCACGCCTGCGCCACGGCAGCGATCTCCTCCTTCAGGAACTTCTCACGCTTATGGCGTGCGTCCTCCTCTTTCGCACGCTTCTCTGCCTCCAGCAGCGCTGCGTCAGTCTGTGCAGCCATCTCGCGACGCAGGTCGTCTACATCTGACTTGGCGCCGTCGCCACTGCGCCGCACCTCTGCAATGGCTTGCTTCAGAGACTCCGTCGTGCGCTGCTCACGTTCGCCCGCATCGCTGATCTTGTCGGCAACGGAGATAAGCTCCTTGCGCACGTCATTGCCGATCTTCAGCTCCCGCTCGTTGACTTCCGTGATGGTCTGCCGCGTCGTCTCCATAAACTCCTTCAGCGACACAATGTCCTTGCGCACAGTGTCGTCCTCGTCACTGCTCCGCTGCACCACATCTTCAATGCGACGTTTCAGGACACGTTCCTTATCGTCCAGCGAATCCTCCAGACGCTGCGAACGTTCCGAACACTCGTCGCAGCGCTTTGCCGTCCGTCGGCCCACTTCCGCCACTTCGTTGAGCACCTCCTCACGCGTACGGCGCTCTGTGTCGAGAAGCTCCTTGTGTTTCTTGAGTAATGTGTCCGTCGTGTTCTCGAGGCCCTGCTTCAGGTGTGTCTTCACTTCCGCTATTTCGCGTGCACGCAGCTCCTGCTCCTCGTGGTGACGCGCCTCCAACGTGCTGAGCGTGGCGAGCCTGCGTGTCAGCGTCTCAGAGCTGTCTTCCACCATCTGACGTGTGTCGCTGATCTGGATGCCAATCTCGTGGTTCTTGTCGAGCTGCAGACGCGACAGCTCGTCCGTCTTCTGTATGAGCGTTGTGAGGCGGTCGAGATTGGTCATGACCTCCTCCTGCGTATCGTTGTTCTTGTCATAGACAAGCTTGCGCAGGTCCTGCACGTCCTTCTCTTGGTTGCGCTTCACCACAAGCAGGTCGTCCTGGGCACGCTTCAGGTCTGCTGCACAGCTTTCCTTGAGGCTCTGCTCGCGCTGGAGGCTTTCCTTGATGCTGCCTTGGAGCTGCTTGGAACAGAACTCCTGCAGCGAGGCGGACATGCTGCTCAGTTCCTCCGTCACTTTGTTCTCCGAGCGTGCGAGCATCGAGCGCGTCTCCTTGCTGTCACGGTCCTGCTGTGCACGCAGCTCTGCCAGCACACGCTCGTTGTCGTCGCTTTTGACGCTGTTCTGGTACACCTTCTGCGTCAGCTCCATCAGCGCCTGCGAGTTGGCATCGACCTTCTTCGTCAGAAAGCTGCGCAGCTCCTGCACCTCTGCCTGCACAGTGGTCTGCATCGTGAGCATCGCTTTCTTCTGCACCTCTGTGAGGGCGTTCAATGCCTCACGCTGCTGTGTGCTCTGCTGCGCAATCTGCGTCGAAAGGTCAGTGTACTTATCCTGCAAAGACGTCTCGATCTGCGAGATCGAGGTGATCGTGTTGCGTTCAATCTTACGCACGTCGTCCACAAGGCGGTCGTGGTTGGTGGAAAGGTCCATGCGATTTCGGATCTCTGCTTTGAGAAGCCGCTCGATCGCGTCCATACGCTGTATAGAGGTCTCCGCAAACTCGCTGGTCTTTTTTATTTCAGAGCCGATTTCGCGTTCGACAGCAGCAGAGCAGCTTTGGCTGAGCTGTTGCATGATGCGGTCACGCTCCAGAACGTCGCGTTCCCTCGCACTGCGCTCCCTACTGATGGCGACCTCGAGTGAGTCTGCGAAGTGCTGCTCAAGCATTTCTGCCTTCTTCAGGGACTCGCCTACCGCACCTTCGATGACCTGCATCTTCATCGTCTGCTTCTCGTGTGCTTCTATTGCCTGGTTTCGTGTGCTTTCTTGCATGATTTTGAGGGCAGAGTCGAAGCGTGTTGAGACGTTGCTCACAGACTCTTGGATCTGCTTGGTTCTGTTCGAGAGTGTCGTGATCTCGTTGCCGAAGGTGGTCTTGATAACCTGCTCATGCTGTGAGAGCTGCGACGCGAGGTACGACTGCGACCACTCCTTGCACGCTTCAACCTCGCGTCTGCTCTCCGCCACACCACGCAGGGAGCGCTCCAGGCCTGAGGTGATCTCGTTGATAGTCTTATGTGTGTCGTGCTCTATCTCCTGCAGGCGGCGCTTGATACCGTCGCCCTCCATCGCAACCCTGCGGCTCGTTGTGTCCATCATGACGCTCTTGTCCTCCACCATCTTCACACGCTTCTGCATTGTCTCCATCAACTCGTCCACGCGGTTCTGTGCAGCCACCTCGTACTGTGTGTTCTCGTGGTGCGGCTTCACGGTGCTAGTCTCCGTTGGGATGTAGCCTGGCACACCGACAGAGCCACGATCTGAGACGTCGTCGTTGTCGTCATACATACGCTGCATACGCATTCGTCTGCCATATTGTGCCATTGGATGGCTGCACTGTTGAGGTAGAGGTGGAGAGGGTGGGGCGGGGAGGTGAGGTGGTGCAAGTGGGCAAGTGGCAAGTGAGTGTTTGTGAGTGACGCTGCCATGTGCTCAAAGCAGATATGGTACCCCAGATCAGAGGAACACTCGGAAAAGCGAAAGCGGGGGGATGTCATTGTGGGGGGTAAATGGTGTGCTTTTGTTATAATATCGACAAGAGAGAACATTTTTAACCAAAAAAGACAGACAGGGTTCTGTACAAAGAGCCGACGGGTTGATACAGACGACGCATGATCCCACCCAGAGAAGAAGTGTGTGGCAGAGATAAAGGGGTTCTGCCCTAATTCCCTATTTTTTAAAGTAACGAAACGGTGTAAAAACAAAGAAAAGTTGAAAGATGGATACGCCTCGCTTTCAACCTTTTTCTAAAAAACAAAGAAAAAATAGGTGAGGTGATGCTCAAGACTCAAAAGCGCTTTTCGTCAGATTTTTTTACCGCTAAAAAAAACCCCTGTGCTTGGTCACCAAAAAAAGAAAATCGTTTTGGTTTTCATAACGTTATTTTAGAAATCATCACCCGGGGGTTATGACACGGGGTCACTGCTCACACAACACATCGCCCTTCAGGGGTAGGATGCTGGTATCCATTCTGTAGACTAGAAAATGCTACATGAGTTCAAAATGATGACACACACGCTGGGATGGGGGAGTGGCACAAAAAAAAAAAGGGGGAGTGGAGTTTTTTGGAGCTCAAAAGAAAGTTACAAATTTCGAACACACCCCAGACTCAGATGAATGTACGCCGGGCACACACATCCAAAGATCAGCCAAAACAAAGACAAAATGTGCAGACACCCTCAGAGATGTAGACACATGCCCCTCACCTCTTCTAAAAGCTGTCCCAAAAAAAAAAACCAATGCACCCAATATGCAGTACCTCGGGGGTAGCGCATCTGTACGCAAAATGGGGGTGGGGAAGGAGAAAAAATTATTTTCAATGGTTTTCTTGTCACCGAAGAAAACACGACAACGTCGAAGACAAACAGAACAGCAAGTGGCCCTGGCCCAACGTCCTTTTTTTTTTGTGAATACCTCTGATGTGCATACCCGCCAACTAAAGACTGGGCCGCGCAGAGAGAGAGATGTTCGATACAAAAAACGCAGAAGCTAACCTGCAAACAAAAAAGGACGTTCGTCCCAGCCTGGAAGTCTTTCTCCACTAGAGAATGTGCGAGGTGGCTCGCCAAAGAGCTCCGTAGGGAAGGAGAGCAACTTATGAACAAAAAAAAGGGGGGGGAACCTTCTGCTCACAGAAAAAAAAGGGGGGAGAGGGGAAAGAGAAAAAAAACAGTTGAAACTGCGCGAAAACATGGCTAAATAATAATAAAAACCCCGTTCATCCTTTGGTAGAAGTCCTGAACGTTTGAATCATTTTCCACCACAAAGTATTTGTCCTTTCAAAAGAATACAACATGAATCGGACTCTTTTTTTTTTTCTGTTGAAAAAAAAGGTTGATACCGTCTTTTGAAAAATTATGGACCAGAAAAATAGGTCCATAACAAAAAAAAATCCCAAAAAGTCCATAATTGTTCTGGTCCATCATTGTTCTGGTCCATGTTATTTCTGGTCCATCTGTGTTAGGCTTTTTTTTTTTGAACTTGTCCATTTTCAGACCCATTCCGAGCTTTCGGTACCGCACGTTGGCGGGGCATCTCGGCTCATATGTGGCCCGGTAGACCCATTCCGAGCTTTCGGTACCAGACAAGTAAAAAAAAACCCCATTCCGAGCTTTCTCCCCACACAAGCGGTCGTCGCACGCGCTTCGCGCGCGCGACTCCCTGTCAAAATTCTGGACAAGTACAAAAAAACCCCCACACATATGTCGGACCAGAAAAATAGGTCCATAAAAAAAAAAAATCTCAAAAGGCCCATAATTGTTCTGGTCCATCATTATTCTGGTCCAAGTTATTTCTGGTCCATATTTTTTCAAAAGACGGTAATATATAGTATTTAATTACTATGCAATTATTTCACCATAATTGCTACGAGGAGGTGTTTTTTTCACGAGTGGTTAATTGCACGAGCGCAGCGAGTGCAATTAACAAAACGAGTGAAAAATACACCTCCGAGTGCAATTTTCTGTGAAATAATTGCATGGAATTTGATATTTAATTGCCGTAAAATTATTTCCGAAAGCCAAAATCCGTTTTCGGCAGCCTGTGCTGTCACGGTGCGCTGGTCAGAGGTCTGACCAGGTCACCTGGTCACATTTACCCAGGTACGTACCCAGTCACCCAGGTACACAGGTACACAGGTACACAGGTACACAGGTACACAGGTACACAGGTAAGTCGTGACAGGGCAACCACAGCCAACCCGCCAGTCACTGAGAAGTGACCAGACAGTCCACTTGACAAACACAAAAGTGTCCAGTCACGTGGGGCATTCATGCACTGAGGAGATAAATGATCCAACAATTTACAAGAAAGCATTACTTAACCTACTGCTGGAAGTTGCCAGGTCGTAGTAACACACAAAGTGTGCCTCCGTTCGGGAAGACCGGATATTCTAGAGACCAAAAAGGCCTCTTCCGCTGGTCAAGGTATAACCGAGTGAACGGCCCAAGACCCCCGTGGAGAAGTTAAATGTTGTAATGCTATCAAGTACAAACTGCGACCACTGTCTTACCCTCCTCAATGCATGGTGGAAGATGTCTTTGACAACAAACCGAGCTCTGATTATCAATCGTTAGACTCAGAGGAATGCCTGCGGTACAGGTATCAAACCCGGGGTGTTCACAAAAGAAAAAAAGAAAAAAAATCGCGATTTTTTTTTTAGCCGGGTTTCCCACACAAAAAATAATTACCGTGTAATTATTTCCTATAATTACACGGTAATTATTTTTTGTGTGGGAAACCCGGCTAAAATACCTCCACTGCAATTATTTCCAGACGTCAATTATGGCATTCTTAAAACTCCGCTCCTAGAAGGATTTTGGCTTGAGGAAATAATTGTACGGCTATTAAAACAGAGACGGTCTTGTTGAGGATGCCGACACGCGCAAAAAAAGCAAAAACCAAAAAAAAACAAAAAAACGACGAATCGTTCAATAGATGAATGGGCCACATCGGCACAACACAATCTTTTTTTTGAACAAACACACCTCTCTTCCGCCACCCACCAGTAAAACAGAAAAAAAAGGTGCCACAACAATAAGGGCGAGGCTTTTGCAAGGGCATGCACACCAAGGCTCTGCAGAGAGAAATGGGCAGGCGCAAAAGGTCCTTGCCCTATACTGAGCGGAGAGCGTTGTGTGTCCAATACCCTACTGCAGAGAGAGTCTCTCGTGCACACACATCTAAGAAAGAGAATCTAAAACCTCCGGTGCTTTCCGGTACTCAGTCACCTAAACAAAAGCTTATAAGATGAACCTAAGCCTCTCTAAGGCTTAGTCACCTTTGAAAAAGGGTGACGATTAATGCTGATATCTTCCATTGATGAGTGCACTCACTAGACAGGGTTGCAGGCACAATGCAGAACGGTTGGCGGGTGGTGCGGGAAAAAAAAACAAAATATAAACACAAAGTAAAAGAGACAAAGAAGTGAGGTCGATAGTGCAAACGCTGGGACGCAGTGCACTGACAAAAGAAAACTGTGGTATGCCCCCGTATCGTAGTGTGAATGTGGGGGGGAGGAGGTTCAGCACTGCCGTTACCAAAAAAGAGACACCCCAATCTGAAGAGCTATTACACCGGGCCCGTGACCTGGGGGGACAAAAAAAGGGAAGTTGAAAGTGCAAACGCCTCACCGTTCATCGGCGGACAGCAGGCACTGATTTTCTGTTTGGAAAGATATGTTTTCTAGCGGTGTTGGGATGGCGAAGAACAAAAATGTGAGCAAATACACAAGCCCTCTCGTGCGTGGGGATTCTTGTTGGGGAGGGGAAAGGCTGTCTAAGCCTTGTACTTTAAAACATCTTAACCCGTTTATGGGATTGCGAAATAAGTATTTGATGTGACGAAATAATAATAAAAACAACGTAACAATCGAAACAACCCACACAGAGGCAGAAGCTGCAGAAGTGCCCCCGAAGACAAGATAAGATGAGGCCTTCGGGCACAGTTTACTTGAAATACAAAGCCCTCTCGTGACAGTGCACCTTGGTATTTGACCTGTACCGGGGTGGACACCCGGCAAAATGTGTCCACTCACCTTTTTTTATTTCGTCACCATTGTTTATAACTAAACCCGGCAATCACACACCTCAAGATCAGCACCACTCCCTTTTGCTGTGCTTTGCACCTCCATGGTAGAAAGACTTGGCTTGAGCGAGAAGGGGCAGAAAACTGCACCCCCAGGGTCCCAAAAAGGCAAGCAGAATTCATACTTCAGAGAGGCGGCTAAGGGGTGGCAACAATCACTTTGAGGCTAAATTTGATGGACACTTTTGAAAGGCGTTTTTTTTTTTTTTGCAGTTGGTGCCATTTTTTGGCTATATTTTTTCCATTTCCCCCCCTGATCTACAGTGCATACAATCCCGCAGAGGATGTGTTGTCTACTGCGCGTACTTTTTTTCCTTTTTTTTTCTTCCTTCTATAGATTCTGGTGTCAGTCGCTCCTTAGGGGAGGAAATCCCCAAGTGTAAGAAGTGGACAGGCACTGTACGTTTTGTGTGATTATAGTTTGTTTTGTTTGTTTCCTTTTGATAGATTTCACAGGAAAAAAAAAAAGAAAAAAAACAACTTGAAAAGATAAGTTGTGGTAAGATGATCCAAAGCCTTCTGGTCAGGATTCACCAAAAAAAAAGGGAAAGAAAGGAAAACCTTTAGAAAGATACATGCATACACACATGGCCACATGCATCACTAAAACGCGAAGCTGGGTATGATTTGACAGAAGAAGGCCAACCACACCCACGATACGCACAGGAACGCTGCAAAGTGAACAGTCCCTGTTGCGAAGAAACATATTAGAAAAATAGACATCACGAGAAGAAAAAAAAAGAACTCACTGCAAATAGCATTATTGAAAAAAAATAAACACGAATAACACTATTACGTAAACAATACCTACGCGTTTTCAAGCCTTTTTTTTTGTGGCAAACGGATCCTTGGACATCAGAGAGAGTTAAGAAAGGGGAAGACCGAGACATGCTTTCTCGTCCCGTTTTTTGCACTTTTTTTCTTTGCTCCGTCGAGCGCAGAAGGGTGAAGGGTGGAATATGTGCTGTTTCTAAAAAACATCTGTTACTCTACGCTAATACGCAACTGTCTAGCCCTATCCACCAGCCGAAAATCAAGAACTGCTTTTTTTCTTTCGTTCTCTCCTCTCTCTCTCACTTCCTTTTAAACAATTTTATGGTATTGAAAAAGTGCAGTGAAACTGTGCACATTTTTATCTAATGTGATTCTTTATGTTAACTTCCACCTGATTTTTGACCCAGTTTTGCCGGTGTTTTGCCGGTTTGTCCCGAAAGTTGCAAATCAGGTGGCTGTTATGTGGACGTGACTTTTTGCGGGAACACAAAAGCACGACAAAAAAAAAAAAAACGGCGTGCACCCTTTCTCTATACACCACAGTGTTGTTTGTATGTTAACCCCTTTATGCCGAAGCTGCGGAGACTTCATCCATCTGGTCCACCGGGACGTTGGTGATGTCGGTTGCGGTGCACCCAGTGTCGGACACCTGTGGGGGGATTTGCGAAAGAAAAATATTGACAATTTTGAGAGCCGAAAGCATACCATGTCGTGTATCGCGACGACGGTGGAGTGGACGTCCGCGGCCTCTGTGGCGTACAGCTTGATGTCTGCAGAGGACTCCATGTCGTTCTGCTTGGCGCACACGACGTTGGCAAGGTCGAAGTCGCATTTGGAGTCGACACAGATGTCCATGGTCTTGTTGAGGATCTCCTTGTCGAAGATGTGGCCCGCAATGCGGATCAGCGCGTGCGGGCGTTTGTCTGTCTCGTGCGGGATTGCCTCGATCGCTGTAGCGGCAAGTACCTGCTGGTACTGTCTCAGTGCTGCTGCTGCTGCCGCTGCTGCCTCCTTCATTGCCTCGGGCGCTTCGCTTGCCAAAGAGAAGTCTGTAGTGTTGACCTTCGGTCCTGCCGACAGACTCAGCAGCACAGAGTCGATCTGCTCGTTTGTGATGCGCTGCTTGTCCGCCAGGTTCTTGATCATCGTCGTTGCAATCTGGATCTGCTCGTCACCAATGTCCAGCGTCAACGCCTGCGCCCTCGCCTTGATCGCATTCCACCCTGTAATGCGGTTCGTGATGTTCACGCGACGCACCACACCAAAGTCCTCTGGGCTGATCACCTCGTATGCACCGGGGTTGCTCATCACTGCCTTTGTGTGCACACCTGCCTTGTGCGTGAAGGCGGCACTCCCGGTCACGCAGTTGTTGAAAGGGATGCCAACGTCCGCCGCACGACAGACAAACCTGTCAAGGGAGTTGACCACCTTGAGGTTGTACTTCTGCATCGTCGCCTCTTTGTTGAGTGTGTACAGACGTGCGAGGAAGGCACCGAGTGGGACAATGCCGTTGCGCTCTCCGATCCCGAGCACTGTTGTGTCGATGTGGGTTGCGCCTGCCTCCGTCGCCATGAGTGCGTTCGCCAGACAGCACCCTGTGTCGTCGTGCGCGTGGAACTCAATACCCACGTCGTCAGGGACGGCTTCCCGCACGGCACTCACCACGCGGTACACATCCAGCGGTGTTGCGATGCCGACAGTGTCCGCAATGCCTATACGGTCGACACCCATCGCACCCACCTCGGAGTACACCCGCAGCACGTCCTCCATCTTCGAGCGGAAGGTGTCCTCGCATGAGAAGCGCACCTCGAGGCCGTACTTCTGCACGTAGCTGATTGTTGTTTCTGCAATGCGGAGGATCTCGTCGATGCCCTTCTTGTGGGAGTGTGCACGCAGGATCTCGGATGTGGCCATGTACATGTTGACGCCGTGGACACCGCTCTCGACGGCGGCGGTGACGTCCTTCATGTCGCAGCGTACGTGGGTGAGGATGCGTGCCTGGCGGAGGTTGAGCTCGGACAGCTCCCTGCAGTCGTTGAAGGCCTGCTGGCTTGCAATGGGGTTGAGCATCTCGATGTAGTCCACACCAAGCTTGTCGAGCATCTTCGCAATAAAGACACGGTCCTGCGTGCTGAACCCGCAGGTGTCGAACTGCTCACCCTCACGCAGCGTGCTGTCAATGATCTTCACCTTCGCATCCGTCACGCGAGGCCCAAACCGCGATGGCGGTCGGAAGTCCTCCATCCGCGAGATGATGCCTTCCACATCGACACTGCGCAGCACTCTGCTTGCCCTCATTGTGTTGAAAAGAAGGAGGGTTGAGTCTGGGTTCAGTTGAAAAATTCAGTGGGGGAAAAAATCGACAAAGTTGGTCAGAAATCACCGAGTCTAGGTCGTGACAGTGTGCAACCCCGTACCGGCAGCTGGAGGATGACTTGGAGCACCTGTTGTCCGGAACATCTGTTCTGTCGGCATTTGGCATTTATGATGTCAGATCAAGCATCACCAGAAAAATTGCAAGAAGGGTTCGATGTTCTGTGCACCCACTATGGCACAAAAGACTTCTGTGTCGAACAGGGCGAACGTGAAGTGATCCGACGCAGCTCCCCCTTTTTTACCGAGGCCAACATTGCGTCGCTCAGGAGTGAGTTCCGACCAGCTCGTGAAGCACTGAAAGAGCTCTCACAGACCGAGGCTCTCAGTCATTTACTGACGTGACACTGGCATTTATGACAGACGATTACCTCTCCGTATCGTTTCCAGTGACCAAACTCCTCCGCATCTTCATGCCGTTAACCACGGCGAGTGTCGAGCGTCTTCAGGCTGATGAAGCTGGTGAAAAACCTCGCTGAGGAAGTCTATGGGGGATGACACATTGGAAAAGACCATGCGCGTGTGCCTCGAGTGTGAGTACAATGAGGTAGTGGGCATCCCGAAGGACATGATGGCTGGTTCAGGAGTTCCCTCACGACAGAGGAAGACAGATTGTGCATCGATTGAGGAGTACCAGCACGCCATGACCTGCATTGTGAAATAGAGGACAGCAAAGGCTCTCTGTGAACTTCCAGTCACAAGATGCACAGTGTGGTGAGTGACTTCATTTGTAATGGTACCATTCTCCGCACTGACCAATATCTATTTGTCCGATATGTTATCATACGTTACGTTATGTACCACAAATATCAGAGGGAGAGGGGGAAAGAAGGAGACTTGTTCTTTTGAAGACGCTACAAAAAATAACCCTGGCAACAACTCAGACTCAGCAGAGCCATAAAAAAACGCATCGTGGTGTGAAGGATTTTAACACCACTTTTTAAAATTTTTACTGTTTTTTTTCCAAAAAAAAAAAAAAATCAACCGGGTTATCTCCAATCAGATTCACTGATGATTTTATCTGCGGGGGTATTTTGTGTGCGATCTAATGGGTCAGTCCATGAAGGGGGGACCCACACAAAAGGTGCAGAAACAAAAAAGAAGCTAGAAAAGATGGAAGTTATTGATGCAGGACACCTCACACTGACCTACTATACGAGGCAAACTAAAGAAAAACTCGACGGATGTGCCTTGGACGGGAATATTCAACTCACGTTGTCTCACCAACCTACTCACCGAAGTGTAAGGGTGGGCATCAAAGTCGGAGTCAAAAACCCTGCAACGGACGTACCTCTCCTACGACCGTGCGACAGGCCTCCGTCCACTACGACTCCGTTTTATTTCCTCCCGCACGTCTTCAAGCGTTTCCTGTGTAGATGTATTTTTCGGTGTTTTGATCAAATGATGAGACATACCTGAAGCTGGTTCACCTCGCTCTGCAACCGTTTCACCTCCTCCTTCAGGGTCATCTCGGGAGACGACACGACTGCTGCTGGCTGCTGGAGGAGCCCTGTCTTGCGGCCGATCCAGCGGAGGGGGAGATAGATGAGGAGGTAGCCCGCAGTGAGCGTGATGGTGAAGAGCGCACCGTAGAGCATGGCCTTGAGGCGTGGGTTCAGCTCCACCCGTGTGCCGGCTGGGCCACTCCTGTTCACGTCGCCTGCAGAGTACCAGTCCTTCAGGATAATGCTCTGGGCAAACTGGATCCGCTGAAAGTCCTCCATCGACCCGCCCTTGTCAGGATGCATCTTCATGCTCAGCTTACGGTACGCAGCGCGCACCTCGTCCTTCGTTGCGGTCTCGGGTAGGTCCAGCGCTGCGAAGGGGGAGCCATGCTTCTGCACCCATTGCGATGTCTCCATCGAGTCCTGCGCACGATTTCTCATTTGCTCCTTCCACTGTGGTGGTGGTGCAGGTGGGTGTGCGACAGTTTTGAGACGAAGCGTCGCAAAACAAAGGGTATTGAATACCATGATGTTGTGTAGAACAAAAAAAAAGTACTCCAAAGAAAGAAAGAAAGTGTGAGTGGATGGGGAAGGGAGAACATACGCTAGACCAGTCCTGGGCATGTCGCTGTTGGCGTGCAACGGGTCTCAAGAGAAGGGTCTGTGCAGGGCGGCGCAGTGCGCCTGCTGCTGGGGTGCGTGCAGCGGACGCTGCGCTTCTTAATAACGACATGATGACTTTGGGTGTTCTTTTTTGTTGTTTTGTGTTTTTCTTTTTCCTGCATTGTGGAGATTGTGGAGGGCGTTGTGGATTGGAGTTAACCCCGCAAACCCAAGGCAAACAGCACAGGCTTCTGCTGTCAGACTTGCACAGGCTAAGGACAATGGAACAAGGCTAGGAGACAATCTCCCACCTGATTTTGAAGCGCGTTTGGGGTTTGCTTGAAAATAACTCCATTTTTCTTCTTTTTTCCGTACCAAAGCAGCACAAAAAACCCCCGCTCTACTTGAGACTTTCATTCCCTCCCGGGGTATGGACTGAGCCATATTGTTCAACAACTCAAGAAGACTTCTGCCCCCAAAGACATTAGGAACTATGGCAGGACACATTTCTTTAGCGCTTTTGTTGCAGACAAACATTTGCTTCCCCTTCCCCCCCTCCCTGAAGCCAGTCTTGGGAGCCGATCTTCTTCACTTCAACGCTGCAGGCAGCACATCGCTGTGTGGTTGACAATGCGAACGTTCAAAAACTGTGCAAAGCGACTGCGAGGTTGCGACCTTCACAACTACTCCGTCTGTTGCGAAACGTTGAGGGGGCGCAAAGTGGTCGGAACGTGCAAAGGGGAGCACATGCTCCTCGAGCAGGACCTCTGGTGAGGAAGGTGCAAGCAGCACACTGCTGCCACCTTCCCCTTCCACAGCAATATGCTCTAAGGGCACGAAGAGCGACGACAGCTCGTGTGCAATGCTGCGATGCACTGCTTCAGACTCATCCCCAGCCTCCCAAGGCGTCTCCGAGCCCAACCGCAGCAGCACCAACGGGAGAGCTGCCATAGGCGGCATGAAGGCATCCCACAGACGGGGCAGTGCTGCCACTTTGCCTTCTTCGGTGACATCGACGCCAAAGCGCTGCAGTACAGTACGGTGTTCAACGAGACGGTCCACCAGGGCACTGCATATGGCCTCCTTTGCACCGTCTGCTTCGTACCAGACACCGGGGATGTCGAGCGCAAGGCGGCAGAGGTCAGAGACTGCGGGTGGTGTCGTGAAGGTGACCGTGTGCGCTGCGCTGGTTGCGCCTGCGATGTCGTGCGGTGCACCGCCAACGACAGTGAGAAACGCTTGGTACGCGACCTCTGTGATGAGTGCATTGACGTCGACGGTCCAGACATCCTGCAGGGCTTCCAAGAGAAGACCCCGTGCACCGTGATCTGCCTGCAAGCGTCCGATGACAGCACCTTCTCGCAACACCCTGCGCAATGTGGTGTGACACTCTGCACGCGCCCGACGCAGTGCCGCAGCGCAGGCAGGGTGCTGCGGCAGCTCCGCGTCATCCTTAGCGTGGTCGTCCCGTTTGCGCTTGCGTGGTGGACTGCCTCGTTTGATGGTGAGATCGACCTCGCTGGTGTGCAACGCCATGGTGCCGTCGATGAAGATGCGTTGTGGGGTAGGTGTGCCCGGTGTAGGGGGTGGGGTGGTGTCAGCAACGTGCTTCTTCGGTGCTGGCGGGGGTGGCGGGGCAGGGAGCACAACCTGAAACGGCTTTGACCGTGCCTTCTCCCCAGCAAGCTGCTCCGCTACCTTTTTGTGTATAAAGCCGCAGATGGCGTCTTCGTGTAGGAGAGCGACCTCTGCCTTGGTGGGGTGCACATTGACGTCGACCTCCTCAGAAGGGACCGTGAGGCTGACGTATGCGAACGGAGCCTTCCCCTTCCCGAGGTGTGCGGTGTACGCCTGGAAGATCGCCTTGTGCAGCGCGGCGCAGTCGACGAGCCTGCCATTCACGAAGTAGACCCCGGTGCCCCGGCGCTGGTGGTAGTCGGTGTCGCTGAAGAAGGCGTCGATGGTGCAGGACACATCAGCACTGCCACCGTCACCGTCACCGTCACCACCACCCACTGTCCCTGCAAAGTGCAGAAGATGCCCGCACAGATCCTTGCCGTAGAGCGCTTCGATGACGGATTTGGTCTTCGCTGTAGTGTGTGTTGTGGTGGCACCGGTGGCGACATCTGGTGGCGCAGACGCGTCCTTCCTGCAGACAAAACCTATGTGCGGGTAGCGTACTGCATAGCGCCGCACAACGTCGACGATGCGTGCGTACTCTGTGGCAGGGGAGCGGAGGGCGGCACGCCGTACGGGGAGGCTGTGGAAGAGGTCGTCCACGTACACGGTCGTGCCCTCGTTGGCAGCGACGAGGGCAGGGGCAGGCTCCTTCATGGCCCCGTCCACGTAGCTCGCGGCGTACGCACTCTTCATCCCACGCCGCCGTGTCACCACCTTCACCCGCGCCACGTAGGTGATGGAAGCCAGCGCCTCGCCCCGAAACCCAAAGGTGCTGATACTCCGCAGGTCGCTGTACGCCCGCAGCTTCGACGTCGTGTGACGCTGGCAGAGCAGACGCATGTCCGCTAGGCGCACGCCGTCCCCGTTGTCTGTGACACTCAGTTTTGTCCCGCCGTTGCGTGCGGCTACCTGTATGGTGGTTGCGTGTGCGTCGATGGCGTTCTCTAGGAGCTCCTTGACAGCATGGCAAGGCCGCTGCACCACCTCCCCTGCAGCAATCTTGTTGACGACGTCCTGCGGGAGGCGGTGGATCGCACCTTCCGTGTCGGTGGGCTCGCTCATGGGAAGGCTTCAGAGCATGAATGGAGCAAGGTTGTAAGATGTGAGGCTTGTGTCACCTTCAATGTGTACCTGGGGTGGTGGGTGATGTGATGGGTGGTGGTGGGACCAGGGGACACAAGGTTACACCGCTGTGCTGAATCACGGTAGAAGATGAGTGACGTCACAGCAGCTAACAGCAGCCAGAGAAACAAAAGACGGAGAGAGAGAGGGAGGGAGGGAGGGGGGGTGGAATCATTTATTAAGTGTTTTCGAACATTGCGTTTTTGTGTTGCTGGAACCTTTTTTTTTGGTTGCTTTATTTTTTTCTTCGTATCAAAGCAGAGAACACAACTCTTCCCTCCCCAAGATCCTTCCCCCCACTGGACTGTTTCTCTTGCCCGCTTATACGGTCTTTTTTAACTTGTAAAAAAAAAAATCAAACAAAACAAAATGTTTTTAAAATGTTGTACAGACACGCCTAAAAGGGGGGATTTGGGAGAGTTTTGGGATTTACTTATTTTTTTTTTTTTTTTGCCTTTTTTTTTGAAAACTTGGTTGTAGTGCAGACAACCCGAGGATGAGTACCCCACTATTACACTTTTTTTTGTTGTTTTGTTGTTTGCGCATTTCCAGTTTGTTTTATATTTTTGTTTCATTGGTGTTGTTGGATTGACGGTTTTTTTTTTTTCAAGCAGGCTGTACGATGATCCTAAGCCTGAGTCACCTTGGACTGTTTCCCCTCTTTTTCTCTTTTCTACAATCAACAGATAATCCTTTACTGCCCAATAAAAACTCTGTTTATCGTAGTTCCTTTTTCTTTTGTTTACAGTAGTAGCCACAACCTGCCAAAACAATTTTTTTTCCGGATTTTAAATGCGGGGACAATGGATAGGAATTCTGGAGGGGGGGTCTTGAAATCAGTCTTTTGACAAAAAAAACCAAGCAGTACGCGATCAAACGTTGTGAGTAGCATCAGATTGCATCAGTACGCACAAAAAAAAAAAAAAAGCTCTCTTTTGCCTAAGGCTCTCGCATTGCTCAGTGCAAAAACAAAAATGGTGATGTGGACCATCACCATTTCGCCGCCAACCACCATGTTGCTGGTGTTCAAGACTGAAACCCAATCACCCCCACAACACACATTATTTTTTTTGGGGCCATATTCTGCGCAAGAATTACCCCTATTAACCAACACACAACACACACACACATTATTTATTTATTTGGCAGAACAGAGTTGTTCTGAGAAGGGTTTGAAAAGAAAAAAGAGGGTAACCGACATTGAGTACACGATCTTTACCCAGTTGGTGTATAGTGATTGTCACAAAATAAGAAAAAGAATAACGCTGAAGAAAAACACTGGCAGTCAGCATCATGCCCACATAACGCCAGAAATACTCCACAATGAACAAAAACTCCCCCACCTTCTATTCACCCCTCCCAATAAACGCAAATAACTTTATTTCTTTTTTTTTTTGAAAAACTTAGCTTGAACAACTCCACCGTCTTTTTGTTTTTTTGTTTTTGCAGAACAGTAACGGATCGATTTAAAGAGAATAGCTTTGCCAGATGAACCTAAGCCTCACTGTGAGTAGTCACCTTTAAACGCAAAGTGGTGGGGAAAGTGGGGGGGGGGGTAGGGGCCGCAGTCCCCTAAGGAAATTATGTAACAATAATTCATTTTGCCACTTTTTGGCGTATAGTGGCCACAACCTGCAGAGAACCACCCCAGAATAGGTCAGAAACACCCTGTGAGGCAAAATTGGGTGAAAATTCGACTCTAGAATGTGAAAAAATGGGAAAAAATAGCAAAAAACTGGCTTTTTGGGGGTTTTGGCCATTTTGGCCAAAACCCCGATTTTTCATGAAAAAAAATGAAAAAAACACCAAATTCGATGTTTCAGAGAGTCATTTGAGACCTATTTTGCCCCAAAAACGTGCTTGGAGTCCATTCTCGCCTGTTTTTCACATTTTTACGCCTTTTCTTTGGTGAATTTGGCCAAAATTTGGAAAAAAAGACCCCCTGTCCACCCCCTGTCTACCCCCTGTCCAAGGCCAGGATTTTTCCCCTGGCCATCACATAAAGTAGGGTATGGTGCAAATTTTGGTACATACCCCCCCAAAAAATGGTCTGCGGACCCAACGGAACCGTTTTTTTACCCATTGGAGGACTTAGAAGCACTAGAAATGGGGAAAATGAGTGAAAAATTGCCCTCCCCCCCAGAGAGGGGGGTAGGGGCGGTTTTTGGGCTAAAAAATGCCAAATTAGGGCCGTCAGAGGCCTCTTGGGGTCACTCTCCTGTGGAAATCATACTCCAGGGGGTCCTGTGGGCCTGATTTCGACGAGCTGCACCCTTTTGGGCCCCTCGAACCGATCTTGGTTTGAAATATTGAGTCGAATATGACCCCTGGACAGGGGGTAGACAGGGGTCATTTTGACCTCAAAACACCAAAAAGCGGCCAAAAAAAGTACCTAAAGTGTCCAAAACAGGTCGGAATAGACTCACGGGACATCCCTGGGGTAGTTTTGTGTCCAAGCAGCTGTCATGATGTCGAAATTTTACAATTTTTTTTGAAAATTTGGTCAAAAATGGTCATTTGTCCCAAAATGGCCCAAATGGCCGATTTGTGCTTTATTTTCCATTTTTTTTGTGTTTCTGGTAATCAGTCACCCAAAAAAAAGGACACATTTTTGCCATACCATACATATTTGTTCGGTTCCTCCCATTTTTTGTGCAATTTTTCGTGTTTTTTGCATTTTTTTTGCATTTTTTTTGACCAAAACTTAGTGAAACTTAGTAAAACTTAGTGAAACTTAGCAAAACTTAGTGAAAATTTGCTGAAAATAACCCCAACAAAACCATTTCTTGAGCGGAATACCCCCCTGTATGGGTAATTGTGGTTGAAAATAGGTGCCTAGAACATGTTCTGAGTGGTTTTGGGGGTGAAATAGCCCCAAATACCCCCACAAAGCAAAAAATGTGCCAAAATTGGCCATTTTGCCCCAAATGGCCAAAAAGGCTGAAAATCCTATTTTTTCACACTTTTTTCACTTTCTGAGGTGCCAAACCATGAAATTCTGGGTCACACTGCCCCGGAAACCTATTTTGGGTGTCAGACACACCCTGAGGTGCCCACTAGATGCCCAAAAAATGACGAAATAATTATTGTTACATAATTTCCTTAGGGGACTGCGGCCCCTAGGGGGGGGGGGGAGAAAAAAAAATACAAAAACCCCTTTGCCTTTTCGTTCGCAACCCCTCCCGTTCTTTTGTTATTATGTTTCTTGCTTCTTTGTTTGTTTTGCTGCATCGACAACGGGGTGGATGAAACAGCAAATTTCCGGAAAACCCCCGGTTCGATCACGCCCTGATCGACAATCACAAGGTGGATTCTGAATGACAGAATACTTTACAGTTTTTTCGCCTTTTTTTTCTCTATCCGATTTGCTAACTGTCGGGAGCTCCTCCTGATTCGGTTGCAGTGCCCAAATCATTGCGAGTGAGGGTAGTCCTGAGAGAGTAAAGAGTAAAGAGTGGAGAAGGAAAGGAAGGTGCGCCATACCTTGTACAACCGTTGATGCACCTCTGCAAGGTCGCAGCTGTCCTCTGCACTGTGTGCTGGTGTTGCCACGGGTGTCTTCTGGTGTGCCGAAGAGGCTGCCCCGTTCGGTGCCTCAGGTGCACTGTCGCGTCTGGGCCCGGTCACCCTGCCTGGGTGATTCTGGCTGCCGCCCGCCCCTACCCCTACCCCCACACCCCCAGTGCCAGTGCCAGTGCCAGTGCCAGCTCCTGCCCCTTTACCATAAATCAACCCCTTCTGCACCAACAGGCTTTCAACGATTTTCTGTGTGGGGGAGGTGAGGGGGGAAGGGGGAAGGAGGAAGGAAGAAGGAGGCAACAAACCTCGATGTTGGATGGGGCGTCCCGCTCGGTCAGTCGTGTGATGCGCTCAAGGGCCTCGACAATCTTGCTGACTTGTTTGTCCTCCCCGTTTCCGGCCTGGTCGAACAAGCGCGTCAACGACGACTGTGCCGGCGAGCCGTGCGACATGCGTTCCGTGCGCTCTGTCTCTGCAGAGGGCAGACGTGCGTCTGTGTGCTGTTGTGCCGGAAGCATGTGGCGCTCCTGCTCGTCAATGAGCTGCTGCTGCTGGTGTGTCGGCAGCACTGGGTAGCCGTACCCTTGGGGGTACTGGTGGTGGTGGTGGTGGTGCTGGTGGTGCTGGTGCACATGTTGGTGTTGTTGTTGCTGATGCTGTTGTTGTTGATGCTGTTGATGCTGCTGCTGCTGCTGTTGCTGTTGCGGATGCTGCTCAGCAGTGGGATAGAACGCATGCGGGTTTGCGAGATGCGGCGAAAACCCTTGGCGATGCCCCTGCAGGTTCCCCAGCGGAGGTGGGTGCTGCGGCGCAACGCTGTGGCTGTGCGTGAGGGGCTGGCTGTGGCTGCGGTACTCTCCAGCAGGCACGGAGTACGGGTCTCGCGGGTCGGGCCCATTGCACCACTGCAGTGTTGTGTTGAGCATGGTAATGCGTTCCTTTTGCAAAATACATACCGTAGGGGCTGGGGACGCACTTTCCCTAGGGGGGCTGAGCTCGTTGACTTGGTCCAGCAATCTGTTCATATGGTGCGGCTCGATGACGTCGGGCGCTTCTTGCAGTCGCTGTGTTGTTGTGTTGTTGTGATGAGAAACAACTTTACATACCCTCATGAAGCCGTTAAACTTCGCGGGAGGTGCCTTGGAGAGGCGTGAGAGGACGGTGAGGAGGGTGTTCTTCTTCGTTTTGCTGTGCACGCGTGGGGGCTGCTGCGCGCGGTAGCGTGCTGTGAGGTCGCGCCAGGTCATCTCCTCGTGGTCCTCATCGATGAGCTGCTGGAAGAACGGCACGAGGACAGAGAACCCGAGGGCAGCAGTCGCGGCGGAGTGCATGCCAACCTCACTCTCGTGGTACTGGATGTACTGCAGCGCTGTGCGCAGGTTCAGATACGCGCACGCAGGGTCCGTCGTGCGGATGGTGTACTTAAACATCTGCAGCGGGTCTGCGTCCTCCTCCTCCTCCTCCTCTTCACCCCCCGTCGCCACAGGTGTGTCGTGCCGATGTCTAGGAGATCGGTGTGCGCTGTTATCCATCATATGCTGGTTCACAGCGCGCGACACATAAATGCAGCTCCCCGGGCAGCACGACACAAAGTACGACCGGTTTGGGTCCTGCGAGCCCTGGCGCTTCTTGGTGGGGCTGTTCTTGCCTGCCACAAAGCGTTCCACGCCTGCGTTCCCCGAGATGTCTACCATGCTCAGTGTCGAGTTGAAGTGGATGAGACGGTTCAAGGTCGCAGCCCCCTCCTCGGTGATGCTGTTGTGAGAGAGGTTCAGCGTCTCGACAGCAGAGTCGTTGTGGAGTGCGTGCGCTAGCGCGACACATGTCTCGTCACCGAACCTGTTCTCAGAGGCGTTGATGTGCTGCAGCCCTGTTGCCGGCACGTCAACAGGGCTTTGGCTACGCAGCGAAGCACCAAATTTATGGTTCACATTGTCCGTCAGATTATCCATGACAAGACGCTTCAGCATCGCCCCGCTCTTATTTGTCAACGCACAGCGGCTCACATCGATGCTGTTCACCGCAGGCAGCTTCCCGAGCACGACAACCAGCTCACGGAACATCGCATCGCCAATACGACTCCCGGGGATGGCAAGCCGGGTCAGCTTTATACTTGACGCGAGCCCGACTGTGAGGAAGGGGATGGAGGCTCGCGTGAGGGTGACGTCTGTGAGGTGGAGCTCTTGGAGGTCTATTAGGTGGGTGTGTTGGGCGAGCGCGCCTAACACTTTGTCTACATGCTTTTGGTCGAGGGGGTGTGGACGGTGGCGGGGCATGCTGGTGTTGCGCGGAGGCGCCGGATTTCGCTTTGCGGTCCGGCATACACGCAGCCGTTTCAACCCCAATGGACGACATCTATTCAGCCCAGCCACCAACGCGGCAGCGTTCTCTACACTAAGATAGTCCAACTCCACTAACATGTCATTCCGCAACCACCCTGCTCCCAGCTCTTCCAACGGTGTCACGTTATGCCCCATGCACGCTTGTCGGTACGCATCTTGAAACAAGTCCTGTCGTGACGATTTGGATCTCCCGTGCATCTAAAAAAAAACTAAAAAAACTAAGAATATAAAGCGATCTACCTAACACATTGTTTGTTTTTTAAAAAGCAAAATAAAGGGGGTGGCGGGGAAAGAAATGAGCGCGAGGTGTGTGTGTGTGTGTGGTGTTTGTGTATTGCAGGGGGATATGTGGGGTTTCTGGAGGAGTGGTTTTTATTATTGGAGAGAAGGAATAGTGAGGAAAAAGTTAGGTAGTTTTTTTTTTTCCCTTTTTTTTTTTTTTTTTGGTCTTCTTCGGATCTACTCAAAAAGAGACAAAAAAAATGTGGGATAGGGAAATATGGTATTATTTATTTTCTGTTCTGTTTTTTTCCCTCCTCCCACAATCATTTATTCACCACGCGCACCCCTGAAGGCAGGAAGGTCTTCAGACTCACGGTCACTCCCACCACCACCACCACCACTGTCACTGTCAAGATCAATATAATCGCGCATCGGCTGCGTCTGTTGGGAATCCTCAGCGTCCACTGCTACGTCGCTTGCGGCGAAGGAGGAGAGGCGGGACAGTTCATTGGGGACAGCGCTGTTGGCAAAGGTGTAGCGTGAGTGGAGGCTGCTTTGGGAGGGGCTCATGTCTGCACTGCCGCCTTCACGCGGTGAGGGTGGCGGTAGGGCCGTGCTGTGCCTGGCCACAGCCTCGGACATCGACCCGAAGTGGTACATCAGAGACCAGAAGGTGTCGCGCTCGTTCTCGAGCAGCTCCTGTGTTGCGGTGGTGGCGCTGTGCTGCAGCATGCGTGCCATCGCCTGCGCACTCTCGGCAAGACACTGCAGGTCAAACGTCTCCACATAGTCCGCCCCACCCACAGCGTAGCACACCGTCACCGGCGGCTCGATCGCAGCACAACAGTTGCTGCAGTACGTCCTCTGCTGCTTCGCCTCGCGCAATGCCTCTGCACTCAGCACCGCAGAGCACAGACCACAGGCACGCTTCACCCTGAAGCGTGCGTTCGCACTGTGCTGGTCTGCCGCTGCAGCAAGCATTTGGGCACTGCAGCGCTGCGAGCCTGGGGTGGGTGATGCTGTGTCCTGGCTGGGTGGTGGCGGTGGCGTTGCACCCACAGGCTTCACAAACGACAGAATCGTCCTCTGCCCAGCCTCAGGCTTCTTGCCCTTCTTGCGAGGTGGCTTGGCGGACACTGGGGACTCACCTTTGTGCCTCTTCGGCGACTTCGCCACAGCGTCGCTACTCGCAGCACGCTTCTTGCGCACAGCAACAGGTGTAGGTGGTGTGGGTGTCGGGGCCACATCAGCGACAGCTTCTTGGACGACCACCGCTCTGCTTTGCAGTCGCGACTCCACTACAGCAGCGACAGCCGCTGCAGAGACGCCCACAACAGCAGACGCGGTGGCAAGCACGTCACGCTTCGTGCACGACACCTCTGCCACAACGCTTGCCGCTGCAGCGGTGAGTGCGGCAAGCGTGACGCTGCTGGGCACAACGTCGGGGATAGGTGGCAAAGGAGCGGCAGCGATGGGGTAGTGGCATTGTGTGGCGGGGAAGACGGAGCGGTGTGCAGTGGTGCTCATCTCGTCCACGAAGCGGCTTGCGTGGCTGCGGGTGTAGAGGACGGAGACCCAGAGGATGGCGCGTGTCATGGCAACGTAGAAGAGACGCCGCTCCTCCTTCATCTGGGGGAACAGCGACACCACGTCGTCACCGTAGTCGACACCACGTGCCAGATCCGTCACACGTGGTACCCGTTCGAGTCGCACCCCTGGCGTCACATCCTCGTTTGCACGCATGATGAACACATAGTCCCACTCCAGCCCTTTGGCTCCGTGGATCGTAGCAAGCGTGATCTTTGCCTTGCAGGCGCCGTCTGTGGTGCTGTCCCTCGCTGCGTTGTCCTCCCACCCTGCAAGAGAAAGGCTGTCACAGAAGTCGCATGCACGTTCCCCCCATCCCGGCACACCAGCGCCGTCGGTGCTCTCGCTTGCGCATTCGGATCTGTCTGCCCGACGTTCGTTCACAGGGTGGGTGATGTCATACGCTGCAGCTTCTTCTCTGAGTTGCGCCATGGCGCGTTTGCCTGCAGGAGGCTTGCCTGACTTGGCTTCTTCTTCCTTCCACTTTGCAGCAGCATCCTTGCCGTAGACTGTGCGAGATGCTATGAATGAGACAGAGTCCGCCATGCTCCCGGTCTTCAGGTGTTTGCGCACACCGCTCAGCATCTGGAGCAGGGCGCGCAGGCCGGACAGCGTCTTCTCTGCCTCTGTGCTGCCTCGGGCGGGTTTGCTTGCGGCACCCACAGTCCCGCCACCACCGTCCTTCAACGCAAAGCCCTTAAACCCTGTCAACGACATCTGCTTCCCTGTCTGCTGCGTCGCTTTCTTCGTTGACCCCAGCCCCGTTGCCGCCAGCTTTGCTAGCCTCGCAACCACTCCACCCCCTACACTTTCGCCTTGTGTGTACGATAGAATGCCCAAATGCCGTGTTATTTCGACCGCTTTCAGTCCTCGTTGTGGGCGATTCAATATGCGTGTCAGAAGCGCCATGTCTGGACTGCCTGCTGCAAGCTGGAGGTAGGCGGCCACGTCTTGCGACAACTTTGTTTGACTCAACGTTTGCGTGACCCGAGAGGTGAATGGGATGTTCGCTGCTTCGAGGGTCTGCTTCAACGCAAAGAGCGGTTCGTGGTTCCTGCAGAGCACTGCCGCGGTGCCGCCCCTTGAGGCAAGGAAGCGCAGCTGCTCCGCCACCAGCAACGTTTCGTCCTCCTGCGTCGCACACGCCACGACACTGACATGCTGGCGGGGCACATCTCCCCCCTCCCCCTCCCCTTCACACATAGGCACTACACTGCACACTGCGGGAAGCGTTGCCACCTTGGACACCACCTCTTCTTCCACCACAGCAGGCAGACTCGCAGCACTCACAAAACCGCCCATCTGCGGCTGCCGTTTCGCATGTGGCACTTCCATGCATGGGGTGGCAGTGGCAGGCCTGCTTGCCGGAGGGGTGCTGGGGTGTGGTGGAGGTGGGAGGTCTGCACCCTCACGAGAAGCGACCTCCAGCAGCTTCTGTTCGAGTTGCTGTGTAAAGCGGTCTCCAGAGCGTGTCCCTGCAGAGTACTTCGCGTTGTGTGCAATGAGGGTGTTAGCGGCGTGGGCGATGTGTGGGTGGCAGCGGTAGTTTTTATTGAGGCATTGAACAGAGGCTTGCGGGAAGGTGTCGTAGAACGACCCGAAGACCCCCGGGTTTGCGCCACGGAAGGCGTAAATGCTTTGGTTGACGTCGCCCACGACGGTCACCCCACAGCCTTCTGAGAGGAGGAGACGGACCAGGTCCCATTGCTCGTCGCTGGTGTCTTGGAATTCGTCGATTAATATGTGAGAGTACTGCCGTGCGTGTCGTGACCGTGCAGAGTCGTCTGCAGAGAGGACCTTCAGGGGGAGACGTACCATATCCGCGAAGTCGCATATGTTGTGTCGTTTGAGGTGGCTTTCGTAGAGGGCAGTGCCCTGCGGCATCGTGGTCGTGTCTGGTGTGCCGCCAGAGGCCTTCATGCGCTCCACGACGCGGTCGAGGCCTTGGCAGGAGGGTGTCGTTGCCGCAATTTCTTCGCATATTTTGCGCCGTTCCGCAGCATCGACAGCACGCACCCTCCCGGTGTACCCCAGCTGCGAGTAGTTTGCGTTGATGAGACTGTACCCCAGGGCGTGCAACGTCTGCACCACACACCGGTTGCTGCGGCCCAGAAGCCTGCCCACGCGCTGCTGCATCTGCCGTGCCGCCTTCGTCGTGAACGTCAAGCACAGTATACCCGCCTCAGGGACCCTGCATTCATTGACAAGATACGCAATGCGGCCACAAATGACATGTGTCTTCCCGCTCCCCGGGCCTGCAACGACGACTAGAGGGACCGAAGGGTCCTCCGTGATACATTTCTGTTGGGTAATATCATAGTGTGCCATCGTATCTGAGGGTGAGGGTGAGGGTGAGAGAGACTGGGAGGCAACAACAAAGACGATGGAGATGGAGGCACACAAACGGCCTCTTTCCATGCAGGGGCGTGCACTGCGCTCGTGCCACCCAACTCTGAGTCGTCGCAGGACATGCGCCAGCGGTCGAAGAGCCGCATGGAGGTGGAGGCAGTGAGGCAGGGAACACCATCCGCGACCGCGTGGGAAGGGCTGCCCGCCCCAAAGCAGATGGCGAGGTGGCAGCTGGGCGACTAGACCGCCCGCCTCATAAGGTCACTGCGCACTAGTATGTCCCTTCTGCATTCTATTCTGCAGCTTCTTACAGCTACAATGGTGTGCATGACAGCGGGTGACGTTGGGGCTGTTCTGTCCCTTTGAGGAAAGCGTCGAAGAAGAGCAGGTGGACCTACCAGACGGCTTCGCAACACCCAGCAGATGACACCCTGAAAGTACTTCGAAGTACTAGCCGAACGGGATGAAGCCGTACGTGCATGCCTGACGGGCACAGCGCGTCGGGTTGAGCTAGTGTAAAAAAGTGGGCAGCAGTGCCACAGCGCACCCTCCCACAGGGAATACCATCTGCGATTGCGGTCCCCACCAGAACTAGACATCGAAGGAGTGGGCAGAAGTATTGTAGGAAAGGCTTTGGGAGAGCAAGATGTTCTTTATTTTTGTGAACCCCCGTATTTATTTTTTGGAATGTATTCGTTGATCCCAACAAGAACACTATATTTTGTCGGTTCCGTATCGTCCGCGGGGTGGAATTTAGTTTTTTGTTGAAATCGTGTTGGTTTTGAATGAATCCTTTGTTGCATAAACAAACATCTCCATGTCAAGAAAAACACACACGTAAAGGGGGGGTCCAAATAACTATCTTATTCGGTAACTTTGAAAAGCCAAAATCGCGGCAAAAAAAATAAGTTATTTGGAACCTAAGTTATTTGGGGGTAAACTTATTTGGGCACTGAAAACAGGGTTTTTTCTCGTTGCCAACTTGGTGAAGCTTTTAGACACCGGTATTTGCAGTTTTGGAATCCGTCCGGCCAGTGGTGGGGTCAATTTGCCAAAATGGACAAGTTCTCGTTTTTGATCAATTTCCTCATAGTACACAGTAGCAGGACAGTACCAGAGGTGGGTTGGGGGTCCAAAAGTCGGGAGTCGGCGGGAGGGTCAACTCTTATTTTCTGTTTTCCTGTTTTGTAGTTTGGTAAAGACCCCAGAAGACCCGACCGCCCGAATGATGATGCTGCTTTAAATCTGTTTCGCCCCAGACTTCCTTCTCCAGCGTGGCTGCCGCCTAGATGATTATATCTGTGGTGTAAAAAACTAGCTTTTTACACCGTACCATAAAATTTTTTCGCCTGCGGCGCCATTTTATATAGTACACTATCAGTTTGGGGGAAAATTTTGAAAAATAAAAAAGGAGGTGAGAGGGGGCGAAGTTATTCGGTAACTTTTTCGGCACCCAAAATCTGAGAAAAAAAAAGTTATTTGGGAAAATAGCTATTATTTGGGGGTAAACTTATTTGGCCCCCCCTTTATGTTCATCAAAATTATTTCAAATACTTTCTACTGACCAGAAGGTATAAATAGGGTGCACTAAATGTACTCAAAACTTTTTTTTAAAAGTGGATTGTTCGTTTCTGATGAGGCTATCAAAAAAATAAAATAAAACAATGGAAAACGACTGTAGTGTCGTTCCTTCCCCACTCCCACCCATCCCCACACCACACCATCCCCTTCCAACCCCTTTCCCCTGCACTCGTAGCGCACACCAGCAGTTGTGTTGATCTCTGGTGAAGGTAATGCCAACACTGCCACCTTCGCACGCAAAGCTCCGCATACACTCAGGCGACTGGAAACATCACCACAAAAAAATGCCCACACAAAAGACCCCCATATGTCACCAACAACAATTAGGTTGGAAATCAATACGACCTTTAAAACAAACCCCCCCCCCCCCTTTCGCCTCCACCCTCTCCCCAGCTCGGCTTCACCCCCTCCGGGGAAAAAAACCCCGCTTTTTACCCCAATACAACGTACCTCTCCCCTCCTCCTCCTCCCCCTCCCCTTCCCCCCACATCAACTCGGATTCGCCTCATACGGCCAATGAGAGGAGTGTTGTGGGTACTGCGACAGCACAAAATGCGTTCTTTGAGGTTGCGTTGAGGACCCTGATAGGGGTGAGGGGGGTGGGGTGGAGGGACGCGACACCGCACTCGCACCCCCTCCCCCTCCCCCTTGATTTGCAAGCTGCGGCAGCGACGGCGGGTGGATGTAGTACATACCCCCTGAAGGGGAAGGCGGGGATGGGAACGTCGTTGGCAACGGCGCAGTGTGCCGGAAGGACAGTGCGGAGACGTCGAAGGCGAGGTTGAGGAAGCGCATGCCGTCGTTGAGGTTCGAGATGTATGCCTGCGGGTCGCTGGGGGGCGCGATGCACCACCATGCGCAGGCCACTGCGAAGAACGATAACGTCCACGGCAAGACAGTGCCCGCAAGCGCTGCAACAGCCTGCCCCATATTGCACAACAAACTCCCGACCTGAATCAAGCTCAGTAATATGCTGACAACAAGAAACCCTGCAACGATCATGCTCAGAACCCCTCGGTACCACCGCATGAACACAAACCGTTTGCGGACGAATTTCTCAAAGCTGTCCATATCCTGTAAATCGCGTGTCCCGGTACGACGCATTCTGGAGAACTACCCCCACAGAAGATGAGAAGATACTCCACGCAGGTGTCTTTCAATAGAGGTGAAAAGAGAGGTAGTAAAAGAGAAGGGAGGTCTAGAGAATATGATCTGTGGTGTGGTGTGTGTCTCCTAGACCTCCCTTCCCAAGACGCAGCAAAGCTGCTTAGCTAGCTACCAAAAGAGAAAGAAAAAGAGAGAGGTTGTTAGAAGAATATCACCCTTTTATTGTTGGTCCGGATTTGTGGTGTGCTATACCGGGACGTTGTTTGTTGTGTGTATAAAAAAATCTGTTTTTGAGGTGTTTTTAGGGAGGAGGAAGGGAGAGCTGTTGAGGGGGAAAACAAAAATTGAGGAATCTTTTTTTTTAAAGAACAGATTTGTCTAAAACAAACCAATGGACAAAAAAATAATAGTTCTTAATATAAAGAGAGAAGAGAGAAGAGAGAGATAGAGTGTGGGGAGAGGGGGGAAATAGAGTTGCAGGGATACTTTCCGTGAAACCCTTTGTTTTTTGTTTTGTTTTTTTTTTCCTTGTACCGACAACGTCCCCCTAAAAAAAAGGGGGGGGAGTAGTTATTCATGCAGGGTACAGGGCATGCACACTAATATTTATTGTTTCATACACTATCTATTCTACTGAATAGAAGGTATAATAGGGTGCACTAAATGTACCCATTGGCATGCATTATAATACTTTAAAAAAAAACGGCCAAAAAATAACTCCCTTTTTCTTCTCTACGCCACTAATTACGGCCACTTTGTTTTGAGGGGCTGAAAAATGTGGTGTAATCAGTGTTCACTGTAATATGTACGCGGTAGCTGCCAATTCAAGACAGTCTTTCACAGTGCAACAGTTTGTGGTTCGAATCTCATTATGTTGCCTTTGCAAAAAAAAAATAAAAAAAAAAAAAAAGGGATACTTGTGGTGCTCTTGACGACCCCATATTTGCGTACTTCTTGCGTACTTAGTGCGTAGTTGTTGCGTACTTGGTATTTTTTTTTCATTTCTGGGGTACCAATTTTTGTATTTTTTTTTTTGAAAGCAGACTTTGAAAAAGGGGTGCGAGAACCTCACGGCCTTACAGATACACACCCAAAAGAGAAGATATTCCTAAGTCATTAGAGATCATGCGACTATTTTGTTATCAAAAAAAACCTGTTTCAAATACTATCTATTCTACTGAATAGAAGGTATAATAGGGTTGCACTAACACAAAAAAACAAAAACAAAAGAAAAAGAAAGAAAAATTTGCTGAGATATGAGACTAAGCCTCGGGTGCTTAGTTTCATCTACAGGCAAAAGAAAATAAAAAAGCTACAGTGTACTTCTAAGGGAATAGTGAAAGGAGAAACACAAAGGGGGAAAAGGGGTGGTTATTTGATGCAAACTAAAAACTAAAGATTTGCTGTCAATTCAAAGGAGAATGGAAAGCAAAGGAAAAGAAAATAATCCTATATTGTTGTTCGAGCCCATGTTTTGTACGCTTACGAGCTAAGATGAACATCAAAAAAAAAATACTATATTTCTTAATACGCATCGTGGGAATTAGGTCATCTCGTTGCGACAGAACATCCTGCAATCATGTCGGAAATACACGAGAAATTATGTTAAATCCTATTTTGTGGGTTGGGTTTGGGTTTTTTTTTTTGAGGACCTTTTTGTCGGCAATCACAAAAAGCACCCACCTTTGGTGGAAATTCTGTCCTCAATGTTTCGGCCGGAGCCTTTTTTTCCTTTTTTTTTTTTTTTTTTCCTTTTTGCACAACGCAGTTCGTTGGGTTTAGAAGAAGAAAAAAAACAAAAACTCTTCAAAGATAATTCCCTCCCAAAAAAGAATGCATCACCAACGTTTCAATATCAAAAGACATCAACACAACGTTGGTACGTTAATAAGGGAGTGGGGAGGGGTTTTTTTGGAATGAGGGTGGTTTTTTTTTTTTTTTTAAATGAAAGATCATTGAACAATGAACGTTCTATTGTGGGCAAAAAAACACGTGCCTCTCCTCCTATCTGAGTTTCAGGGAGGGGGGTCGTGTCGCACCATGCTTCTATATGATATTCACCGAATTTCGACGGGCAGTTTTTTTTGTGTGTTGGGTTGAGGAATGTACCCACCTTTTGGGGTACAACAGGGTGTTCAATATTTTTGGCCTTTTTTGTAAATATTTTTTTTTTTTTTCCCTTTTTTTTGACAAATCGACGATGCATATCCTCACTGCGGACACATCTGAAAAGAAATGGGGGGTGGAAAAGAAAAAGGGTTTATAAGATGAGCCTAAGCCTCTCCCTTAAGTCATCTAAAAAAAGGAGGTTGGTAAGAAATGAACCTACGTCTCTCCCACAGTGCGTAGGTTTGCTTACCAAAAAAGAAGAAGAAGGGTTGGGCATATTTTTTTTTTGCCGGCGGTATTTATTAGTTTTCGTTCTGGTCGCACGTTTTCAAAAAAAAAAGAGAAAAAAAAAATAAAGTTTTAGAATGAATGTACACACCTCAGGAACCTACTCACAGGGTGCCATTACCATCGTTGATAGAGTGGTCTTGATGTAAGATGTTTTGACCCACAGCCCAACGCTATGGCATTACGCCATAATCACGAAAAACCGTGGCACCTTTTTATCTCTCATGTACATGATTTCCTGCCACCTCATAACCAAGAAAAAAGATTATTGGAGACGGACCATTGGTTCTCCCCCCATGTTAACCGTTGGTCCGAACACAAGACAATCCAATAATAAAATCACGTCACACGAATTGAATGAGTCTTTTGCCTTTTTTGTTGGTGGGGACCAGATTTTCTTTGTTAAAAAAAACTTCTCTTCTTTTTTTTTTGTTATTGTATCACCCAAACAATGGATGTAAAAAAAAATGCCACCCAGAAAAAAAGGGCTCAAGGGGTACTTACCCCCCCTCCTTTTTTTTTTTGGGAAGGCAAGTTTTTGCAGCTTTCTCATTTCAGTGATCAACCACAGATAAGACTCATAAATCTGACTCTAAAAATAATTAGCGAAAGTGGGGAGGGGGATGGGGAAGGGGGAGAGAGAGAAAGAGAGCAGAGGGGGGTTTGCGAAGAGGAAGAAAAAAACCGTCTTTGGTGCTCCGGGAGGGGTCGATATTGACAGGTCGCTGACAGGTCGTTGACCGACTTCCGAAAGCACCAGTCTTGTGAATCTTTTTTTATAAAAGAAGAGGGCTCCGCTTCCACCTCAAAAAACACCCCAGTACCCCAATAGAAACAAAAACTTTGAGAGGATGAAATACGCCTGACTTCATCAACAAAAGAAAATAAGGGAGGGAAAAAAACCCCCCCAGATGAATGCAGTGCTTCCCATAATCGCCACTACACACATCTTTTAAAGACGGCGTTTACAAAAAAGAAAAAAGAACAGTATCATATGAAGGGAACAATGGTGGAGTAAAATGACTTAAATTTGTGGTTTTTATTTGTGGTTTTTATCGTTGGAATTACCAACGGTGAAACCACAAAAAAACTACAATTCAACTTATTTCCTTTTTCACTGTAGGGGGGGATCAAAGAAAGAGACCAATCTTTGCAATTCGATGAATCCTAAGCCTCACACTGCTTAGTCACCTAAAATAAACAAGGTACTGGGGCAGAGCTAATCGTGGATGGGTGGGGGTCCAAATGAACTTTTTTTTTCTTTTTTTTTTTGATAATCTGTTGTATCAGCGCAGCTGCCACAGCAGTCGTGCACTGTTTATGTTTTGTTTGTTTTTGGTTTTTTTTTGCTGTGTTGTTATATCTTGTATCCCATCTTCAAACAAAAGAAGCTGGGGGAAGCTAGCGGATGTACTCAACTTTTTTTTTTTTTTTGATAAATTGTAGTAATGTAGTTGCCTCAGTTGTGTTGCCACAGCTGTTCAACCTCTACTGTAACCTACCGAAATAGGCATGACGTTGACTGCCAGCAGTTTTGGCAGCCGCAACTTGTAGTTTTGTTGTGTCGACAAAGCAACCTACCCGAAAGTAGATTATGTACTGTAACCTTGATGCTTTTCATTTCGTCACTCCCCTCCGAAATGGGTTGCATGTACTGCAATGATGTGGACATATAGGTTTGTTTATATATTTTCGCGTCATTTTTTTGTTGTGCAAAACGCAGCGTTACATCTTTGAAAAGAATTTTTTTTAATAGAAAAGCCAACATGCCTCTCTTCCCTGCATATTGTACAATAAAATCCAAAATGTGAAAGGAATAAAAAAAACAAGAAAAGAAAAAGAAAAAAAAAACCACAAACCTACCTTCACAGCTTCATGTGATCTGTGTGGGGGGGGGGAAATGATGGGGGTAAATAAATGATCGATAAAAAGAAAAGATTTTTTGAAGAATGGTTGTAATAGTGTAGTTGCCACCCTGCAAAGCTTCACTGTCAAGATATTTTTTTTTTTGATAATGGTGTATTGCGTCAAAATTGTCCTGTAAAAGAGAAAAAAAAAAAATTGAAAGATGGATCTGTTTATACATCTTTAATCAAAAGGGCGGGAGGGGAAAGAGAAAGACATCTTTCTTTGCAGTGCACACACACCACAACATGAAGATGGGTGGCAGAGAGTTTTTGTCTTTACGGAACAAAAAAACCTCTGGTCTGACTTATTTTGTATAGACGACTTTCTGCTTTTCCTCCTATTGCTGAAGCAAGAAACATTATATGAAGAATTGTTCTTTTGTTGTTTTGTTGTTTTTTGAAACTTTTTGAAATGGGGTAAACTAATGAAAATGCAAAGTGTCTCAGACACATATAAAAGCACAAGAACAAAAGTGGGTACCTAGTGGAGGGGTATTTTCATTTTCTTGCTTCCAGTTTGAACCAGACGGTTGTCATATTTTTGTTTTGCTTTTTTTTTTTTTTTTTGAAAACTTGGTTGTTCCGGTAAAATATGCCATTGTGTTTTGTTCCTCTCGAAAAAGACGTAAATAAAGAACATTGACACCCATGATGGAAAGCAAGAAGAAGTATTTCATAATATTATACATTCATTTTTTCTTAACGAAAAAAGAATGTCAGGAAGAAGACAATAAATGGTACCTCTCGAGAGACGCCGTTTTTTCTCTCTGAAAAAGGTTCCCCCCCCTTCCCTTCCCTTCCACTTGGGGGGGGAAAAAAAAACTACTCGGGGGGGGCTTTGTTTGGCGTGGAGGTTTTCACACTCCGGGTTAATTCCATCCAAAGGAAGAGAGAGAGAGAGAGAAAGAAAAATCTCTTGGGGTGGTGTAACTTTTTTTCATATTGTTACAGCCTATTTCCTATTGAGAAAGAGTAAGAATGATTCCTGTTTTGTGTGTTTAGCACAGTTTGTTTTGTGTTGTTTCAAAAAGTTGAATTAATAAACGTCCGTTCCCACAAAAAAAAAGCCTCATCACGTTATATGTATGCGACTATTTTGTGAAAAGGGGTATTTTTTTGATAAATTTGGTGTTTCTTCGTTTTCCAATTTAGAACAAAAGCGAAGTAAGAGTGAAAGAAAAAAGTGTTTTTTTTTTAATAGTGCAAAACGCCTTTTGGCAGGCACTAAAAAAAAAAGAAGAAATTAACAGATAGAAACCAATCCTATCTTTTTCCGTGAAGAAAAGAAAACCGGGAGAAAAGAAAAAAAAAAAAAACAATTTTAAGGATGGCTTACACACGCTATACGCAAGACACCAAGAAAAAAGAAAAAGAGAAAAAGACGCTGTGCTCAGGACAACGCTGCTCATTGGGGGGAGGGAGGGGAACTAATTTCCCCCCTGAACAAGCAAACATCACGCCATACAGTCCATCCGAATCGGGGGAAGGTTTCACGGGGAACACCCCCCCTCTAGTGGTTTGCTGTATTGTGATAAATATCCAACATAATACAGAGTACAGATCACAATACAGCTGTATTGTGATGTATACTATGTATTATGATAGACCTTTACAGCCACCACTCCCCCCGTTTTATCAAATAGAATGAGAAAGAAAGTTGGTAAGATGATCCTTAGCCTTCACAACACTACTTAGCTACCTTGTAAAAATAGAGTGCACATTTTTTTTTCAAAAAAAACTATGTGCTATTGATACCAAGAAAGAATCCATTCGAAATACATTTGCGCGACAGAGAGCATGTCCAAGGGGGGGTACAAAGCACCTTGTACCCCCCTCTTTTGTTTCAAAAAAAAAAGGGGGAAAAGAGAACAAAGTTGAGGATAAAATGTACGTTCTTTGGTGCACATACATCACAAAGGAAAACGTTGAATATTATTTTTTTTGTGTGCAAAAAAATGCACTAAAAACAAAAACAGAAACAAAGAAAAGAAAAAACTCAAAAGATTCGGCAGGTGGGTACATTCTGCACTTCATCCTTCAAGTATTGGGGGTTTGATTTTATGATTTGTTGAAAAACACAATTAAATTTTTGTGTTCTGTTTTTTGCGTTGTGCTCTTTTTTGTATTTTGTGTGCATTTTTTTGACTTTGGGAGGAGGTTTGTTTGAAGCGTCAAAGACACGGTACAATTAAAACTATGGGTGAAGTACTAATAAATACGAATGTTTCATGCACTTGGGCTTGGGTTGGGGTTTTTTTTTTTGAAAAATGTTTTTTTGTTTGTTTTGAAAGTGCTTTCTTTGTGCTCTGTTTTATTTTTGATTGGTGTTCGAAGTACGAAGCATGCGCATTCTTCTGCGCTTGGGGTAGGGGTAGGGGCTGGGGCAGTGGGCAAACGCAATAATAGAGTGTAGCAGAGTGAAGACACATAAGGAAAAACTCTGGTCTTACACCCTTTCCTTCCCCCTTTTTTTTGCTGCAAACCCAACAATTTGCAGTGGATAACGTTTTGTGTAGTATCGACAATTACCTTGGGGGAATTTTTTTTTGTTTTTGCTATCATTTGTACTGACAAAAATCACCCAGGGGACGGGTTCTGTGCACACAGGGCGCCCAAAAGGCAAATGAATTTTTTTTTTTGATAAATTGACAACGTGTAGTCACCTCGCTTTTTTTTTTCGTGTGATCTCCACGCAATTTTTCTCCCATTTTTGGTTTTCTACAAAAGAATGCACAATAAACAAACATCTTTTGTGAAAACCAAACAGGTTATTTATTTTGTTTTGCAGGAGTAGATACGCAGGCAAATACCGCGCCAGATTGCAACGAAAGAGTAAGGGTAAAGCTGATCGAACGGGGGGAAAGGGGTTCCAGGAATTTCAGAAGTTTCCTCCCCCCCCCTCCTGTCCCCTCATGAAATCCTGGAGGACGAAAGCGGGTTTGGAATTGTTTTGAATGACAGTATAGGGCCCTTTAACAGGAGGCCGAAATAAAATAAAGGGAAAGCGTGCTGTGAAAGTATTTACACGTCTTTTTTTTTTTTTTTTTTTTTTTGAAGTAACAGGGTTTCCGCCAGGATTTAGTGTTTCAGGAATTGGGGGGGACCATCAAAAAGACCCCCCAAAAAATTTTTTTCTCCCCGCAAAAGCGGTCGTCGCGCGCTTCGCGCGCGCCTCCCTGCAGGCCACAGAGTGGAGAGGCGAAGGGTGCACCAGGTTTGATAGCAGCCATGTCAAGCTTCACAGCTGTGTTGTCTGGTAGAGGTGGTTTGTTTGGAGGTCGGGGGTGGAAGTTAACAAGGTAAGGGGTCTTGTGAGAGTGGAGGGTGATGGTGTTTGCTTTTTCTATTGTATGGTGCTACAGTCATTACAGTGCTGCAGTGGGAACATGTAATAACTACCCGTCCCTTGCACCGAAGCCTCCTTAGAAAAAGGGGCAATGCACGGAAGTATCGATGGAAGTATATCAATATCACATAGCTAGCAACACAGCGCCGCAGGCGCACGGTACGCTACTTTTACCCTTTTTAAAAAAGATTGCGCCACCCCCTTTTTCTTCCACTTCTTCTGGCACAGCGAGCCAAATGCTCTGCACGGCGGGGTCGCATGACCACGGGGGGTCATCTACAACCTCCAAAACCCCATTTTTCTTGGGGGGGACCATGGTCCCCCCCCAAACCCCTGTAAAAATCCGGATTTTTCTGGGAAAAATATTGGGGGGGTCCATGGTCCCCCCCGGTCCCCCTTGGCGGAAACCCTGAAGTAATTTTTTGGGTTTTCTTGAATTTTGTGTAAAATAGAGTGTTTAA
The DNA here is from genome assembly GCA_964035575.1 of Rhynchopus sp. YZ270_cl-10. Taxonomy (NCBI): domain Eukaryota; phylum Euglenozoa; class Diplonemea; order Diplonemida; family Diplonemidae; genus Rhynchopus; species Rhynchopus sp. YZ270_cl-10. The sequence goes on along the minus strand of OZ037895.1, from coordinate 1,147,189 downwards.
ATCGCTCCAAGGAGCAGACCCCCTCCAACACGGTCTACAGAAGCTTCCAAAGAAAAAGATTGTGTTTTTTTTTTTTTTAATTTCAAAGATTTTCACAAAAGCAAATTACCCCCAAAAAAACGAACAAGAGACTGAAAACACCTCCTCTAACGAAGCGGTTTGATGGATACACACAAACCAAATCCTTTGGCAAGATGCTTCTGGTCTCTTCACCCATTCGTTTTGGTAGGGTAATGTGAAAATCCTCAATTTAGAGAAGGAAAAAAAAAAACACTTACACATCTGACGTATTTGGTTGAACACCTCTCAAAACGTTTTTGTTTTTGTTTTTGTTTTTTTTGCTGTTTTTGTTTTTTTTGGAAAGATGTCCTGTGAAATGCATTTAATTGATAAAGAGCGTTGCTGGTAAAGAAAGCGATCGTTTTTTTAAAGGAGGGGGAAGGATTTTTTGTGTTTTTTTTTTGATGGAGGAAACCCCCCCAATCAAAGTTGTACCTATCTCCTGCATCATAGGTGATTGTGGTGGAGAGAAAAAAAAATCCCCTCCCCCCTGCCTATTAGGAAAGGAGCAGAAAATAACAATAGAAACTGACATGATATGAGTAAGTAAAGAAAGTATTTCAACATATGCAACCAACAAATTGATAGCATAGGAGGAGGGATCAATGATGTTCCCATTCTTTCGAGAAAGAAAAAGAGGGGGTTTTTTTTTTGCGGCACCAAGCAAGCTTGTGTTCTTTTTTTTTCTTCTTCCTATTCTTCCCACTGAAGTATTGTTGTGGTGTGTGAATAAAAAGGGGGAAAAAAAAATGTGGGTAAACAAAACTCTCGGGCACGCATCGTCAGTCGTTTCTATTTCCTATTAGGTAGCCAGAATATATGAATAAAGGGTCGGTTGAGTCAGGGTCCTAGCTCAGTAGAACGGAAAAGGTGGCCCACCTTTTCCGTTCTTTTTTTTTTTTTTTTTTTTGGGATTTTTTTTTTTTTTTTTGGGGTTTTTTTTACACGCAGGCCCCAGCCTAACCATCGTTCCATCGTTCTATCGACCCGGGTGCCCGGGTCGATGGGTCGATGGGTCGATGGGTACCGGGTTGACCCGGGGTTTTGGGGAATTTTTTGAGATACCATCGAGCCGGACTCGATTGGTCAAACGTCGAAGGAAAAGGAATCATGCAGCATGGCGAAATAAATAAAGTAGCGTACCGTGCGCCTGCGGCGCAAGCTTGCAACCCACCCTTCCCATGACATAGTTTAGCTGGAAACATGTGCAAATTTAAGCGCAAATTTTAGAAATGTTGCGTACCGTGGCTTCGCCAGAACCTTTTGTTTCAGCAAAACATGGAAGTAAAATTTACGGAAACCGACAAAAATTACCAACGAAAGTGTCATTTTCGGCAACATTTTTTAGAAATGTAGCGTACCGTGGCTTCGCCAGGAACCTTTGGGTGCCATGACCGCCATTTCTTTTGTAAATGTACTGAGGTTACTGATAATTCGTGCACACAAACTTTTAGAGTTAGAGTTAGAGTGTACAGCCGGGTCGTGCTAGACTTCTACAACAGCTCTGGGCCAAGGAGGTCCTCAGTGTCGTCAGCCAGTCCCCTTTGCTGTTAAAAACAGCGACTTGGCGTGGTCAATTTTTCCGCGCGAAGCGCAGAAAAAATTTTTTTGAGCCACCTTTTCCGTTTCTTTTTTTTTTCTTCTGAGCTAGAACCCTGGTTGAGTGATGTGTTTTTTTTTTTTTTCGGATAAAAAAAAAGGAGGTATCTGTCATGAGGTAAACTTGCTGTGCACCTCGCATGGCCGAACGGAGTGTTTGTACTAAAAAGTATTTCAACCTATACATTCAATTGATAGCATAGGTATAGCGATCAACAAAAAATGGTTTACATCTTCAAAAAAAGGGGGTTGTAAGAATGACTCTAAGCATCTTGTGCTTAGTTAGTCAGCTCATAAGAAGAAAGCAAAGGATAGTGCAAAACGCGGCACTGACTCCATGTGGGGGTTATCGAACCCCCGTAGAATGAAAAAAAAAAGAAAAGAGAGAAAAGAAAACGTTGTAAGATGAATGTGTATCTACACTTTGCCACTATTGTTGTTCTTGCGGGAATATTCGCTGGATTGTTTAAGAGGGAAAAACTTAAATCTGAAAACGTGTCCCGCACAACATAGAAATAATCTACAAATAAATAAAAAAAAAAAGAAAACAATTGGAAAGATGAAAAATGCCTCTTGCAACACACATCTCCAATTTTATTTTTTACCATCGATTGATAGTGTGTTCCGTATATTTTTCGACAATACTTTTGTCGCCAATATTTTTTTTTTTGTGCCTGTAGACAAGCCAACGAGATTTTTTTTTATTTTTTTCATTCTTTTTTTGTTCAATAAAAAATGAGAAGAGTTTTTTTGTAAGATCAGAGTCTGTACCTCAGAATGCTTACGTTCACCTTGTCTTTAAAAAAAAATATGCCAGCTTTCTAATAAGCGACAGAGTTAGGGTGTGCTCCACCGGTCCACCCCTCTTACCCCCTAAACAGAGAACAGAGGAGGAACTCTGGTGACTTCCCTTTTTTGTATATTTTGAATGATTTTAAAAATATTATTTCGGACTTCGTTTTTTTTTTTTTTTGGTAGGTTTTTTTTCGGTATTTTCGTGGAGGGTAGAGAGAAAATAGGTGAACAAAAAAAAATTTTTTTAGGTGGTCAGTGTGAAAATTCATTGCGACAAACCATCACTTTACCAGCTAAAGAGTGGGTGTTTTTTTTTTCATTCTATGTAGGTCGAATCATGCGTTCTGCAGAAGACACTTTTTGCACCTTCTTTGCACTGCAGAAAAAGGAAAAAGGCACAAATCGTCCTCAACCCTAAAAAGAGCAATGGTTAGTACTTTACGATTATTTTTTTTGTTTTGAAAACTTGGTTGTAATAGTGTAGACACTCGAGGATGAACTCCACTATACTAACCCATGTAAGTCTTTGTTTTTTTTTGGTTCTTTGAAAAAAAAAAAATATTGTTTTGAAGAAGTATCAAATATCTTGGGGGGGGGCACGTTACAGAACGGCACACCTCTCATGAAATAAAAGAAGGTGTGCAGAGAGATTTGAGACTCTTGTGCTTTTTTTGTAGCGTTCTGGTTTTTGCAAAATAAAATGAAAAATACAGTATTTCAACATATGCATTGCAATAAATTGATAGCATAGGAAAATAAGTAAATGCTAGAGTTAGTGTAAGCTTGCCCTTTTGTGTAGTCGACATTAGGTGCAATTCTTTTCACTTTCTCTGTATCTTCGACTTCTACTTGTATGTTTTTTTTTTCTTTAATTTTTTCTGTCATGAGATTATTTCCTTTTGCTTCGCATCTCAAAAAATAAAAGAGAATTTTTTTTTGTGACCATTTCACGGTGGCCCATACGGACCCTCAGGGCAGGTTCCGCGGGGGTACCCCCAAAAGGGTCCGATGGGCCACCGTGTTAGAACAGGGCCAGATATAGGATTTCTGAATTTTTTAGATCAAACCAAAAGCCTCTCACGTGCTTATAGTTTAACTAAAATATTTCAAGAATAATGGAATCCCAGTTCACAAAACATATCACTAGTTCTTTTCTGCACGACCGGGAAGGTAAAAGACAGCACTTACTCTATTCCTCCCTTTTTTAAGCAGATTTTTCGGTTTTTTTTGAAATTCTCCACCTGAATTAGCTGGGTGTTGGGAGGTGTTGGGAGGCGTTGGGAGGTGTTGGGAGGTGTTGGGGGGCGTTGGGGGGTGTTGGCGGGCGTTGGGAGGTGAGGCACTTTTTTTCCCACCGGCGTGAGCCTTTTTCTCGTTGGTGAAGTTTTTTAAACACCTGCATTGTCATTTCCGGAATCCGTCCTCGCTGTGGTGGGGTCAATTTGCCGAAATGGACAAGTTCTGAGTACATACGTGATCAATTTTCTCACGCACAGTATACACAGTATACACAGTATACACAGTATACACAGTATACACAGTATACACAGTATACACAGTATACACAGTATACACAGTATACACAGTATACACAGTATACACAGTATACACAGTATACCATAGCTGCACAGTACAGTACAGTTCTCGTTTTTGGTCAATTTCCGCACAGTACACAGTACACAGTACACAGTACACAGTACACAGTACACAGTACACAGTACACAGTACACAGTACACAGTACACAGTACACAGTACACAGTACACAGTACACAGTACACAGTACACAGTACACAGTACACAGTACACAGTACACAGTACACAGTACACAGTACACAGTACACAGTACACAGTACACAGTACACAGTACACAGTACACAGTACACAGTACACAGTACACAGTACACAGTACACAGTACACAGTACACAGTACACAGTACACAGTACACAGTACACAGTACACAGTACACAGTACACAGTACACAGTACACAGTACACAGTACACAGTACACAGTAGCAGTACAGCACCAGAGGTCGGGATTTTCCCTTGGAGGGCGTCTAAATTAATACATTTTTCGCTTTTTTCCCAAATTTCCACTTTGCCTTTGCCACTATTTTTTTGTTTGACTTGGAGCCGGGACCCCACCCTGGAACCCCCTCCAGAAGGGGGTACAGAACACCCTCAAAAAAAAAAAAATCCCAAAATTCGGGCTAAATTGGAGGGGTGTTGGGAGGTGTTGGGAGGTGTTGGGAGGCGTTGGGAGGTGTTGGGAGGGCGTTGGGAGGCGTTGGGAGGGTTTGCCGTTTTTTGCAAATCAGGTGGTTTAATTCTTCAAAATGATGTAATTTTTTTTAAAAATCTGAGAAAAGAAATGCAAAAGAATAAACACTCATCTTTTTTTCTTCTTCTCTGTGTAAAGAGGGGGCTGACACGGAGTTTAGAGGGGGGTTTTTTTTTGAATTGAAAAATGAGGTACGTACTACTATGTTCTTGATACACGACTCAATCCACGATCTCAGAGCTTAGAAGGAAAAATGAAGAAAAGTTTATAAGATGAACCTAAGCCTTTCGTGCTTAGTCTGATTAGGTTACTTAATGTTTTGAACATTGGCCATACCCTAACGCTAAGCCTTTCGTGCTTCGTCACCTTAACCGCTTATTTTATGTATTCGTCGTTTGTTTGTTGATCACATCCATCCAAATAAAAAAGGGAATATTTTTCTGTCTATTTCTGTTGTAAAGAGGGGCCAAAAACAGAGGACACTTTTTTCATGTTCAGGGAGGGGAATTTTTTATTTCTTTTTTGCCGTCGTGGTTGGGAGCAAAAAACGAACAAAAATACCCCTTTGAGCTTTCAGAGTGTCGTCTTCAATAATAACCTATGTTTGAGGGATCTGAGAGAAAGGGGATTTTTTTGGGGGGTGCTATTTTGGGTTTGGGAAATTCAAGGGAAAAAGGGTTTCTGTTTTGTTTTCGGGGGAATAATATCAACGTTGTCAAAAAAAAAAAAGCAAAAAAAAAAAAAAAAAACGTTTTTTGGTAAGATGAGAACCTCCTCTCAAATGCTCACTCACCTAACAAAAAACTTGAAATATTAACGTGCTCTCTCGTGCGCACACATTTTCCAAAGAAACGAAGGGGATGAATGGGGTTTTTTTATGATTTTTTTTTTTTTTGTTATTTTTTTGCTTTGCAAGAAAGGGGAGTGGGAAAGGGGGGGTGTTTGATCTTCACTTCATTGCTGGTTGTAAAAAAAAAGAATTTTTTTTAAGATGGCTCTGAAAGCCTCGAACACTGCTTTAGTCATCTGGGGGGAAAAAAAATTATACTTTGCTGTTTTGGATAAGCAGTAAAGCAAATGGTGCAACAGTAGTGTCTCTGACAAAGGTCCCCCGTGTATTGGGAAATCGTTGTTCCGTTGTTTGGAGGTTGAGCGGAATCAGGGGTTTAGTCAAAACCCCAAGGGGGTGGGGAGAGGTTAAAAAAAAACAAAAAAAACTGAAAAGTCATGTGCAAAAAGAAGAACGCCTCACTGAACATCAAACAGACGCAGGCACAGGGATAATACAAAGAGAGAGCTTGAAAAGAAAAAATCAAAAAAAATTCAAAGATCAATGGGTCTACTGGACCACATAGCAAAGTTGAAAGTGCCAAACGCCTCGTACTTCGGACGCAGGGCAAAAAGAAACAAGAAGATGAACCTAAGTTCACCTTTCAAAAAAATACAATATGAGGAAAAAAGGGCTGAATTTCTTTTTCTCGAACCCTTTTTTGCTTACTATTGGAAGGGGTTTTTTTTGTAGTTTTGCCACCATTACTTACCCCTTTGTGGGCAAACACTACAGCAACCTTGTTCGATTTTACTTTTAAAAAAAAAGGATGAAGGAGCGGTTCAGCAAACGTTTTTTTAAGTCATCCCTTTCTTTTCTTTTTTCAGGTTTTTTCAGGACAACAAAAAAAGGGAGCAACAACTAAAGTTATTGACACAGTCATAAAAAAAAAAAGCGTTGTAAGATGAACCTAAGCCTTCCTTGTGCCACACCAAAAAAAAATATATCACTTCGCCACATTATTTTTTGGTCATACCAACCTCTGCACACCTCTCAGGGAACCCGTTTTATTTTTCGTTTTTTTTCTGTTTTCATTTTTTTTTTTTTTTTTTTTTGCATTCTTTCTGATTTATCGAAGAGACTAGACCTGGTCTCTGAGCAAGGTTGTTTTGTTAAAGGGTTATGGAGGGTGAGGGTGAGGGTAAGAAGGTGATGGGTTATGAGAGGGGCGTAAGGAGAGTACCCCCTGACACACGAATGACTCCGAAAGAGAGAAGTTGAAAAGTGCAAACGCCTCACCGTACAACGGCGCAGGCAACCAACTACTAAGAAAAGAGAGAAAAAAAAATGGTTTTTTTTGGTAAGATAAATCCCCCAAAAGCGAGCCCCTCAAATGCTCAAGGTATTTTAAAAAAAATATCAGATCAACAGAGATGGGCCAAAGCCTCATTTTCTGTTTACCCTTTGAAAAAGAGAAGTTGAAAGTGCAAAAAAAAAAAAAAAGCGCAATATCGACATCGAATTTTTTTTTAGTGTTGAATAAAAAAGTGTACGCAAAGCTTATTCTGATCGCATCACACAAAAAAAGAGAGAAAAAAAAATGACTGACAGGGTTCTGTCAAATCAAAAAAAAAAATTAAGAAGATGAACCTAAGCCTTGTAGTCACTTTGTGTCGGTATTGATTTGTTTGTTGACTTGTTTACTTTCAAATGGGCAGAGGGGCATCGAGATATGCATAATTAGTAAATACTCACATCTGAAAAATAACGAAAATTTTCTAAAAAAAGGGGCTATCACAGAGAAAGAAAGAAAAGTATCAGAAAAGAGTGAGAAACGAAAAATGTTGGGAATGGAAAAAAGTGCGTGTGGTGTCAATTTTGTGAAATGGGTTGTCATAGCAAAAGGTTTCTTTAAGACAAGAGGGAAAATTAAGAGAGAGAAAACGAGAAAGGGAAGACGCCATGCAAAACCCTACAGTCACAAAGAGAAAGGCCCATCACGAGAACTACTGAAGAAATATTTAGAGGGGGGAAACGAGGGGGGGGGGGGGGGGGGGGAAACGAGAAACTTGAAAGATCAATGTGCCTCACCGTACACGCATCTAAAATTGGAATCTTTTTTTAGCGGTCACAAAAAGATTGTTTCATATACTAACTATTCTACTGAATAGAAGGTATAATAGGGTGCACTAAATGTACCGAGAAGAAACAACAAGCTTATCACCGACGAACAATAATGATGGTTGGTACTGCACAAGAAGAAAACGTTTGTAAGATGAACCTAAGCCGCACCTTTGGAAAAAAAATTTTAGGCTGAAAATAAAAAAAAAAAATGGAGACAAAAGAGAAGGTTATGATGAGTTTTGGATCAATTTGGATTTGGGGGTTTTTTTTTTCGTGGATAAATTGTTGGAATAGTGTAGTTGCCCATCTTGCGCAAAAAAACTCCACTTTTCTTATAACAGAATCGACACTCAACAACATTCAGAGTGTATATCATACATTACATGGTTCTCCGTATAGAAAAGCCTGTTTTTGGAGCCACTTTAAAGTGATAAAAAATCCGCCAAAAAAATCGTGCGACCCCGGAATTTTTTCAGATCAATCCGGAAATTCACTGCCGCCCATTTTTGGGGGTCAACAATTCACGACTTGAGTCGTAAATGGAACTGTCCGTGGACACATGGTTTTTATAAAATTTTTCCCCCGATTTCTTTCCCGATTTTTATTTCTTTGGAAAGATCGGTTACGAAAACGTTCAATTCCGGGGTCGCACGATTTTTTTTATGCCTCTGTGGCTGGTTAGGTGATTTTTGGCTGTGGTACCCCCTTTGGGAACATTTCTATGCAGGTTTCTTAAGGACTTCCTTAAGGAAAAACTCCTCTTTGGGTCGCAACACAGTGGCGTTTGTAAATTGATTTCTTTTTGGATAAAGTTTTCGGTTTTTGTTTCCTTGGATTTATTTTTTACAAATCCTTCAATTCGGACACATTTTTTATCCCGGAAACACACTCCACGATATGCAACTTTTGGTGGAGCCAACCCTTTTTTTCACGTTTCTATGCAGTATCCTTAAGGACTTCCTTAAGAAAACCTCCTATTTGGGTAGCCATACAGTGGCGTCTCTAAATTGGATTTTTTTTGAAGAAAGTTTTCGATTTTTTTTTCTTTGGATTTATTTTTTACAAATCTTTCAATTCCGACCATTTTTTTATTCCGGAAACACACTCCACGGTACGCAACTTTTGGTGGAGCCGACCCCCTTTTATGCACCGAAATCCCTATACGTTACTGTATAAAGACCCGTGGAGCCACTTTAAATTGACTTCTACTCCACGAAAGTGGTCGATTTTTTTTATGGTGAAAAGCGGGGAGCTCGGAAATTCACTGCCGCTGGTTTTCAGGGGGGAAAAATTACATGTCACACACCCACCTCACCGAGAGCCAAAACAGAAATACGCTCGCCTTGATATTTTTTTTTGAAGAAAAAAATTTTTTTCTGGATTTTAATTTCTTTGGATCCGGCCGTTTCGAAACGTTCAATTGCGGGGTCGGACGATCAAAAATATGCATCTCACATTTCTGAGTGCAAAATATGAAAAAGTATACGGAGAACCATGGAATGTATGATATATAGAGCAGGAAACCTCTCCTAGTGTTAGCTGTATTGTGATAAATATCCATCATAATACATAGTACACATCACAATACAGCTGTATTGTGATGTATACTATGTATTATGATAGACTATTATCACAATACAGCAAACACTAACCTCCCCCCTGCCCTTACACTTAGACGCAATAAAACGGGTCTTTTCTTTCTCAATCATAAGAACAAAAGCTAGGTTCCGTGAAACTGTCAAAACTGTCCACAAAAAAAAGAAGGAAAAAAAAAGGAAAAAAAAAATAGGGAAAAAACAGGGAATTGACTGGAACCTAGGATGTCTCCCGGTAGCATTTAAAAAAAAGAGAAAAAAAAGAAAGCTTTTAAGTGGCAAGATGATACTTAGCCTCACGTGATCAGTCACTTATCATTTTTTTTTTTTGGAAATAAGGCAAGGAGAGGGGGTAGGGTAAAAGGTTATAAGATGACCAGAGACACGAGAGAGAAAAAAAAAAAAAAGTGAAAATGTTGGTAAGATGAATCTAAAGACTCTTTTGCTTCGTCACCTCTGGCAAACTTTGACAGTACAATAAAAAAGAAAAATAAATCATTCACGACCCAAAAAAGAGAGCTTTTAGGGTCATCCATTGTGTTAATCTGTTGAGTTAGAGGAAGGGTTGTCAGAAAACGGGAACCACCGTCACCCAGAGCAACGAGAGGTTGGCACTTTTGCTTCGGTTTTTTTGCATTTCGTTTTTTTTTTTTTCTTTTTCTCGGGAAGGTTTTTTTGTTTTTGTTTTTGTTTTTGCGAGAAAGGGGAGACAAAAAGGCAAATATCCCAACGAACAGACCAACCGATGTTCTGCCTACAAAAAAAAAAAACTTAAAAATATGTTCATTAGGGTAGGCACACTTTTTTATTTGTTTAATGCTCGCGCGCGCGGAAAATTTTGAGATTCCAAAAAAAAAAGTGAAGTTGATAGTGCAAACCAAAAAAAAAACATCAGTCCTATTCGTGGTCATTTACCCCCCCCCCTTTGGGTCGGTGAACCGGAAATTTTGGAAATAAGGGGGTAAAATAAGGGGGGGGGGTAAATGAGGGGGTAAGGGGGGGGGGGTAAATTACCATGTTATGGGTTAGGTCATGTTTTTGGGTGGGAAGGGGGGACTTTTTCATACACGGTGGGGTAAAATTTTGCACAACACAGTGTGACGACACATGCTCTCATGACAAATGTGTCATCTGAAAAAAATTCCTCACTTCCTTGCGACATCGCAAGCAGTCATGCATCATGGATCCACATCATCCACATCATCTTTCTGCCCGTGCCTGAACCATGACTGGTCAGGGATCACGGTGTTGCCTCAGATTCCGTGAGGTGTCCCAAACGTATCGCCCACGCAGCACAAACGTACCCACCTGCACCCATCTACCTGCACACGTGATGTAAAACAGGGTGAAAGATTATTTGCACTTTACCCCTTTCCTCATTTCGAGCTTGTCTCCAGCTTCAAATCAGACGAGTCCTACAGTCTCCGGATGTACGACCCGCTGAACACATCAGCCCCTCCCAGCAAACCATAAAACAAAACAGGTATGCGCTGCACTAAGTGAAACTATTACCCCATAATTACACGCCAGGTGGTGTTTTGCCACTCGTTCCCTGAACCCCCTCGCTTCGCTCGTGGGTTTAGGTCACTCGTGACAAAACACCACCTGGCGTGTTGCGGCGATAATTACCCAAAAATTACCTGGTGGCTGGTACTTTACCCCCCCAGGGGGGTAAAGTACCAGCCACAACAGGGTATTATAAGGGGGGGGGGTAAATTACCATGTTATTTTGGCCTGAACCGTTTTTTTCTGAAAAAGGGGGTAAAATAAGGGGGGGGGGGGGTAAATTTAGGGGGGGGGGTAAATGACCACGAATAGGACTGATGGAAGAAAAAAAAACATTGCCTTACGTCAACAGGTTATCTTGACTTTCCCTCCCGTCTTCCTCCACGGGAAAAATCAACCAAATATCTTCGAACACAGAATCATCCATATACGAGTGGGTCACATGATATAATTCTATCCTGTGACCCCACCGTGGAGAGCAATCGGCTCGCGCATCAAAAGAAAGCAGAGAAAAGGGGAAAATAAAAAGACAAAAGTTGGGTACCGTGCGCCTGCGGCGCTACCTGTTCCCAGTCAGGAACGCCACAATTTTATCCGAATGTGGATTTTCCGACCTGAAAATGACCCTTGTTCATGAGGATGGGTTCATATTTTGTGGAAATTTATGCCACTAAATTTTGTCGGTTTTTCTGTATATCCCCCACCACAGAACGAGCGGATTCTGGAAATGTCTATCGCGGCATGTTTGGGCTGAAAACCCACTGTTTTTTCAAGGGAAAAAATTGCTTCCGGATGTCGGAATTTTCCGGAAAATTTCCAGAATTAGAAGACAGCCTGGCTTCGATGTTTTATTTTTGCTGTGTCTCTGTGTGTGTTTTTTTTTCTTTGTGTGTTTTTTTCTGCGCGCGCGCGCGGAACTTTTTGGGACCCGACCGAGCATTAAACACAAGAAAAATTGTGCCTACCCTTACCCACCTCACACACACAGTTTGCATAATAAAATAGTGTCTGTTGGAGATACACAACCTACACGACGGTAAAAATGAATTGTCCTTGTCGTTTTATTTGCGGTTTTTATCGTTGGCTTACAACAGTAGAACCACAGTAAAACCACAAGGCAGTTCATTTTACTGCATGAAAGGTGTATCAAAGAACCAAATAGAGAAGAAACCTTAAAGATGAATCAGAAAAATGATCTTTTTTTTTTGTTTTTTTTTTTTTTTTTTTGTTTTTTTCCCCCCTTTTTTTGGTAAAGATAATTCCAAGTATGTGCTTAGCCCATCATATAGATTAAACGTCATTTATCATTAACGTCCATCTCACTGCACAATTCACCTTTCCAAAAAGAACTAAAAAAAACATAACACAAAGAGGACAAGAAAAAATTAAGGGGGGGATAAAAGGAAGGAGTTAAGAAGAGGAGAAAAAACCCCCTCATTTCTAAGATGAACACTAAGCAGTACGTCTTAAAGGAGAACGAGGGGGAAAGGGGGGTAAAGAAGCAAAATAATTAACGCGTATAAACCAATGAGAAAAATAAAATGCTCGTGGAGATACACAGGTCTGCACAAAACATCAATTTTTTTTTTTCTCTCTCAAATCTAAGAAAAAGTCAGATTTGGAGAAAACGAAAAAATTAGATGACTCTAAGCCTCTTGTGCTTAGTCATCTTAGAGAAAAAAAGAGAAAAAAATGTCTGTAAGATGAACCCAAAAGAGGAGGAAAAAAAAGTGCCAAGGGTGTGGCGAAAAGTTGGCTTGAAATTTTAAGCCCTCTCGTGACAAGTGTACCTCTAAAAAGAGAAGTTGAAGATTAAGATGAATCTGCATACCGGCCGCGTACATATTACGTCGCGTACTAATTAAGTCGGTTAGGGAAAATGCCGACTTAATTAGTACGCGACGTAATAAGTGTGCGACGTAATTAATTTTTTGAAGAAAAACAAAATCTACGTACAAGGTGAGTGGGAAGGATGTCTGGCATTTCTCTTGGTGTTGGCGTGTTGGCCCTCGGCCCTTTACAAGGTTACATTGGGCAGAGATTGCAACATGCAAACGTTTTTGCAATGTTTGTTGAAATATGAACGAATGGCTCAAAATTCGGATTTGAGGAACTCATTGGCACTTCCCACTCCTCTTGCACATACGGAGGTACTAGACGCACTGTGGCAGAGTTCTCACCGATTTCTTCCACCTTACCCTGTGCCGTCTACATGCGCCGCGTGTTGGGTTTGCTCTCCTCCTCGCTCACACACATCTGCGATGACTTCGGGATTGTGTGGGTTTGGCGGTATCCCCCCAGTGATGTGCCCACACCAGCTGTGTTCCAACATGATTATCCCCACTTTTTTTCACCTTACGGTGTGTACTAATTACGTCGCTTTTTGGGCGCCCGCGGGCCCCCAAAAAGCGACTTAATTAGTACGCGACGTAATAAGTACCCCCCGTAATAAATACGCGACGTAATATGTACGCGGCCGGTACACATCTTAATCGAAAAAAAAGAAATCACATGCAACAGCTTGTGACTTTGTCTGTTTTGAGAAAAAATGGGGAAGAGAAAAAAAAAAAAACTAGAAAGTGTACCTCGATACACAAATCTTAATGGGTTGGTGAGGAGGGGGGGGGCAAAATCCAGAACAGGTGGGGGGTTTTTGATAAATAAATATTTTTTTTTGAATAGATAAAAGCAATAAATTACTTTTTATTTAAAACAAAAGGCACTCCGTATCCAAAACAGGGGGGCAGTCTGGGGACAAAAACAGATTTCTGTATTGGGGAGGGTGGGAGTGTTTTTCGCTAAAAGGTAGGATTAAAAGTAAAAGAAAATGATGTAAAACATCGGGTAGTCGGGTCCACTTGGAAAATACATAACTACATATAAGTAGTATATAAAGCACGTAGCCCTAAAAAGTACAAGGACCAAGAACCGACATGAACAGGGACCAAAGAGTCGTGGTGAATTCAAATAATGATCAGTTACCGAGAAACAACCACTGGTCGACAAACACTAGAAAAGGAAAATCAGCTGAAAAGAAAACGAAAACGTGACAAACAGGTGGGGGGGGGGGGAAGAGGGGGGTGTGAACGTAGGGGTGGCAACCCTGTGTCCGTGACACATACACCTTTTAAGGGTGAGATATTTGAAAAGAAAGGGCAGAGTCAGATCGGTCTGTCTCTCGGTTTATTTTATTTTTTTTTGAAAACTTGGTTGTATTAGTGTAGCCACCCTAGAGTGTACTCCACTATAATTAAAAATTTTTTTTTGTAGTTTCGACAATCACTCTGTCCGAAGGCGGGTTCTTTAACACAAGTCGCCCGAAGGGCAATGAATTTCAAAGGAATAGATTTTTTTTTTTTTTTTTTTTTTTGATTACTCTGCCGATCGCAGTGGCAGAGGTGTGGGTTTGGTTTAGTGTGTTGTTGATATAACTCTTAATTGGGGGTTTTTTTGTTATTTTACGCCCAGATTTCGATGTTTTAGTGTTTTGTAGACTCACTATGAGATGCTCTAATATCGATGTTGTTTGATTATATTTTTTTAATTTTTTTGAAAAAGAAAAAAATTTGAAGTAGTGCGGTTTGCCTGTTTGTGTTTTGCCACATTGTGCAATCTCTGCCTACTTTTGTCAATGGAAAAAAATGAGAAAAAAATAAATAAATTAAGAAGATGACCCTAAGCCTTTCGTGCTTAATCACCTCTAAAAGGAAAATGCAGCTGTCGAAACAACTACCCGTCTTACTCAATTCGCAGGATCTGTGTGGAAATAATGAAAGATGTGGTTTTTTTTAAAGATAAATGAATACATTGAAAAGTACCATGTGCATGCATGAGTGGTTTTTTTTTGCTATAGTTTGTGATCCTTTTTGAAAAATATTTTTCTTACTCGAAAAGAAAATGAAATAAATGTAGAAAATTGTGGGGGGAACTTGGAAATGTGGAAAAACGCACCTCCGATGAGGGGTTTTTTATGGGGCTCTGATCCGATTTGGTCGGTAAAGAAATCGTATGGTGATAAGATACACAAAAAGAGTAAAGAAATGGTTTTTTTTCTCGATGCAGACACGCCTTTTGACCCATCACTGTGCTACCAGCCATTTGGATGAATGGCTTATTCGTATACACATCTAAAAAAAAAAAAGTACATTTGGTAAAGATTATCCTTAGCCTCACGTACTTGTCACTAAACAGGACTAAAAAAAAAAGAAGGAAAAAAAAAAAGGAAAGCGAAGATGTTCGTGAACAACGTCTATTTCACCTACGAATGTAGGCGCGAAATAGCAGCGGTTCGCGATGGCACCAAAGATACTCTCAAATATAGAACTCTCTCGAGCTTGTTTGTCGTGTGTGTGTGTGTGTGTGGGGGGGGGGGGGGGGGGAAACGTTTATCTGTTGAGAGATGTGTGTGTGTGTTTTTTTTTTTTTTTTTTTTTTTTTTTTTTTTTTCACGGGTCGGGAAAGATCTTTTTTTTTTTTTTTTTTTTCGAGAAAAAAAATCCTCTTCTCCCGAAAAAAAAAAAAAAAAAAGATTTTTGGGAGAAAAAAAAAAAGAGAAAAGATTTGAAAATCCTGGGAAAATCCTGAAAAAATCCTGAAAAATCCTGGAAAAATCCATGAAATTTCATGAAAAATCTCGAGATCTTGAGAAATCTTTGAAAAAAAAAAAAAAGATTTTCAAAATCTTTTTTTTTTTTTTTCCCAAAAAGATTTTTCAAAATCCCAAAAATCTTTTTTATCTTTTTTTTGAGAAAAAAAAGATTTTCAAGATCTTTTTCATCTTTTTTTCTCTTTTTTTCCTTTTTTTTCCTTTTTTTTTCAGGATTTTTCAAAGATCTCAAAGATCTCGAGAGATCCTGAAAAAAAAAGACAAAAATCCTGAAAATCTTGATTTTTTTTTTTTTTCTCCCGAGATTCTCGAAAAAAGACAAAAAAAGACAAAAGATCTTTCCTGACCCGTGTTTTTTTGTTTTTGGGCAGGGCGTTCGCTATCGCCATCGTTTTTTCCTGATCGTGGCGAAATGCCAAAAACCCCGAAATTTTCGTTTTTTTACTAGTGCTTAAAATAGGTCAAAAAAAATTTTCCCGCCGGAGAGAAGTTAGTTCGTGGGGTGAATCCCTGGTACTGAATGGTCAAAAAAAATTTGCGATTTGCGCGTGATCCCTTCCCCAGCACAAGTGATATTACAGCTGAACTTTCCTGAAACTAAAACCAGCAAAACGATGGAGAATTTCATCAATCCCCCCTCACTGAGGGTCTCTTTGTGTTGTTTAATCAAACAGATGTACAAGAGAGGCATCTGTCATATGAGACTTCATCCTTATTTTGATTATTTTCAACTCTCTGCCGTTGAAAGTAGAGTTGACACGAGCAGTGACACCTTCTATAACAGGGGGTACGGTACACCTTCAGCAGACTGCAGGATTGAGGAGCGAGCGGGAGTGCTGGGGAAACTTCCTCTCACGGCAGGCGGGTTTGCGGATGATTTTGAGTACAGTGGACACCCCTCTACGACCCCCCCTCCGGGGGGGTCTACAGGGTGGTGGGGAGAAATCTCTCTCTCTCTCTTTTTTTTTTTTTTTCCCCCTTTTTTTATTTATTTATTTATTTATACAGGGTTTCGCCCCGGTGGGGCGAAGCCCTGGGGCGAAATAAAATGTCATTTTTTCAGGAAAAGATTTTTTTAACGAAAAAAAATATTTTTCGCCCCGGGGCGAACGCCCTGTTTTTGGGTGAATACCGCCCCTTCTTCCGATCACCATATTGTGTAGTACTATGAAGTTGACTAAGTTGGAAAAAAAAAATAAGGATGGGGTTGGTTTGCACACCGTACGACAAGTTGGAGATAAATTTGTCAACTGTCGCCCAGTACCCACCTTAGGTGGGTATACCGAGAGCGTCTTCAACAGAGGGGGGGGGTTTTTTTTTTGCACCCCGTCTGAAGGGGAAGAGAAAAAATGTCAAAAGATGTGAAATAATCGTTTGGGCAATATTTTTTTTTTAATTGCAAGCCCTCCCTTTGGAAGAAAAAAAAAAAGTGATAAAAAAAAATGCCCCTTTTTCTCGCTACTGTTACTGTAGCTTTCTCTCCCTTCCTTTTCTTTTCCTTTATTTTTCTTCCCTTGCTGAGAACATTTTTTGTTTTTGTTTTTGCTGCTACATGGTGTTTTACCACCAATGAGCAAAAAAAAAAAGGGGGGAATGTTGTTTACAAGGAATATAGACCATTTTTACTACGTTCAGAACAAAAAGGTCGTTGGGGAATGAAAAAGGATTTTTTTTTGAAAAAAAAAAAAGCGAAAGTAACAGAATAACCAGAAATCTTGGGCTTTGGTTCACAAAGGAGAGGGGGGTTGCAAGAAAAAAAAAACAAAAAAAGGAAAAAGAAAGAAAGATATCGCAATTTAAAGGATTGGTACCTGTGATCCTAAACCCACCTCCCCCCGCTTTAGCCTCACTATGTACCTTTAATGACACAAAAAAAAAGATGCAAAAAGATAAGGGGGAAAAATGTATGTGCATGTGTGTTTTTTTTCCCCTAGAATAAAACTTGGTTGTATTAGTGTAAGGCACCTACGGGTGCACTTTTGGAGATTTTTTTTAAAATTTTTTTTTTGATTGATGCATCGACGAGCGACCAGGAGAGAGAATGCCCACCTGAAGTGGAAAGACTCAGATCTGCGCACCTGGTCAATGCAGAGTTTTCTTTTTTCTTTCCTTTTCTTTTTGAACATTTTGTTGAAACAGCAGTTACCACATTTTTAGTTGTGCGTGCAACGCATGGCTCAACACTTTTCAACTTACCTTCCTTCACCCCCCCCTGTAAGGGCAACCGTAGGTGAAGTAAGGTATAGTATTGAAATCGATGTGGGGGGGGAGTAAAGGGTCAATTTTACAAAACCAGATTTTGAGGAAAATTTTAGCCGAAAATGGGCCCCACGTATAAGCAACCGGGCTCATATTTCTCAAAATTTAAGTGGTCAAAAAATTGTCCAATTTTCGAGATTGACCCCACCACTGCACGGGCGGAGCCCAAAAATGCAAATAAGGACCCTTTTTAATTTGTTCTCTTGAAATGTGTAATTTCATGTTTTCGCGAAAAAATAACGACTGATCCCACAAGGGTTGAAGGAAGGTGGTTGAAAACAACAATAACAACAAGGACAAGTAATTGCTAAGAAAAAAACGGGGTGTGCTGTGGAAACCACCGTAGCATCCTGGCGATTTGCTGGAGGTGCTGATGTGCCTGGTGTGATCGATGTGTTGTAGTCTGTGCATTCTGTGCTTCTTCCGCACTCCAACGACGACGACAATGTGGGGAGCCTGTGGACAAAAACGAGCTGGAACACGCCGAGCCTACCGAGCCGACGTCCAACAACGCTATCGAGCAGATGGTGCTGGACGGAGAGGACAGCGCCCCTTCTTGAACGTTTCAGATGCTGGCGTCCCAGTGGATCTGGCAGCGTACGAAGAGCGTTAACATACCTGCAGAAGAGCAGAATGCTGGACGTGCTGTAGATTATTTCTACAGGATGGAGTTCCACATCACACCCCGTTTTTTTTCCGATAGCAATTACTTGTTTTTTTTTGATAAAATTGTTGGAGTAGTGTAGTTGCCTCGGCTGCGTTGCCACAGTTTATGCAATCTCCACTTTCCGTTTTTTTTTGAAAAAATATTATCAGCAAACCACCAAAAATGGTGATAATATGCAAAAAAAAAAAAGAAAGATGTGAGTATGCACACACACCTATTAACAAAAGAAGAACAACGTGTCAAAAAAGAAAATCTAATACTAAAACGCTTCTTCTGAATTCTCAAGCGTATTATGTAGGTCTGGGGAAACATCAGTGGTCGTAACAACCGACAGAAAGTTTCATTTATTTTTGGAAATATATTTTCGGTTGGTTCTTTCCTTTATTGTTAGAGACAGAACGAGTCTCGAACGCGTTTTTTTTTTTTTTCTTTTTTGAATGATTATGTCTTGTCTTGAGGGAGGAAACTAGCCAAGGAAGGGCGCAATATTCTTACGCTACAGGGCATCCGCCACACGTGCGCTCACTGGTACACCCACCACCACCGTAAGAGGGGGTAGGGAAACAGCGTCTTCTTTTTCGTTCGGTCATTTTGATTTGTTGTAAAATACTATTTTTTTTAAAAAGTGTGAAAGGGAGAAGGAGGGAAAAAGCTTGAGATTATATCAATGTGACCCCTCAGCAGAAAGCAAAGGAGAGCGAGACACACCGATACATGCAGAAGGGGCAAAAAAAAAAAGAGTAAAGAAAAATTTGTAAGATGAATGGGCCTCTCGTGCACACACATCATCTTTGAAATAAATAAAAAGGTGTGCTGAAACGTTCCAAAGGATCTTGACTGCCGGGAAGAAGAAAAAGAAAAAGGGTATTCTTTCTTACAATGGAGAAAACTAAGTCTCGATGCTTAGCTCACCCCATATAAGAACAGAAGGAGAAAGAAAAAAAAAACCATTTTTTTTCGCCTTGAAAAAAAATCGGTAACGAGCAATCCCCTACTGAGAGGGGGGTGACGGGAGTGGCTTTTTTAGTTCTTTTTTGTTGTGTTGTCGACAATAGAAAAATACAACAAAAAAAATTACAACAAAATATCCACCCCCCGCGTTGGTTCTCCCCGTAATAGATTGCGTTTTTGTTTTTCGTTTTGCGTAAATATTGAAAAAAAAAGCAAAAAGTTTGTAAGATGAATCCAAGCCTCTGATGCCCAGTCACCTTTGAAAAAGCAAAGAACGTTTGGCCAAGTTTATAGCGATGGCAAACACAACGCTCGAAGGATGTGATTTCACTATGCACTCTGAACCTTTCGCCTTTTGCTTCTCAACGAAAGAGGAAAAAAAAAAATAAGAACAAAAAAAAAAAAAAAAACGCTGTGTGTGTATTAGGCTTCCCCAATACAATTCTCATAAAAAGGGATGCAACAAAGACGACTTTCCCTTCACATTTGAAAGGAGGCAAGTGCTGGGGCAAAAACAATAGAGAAAAGCTTGCGACATGAATCTAAAGCCTTAGTCACCTATAAAAAAAGGAGGGACAAAAACGAACTGGGGGGGGAAGTGGGGTTTTTCTTTCCGCCTTTTCGCGCCTAAAAAACTTATTTTTTTTTCGGAAATTGCGACTCCAGAAAAATGTTTTTTTCCAAGATGAACCTAAGCCTCACTGTGTTGACACCTTGAAGCAAAAAATAAATCTTGAAAGATGAATGTGCCTACACACATATCAAAGCGAACGCCTTGCACGTCAATTGATTGAGCGAGCTCGAACAGTGATGCAAAGCGCAGTAAAATAAAAAAAATAAGAAATAACTGTAAATTGGTACCTTTAAAAACCCTTCGAATATCTTTTCAAAAACAAAAAAACAAACACTGAGCGCGAAGTCTCGTACAGCCTTCTGGATCAGTCTTTTTGGTGCACTTCTTCTCCACAATGTGGGGTACACTGGGTGGGAAATAACCCACTTCCTTTTGGTGCCCCCAAAACGAAGATACTCTTTATTTTACTTTTTTCCCATTCTTTTGCATTTCCTTTGGCTACAATCTGGGTAATTCGCTGTCTCCCCCTCTAAAAATCAAAACTTACAAAAGGAGTTGTGTTTAAAAAAAGGGGCATTGGGTAAAGACAAATCACTTTACACCACCGGCAGCGGGTAAAAGATCTGCCACTCAATTTCCTTCTTTTTTTTCTCCGTTGGTATCGTGTTCAGCTGCTCAAAAGAGGGGTTTTTTCACTATTCCAATGAATTTTTGTTTTTTTAGGGAGGTTTTTTGCGATTTTTTCACCCTTCACCATATGCAAATAGAAAGAGACAGAAGGGCTGCGTTGTGTTGGTACGTTGTAGGGGTTTCGAAGTGGAGTTTTCCATTCCAAAAATAACAGTTTTAAAGATGTCTCATGCTGAGTCACCTAAAACATGCCACCTGGAGGGAACACCACAAAAAAAAAATATGCTTTAGATAACGTAACGGTAATGTGAACGGTCTCAAAAAAAAAAAAAGACTAAATTCTCTTGTTTGGATCTCCTTACACGCAGCAAAAAAGATAAAAAAGCTGCTCCACAAAAAAAATAGCGGGTAACGGAGAAAGAGAAAAAGAGAGAGAGAAAAAAAAAAGAGAGAAACGAAAAAGAGAGAAAAACGAATAGGGATCCTAGCGCCTGATCTTTCAGAAGGAAATGAAAAAAGAGAAAGAAAATATAGAGATGAAGCCAAATCGTTCTTGTGGAGGGGGATGGGGTGAGGGTGAGGGTGAGAGAGGAAAAGATGAATAAACCCACATAGGGGGAAATACATCTCTAAGAACGCAAGAGAATTTGGGGAAAATAAGTGCAAAAAAAACGCCTTCACGGCGGACTGTGGTCAGGGGGGACAACTAGTAGTGCTACGAGTCCAAATGACCAGTGTTTTGCGACTATTGATACACCAGTTTACTAGTTTAGCACATAGTCGTGACGACTAGTAGTCCCCCCCTGAGTAGTCTGCTGTGCTATCGTACCGTCGACATAGAGGGGGGGGGGGGGGAGAGCACCGTGTTTTCTCCGTGGGTTCACAACAGTGAAGTAAATGACGTGGCTTGTGGTTTTGCTTACCCTTGGCTTAGAACGTCGTGACACCGCAAGGCATAGGCATGTACTTCACCGTGCCAGCGAACCTCAGAGAACAAGAAAAATGTAAAGTGTATTTCGGGAGGAAAAAGCTGGATACGGAACAACGGGAGGGAGGAGAGCAGAGAACCGCAGTCACCTCGATACCACTTCTTTGTCTGTTCCCTTTCTTACCTTTTTCTTTCGCCCGACAGTTTTTTGCGCAGCGACGATGACCAAAAGTAGGCCAGTCGTCTGCAAGTGTGTGTGTGTCGATTTGCCACAAGACAAATCATTCTGGTTTTCGCATATTAAAGGGAGAGGAGGGACAAAGAGAGAAAGAGAAACACGAAAAGTGTTGGATAAGATGAGTCTAAAACACAGTGTTTAGCTCACCTTCAAAAGGTATGAATGGAATTAAACCTTTTTTGAAAAAAAAACAAAACAAAAAAAAAAAAAAATGTGTTCGGTTGTCTTTTACAACTTTTCTACACCTTTTTGTTTTTTTTTGCTTTTTTTGCAGCTTTCAGGGGAAATAATAATGGTTCTTTGATGTAATTTTTGGGTATATTTTTGTATGCTGTATGCAAAATCGCCGATCCGAGATAGGTCTTTTTTTTTGGACACAACATTGCCCGAAGGATTAGGGTGAAATTGCCTTCTGTGTTGCCACATCACGCAATCCACTCATTTGCTTTGTTTTTTTGCGACTTTGCCCTGTGGACTTAGCCAAAAAAAAAGGGGGGGAAGAAGAAAAAGAAAGAAATAATGAAAGCAAGTCATTAACAAGGTTGTCGGTGGATAAAATGCTTTGTGGGTGAGATACTAGCATTTTCACAATTGTCCACGAACGTCTTCTTTTTTTTTTTTGGGTTCTCTTGTGCGTTGGTTATTTGAGTGATGGATAAAATGTGAGGCAGCAAAATCGAAAACAGTGGGTAGGGTTTGGGAAAACCTTTTTACCATCCGCGAAGAGAGGGGAAAAACAAAGAGAGAAAAATAGAGAAAACGGTTATAAGATGATCCTCAGCCTCTCGTTGCTTGGTCACCTTTTTGAAAAAAAAAAAAAAAAAAAAAAAAAAAGAGAGAGAAAATTTGAAAGATGAATGTGCCTCTCTCAAAGAAAAGTGTCGAAACGCCACACGATTTAACAAAGAAAAAAAGAAAAAAAAAAAAAGAAAAAGAAGAAGAAAACCTGGTTTAGATGGTCCCTGAGGGGGGAATGAACCTTTTGTTCGCTTTTTTTTTTTTTTTCTCTGTATCAGCTTATACTTGTTGTTGTAAAATTTGTTGGAATTACTGTAGTATGTTGTCCTCATTTCTTCCATTTTTTCGTGGGGAACTTGGCAATCAAAACATCTACATTTCACAACTTTTTTGGGATATAAAAACAAAACTAAAACAAAAGTCCTCAAAAACTGTGGATCTAGAGGAATGCAGCGAATTCGTTATTAGAGCTGGGACCAACAAAATAAAAGGTTGGTAATATTGGCCATAGACTATCTAGCCTAGGCGGAGAAGACACAACAATGGTGTTGTCTCTAAAAAAAAGAAACTTTATTTGAATTTTTTTAACTACTAAGCTGCCTGATAACGGGATTTGCCTCAAAAAAGCAAACAAAAAAAAATGTTGACATCGAAAAATGGTGTGTATGTGTCCGTAAATCAAAAGGAGGTTGTTTTTAAACTTTGGTCTGTTTTTTTTTTTTTTTTTGTGTATTGATCGCTTTGTTTGGAACAGAGCTTTTTTTCTTGCTTTTTTTTGTTGTAAAATGTGCAGTTGCCACCTACACTATTTTATGGGGGGGGGGGTTTTTTGTGGGGGAGAAGGAGAGGAGAAAGAGAGAAAAAAAAAACCCCTGTTCTGGAGAGCATATTGGGGGGAAGAGAGGGTTTTTTAGGAGTGAAGGAATAAAAAAAAAACAAATATTTTTCATGACGTGTGCATCACTGTGCACGTTATCAAAATTGAATAAAAAAGACGGTGTCCCATCTGTTGCGTACTGCCCATCAAAAAAGAAAAAGTGAAGTTTACAGTGCAAAACGCCTCAGAGACGCAGGCACTGACACTCGGAAAAGAAAAAAAAAGAAAAATTTTGAACCAAAGCCTCGCCTTAGTCGCCTTTATCGGGGTTTTAAAAAATGCTTGAAAATCAGCATTTTTTAGTGTGTTTTTTTGGTTGGTATTCGCGGGAGGGATGGGAGGAGAAGGGGTGGGGGCTCTGAACAGTGCTCTGGGGGGCACTTCATTCCACCTTTCATCGGAAGGATTCGGTTGGGTAATGGAAAGAAAAAAATGGGACGAAAAAATTCAAAAAGAAAAATTGAAAGATGAATGTACCTCTCGTGCACACATATCTTGTAAAAAAAAATCAAAAAACAAAACAAAAAACCACTTCGGGCAATTGGAGGGAAGGGAAAGAGGGAAGATGGGAGAGAGCGGTGGGGAGATGGGTAGGGATTTGGGTGTTTGCTATTTCGGGATTTTTTAAAAAAAAAGGGGTAACAAAAGGGGTAGTAGTGAAAGCAGGTGTGTGTGGGGGTGGTGGGTCTGTGGAAAAAACGAGAAAAGAAAAGAAAAGAACGAGAAAAACATTGTGCTGACGCTCCTAAACTTCTTATGATTAGGACACCTCAAAACACTGTTATTGACACCTCAAAAAAAAAGAGGGGCTATTTTGAGTCAAGGGGGGTTTTGAAAGTTTGTTTTTGTTTTTTTGTTAACTCTGTTTGAGTCAAGGGGGGTGGAAATTTGAGAAACTCGAGGTCGGGTTGGGGGGGTTATTTTTGTTTGTGTTTTGGCACCAGAAAAAAAAAAGAAGGGTTTTTGAAGATGAACTTAAGCATCTCGTACTTAGTCTGATTAGATGTGCTTTGTCACCTTAAAAGGGGACATAATCAGGTAGATCATGAAAAAATGAAAGGGGAGTTTGAAAATGTTTTTTGTATGTTTCGGAATGAAACATACAAAAAACAGAAAAGGTAGGGGAACACAAGAGAACGGGAAATCGATACAAAAGAGGAGAGGGTGTGTGGGGAGTCTGAAAAGGGGTGGGGGGCAGTTTTTTTTTATTTTAATTTTATCACTCCGGGGGGAGGGTCCCTTAAAGTCCAGTATTCCCAGGATTCTCAGGAAATTCCAGGGATTTTCACGAAACCGTATTTGCAATTTGAGGGTCAAAAGTCAAAATTTCCAAATTTTGTGTGCCACACGCGAGTTGTAACGCGAGAGTTTTAAGGGTTATGATGTCCCAAGCACTTGATATGTTTTGCTTTGTTTTTTTTTTTGTTGCGGGTTTGGGGATTACCTAGGAAACACAGGATTTCGGGGACCCTCCCTCTTTCTCTTTTTTTTTGAAAAAAAAGAAATACAAAATGGTGTGGCACGTTACCCTACTTTTCAAGTACATACACACTACATAAGAACTACACAAAAATGACTTTTTTTTGGGCGTGTTTAAGGGAAAAAATATTTTTGTGAAGTGACTTTTTTTGGGGGGTCCGGGGGGGCGGAAAATTTTTTTCACCACCATGCCTACAAAAAATCGGGATTTTTTTTTTTTGTTTTCGGTTCTTCCGAGTCTGTGCGTGCTGTGATGGGGTCACTTTGCGCTGAGAAATGAGTTTTTTCTGACCTGAAATGCATGTATCAGTTTTATACAGGCCATTTTCAGGTTTTGTGTGTAAAATATGGTCAGTACTTGACTTTTGAAGGAAAACTGCAGAGGTGAACATGGGAGCAGTTTGCATAGCTGCGAACTTTGTTGCATGTTGTGACCCACCATTTGACGGACGGAGCTCGTAGAACCCAATGAGGAGTGAGAAAGAAGGATATGGTCAAATAAAAAGTAGCGTACCGTGCGCCTGCGGCGCAAACTTGCATTACACCCTTCCCATGACATAGCTTGGCTGTAAAAAAAGGTGCATTTTTAAGCGCAATTTTTTGAAATGTTGCGTACCGTGGCTTCGCCAGAACGCAGTTTTCTCGAAGTCTTCTTGCTCTTGAACATTGCAAGTCGGAAAATGGGATACTCTCGCACGGGTTTTGGAGGCCGCGGTCGTGCACTCCCCGTCTTCGGTTGCTGTTGAACAAGGATTCTCTCTCCTGGACCACATCTACGCAAAGAGACGCCACCGCCTTTCTCACAGCACTATTGAGAAGCTGATGATTCTTCATGAACAGGCACCCGAGTTTAACACCGAAGAGATGGGGAATATTCTTGAACACGCTGTTGCCCTGTTTCTCAGCAACAAGCGTCACAGGTTCAAGAGAAAACGGAGGGCGGAGGAGTTGGAAGACTTCGCTTCCCCCGTATTTGTTTCCGGAATTGAGCTTATGAGGACCTTTTTCGCGCGCTGTTCGAAACGTATCAGGCAAAAAATAATAATGATTTTCACCACCAGCCATGGACCAAGGTCGAAAAATGTCTGATTCCTGTGTAGAAAACCCCGTAAAAAAAACCGGAATTCCAAGCCCGAAAAGTGCGATTTTTGTAGCTGTTTAGCGTCAGGCCTGCTCTAACACAATGGGTGGGAAAAAATTTTTTACCCCCCCTTTTTTATAATACATAAGCACTACATAAGAACTACACAAACCTGACTTTTTTTTTGGGGCGTGCCACACCACAAAAGGGAAAGAAAAAATGAAAATGAAAGAAAAAAAAAAAAAAACTTACCTCCTTCCAGTACTCGAGGTTCTTTTGAAATTGATGTTTTCCCCTCTTGTGGGAGAGTGGTTATGATGTTGTTGCTTGTTTGCTTGTTTCGCTTTTTTTTTTTTTTTTTTTTTTTTTTTTTTGCGGTCACCGAAAAAGAAGGGAAGATTGTAGAAAAAAATTCGGGCTTTTTTTGCTGTTGTTAGTAAATAGATACGATATGAGGGAATCTCTGTAATTACACCTCACTATTTTTTTTTTTTTTTTTGAAAACTTGGTTGTATAGTGTTAGCCACCCAAGAGTGTGCACTCCACCATTTCTTTTTTTTTTGGTTGTATCGACAATCTCTTTATCCCTACTGGTATAAAGCGATCTGTATCTCAATATCAGGGCCGAAGCCCTTTTTTTTTGTACTACGGAAGGCATCGCAGAATCATGCAAACCCTTCAGAGTAACTTTATTAAATTATTTTGGTTGTTTGAAAAACTTGGTTGTATTTAGTGTAGAGTGGGGCCACCCTAGAGTGTGCTCCAACTATTGATTGTGTGTAACCTAACCCTTCGGTTGTGGTTCACATATTGCTTTGATCATCATACTAACAAAAAAAAGAAAAATAAAGAAAAGTTTATAAGATGACCCTAAGCCTCTCGTTGCTTAGTCACCTTAAATAAAAAAAAAACGGAGAGAAAGAGATGGAAGACGAGCAGAACAACAATATTAATAAAAAAAAAGCTCTCGGGCAAGCACTTTGCATTATATTTTCTGACAGAAAGAAAATTTTTTTTTTTTTGAGCGAAACAAGAAAAAGAAAGACAACAACAGGAAACGGGGAGGTGGAAACGGGTCTGTTTTGCTATATTATTATTTTTTTTTTTTTTGCACAACGGAAAGGAAGGGGGAATGCAGGTTAATATGAGCACCAGAGGGATTGTCGGATCTGGGGGGGAAAAAAAAGACTCGAGAAAAAAAAAAAACACACACTTTTGAAAGAATGAATTGTCGAACGGGCCTCCACAATACAACTTCGCCTTTTGACAAATTGTTGGAGTAGTGTAGTTGCCTCGGTTTGTGTAGCCACACGTCAAATTTCAGGGGGAAATTAGGTAGCTATTCTGTCAAAAATATTGTCTTCAAATAAGAGTCTTTTGAGTAGCCAACAAGGGGAAAGTTCCAACTGGTACAATGCAACGAATAAGAAAAAACGAAAGGATCGTTGGTTGGTGTGCAGTTGGCGTCAACCAAGAAATTCCATTACAGGGAATGTCTACACGAAAAATAATAAATACAGTAATCTTGAAAGACGATACCGGGGCTAACGAACGCCTAGAAATAAAAAAAGAAGGAAGAATAGCGTATAAGATAATCCTTAGCATTTTTTGAAAGTGCTTCGCCACCGAAATAATAACATTAAATAAGCAACAAAAAGATGAAAAAATATATTGTGTGTTCAAGTACAGAAAAAAATAAAATAAACGCTCCGTTTAAGAACGGTTCGGACCTAAGCCTCTGAATGCGTGGTCATAATAATTATCCCCTCATCTCATCTCAACGTAAAGAAGCGGGTGTGTGTAGTAAAAATGAAAAAATAAAAAATAAACTGTGCGCAAGACTGTCATTATTTTGTTTTCCTTTTTCGAAAAGAGAGAAAAAAAAAATCGATAAAAATCGTGGTATCCGTCCCGTCTCCACGCGTTTTCTTTGGCACAATACACCCCGTAAGGCTCCTAAAGGGCCCACGCTGTTAGATAAAAAGGGGGAGTGTCTAGGGGAAAATCAGTAGTTTCTTTTTGATAATTTTGTTGGAAATATGTGCATCTTGCCGTAGCAAAAAAAAACAGCTCTCCGCGTTCATTTTAAAATATTTCATGGCATGGTTGTTGGAAAAAATAACAACAACAGAAAAAAGGATTTTTTTTTTAAAGGGGGAGATGCAAAACCTTAAAAATAGTGGAGTATGTGTTCAACTGCTCCATATCGATAGATTGTTGGAGTAGTGTAGTTGCCTCGGTTTTATGTTGCCACAGTTTTGTGCAATATCCACTTTTTTTTTTCTGTATTGCCCACCTGATTTTTACCCCGCGTATAGGCGAGTAAAGGCGCGTACAGGCCCGTTATGGCCAAACCTCACCCATTTTTCCCAGCCTTTACGCGCTATACGCGCCTATACGCGGGGTAAAAATCAGGTGGATTGTACAGTCCTGACAAAAAAAATGAGTTTCTTGTTGCTCTATTCAAAGTTTGTCAGCGTTTTCATCCCCCTCATTGTTTTTTGTTCAACTCCCTTAAGAGTAGAGAGCTTTTGTGATATCATTTCACCAAATTTCAGGCAAAGTCAGAATCATCGTAGAAGAGAAAAAAGATACAGACGCATTTGGAGAGAAAGAGACGGTTTTAAAAATAAATCAATAATAAGAGAGAGAGAGAGAGAGAGAGAGAGAAAATTGTTGAGATGAACATCAGCGAAGCGCGTTTGTTCACCTATAGAAAAAAAAATACACAAATCACATAATGGACACTGTGCATCGTTTTGTTTATTTTTTGACTATTTTTTTTAATACTGGAGTACGTACCGATAAGCAGTATTTACGTTCTCTACAGAAAATCAAAAGAGAAAAACGAAATGCAGCATGACCATCGTTCACAAACTCAAAGGTTAAAAAAAAAAAAAAAAAAATGGGAAAGATAGATGCAAATTTGTGTCTTGCCACCTTCATCTCCCCCCCTTTTTTTTTTTTTTTTTTTTTTTGATAAATTGTTGGAGTAGTGTAGTTGCCTCGGTTGTGTTGCCACAGTTGTGCAATCTCCACTGTCAATTTTTTTTTTTTTTTTTTTTGAAAAACTTCGTTGTATTATTGTAGTATAGCCACCCGTGTACTCCACTACATTTTTTTTTGTTGTCTTCCCTGGCAGGGTTTTTTTGAACGGGGTTTTTTATAAAGTTTTGTGATTGCTTTTTTTTGCGCCAAAAAATCGATCTGAGAGCTATTCTAACGGCCTGTCGTTCCCCCCTCTCTGGGGGGGTTGGAAAATGCCGTCAGAAGAAGAAGAAAAAAAAGGGAAAGTTTGTCAAGATAAGAGATAAGATAAGCCCCGTTGTGCATAGTCACATAAAAGAAAAGAAAGAAAAGCAAAGAACGGTCCCTTTGCAATGAACAACGTACCTATCACAGAAAGTTCAGAAACATTTTTTTTTTGATAGATGAATATTAGCCTCTCACGTAGAGTCACCTTACCTTTCTTCAGAGGGACGAATATCAATAGAGAGAAAAAAGGTTGGAAAGATGAAGCTAAGTCTCCGCTTAGTCACCTGAAGAAAAAATATGAGTAGGGACAAGTCTGAAGTTCTGAAAGGTCAGAAGTGTTGTGTGTATGTCGCGCTGTGGGAGGTATATGGGAATATTTTTTTGAAGGGACGAGAAGGGGATAACGCATATTGGTTGGGGAAGAAAAAAAGAGAAAATTTGATATGAACGTGACTCTCATGCACGCACATCTTAAAAAAAGAATGGGGTTTGGATGGGTTATGAAAAGTTTGCTTTTTTTTTTTTTTTTTTGCGAAAAAATGGGGGGACAAAAACAACAAAAACAACAACAAAAAAAAATGTGCAGAAGAGCTTTTTTTATGTGCGAAGAGAAAAGAAAAGATAAAAAGAAAGGGGGGGTAGGAAGACCCATTATAAGCTTTTGTTTGTGATTTGGCCACCTTTATAAAAAGAACGAATTTTTTTTTAGTTTTGGTTGGTCACTTATGGAGTTAATTATTGGGTCATGAAAAGGGCTATCTGATAGGGAAGACGCTACCGTATCTCTAGCCTTTCGGAATATATCTCAGTTTTTATGTTTGTTGAAAAAAGAAAATAACAAATAGAAAGAAAAGAGAACAGCTTTTTTTTTGTGTGAAGTACCCTAAACCTCGTCGTTGTGTGCATTTAGAGAGGAGGTGTGTGGGTATGGTTACATGGACCACGAGGTCCTAACCTTCCAAAGAACAAGCAAAGAGGGATGGAGAAAGAAAGTCGGGTAAGACACTAAGTCTCAAAAAAAGGTACTTAGTTTCCTAAAAATAATCGTGTGTGTTGATATGTGCATTAATAAGTCACGCTGGAGGTTCCTTCTCCGCGTGTGGGTTATGTGTGTGTGTTGGTT
Organism: Rhynchopus sp. YZ270_cl-10; assembly: GCA_964035575.1. Taxonomy (NCBI): domain Eukaryota; phylum Euglenozoa; class Diplonemea; order Diplonemida; family Diplonemidae; genus Rhynchopus; species Rhynchopus sp. YZ270_cl-10. Next base: position 1,117,055 of record OZ037895.1, on the reverse strand, counting down.
CTGCATGTGTTCGTTCAGTTGGTGATGCAGGAAGGTGTGTTACGTAGGAATACGAGAGGGGGCGTTGGCCCACATCCCTTTTTTTCATTTCATAATAAATTATTGTGTCGGGGTTCTTCCCGTTTTTAAGATTTTTCAAAACATCAAAATTAATTTTTTGTTTTGGTTTTCACAAAAAGCCGAAAAACTTTTTGTGCAAAACTGCACAAAAAAAAAAAGAGGTCAGAACGATAGAAATGAACAGTTGCTAGCCCATCTATTAACATCCAAAACCCCTTTTTTCTCTTTTGGCCTGTGAATGTTTTTTTTTTTTTTGATAAATTATTGGAGTAGTGCAGTTGCCTCGGTTGTGTTGCCACAGTTGTGCAATCTCCACTTTTTTTTTCATGCTTCTTGGGGTCTGTTTGACCCGCCCCCCACGTTCCAATTTTTGCGGTGTGGGGGGCGTGGGGGAAAATGTGAAGAAATTCATTGCAAACGCCACCAGGACGCAGGCACTGAAAGAAAAAAAAAAAAAAGTGAAAGGGTGTGTGGAGTATGAAACTCTCTGGTACACAAAGTATTATAAATTTTTAGAAAAAGAGAGGGCTATTTTGATGAACGGACCTCACTTCTTTGGGAAGGGGGGGAAAAAAAGCAAATAAAAGTGAAGGTGACAGTGCAAAACGCCTCTGGGACGCAGGCACCTGACACTCCGTGGGTTTATCGAACCCCGGAGTGTTGCACAATGGGAAGGAAAAAGAGAGAGAGAGGGAGGGTGAAAAAATTTAAACAGATGAAGGGTGCCCATCGGGCGCACGTAAATCCTCATAAATTTTGTTTTTAAAAATTTTTTTTCTCTTGAAAAAAAAGAGGGTTTTTTTGCCGCCCATTTCTGCGAAATCAGCCGGCCTGTTCGCGGGGTAAATCGATGATGAGGGTGGCGAAAAGGAATAAAGGGGTAGAGGTGAGGTGAAGGGTGGAGGCAGTGCAGGCAACTCAACAGATGTACCCGATGTGGCACAAAAGAAGAGAGAAAAAAAAAGTGAAGTTGATAGTGCAAACGCCTCTGGACGCAGGCACTGAAAAAAAGAGAGAGAGAGAGAGTGTGTTGGTAATATGACCCTCAGCCGTGCGTTGGTCACCTAAAAGATAGCTTTTTAAGAATATGTTGTTCGAACACAACTTCTGTGAAAGCAAAAATTAAATAAAAAAAAAATGGGGAAAGGGAGAAGGGGAAAAAAAAAGCTAACGTAACTCTTGTTACAAAGTCCGTAGTTGGAGAGAAAAAGGGTAGTCCACGGGGTCTGGGGTTAAAAATAGAAGTCAACTCCATTAACGCCACGATTTATTTATTTGTTTTTTTTTCCACCCCCCCTTTTTCTTTGTGTCGGAACCCGGGTTTAGTTGGGCCTTATAATATCTTATGAATTTTGAAAAATTGATGACGTGTAGCCACCTCGCTTTTTTCTCGTGTGAACTCCACGCTTTTTATTTGGAAATAGGGCGATGCGCATTTTTTTTTTTTTTTGACCTCCCTTTCCCTGTTTAGATCTTTTTTGAAAAAAAAAGAAAGCATTAAAATGTGAAGAAAAATACCAAGCAAGAAGATCTGAAGGGTGCAAACTCCGTCAGTCCGCAGTGGTACATTCTTGAAACATTATTGAGCTTTTTTTCCCCTTCTTTTTCTTCTTTGCAGTCGTATTCGCGTGGATAAAAACACCCTGGAATGTGATAACACCACTGTACACAACTGTTCTTTAAAAAAAAACTGCACCTCGTAAAAATTCTTTCCTTTTTAAAAATAGGCATTCTGGAGAGCCATTTTTTCGCAACTATATTTTTTTATTATCTTTCAGAAGCATCTCTCGCAAAAAAAAAAGAAAAATGACGTTGAAGGTGTAAAATATGTCGGGAGGACCAAGGTCAGGGAAATTCCACAAAAAAAAATAGAGAGAAAAAAAAAAAGTCAGGTAAGACGAATCTAATTCCCAAAACAATAGTGCATCCCAACAATTTATATACACAATAAATGGGAGCGTCCGCGAAAGACCCCCCCCCTAAAGCTAACATCCATGCTTATTGGTATTTCACTAATTAAAATTTTGGTATTTTATAAGATTTTTTTTTACAATGAACTCAGAGTTAAGTTTCTGAGTTCATTAAAAAAAAAATCGGTGAAAAATTCCGAGTAGGTATTAATTTAGATAGGAAAAGCTATGTCAGCAGCTATGTGTCCCCTTATTTTACCTGTAAATACTAAGGATATAGGAAGGAATTCACTAATATCTGTCTCTAAACCCATTATCAAAAAGGGGGGGAGGAAAGGGGGGTGGAGGCTTGTCGCCCCCTCCGAACACTCTAAATAGAGCGCGAAAGAGCTTCACGCTCCGGGTCGTCTGCGGCGACGTCGACTTTCTCGCAGAAAACCCCCTTTTTTGAGTGACCCTATTGACCTCCGTGATGAGTCTCTCCAAGAGTTACAGACAATTGTCCGCCTGTTCCTCCTCTTCCTCCTCCGTCTCGCTGTCACTGTCCTGAGGGTGTCGCTGATGCAACTACAGGAGTAGTAAACGGCGGACACCCCTTTTCTCCTGGTGGTTGTCTTCTGCATATGGAGGGACATATGCTTCGAGCTACACACCTCGCGCATCCAGCTCCTCGCGCCCCACCCTTTGCCCCCCTGCCAGTGGACCCCTGCATACACCTGCAGCTCGGCGAAGTTTTTTTGGCCTCGGAAAGGCCGGGTTTTCAGATCCTGAGCGAATGCTTTGGCTGCTGATTACATTTCCCCCTGTTGTGTTGTTCTATGGGTGGTTATATGGGTGTTTGTGAGGATTTCCTTGTTTTTCCTTAGTATTTACAGGTAAAATAAGGGGACACATAGCTGCTGACATAGCTTTTCCTATCTAAATTAATACCTACTCGGAATTTTTCACCGATTTTTTTTTTAATGAACTCAGAAACTTAACTCTGAGTTCATTGTAAAAAAAAATCTTATAAAATACCAAAATTTTAATTAGTGAAATACCAATAAGCATGGATGTTAGCTTTAGGGGGGGGTCTTTCGCGGACGCTGCCAAATATAAAAGAGAAGAAGAAAAAAAAAAGTCGTTTTCGTTTTTAAAACGAGGTACCTATGATAGGGAGAGGCCTGTCGAGCTTGCAAAAAAAAAAAAAAAAAAAAAAAAAAAAAAAAAAAAAAAAAAAAAAAAAAAAAAAAAAAAAATGTATTTTTCTGTTTTGTTTCATGAATGTCACATTGTTAAAAAGATCAGGGAGGTATTTTGGTATTATACCCACTTCCCTTTTTCTGCTTTTTTTGTTTTTTGTTTTTTTTTTGTCACATTACACATTTGCACACCATTCGTTTTAAAACGCAGATAGATGGTATTACCCACCTGAAGCGATTTTTTTTGTTTTATATTTTATTTCGAAAAAATTTCGTGGCAACGTTAAAACACACAGAGAATTGCCTCTCTGGGTTTTGCCACATCGTAAAAACCTTTTTTTTTTTAAATCTCCCCCCGCCTACGTACCCTCAACGCTCTTTAAAGGGGGGGGGCAAATGCAAATACAAAAAAAAAAAAAAAAAAAAGCAAAGCAATGATGACACCTAGAAGAGGGCTGTGTTGCCTTTTTTTTTTTTTTTTCATTTTTCTTTTCTTTTTTTCCTTCAATACTTTGTTCCCGTATGTTGGGGGGGAGTTTGAATGTCTGTTTTGTACTCTTTGTTTTTGCTTTGTATGTGGGGGAGGTTCTGTCTTTCGCGCCAAAAAGGATTTATTGTAGTAGCTCAACACCCCCCAAGGAGGTGGGGATTTGACGACATGGATGACATCCGAAAAGGCGACGGGGGGGGGGGGGGAATTTTGAGAACAGAACACACGTTTCGGCAGAAATTCTTGAGGGTTTGGCTTCCCGGCTTCCAAAAAAAAAAAAAAATATAGGTGGGGTAACTGAAGGTGGGGATGATTCGCACTTCTCTTGCGTACTTTGTACCCCCCCCCCATTCTGCCACACCCAATAAATGGAAATACAGCACCTCGTCCTCGTACTCATTTGTGCTTCTCACGCCATACTGTTGTGTATGTGGGCGTGAAATTTGGTTGGAGGGAAGGAACCTCTCTAAAAAAAAAAATGTCATAACTGCCGCTCCGTAAAAAAAGGGATTTTTTTTTTCTTTTTTGAAACAAGATGAATGCGCATTTTGTGCACATAAAAAAAAAAAAAAAAAACACATCAAAAAAGAAAGGGGTTTTTATAAGATGAACCTAAGCCTCTCGTGCTCGGTCTGATTAGATTACTTAATGTTTTGAAAACATAAGATATTCTCTCGTGCTTAGTTACCTTAAACAAGAAAAATATTCCAATAAAACCCGAATAAAATTCCATTTATCAGATTTTGTCGGAAAAGGGGGCTTTACGTCACTCACAGTGTTTTGTTTTATTTTTTTTAAAAAAATTGCCAGAAGTAATAGCACAACAAAAAAAAGGATGTGAAAAAACGGAAAATCCCTTTGGGAGCGGAGGGAGCGAATAGAGAGAGAGAACGTTGTTATGTCACAAGAAGAAATGTTTCAAAATAAATAAATAAAGTTGAAAACGAAAATCAAAGGAGAGACGAGGGGCGTTCCCATGGGGGTCTGGAATTTTTTTCTTCACAAAAAATAAAAATCACACAAAAATAAAAACCCCAGAATTTCAGAATTCGCAAAAAAAAATTTTTACAAAAAAATCTTCACGGAAATTCATCGTCTGGCATAAATGTACTTTCATAAAAAGTCGCGTCTGTGAACACACGCCGCCAGACCCACGGGAACGTCCCAGGAAGGGGGGGATTTTTTTTGCAGGGGGAGAATGGGGGACAAAGTACAGGAATTACCCTCAATGACAAGAGAAACATTTTTGTTTTTTAGATGAACCTAAGCCTTCCCGTGCTTCGTCACCTTTTAACCGAAGAGAATAGCACTTGTTTTTTGTAAGATACAGGCATCTCTCTCGTCAGTAGACTACACCTATCTGACAAAAAAAAGCTTTGGATAAGATGATCGTAAGCTACTTCCGTGCTTCACAACTTAACCAACTTTTCTCTTTGAAAACGAAAAAAAAATGGGATTTTTTTTTTGAAAAAAAAGGTACACTGTGTTGAGATATTCACAGACATCCCGATGAAGTTGATAAAAAAAAAAATTATAAGAAAAAGCAAGGAAAAGATATCAAAAAAAAATCAACAGCTTCTTGGGGGGGACACTTTCTGCTATAGAAAGACCACGTTCGCTTCAATATGATACAGTTGGAGGTTTATGTAGAGATATGAACAAATGAACATCAATTTCGAAGTACTTTCCGAAGAAAGCAACACGAAAAAGAAGGAATGAGATGTGCCTCAAAGTGCACAACACATCATGTGAAGAGAGGAAAAAGAGGGAAGAAGGTGAACCCAAGCCTCAGAGTGCTTTGGTCTCGAAAGGGAGGGAAAAATTCAAAGAAAAGTTTATAAGATGATCCTAAGCCTCTCGTGCTTAGCCACCTTACTTCAAAATGAAGGGTCAATATATGACCCTTTTCAAGCAAGAAAAATGTCAGTCAAGAAAAAAGTGAAGTTGATAAAGTAAGTACAAACGCCTCTGGGACGCAGGCACTGAAACGAAAAGAAAAAAAAAATGGTGGTTGATAATGTGCTCTCGGCGTGCAATATAGTTTTTTTATAAGAATGGAGACAGTGTGTATGCGCACACACAAAAAAAAAAAACTCGACGGAAAAAAAAAAAGGCCTTATGATAATACCAAAGCTGCTGAAAACAAGATTTAAAAAAAAAAGAAAAAGAAAAACGCTCGGAGGGTTCGAAGGAACCTCTCGAATACGTTTTTCTTTTTGTTTTTTTTTTCCCTGCACCTTTTACTGGTTCACGCGAATTATTGCGAAAGCAGTATAGCCTCGCCAAATAAAAACAAGGAGAAAATAGAGAAAGAGCGAAGGGATAAAAAGAAGAGAAAAAAAAATGGTTTGTGGATGTGCAAAGGCAAGAGGAAAGAAATTACAACAGAACGTGAGAATAGAGAGTATGTAATATTCATTTCCCCTCCAAAATTATTCTTTTTTTTTTTTTTCACGGGTCGGGAAAGATCTTTTGTCTTTTTTTGTCTTTTTTCGAGAATCTCGGGAGAAAAAAAAAAAAAATCAAGATTTTCAGGATTTTTGTCTTTTTTTTTCAGGATCTCTCGAGATCTTTGAGATCTTTGAAAAATCCTGAAAAAAAAAGGAAAAAAAGAGAAAAAAAGATGAAAAAGATCTTGAAAATCTTTTTTTTCTCAAAAAAAAGATAAAAAAGATTTTTGGGATTTTGAAAAATCTTTTTGGGAAAAAAAAAAAAAAAGATTTTGAAAATCTTTTTTTTTTTTTTCAAAGATTTCTCAAGATCTCGAGATTTTTCATGAAATTTCATGGATTTTTCCAGGATTTTTCAGGATTTTTTCAGGATTTTCCCAGGATTTTCAAATCTTTTCTCTTTTTTTTTTTCTCCCAAAAATCTTTTTTTTTTTTTTTTTTTCGGGAGAAGAGGATTTTTTTTCTCGAAAAAAAAAAAAAAAAAAAAGATCTTTCCCGACCCGTGTTTTTTTGTCACAGAAAAGACAAAAAACTATAGTATAGTAAGAGAGTAACTGGTTTAAAATTATTTCAAAATACATTCTACTGAATAGAAGGTAATAATAGGGTCTAAATGTACCCAAACTTTAAAAAAAAATACAAAAAAAAAATCAAAATACAAAATGTTTGTAAGATGAGTCTAGTCTCACAGTGTTTAAGGTTAACTCTTCCCATCTTGAGAAAAGAAAGAAAGAAATATCTGTTAGAACGATGTGATGCCTCACGTGGACACATAAAAATAAAAAAAAACCAATCGACTAATCTCCCGTCTCGTTTTTTGAAAACTTGGTTGTATTAGTGCAGCCACCCTAGAGTGTACTCCACTATTGATGAGCCTAGTCTCACAGTGCCTTTTTTTTTTTTTTTAGTCTGGTTTATCGGATAAACGTTACAAATGAGTAAAAACATAGAGAGCAGATAGAACTAAAAAAAATCCGCCGCAAAATGCCTTTTGAAAATCTGCCCTGATTCTTTTTTTTTCGCTCCTCTGATAGTTAGTTAGATGACTGTACCCCCCATAAAAGGGGTAAGCATCTGACAATAAACAACAAAATAAAAAAATGCAATAAAATATGACGATTAGAAATGAACTTATTATAAACAGAAAAAATAAAACTGGCTGAAAAAGAAACGGCAAATAAAAAAATACAGCATTTTTTTAGAAAGCAACGAAAAAGGCTGCCCGCCGTCCCTCCTAATATTATTTGTCGGATGGGTAAAGAGGAGAAGGAAGCGCAAAGCAATGGGACTCGCTGGTTAGAGAAGTACCTAGAACTGGCTAAAGAGACAGAAATAATAAAAAAAAATGTAAAAACTGTAGGTGTTGATGCAGGCACCTCCGACTGACCCAGCCATCCGGATGAAAGCACAGTACCCTGCGGCCTACAACAGTAAATACAAAAAAATAATATACTGTAGGAGATGGGGGAAAATTGTTTGTGTTTTTTGCTTTTTTTGCTATAAAAAAAAAAATTGAAAAATTGACAACGTGTAGACACCACATCTGTGTGAACTCCACGCTACATTTTTTGAATTTTTCTGAATTTCTGCCCCAATCTGTGTGACGGGTCGAGTTATATAAGTTTGTGCAATAACGACTCTGGGATGCACCTTACACGAACACCTTGAAATATGAGGTGGAGTGCCCTATGCTTTGTACCCATCTTTGAAGATGATTAAGCTTCTGCAACCGAAGAGGAGAGAGGGAAGACATGAAGACAATGCTGTTGGATTCAAAAAAAAGGTGGTTTTTTTTTTGTTCAAGTATGTATCCTGGCAAGAAAAAAATAAGCAAAAAGAAAAATAGAGAAAACGAAGCAAACAAACAAAAAAACAAGAACGCAAAAAGAGAAAAAATAACACCCTGTGAATCCAACGAAAAATAGTATTTAAAAATATGGAAACTCCCATCACCTAAGAAAGAGTCATCAAAAGAAAATAATCAGATTTGAACCTTTCTCAAAAAAAAAAAAAAAAAAAAAAAGGCACGCACTCTCGCCCTCCTGCTCCTTTCTTCACCTCAATAAAAAGCCTTGGCGCATTTTATTTTTGGTTATCGACGATCCAATCTTAGAGGTTGGTTTGACCGAACATCAAATATCGCTGAAAAGAAGGGCCAGAACAGTTGTAAGATCCTAAGCCTCAAAAAGCTTAGTAACCTTTTTAAATGGGGTAAAGAAAATGACCACTTGACTTGTTTCTTCGCCCACCCCGTTGCCCTTTCCTCCTCTATGTACTTCACTACCTCACAAAAGCAATACGCTGTAAATACACAAAAAAACAGCTGCAACCCGAACTACACGGCGGACTAGTCTAGGGGACTACCTGGGTGTTTGTCAGGAGCGACAAAACAAAAAAAAAAAAAACTGTTTTCTGATAGACAGCAAAAAAAGAGCTTTTTGTGAAAGTGGTTGTGTGGTGGCGGATGGGGGGTGAGGGGGGAAACATGTCTTGGTCTTTCAAAAGGGTTGGGTGAGAGGGGGAAATGTCAAATAATGTAAACGATGATGTTAAGGAAGGGGGAGAGAGAGAAAAACGACACATTTATTGTGTGCATTTCAAAAAAAGATGTGAACCTGTTTCGGTTTGTTTTGTTAAAGGTGTTAAAGTACGGAAATATTGTGTTAGTACGCCGGGTGTAGCATGTAGTGTGTTTTGAGGGTAGTTTTGATACGCTGTGTGTTTTTTTGTTTGATAATGTGTTAGATCAATGTAGCTGCCGAATGGACAGTCTTCACTTTTTTTTTTTTTTTTTTTTTTTTTTTTGGGCAAGCAGAATTTTGATGATCCGTTCCAAGGAACAGTTCTTAATAACACTATATCCACCAACTCTTTTTTTTCCCCCAAATTTTTCGGGTGGGGAGGGGATAGGCACACCCACACGGTGCTCATCTGTGTCTTTCCATCGACTCATACATAGCAAACCACCATGCTTCTTGGGAGGAAGGAGGAGGGAGGAGAGGACAACGTTCCTAAAACGGTCTCCCCTCCCCCATATCCTTCCCCGCCTATCACCTGGTGGATTTCTTGCTGTGATTTTTTTTTGACAAAAAAATACACAAATCTCCACCTATTCTCCCATCTATAAAGTAAGTGAAAAATTTGGGGGGTTTTTTTTTGTTTGCTTTTTTGTAGTTTTAGCAGAAATAAATAAAATGAGGTAAAAAAAATGATGTAATATTCAATAATTATACCTCCCTTTCTTATCGAGAAGAAGGCTTAACAAAGGGGCTGATAATGTAACATTTTTTTAAAACTACGATTAAAGCCACCTGAAGATGGTACCCACTTTTTTTTTTTTTGAAAACTTTGTTGTATTAGTGTCGTCACCCGAGGATGCACCCCACTATACTAACCACTTCGTTTTTTTTATTCAATGGGACACTTTTTTTCTGTTTACAATACAAAACCGGAAGATTTAAATGGGCTTTGAAACTTTGCTTGTCTTGTTGGGGACATAAATCAGAGGGGCAGGGAACACAATAACAAAAAGAAGGTAAATAAATATGAATGTAATGTTAAAAAAAGGTGTAATAAATATCATAGGGATGAAAGTGCAAAACAGAAAGAAGAAAAAAAAGCGCAGCGAGCGCAAATACAATGTGTTGCAAAAAAAGGGTAAAGGGGAGATGTGAGGGGAGATGTGAAAAAAGAAAAGTTGATAGTGCAAAAAAGAAAAGAAAAAAAACGTCTCTGGGACGCTAAGGCACCTGACACTCCCACGGGTTTAATCGTAACCCCACACGACGGTGAAGTAACGGGTGTTACAAGTGAGTTACATGTAACTTTTGTTACATGTAACTCACTTGTAACTCACTTGTAACCCACTTGTAACCCACCAGTTACAACCTGATTTTGCCTGTAATTCATGTATCCCACTTGTAACTCACTTGTAACTCACTTGTAATGGTTTTTCACTTGTAACGTTACTAGTAACTTCACTTGTAATGTACTATACTTCACCGTCGTGCAGGAGTGTTTAACAATGGGGGGGTTGCTTGAACAGGGAAAACTGTAAGCGGGTACACACAGTTATTTCCCACATGAAAGAGAATAGAAAATAAAATCAAAAAAAATGGGAGAGGGAGAAGAGAGAGAGAGAATGTATGAGTGGTCCTCTCAGGCTCACGCACTTTTTGTTGTGTCTACAATCGCCTAAAAACTCACTTCGGGCCAATAGGGTTTGTACTCAATGTTGGCCGAAAGCCTTGGTATGTTTTTTTTTTAAAAACAAAAAGTGAAGTTGACAGCGCGAAACCTCCCCCATATAGGGAGATACGCAGTGAACCCGCCACTAACACAATAAAAAAAATCAAAAAAAAAAAAAAAAAAAGAGAGAAGTTGAACAAAAAAAAAAAAATACAATGCCGGAGAGAAAAGAACCGACCTTTTGTTTTCCAAAAACCAAAATTCAAAAAATAAAAAAAGCACATAATAAAACTTCTTCTGCACAAAAAAAGGGGGGGAGCTGTTGGGGACAAAAAAAAAAACACCGACACCTCTCGAAGGATGTAGGCACAAAGAGAAAAAAGAAAAATAAAAGGAAAACACAAACAAAAAAAAAGGTAAAATACAAAGCGCCTCTCGTGAGAGATCGCCTTGGAAAAAGGGGTGGGTTGGGGAAGTTTTTGTTTTTTTTTTTTTGGTAAATTTTTTTTAAAAAAATTTACTGGGCTTTACTTTGTACCCGGACCTCTTGTTTCTCAGGGGGGGGGGGGGGGGGGGGGTAGGGGAGGGTCACTGTACTCGATAAATGCGATTTTTCCGATTTTGATCCTCAGAACCGCAGAAGTCCCCGAAAACTATACCAAACCACCTAGGGGACCCAAAAAACGCACCAGCGCCCCAGTTTTGACACAGAAACACTCAGATGATGCCTGAAATGCAATTTTTAAAAAATGCCTACAGAACTTGTACCTGCCCACCCCCCGTAGATAGAGCAAATCACACATTCATCACGCCTCAGTGTGGGCCAGGGGCCAGAAAAGCCCCCAAAGCCACATATTTTCACCCCAGAACCTATCCCGAGGGGTACCCAGCCTGTTTCGGGGTGTTTAGAGGGACTTGGTGGAACTTAGAACCATGTTTCAAAAAGGGTACAAGTACTATGCCAAGGGTTTTCCCACCCTAAGGTATCTGAAGCCGTCAAAAAGCGTGAAGTAGGCAATAAATCAAAAAATACCCCCTGAGGTCAAAAAAAACCACACCATAGGCCCATTTGGACCCCAAAAATCGAATTCCGCCCGGTTTTGGGCACTTTTGACCACTTCTGAGCGACTTTTTTGCGTTTTTTAAAAGTGACCACCAACTTGTACCTGCCCACCCCCCCTGTAGATAGAGCAACTCACACATCCATCACGCCTCAGTGTGAGCCAGGGGCCAGAAAAGCCCCCAAAGCCACATATTTTCACCCCAGAACCTATCCCGAGGGGTACCCAGCCTGTTTCGGGGTGTTTAGAGGGACTTGGTGGAACTTAGAACCATGTTTCAAAAAGGGTACAAATACTTGGTCCCTTGAGAGGGCAAACCCTTGGCACAGTACTTGTACCCTTTTTGAAACATGGTTCTAAGTTCCACCAAGTCCCTCTAAACACCCCGAAACAGGCTGGGTACCCCTCGGGATAGGTTCTGGGGTGAAAATATGTGGCTTTGGGGGCTTTTCTGGCCCCTGGCACACACTGAGGCGTGATGGATGTGTGAGTTGCTCTATCTACAGGGGTGGGCAGGTACAAGTTCTGTAGGCACTCTTTTAAAATTGCATTTCAGGCATTATCTGAGTGTTTCTGTGTCAAAACTGGGGCGCTGGTGCGTTTTTTGGGTCCCCTAGGTGGTTTGGTATAGTTTTCGGGGACTTCTGCGGTTCTGAGGATCAAAATCGGAAAAATCGCATTTATCGAGAGATTTAACGTGCAGTGACCCTCCCCTAGGGGGGGGGGGGGGGGGAATTGGTGGGTTGGGCAGGTGGGGTGGGCTTGGGTATGGGGGGATTGTGGAGATAGCTACGGCTATTGAAAATCAGTTATCCTTGCGGGTACTAAAAAAAAAAAAAATTTTTTTTTTTGTTGTGATTATTCTGGGGTATATGTTTTGACGACAGGTAGGTTGCCATCCCTTGCAACACCGTACACTTTAACCTTTGTCCTACGTTGAGGGATTTGTCCTTGAGGGATTGGGAGAGAGGAGGGGGGGAGAAACGAGTGTGGGAACGGGGAGGGGGAAAAAAAAGAGGATCGAAACGTACGTTGTGTAGTTTCTATGAAAGAAACCGGGGAAAAAAAAAAGAGGGAGAGAAAAGAGAGAGGGGATCAATCATCTGATCCGTTGTTGCTCTCTCTCTCTCTTTTAAATTTCTTTTTTTTTTTTCTTCCTTTTTTTCTTTCTGTTTTTTTTCACTTTAGGTTATGGAACACAGACCAGGGGAAGATTTTGAGAGATGGCTATTTTTTTCGCAAAGAGTCAAAATCACACCTTTTGCGTTTTTTTTTTTTAGCTGTCTTCTCTGCCGACTTAAAGCACTCTTATTTTTTTTTTGCGACAATATTTTTTCAACTGTCACATTGGGAGGCTTCTTGCTCCTTGCTACCTAGGTTCATTTCAATGCAAAAAACTCAGTCTTGGTGTGACTTGACACTTTGCAGAAGGGACCAGGCAGTGGTCTGAATACGGACTTTCTGTGTGATAAAAAATGGCTAAAATACTAATACAAAAAAAACAAAAATCTTGAAAAGATGAATCTACCTTCTCGTGTACACACATCTAATTCAAGAATTTATTTTTTTCAGCGATTCCAATTTTTTGGGGGAAAAACTAATATTAATCTAACCCATGTGGCGTTTGTGGTTGTTGTAAATAGCAGAACGGTTAAACGATGTTTTTTTTTTTTTTTTTGAGGGGATAAAGCCTTCTGTCCGAAGAATGTTTTGAGTATATTATCGTAGTTACCGTGCAGTTCGTTTTTTTTTTTTTTAGCTTCATTTTTTTTTTTTCACTTCCAATTTGAATAAGACTGTTGGGTCAGTAGTAGAGTTTTTGTGTATGTAGGTTCGACGAACATAAAAAAAGGTCGCAATTCATGAGTTTTTGAAAAAAAGTAAAAAAACAACAACAACAAAAGTTATGAGAAAAGGTAAAAACGTACTAAAAAAAAAAACGCAGCGTCGTGCAAAAGGGTGAGACGTTCGAGTGTTCCGTACCGTAAGAGAACGGAGGCGGTTCACAACCGCTCGAAAAAACACGTTTTATACCCCTAAGCTTGAATGGCTTCGTTTTGCACGAATTGGACCTTTTGGTAATAAAATAAAAAGCTGTGGTGTGATGAGGCCTTCTTCTGTACTTAGTCACCAAATAATAAAACGTAAATACAATCAAAATAAAATGGCTGTGGATGAAACAATAGAAATGACAAAAAAAAAAAAAGCGAAAAATAAATTTATAAAACAAAATAGCTTCAGTTCGTGGTGTTGGTGAACAGCAGAACTCTCTCTTCGATGAAGATACCAAACTATTCAATTTTAAACAATAAAAAGTAAAAAAAAAAAAAAAATGCTTTTTTTAAATATCAAAATCTTTTTGTAATGGAGATGAATGCCAGCTTTTTCATTTACATTATGATTTTTTTTTTCAGTAAAAGGATACATTGACAGGGCTATTTTTCTAGGATTTCGTACCTGGATTGAGCCCTGGCAAAACTGGACTTATTTTTTTGTTGTTGGTTTTCGCAATACCGCGACTAACGGTCTGGAGGAAATTTTTTTTTAAAAAAAAAGGTTCGAAAGGCGAACCACTTGGTCACCTTGATCAACAAAACAGCAGAGCAAAAAAAATAAAAAATAAACAAAAACCGTGTAATATATGAAAGTTCGCCGATAAATCCCAAGCCCCTAGTATGTACATCTTTGATAAAATAAATGCAACGATGTCGGAAAAGAAGAAAAAGAAACAGAAACAAATATGTTGGGTTCGAGACCCCCTAGCGGGCGAAAATGAAGCAAAAATAAAAAGAAGAGAAAACTTGGCCAAATCATTCCAAGTCTCACGTACTTAGTCACCTAAGAAAATCTTGAAAGGGGGAGAGAGAGAAAGAGAAAATGAACGGGAAGAAAAACATCTTTAAAAAAATACAAGAACATACACAAGGGCGTTTGCAAAGAAGAAAATGAAAGGGTGTTAAAAAGGATTTTTTGTGTGGAGTAGTTTACTTACATCGACAAAAAAAATCGCCCACATCCCCTGAGGGGGTGGGTTCTGTACTCAAATCAAAGTAGATTTTCTTTTTGTTCTGTTTTATCTTAAGAAAGTTGTGGAATGTAGTTACTACCAGCCGTTGTGTTTTTTTTTTAATTTTTTGGAAGGATGAAAAAAGCACACAAACACATAGTTTCAACAAAATTTTGTTTTGTTTTTTTGTAAGGATAATGACATAACGACATGACACCGCACAAACTCACATCATGTGAACGCAGAAGACCTTTGATAAGGCTCAGCATCCAAAAGAGTTTTTTTTTTCCTTTTTTTGCTTTTTTGATAATTTGTTGGTTCAGTGTAGCTGCCGAACGGACAGTCTTCACTTTTTTTTAAGTTGCTTTTCTGTAGTCTTGACAAAGTATCACCTATCCAAAGACGGGTTCTGTACAGAGTCTCCCAATAGGATTTTAAAAAAAAAGCTTTGTTGTCTGTCTTACCTTACCGTAAATCTTTTTTTAAAAAGAAGAGCAAAGAAAAGGAGGGGTTTTCCCCTTTTCTCCGCTCAAATTCGCACAACGAAAAAAAAAAATGTAAGAACCTAAGCTCCGTAGGCTTAGCCACCTGAAAAAGAAAAACAATGAACAAAGGGTGGTTTTTTTTGGTTTTTATCAGACATGGTTTTCACCACCTCAAACAGCAATTTTTTTTTTCGTAAAATAAAAAGGCGCCGCCGCAAAACAGATAAAGTAAGAAAAGCCCTTTCCCCCCTTTCATCCTTCCTGGGAATCTTATTTTTTCCCTTTTTTTTTTTTGAGGTCTTTCTCCTATTGCGACCCTTTTCTTTTGTTGTTTTCCAAGATTTTTTTTTTTCACAGAAATTTCCAAGAGTGTTGCGTATCAGGATCTCCTCTGGAGATAAAAAGAGAAAAAAAGAATAGTTTTACAAAATGAATTTAAGCCTCTCCTCATGCTTAGCCACCCTTTTTAAAAACACATTCTGCACAAAGTGATCAACACGTCTCTTGTACCATGACTCTGAAAATCCCTTTCAAAAAGAGTTTTGTGGAACCAGAGAACATCGAGGGTGTGCGACACCGCATTTTTTTCTTCTACTTTTTAGGGGAAAAAGAGGAAAACCTGAAAAAACACAAAACCCGTCCTCAAATATAGGAAAGAGAGGGGGAAACACAACATACACTTGGAAAAGAAGAAAGAGGCGCAAGGATGAAGGATACGGCGCTCAAAAAAGAAAAAGAAAATAAAAAAAGAAAAGAAGAACATTTTAGTGAAGGGGGCACTCCGTGGAAGGGATCAGTGCAACCTATACAGGAAAATGGGCTGTTATTTTGAATCTCCTTTTTTGTTTGTCTTTTTGCGGCAAAAAGAAAAGAAAAAAAAAAGCTTGTTCTTGTAGGTTTCGCAAAAAGTAATGTGTATTGTGGGAGCACGTTGGGGGGGGGGTATTTTTTTGTGATCCTCAAAAAATAATTCAGTTGAAATCCAAATGTCTTCTCTGCGGGTTATCGAACCCCCTCAGCATTTCATTGGCATCAACCATGGGTTATCAAATGGTCAAAATGAACACAAGATTTGCAGATTTTGCACCCTTTTTTTATGAATATTTTAAGAGAGGTCACAAAAGGAGGGGAGGGGAGGGGAAAATGGTTTTTGGTTCAAAAAAAAAAACAACACAATCAGTGTGTTACGAAGTTGAAGATGAAGTTCGCGCAAAGTACTTTAAAAAAAAAAATATATTGTTTAGAAAATGAAAAATGAAAATAAGAAATGTAATAGATGACCCTACCTACCTACCTCTCCAGTAGCCACCTGATACAAAAAAAAAAAAAACGACAACGAACGAAGAAAGGGAGAGAGAGAGAAAAAACTGTGCAGTTTTTTTAAAGGAAAGTCGTAAAACTTCCTATGGGTGGGGGGAGAGAAGAATAAAAAAAATTCCTCACATTGCAGGCAAAAATAAAATTTGATAGATGTGCCGCTCATGCCGCTCCATGCCGCGCATATCGTGTCATCGCTATCTTTTATCGTGCTGCTGCACGGTGGAGTCCGCTCAAAATGGGCGGACCCTTTTGGACGGGCTCTTTAGCTGGAGGGTCGCCTGGAGAGTGCCACCCATTTTGGGCGGGACTCCACCGTGTGGAACACAAAAGAAAAAAGTGAAGTGTTTGGGTAAATATGGATGGTCTAAACGCTCTAACAGCTCTTAGCCACTTACCAGAAATAGTACAATAAATCTGTAGTTGATTGATGCAAGCACCTCCTGACTGACCCACATACGATGCCAGCCAGATGAAAGCACAATAAAATAGTAAAAACCATGCTGGGAGAGAGAGAGTTTGTGGACACTTAATGGCAAAGGCAGGGGGAGAAAAGGGGAAGGGGAATAAAAACTCAGTTGGCTATAATAAAAGATTGCAAAAATAATTCAATAAATCTTGTGAATAAATTCATAAAAAAAAAAAATAACAAAAAAAAAAAAGCCCCCATTTCCCTCTCTCGCACACCTTAAAGAGCTCTAAATGGGTCTGCTATTTTTTTTTTGGCTCAGAAATAAACAAAGGTGTCGTCGTTATTTCACCCCCACCTTCTTGTAGTTTAGTTCGATGAGTTGAGGCTTTCACACACACACTATCTCTCACCTGTTGGGGTGGTGGTGTTGCGGAGCACGGTTGGGTTGAAACGACGTGACACTTTTCCGCTCACAAAGTAGTGTGCGTAAAAAGACATGTAATGTATGATGACAAAATGAGAGACAAAGAAGTGGTTTACAATATCCACTCTCGAAAAAAAAAATAACAACAAAAAAAAAAAAAAATTACGAAGTAAAATCACACACTATCCCCAAAAATGATTATTTTTATTTGGAACACTGTAAGGTAAATGGGTCCCTCTATTCGGGGTGTGGAGCTGATCGGAGAAAAAAAAAATGGTGGGGTTTCTTTCACAATAAACGAGCATAAGGGTCGGTGAAAGTGGAGGCAAAAAACAGCAAGTAATCCGTAAAAGGGTTCTGGGGTTATTTGCCACCGGAGCCAAATAAAACAAAAAAATGAAATGAACAACAAATAATAATAATAATAAAACTACCCAGAAAGAGAGAAAAAAACCCCCCCTCCTGGTTAATGGGTTAAGTGAGCGCACGCCACGTTTCCTTTTTTGAAAATATCAAAATAAAATTGCTTTCAAAGCAGGCTAGGGCAGTAAGATGTGGGAAGTGGGGGACGGGGGTAAAAGAGGATTGGGAGGGACTACGTTTCTTTGGGGAGGACAAAAGCTAAAGAGGGGTTTTTTTTTTTTTTTTGAATTGGGTAAGAGGACGTTCTCTCAGTCGAGAAGGGGGAGGGCGGGAGGGAAAGAATTGTTGGACGTATATCCTTAACGCTGTTGTTGTTGTTTTTTACGTGGTTTTTGTTGTGTCGACAATCGCCGAGTAATCCCACCAGGTGGGAGAATTCGGGTGGGGGGTTTTTTTTTTCCGACAGTCACTGGGGAGAGCGAAAGACAGCAGAGATAAGTACCTCTTGTCTTCGCTCTCCCCAGTAATAGCTGTGAGACATCAAGAGATTTTTTTTTTCCAAAAAAAAAATTTTTTTTTGTGATGAGTGAAGCCGTCTGCTGCCAGAGATATTCTCAAGCAGAAAAAAACAGGGGTCACAAAAAAGGGGGTGGGGGTTTTCAGTTGGTTGTTTATGAATGAAGAAGACAAAAAAAGAAAGGGTTAAGATGAGCCTTAGCCTTCGAAGTGCTTGGTCACCTTTAAAGAAAAGTCAAGAGTTGACAAAAAGAGAGAAAAATCTGAGAACATAGTTGTTTTTTGTACTCAGGTAGCTACGTAGCCTTCAGGGAGGCAATCGTGTGCTAATACAGAAAGTATCAGTCAAGGCTGTCCTTACAGACGCATGCCAAAGCGGCCGCCACATGGGTGTGGACTTTAGATTGAAGTTTCATCATTGTACTAGCCCAGGGAGGGTTCCCGGCTACCGGCGAGGTCTCTTCCAATCCGTTCCCTAGTTTCCTAGGGGGGCCTCCTTGGCTTCACTGGCTAGGGCTCTGCAGGTCCCTCCACACATGTTGTGTGCCTGCCTTCAGCACCCAGGGTAGCATACCCAGCACCTTTTACCCTCAGGTCAGACCTTCATAGAGTTTCAGGAGGAGTGCCACAAAAGGGCCCCCGGATGCAATTTAACGTCCAGCCCAGGACGTGGTTTTTTTTTTTTTGTTTTTTTGTTCTGAATAAAAATTAACGAGACCACAAAACCGCACCCTCGTTAAAAAAATTTTTTTTCCGTTGTACTTTCTCTTCAGAACAAGAAAGCTTTCGGATAGAATGTGTACTAAACCATAATATAATTTCGTTCTTTTCCAACAAATAATTGAAAAGGAACGGTAATACTGGTTTGAACACAGGAGGACAAAAGAATTTCCCCCGTTTTTTTTTTTTTTTTTTTTTTTTTTTTTTTGAAAACTTGGTTGTATTAGTGCAGCCGAGGATGAACTCCACTATATTTTTTTTTTTCCGCGAGACTACCCGCACGTTGTTAGATACAAAAGAGAGAAAAAAAAATGTGTAAAGATGCATGCGAGCGTTGCACACACCATCTTGGAAGAATGCGTGAAGGGAAGATATAAACTAACAATAAAAAAATAGAAAAACAGACGTTTGAATGCGTGAGCGCCACATCAAAAAACCGGGCGGACAGGGACACTGGAAAAAAGCAAAAAAAAAAAAAAAAAAAACAAACAAACAAAGATACGGACGGGGTTGTCTGTTCACAACAGATTTTTTTTTTTTTGCGAGTAGGTATTTCCTGTCAAATATTTTTTTAACAGGTTTCTGCAAAAAAAAAAAAAGAAGTAAGGCACATACACACACACACACACCTCCAAGAAGGGGTTTAGAATAATTTTAAAAAATAAGAAAAATCTAGTTTTTAAAATAAAACCTGGTTGTATTGTGCAGCGAACCGATCACCCTTTATCAAGGAATTGTACGGCCACTAGCATGTGTAGAAACCTATTTTGTTTTTGTTTTTTTTGTTGTTGTCTTTTTTTCTCTTTTTCCAATAACCTCGTCCAAAGACGGGTTTCTACAAAAAGTCGCCCAAGGCAGTTGGACTATTTTTGTGGTTTTTTTTTCTTCTTCAATTTTCTTTAGAGTTGTCCCTTCTCAGAGACATAACGAATACTACAAAAAAAAAACCTTAGAGAACGGAATGGTGTAGCATATCGTTTAATGAAGAATAAGGGCTTCGCGCAAAAAAAAAAAAAAAAAGGAAAAAGGGAAAAAAAACGCATTGTAGCAATGATGATAGGCAGATTCTAGGTGTTCAGTTGGGAACGTACAGAATCGCATCGCCCTGATACAACGCAGAGAGGAGCGAGAGCAAAGCAACCAGACACCCCCCTATAAGAAAGGCCGGGTCGAATGGATTGCAATACACCCCTGTGAAAAAGAAGAACAAAGAAAGAGAGAGAGAAAAAAAAAGAGAATTTTTGAAGTGCAAAAGCGTTTCACCGTTCGGTAAGACGCATATGGGGCGATAAATGAAGAACAAAAAAGGGTTTTTTGTAAGTTGAAGAAAAAAAAAATGCACAATAAAATACTCCGAACAATTTTGAAGAGCGGGGGGTAGAGTTCATCAAAATGCGTCAGAAAAGAGGGAAAAGAAAGAAAAAAAGAAAGTTCGTAAGATGAACTTTTGGACTTTTTTTTTGTTCCTCATTTTGCAAAAGTGGAGAGAAAAGCCAATTCCTTTCCCCCTTTTTTTATCCTGAAAAAAAGATGCAATTTCTACTCAAAAAGAGCAAAAAAAGAGAGAGAAAAGAGAGAAAAGGTATATTACAAAGCGTAGCTTCGACAAAACCAATCTCCCTTTTTAGATTGAAATCTTTTGATTGTGTTTTTGTAGTCTTGTCGCCCTCAGGCAACCCCAAGCGGGGGTTTTGAGTAAAATGAAACAGCATTTTTTTTTGGAATGAATTCTTCCACTAAAGCATCTCTCTCTGTGCATATGTCACCCCCTAAATGCAATCCCTCACCTACTGTACCTGGAGGACGAACTTCTGGTGAACACTTTTTTTTGCTCCTTCTTTTTTTTCAGGGGAATAGGAACTGGCGAAGATAATGTATTTGCAGAGAAACATTTTTTACCACAACACCCTACGCATAATGAACACAATGAATCAAGTTTTAAAAGGTGGGAGCAAACCCACCTTTTTCCGAAGGGGATGGAGATAAAATTGGAATTTTTTTTTTAAATTTTTCTCCCATCTTTCCGATTTTTTTTTTAGGACGAAAGAGATTTTGGAAAAGCAGTATTACGTCCCAACCGGTTTGTTCATACAAAAAATCGAGGGAAAAAGAAAAGAAGAAGAAGAAAAGAAACCTTTGACAAGAAGTATCAGGACTTTCGGAATACACAAAGAGAATTTGACAGGAATATCTCCCCCTCTTTTTTTGTCAACTTCTCATGTATCATGACCTGATTCCCTTCTGACAAAACAAAACAGTTTTTCTTCCTGATTCCTTTTTCGTACTCTTTTTTTTTTTTGTGGTGACCCGAAAAAAGCAAAAACAAATCAGAGTATTTCGTTCTAATCTACCCAGAAAAGCTGTGTGTGGCAGTGTGACGGATAACTCAAATGATTTCTTTCCTTTTTGCCACGGGGAAAGGTTGACATAGTACGATGCCTTTCACCGATTTCCCTATTCGCTCCCAATCGAAAAGTACAAAAAAAAGGGGGTAAAATTCAGGGCCGGGTTGGAGGAGGAGAATACCAAGGCGAGATAATGATAATTTGTAAAAATAAAAATAAACCAAAAAAACAAAAACTCATCAGATGAATGTACCTTTCGTGCACACATCATCTTTAAAAAGTAGTAAAGAACAGATGGATTAATTTAAAAAAACAAAAACTAAACAAAACTAAACCAAATACTCTCAGTAAAAGCCTTAAACTACATGGAAATAAGAGGTGGAAATAAAAGGAGGATGTGATTTTTAAATATTTTTTGAAGAGAGAAAAGAAACCCCAATGCAGTAGGTTTTTTTTTGTACAGCGATACACTTGTGAGCGGTCTTTTTACCCACTCCAGCAAAAGATCACACTGCACATGACAAGCACATTGCAGTGCGAGAGAAAAGTGCTTTTCCTGCATGCAATGTGACGCTTGTTACATTGTGGTTTTGTTACTATTTTTTCCCCTTCAATTTTTTGATTAAATGCAGCTCCCAGACAGTCTTCACTGTCCAGAAACTTTAAAAAATAAAAACAACAAATTGAGCGACAATCACTTAACACCAAAACTGGGGTAAAAGATTGTGTTACTCAAAATGTCAGAAGATAGGAGGTCAATTTAGGTTATTATTTACTTTTTTTTTGTAATCTGTTTTTGGGGTCAGTGTAGCTGCTTTTTGAGGGCAGTCTTCACTGGATTTGTAAAAAACAAAGGTTTTGTATCTGATTCCATCCCGATAGGATGATGTGTCACTTACAAACCTTCGTTTTTTTTAAATTTTTCATTTATGGGTTAGTTGCCGCCTGTGCCACTCTTTCACTTTCCTCAAAAGACAAATTACATCAAATATACTTTCCAGTTTATATAATTGAAAAGCATTTTTGAAGGGAAAAAAAAAATGTTGACACCACTAGTCGTTTCTGGTAGCAGGGAAAAACATTTGGAGAAAAAAAAAAAATGTCTTTTTGAGGAAACATGGCATTTCTGGTGGCTGTGTAGGGAAAAAAAAAAAGGCCCAAACCCCAAAAAATCAATGAAAGGCATCGTAGTATTGTGCGAAAACAGAACAAAACAAAAAAACAAAAAATCCCCAAAATTTCGGCTGTGACGTTTGGAAACAGCCGAAAACAATAATGTTCTATGCAAAAAAAAACCGCCGGGAAAAAAAAAATCTCACAAAGCGTGTCGCAAAGATGCAGGCGTAGGAGGGGTGGAGAGGCAGAGGGGAAGGGGAGGGGGTTCAGGTCGGGGTGGTGAGTCAGCTCTTCATGAGTGACAGTGTACACCTCTCTCTTTCATCCTAAATTTATATTTTTTTTTTTAATAATTTTAGAACAATGAGAGGATGACCTGAAGAAAACATCGGGTGTCGATGTCCGCGGTAGCTATTTCATTCCAATCGATCGCAAAAAAAAAAAAAAAGAAAAAAAAATCTCTTTCTTTCGATGAGGAAATCCATTTTGTACCGTATCATATATTACCCCCCCTCATCCCTCTGTCCAACACCATCTTCTACTCCTGCAAGATCATCTGCTTAAACTCTGATAAAAGACTTTTTTTGTGGCCGTCTTTTTAGGGGGGAAAAACAACGCAGAAGAGAGAAAAAAAAAAAGAAAAAAAATTATAAGATGGACCTAAACCTCTCTATGATTAGTCACCTTAGTAAGTTGAGAACAGGCTCTCCGCTAGGTACTAAAGTTCTGTTGATTGTCAACAGAACTTTTTGAAAATGGGAAAAAAAAAAAAAAAAAAAAAGTTCTGCTGAGTGGTTCAGACCCGTTCTACCTGTCAAAAAAGCTCAGGAGAAGAAGATATGGAGAGGTGAGTGCTCAAACGTCCCAAAAAAGTCAAAATCGGGCGTTGAAAAAAAAAAAAGTTGCGTACCGTGCGCCTGCGGCGCAAGCATGTACCCCACCACGTGGACCATCAACAGAACATTTTCAAAATCGGAAATCCTAGCGGAGAGCCTGGTTGAGAATGAAAAAAAAAAAAGAAAAAAAATGGCGACATGTGCCAGTACCCTTGTATGCGGTGGGTTTTTTGAAAACTTGGTTGTATTAGTGTAGCCACCCTAGAGTGTGCTCCACTATACGGGGGTTTTTTTTTATCGAAACCAGGAAAATGTTTGTAAAAAAAAAAATTCCCCCCCTGAAATCAGGGTAGATCCTTAGCGAAAGTGAAAATAAGGATTCGAGATTTTTTATTTTTTTTTCCTTTTTTTTTTTCCTTTTTTCTCTGGCCCATTTTTTTGGTTACCTACTAATTTCCAGCCACAGAGTGGCACCACCACGGTCCGCAATCGATCCGGAAAGTCAAAATAAGGGGAAAACCAAAAGGAAAAAAAGTAAAAGTTCGCTACCGTTTTTTTGGCTGGCCTTCGGCCCGCCAATGCCCCTTTAATATTTGTCTTCACTTCATAAGACAAGGACCAATGAGTCAGTGTCACCTTGCATAAGACAATTTTGAAGCATATTTTTGAAGAACACAATTACTATGTCCACAAACCCGCAAAGCGGACCATTGTAAAAGGGTTGGTGCTGAGGGTGGAGGTTTCGAAGAAGTGCGTGTGTGTTAAAGGTCGGGTATGGGTCACCTGTACGGAGTATGAGATCCAGTAATAAAGACTTCAACCGGACCGAGGCAGAAACACAACACTGTTAGGCCAAAATCCAAAAACCCATAGGGCCCCAGTATTGTTGTCGAAAATCCCCACTTAATTTTTGGTGGGATTTTGAACTTTGCCCAAAAGCTGCGAAAAAAATTTCCGCTCGCTGCGCTCGCGGAGGTTCACCCAATGCGGTCTCGCCTACCCAAACTGCTGGTGCCTATTTAATTTTAAAATTTAAAATTAAAAATTAAAAAATTAAAAATTTTCTTGCTAATGCCGGGCACTACCACTTTTTTTCAGAATGTTTCTAGAAAGTATTACCCTTGTCAGAGGGCGCAGTGTCCGACAAGGGTCACAGCCAGAATGTGATTTAATTGTTCAAATACCGAAGGAAAAGGAAGCATGCGAAAGAATAAAAGTAGCGTACCGTGCGCCTGCGGCGCAGCTTGCAGCCCTGTTTGGCAGTAAAAATGTGCAATTTTGAGCGCAATTTTTTGAAATGTTGCGTACCGTGGCTTCGCCAGAAACTTTCGTTTCAGCAAAATCTGGAAGTAAAATTTACGGTAACTGTTGAAAATTACCAACGACAGTGCCGTTTTATGGCAACATTTTCAGAAATGTTGCGCACCGTGGCTTCGCCATGGGTGCCACGACCGCCGTTTCTTTTTGTAAATATACTGTCACTGCGCGTGCCTGGTGCAAATATCAATACAGTGCCGAACTCCGCAGTAGGATAACCGAGCAATTCTCACATTCCGCCGGAGGCCCTAACGAGCTGGGTTGGGCTCGACCGAGTTTCAGAGAAAACCCCCAAAACCTATATTATCCCCTGGGGTTTAGTTCTACGACAGCTGAGATGTGTAAAAAAACACCACTATTCTGCCTCAGTACAGTACCAACCTGCTTGTTGGATTATTTTTTTTAGACCGTCACTCAATTTTTCCGCTCGCTGCGCTCGCGGACAAACCATCAACCCCCACGATTTCCCAAAAACCTGAAAGTTAGCGTCAGGCCTGCGCGGAAAAATTTCAAAAACGGGAGAGAAAAAAAAAGGAAAAAAACGAAAATAAATCTGGGATTTTTAGCGTTTTTAGCGAAAATAAGGATCTACCCTGCCTGAAATACAAAAAAGCCCTCCTCTGAACGGTATACCTTTTTTTTTGGTACAATGACCGATGTACTCCCTCTCTGACCATACAGCCCTATATCCATTTTTGAGGTTGACATCTGGTATGCGCTATTCCCAGGGGGGGAAAAGAGAGAGCAAGAAGAGAAAGAAAAAAAATGAAAATATCCATTTGTTGCGGAATACAAAAAAAAAAAAAAAAAAAGAAAAATGTGAAGAACCGATAAGGGTATAAAAGAGTAAAAGGGTACGGAAATTATCAAAATAATCTTAAAAATGGCATTTGTTTTGTTTGTTGTTAAAATAATTTCAATTAAGAAGAAACTCGAAAAAAAAAGGGGGATGCAATGTGTATTGTGGACCACACACAACATACCTATTTAAGAAAACAAAAGAACCCTTAGACAATAAAGGGGGGTTATGCCTGACATCTTTCAATAAAATTCAAACAAAAAAAAATCAAAAAAAAAAAAAAAAATTAAACAACCAACTGTGGGAAGGAGAAGTGCATCGGGAGAGGGGGAGAACCCCATCCCGATACATCTCTCTGTTGAGGGGGGAAAAAAAGATTGAAAAAAAAAAGGGGGAAAAGATGTTTTTTTTTTGGAAAGTTCCTCTTGATATCACCACAAAAATTGTTAAAAAAGTAACCAAAAATCCACGATTTTTTTTTGGTTCGCACAGCAACAATTCAATCCCACCCCATTTACCCCCCTCCATTTTTTTTTTTTTTTTTTTTCAAAATATTTTTTTCCGTATCTATAGTCACCTTCGTACCCACCTTGGTGGGCAACTAGGATCTCTTCCTGATGTCGGAAAAAGGGTGGGTTACGACTCTCGTGGGGTTCACTTAAGGGTCGCGGGGGTGTGTGGGGGGGGAAGGGAGGTTGGGGAAAAGGTCGTCAAAACAAAAAACAAAAAGAAAAGAAAAGAAAAGAAAATAATCCAACGAATGTGCCTCTCTCTCCGCGCACAAGTCGTCTCAAGAACAACAAAAGATTTGGTAAGCTAATCCTAAGCCTCACTTAGTCACACCTAACAAAACGGTAATGGGGGTGTACATTTTGGGGTTCATAAAATTCTTTTTCTTTTTTTGTAGTCAATTTTTCGGTTTGCCTCTCTTCTTCTACTCAAACATAGCCAAACAAAAAATAAAATAAAAAACTGGGTTTTCTCACACTGTGGGGTTATCTTTTTTTGTTTCTTTTTCTTCAATGTACACCATCTACCTCTTCAGGTATGTATTTTCGACAGTTTTTTTTTTTCCGGCTAATCTAAAGTGCTGATTTTTTTTATTGTTGATGCTTCCTTATTTTTCTTGATTGATATTAGTGTAGACCCAACCCGAGGGCGAGCTCCACTGTACCGCCTCTATGCGATACCAGAGAGACCACTCCGTTCAATTCATCTTCACAACCGTCAGCCAGTCAGATGGCGGCGGCGGCACAATGACTTTTTTTGCATACAACTTGTGGAGTGTCTTTACCTTCCCAGGTGGGGGGTACGTCTCTTTCGGGGCAATATTGGCATATATTGTGATGATTTCTCATCATAATACATAATACACATCACAATACAGCTGTATTGTGTGTATTACTGTAATGTATTATGAAGGGAAATTATCACAATACAGCTATGATCAGGGTCGCTGTGAAGGTTTCCTGAGGTCCCAGGTGTTCGTCCCAAATAAAGGACAAAATCTTCCGTATTTTCCCCGCTTTTTTTTCCACATTCGACCAAAAAAACAAAACAACTGTAAGATGAATTAACATTTTTTTTCAATCTTATTTTCAAAAAATAAAATAAAAATTCGTTCCTTCGATGTGATAGTAGGTGCCCCCCTTTCCCTTCACTCCACCATTATGTACTTCCTCTTGCCACCCCTCTTTCTCAGAGAGTTAAAGGAGCAGGTGGGTGACGGGGTGGGTATTGGGGTGGCTACCCTGGTATACTGTTCTCCACAGCGTTGCGAACGAGTTGAGGGATATGTATTTGAAAAAGAAACGAAAAGTTGGAAGGTGCAAAAAACGCCTCACCGTTCATCGGCGGACGCAGAACACTGAAATAAGCAAAGAAAAGGTAGCGCATTAATTGGTTACCTCAAAAAAAAACAAAGAAACAGAGAAAGATTTTTTTTTTTGTGAACTCACCAGAGGAAGTGCTTAGTCATTGACAAAAACACAACCTCATCCCCTTTATTGTGCCGCATTGTATTTTTGAAAACTTGTATTAGTGTAGACTGATTGAAGGGGTTTGCTTTTTTCGCAGTTGTATTAGTGTAGACACCCGAGGATGAACTCCACTATAACTTTTTTAAAAAAAATCCTCCCGAAATATCAAGAGGACGTCCGTCCCCGTTTGGAACAACAGAAAAATGTTGTACTTTTTTGTGTGTGTGTCTAGTCTTTACAGATGACACGTCTATATGCTTGATTTTTTAACCTGAATACAGAGCAGTTATGTTTCCTGGAAAACACTCCATCGTTGTTCTCGCATACCTACTGCATGAGGTGGGGGGGTCTTTGTTTTGGATGTCACAGCGCCCTGTGGCATGGTGGAGTGTGCTTTTAATTTACCCCACAATTAGCAAATGAAAAAATTAGATGTACAACAAAATTCTGGAAAAAAGCAAAAACAGAAGACAAAACCCGAAAACAAAAACAAAATGGGAAGGGAATAGATGTAACGTGGTTCACAAATCTTGGAGATTTTTTTTTTTTTTTTTTTTTTTTTTGGAAACTTGGTTGTATTAGTGTAGCCACCCTAGAGTGTGCTCCACTATTTTTTTTATGGTTAGGATGAATGTAAGCCTCTCTGTGAACCTACTGAAGAAAAGAAAAAAAAAAAGAAAATAAAAATCCGGCCCTTAGGTGGGGTAGAGATATAGAGTGACGTATGGATATAACCCGTATAAAAAAAACACCCGCACTGCTCTCGTTGCTAGATATGTGTTGTTCTATGCATTTTAAAATAAAAAAAAATGCAAAACAAACAAAGAACTTCTCAAATCAGCTTATGACAAGTTGATACAACGTATGTTACCATCACATTCAGAATGACGCTATACACGCAAAATAACAGTGTGAAGTTTTTTTTTTTCCTCCCCCTTCTTTTGTTCTGGCTTTTTTTTCAGAAAATTGATGGAATAATGGTATCGATACACCCTTTCCATCATTCACTTTTCAATAAAAGCTGTCGAGAAGGGGGAAGAAAAGAAGAAAAAAAAACCCTCCCTTGCGCACTTTGCATGGGATAATCACCCACTTCAGGCAGGCTGATGTTATCTCAAACGCGCATTTCAGAGAAAAAAAAACGAAATGTGTCAGGGTGGTTACATACAGAGTACCTTATCTTATCGATGTATTGATTTTTTTTCCTTCTTTTTGGAGTAGTGTAGTTGCCTCGGTTTTTGTGTTGCCACAGTTTTGTGCAAAAATCTCCACTTTTTTTGACACAATCTAACTCTCCCAACACTGTGCGTTTTGTTTTTAACGTAGTATCCATTATACAGATAGAGAGAAAGAGAGAGAGGAGAATATAGGGAACAATACGAAGCTTTCTTTTTGTTTGTTGTTGAAAAGAAAAAGAAAGGGTTCGGGAGAGGGGAGGGGATGGGGATGGGGGGGAAATGGCACTCTTCGATAGGCCTTCTATCGATGTCTGGCAATGGGAAACAATGACAATTGGTACCAATTGGTTTGGAAAAAAAAAAGGATTCTTCTTGATGAACAGTACACTGTCTTGTATACTGACATTTTCTTTTTTGATAAATTGTTGGAGTAGTGTTCACACAGTTTTTTGTGCAAATCTCCACTTTCCAATTTTTTTTTGAAATAACTCACAACGTCATCATCCCATTGGCACTGTTTGCGACAGAGAACCCCCGTCTGGGCCAACTATAAAAATAAAATAAAAATAAAGGGAAATGGCAGATAGGTTGTGAACCCGGCAAATGGGATCACAGTACAGAAAAAAAAAAAAGGCAATGATGACTTCTTTACACAGTACGTTGATTTACACACTCGGTTTTCATTTTTTTTCGTTGTGTTTTTTTTTAGCCCATTTGTGTGCACATACCACATTTCTTTTTTGTCAAAATCCAACAAAAAATAATGATGAAATATGTGCATTTGAGGTATCGCAAGGTTGTTACCTGAAATGGGGTTTTTGTTGTTGAATGTCGTTTTTTTTTTTTTTTTGTTTTCTTTTTTGCAGAACTTTTTGTTATCATCTAAATCACCCACTTTTTTGTTTGATCTTTTTTGGTTTTGCAAAAATAAGAAGCAATCGACATAAAGTTCGCGCAAAAAAAAGAAAAGAGGGATTAAACATAAAATACAGCATGTGGTTTGCACACCGATTTCTTCCTCGCTCCCCAAAAAGAGGAGAAAATATACAAAAAAAAAAAAAAAAGAAAACAGACACTCTGAAGATGAATTGAAAAGAGAAAATGAACGCTATCGCAACCGATTTTTTTTATTTTTTTTTTTGAAAACTTGATATTTTTTTTGACAGTTCCTTCGTGGAAAACTGTTCGTTATAGTGGAAATAGTGATGGAAGAAGAGAGAAGCAGAATTACACCCCGCTCTGAGCACGCGTTCGTGGTGTTCAGTACTTTCTTGATTTTTATTTATATATATTTTTTTTTTGAGAATTCCACCTGATTTTTACCCCGCGTATAGGCGCGTAAAGGCCCGGGGGGGTAAAAATCAGATGGTAATTTGCTTGAATTTGATAGAAAATGTGTAAAAAAAAAAACTAAAAACTACGAGGCCCTTTTTTAAAACAACGCAACCCCTCTCTGTTTACCGAGAGAGGGGGAAAACCTCTTCTTGGGGAAAAGAATATATTTTTTTTTTTTGAAAAAAAAAAACTGTTGGAGTAGTGTAGTTGCCTCAGGTTGTGTTGCCACAGTTTGTGCAATCTCCACTGTCAATTTTTAAGAGATGGTTTTCTTTTTGGGCACAGAAATTGGTGGGAAAAATCACCCCTTTTTTATCGCAAAGTTTTTTCATGGAATTATGCGCAAACAGAAATGGAACAAAACGAACCGTTGAAAGAAAGAAGGTGCAAAAAAAAAATATGTGTGTTCAACTGTACACATCCTTCCCCTTGTAACGCATTCATCGGAGTGGTTCCTCGCGCACTCGCCAGGCGACAGTCTTTTTTTTATTTTTTTTTATAAATTGTTGGAGTAGTGTAGTTGCCTCGGTTGTGTTGCCACAGTTTGTGCAATCTCCACTGTTTTTTTGTGTTAAGAGGTAGTGAGAATCATGCGGCGCAGGTCATGGGGAAAAAAGAAGAAAAAAACATACAATTTGTGAGATAATATGTGACTCACGCGCTTAGTCGTCAAAGGGGAGAAGAAAAAAACACGAATTTGTTCGTAAACAATATTCAGAGAGAAGAGAGAGACAGAGAGGTAATAGAAAATAATAATAAAAAAAACTCTTTTTACGGGTTTTTCCATGACCCTCCAACGACAAAAAAAAAACTTTTGAGAGGTGATACTGTGCACATTGCACAGTACCTATCTGGGAAAATATGTACCCCTAGGAATTTTTTGTGTTGGAATTTTTACAATGGAAAGGTGAATAACGAGCGAACGAGCAAAAAGAGCGAAGCTTATTTTGGTTTTTTTGTTTTTCTTTTTGTTTCTCGGGGTTTTGGGTTTTGGTTTTTTTTTTTGCTTTCTAGCCTTTTCAAAAAAAAAATTGAGACTTTGGTTCAAACAGAAAGGGGAAATAACACTTTTTTTAGACAAAAAAAAGAGAAGTTGAAAAAGTGCAAAACGTCTCACCAAACATGCGGACGTAGGCACTTGGCCGGATATTAATAGAAAATAATCAATGCTACTGGGGCTCCTTTGTTCCAACAAATTGCTTTTCATGATGAAAAAAATATCACTTGACAGAATTTATAGAAAAATGCCCCCTCTTCCAATGAAAAGGCGGTGGTCGAGCAAGAAGAAGTAGAGGGGGGAAGGAAGAAAAATGAACGTGAAGTTGATAGTGCAAACACCTCTGGGATGCAGGCACTGAAAATAAAAAAAACAAAATCTGGATTCGCAAAACAGCGAAAGAAAAAAAAAAAATCATCCTCCCCGAAATATGACAGACGGTTCTGCTGCACTCCTTCTTTGCTTGCCAAAAATGATGTCCGTATATTGTCTGTTTGTACAATATTGATTTTGTGCGGACACCACGGCGCGTATGTCAAAAAAAGGGGGGAAACTTGAAAGACAAAAATGTGCCTCTCGTTCACACATAAAAAAGGGGGTAACTTTTAATGTTGAAAGCGTGGATTTTATCAAAATTTTTAGGAACCTCTGTGGTTCTACATGGGGGGGGAAAGCACTTCAAGCCGTGTTTTTTCCTGGTACAAAGAAGAACAAAAAGTTTGTAAGATGAACCTAAGCCTTGAGCTTGGCCATCCAAAAAAAAATGAAAAAAAAAAAGAAGCAAAACAAACACACAAAGCACGTCCCACAGTGCAGATATTCCTCACAAGGGTTGAATGGCTTTTTTATAAAGTTTTTTTTTTCTTTTTGATATAGCTCTGGTAGGGCAAACCGATCTTGACTACTTTTTTTTTGTTGTGGTTTTGGGTTGGGGGTATTGGGGGGGGGGGGGGGGGGTGGTTTTGAGCTTGGGGGGTTGAAGGGGGGAAAAATTGTTGGACAACATAATGTTGCTAGTTTTGGGGGTTGAGGGAAGGAAGAGAAGAAAAAAAGCAAAAAGAAAAAGAAAAAATACCCGAAATAGCAGAGGGAAGAGGGAAGAGGGGAGGGAATTCGAATATTTAAAAAAAGAAAAAGTGATTTGCTAAAATGGTGCTAACATCTCCTTGTTTTAGTCACCTCAAATTAACAAAGGAGAAATTGAAGAAAAAAAAAATAGTGTAGACACCCGAGGACACCCGAGGATGACCTCCCACTTTATTTTTTTTATTTTTTTTTGTTCCTTGCCAACAGTGATTTTCCTGGAAAAATATTTTTTCTCTTCAGGAAAAGCTTCTCTGTCTTTGCAAACAAGCCTTAATACGTAGGTGTAACCCTACCGTGAGAGGGTGCATGGGGAAGGAGGAGATGGGTGAGAGTTGGGAGGGGGGTGTGGAAAATGGTTAAGATTTTTTTTTATTTGAAAATTGAAACAACAAAAATGGGGATGGAATAAAATAGCACATCAAAAAAAAAAGGTTTTGGAAAGAGAAAAAAAAAAATCAATCAAAACACCAAGAATATCAGTTAAATCAGTAAGAAAGAAAAACTAAGAAAAAATAGGGAAAACTGGGAGGGGAGAGCGAGAGAGGGGGAGAGGGACAAAAAAAGGTACCTTGGAAAAGAAGACAGGCCACAAAAAAGAGGCAAAAGATGTCTCTTCTCATTTGAAAAAGGGGGGGGAAAAGAGGGTTTGTGAGATGAACCTAAGTACGTAGCGTAATGGTGGCAGTATTGTGATGGGAGCCCATTGGAATACTACCAACATTACCGTACTTTGGTTTACCAAACCCAAAAAAAGAAGAACAAAAACAAGCTTGGAGGTGCGTGAGAGTCGTAAAAACAATAGATTCTCAATACCTGTCGAGTTGTTAGTTGCATTGCAAGGTAAGCCCAGAAGAGGGGAGTAAGGGAGTGAGGGAGTGAGGGAGTGAGAGAGAGAGGGAGATGTGCGAAATTATTCCAAAAAAGAAAAGAAAAAAAAACAACGGTTGGTAAGATGATGTCCCTAAGCCTTTGCTTAGTAAACAAAAAAACAAAAAAACCTTAAGGGATGTGGGAGGGGGAGGGGGGGTTTTTTGTGTACTAAAGAGATCACCACTTACTCCCCACGGATGATTTTGTGTTTTTTTTTTGTGCGTGTGTTCCAACAACAAGGAAAAAAGAGGGACAATATTAAAAAAAAAAATGTTCATTTCATTGAAGTATTCGTTGGTAACACCCTCTTTTGGTACAATACAAGGCAAACAAAAAGTTTGTGAAATTCGTGTGGTGTGGGTGTGTGATAAGAGGTTTCAAAGGGAATAAAAAAAAGGGGGGTAAAAAAAATACACCCCCCAGCTTCCTTCATCACCTCTACCTCAACCCAGTTAGCATTCTTGTAAATTATCATTTTTTTTTCTCTTCTTTCTAGGTTACTTTTTTGTGTTAGATAAAAGAAAGGGTGGGATTTGCGTTTGTTTTTTTTTTGTTTTTGGTTATGTTTAGCCAATGCCTTGGTGCATGGAAAACAACGAAAGAGGGGTGAAATAGCGGCAAGGGAGAGAAAGAGAAGAAAAAAAAACACCTGTAAATTTTGTTTTCCAATAAAATAAAATACACAAAAATAATAATACAAGGACAAGATCAGGTGCTGTGTGTGTTTTGTTTGTTTTGTTTTTTTTCTTATCTCCCCCCCCACGCTCCCCTCAAAATCCTCACCAATTTTTTTTTTTTTCAAAATTCATTTTTCAATTCATTATGTTTTGCAATAAAAAGACAAACCGAAATCTGTCCACTTTTGCAATCTTACACTTTTTTTTTCTTTCTTCTTTCCTTCATTTTTTCATTTCATTATTTTTTTTTTGGATTTTTTTTTCACAGCATGCACATTGCCGGGGACGACAGGGGGGTCAAAGGCGAGCAGGAGTCATGCGACTCCTGGGTGTCAAGGAAAAGCTCGGTGGTGCTGCAAGCAGAGACGTAGTCACGCTCACTGGGGACAGACACGGGGGTGAGGATGGCGCAGTCCATCTCCTCCTCCTCCTCCTCCTCCTCAACAACCACCTCCACCTCACGCACGAACTCCACTGGCATGACGGTCTCAATCAGATGCTCGGCGACCGTCAACATCGCAATCTTGAACTGATGAATCGCAGACGCAAAGTCGTAGCACCTGACCACCTGCGCACTGTTCGTCACCGCGAACAACGCTCCTGGTGCCACCAATCCGTTCATCTCCCCCTGCGAGGTCACGATCTGGTAGTTCGAGAAGACACCCTCCGACCCTTCGCCGATGAGGTTGACCAGAAGCTCGACCTCCTTCCCCTCGGTGGAAAGCGAGAACCCGGTTTGCATGAGGATTCTGGTGTTCTTCACTCCGACCACGGCGTCGGCCTTGCTGGCGACTGGGTAGCTGACGTATTTGCAGGAAACATCGGGGGTTTGGCTGCGTGCGTCTTCGATGAAGGAGTTGAAGGAGGTGGTGCAGGAGTCCGCAATCTCGACAGAGACGCCAACGGAAGCGACGTCCAGGGAGGCAAGCTCAGCCTTGAGGATGCTTGCGGTCGCAAACACATCGCATGCCTCCACCGGAACCTCAGTGGAGGTGCAGGTCTCGGTCTCCTCAGACGAAACGGAGTCGGAGAAGAGCGACGCAATCTCGGGGTACGCCTTCACGCAGTTCCAGAACCACCCCTGGGATGCCACCCATTCGCAGACGCTGCGGTGCACATCGTCCTCCTCCTGCTCCGAGAGAAACGCATCCAGGTCCGCCACAACGCGAGATTTGGCGTTCAAGGAGGAGAGGGAAGAGGAGGCCTCCTCCAGAGCGATCATTGCGCTCACATCCTCCACAGAGCTCACGCCACACCTCTCAAGGGTACGCAGTGCATCAAGCACGGTCGTCGATCCCATTGGTTCGAGAAAAAAAAAAGGGGTGGGGGGGAATGAAAGCGTAGAGACTAAGGTCTCGCTTCGGGGGGGGTGGGAAAGTGAGTTTTTTTTTTTTTGTGTGATTCAAAAAAAAAAAGAGGGACGGAGGAAGCTGCTAATATGCAGAAGATTGAGGAAGACAAAGTCTTTCTCTTGCGTTTGTTTTGTTGGTTTGGCCGCTTTTATAATGTGTTGCGGGTTGTTTTGTTAAAGTGTTTTTTTGGGGCGTGTGTTTTGTTGTGTTACGCTGTAGTGTCGTGTAGGTAGAGGGAAAAGAAAACTTGAAATACAAAAACCCTCTCGTGAACAGTGTACCTTTGGTATGACCGGCTGTACCGGGGGGTACACCCCAACCACAGTCCTACAATCCATTTCGTGGTTTACATCTAAAAAAATGTTTGGGCACTTCCAACTAATCTGGGAAGGAAAGTGAAGTTGATAGTGCAAACGCCTCTGGGACGCAGGCACTGACAAGAAGAGAGAGGAAGAAGCTTGCAACAGAAGCCCTGAACTAGCGCTTTCGCACCCCTTTGCGCACGTGGGGTAAGCGTAATGCGGAAAGGAGAAGTGCCGCGGCACAGCTACAGACGATCAGAAGGTGACCAGTGTGTTCCGTGCAAGAAAACCTTCACGCGATGTAACGAAACACGACATCACCATCACACACTTAAGTCGAAAACACACCAGAAGAAGGTCGCCGTCACAATACAGCGAGAGGGTGTACCAGCGTTAGCTGGCCCATTGCGAAGCGCCTCAAGGATCAACATTGCACTGTTTGCAGGACGGGATGTCAACGGAGGGAACAGGGTGACTCGTCTGTGATTTGTCTTGCACAGACCCGTAACTACTCTGTGTGTCTGTACAGTACTCCGGGGGAAAATAATGAAAGAAAGACTGGAAGAAGACGACATATCGAGCTTGATCACGCTTCTTGAGGACAGCCTGCAGTGCACTTCTGGCACACTTGAAAATAAAAATTGAAATAGAAAAGGAGGTTCAAAAAAAGGGGTGAGGTGTACCATTTCTTTTGCAGTTTCGTTGAAACACTTCAGGTAAGTAAAAGAAAATCGTTGCAAATGAATAGAAAAAAAATGTGACAAACAACAATTTGCGCTGCTGAAGTGCACTTGTCAAAAAGAGAGAAAAAACTGCAAGATGAACCTAAGCCTCGCTGTGCGTAGTCACCAAAACAAAGACACACGAGGCTGAGTGTAGAAAGCCTCCACGGAACGTAAATCACTGCAAAAAAGTTCCATTATTTTATTTTGAAAGATGGACCACGTCAATACAATGTAAAGAACACTGAAACTCTGGCCAGAAGGGTTTTGGGAGGCTAGGAAAAGAAAAGGCATAAAAAATACGACGAATTTCGTAAAATCCCCTTTGAAATATTGAATACATGCCCTCAAGTACACAGTACACAGTACACAGTACACAGTACACAGTACACAGTACACAGTACACAGTACACAGTACACAGTACACAGTACACAGTACACAGTACACAGTACACAGTACAC
Organism: Rhynchopus sp. YZ270_cl-10; assembly: GCA_964035575.1. Classification (NCBI taxonomy): domain Eukaryota; phylum Euglenozoa; class Diplonemea; order Diplonemida; family Diplonemidae; genus Rhynchopus; species Rhynchopus sp. YZ270_cl-10. The sequence continues at coordinate 1,081,098 of OZ037895.1, read as the reverse complement.
AGTACACAGTACACAGTACACAGTACACAGTACACAGTACACAGTACACAGTACACAGTACACAGTACACAGTACACAGTACACAGTACACAGTACACAGTACACAGTACACAGTACACAGTACACAGTACACAGTACACAGTACACAGTACACAGTACACAGTACACAGTACACAGTACACAGTACACAGTACACAGTACACAGTACACAGTACACAGTACACAGTACACAGTACACAGTACACAGTACACACCTTTCAGGCGGTGTGCATGCACGGCGTAGAGACAAATACACTCAAGGCGGCTTACGTGCAATGGTATGTGAACGGTGGGTCTTTTTTCTTTGAGAGAGAAAAAAGCGAAGTTATCAATGCAGGCACCTCCCACTGACTCACGTACAATGTCAGCTGGATGAAAGCACAAAGAGAAAAAAACATGGCAAAAACGTGGCGAAAGAATAAGGGATGCCATTGCAGACAGGTTGTTGGCTAATTCTGGGAATTTTCCAGAAAATTCCGACATGGAAGCGGAAGTCAAATAACTAATCTGCCATGCATTGCAGACCCCAAAAGACGAAGTTAAAAGATGAATCTGACACACATCTTCAAAACCCCCCCGTCTGAAGTAAAAGATGAGAGTACTGTCTTGTAGTATTATTCTTGTGTGTTTTTTTTTTGAAACAAAAAGAAAATGTGATTCTTGAAATACAAAACCCTCTCGTACGGCTAGGTATGACCACAACACCGGGATGGACCCGCCATGCTTTCCCTACAGTCCATTTCGTGGTTTCCCTCTGAAAAAAAGAGCACATCACATCACCTTCCAATCCTTCTCACGGGGTCCGATTCCTGTTTGGGGTGAAAAAGGGTTTCCCATAGCATTACCTCTCACATACATATTCAAACGCCTGCGTGTGTTTGCCGGCATTGGTGTGGTGGTGGAGGTCTGTGAACGTCTGCTGGATGGTGTCGCATGGTGCCGTGCTGCCCTGCGTTCCATCGCATCCGCATACAGCCCTTCACAGGCGAGGGCACTGCTGTTCACACACCCTCCACCACTACGCACTTTCCGCCCCTTCTCCTCTTCTGCTTGTCGTCGTGCTGCACTGCGCTCACGTCTACGTAGGGCGTCCTCATACAGAGTCTCGCTGGTGCGTGACGCTGCTGCAGACACAGTGCTGTTCACAGTAGTGTTCACACCCTTCCCCTTAGGGTGTAGAAGCCGTTTCTCCTGCCGTCGGTGTTGAGAAATCCGTTTTGCCCCTTTTGTGCACATCTCCTCCATATGCCTCGCAATGGTGGCACGTCGCAGGCGTTCGCCACTATGATTGGTCTGCGGGGTGAAGGTGCATTCCACGGTGTCACTGTCATGGCCGCTCCCCTTTCCTTCTTCCTTCGCTGGGGAGATCTTCTCTGCTCGTAAGGTGGTTCGTCTGCGTATCGAAACCTCTCGCAATGAATCCGTCCACTCCTCTACAGTACCACGCACTTTGTTGACCCGAAACTTCACGGCAGACACCGAACTCTTTGGTAACACTATTGTGGCAGAGGTGATGCTTCGCTCCAACGGAAGACCACGAAAGCTCTCCTCTTGAGTGTGAAGCGGAAACCAGTCAGGACAGTCCGCATCCACTGCCCCGGAGAGCTCCCACTGCACCGGGTCTTTTGAGGGGTCGCAGTACGCCGTGGTCAAACGGAAGGAGGTGAGGGCGACCGCATGGGCAAAGGTCACTTCGATTGCGGCCATCTCCGGGTCGCACCACCTGGTGTGCGGGAAGGTGTCGAAAAGGTTCATGGCGGCCTCCTCTGCCTTCGCCGCACCATGGCTCGCTACCTCTGAGATTAGCCGTCTCGGGAGCGGACCTGCTCTGGTACAGAACGTTATGCTGCATAAATGCGCAGCTGGACCTCCAATAGGCGACCATGACCTGACAGAAGGGTACACCTTACGTCGTTGCACACGTCGTGCCCTTCTCGGTGCAACCAGCGCATCCGAACTTTGCGTCTCAGATGACCACGAAGAGGTGCTCGTAGTGTCCGAAGAAGTCGTAGAAGTGGTTGTGGACGACGACAGATCGCTATAGTCCATGACCCGTACGCGTCGCCCGCTTGAGAGGCTGTGGGGATGGTGCCGGGTGTGCTGGCTACGTCGCGTGTCCCCTCGCCACGCCATCGGAAGTGGGAGACCTCAAAATTGCCAGGCTTCAGAGGTTATGTAATATTTGAAAATTCTCGTGGGTTTTTTTGTGGGTCCTGTGGAATGGTGGGGGTGAATGAAGCGGAAAAATAAAAAGAAAATTTGAGTTCAGTTTGAAAGAAATCACAGAGAAATGGGTTAGATAGTACAAAAAAAAAATCAGATAAAATCCGATTCCCCTCTCCCTTTCATGGATAGAGCTCTGCAAACATTTGGTCCACCTCTGCTTGGATCTCCAGTTGTTCTGCGGTGAGGGGTTCACACGGGACTGCAGGATCCACAGCAGCTGAGGCGGCAGCGGGCTCTATCACACTCTCTGCCCTTCTTCTGATCTCCGGTGATCCTCCTTTGCACACAGAAGCAGCCTTCGCCTTCACCTCTGCATCCACCTCCACCTTCGACAAACCACACGCATCGTCCTTTTCCTTCTCGATACGTCGTCTCTTCTGTGCTCCCCCTTCCACCGGTCCTTCAGCCAACCCCTTAGGTGCCTCTGGTGGATCATTAGCCTCAAGCTGCCCTCTTTCCCTCTTCTCTTCATTTCGTTTGTACTCCAGTTTGTAGCGGCACAACCTGCAGAGACGTACCTTCACTAGGGCGTCCTTCCGTTCGCCAGCTTCTTTGTAAGCGAAGGGCACCTCGAGGGTCGTCAGACCGTCGGTAGGGGTCGCGCAGGTGGGGAGCCCGCCGCAGGTGAAGTGGCCTTTGCCTTTGGCGACTTCGGTTTCGACTCTCCAGCGCATTCCGACCTGGCCAAGCTTATAGCGGGACAGATCGACCAAGGCATATTCCTTGTAGAGGCGTTCGCAGTACGCCACCACCAGCTTCCGCCCCCATTCGCTCCGGTAGGTGTCGTTTTCGATGAATTTGTACTCCTTCCGCAGCACGTCCATGTCCGAGGTGAATCCGCTGCCCACACGGCCCTTCTTCTTCGCCGCAGCGTATTGCGCCATCATCTCGCAGTGACGGTCCCACGCAGTCATCCCCATCGGGGTGACGGACGGCGTTGCGGCCATAATAATTTGAAATACAACGGTCCACGCACGATAGTGTACCTTGAAAAAAAAGGGCAGTGTAAAGAAAAGGTGCCCCTAAGCGAGAAAGTGCTTAGTCACCTGATTGTTGAAAAATCAATTTGCCAAGGACCTAATAGAGGGTAGGGGGGAGAGAGCGGGGAAAGGGGAAAGGGGAAAGGGGAGGGGCAGATGATGAGGAGAGAACAATAGAAGGGAAAAAGAAATGGAGATAGGCTTTTGTGCTGTTTTTAAAATATTTTTTTGTTGCTTTTTTGTGTGTAACAGAGGGGTCACACACAGGCTTAGGTTTTTGAAAACTTGGTTGTATTAGTGTAGCCACCCTAGAGTGTGCACCACTATACTTTTTTTTTTTTGGAAAGGGTTGGTGGATGGTGGAGAGAAGATACATAGTTGTGTGGAGAAAGTAGCGATAGGGGTGTTGGGAAATACAAAGAAAAAAAAGGGAGATCTAGCCCTAAAAAAAAAGGGACAATAAAATAAAAATGCACACCAACAGGATAAAAGCCCATTCTTCCCTTTTCACACCTCTTTAAGAGAAGGTGAAAAGGAAAAGAAGTTTATAAGATGAAAAGAATAAAGGGCTATGGGATGTGACAGATACAAATACAAGTGTATACAAACAAACAATCAGAATAGTTGCCTCGCTATTAAAAAAAAGGGAAAGAAGGAGGGAAAATCACCATATTAAGAAATCTTTTTGGAACGATGGGTCGATTCCCTGGGGATCCCTTAGCTTTCTTAGGGTCACCTTAAAAACCTTGAAAGACAAATATGTCTTGCAATGAGCACTTGCGACCAACAAAAACAAAGCAATACACATCACTGGTGTTCCTGATCCCCCCGCCTTTACGTAGCACTATGTGTGTGCCTTTTACCCTTTAAAAAAAGGTTATTTCGCGCCTTCGGTGCTTCTTTTTTTTGGGCAAAATCACGAACCAAATCACCATTTTACCTCTCCTCAATGCAAAAAATTGGGATACGGTGGAAGGGAGTGCTGCCGAACTGGGGAGACACTCCGCTCCTCCACGAGCCAATGCGCTGCGACCACTGCACGCGACGGCGAACGGCTGGCAGCTGCCGGCGACATCACCTGAGGCGATGCCGGGAGGCCTGCAACACCAAGACCTATACCACCTACCGACCCTGCCCTGCCAACCACCTCCACACCACCCTCCCTTGGCAAGTTGTGCGTACACCCGCTCGCATCTGCCACAGCAGCTACCATACGCAACACATCATGACTCGCTGCCTCCGGCGCCAACCTCACCGACCCAGCAGAGTCGTTCAAACAGTGCCCCACCTGCGAATAGCCCACATTCAGCACAGGGGGGTGTTCCACTCCGTCAATCGTTTTGACCATGCCGTAAGGGGAGCTGGTGAAGACCACCCTTCTGCCCACTATATCAAAGACAGTGACTGCCGTGGAGCGTTCTGTGGAAGGCGTGGGGAGACGTGGCTGTGGGGGGAAGGCTGCGGCGGGATGCATCGCTGTCGCGGAGCGGGTTGCCGAGGTGCGTGGCCTGCTTGCGGAGGAGGCAGGGTTGAAGAGGTCGTTCGAGGGCGCACGGAGAAAGCTTCTGAGGGCACGCTTCGTCTCATCCAGCTTGATTGGTGCCTCCCAGTTGATCCCTGCGACAATCGCCTCCTGCGCCTTGTCTAGCTTCAACTCTGTTTGCTTCAACGCAACCGCCTTCTCTGCGACAGACTGCTTCAGGGTGCACACGCTTTCTTGAAGGTCTGCTATTTGTGCGGCGGTTTCGCCATTGACAGATGGTGTTTGGCTGGGAGGTTCTACAGGGGGGAGTTGAATAGGCAGAGTCTGGCTGTCCGGTCTACGCAGGGAGCTGGCCCTGCGGAAGGAGGAGTTGGCAGGGCGCTTCTTCAAGCGCGTCACCTCGGTCGTGAGCCCGTCCCTCTCCTTTTGGAGCTTGCTGATGAGCACCGCTTTGTTGTGCACATCCTTCTGCAGGTTCGCAACCTTGTTTTGCTTGCTATTATCCTGGAGCAGCCGCTGCAACGACTCCACCTGAGACTTCAACTGCGAATTCTCGTCTGCAAGATTTGCGGATCTCCTCGACGGATGCGACGATGCTTCACTCACCGCGTCGGGGATGTCGTTATACGCTTCATTGTTGATCTGTGGAGGCACCGTTCCGCTCTCCGAAGCCTGCTGCTGTGATACCATAGACACATAAGACCCCTTCTGCGACACTGCCGCAGTGTGCTGCGATGTGGCGCTCCTTTGTGATGCAGTCTTCGGCACCCCCACCCCAGAGCCGTGAGACGCCACCCGCCCCATGGACGCAACGCTTGCAACTCTTGTCGCCATCTCCGGGGGAACGGAGTGTGGAGTCGCTGGGGACGGCATCCTCGCCGAGCCTTCAGAGGCGAAGGACTGCTTGCGTGGCAGGTCGTGTGGTGTGGTGGGTGAGTCTGCTGGTGCGAGGGGTACCGAGGCTCTGCTCGAAAAGCTTCCCTTAGAGCGTGTAAGAAGCGGAGACGGGATAGGGGAGGAGAGGCTAGCGCGGGAAGGGAGGTCCGTCTTCGAGCGGTGTGCGCTGTTGGCGGAGGATTTGCGAGTGAGGGTAGGATCGTCGAAGTTGATCTCAGCGCGTTTGCCGCGTGGGAAGGCAGGGCTCTTGGCCTCGGTGGGGGTGGCCTGGCGGGTGCCGAAGAGAGACGAGCGGGCGGCGACCTTGCTGGGTGCGGTCTCATCTGCGCCGATGACGCTGCCGGGTTTGGACATCGTGGTGGTGTCGTTGTGTCTAAGGAGGGGTGAGATGTGAAGGGGAGGGGAGGAGAGGGGTATGGGGAGGTGGATGAGAGACGGGGGAGGATGAAAAGGGTGTTGTAAACACGCACGACGTTGAAGTAAATGACTTTACTTGTGGTTTTACATGTAATTTTACTTGTGAAAATAGTTTACTTGTGGCACGCGTAAAAACGTAAGCGGACAGCTTAAACACAAGTAAAAAAAAATGACATGGAAAACCACAAGTAAAGTCATTTACTTCAACGTCGTGCAGGAAGGGGAACGGGGAGGGGAAGGGGTATGGGGGTTGAATGGAAAAGAGGGGGAAAGAGAGAGACTTTTTTTTTTTGCCTGTATTAGTGTAGACTAGACACCAGAGGATGAGCTCCACTATATATTTTGTTGATGGTATTATTGTATAGAAAAGGGTAAGTTTTGTTCGGAGTAAATATGTGGGGGGGTGTAGGGGGAGCCACCAAAGGCGTTTTGCTGTCCAAAACCCATTTTTTTGAAATTTCGGTGAAGAAATCCACTAAAACGGGCGTGCCTGGCCGCAAATCGCCCTGGGGATCACCCATATATCCCAATAAACCACCTGACGACCTTCACAGAGCATTTCTTGTCCAAAAAAAATCGATTTTTTGTGAAAAAACACCCCAAAATTGCGTAACGCTCGCGTAACGCTTGGGGGCAAAAATTTAACACTTGCCAAGAAATTTCTCCAATCAGACAAAACTTCTTTTAAACACCCGAAAAACACCTCAGTCCACATCCGCTGAGGTCCCGGGGTGGAAATGTATGGTTTTTGCACCTTTTAGGGGCCCTGGGAGGGTCCCAGACGTATTCATGAGGGACGGAACCGCTTAAAATGCCCGAATTTACCTCTTTTTTAGGGTGCTTTTTCACCTTAAAAATTCAAAAAAAAGTGCTCAGACAATCACAGAAGTGTCAAAACCCCCTCGGAACTACTCGCCAGACCCCCTGTGGGGTGGAGAATCATATTTGTGATCACTTTTTGGCCTATTTTGCCCAAAATAACCCCGTGCCTCACTTGTGCCTCACTTGTCCCAAAATGGGGTATTTTAGGCTATTTTGGGACAAGTGAGGCACAAGTGAGGCACGGGGTTATTTTGGGCAAAATAGGCCAAAAAGTGATCACAAATATGATTCTCCACCCCACAGGGGGTCTGGCGAGTAGTTCCGAGGGGGTTTTGACACTTCTGTGATTGTCTGAGCACTTTTTTTTGAATTTTTAAGGTGAAAAAGCACCCTAAAAAAGAGGTAAATTCGGGCATTTTAAGCGGTTCCGTCCCTCATGAATACGTCTGGGACCCTCCCAGGGCCCCTAAAAGGTGCAAAAACCATACATTTCCACCCCGGGACCTCAGCGGATGTGGACTGAGGTGTTTTTCGGGTGTTTAAAAGAAGTTTTGTCTGATTGGAGAAATTTCTTGGCAAGTGTTAAATTTTTGCCCCCAAGCGTTACGCGAGCGTTACGCAATTTTGGGGTGTTTTTTCACAAAAAATCGATTTTTTTTGGACAAGAAATGCTCTGTGAAGGTCGTCAGGTGGTTTATTGGGATATATGGGTGATCCCCAGGGCGATTTGCGGCCAGGCACGCCCGTTTTAGTGGATTTCTTCACCGAAATGTCAAAATAATGGTTTTGGACAGCAAGTCCTTAAGGATTTCCTTCTACGTGGCTCCCCCTAGTGGGGGGGTGGGCCTGCTTTTTGACAATGAAAAAACAGTTTAAAAAAAGTTGATTTGAAATACAAAAAAAGCAAAAAAAAAAACACACCAAGGTGAACTGCAAAGCCACCGAATACCGATGGATGCAGGGGCTGTGGGGGGGAACAAAAAATCGGAGACTTTCTCAACAATATGAAATTTGCAAAAAATCAAAAAAAAAAAAAAAAAAAAAAAAAAAAAAAATGAAATACAAAGTGAAGGTGATAGTGCAAACACCTCTGGGACGCAGGCACTGAAAACAAAGCCTCTCGTGACTGAGTCCCTTTGGTACAATGACCGATGACCACCAGGGTGGACAAACCATGCAGTCCTCGCTCCATTTCGTGACGTACTGATCTGTCCTACTCCCGCTTCCGCTCATCGGTCAGATGAACAAAGGGTAGCATTGGGTACGCAGATTCATTAAGTCTGCGTGATGTAGGGTCCGGTTGGGTTGGCGCGTGGGAAATTGGTTTTTAAATGGATATGGGGATACATAAGGTTTTCCTCACACAAAGGAATCATCCCTTGAGTGTGTTGGTTAGAAGGAAATACAGAAAAATGAAAAAAATGAAAAAATAAATTGGGTTAGAGGTTGCTAGGGGGGTTTTTTGGAAGACACGCAGTAGTCCAAATACCATGGTGTCCAAAGACGTTTTGCGGATTTGGGTATTTTGGATGGCTTTTTGGACGCTTAGATTTGGGCTACTGCAAACATTATAAGAGACCCTTTGTAAATAACTAATTGTTGTCTCTGCACTCAATAGTCTATCTCTCTGTGTTGGAAACGTGCTTGGTGGGTCATCAGTGTTGGACTCACAGGGTGGTATTGGTGTGGCTCGCTTACAGACTTCTTTCTTTCAGAAAAAAACATTCGCACACAGACACAACGTGATAATATAGGGAAAAGCGCAAAGGTTCATCTATCGGTGGTTTTAACTAAAGCCAGCCCAGTGAAAGAGAAGTTGGAAGTGCAAATGCCTCACCGTAACAAAAAAAAAAAAAAAAAAAATACATCACCCCGTGTCTTTCAACACTTTATGATCATCATGCAAATGCGAACGACAAGGGGGGGGGGGGGGGGGGGTCAGGTTTGTCTTTTTTTTCGTTTGTATTTTTCAAAATTATTTTCAAAATAAAACGAAAACGTGGTTGTCGGGAGGGAGAGGGGGGGGGAATCTGGGTTGCTCTGGTGGTAAGACCGTACAAAAACCGTTCAAAAAACGGAGTGGGGAGAGAGATGTGGGTGTTCTGCTGCTTACAGCAGAAGACGTGGTAGTCGTAAAACCAATCAGATAATCGACCGGTTCCAATTTCGGGAGAGAAATATATCAGTCAATAACTGAACCACCGGGACTTTTCTCCCAAGGTTCGTTGAACAAAAAACTGATCGTCAAAAAAAATTGTCCGACCCCGCAATTGAAAGATTTTGAGCAGCGGAATGCAAAGAAATAAAAATAAAAATAAAATAAATTTTTTTTTGAACTCCAGATTGGTGAATCCCAAAAAGTCGAAAATGAATTGCATGAATGCGACCCACCGAAATTTTTAAAAAAATTTAAAACCCTGCGGGGATGGATTTCCGAGTCGATATCTTTTAATTGCGGGGTCGCACGATTTCTGGAAATGAGTAGAAGTTAAAAATTCTTCTGTACATGGGTAGTTGTGGCTGTACACCGTGGAAAACGGCGTACAGCCAGTCTAAACTGACACATGCATTTTAGGTCAAAAATACTCATTTCTGAGCGCAAAGTGACGCCATCACAGCAGGCACAGACTCCCGAGAACCGAAAAAAAAAAATTTTTTTCCCGATTTTTTGTAGGCAAAAAATGGCCACCAACCAGTACCCCTTCAGACTTCCCTTAAGACTTTGTACAGAGAGCCCCCCACACAAAAACCAGGTTCCAGGGGGGTCAGGAGGGTGGCTGCGTAACAGTGAGGATCACTTTTTTTTCTTTGTCAAAAGTGATATTTTGACTGTTTTGCACGATCTGAATCCATTCGAACAGTTTTTTTTGAATTTTGAGGATTTTTTTGTAAAATACTACCGCCCAGGCTTATACCTGAAAACCGGAAAAACTGGTTTTGGTCGAGGCCCTCACACATCTGAGGTGAACCAACGACATCAAAAGTTTTCAAAACTCAGCGGGGATGGGTTTCCGAGTCGATATCTTTTAATTGCGGGGTCGGACAATTTTTTTTGACGAGTAGAAATTAAAAAACTTTCTGTACAAAAACGGAAAAAAGTCCCGGTGGCTCAATTATTGACTGATATATTTTTTTTAGCCACACACACAACGGACTAGCCAAGGGCACGACTGGTAGTGCTACTGCTCCAAAATGACTATTTTTTTTACAACTAGAAATTATGGTTGCACGACTGGATGAGAATGACGGAGCGGTGATAATACCACTTCTATGACACAACAGCACCACTAGTCGTGATACATACCAGTGCCCACTAGTAACACCCACTAGCGGGTACTGGTAGTGCTACTATTTGGAATACTAGAGGGAATTGAAGTATCATTAGTCGTATTTTACACTAGTCGTTGCGACTCGAACGTAGTGACACCTGGCAGTCCTTCTGACTAGACCGTCGTGTACATCAGAGCTGAGGGGGAGGGGGAAGGGGAGGGGAGGGGGATGGAGCGAACTACATGGGTCACACTGATGCACGGAGGAAAGGAAAGGGTTTTAAGACTGTCTTGTCTTTCACACTTCTCGCACTTTGGGAGAAGAGTGAGAGAGAGAGAGAGAAACCATAAAAAGTTGTTGGGAAAAAAAAAAATAGTAATATTCCTTCCTACACAGCCCCAGTGTTACCCATCCCCATCATCACCATCAGGTAATATTTTTGGGGGAAATTTTTCGTTTTTTTTTTTTTTGGTTTCGTTTTGAAAAAAAAAAAAAAAATGTAGCTTTTGTAGGCTGATTGACGCCGGGCTTGGCCGGTGGTGATCGGTGGTGATCGATGGTGATCGACGGTGATCGGTGGTGATCGGTGGTGATCGCCGGTGATCGGTACGGTGGTGATCGGTGCGTAAATCGATGTGGTCGGTGCAATCGGTGGGTGAGCGGTGGTGGTCGGTGGTGATCGGTGCTGATCGACGGTGATCGACGGTGATCGATCGCGATCGGTGGTGATCCGTTTAAATCGGTGGTAAAAAGTGACAAAATGGGCAAACCAGCCCGACGTCAATCAGCCTATTTTGGTGCTGAATGGGGTGCACAAAGTACGCAAGAAGTGCGAATCACACCCTTCAGCCACCCCCATTGAGGGCGGTTTTTTTTCCTGAAGTGGATAGAGTGCGCGAATCAATGAAAAATCATCATTATCATAGAGGGGGAAACCATAGAACCGAATGTGGGCCGGGGAAAAAAACCCCCTAACTAATGCCCTGATGATCACAACAAAAAAGTAGTTACGATAAAATTATTCCTTTTTGTGGAGTGGGGAAAAAAAGCCACACCTATTTTACCCTCCCCCCCTAATAGAAAAATTCCGAATAAAAAAAAAGCTTGACGCAAGAAAGCATCTTTTTATGCGTCAGATGAACGTAAGCCTCTCCGTTCTTGGTCATCTGAAGAACAACGCTTGTAAGATTGAATGTGCTTTGCTATCAACGCTGGAATACGTAAAAAGAACAACCTTCCTTTGAATAGACCCCCTCGAACACGACCCTTTGTATTTTTACTAGAACCAACCCATCTGATCGATCATCCGCCACAAGGCTTCGCTGCTAACTTTTCAAAAAAAAAAAATCTGAAAAATCTACTTTGGGACCGAAAAAAATGCATCAGGGTCACAAAATCTCCAAAAAAAAAAACCCCCCCCGCTCACTCTCTAGCGCGAAGCCTCCCATCGAGGTGACTTTAAATTTTGACAAAACTCCCAAAAAAAAAAAAAAAAAAACACCCTAAATGATTTCACCTATTCTCCACCCCTAAGCATTCTGTGTCTGCAAATAGGCGCTTGCACGAGGTTCCATCAATTCTCCCATTCTAAGTCGCATGCCAAGCGCAAGCCCCAACCCACGCAGAAGAATTACCATGCGTCCTGCCATGATGAGATTATCTGGGACCACCTCGACAGGGTCTGCAGCCTCCATCGCATCGAGGAAATCTGCGATGTTCAGCACCTTGCCGTTCCAGGTCATGATGTCATCTGTGTCACGGTCAAACCAGAACGCACCAAGCCTGTACGCCACCTCGTTGTCACCGTACTTTGTCTTGGACCCCAACGCCTTGAAACCCTTCGCTACTTCAAGCTTATCCCCTGCAGCAAGACTCACCACCATCTGCGCAATCGCAGTTCTTGGCTCATCCCCCAGATGCTTTACCTGACCGAAATCAATCAACCCGAGGCGACCATCATTCAGAAGCAGAATGTTACCAGGGTGCGGGTCTCCATTGAACGATCCAAAGGTAAACAGTTGGTCTGCGTGCACATCAACGAGCAGACCAATAATGTCTCCAAGGTTGAGCGGCAGGGTTGTCCACTTCATGGGCAGGGGGGAAATCCGACCTTCCTTCAGGAGCGAGAGGAGGTACGGGATTGGGGTAAAGTTGGCGAGCACACGAAGCGCGTTCATAGCATAGTCCTGCATGCGGATCGCGGTGCGTACCTTTTGGGCCTGCTCGGACTCCCCTCTGATCGACTTCAGCTGCAGCTCACCAGACTTAATCTTTGCCTTCTGCTCCGACTCAATCTCTTCCAACGTCTTCCCCAACCTGTCGGCCACATCCTTGTACGACCTTCTGATGCCCTCCACCAGCTTAACACCGTGGAGGTACTCCATCGTCAGCACCCTCTTCGTACAGAACTGTGGGAACGAGGCGGGGACGACGATCTTGTCACCCCAGATTGGTGTCAGCTGTTTGCGGATGAGGTCGAGGTTCTCTGCTTCGGCGGCATAGTTGAACTCTGTGAGGTGCGCCTTCTCAATCTCATCGAAGGCAGGAACGTGCTGGGGCATGAAATATTTGCAGAAGTTCTTCTGCGTGCGGATGTCCCCCGAGAACAGCTCCTCGGCCCCCCAGTGTTGCACCTTTACTGCAACCTCTGCTCCCGTCTCCTTCAGAATCGCGCGGTGTACCTGCCCAATCGAGGCAACTCCAGTTGGCTCCGTGTCAAAGAAAGAGAACACCTCCTCCAAAGGGCGGCCCAGCTCTTCGGCAACGATCTTCTCGGCATCTCCCGGGGCGAATGGGGTCGGCGCCTGGTCCTCGGTTTCGCGCATCCATTTGATGTATTGGGCAGGGAGGAAGTCTTCTCTGGTTGCCATCATCTGCGCGTTTTTGAGGTAGAAACCGCGCATTTCGGTGCAAAGCTGTTGGACCTTGGGGGAGCAGATCTCGTGCAGTGCTTCGTAGCGTGCAGTAGCATCTTCATCGGTGATGTACCCCATGTCCCTGCTCAGGAACTGCACCCAGCGGTAGCGAAGGAAGATCGGGAAGGCGCGTGCCCAGAACGTCTGCGAGCGGCCGACCCCCTCATCGTAGTAGCCCAGGGCAGCCGTCGCACCGACACACCCTGTGACAAGGCCTCCCGCGATCTTAGCTTTTCCCATGATGATGTTTGTTAAATGCGATTACCTAGGTTGGTGGAAAGGGATAGGAAGGGGGTTGTGTGGGTGTGAGGAGAGGTGGTGTGTAAAACAGTAAAAATGCGTTTTGTTTGTCTCAAGATGCCCGTCGCGGGTCACAGTGAGTTTTGTCATAGCTTTCCCAAACACAGAGTACTTGCGTTCAGAGAAACAACAAAAACAAATAAAAAGCAATAAAAAGCGCAAAGCGTAAAGCGCAAAAACAAGAAAAGCCTCACAAAAGAGACACAGCACATCAGAGACAGAGAGGGCAAATCACTTCTGGACTATTCAGTGAACATAAAATGAACCCGATTATACCAGGTTTGTGCACAAGCCTTCTGTCTCAGATCACACACAGAAACTAACATTCAAAAAGAACAGTGCACAAGAACGGGTTGACACTCTACCACTGCCTTCAAGCGTCTGGTGAGACACACTTTGCAGTTCCGTCTGCCTGCACCTCGCACTGCACACACTTCAGAAGGTCGCACGGGTTGGAGCAGTGACCTTGGCCAGTTGCGTCGTTTGTGCATGTCGTTCCAACAAGGCAGGTCATCGCTTCACAGCCGACAATAGGTGTGGGTGGGAGTGGCGGCACACACTTTGCAGTTCCGTCTGCCTGCACTTCGCACTGCGCACACTTCAGAAGGTCGCACGGGTTGGAGCAGTGACCTTGGCCAGTTGCGTCATTTGTGCATGTCGTTCCAACAAGGCAGGTCATTGCCTCACAGCCGACAATGGGTGTGGGTGGGAGTGGCGGCACACACTTTGCTGTTCCGTCTGCCTGCACCTCACACTGCACACACTTCAGAAGGTCGCACGGGTTCGTGGGCGGGGTAGGAGGAGGCACGCACTTCCCATTGCCCTTGTCATCTTCGACGCAGTGCGCACATTCCAGACTCCCACATCCAATAGGTGGCGGAAGGCAGACACCCTCCCCTGTCTTGGGGTCGTTCTCGCAGTTCACGCACTTCAACTGGTCGCAGCCAACAACTGGCGGCGACGGTGGTGTCGGTGAGGGGAACCACCACGACGGCAGGCACAGTGCATGTCCGGCAATCTCATAGCACGTCCTCCCATACCTGCACTGCGTCGCAGCACATCCCACCGGCAGCGGCTTGCACCACGCATGGTTCCCAATAGCAACACACTCCGTCCCCGGCGCACAGTGCACACCTGCGCAAGGACCAGCCGGCGGCGGTGGCGGCACACACGACGCCACACCCTTACTGTCCTCCACACAGGAGTAGTACATCGGACACGTCGTCGCCGCACAGCCTGCTGTGTGCGGCGGGATCTGTGCCGAGGCCACGAACCCCATGCTTGCAACGAGCGACAGGCGCGACAGCATTGTTCACGGAAAACGGGGAAAATCAGGGGGAATCTGTGTGGTGGGCGGTGTGGTATAGTACCAGCTGTGGTCACGCGACTGGAAAGGAATGAGTCTCAGAAGCGAATGTACAAATGTGATGAAATGCTTTTGTTTTTTTCAGCTTTTTATCCAACTTTTTTTTGTGTATGGGGCAGGATAGGGGATGGGATGAGGGGTGTTTCAACGACATGGCTTCTTGTCACAACCTGATTTGCAGTCTCATTCAGAAGAAGAGGACCTGGCTGTGGTTTTATTTTTACTCTTTTCCCTTTAGATATTCGCATAAAAAAACAACACAGCACAAAAGCGCAACAGTACGACAATCCGGCACAAACCGACACACCCACACACGGTAAACGGGTGGGCTGTTCCTGTAGTGTCTGAAGATAAGCGTCGTGAATACCCTCACAAAGGAAAAGAGGAAGAACAGCAACAAAAAGGGTGACATCGCGAAGGCAAATGCCCTGATGGGATGTATGCACATCACAACAAAGAACAGGAGACAACAATGGAAACAACAACAACAGCACCTTGCAGCACAGAACGTGCCACAAAAACTGTGAAAAGCAGAAACGAAAACAAACGTACTGTTGATGCAAAGACAAGACCACTGGGGAGGATGGTGCCGCGGGGTTACGTATTATATTTTGGTGTAAAAGGGGCAGGGGAAACAACAACTGGGATACTGGGAAGGTGCGGCACCTCCAAGAAAAAGCATTTATGCACAAAAAGGACACATGTTTGACGCATCTCATAAACATGGCTGCATGCAAAGGGGGCAGAGGCGACCCCAAAGCTTTGGCCACTACAGATGCAGAAGATAACCCTCACAAAGCACAGCGACGTTGCACAACAGAAGCCCCTCTGCTTCTCAGCAAAGGGGTCGGTGTGCTGACACAGGTGCTCTCTCAATTAGCATTTCGTGCTGACGCCTTCGTGGTGCGTGGCGTGGTGTTGGCTCGAGACTGAGGCACACCCATACCCAGACCCATGCACACACATGTCCGGCGTAGCTTCTGGAAACGCAACAAATACCCTCACACAGCAAACAACAACTAGGATGGGTGTGGCCACGCATCGTGTCGTCTTGTTCTGTCACCCTCAGTCGAATGTACAGTCAGTCAGAACTGCGCCACCTGCAAACACACACACGCTAACAAAAAAGCAAACACAGAAGAAAGGAACGACAAAGGGACACAGCAGGCTGCTGGTGTGGGATGTGGATGGCTGCCTTTGACGGACGCCGCACATGGAAACACACCTTCGCACAGCACAGCTGCACCCGGTGTCCTCCCTCCCCTGTGCTCTTTTATTCGTTTTTTCACTACTCGCGTGTGTCCGCAAAAGACACAATATGGGTCAATTTTTTAACCCCCCCCCCTCAAAAGTTCCACGGCCATTTTTTCGGGTTCTACACCGTTTGAGCCCCCACAGGTGTACAGAACCCCCCTGGAATCGGTTTTGAGCGACTTGTGGCGGTGTTTTGAGGCAAAGTGGCACTTTTTTTGCTATTTTCAGGCTATTTTTGGCCATTTTCAGGCTATTTTGGCCTGTTTTGGCCTATATTCACTGTATGACCGATTTTTCGGGTTTTATGAGGTTTGAACACCAACAGGTGCCACGAAACACCCCAGTACCGGTTTTGTGGGCCTCCTGTGGGGTTTTGGGGGTGAAATATACCGTTTACTCTATGTTCTGGGCCATATTGGGGTGTTTTTTGGCCATGTAGGCCTGGTATGTGCCCTACAGTGCATAAGCCAAATTTGGGTGTTTTGAGGGGTAGAGGGTCATGGTGGTGCGTTCATGACTCGGTGGCGGCGACGCTTATTGCTCGCTGTTCTGGCCCTATTTCCCCAATTTCACCCCTCCCCGACCCTTTTCTGATGAAGATCTTTGACGTGCTCGGTCCCGTCGCAAATGTTCTTTGTGAATGTTCTTCATAAAATAGGGGAGCGTCAGGGGGGTCAAAATAGCTATTTTTGACCAAAAAAACACCGATAAACACCAAGAAAAGTGTCGAATATGTCCGAAACAGGTCGGAATTGGTTCACAGCCCATTTTTGGGGTATATTTGGGCCAAAGGAGGCCTCCTGGCGTCAAAAAAATCGTGTTTTTTTGGTCAAAAATAGCTATTTTGACCCCCCTGACGCTCCCCTATTTTATGAAGAACATTCACAAAGAACATTTGCGACGGGACCGAGCACGTCAAAGATCTTCATCAGAAAAGGGTCGGGGAGGGGTGAAATTGGGGAAATAGGGCCAGAACAGCGAGCAATAAGCGTCGCCGCCACCGAGTCATGAACGCACCACCATGACCCTCTACCCCTCAAAACACCCAAATTTGGCTTATGCACTGTAGGGCACATACCAGGCCTACATGGCCAAAAAACACCCCAATATGGCCCAGAACATAGAGTAAACGGTATATTTCACCCCCAAAACCCCACAGGAGGCCCACAAAACCGGTACTGGGGTGTTTCGTGGCACCTGTTGGTGTTCAAACCTCATAAAACCCGAAAAATCGGTCATACAGTGAATATAGGCCAAAACAGGCCAAAATAGCCTGAAAATGGCCAAAAATAGCCTGAAAATAGCAAAAAAAGTGCCACTTTGCCTCAAAACACCGCCACAAGTCGCTCAAAACCGATTCCAGGGGGGTTCTGTACACCTGTGGGGGCTCAAACGGTGTAGAACCCGAAAAAATGGCCGTGGAACTTTTGAGGGGGGGGGTTAAAAAATTGACCCATATACAAAAAAGACTGCAATCTGGAAAGAAAAATACAAAATTGTGATGTGGAAGCGACAGCATCAGTGTATGTTAGTCACCCAACAGCACACTTCGACAAAGCTTTTCACATTCAGTGTAATGAAGACCCTCAACCTGGACACTTGGTTTGTGCTGTTGGAAGGGGCGTGTCTGAAAACAGTCACACACTTCTCAACAGCAGCACACTTGTGTCCTTCTCAACAACAGTTTTTGAACCATGTACGTAGAAACAGGAAGAAGGAGAGGAAGGGAGGAAGGGGAGGGAGGGAGGGAGGGGGAACAACAAATGGGTGTGGAGGTGGGAAGTGGGTCGGTTGGGGATGGACCCCAGCTCTTAAGTTTAAAAATAAAAAACGTGGAGGAGGAGGAACACCGGGGGACAAGAGGGAAAGAGGGAAAGAGGGAGAGAGAGGGGTGGCAGAAGCCACACACTTTTTGTAGTTACTCGCTTTGTATAAGACCTGTGGGGACAGGTTCTATGAATGGTTCTACACACAAACTTTTTTTAAAAAAGATCTTTTGCTTTTTGTTTTCTTGTTTTCTTTGCTAACGTACCTTTGTTATATTTTGTATTCTCTTGTGGTTCCCCTTCCCACTGTTTTTGCCTTCATTTTTTTTTCTTTCCTTTTTGTAATGGGTTTCCCCATATTATTTCATTTTTGTCTTTGCTTTTTTTGTGATGTTGTTGCCAACTTTGTCTCTACAGTGCAAACAGCGCCAGCACAGCCACACACAGTGTGACCCACAGGGTGGGCACCAAGACACCGCCGGAAGTAGGGATGGGGATAATGTTGGGGTCGAAGGTGACTGGCGGGACGCTTGTTGGTGGTGCGGCTGTCGGGGGTGCAGTTGGCACAACCGGTGGCTGCGGTGTCGGTGGTGACATGCTTGTGGGCTGCGATGTTGTGGGTGGTGTGTTTGTTGGTGGTGCAGGTGTTGGTGGGGGTGGCGGCACGGGTGTGTTCGCCACACCAACCTGCATGTTCGATGTGGACGCAGTGGCGAAGGGGGAGGTGACGCCCGGTGTGGGGGACTGCTTCAGGATACTGTTCGGGTCGGCCAAGTCGGCAACAATGGCGTCCTTGACTGCAGTGGAGACTGCAGCCGCGTCGACCGTGACAGCCGTCTCAATCTCAAACTCCGTGACAACGTCGACTGTGGTCGCAAGCGCAAAGAAGGAGCGGTACGCAGCCGCGCCTGCTCCACCCGCAACAGTCGCAATGCCGGTGCAGTTCGGGTCTGCCGTAATGTTGCACGGCGCCGCTGTTGGCGGGAGTGTTGGCGGCGCAGCTGTGATCGTCTTGTCGACGCACCTGCCAGAGATCTTGTCAGCAGCGGTGATGCCGCCACCGCCAAGCTTCGCACACACCCACTTCAGGAAGGCTGCCTTGATGACGGGGTTCCCCTTCTTCAGCAGCTTCAGCATCTGGATCTCGGCGTCCCCCTTGCGCACGTTGTTCACAAACGGCATCGCCAGCGCCTCGGTGTCGAACGCCGCAAGCGACAGCCCGGACAGCGTGATCACCTCCGGCGGCGGCGTCGGTGCGCGTGTCATGTTGCCTGACGACGCAGGGTAGTCGACCGGGAACTCCAGCGTCACCATGTTCCCGGTGCACAGCTTCATCTGGTCCGACGCCCCGCTTGTGCACACAACAGTGAGCTGCATCTGTGCACACGGCTCCGTCACGTACAGCTGTGTCAGCTGCGTCCACCCACCCTGGAACGAGTACGTCGGCTTGTTGATGAAGTCCAGCGCATTCGGCTTCGCGTGCGCAAAGTACGAGTTGTGCACCTTGTCGAGGCACACCCCGCTCACCTTGACACTCGAGTTCGAGTCCGAGCGCACTGCGTCCCCCATCACGTCCACCACACTCAGCATCAGCGCAAACGGCTTCCCAGGCTCGGGGTAGTACGTCGTCGACTTGCACGCCGTCCCAGAGCACATCCAGTGGTTCCCGCCCGGGCGCAGTGCCGCCGCATCCTGCATGTTGACCTCAAACAGGAAGGTGTCGTCGGGCTTCGCAAACGTGGCCGCAGGGTTCGTGCTCACGTCCCCCTTCCCGTACTTGTAGTTCAGCTGCGTTGTCGACAGGTAGAACCGCGTCAGCCCAGACTGCTTCCACCCCGCCATCTTCCCGTACGAGATGTCCTTGAAGGTAGCCTCTCCGCCCTTCAACTTGAACGAGAACGCCGGCACGTTCCACCCAGACGACTCCTTCGGCATGCACTTTGGCAGCGACGCAATCTTCTTCCCCCAGCCACACGCCCCCGACGTCCCCTTCCCGTCCACGCACGTGTCAAGCACCCACTTCCCTGACTTCGACTTGTCCACGTTGCTGCAGGGCACGGCCAGCGGGCGCAGCTGCACGGGTGCTGCACTCCCCTTGTCCTCGGGGTGCTTCACCTGGATCCCGTCCAGCCCAAGTGCCACCACCTTCATCGTGAAGTTGTAGCCGCGGCCCCACGTCGCAGGGTGCGGCTTGCTCCACGGCCGGCCCATGTGGCTGTCCCGCCCGTTCTTTGCCCCCATCCCGCCAAGGCCGAGCGGCACCCATCCCTTCATCACCTGCTTCACAAGCATCAGGTGGGCTGTGGGCAGTCCTGCCGGCGGTGTGGGGCAGATCGGCTTCATCGGCTTCCACACCTTCGAGCTGTTTGTGCTGTTGCTGTTCGCGTTCGAGCTGTTCACACCCGTCATGTCCATCGGAGGCACACACGGCACACCGATGCGCGCAAACGCCGCAAGACGCACAGCACGCCTCACAAAGTGCAGTGGGCCCACATCCGCAATCGCGGCAAACGGCGTCGGGCCCGACGTTGTCATGGGCGCCACAGCCTGCACGGTGAAGAACCACGGCACGTGCTCGCACGCCGGCATCCCCGATACGGCCACCTGCTGTGCTGTCGCCTCGTGGTCTGCAGCAATCTGCGGCCGCCAAGCCTCACACGCAGCCGTGCGCGTCGTCTGGTTCGACCGGATCTGGAACGTGCCCACACCGCGGCGTGCGACGCCCGTCCATGTCACCGTCGTGGTCGACGTGTTCGACTTCTGCGTCCCTGTCAGCGTGAACTGCATGTGGTTGTCCCCCACAACAGGCATCCCCTTCGCGTCCACCACCTGGAACGACAGGCTGCTCCCAACCCCGGTCACTGCCGCAGGCGCACCCGAGAGCGTGCGTCCCCACAGGCGCGTGAAGTTCGGTCGCGACAGCACGCTCCCCTCGTTCGGCGCACCCGCAATCATCAGCCCGACCGGCGCCTCGACCGTGAACGTCACTGCCGTCGTCGGCGCTGTGGTCCCTGTCGGGAACCCGGTGAAGGCACCCGCCTTGAGCTGGCACGTCCCGACAGCCGCAAACACACCTGCAATCTCAATCGCGTCGCCGGTGCCGGCAGCTCCAGTCTTCGGGTCCATCGTGTTCGCAATCGCACACGTTGTTGTCCCACTCGCACACGCGAAGCACCCCTCGGGCACCATCTCCGTCGGCACTGCTGTCACAGACGCACCCGCCGCCCAGGACACACCGCCAATCCCGCGGAACTTCCCAGTCGTGTCCCACGCAGCAAGCCCGACGTGCACGGTGCGGTTGTACACACTGTACGCCTTGCCCGTTGTCGTGGCTGGTACTTCGAGCGTCTGCGACGACGCCCACTTCCAGTCCGCAAGCGACGTGTCCGTGTACGCAACCTTGAAGGTCTGGCTCGTCCCGTTCACAAGCGATGCAGGCGACGTCACCACCACGTCGCATGAGCACGCAGCCGTCGTCCCTGCCGTGAGCCCGGTCAGCCCAAGCTTGAAGGTCGCCACACCGCCCATGTAGGTCGCGTTCGGCGACACCCACGCTGTCCCGCACGAGCCGCACGTCACCGTTGCCGTCGACACACCGCGCACGGCCGACACGTACCACTTGTCCGAGGCCGTCTGTGCCCCCGGTGCCTGCCCAATTGCGTACGCATTGAACGTGCAGTAGCCCTCACCCACAACGCGGTCCGCCGTGCACGCAGCCCCGCCTGCCGACGAGCGCGACGACGACGACGCCGACGGGAGGGTGTCCACCGCCATCGCCCCCGCCTCCACAGAGAAGTGCACCATCGGCGCCTTCTTCTCCCCGAAGAACCCTGTCGGCACCCCGGCCGCACCCGTCACCACAAACGACAGCGACAGCTGCATCGCCGCCTTGGACACCTCGACAGTCGCCTGCCCGGCAGCCCCGACGGGCGTCGTCTTCTCGACCACAGGCATCGGGATCCCGTTGTACACCTTTGTACCCTCCGTCAGGCGCAGCCCGCTTGTGCTCCCGTACGTCACCGTCACCGCACTCCCGTTCAGCAGCGCAGTCGGGTCCGACGGCAGCTTCCCGGACGCAGACATCGACGCCGCCGCACGGTGGTTCGCCGCACGTGTCTGGTACATGCGCTGCAGCGCGTACTCCGTCGGCGGCCCACCCACAGCGTACGCCCTGTCCCCAAGGTCGTCCGCAGCGTACACGTCGAACATCCACGACGCCTTCGCCCCCGCAGCCGTCATCTTGCGCAGCATGTACTTCTCGTAGTGGAACGCCGGTACCGCAATGATCTGTGTCGCGTCCGTCAGCACCGTCAGCGGCGACGCCTTCCCGGCAAAGGACACGCTGCACTGGTAGCAGGCACGCAGGAAGAAGGCACGCACCGTCGCACTCCCGCCCACAGCGTTCACACTGCTGCCCCCAGGGCTCGACACAGGCGAGGTCACAACCGCCGCCACACCAGCACCGTTCCCGGCCCCACCCTGGCGCGCAAACGCTGCCGATGTTGTCCCCTCCCACGCAGGGATGTTGTGCGCGTCCACACGCACCGCGCCCACAGAGAACGGCTTGCGCCTGCGCACGGCCGTCAGCGGCACGCCCCCGAGCAGCCACGCCATCCCGCACGTCTGCACCGTGTACACAAGCGCTGACCCCGGCACCGCTACTGCTGCCGTGTACGCCCGCAGTGGGAACGAGCTGCGCACAGCCATGTGGCGTCCGACCAGCGCTGCTGGTGGCGTCAGCCTGTAGTCAAGCCACACCTGGCAACGTCCGCACGGACGTGCGAAGAAGAAGTTCAGGCTCCCGCTCGACGCCCCCGACAGCGTCACACGGTCCGCAGCGGCCGCAAACTCCGCTGCCGACACTGCTGCGTTGCAGCCCGACGGCGGCGCAGACCCCCCAGCAGCCGCAGCACGCGCAGCACCGTCGTGCACGAACCCGCCGTTTCCGTAGCGCATCTGTGCCAGCGTCGCCCCGCTCTCACCCATCCACACAGACCGCACCCACACCTCGCGCGTCCACCCCGAGGTGGAAGGCTCGTTCATCGCCCACACCCCGGCAAAGCGCTGCACGTTCTCCACCTTGACGGCAAACATGTCACCCACACGGATCGCCGACGTCGAGTCCGGCAGCGTCTGGTCGTACACCTCCATGACGTCCATGCGCGGCGCCTTGACCGAGAACGGCTTCGACAACTTGCTCCGGTCCGCAAAGATCGGGAGTGCGTCCGACGGGTCCGTCGACCCCACACCAAGCCCGTCCAGACACGTCGCCGCAGTCTTGCCCCCGTAGCACAGGTCGAGCTGCAGCGTGCACGCCTCGCACTCCGTCGACAGCACGCTCCACGGCACCGCCACACCCCCGCGTGTCGACACGGCGGCCGTCGCAGACTCAACCCACGTCGTCGTCTTCACCGTCCCCTCCACCAGGCGCGTCGTCTCACTCGCAAGCGAACCTGCCAGGTCGTACACCTTCAGCGTCCCTCCGTCGTTGCAGCCGGTCCAGCTCCGCTTCGCCACACGCACCAGGATGTCCTTTGTGAACGACCACGCACGCGCCCCGCTCGTCGTCCGCACCACCGTCTGGATCGGGAACGGCAGTCCCGCCACAGCGCCCCCAGACGCGTAGCTCCACCCCGCCCCGGGCACACCCGTTCCGTACGTCCTGTAGTTGCTTGTCGACGTCTGCAGGCGGCGCTTCGTCGGGCACTCGTCGTCCACGCTCACTGTTGTGTTCACCTCCCACTTCGACAGCGTCTCCGTCGCCGACACCCACATGTACTGCGCCGTTGTCGCGACTGCGGTGATCGTCCCCCCGACGTCCGACTGCACCGCCCCCGCCACACTCGCCGTTGTGTTTGTCGTCACCTTGTCGCGCCCGTAGAACGTGAAGGACACCTTCAGGCCAGTCGTCGCGACTGTGTGCGTGATGGCCGCCCCGCGTGTCACCGAGTTGTTCTTCATCAGCGACGCCGCTGCCGTCGTCGCCCCAGACTCAAGCAGGTACTGCGTCCCTGCCGTGAGCGTGTACCCGAGCTGGCTGTCGTACGCCCAGTACCGCAGCGTCGTGCTTGTCCCTACGGTGAAGTACGACGCCACCGTGAACGTCGCTGTCGTCGCCGCCCCGCACGCCGACGTCGTCCCGTGCACGAAGCTCTGCGACGCCGGCTCCACCGCGTACACCGTGGCGCGTGTCTGCGTCGTCGGCGTGATCCACAGGCTGATTGTCACACACCGGTTCGCCACTGTCGACATCACCTCCGCAGACCCGTCCCACGCCGCCTCGCACACCTTGAACATCGCCTTGCGTGCAGGCGCCCCGGTCCCGGAGTACTTGAGCGTCACCGACCCGGCACCCTGCGGCGCCACTGCCAGCACCGCTGCGTCCGGCTGCGTCCGCGTCGCCACCACCGTCAGGTTCCCGTACGTGTACGTGTTCGTCCCAATCGTCTCCAGCGACGACGGGTTGTACGCAGAGTCGAGCACAATCGTCCCACTCGTCCACACCTCCGTACCGTACGTCCACGCAGGTGCCCCCGACGGGCTCGACCCGGCCCCACCCGCCTGCGCCACCGTCACGTTGCGCGACGACGTGTCGTCTACAACCGTCCCCGTCGAGGACGTGTTCACAAACTTCACGTCCACAGTGATACCCGCCCCGAACTCGCTCACAGTGGCCGTGTATTCCGTGCACACACCCGTCGCAGACGACGCGCACAGCGACGTCACCCCGCCCCCGACAGACACAAGCTGGATCGACGTCGTTGTTGTCACTGCCGCCGCCACCGCCGCCTCACGCTGCGACAGCGTCACCGCAGACGTGCACGTGTACGCCGACGTCCCCGTCGGGCGCGACCCAGCCGCCGCCTGCGCCCCGCTCGCGTACCGGATCCCGACTGCGCTGAACACAACCTTCACGTCCGCCGTCGCCCCGAGTGCAGGCACCGTCGTGTTGTCGAAGTACAGGCGGCTGAAGTTCGCGACTGCCGTCCCCATGTTCGCGCGGGCACCCATCTGCGACCACCACGCCGTCTTCGTCTCCCCGACCTTGTACAGCGGGTACACCCCCGCAGGCGTCACAGACGTGTTCGAGTTCGTCATCACCCACCAGCGCGGGTACACCGCGTTCGTCCCAGTCATCCCGGTTACCCCCGCCGACACCGTCAGCGCAAACTCGTCTGACATCACCGCCCCGGTCGTGATCTGCACCGCCGCCGACGAGCACTCGAGTGTCACAGCCTCCTCCGTCCACGTCAGCGTCGTTGTCCCGCGCTGCGTCCCGTCCGCCGCGTACTCAGACGAGTCCGGCCCTGCGCCCCAGGTTGTGTGGAACGTGAACGCACACCGGTTGCACGGCACATGCGGGCGCATCGTCCACTGTGCACCCCACGAGCCTGTCGCCCCGGCCACAGACGCAGCCGCCGCCAGCGTCTTCGTCGGGTACTTCTCCACAAGACACCCCTTCCCGCTCGGGCTGCTGTACGCACACTGCCCCGCCACCCAGTTCGTTGCGTCCGGTGTCATGCGCAGCTTGTCCCGGTTCGATGCCCCGTCAGTCGGACCAGGCCCGTCCAGCAGCGCAAACACCTCCCCGTAGTGGAAGTCGTCGTACACGAAGGTCTGTGCCCCTGTGCTCGGCGCCGCAATGTAAGACCCGGGCCGCACCACCACTGAGATCCCCTCGCGCACAGTCCCGGAGGCCGCTGCAGGCGTCACCTCGACGGTGCTTGCGGGCACGCGCACAGGCGTCACCACGTTCGCCTTCACAGTGTTCGTCCCGTCCGAGAAGGTGAAGACAAGCGTGCACCCGCCCGCCGACGAGAACCGCGAGCACGCGTTGTCCACAACGTACACGCGGAACACGAAGGCAAACGAGAACGCGTTCCCGATGGTCTCCATAAGCGCCGCCTTCGACAGGATCTGCGGGGCCGTCACAAAGGTCTCGTCCGGGTACCTGCTGTACAGCACCATGTTGTCTGTCGTTGCCGTCCCGACCGTCGCCGTCACCTTCCATCCGGACAGCGCACCCCACACCTTTGGCAGTGCCTTCAGCGACGCGTCACGTGGCACGTACATCAACTGGTACGGCACAAGGGCCTCGAGGTACGACCCGGACACGGCAGTGATGCTCCCCGCCACAGACGCCGTCGCCGCCGTCATGGTCCCGATAAACGCAGGCGACGGCGAGCGCGTCGCCGCAAGCCCGCCCGCCACGTCCCACGGGTCCACACGCACAGGGTCCACTGCCGCCAGCACCGCACGCGACACCTCGACCACAAAGCGCGTCCACGACAGGTGCACCGCCCCGCCCGTCGTCACCCCCTGGTACGTCACGTTCAGGTACACCGTCGTCGATGCCAGCGCTCCGTCCTTCAGCTTCGGCGTGAAGGTGTACGACGCCGTCCCGCCAAGCCCCCACACCTCCGCCGGGAGAAGCGGCTGCGACCCCACCGTCGATCCGAGGGCCGTTGCCACCTGCGGCGGTGCAGCAGACGCAGAGTAGTTCGCGCCGTAGTCGTCCTGCGCGTACAGCACCTGCACCGTCCCGTTCGCCGCAAACTCGCTCGGCCCGTCCCGGCGTGCCTGCAGGCTCAGCGTGCACGGCAGTCCGTGCACGCACTTCTTCAGGTAGCACGTTGTCACCCCCGTCGTGGCACACCCGGTCGTCTTCATCGCCGTCCCCTTGAACGCGGTGTTCGGCTCGTTCCCGTCCAGCGCCACACCGTTCGGTGCCTTGGCCGCCACGTTCACCCACTGCGCAGGCGACAGCAGCTGCACCCCGCTCTGCGTCGTTGCCTCAAACCGCACCCCGCACCCGAACTCCCCCGCCGGGCACGCAGACCGGTACTGCAGCGACAGACGCACCTGCCCAGACTGGGTGAACTGGCGCAGGCCGTTCCGCTCCCACCCATACTGCGTGGCATTCGCCTGCTTGCACGCGCCCCCAATCGCCCACACCGTGAACGGGCCCGGCGACACACTCGGATCCACCTGCGATGCCGCCACACACTCGAGCCCTGCGAACGCCGTCGCCTGCGCACACCGCTTCACCACCAGCGGGAACGACCCAAACGGCACAGGCAGCTTGTCCTTCGTCGCCACCTGCACGTCGTACACAACCACCGCCCCAGACGTCAGCAGCGGCGTGCGCGACACCATCCCCGTTGTCGCGTCCGTCACAGACGCCGCACTCACCGCCGAGGCCCCGTACAGCGTCTCGAGCGTCGTCGCCGTTGTGAATTGCATGAAGCGCAGCGACGAGTTGAACGCCAACGTCGACGTCACCGTCAGCTGCGACGGTGGGATGTTCGAGTCGCGCCAGTACCCGCTCCCGCCTCCGTACTTCTTCAGCCCGCGGTTGTACAGCTGGTACACCACACCCTTCTTCGTCACCTGCTTCGCCGACGCGTTCCCCATTGCCGTCGCCGTCGCCTCCCCAGCCTTGAACACACAGATCTTGTACTGCCCAGACGTGGCCGGGTACAGCGCAGGCGGCAGCGCAAACGCCGACGCCGTTGTCGTGCCCCACGTGTCCGCCACCATCGCCGACGCGTTTGTTGTCCGCACCAGCTGGAACCACTCCGGCGCCCCGGTCGCGCTCCCCGCCACAGTCGACGGCGTCGGGCACACCTGCGTGTCGTTCGCAATCGTCACCAGGTCAGTTGTGAACCCGGAGGCCCCGTTCAGCGCTGTGCAGTTCACTCCGCTCGAAGTCCCGCACCACGACGACACAGACACCTGCTCCCCAGTCGTGTCCCACGTGCTCTCCATCGTCCGCAGGTCGAACACAGACATGTTTGCCTGCGCAGACCCTACAATCATCTCCAGGAACGCCGGGTGCGAGTGCAGCAGGTAGTCCCCCTCGCTGCTCGACGCCAGACGCAGCCACGGGTTTGCCACTGTCAGGCTTGTGTGGTTCACCTTGTAGCACACCTGGTAGCTCCCCGGGTTCAGCGGGATGTGGAAGTACGCCCCAATGGACGTCCCCGACGTCGTCGACGCGAGGTACGGGCAGAACGGCGTCCCGCTCGTCGTGTCGTTGTCCGTGCACGTCCCCACGTTCGACACCGCGGCCGGCGACATGCAGTCCACCCCGACACCGGACCCGGCCCAGTTCGACAGCGTCCCCCACGTCGCCTCTGTGCTCGGGTCCTTCGGGAGACGCCCGACAGGGGTCTTCGACATCACAAGCTTGAAGATGTTCTGTGCCTGCAGCTCTGTGTTCGACGCCGTGCTGCTGTACGTGTTGAAGACAAACCCGTCTGTCGCAGTCGCCGTCGCTGCCGTCACGTCCGCCACATACTGTGTCGACACACCCGCAAGCGCAGTCGCGTCCGCCTTCGCCTCCGACGAGTACAGGCTCACCGCAGGCCGCAGCGCCGCGTTCAGCGTCCACGACTTCACAAGCCCCATCTCTGTGCGGAACCCGGCACGCCCCGTCGCCGCCTGCACCAGGTGCTGCCCGCTGAGCCCCTGAGCCTCCTGCACCTCCACCCAGCGTGCCTTCAGTGCCGTCCCACCCAGCCCGCCCTGCAGGAACACCGTGCGGATGCACACCTTGTACTGCGTGCGCGCGTCGTTCGTCGCTGCAGGCAGCACCGTACGCAGCTCCGCCACGTCGCTAGGCCCGTCCGCCGGACCCAGGTCCGTCATCCCGAGCGCCGACGCCGTTGCCCCGGGCTCCGTCCACACGTGCACAGACGTCCCCCACTGCGTCAGGTTTGTCGACCCGTCGTGGCACGCAGAGCCCACGGCCACAATCTTCGCTGCGTCCTTCCCGGGGTTCGTGTCAAACACGTCCTGGCTTGCTGCCGGCGAGCACGTGTGGTTTACCGTCGGTGCGCACCGCAGGAACTGCACCTTCGACAGTCCCTGGTTCGTCGGCTGGTTCCCAGGCGTCACGTACCAACGCACCCCGTTGTCAATCACCTTGTAGTCGTACGCGTTCGCGTCCGCAGACCCCGGGCGCCACCACGACATCCAGTCCTCAGACGACTGACGCAGCTGCACGCACAGCGAGTAGTTCCCCGGCGTGTGCGGCACCGTCAGGTAGAAGTCGACGGTGTTGTTGGCCCCGTCCGTCAGCAGGTTGAACTTCGACGTTGCCGCAGAGTAGATCTCCCCCTCCGAGCTCCCGGCCTGGTTCTGGCAGTAGCGGTTCTGCTCCATCGTGCTGAAGGGCACCAGCTTCGCGTACAGCGAGAAGTCCGCCGTAATCGTCCCGTTGTTGTCCGTCACAGCCAGCGTCCCCGTCGTCAGCTGCACGCGGAACCGCTTCAGCTCCCCACCCAGCAGCACCTCGCTGATGCGTGCCGGCGACACCTTCATTGCCGGCGCAGGCTTCACCTCCCAGGTCTCGTTGAACACGGCCCAGTTGTCCATCCCCGCCTGCTTGTAGCACACCTTGTAGAAGTTCGGCCCGTTCGACGTCGTGATGTGCGGCGGCATCACCACCACAGCCGCCACCGTCGCGTGCCCACCCGTGTACGTGTGGTCGTGTGGCACAATGTCGTCATAAATGTCGGGCGTCTTCGCCGCCAGCTCCGCCAGGTGAGGTTCTGTCGAGTTGCACGTTGCGTTCTGGCACATCGTCTGTGTCGGCCCCGCCAGCGCACAGGCGCGCACCGACGCCGAGTCGTAGTACAGCCCAGACTGCGCAATCGACCCCGCACCAGTCACGTTGCAGATCAGCGACAGGTGTGCGTCTGCCAGCTTCCCCATGTTCCAGTTGTACGGGTTGATGTCGCAGTTCTTGTCCGCCGCCACAAGGCGCAGCACGTCCCCGGACGCCGGGCAGCCCCCGGCACACGCCTTCCGCGGGCCCACCTGCAGCGACACCGTTGCGTCCGTGACAAGGAACAGCGCCTCCATCCCTGCCCGCATCTCCACCGCAGACAGCGACAGCGACGTCAGGGCAGACGTCGTCGGTGTGAAGTACGATGACGGCGACACCCACGCCCCACGCTCCAGCACGCTGTCCGGCATCGGCTTCGTCTTGTCGTTCCACGCCCCTGTCGTGCCCGACGGCGACAGCGCAACCCAGTTGAAGAAGCGGTTTCTGTGGCACACAATGTAGTTTGTGATGTCCGGGACGGTGATGTAGTACGCCGCGTTCGACGACGCCGCCACGTCCGACATCGACCCTGCGCACGCCGTCTTGTCCGTCTCGGCCCCGGCGTTGTTGCACTCCACCATACCACCGTCTTTGTTCTCCGCCCCCACAGAGGGGATCGGGCGGAACGACGCGTAGTCACACGGCTTCCCCGCCTGCACCAGGCGCAGCACACTCCCCACAGTCTGCCCCACGCGGTCGCCTGTCGCGTACGTGCGCCCGAAGTTCCACGCACGCGTGTCCACCCCCATAGGTGCTGTCGCGTTCACTGTCTCAACCACAAGCGGGCCCCACGTCCCCGTGCGCGTGTCGTTCATGTACCACGTCGCCCACGCAGGGTACGCCGGTGCGCCCGCCGCGTCCTGATTCACAATGTAGTCCGGCACAAGCGGGTGTGCTGCCGTCGACGTCGTCCCCGGCAGGTACGAGTCGTTCAGGTGTGTCCAGCGCACGGGCAGCGACCCGGTCCCGCCCTTGTGGAACGGCAGCACGCGCATCCCTGAGTTCTTCGTGCACGTCGCCCCGCTGTACGTGCACGTCTTCCGGTAGCACACATACCACTGCGAGTACCGCGTCGCCGGCACGTACAGCGTCGACACTGTCACCGCCACACCGCCCGTCGCGTCCGCCGCCCCAGACGCCGTCGGGTCACCAACAAGGTTGCGCGACCCAATCGGGTACGGCACCTCCTCCTCCACGAAGCCCCCCTGCGACGACGACGACGCTGTGTCCAGCGCACGCGACCAGCACCCTGCCAGCGGCTGCGACCCTGTCTTCGCCGCTGTCGGCCACGGGTGCGCACGTCCGTCCGTCTGTGCCTCTGCCAGCGACGCAGCCGCCACAATACGGAAGTAGTCACCCCCAGACGGCGCCCAGTAGTTCGCACTCGTCGTCATCACCATCGGGTCCGCCCCAGACGCCTGCGGCGCACTCACCGCCACCGTGCTTGATGCCGGCAGGTTGTTCAGCGCCCCGGCACCGCTGTCGTCAAACACAATCTCCCCCCACGTCCCGGGCGTCATGTCCACCATCGACCACCCGACAGGCTCCACCACGGCCGTGAAGTACAGGTTCGCCGAGTTCGACGCACACGCCGACGGCGACGTGCAGCGGTACAGCTTCCGCCACACGGGCGCAGTTGCGTTCGTGCTGTTCAGGTTCGACACCTCCGCACGCTCCTGCCGCGACGAGTAGCAGATGTCGTACTTCGCCGCCGTCTGCGGCAGACGCACGTACACCATCGCCTCCGACCACATCGGCGTCACCGTCGAGTTCTGTGCGTAGTACGTCCCGCTCGACGACCACGAGTCCACCAGCGGGTTTGCGTACGGCGTCCCAAACACACCCACACCGCCCGCAGTCGCACCCTCCAGCAGCCCGCGCGTCCCCTCGCCCTGCCACGTCCCTGCCGCGTCCACGTAGTTCGTCCCGTAGTACGGCAGCCCAAACGTCTGGTACTCGTACGTGCACGGGTCCCCCTGCTTCACAATCTTCAGGTTGTCCCCGTCCGCACACTTGAACTCTGCCGTCGCACACCCACTCGGCGCGTACGTGAAGTTGAAGTTCGCCTGCGCCGACAGCAGCTGCACCACTGCGTACTGCCCCAGCGTCGCGTCGGGCAGGTAGTACCACAGCTTTGCTGTCTGTGGTGTGAACTTGTACTCCCCGTTCCCGAGCACAAGCATCTTCCACTGCCCGAACTCAGCCTGCGTCTCCTTGTCAAACAAACGCGAGTCCAGCACGTGCTTGAAGCACACAACAAACGTCGTCGTCGACGGCGGTGCCACAAACGTTGCGTGAGCAGACGACACAAACCGGTCCCCTGCCGCACTGTCCGCCATAGACATCCCGTACTCCGTCGTCTGTGCCAGCGGCGTTGCGCTCGTGTACTCGCACCGGATGTCCTTCGTCGAGTCCCACGTGTACATGCGCACGTCAAACTGCGCCGCAGCCGTCGAGTTCAGTGCGTACTCCACACGCTTCGTCCCGTCCGGTGTCTGCAGCACCGTCTGCACACGCACACGGAACTCGTCTCCCTCCCGCAGCGTGGCCCCGTGGTACATCCCCATCGTGTAGTTGTTGTACGACCCGAGCGAGTGTGTCAGCGACACTGTCTTCGACAGCGACTGCGTCAGCGACGTCGACAGCGACAGAGACTTCGACAGCGACCCAGACGCCGACGCCGTCCCCGTTGGCAGCGACAGCGACACGGACGCCGACTTCGACTTCGACAGCGACCCTGAGAAGGACGCTGTTCCAGATGGCAACGAGAACGACATCGACCCTGTCGGCAGCGACAGCGACGACGACGCTGTCCCAGACGGCAGCGAGTACGACATCGACCCCGTCGGCAGCGACAGCGACACAGACGCCGACTTCGAGGTTGACAGACTGCGCGACTTCGACTTCGACATTGTGTACGTCACCGTCTTTGTGTTTGCAGCTTCTCCAACATGCCCAACAAGGGCCACCCCGAGCAGGGCCACCCCCACAAGGGCGCTAGGCCCTGTTCTTCCCATTCTCTTTCGAGAACTCTAGCTCTCTTGCGGTCTCAGGTTTCCCCTTCCCGTTCACGGGCCACACGCTCCTCACGGCCTCTCTCGTTTGTGTTAGTGTAGAACTTTGTGTATGTGTAAAAAAAATCAGAAAATAGTTTCTCCTATGGTATGCTGTGGTGTTTGTTGGGTGAGGAGTGGCATGTGGGGATGACAAATGCTTGCGGAACGTATTAGTGTCGTTGCTGTTGTGTTGACTCTTCGCTTCCAAAACAATAAAAGTGAAGTTGATAGTGCAAACGCCTCTAGGACGCAGGCACTGCGCTGCAATAAAACACTAAGACTGCTGAAGAACATTAGCAAATGCAGAGACTATAGCTCGAGATAACCCTGAGAGCCCGCTCTTGCCCGTCCTCTGAAGTCTCAACCCGAACCCCAACCCATGGACCATGGGGAGTAGTTGCGTTGCCAAGATAGAGAGCAAATACAACAAGGTCCAAAAAACAAGGAGATAGAAAAGAAAAAGGGGAACAGAAAATGAGCATCAGAAACGGAAACAGTACAGTCACCAACAGATCTCTGCCAACTCTATACCAAGGACAAGGAAAGAGAAGATTCGACATCAGAAGATCAAACGCTTGGCTGTAGTATTGTTCCTGTTCTCACACTTCCTTGCAAGGCAAAGAACGAAGGTTTGAAACATCCCAGCCTACCTTCGGCTCTAGCACATCAGAGAAGGAGTGCAGTCAGCCTTGCACCGAAGAACAGGTTCACAGTCAGCCCCGACACGAAGGACAGTGCACGGAACGGCTGGACCGCAAGCAGGTACGTGACAAAGTGGATGAAACGCATGGCTGCGAAGACCTTCAGCAGAAGCACGTCTGTGTCGTTCGCCTTCCCGGAGAGGCCAAGCATCAGTGCCATGGCAAGCAGCTGCGGCTCGTTCTCAAGCGAGTTCGACACACACCCCTGCAGCCTTGCCATGTCCTGCGGGGGTCCGTAGGCACCAAGCAGCACCTTGAACAGCGCCACCAGAGGGGCAGGGATGTCTGTGCTGTCCTCAGCAGTCTTGAACGACGTCGTCAGCAGGCGGGTGCGGATCGTGAGAAGGTGTGTCACGGCAAGCTTCAGTCCGAGAAACCCAGTAACTCCTGCGACGGTGTTAACGTATGTGTCCGACATGGTGTGGTTTTGTGTCGTGTGTTGTGTCTGATGGAGGTGTTGTGTGGTTGTAGTCAGGTGGTGTTCCCAGGAGGATGCTTCATACGCAGAACAAAGCAATGCAAAAAACCAAGTAAAAACAACAATATACGTTTTCTTTTTCTCAAGATGCCCGTCGCGGGTCACAGTAAATTTTGCCATAGCTTTCCCAAACACAGAGTACTTGCGTTCAGAGAAACAACAAAAACAAATAAAAAGCAACAAAAAGCGCAAAGCGTAAAGCGCAAAAACAAGAAGAGCCTCACAAAAGAGACACAGCACATCAGAGACAGAGAGGGCAAAGCACTTCTGGACTATTCAGTGAACATAAAATGAACCCGATTATACCAGGTTTGTGCACAAGCCTTCTGTCTCAGATCACACACAGAAACTAACATTCAAAAAGAACAGTGCACAAGAACGGGTTGATACTCTACCACTGCCTTCAAGCGTCTGGTGAGACACACTTTGCAGTTCCGTCTGCCTGCACCTCACACTGCACACACTTCAGAAGGTCGCACGGGTTGGAGCAGTGACCCTGACCAGTTGCGTCGTTTGTGCATGTTGTCCCAACAAGGCAGGTCATCGCTTCACAGCCGACAATGGGTGTGGGTGGGAGTGGCGGCACACACTTGGCAGTTCCGTCTGCCTGCACTTCGCACTGCGCACACTTCAGAAGGTCGCACGGGTTCGTGGGCGGGGTAGGAGGAGGCACGCACTTCCCATTGCCCTTGGCATCTTCGACGCAGTGCGCACATTCCAGACTCCCACATCCAATAGGTGGCGGAAGGCAGACACCCTCCCCTGTCTTGGGGTCGTTCTCGCAGTTCACGCACTTCAACTGGTCGCAGCCAACAACTGGCGGCGACGGTGGCGTCGGTGAGGGGAACCACCACGACGGCAGGCACAGTGCATGTCCGGCAATCTCATAGCACGTCCTCCCATACCTGCACTGCGTCGCAGCACATCCCACCGGCAGCGGCTTGCACCACGCATGGTTCCCAATAGCAACACACTCTGTCCCCGGCGCACAGTGCACACCTGCGCAAGGACCAGCCGGCGGCGGTGGCGGCACACACGACGCCACACCTTTACTGTCCTCCACACAGGAGTAGTACATCGGACACGTCGTCGCCGCACAGCCTGCTGTGTGCGGCGGGATCTGTGCCGAGGCCACGAACCCCATGCTTGCAACGAGCGACAGACGCGACAGCATTGTTCACAGAAAACGGGGAAAATCAGGGGGAATCTGTGGGTGGGCGGTGTGGTTTCGTACCAGGTGTGGTCACGCGAATGGGAATCTCGGGAAAACAGTATCACATCATGCCAGAAGCGCAACATGCAAAAAACAACAACAAGAGCATCACCTCCGCACCGCAGGGCAGGCCCAACCTTTTCCTCCCCTCCAAATCAACATCACGTCGGAAGCGGGCCAACAAAACCGAGCTATGTACATAAAGTATCATGGGATGGGGAAGACCTTTTTTTCCTCTTCGTTCTTCTTCCGTAACTCTGTCTGGGTATTTCGACAGCTTTGCTTCAGGGGTGGGGTCATTCCTCAAGGGCGGAATGTTAACTGTTGTTGGGTGGGGCAGGAGGAGAATAGGATAGAACACTGAATACCACTGCATCAGCCGGTGAACGCAAAACGCCCTCTCTCTTTCATATTATGAACAAAACAAAGGCTGCGTCACAGGCTGTGCAGGAGAAGGGGTGGGGAGAATGCTAAAGGGAATAAAGTGAAGTTAAAATGTGCAAAAAAGAAAAAAAGAAAAAAAAGAAAAAAAAGAAAAAAGAAGAAAAAAAAAAAATGCCCCCCCGGTGGGACTGCAGGCATCGACTCCGCGGGAGGGTTACCGGGAGTTGAAAACCCCTTGGGGTGTTGGGATCCATCAAAGCAACTATGAGGGGGGAAAGTGTCTTGATATGCCCTCAATATTGGTGTTCAAACAAAAAAAAAGTTGACCTGAAATACAACAGCCCTCTCGTGACAGTGTACCTTTGGTGCATGACCCGGGAAAAAAACTCTGTTACGCTGACAAAAAAAGGCTACTGATTCTGTCACTCAATTTTGATCGGAGTTTGGCGACGTTTAGCGGAAGTTGCTACCGGGCCTAAATCAGGTGGTTTTGAGAGAGAAAAAAGGGAAAAAAAAAGGGACAAAATGACAACGTTTTTTTGAAGAATTGTTGGAGTGAAGTTGCCACCTGTGCAAAGCTCTGTCATTTTTCTTTAAAGTGAACATCCCTTAAGGAAATCCTTAAGGAAACTTGTTTGGTTTTGTGACAGCCAAACCCCCCCCTCCCTTCCGCCCGTTTCCCCCGAAATGTTGAATTCGAGTCGTGTTTACAGGAACACCACTGAAATACGTCGTCTGTTGAAAAGATAGATTGGCGTTAGAGACGTGGGAACTACCAGAAATAAACGTGAACAGGGGGCGGGTCACGTGTATTACTCGTGTGCGGGGATACACGTTGTCATAGTTTTCGAAATAAAGAAAACTTTGGAAGATGAATATCCCTCTCGTGCACACACACACACACACAAGTGGGCCATACTCCGTTCAGGCGTTACCCACTCTAAACCCGTTATCAAACACACACACACACCTAAAGAAATGGTGAAACATGAAAGACAAATATGCCTCGGTGTGCACAAAAAAATACACTTCCGGTCCAACCCCAATAAAAGAGAAGTCGAAAGTGCAGAACACCTCACCGTTCATCGGCGGACGGCAAGCACTGTATAAAAAAAAGAACAACAACAACACCAAATGTTGTGATCGCAAAAGGAGGGGGAAAGAAACATTGAAAGTGCCAAAAACGCCCCCCCGCAGGCACTGGAAAAAATAAATATCGAAAAATATTGGATAAGGTGATTCATAAGTCGCGTGTTTAGTACACCTTAAGTATTTCAACATATGCAATCAATACATTGATAGCATAGGAGGAGGGATCAACCTCATAAAAGGAAGATAGAGCGTTAGTGAAGGATTTATTCAATAAAAAAGACAAACAGGACAGGCGACTTCAACAGCATAAACAAAAGGTTTTGCCTTGAAACACAAAACCCCTCTCGTGACAGTGTACCTTTGGTACATGACCGGGGTTGGTTGGGGGTACACCAGGTGGACCTCCAACCAACCAACCTCTTATTCCGGCATAGTTTTCGCACTTTTTTCAAAAAGAAAAAGAGAAAAAATTCCCTCAAATTTTAAGAGTCGCATGGGGGATTAGTATCTCCCCACCGGGATAGTGGTGAGATAGTGGACCCCCCCCAGCCTCTTATCACACTACGAAGATACGACTACATCCTAAGGACTTACTACCATTTTTTTAAAACTCTGCTTCTTCTGAGTTCGCGACTTTAAATTAAAATCAGGGAAATAGCTTGGGTACTTTTACTGGTTTCAAAACCAGAACGAGCTGGTTTACTGGTTTGGGGAAAAAAAAAAAAAAAAAAGTGGGATTCGGGATTCAGTTTTTCGCCTCCCCCGCACCACTTTCCCACTCACAGAAGAAAGCCTCACACGTAAGCGAACCCCTAAAAAGGGTTCATTGAGTGACTCTGTGGTGTAAAAAGCTGCATGTTTTGCACTATACCCAAATTTCTTTCGCCTGCGGCGCCACTTTATATTATTTTTTTGCTCCGCAAAAAAATAGAGTTTACAATGTCTTAGGGAACCCCCTTGCATTTTGCAGCCACAAATGCAACTTGACCAAAGCTGCAAAAAGTTGGTTGCAACAGCCCCTGCTTCTGGAAGACGTATTGACTTTGTACGGTTAGTGGAACGTAAGGTGCAAGACCAAGCTCCGTTAACACAGGATTATATTCCATTTTCTTTGTTGTCTCGCAAAATTTACCCTTTGCCTCTCCACTCTGTGGTTGGCAGGGAGGCGCGGGCGAAGCGCGCGACGACCGCTTTCAACCGGGGAAATTTTTTTTCTAAACCAGCAAACCAGCAACATTCGAAAAGTGCACCTTTCAAGCTACTACCCTGATTAAAATTTTCCAAAAAAAAAAAAAAAAAAAAAAAAAAAACCGTGGACCCATTAGGATAATAGGCCTTTTAAGTCAAAATTATGTACACAACAAAGAAATACACAAGAAATTGTACCCTTCTTTTTGTATCGTTAAAACATATGCCCTCTCTTGTAGGCATATCTTTGAAAAGAAATCTTGAAAAAAAGATGAAATGTGCCTCTCTCGGTTGCACACTTCCTACCTTGAATATGGCCCCAAATGTGTATGTGTTCAACACACACACATCTGGGTCATATTCTACACAAGAATTACCGTCCCCTATTCACTATCAAACACACGCACAGATCTAATGAAACACATCGCCTTTCGGGCTTTGAAAGAAAATAATAAAACAAGAAAGGCGTAAAACAAAACGCTTTTATAACATGATACTAAGCATCGCTTAGTCACCTAAAGAAAAGAAGAGAATAACCCATCTAAAGACAATGAGCAAAGGAGCAACATATAATGAGGAACTTTAAGCGTGAAGCAGGACTGGGCTTCACGTCTACCTGCCACATACCCCCTACCACACCACCCCTCTATTCCA
This sequence comes from Rhynchopus sp. YZ270_cl-10, assembly GCA_964035575.1. NCBI lineage: Eukaryota > Euglenozoa > Diplonemea > Diplonemida > Diplonemidae > Rhynchopus > Rhynchopus sp. YZ270_cl-10. Next base: position 1,042,986 of record OZ037895.1, on the reverse strand, counting down.
ACTAAGGAGAAAAAAATTTGTTTTGTGCGTAAAGTGTATAATAAATATTCTGTGGTGATATTTTTATTACTGCAATACGCTCCCACTGACTACCTGGCAGTGAAGAGGAAACCTCTTTAAGGCCAAAAAATGGGCCAATAGCCACTGAACACTGAACACTGAACACATGAACTGCAATACTGCACTCAATAACGATAGAATAGAATCGCATTTTATAAATTAAAAAAAAAAGAGCGCGTTTTAGTGGAGAACGTACACAAAGAGAGAAAAAAGGTAGAGTTGAAATACAACAGCCCTCTCGTGAACAGTGTACCTTTTGGTAACCGGCTGTACCGGGAAAAAAATAGCAGTTGAAACGTGCTAAAAACGCATCTCAGTCAAAAAAAATTGAAAACCTGCAATACAAAAGCCCTCTCGCGGCAGTGCACCACAAATAGAGTAGAGATCGGTAGAAACTAAAGTTGTTTCGTTGATTCTTTTGATCGCACAAACCCTCCTGTGAGATGATTAAGCGACTGTACCCGGTAATACCATCTCCCTTTAAAGCAAGCTTCGTAGGAATAAAAGGAAGAGAAACGGTAGTTGATACAGCACCTCAGACTGACCCACAACATTGGTATATGACGCAGTCCTCAACTCAAGAAAAAGCAACACAAAAGTTGCATCTTTTTTAGGGGGATAAAAGGGGTCACGTGAGAAAAATAAAGGGAAGGCTCGTTTTTCCATTTATTGTTACAAAGTAACAATAAAAAGGGGGGGGGTGGGTCAGGCCAAAATCCGGAAAAAAACTTTTTTTTTGTAACAACGGCGGGAAAAAGTGGTTTTCTGCCTAAGGTTGGGGGGGGGGTCCCGATCGAAATCCGAGGAAAAAATTTTTTTGTTGTAACAATGGCGGGGAAAAAGTGACTTTTTCCCTGTGGTAACAAAAATTTTCTGCTCGCTGCGCTCGAAGAGGTACCGTACCCCTTAATTTTTTTTGCCTGCGGCGCCATTTTCCTTTTTTGCTCCGCAAAAAAGGGTTTGTTGAGTGACTGTGTGGTGTAAACCAGCATTTTAACACTGTACCCTATTTTTTTTCCGCCTGCGGCGCCATTTATATTTTTCGTAAGTTTAGGGAACGTAAGGTAAGATCAAGCTCCGTAATAAGGGATTATATTCCTGGTGTGATGCAGGGGGTACAGACAACCCGCGGGAGAACCACGGGGGAACCACGGAGAGCTGCTAGACGGTGTATGTTTTTTGTTTCCTAACACGTAGTGTATTAAGAAACGAGACAAAAAGAAAGCCAACGTTCAGATCTTGTATAACAGTATTTCCCCTTGAATCCTATTTCACCTTGCGCCAAACAGATTTTTACCCCTATTTGGCTGCGTTCAACGAAAAACACTGATATTGGTGCTCCTGATATAAAAAATACCAAGTACGCAAAATGGGGTTATCATGAGTACCAGTATATTTTTATTGTTATCAAGATCATACCAAACAAACTAGAAGGAAAACCACACGAATGAGGGACGGAGAGATTTTGGGACGGGGTTATTTACAGGGTATTATTACGGGGCTACACCCGACTGACCCCTGGTGGCATCTCCTGCCAACTTCATTGCATGTATCAGAATGCTTCTGTGCGTGAGCATGTGTTGACGCATGGTCCACAGCTTCCGACACTCGCACATACTCCCCCCAGTCTCCTGCTTGCTGTCGCACATTCTATCACGTACTCCTCCATGTCCACGGTGGCACGCTGGCGGCCTCACTAAGCTCATTTTTTTTTCAAACACCCCTCTACCTGAATCTGTTGCATTTTCGGTTGCAAAATGCAACTTGCCCAAATTGCAAGGGTATTCTGCAAGGGGAAATTCTGTCACAAGGAGAAAATGACCACAAATTTGACTGAGAGAGGTCACCACGGGTTTGGATTGGTTGAAATGTGCCAAAAAAGGCATTTTCGCGCGAAAAAAATAACGGCGAGGGGAAAATACGTGAGTGAAAAAAATGGACTGCGAGTTTGGTTGTTTCAACAGCAAAATGGGGGCTGTCCCCCCCAAAGATGCCCGCTGCCACAAGAAGCTGCATATCTCTGAGATACCTGGTATTTCTGCTTGCACCACTCTTCGAATCTGCGGAACTCTCGACGTAGTTCTCTGAGTGGCAATGGAAGACATGTGCTTCTGGAAGTTCATGCTCTCGACGAAGTGGGTCAGGATGCGATGCCACCTGTGCACAACTTCGTACAGCTTCGTGTACCCGCTAAGAGAAGCACCGCGATCGAAGTACGCGGTGCAAAAGCGCTCTTGTGTAAAAGTCGAGCCGTGGGAGGATTCCTCTATATAATCCATTACCGCCTTGAAGGCTTTCCCAGTTTGGGTGTTTGTGACACCCGCGTGCAGGTGATGACTAGTGAAAATTTTTGACAGGTGTCACCACCCAGGTACCCCAATGACATAACGAAGCATCGCTTGAAAGTACCGTTCAAAATACCTTGCTTGGGTGTGCATGAAGTAGCACACACAAGGTATATCAAACGATAAGTCAATCAGATAAAACGTTACATCATTGGAAAATTGTTGGCACCGCCCCCCTGTCTTCGTATTTATTACGTCGACAGGCCAAACAGCACTGTACTGTACTGTACTGTACTGTACTGTACTGTACTGTACTGTACTGTACTGTACTGTACTGTACTGTACTGTACTGTACTGTACTGTACTGTACTGTACTGTACTGTACTGTACTGTACTGTACTGTACTGTACTGTACTGTACTGTACTGTACTGTACTGTACTGTACTGTACTGTACTGTACTGTACTGTACTGTACTGTACTGTACTGTACTGTACTGTACTGTACTGTACTGTACTGTACTGTACTGTACTGTGTACTGCGCGGAAATTGACCAAAAACGAGAACTTGTCCATTTCGTCAAATTGACCCCACCACTGGCCGGACGGATTCCGGAAATGCAAATGCCGGCTAAAAATTTCATCATCACCCGGTGTATGCCCACTGTAACAATAAATGCCAATTCGGAAAAACAGTTTTTCCGTGTAACAAAGGGGGGGGGGTTCCCGGTCGCCGAAAAAGTGGTTTTATTGTTACTTTGTAACATTAAATGGAAAAACGAGCCTTCCCAAAGTAGTTTTTTTTTTAAAAGGAGAACGCATCGTGTCACCTTTGTAGCCTTTATCCAGGTGGGGGTACAAAAAAAGTAGAGTTGAAATACAAAAGCCCTCTCGTGAACAGTGTACCTTTGGTACATATAACCACAACAATATTGGAAGTTGTAAACGCCTCTGTGGGCGCAGGCACACCGGAGGTGTTCTGTGTCTTAGCTAATCTACACTATGGGGTAAACCACTTCATTTGGCTGAAAGGTAAAAAAGAAAAGAAAGACTGTATGAAGGTAGCTACACTCATCCAAACAAATTCTCAAAAAATATTGGTTTTAGTTGCTACAAGGTGAATGTGCACAATGCACAATGTGGTGGCATCACAAAAAAAAAAAAAAAGAGAAATATTCGTTTATAAGGTGAAGCCTAAGCCTAAGCCTAAGCCTAAGCCTAAGCCTAAGCCTAAGCCTAAGCCTAAGCCTAAGCCTAAGCCTAAGCCTAAGCCTAAGCCTAAGCCTAAGCCTAAGCCTAAGCCTAAGCCTAAGCCTAAGCCTAAGCCTAAGCCTAAGCCTAAGCCTAAGCCTAAGCCTAAGCCTAAGCCTAAGCCTAAGCCTAAGCCTAAGCCTAAGCCTAAGCCTAAGCCTAAGCCTAAGCCTAAGCCTAAGCCTAAGCCTAAGCCTAAGCCTAAGCCTAAGCCTAAGCCTAAGCCTAAGCCTAAGCCTCTCCCGTACTTAGGTCACCTTGATCACATTCGTTATCGCATAGCATCAGCTGCGGGATAAAGAAAGGTTTATGAGCAAGCCTTAGCCCGTCTGCCGTGCCTCAGCTCTCCGTAGCACGTAGCATAGCACTGAAGGGCAGGCTTTGAAAGTGGAAATGGTAAGTTCCATATTACTTTCTATTCAAAGAGGAGAAAGTACACAAAAGGGCGTTTCAAAAAACAAAACAAAAAAAGAAAACCGAAAGAAATAGAAAAAAAAAAAATGGTAAAGAAAAATGATTGGTTCTCTGTTTTTACTCTGGTTTTACGTTTTTTTTTGCCGAAGCATTTTTTACCGAAGGGTGTGCATACAGCACCCCCCACCGGCGGTGGCGGTAGCTTGGGGCGAGGGGGGTGGGATCTGGAAAAAAAAGTGTTGAATGTTATGTACGTCACAGATAACACAACACACATGGGAAAGAGTTGAACGGTCCCTTGTTCCAGCAAAAGAACAAGAGAAGAAGAAAAAAGGAGAGGGAAATAACCCTCAACAGCAAGCTATGCCCAAAAGCAAGGCACACGAGACTGCTATTTTTTTATTTTTCGTGAAGAAGGAAACGGAAAGGAACCAAAAAACCAAAACAGGCACTCCGCTAGGTACTTTTTGAAAATGGGGAAAAAAAGAAAAAAAAAAAAAGTTCTGCTAAGTGGTTCAGACCCGTTCCACCTGTCAAAAAAGCTCAGGAGAAGAAGATATGGAGAGGTGAGTGCTCAAACGTCCCAAAAAAGTCAAAATCGGGCGTTGGTAAAAAAAAAAAGTTGCGTACCGTGCGCCTGCGGCGCAAGCATGTACCCCACCAACGTGGACCATCAACAGAATATTTTCAAAATCGGAAATCCTAGCGGAGAGCCTGAACCAAAACCAAAAAAAAAAAAAAAAAAGTCTGTACGATGAACCACAGCCTCATCTTTGGAAAGAAAGATTAAAATATGAGAGAAACTTTTTGTAGTATTTTTGCACACAAAAAAAGAGGAAAAAAAAAACTTGAAAGACGAATGAACCTCTCGTGCACAACCATCTTTTTTAAAAAAGGACAACAAAAAAAAAGAAGTCGAAAGTGCAAAAACGCCCCACCGGGCACTGGCGGACGCAGGGCACTGCTTCTTTGGGAGAGACTTCCCTAGGCATACCTAGGGGAACACTTTCATTTGTCATGAAACACGGCTTTCATGATGGGGGGATTTGGAAGTTTGTTTTGTTTTGTTTTTGTTTTTGCTACTCTGTTTTGTATTGTATTTCAATGTACAGACCTATTCACATAAATTGTAATTTGTAATTTATAGGCCTTTTTGAAAAAGGGCATTTTTATTTTAAATAACAGTTTTTATATTACAATTTTCAAAAATAGTAATTTTATCGCCCCCCGCACCAGGGGTGGGCGGGCACCCTGGGTTTTTTTCCATTTTTTTGGATCGGGCACCCGGGTTTTTTCTAAGGATTTTTACAGGCAATTTTTTGGATTTTTCTGAGAACACGCTGCCCCCCTGCCGAAATATGTTCTCGGTTTTCCCGTTTCGGGGGTTTTTTTGGCCTTTTTCGGGTTTTCCGAGCTTTTACCCTCACTGTCACGGGGTCATTTTGAAAAAAATGGGCAAGTTCTTGGCTGATACACGTTTTGGTCCTTACCACCAGCGAGTTGCTTAGCGGGGTTAAATTGAACTATGATTCTGGACCCACTGTAACGTGAACTGCCCCCTCGAAATTCAAGAAGGGGTCCTAAACCCGGGCGCGCTACGTGCACTACGAATGTTCGGGATGAATATAAAACGGCGCCGCAGGCGGAAAAAAAATAGGGTACAGTATAAAAAATGCAGCTTTTACACCACAAAGCCACTCTGCGAATCCTTTTTTGCAGAGCAAAAAAGGGAAAATGGCGCCGCAGGCAAATTTTTTTTTAAGGTGCAGCCCTGGGCGGCGCGGAACTATTTTCTTTTTCGTTCCTCAGTGCCGTCAGGGCCTGCCCAAGTGCGCCAACGCAATGCACTTTGCTACCACCGTGGTGGCGAGCACTTGCAGCACTGCAAGAAGCAAGGTTCCCTCGACGTTTGCAGTCACACGCACCATACTGTATTATTATTTATTCTGTTGTGCGGGAGGTGAAAGGGACCAGACCGAAGGAAGCGGGGTGGAGACTTTTTTGTTCATTATGGCTTGGTACCGCACTCCCCGGGCAGAGTGCGAGTTATTCTCAGCCACGCGGGGCCCGGCCCGACCCCCCAGACTTTTTCCCCTAAGAAAAACCCTTAGAAAAATAAATTTTCCCCGTATAAAATCCTTAGAAAAAATAATTTTTCCCCCGTGTAAAATCCTTAGAAAAGAAAAAATAAAATCAAAATCGGGCCCCGGGCACCCACTTTAGGCCCAGGCCTGCCCCGCACCCCCTTTTTTTTTATTTTTAAATTACAATTTTCACGATTTGTAATTCGCAAACCCGTAAAGCTAGTAGGCGTGTTGAACGTATTGGCACGTGAGCCTACAACGCCTTCCCTGTTGCTGCCGCGTACTGCGGTTTCTTGTTGGCCCACTCAGCGGGGTTACATCCCTGTATCTTAGACGCGAGGGGATATGCAGACAGCACATATCGGAATCAATGCAGAGATTGTGTGAAGAGACTTCTTCTTTCGCTTCTGTTGCAACGTCAGGTTGCACAATATCAGGACGGCAATGATCGTGAAACTTCATAATATTATGAAGTAATACTTTCCCCCCCCCCAATCAACTATGTCGATTATTGAGTCACATTTAAACGGCGTGCAACTTGCTTATGATGCGGTCGTGCTTTGAAGCTTTTGTGCGAGACGAGATCTGGGCTTTGGAGGTTTTGGTGGGCCTGAACGAAGGTGATCTCCGGGATGCAGTGATGGAATTTTGGGAGTTTGTGCAATCAACGATAAAACCTTTTTTTCTCTTTTACTTACCTATCAGAGTTACTATTTTTATATTACAATTTTGCCACTTTGTTATTTTATGGGTGTTTTTGGGTTTATTTTAAATTACAAATTTATTTAATTGTAATTCAAAATAGTAATTTTTGCATTTTTTTTGGGGTGAAAATTTATTTTTTATTTTTATTTTTACTATTTTTGTGAATAGGTCTGTAGTACTTCATCTCCATGAGGGAGGTTGCATGCAGGTACACAATCATTGCTCCATCCAGAACGGGAGAGGGGAGATCTAAAAGACATACAACGACGACTTCAAAAAAAATAAAAAATACGGCAGAAAAAGGCCAAAAAAAATACAACTGATTTGTGTCGACGTTAATGCATGGTTGGAATCGTGTACCCCACCCAGGTGCAAGCTTTGCACCCGGTGGCTACACAGTGTGGTTCCCGAAAGGCATTCACGTTGTATACGCGCCTTGTCATGAGCGCCTAGTGCACACGATATTTACTTACTAGCATTTTCCATTTCCCCTTTGACCTACAAAATAAAAGAAGGTACACGTTGGCATGAACTGACAGTATTTCTGGTTTGCTTTGAAAAATATTTTCTGCAATTTTTGAGCAATGTTTTTTTTTTTTCAAAAAAAAAAAAAAAACAACAAAAACAAAGAGAAGTTGAAAGCGCAAACGCCTCTCCGTACACCGGTGGATACAGGCCCTACACAAGAATAAAATAAAAGAGGTGAAGTATATTGAGCCTCATGTACAACAGACATACACAGGTTGTAGATGGGAAAGGGGGTTTACTTGAGTGACAAGTAAAATGCGTGAAGCACATGGGAAAGGGGGGGGCGAGAGTTTCGTTACTGTTTTACTTTATTTTTTTTTCAAAAAAAATAAAAAAAAATAAAAGTGTCATCTGTCGTTCCCTCACCCCCCCCCTTCTAGTTGTTTGATGCGTTGACGCTTCCACACACACTATCTCTCACCTGCTGAGGTGGGGGTGTTGCGGAGCACGGTTGGGTTGAGTGAACGACGTGACACTTTCCGCTCACAAAGTAGTGTGCGTAAAAAAATACAGAAAAAGGGGACTGGATTTACAAGCAATATCGCCTCGGGCACCTTTTCCTACGAGACTCGAAATACTACACAAAAAGACACCCCACCACACAGCTGTTATCTGCATGAAAAAACAAAAAAAAGACCAAAAAATGAGAATTTTCTAAAAACTCCGCCAAAAACAATGAACATCAAGGATACTACCAAACACTACCCCCCTCTCCCATTTCCTACAAAAGCCCTTTGTACCCTCCCCCCGAGAGAGGACTGCGTGGCTTTGGTGCTGAAGAGTCTAGCATGCTCTTACGCGACCGAGCGCTATAGCTGTGCGCGCTTTTGGGGAGGAAGGGGCTGCCGAGGGCACCGAGGTTTTCTTCACCACTGTCGACATCGCTGACGTGGACTGTCATCGGACCCCCCGCGTCAAGCTGGAGCTGGCTGCGGCTGTGGAGAGAGGTGGACTGTGCTGCAGCGCCGCCGTCTGCTGCATCCAACGACGTGGCGCTGACCTGGCTCACCCACGACTGCACCGCACCCTCTCGCAGCCTCAGCGGGTTCGCACTCACCAAATGCAACGACTCGGAATTGCTCACCGGACTCAACAACGCAGGGAGTATGGGAACCGCCGCACCCCCACTGGTAGAGCGCTCCAGGCGTGACCCGAGGGGTGGTGTATGGTTGTCACGTGGCTTGCGGAGCAGCGTGGAACCCTGCTGTGTCAGGTCGATCGCCTCGCTGTACCGGTCTGTACGGTATGTATAGCACGTCTGCCCAACACTGCCAAAGGCGACTGTATCGCTGTTCTTCAAGACACACCCGGATTTGGTAACTTCACAGCCGTTCACATAGACCTGCGGAGGAAATGGGTTGAAAAATGGGTTAAAACGCAACCTCAAAAAGAGAGCTATTCAATTCGAATAGAGCCTTGGCGAAGCTTTAGCAGAGGGGTGGCAATACCTTATGAGGGTGCAGGGCACGCACCTTGACCAGCGCAGCGGCGGACCACCATCTGCTGACAGTGATCTCTGCGTGCCGCTGCGACACTTCGTCCCCTTCATCTTGACCAATGACGATGTCAGGGTCAGGCAGGATCGCACAACGTGACCCTATCGAGAACACCATCGGCCGTGTCAGCCATATTAACGACGAAGCCTGCACGGGGCTCTCTTGGAAGGACCCCCCCGTTGCCCCAAGCTTGTTCGCGCGAACGCCAAGCTCGAGACACCCAAACGACGGTGCGGCACTACTGTTCGACCGCGTCCTATTTTTAACATCCTTCTCCGACGCATCGACGGAAGTCTGCGTTGTGTCCTTGGCATCCATATTGGTGTCCATCCACACATCAACGTGGTGGAGAAACCCCGGCAAACACCACGCCCCATTTTCAGGAATGACCTGCTGAAGAAACAGCGACAACTTCTCCGCCTTGGTCTGAAAGCACGCCCTCTCCCCCGCGAGCTGCTCCTGCTGCAACGGCGACAACGGTGTTTTGAATGCATCAGACAGCTTCCGCTTCGTCTGCGCCTGGTTCAGAATCTCCTCCACCTCCTTCTTTGGGTCTCTGGTCGCGGGGGGGAGGGTCAGCTGTACCAGCTGGTCCCCTTTTTTTGGGCTAGAGAGAACTGCAGATCCCCCTGCAGGAGTAAGGCTTGGTGCGCCCAAACCCCCGATACTTTTATGGAGAAGCCCTCTGCTTGCAAACGGTGTGGTGTTGGCAGCATCGTGTCGCCCTTCGCTGTTCACATCTACCACTACGGTGAAGTAGCTTCCGACAATCGCAATGGGCATCGCCATAAACATGATACCAAGAATCATGCTGATACCACCAACAAACTTCCCTAAAGGGGTGAGCGGTACCATGTCTCCGTACCCCACGGTTGTCATGGTCACGATGCTCCACCATATTGTGACCGGAATGGAAGAAAATTTTGACTCAATTTTCGCGCAATTTGTCAAATTGTTGATCCGCATTTCTGGTGGGCAGGTCGGGTCTTCAACCATAAAGGCGTCGAGAAACGCATCGTAGCTTCCTTTTTCACAGTAATACATTGCCGAAGATACTACTAAACTGCATGCCGTCAAAAAGACAAACGGTGCGAGAAGCGCTTGAGCAGACTTTTCCAAGGCACGAACCAGATTTTCAATCGGGCGGAAATTTCTAAAAAATTTCATCATCCGGAACAGCCTGCACAGCTTCAAAATACTCGGCCCGGTTATGTTCTCTGCGGTAAAAACTTCATCCAAATAAAATGGGAGCACAGCGATGATGTCTGCAATGACGGTAGGTTTACGCAAAAATCTGAGACGCCGTCTTTGCAGTGCAATCCTCGTCAACGTTTCAATTGTAAACACAATTGTCACCACCAACTCAATTACAAAGAAAATTATATCATATTCTGGATGCAACGCGGGATTAAACCTTGGCAACGTCTCTACACACAACGCACCTACACTAATCACAATCAAAAAAATCTGGAAAAAGAAAAACAGCTTTGATGGGGTCGAATGAAAGGGCTGTTCAAAGAATTTTATAGCATTGTCCCGCGCAGATTGAACTGAGATATCCTCCGCCTCACCCCAGGATACTTGATTCCAACGCCCTGGGGGGAGATGCTCATCTGTGTCAAGAATATTAACCCAAAGGTGTTTCTTCTTAAACCTACATGGCAAAAACGTTGCATGAATCTGCCGATCCGGGCAGGTAGGGTCTGCAAGCAAGATAGGGGAAATCTGAGGCAACTCTCCTCCCGTAAGCAGCACGCTGCCGTCACCTATGGAGATGCATTCTTCGCAGGTTCCTGTCAGCTGGGAGTGTTTTGATTTGGTTAATTCTCCCTTTCGTCGTTTCATGAGAACCCGATGGTTTGCGGTGTACGTTTTGCATAGGTAATATAGTCTCTCGTCAAGCGAATGGGAATGTTGTGCCAAGAGCGCTCGGAGGTATCCGATTTCATTGCTTTTCTTCGCGCTTTCGAGCACCGCCTCCTCCATAGGTGGAGGGGGGAAGAGAGAGAGAGAAAAGAGAAAAAGAAAAAAGGTGTTCAAGGAAGATTCTCAAAACCTCTAGAGAGAGAGAGAGAGAGAGGTTCGCCCTGTCAAGAAAAAATGACAAGGGGAGGGTGAAAAGAATACAGAAAGGGGGAGGGAGGGATGGAGGGGGGAGGAAAGGGAACTGTGTACAAAAGACAAAAAATAGGGGGGATAAATAGGTTTTTTCCCCCTCCCTTTCTGGGTGAGTGTGGTGAAGGGGGGGAGGAGGGTACACGACGGGACCAGTGACAAGTGACAAGTGAAAATGACAAGTGAATGACAAGTAAATCACTTGTCATGACAAGTGACTTTTTTGAGTGACAAGTGAAATGACATGTCATTTCACTTGTCACTTGTCACTGGTCCCGTCGTGTAGGGGGGTAAGGTAAAAAAGTGGTCATTTTGCTTTTGTTTTTTGTTTTGCTTTTTTTTTTTTTTTTGAAAGAGAAAAAAAAAAACAAAAAGTAACACAGAATTGGTGAAGAAAGTAGGAAAACTTTTTTTTTGTGGGAAGAAACACTCTTTTTGGAAGGAAAAAACACACAAATCGCTGGTCTCGGATCAGAGACAAAAAACACACACATTTTTTTTTTTCTCACACACATGCACACTCACTAACCAAAAAAGAGAACCATTGAAGATGAAGCAGGCCTCAGGAGACATGACCATCTTGCATTAGCTACCTTGAAGAAAAAGTTGATAGGATGAACCGAAGCCTCTCATGCTTAGTTCACCTACACCTTTTGAAAGGATTTTAAAAAAAAGACACAGAAGATTCCTTGTATGGTGTTACCGAACAACCATCAAAGACCTGTCAAGGACATGTCAATATAGGCCACCTCCGGAACACCATTGTAACAAAAAAAATTTTTTTTTTGATATTGACAAGGAAAAGCTTATCACAAGGAACACGCCCGGATACACTACAGTTTTTTTGTTGTTTTTTTTTTTTTTTGTTGTTGTTTGTTTTTCATCAGAACCGCTACCTATAAGGCACATAAGCACACACCAATTACACTACAATAAAAACGGCAGGTAGGCAGGTAGGTACCTTTCTTTGATGAGATTCGAGGGGGTGTTGTGCGAGGGGAGAAAGCTGGGGAGCAAGGGGGAGGGAGAATATAAAAAAGGCAACACACAGAAACAAATCATTTTTTTTTTTTTTTGTCACACAAAAATATTTTCCACAAATACACACGAGCAAAAATACCACAGGGTATTTTTTTTTTTTTTTGTATTTTTTTTTTTTTAGAAACAAAATGAGGGCAAAAAAGGAAAAGGTTACTACGCACCATTCAATAAACGCAGGCAGAGGGGGGAAAAGGGGGGCGAACAAAAGGAAAACTTTGTAAGGATGAATGTGACTCTCGTGCATGCACACATACATACCTTAAAATAACAAAGAAAAAAGTTGAAAAAACGCCAGGCGCCAGTCAAAAAAAGAAGAAAAAAGAGAAAAAAACAGAATTATGGACACGCATTAGCTAAGAAGAAAGAAGGAATTAGTACCTACCTTATACATAAAAAAAACGTACTGGACCCACTAAATTCTCAACATTAGTGGCTCAATAACATTTGCTGATGTACACGGTATTTACCATACATTCCCCTCCCCAACTTTTTATTTTATTGTGCTACCCATTCCCCACATGATCGCTGATCCAAAAATATGATTTTTTTTTCTCTTCTTGTTTCCCTTTTTCCCTTTGAAATATTCTCTCTCTCTCCTTCTCCCTCCTATTTTTTGTATGAACATTATCTTTTTCCCCCTGTTCCCCACCGTCACCAGAAAATACGCAGACCATTCCTCCCCAAAAAAAAGTTTGCTTTTGTTTTTGTTTTTGTTTTTGTTTTTGCTTTTGTTTTTCCAATTTTTTTTTTTCAAATATTCACTTGCGGACACAGTGCCAACCAAGTCACTCGTGGTAGGTACACCAGTATTTTTTTTTCTTTGGCATTTTTTTTGTTGAAATTATTTTGTTCGATCTTTAGATCATGTCATTGTTTTATCTCTTTTTTGACGACAACTAATGCTTCGATTCAATCATCAGACACAGCTGCGCTTTTTTGTATGGAACATTTCTCTGATTTTTTTTTGAGAAAAAAAAAAACTTGTCAGCTGGTCGTCTGAAGGGGTTCTGGGGGAAAAGCGGCAAAGAAAATTTGACTTGAAATACAAAGCCCTCTCGTGACAGTGTACCTTGGTACGGGTGTGGAAAGAAAGAAAAGACATGAACGGGTACACCATAAATAGACGATGACAGCAAAACAAACACAAGCCTCGAAAGGTGAAAGGGCGAGTATATAAAAAAGGGAGTTGGTTTGAAATACAAAAGCCCCCTTGTTGACTGTGTACCAATAAAAAAAAATCTGTCTGTTCCCTCGTCCTTTTTCCGCTCGGTGACCGATTCGCGTTCTCATTTCCCGACAAGGAGTTGGCAAAAATATAGAAAAAAGCTGAAAACAATTGAGATGAAACCTATGCTCTAAGTGCCAGAGCTCCTTCTTCCTTCCTTGGAGGGAGAGGGGGTACAGTGTAGATTTGGAGAAGAAGAAAAGAGGGGGTTTTTGTTGTTGTGTCGACAATCACCTGCTAGTGCAGGATCTGTACCCAATGACGCTCATTTTTTTTTTTTTTTTTTTTCATTCACGTTCTTCGGAGCGTTCTCCCCCCTGTAGCTGTATAGTGCAATACACCGTTACATATTGTCCGCTTTTTTCGTTTTACTTGAAACCCTCTTTTTTTCTCCCCACAGCTCTCACTCCTCAGAGGAGGAGGAGTCGTCGAAAACAGACTTCTTCGCGGCAGGCTTGGAAGGTGAGGCGCGCGCGGGCACGTCAGAGCTGCTGTCGCTATCGGAGTCGAAGAACGCCTGAGGATAAGGGGGATATTTTTTAGTATGTATTTCAGAAGGGGGGAGGGAGGGAGGGAGGGGGTGGGGGGTAAGGGAACGTACCGCTGGCTTTGCGGCAGGCTTGGCCGCAGGCTTGGCAACTTCTTCGGAGGAGGAGTCGTCGTCGAGAGGGCTTGCTGCCTTGGCTGGGGCAGGCTGTGGGAGGGTTTGAGTATATTTTTTTTGCTTTTTGCTTTTTAACTTTGATAATCACTGAATATGGGTGGGTGACGTTACCACTTTACATTGTATTTGCTGTTGCTGGTGGTGGTGGTGGTGGTGGTGGTGGTGGTGGTGGTGCGCATACCTTCTCATCTTCAGAGTCGTCCGAATCCTCTTCCTTACGCTTCGGGACAATCGGCGCATCGTCGTCAGACTCATCTGCGTTGTCGCGACCGACTGTCACCTCCTCCTCCTCGACCTTCTCCTCCACCACTGCTTCTGCCTCCTTCTCCACAACCTCTTCCTCTTCCACTTTCTCCTCCTCCTTCTCCTCCACCGGCTTGGTCTCCTCTTCCTTCTCCTCCTCCTTCTCTGCCAGAGGTGCGTCTTCGGTCACATCGGCCTCCTTCTCCTCCACCTCCTTCTCCTCTTCCTCCTGCACCTCCTCTGCCACCTTCTCCTCCTCCTCTTCCGCCACCTTCGCGTCAGTGGACTCCTCCACCACCTCCTTCTCTGCCTCCTTCTCCTCTTCCTCTTCCTTCTCTGCCTCTGCCGGCGTTTCCGCCACTTCCTCTTTTGCCTCCTCAGATGCCTCCTCGGATGCTGCCTTCTCCTCTGTCTCCTTCTCCTCGTCAACCTCAGTCTTCTCCTCAACCTCCTCCTTCTTCTCTGATGTCTCGGAGACGTCGTCCTTGGCTTCCGTGGTCTCCTTAAGGGTCTCCTTCTTGTCTTCAGACTCTTCCTCGTCGTCGTCTTTTTTGTCTTCAGATTCTGCTTCCTTTTCGGATTCCTTAGGGTCGGAGGCGTCGAGCTCGCGCTCGACGCGAACCATGTCGTCTCCGTCGAACTGATCTCTCGGCTTTGCGTTTTCGTCGACAGAAGACACCTTCGCTTCGTTAGAGGAGGGGCGGGTTACTTCAGACCAGTCGTCGTCGTCTTTCTTCGATTCGGGGTCGATTTTCACGGTTTCGACGGTTTTGGGGTAGTTTGCTTCATCTTCCTCGAAGGAAAGGTCTGGTTGGTTGCCTGCAAAGATTGCCTTAGCGACGGCACCAAGGTGCACCTTAGGGACAACGTCTCTGTGCATGCTCTCCACTGCAGCGCCAAAGCGAAGCTCTGCGTTGCGGAACCGTTCGTCGCTCTCCCCGCAGCGTTCGTTCGCGTTGTCGAGCGCCTCGGTCTCCTGCGCGAGCTTTGAGGTGATGGTCTCGATGGTTGCCTTGAGCTCTGCCTGGGAGGCCTCCTGCTGCGCGACAAAGGTTTGGTGTGCGTCCTGGTCGTTTTGGTTGGACTCCTTGAGGATGCTGTGCTCATGGTCCAGGACAGTGTGTTTGTCTTCAAGGGAGGCAAGCTCAGCCTTAAGGCCAATGACGCTGGTTTCTGCCCCAGTGAGTTCGGTCTGGAGGCCTTCGATGTCGACCTTGAGCTTGGAGAGGTCGGATTGAAGGTCGCCTTCGATTTCCATGGCGCGTGCGCGGACTCCGGCGATTTCTTCTTCGTAGACGAGGCGGGCTTCGGTTTTGCCTTCGTCGGTTCCCTTCTCGACTCCGCGGGCGAATTGGTCTTCTGCGACGCGTTCTTTCTCGGAGTTGAAGCGGCGTTCGCGGGACTGCAGGTCTGCAACCATCTCGTCGCGCATCTGGTTCATGTCGCGCTCGGCGCGCTGGCGCTCCTCCTCCAGAAGGTTGTTGAAGTTGAGACGGTCGCCCTCGATCTTCTTCATCTTCTCCTGCAGGTCGCGCTCCTTGCGCATGAGGGTGTCGCGCAGCTCGGAGAGCTCGCCGCTGAGCTGCATGACCTTCTCGTCGCTGAGACGGCGTGCCTCCTTCTCGGTGCGGAAGCTGTCCTCGGTGTGGGTCAGCTGTGTGGTGGTGGTGTTTGTGGAGAGAAGTAAGTCAAAAAGCTTCTTTGAACCTAAGTCTGATGTGTGCAGTGTTGAGATTGCTAAAGGGGGGGGCAGGATGTGGCAGTGTACCTTCATGCGAGTGTTCTCGGACTGCACCTTGACAATCTCGTTCTCGCCCTTGACCTTGCGGATCTCGTCTTCGGAGAGGTCGAGGAGCTTTTTGACTGTGTGTGGAGTGTAGAGTGGGTTGTGGAGGGTCAGTCAAAGGACATACCTGTGGCCAGATGGCGCTGCGAGTCGTCCCTCTCAGACGTGGCGCGCTGCACCTCCTCCTGGAGCTTGAGGACACGGCGGTCCATCTCAAGGCGCACGTCTGTTGCGTTCGTGGCGGAGGCCTTCTTGTCCTCCATGAGCGAGTGTGCGGAGGTGGCGAATTTGTCGACCTTCTTCTCAAGGTCGAGCGAGCGCTGCTCAAGCGTCTTGATCATGTCGTCCTTCGCACGCACCTCGTCCTTCAGGTTCTTGTTTTCGTCGAGCATCGCCACCACAGAGTGCTGCAGCTGTGCTGCCGTCAGTGTTGTCGGCTTCTCTTTCTTCTGCGCGATCTTGAAGTCTGTCGACAGCATGTCGACCTTCTGGTTCAGCTCGTTCACGTTTGACACAAGCGATGTCACGTTTGTCGAGGTGTCGTTCATCGTGCGCAGCTGCTCGGGCGTCAGGCCCGCTGCTGCAGACGGCACCTCTGCAGGCGCTGCTGCGGCTGCTGCGGGTGCTGCTGCAACAGGTGCGGCAGCGGCGACGGGTTGGAACTGCTGGGGTTGCGCGACAACAACCTGCTGGGGTTGCTGGTACCCGGGTTGCTGTTGTGGTGAAAAATAGAGCGAACACAGAAAAAAATGGGCAAACAATGTGTGGCCATTGAGACAGTCTTGACACTGTCACCCCTTTTGGGAACCATACCATCCCGATGGAGAGCGGCTGCTGCTGGGGCTGTTGCTGCTGGTTTTGGTAGTCTTGGAAGTTTGCGGGTTGTTGTTGCTGGACGGGGGCGGCTTGCTGTGGGAGATGGCATATGGCATATATGGTTGAAAAACACAATTATTAAACAATTCCTACGTGAACATGGCACATCTGTTGTGAAGGTGTGTGGATACATACAGCGTAACCCTGCTGCGGCTGCTGCTGGTAGCCCTGTGGCTTCTCCTCCTTCTTGACCTTGCGCACCTCCATCATCACAATGATAGTGCTCTCGCCCGCCGCCTCTGTGCCCCTCCTGCACGCGTTCGGGATGACAACACATCTCTTCGACCCTTGACGCATCCCGCACACCTGACCCTCAAAACCCTTCATGTCAGGCCTCAGGTTAGTGTTCGAGGACGGAATCTGTTAGAAAAATATGTGGAATACTGAAAAAAGTTTGACTTGAAATACAAAATCCCTTTCGTGAACAGTGTAAATATCATGGACCGAGGTGAACCCCAAACCACCCTACAGTCCTACATCCATTTTCACTTCTGATCCAAGAAATGCCACACAAAAAACCCCGTTTTCCATACCTCGATTTTGTATGTGTGCTTGGACTGCACGTTGTTGTCGAACTGGTAGCTGAGTGTCGGGACACCCTGGCCCATGCCTACGTAGTATCCGTTGAACTTGAGGCCGACGGTGTCGCCGACGTCTACTGTCTCTGAGGAGGTGGGCTCTGTGAGGTCTGCAGAGGTCATTGTGTGTGTGGGCATGCCTGCCGCACCGTACATCGCAAGCACTGCGTACATGGCGAACATCTGCATGTTCTTCTCCTCTGTGAAGTACAGCGAGAACTGCGTGCCCGCGTCGTCCTTGAAACTCGCATAGTTGTCCTGCTTCATGATCAGACGTGGTCCCGATTCGTTGTTCCCGCTGATTGTCGCCGTTGCCAGGTAGTTCTGCTTGTCGTCATAGCACACAAGCTTGTATGCTCCCCCCTCACCCGTGATAGCGGCACCAACCTGCCCTTTGCTATCATATCCCTGCGTCTGCTGGTTCAGCTGAAACAGCGTCACCACCGCTGCGTGTAACACCTCGGCCGGCATTGTGGGGGAAAAAGGGGAAAAAAAAGGAAAAAGATCCCCCCAGGCTGGGAAAAAAAAGGTGGTTTTTTTTTTTTTTGTCTGCCCTCTTGTTATTCAGGCAGATTCCTGTAGGGTGGTTTGGTGTTTGTGTGGGAAGAGAAAATGCAGTAATTATTGAGAAAAAAAATGAGGATGTAAACTAGCTTTTTCCCCATAGTTCGAACAAAATGAAAACGTGGTGTATTGCTTTGTGGGAGGTACAGAGAGAAGAGAGGAGTGAGGAAATATAAAAAAGAAAATTCCTCCCCCTTGAAGCTGCAGAGAACTGCAAGATCAGAGGGTAGGAAGTGAGAGTGGCGTTGGAAGGCTGGTAACAGCTTTCTCAACCTTCCCCACCCCCCCATTATTTTTCAGTGACAGATAAGATGGTACAACAGTACTAAAGCTGCAGTGCTGCAATCTGGCAGCATAAGTGGGGAGTAGCAAAAACAAACAACAAAAAAAGTTGACATGAAATACAAAAGCCCTCTCGTGAACAGTGTACCTTGGTATGACCGGCTGTACCGGGGGGTACACCCCAACCATGCAGTCCTACAATCCATTTCGTGGTTTACATCTGATAATGTGATCCTCCCGCTTCAAAAATCACGTAACACAACACACAACGGGCAATATTCGGGACCCACAAATTGTTTTTTTTTACAACACACTTTTAGCGTTTCGCTCTCAGCACTTGCTCCCCACAACCTTCCCCCTTTTCCCCTCTACGAGTCGTGCGGAAGCACGCCCCATTTTTCCCTTCATTCTTTTTCCTTTCCCCTTCAGAGGACCAACTCCGCTGGGGAGACAAAGTCTGTGTTTTTTAGGTTCTGGTAGAGCTTGCTCGCGAAGGCGTTGCAGTCCGCGGTGCTGTGCTGCAGGTCGACCAGCGGGATGCCTAGGTCCACCTCGAGGAGGGTGTCGTTGCTGGCCAGCGCTTCCGTGGCTGCCTGCAGGCAGGCTACACTGGAGCCTGCACCGCCCCACACTGATAACGTCCTGAGACGAGCGTTCGTTGCCAACCCTGGCAAGACATGCTTCATGATCGCCTCTGACCCAAAGTCATTGTCTCCTGCAAGCAATGTGTGCAACGACCGCGCAGCCTGGCCTACTAAGGGTGCTGCATTCGACCCTATCATGTTCTTGCTGATGTTCAGCGCAGACAACGATGTGTCACCCACCGCCGAGAGGATTGTCGACGCTGCGTTTGTCCCCAGCTTGTTATCGCTGATATCCAAGATAGACAGTCTCGACGCCCTTTGCACCAACGCTGCCAACGCTGTCGCCGCCTCACCACATGCCCCATTCGCCGCCGCACGGAGGGTCACAACGTTATCGCTCGCCGCGCACACCACAGACAACCCTTCCCCTCTCAGATGATTCTGCGTCACATCCAGGATTTCAACCTGCGAGCCTTTTAGTGCTTCCCCCAAGAGGGTGCCTCCAGCTGCCTGGAGGAAGTTCCATTTGAGGTATAGCTCCTTAATGGGGACAGCGTGGATGAGTTTTGCGAGGCTTGGGAGCGCATCGGGGATGTACTCTCCAGTGGAGGAGCCACAGAGGCGGTTGAGGGAGAGGTCGAGGACGGAGAGGGTTGTGCAGGATGCGAGGGCATCGAGAACGGAGGTTGCGTGTTCGCTGCCGAGGTTGCTGTAGGCGAGGTCCAAAGTGTGAAGTTGGTTCTGCTCGCTGCTCAGGAATGTGCACAGTGAGGAGACCGCCTTTGCAGACGCCTTCGCCGCTTTTTTCCCCTTTGTGTTAATAAAATTGTTGCGCCGCAGCACCAACGTCTTCAAACAGTTCCCCCCAGCAAGGTGGTTGCACAACGCAGCCACCCCCTGCGGGCAGAGCCCGCACTCTCCTACATCAAGATGCGTAATGCTCTTATTACGCTGCAACGCTGCGCCTAAGATATACGCACCACCTGCACCAAGCTCATTTCCTGAAAGATCAAGCGTAGTGACACGGTGGAAGGTACGTAACGGGAACAGCATTTTGTAGAACGATTGGTCTTCGCCAAAGGTGTCTGAGTGGGGGGAAGGGGAGGTGTGGGTGGCTGGGGGGTCGAAGAGTATACCAGTGGGCTCCTCCTCTGCCAGGTCAATGGGTTTGATGCGGTTGCGGGCGAGGGAGAGCTTGCGGATGAATTTGTTCTTCTTGAAGAGGTCCGCGAAGGCCTGTGTGGGGAGGTGGGTTGGAGTGAAATGGGGGAGAGGGGGGAAGGGGGGAAGGGGGGAAGGGGGGAAGGGGGGAAGGGGGGAAGGGGGGAAGGGGGGAAGGGGGGAAGGGGGGAAGGGGGGAAGGGGGGAAGGGGGGAAGGGGGGAAGGGGGGAAGGGCATACCTCTAAGCCAGAGAGCGGTTCGCCAAAGGCAGGGTCGTCTGCTTCGGCGTCCTCGTCCACGTCTTCTTCTTCCTGTTGGGTTTGTGGTGGTGGTGGTGGTGAAGTGAAGTGGGGTGGAATTAAAACTGTAGGGGGTTTTTGTGTGGTTTGCATGTGCATACGTCGTCTCCAATGCTGTTGTCGCTGAAGTCGAGATCAGTGATGTGCACATTCTGGACGAGGCCTTTGACGATGACGCCAGTCCCTTTAGCGCCCATGTCGTTGCCGCTCAGGTTGACGGCAAGCAGCGAGGTGTGGTCCTCCAGCGCATGCTTGGCACTGCGGAGCTGCTTGAAAGACTTCTTCCCGTCGGGTAGCGTGCCGAGCGAGTTGTGCGAGAGGTCCAGGCTTGTCAGGGTGTTGTTCTCGCTTAGTGCTGCAAGGAACTGTTGCGAAGAGAGGGAAGAGAATTTTTGAAGAAAAAAGAAAAGTTTATAAGATGATCCTAAGTCTCTCGTGCTTAATCACCTTAAAAAAATGAGTTCTTCAAAGGTGGCAACCACAATATGAAGTCATCATGGATAACATAAACACACCATGTCCATCCTGTTCAGCTGGCTCTTCGCGAGTTGTCGGAAGCCCTGTTCAACCGACACCAGCTCGACTGGTGCGATTGCGGCACGGAGTTTGTCGCCCTTCTCATCGCCTTCCTCGAGGGTGACTGTGCCCCATTGGCGTTGGATGGCTTCGGATTCGAACTCGATTTCGTCGTGCGGGATGGCAGGCTTGCCTTTGACGTCGAGGCACTGCTGGAGGTCGAGCAGGTCGATGTTGGTGGCGGGGTCGGCAAGCGCCTCACAGAGCAGGCGCAGCTCTTTGATGGACACAGCCTGCCCACAGAGGGAGATGCCTGTGGTGGCCTCGTCCCTGTCGATGCTGCCCTGCACCTTGCGTGGTGCCTCACCCTTAGTCGCCTGTGCAGCCAGTGTGCGCAGCAGTGCAGGTGGTGCCACGTTGTACTGCGGCTTGACCCCATGGTTGAACGTCGAGTTGTGCACAGCCTCCTCCACACGCTGCAGGCAAGTGTTCATCGTGTCGTCCGCAAGCAGCGACACCTGACCTGCCTTCAGTGCCTTCTGGTAGCTTTCGGAGAACAGACCCGCACTCTGTATGATATTTTTTTTTGGAAACAAAATATAAACCCAAACCTGATGGCACACATCATTAAAGAGCTTGGGGAGGGTGGAGGGTGGTGGGTGGGAAGCATACGACACGTGGCAGGGTGCATCCAAGAAGGCTGACTGAGTCGTGGTCCAGTGTGGCGGCGATGTCGTCTTGGTGGAGGACATGAATGGTGACCTCGCCGTCCTTGTCGGCACCTTCACCCAAGAGCACTTTGCCGCCGTGGAGCTCGATGCGGATGGTACCGTCACCGTGCACATCCACACGACGGGGGGTGCCTTCCTCACCCTCAAGCTCGCCAAAGATCTTCACGTGTTGCATGATGGTGTTGCTTCTGGTGGGTAGAGAGAGTAATGGACATATCATGAGGAAATTAAAGCGCAAATATTATCCCAAATACGAAGTGCAAAAAGGCACAGAGTTGGTGTGTGTGAGGATTGGTTTGTGAAAAAAAAAGTCCACATTATCATCGGAAGTGTGTGAGAGGAAGGGGATTGAGGGGTAGTTGACGTGCATTGCTTCAAGACAAAAAGGTGTTCATCATACTTCCTTTTGAAAACAATATGACAGGCTCTGTGCAAAAACACAATGTCACCCGAAGGTTAGGATTTCACAATACCACAAAACGTTGTTTCCCCTACCCCACACCCACACCCACACCCCCCCCGCTCTATGGTCTATCAAGCCTCTTCGGAACGACGACGTGTTGGACGGGGGGCACATCGAATTTGCCGTGCTCGATGTTCATGGGCGTGCGCTGTTTGTCTTGTCTGCCACGCAGGTCGACCACGCCCTGAGGGAACTCCTCGTGTGTCGCATCGAGGTACGCCTTTGTGTCGGCAACGTCCTGAGGCTCCTGCGAGATGGTGCCGTCAGGGTAGCGGTACATAGCCTTCCCCTCAGCCACGGCGCGTTTCTGCTCGTCAAGGAGGACCTGACGGTCTTTGAGCCTGCGTGCACGTTGGACTTCTTCCTCGTGGAACTCACTCAAATACGGTCTAGCCAGCTTCAAAGAGTGTCGCATCTCTTCGTCGGTGGGGATGCTGTGAAAATGAAAATTGGGGGGGAAAAAAAAATTTGAAATGGAAGTATTGATGGTGACCCAGCCATATAAAAACATCCTCGTGACCCCTCTCATACCCAGGTGGCCACTCTGCGCCAGCACCACGGCCCACCTCAAGCTGCTCGACAGGAATGTCTTTCACACTGAAGACAAAGTCGCGCAGCACGTCTTCGTACTCCTTCGCGTGTGTCTGTGGTGGTTGTGTTGGTGTACCGTTGGAATGGATAATTATTGGGGGTGGTTTGGTAAAATAAACATACACGAAGCAGCCCGCAGTGTTGTGCACCTGGCCAGGATACCTCCCAGACACGCTGCGACTTTCTGTCGCGCTGGTTTGAGATGTTTTCGTCGTAGCCCCTGCGATGCGAATGGTTGTTTTTTTTTAAATTTTTATCTTTTTTCCATTTCCCCCCCAACATACTCACCCTGCAACAACGGATCCTCCGCACTCCTCAAGAAGAGCTGTGGGGTGAACAGCAGCTCCATCTGCATCAACTCTCTGCTTCTCGCTTCCCAGCCTGCGGCGCACTCTTTGCCCCACCTCATACAGCTTGACATTGCTGTACGAAGTGGACCTGACTTGGGTGCGTCACCTTGCTCCTCTAGCAGCTTCCGAGCACGCGCGGTGCGGGTAGCGTTCTCCCACTGTTGATGCTCAACATGAGGTACCGGCCCTGAGTCGAAGATGGCACCTTTCATTACACGACGACCAAGGTAGACGCAGGCTCCAAGATAGGGCTGCGTTGCGGTGGAAAAGAAGTGGAGAAGGATGTCACTCCGCAAATTGCACAGCTCCACCTGCAGCTCTGCGAACACCCTCTGCACCCGCAGGTCCCCTTGGAGCACGTCGTCGTACTCCTTTTCGGTCGGGATGACCATGACGCTGGGCACACCCATCCTGTCGTACACCTCGCTGTACGGCCGCATGCCCTCCTCCGTCGCCCCTGGCCAGCCGAACATCACCGCAACCAAAGGATGGCCTTCGTAGTACGGTACCTCCCCGAGCTTGCAGTTTACTTCCTCCTCCTCAACCATGTGGCGGAATTCATCTGACCAGCTGCGACGTTGTTGTGCGACCTTACGGGTAACGGCGTGGAGACATCGACGCATGTGTAGGAAGAGAGAGAAGTGGACTCAGGAGGTTCAGGGCAGAATGGAGGGGTAGTGTGTTTAGTACAGCACCCCAAAAAAGTTTTTAGTACAGTTTACACTCTTTATGTATTAAACCTGCCAACAGTGTGTGTTGTGTGGGGGTATAGTTGGTTCCCGTTTTTTTTTTCCTGAAATGGTTGGTTGTAAAGTGGGGGAGGGGGGGAGTAATGGTGGCAGTATTGTGATGGGAGCCCATTGGAATACGCAAAATACATCAAAATACATGTATTGCGATGTATTTTGATGTATTTTGCGTATTCCAATGGGCTCCCATCACAATACTGCCACCATTAAGGGGGGGAGAGAGAGAAAGAAAGCTGGGGGAGCTAATGATATTGCCTTTTTTTGTTAAGTCTGGCAATATTTTTTGTTGAACCTAAGCCCCTGCATGCAGCTCACCCATCAAGTGGGGGGGATAAGACGTTCCCTTCAAACAAAAAAAAAAAGTAAAAAAAAAACTTTGAATTTACTTCGTTTTGTTGACACAAAAAAAACAAAAAAAACCTACAAACAAACCTAGTTTTCCACACATCAGTTCTCGCGGGGAACCTCGCGGTGAGGGTCAGGGAGAGAAAACTTTGAGTTGCTGAAAGAGCCTCCCTGAACACTCACCCAAAGGGCGAGGAAAGTCTTTTTTGATTACCCGGGGGAAAAAAAGGTAGGTTGAGGGGGAGGGGGCATAGAATGGACACACGACGTTGAAGTAAATTACTCTTCTTGTGGTTTTACATGTCTTTTTTTTTTTTTTACTCGTGTTTTAGCTGTACGCTTACGTTTTTATGTGTGCCACAAGTAAACTATTTTCACAAGTAAAATTACATGTAAAATCACAAGTAAAGTCATTTACTTCAACGTCGTGTACCTATAGAAAGGCACAAAAATAAGAGTACCGTCATCGTAAGAATTATCGACCGTAAAAAAAGGTCGAACTTCCAGAAAAAATCCTGAAAAGGTCGAACATTAGTACGGTCGATCATTTTTTACGAATACGGTTTTTTGTCTGTTGCACGAATTCAGTGAAGGAAGTGTATCACCAGATTGTATAGCTCCCTCAAATAAATGTATGCTTGTGGTGCTATACGGGGGGGGAGGGGGGGTTTTCACAACTTTTTTCACACCCACATAGTTGTGAAAAGTTGACCCCGCCGTATAGCACCAGCTTGATGTAATATAAAGTAGATTTCTTTTTTAATTTTTCGCAAAAGTCTTCACAATAAAAAGGGGGACGTCCTTTGGATACAACCATATCCACAGACATCTGAACAATTTTTTTTAATACACACTGCGGGGGCTTTTTTTTGATCACATCACAAAAGCTGAAAGTGCACAATGCCTCTTGGAGATGCAAACACTTGAAGAAAAGAAAGAAGAAAAAAAAAAGGTTTATAAGATGACCCTAAGCCTCTCGTGCTTAGTCACCTTGATCACATTCGTTTAAGTTATTTCATAATATTATGCATTCTTTTCTTCACGAAACGAATGTATCGAATCGTTTAAGGAAAAAAAAAATGCAGGATGTGGTGTACACATGTAGTCTTAAGTCTGATTGTTTTTTGTATTCCATTTTTGGGGTTTTCATCAATATTTTTTATTTTTCTACCGTTTTTTTTTTTGGGGGTGTGTTTGCCACCCTCGCATCATCCTTTAATGACAAAGCCTTCTACAATGTGAATGAACGTACACCGGTTTTTTGCGCAAAAATCTCTTTAACAGCACAATAAAGACTTAAGAGCATGCACGACCACCCCTTCGAGTTCTATCACATACACCTTCCTCCATGGAATCGAGGGAAAAAAAGAAAGCCATCTTTTTTGTTTTTGAAAACTTGGTTGTATTAGTGTAGCCACCCTAGAGTGTGCTCCACTAAGTTTTTGTTTTGCAAAAGACGAATAATGTCGCACACACACCACCTTTTTAAGAACGCTGTAAGACGATACCTAAATGGTCACTATTGCTTAGCCACCTCTGCCTTTGTAAAGAGTGGCGGGCCTCTGGGCGAGAGGGCATGCATCTGTCAGTAGGGAGGTAGCCTCCTGTGGCAGCGTCCACGACGGTAACATACCGTACCGGTAACATATATTGACCGTAAAAAAAAAAGGTCAAACTCCCCTAAAAACCCCGGAAAAGGTCAAATATTGTAACGGTCAGTATATGTTACCGGTAAATGAATCGACCTGATGGGTTTACTTTGTAGTTTTCTTATTCCATATACATTATTTTCTTTACGAAACGAAAAGAATGCAAAGAGGGTGCAAAAAAATATACCCTCTTTGTTTACTTTGTAGTTTTCTTGTTGTAAGCCAACGGTGAAAACCGTAAGTAAAGTCATTGTGTGGGGTTTGGGAGGGGGGTGATTATTTGAAAAAAAGTAAAAAGAGAAGTTGAAAGTGCAAAAACGCCTCACCATTCATCGGCGGACGCAGAGCAACTGGTTCTCCGGTTATCCAACCCCAGAGAGCGCTTCATAAAAGTAGAAAATTAAATCTGTTATCAATCAGACACTGTGTCAGCAAAAAAAACGCAAAAAAGAAAGGTAAAAAAAAGAGGGAGGTTACCTCAAAAGGTAGAAATGCAATTTGGTGTTTTCGGAAGTCGGTCAACGACCTGTCAATATCAGGGGGGGTGTGTATAAAGTCCCTGTGTCAGCGACCTGTCAATATCGACCCCTCCCGGAGCACCACAATTTGTATTTGGTTTCTTTTTGCACTGTGACAGACAGTCGAACTGTGTGTATTGCTCTTTCTTTTCCATTCAAGAACGGGGTTTATGAGATAGGTTTATAAGATGACCCTAAGCCTCTCGTGCTTGGTCACCTTAAAAAAAAGGGGGAGAGTGGGGGGAAAACGTTTTCCTCCCTAGTGAGTTAGCCAAGTAGTGAATACCCTTTTTTTTTGTATTGCATTTCCCTTTCCCCGTTTTCTGGATGGAAAAAAAATGCTTAGAAAAGAACAATTAGAGAACACACACACACACTGTGACTCTCGCCAACCTATGTGCAGAAAAAAGAAAAAAAAGCAAATTCATATACTTTCAAATCAAATTTGAAAGTATATCAAAAAAAAAAAAAAGAAAAGTCAAGACATACTGACCTATCTTCTGCACAGGGTCATGATGGCTGGTGTTGTATTCTTGAACAATCGGACCCTCGCAATCAGAACGAGAAAAATCCGCCACAAAAAAAAATATATTGCCAATCATCTAAAAGCACGAAGACTACACATTCACACGAACAGCGCACAGCTTATGTGAACACTTCAAAAAAAAAAAAAAAAATGAAAAATACCCCCACTAAATGGCATGCTTCACACCACACCCTGTTTTTGAGGAAAAAAGAGAGAAACAAATGCTGAACTTAAGCTACCAACAGCTTAGTCAAAAAAAACCTTGATGGTTTTGTCCTCATGGACACGCATCAGGGGGAAAAGCGGGGCGCCAGCAGAGGACACACACACAAAACAAAAAAAAAAGCTATCAAATAGGCTAGAAGGAAGTAAGATTCGAGGCAAGAGTGTTGAAAGTGTTGAAAGATTTTTTTTTTTTTTTTTGAAAATTGGTTTCTTTGAGGGGAGTGAAGAGGACTGTTGGGTATTTGAGTTATCGACGAAAAAATGTGTAGCACGGCGAAACCAAAAAAAAACTGGGGGAAGGGAGGGGACCATCGAGATCCGGCGCTGAAAGGCTGTGTGCGACGTGTGTTATGTGTGAGTGGCTATACCATAGAGAGTGACTTGGAATACAAAGTGAAGTTATTAATGCAGGCACCTCCGACTGACCCACGTACGATGCCAGCCATCCGGATGAAAGCACAAGTACCCTGCGGCCAACAACAGAAGATGTAAAAAGGAAACCTAATGACTGGCCCGTACCGTAAGAGAACGAGGGCGGTTCACAACCGCTCGACAGCCGGCGGCCCACCTTCCGTTGAAGAGTTGTGAGCTTACAGGTACTGCAGTTCGCTGCACCCAACGCTTGATGCACGATAGTCTACACAAGAGAGCAGAAACCCAAAAACACAAAAAGGGGTGGGCGGGGGGGTCACAACATCTCTCTCTTGGCGCCCCATGCTGTACCGACAGTTGGGCCTCACCCTTTCTCTTAGGGATATACATGGACGTCCTTACAGGCAGCACACCGTAACCCAAAGGCGTGGCAGAGAGACTCCGTAGAGCGACTCTGGCCTGACCGCTGGCCATTTATGCTCCGGGTGCGAGCACCCATCATAGCATAGGGGGGCCAGCCTGACCCAGCATTTATATACCCTGCCAGGGTGAACTTGCATAAAAGAGGGCAGGGGCGTTTAGACCCTGAGGACTAGGGGAAGTCCCGCATACCCCAACAGAAAGACAAAGGCTATGCACTGGTGATATAGGAGAGGCAGGGTTGCTGAAAAACAAAAAGACCCTGAAGGCACAAAAACGCCCCGCATACCCCTCCTCGCCTCCTGTTTTGTAATCTCTCAGGTAGGAGACATCGGTTCGAGCGGTCAACACCTTCATAGAGTTTCTGGAGGAACGGACCCCCGGATGCAATTTAAGGTCCAACCCAGGACCTATACAAAAATCCCTCGACAGTGTATGAAAAAAATGTTGAAAAAAACAAAAAAAAAAAGACACATGGTTGTCTCTAATATTGTACATATAAAAATACCCCCACGTGGAATAATTGCTTGTATTGCGGGGTAAGGCGCGGAATGTTTGCCACTCGAGCATATGCGCAGCAAAGTGAGGCCGGGTGAATAACCGCCTCCGGTTGTAGTATATCAATGTAGGAGCGCCAAGGGAGCGCTTGAGACCTTTATAGACCCCTTGAAGCTTGACGTCAAGATATGTCTCTGTACTGCGTGGGTGGGCATAGTGTGGGTCACTCACACTTGAGGTCATGTGCCACTGCGTGGGTCTGGGTACCTGGGTATTTGGGTACCAGGTACCGTAGTTGCGAAAACACGTGCGTTTTTTTTTTTTTCGCGATAACACGACTACTTTTGTAATCGCAAACGGAAAAGGTATACCTCCTTCCGACATCACACCCGCATCTGAAGAGGGCTATTGAAAAAAAGAAAAAAAAATTGTTTTTTTTTTTTTGGTAGGGCGAAGCTAGAAGTGCGCTTAGTCGGTGACTGTGACTCTCTTAAGGCACAATGCACCGTCGTTTAATTAAAAGACGTGTGCATTAGGACCAATGAGATTCCTTCTGACACCTTTAAGCCAACACTGTACTAAGGGTAAACAAGCCACACAGAATATAGCAACCACAACACACATACACACATCTTGTCCACAGTTAAGTAACCCCGAAGAAAAAACTCAAGCGGGGAGATTATTTCATATACGTTCTGTTCTAAACGAAAAGGCAAAGAGGTGGCGGGGAAAAAAAAAAAAAGAAAAAAAAATTGAGAAGTGCAAAAAAAAATAACTATTTATTCACCTCCTTTTAGCGGGGTTTTATTTTGCGATAACTTCACGCATTTTTTTCCCAGGCGAGGGCTACTTAATTTGCCGAGCGAAGCGAGGCAAATTGAGTGCACGAGCCTGGGAAAAAAATAAGTGAAGTATTGCAAAATAATCCGCTAAAAGGAGGTGAATACGTAATTTTATTTCACGGGAAATAAAGTATACGAAAGGATTTGGCACTTTTAGCGGGATTCATTTATTGTGCAATAACTAACGAGTATGTGTCCTCACAGGAAGCTCTCAGGGAAAAAAAAAAAAAAGAGCGTGAAAAAAAAAAAAAAAAAGCTCTCATTACCCTCCCGCCAGTGCTACTGGGTCCCGCGGACCCCTAGATAGGCCCGCTGAGGGGCTGGCGGGATTGAGGAGGCTGGAGGGAGGCTAAAAAAGGCTGGACGGTCCCTCCAGCCCTACTACCTACATGTACCAAAATTTAGCGTGAAATTATCATTAAATAAAATCCCGCTAAAAGTGCCAAATCCTTCGTATACTTTATTTCCCAGGGGAATAAAAAAAAATGTCTCACTTCATCGGCGGACGTAGGCACTAAAAAAAAAAATCTGACTCGAAATATAAAGCCCTCTCAAAGACACCTAACGTGATCAGGACACCGAGGGAAAACGCACCTATTTTTTTCTTCTTCTTAAAGAATTCGAAGATAAACACTGCTGCGACTACACACATAAAAAGAGGGGGGGAAATGACTCAAAGCCTTGTATAGTCTGCCTCGACACATAAAAAAACAAACAAACTGTAGTTGATGCAGGCACCTCCGACTGACCCACTGTACGATGCCAGCCATCCGGATGAAAGCACAAAAATACCCTGCGGCCTACAACAAAGGAGGAAAATTCCACCATCAAAAATACATCAGCGGAGAGCGAGAGAGAGAGGTCGTAGTCCACTCTCCCCACCCCTCTCTAATGCACAAACGCGTGAAAAATGAAAATCCTATTTTTTTTTTTTTTTTTTTTGATAATTCTGTTAGTTTAGTAGGTAGGTCATGGCAATTTATCACCAATATTGTTTTTTTCTTTTTTCTTCTTCTTCTTATGGTCCCGAAGGACCCATCAAAAGCACAAAAAACACACAAAATTCTGTACACATTAACGACACACAAAATTCTATTTTTTTTTTTCCTCCCTCTTCATTTCACCTCCTCCGCCTCCTCTGAGGACAGCCTCGGGCTCATTTCTACGACGCTCCCTTCCGCCGGCTGACCACCCACCCCTACACCTTGCTCTGCATACACGACACCAGAGTATAATACTGGGAGTTGGTCTGCGCCTATAACCCCTCCTCCTTCTCCTTCTCCTCCCCCTCCCCCTTCTCGTTCTTCAGCCCTTTCTTGAGATTTTTTTTGTCGATGTGTGCAACATATACCTCCATGACAAATCTCTGTGGAGGTACACCGTGGGCCTTTACAGAATAGAAGCCAGCAGAGGAGCGCGGTGCCAAGAGTCATGCAGGTTACTTTAGCGAGCATGCTGGCGAGGTACCCGGTGCGGGCTTCGCAAGAATATTCTGAGGTATGGTCAGTGCTGTCGGAGTTTTCAGAGACGTCCGGACCAGAACAGCTGGAGAGGGGGCAAAAGCATTTATTGTAGTGCACCACACCGTCACGCTCGTCGGTTGTGCAGTAAACCTTTCCCGGCGCGCTTTCATCGCAGGCATCGCACATCATGAACGAACACAGCAATGCCGTCACCAAAGTACTATCAAACAACATCGAAGAAAATTGCTAGTGGAAATTGTAAAAGAGACCCCAGTAGGGGGGCTCAAAGTATCCCCCAAAAAGAAAGGTGGAGATCGATGGGAGGGACAAACCCCCCTCCCATGGAGTGGAGGGTGTGTATGTGTTGGGGTGTTGTGTTGTTCGTTTTTGTGTGTGTGTGTCACCCTGTGATTTGTGGTGTTTTTTGAGGGAAATAAAAGAGGATTATGAATAAGGTGAACCGAAGCCTCTCTATGCTGAACTACCTTTTTTTGACCACAATTTCGTAATCGCACAGGTCTTGTACAAAAGGGTGTGAGTCAGGGATAATATCAAATACCCGGCTGTCGTTCGTAATTTTTGGCACCTACCACGTGGTGATCGAGTACGCGAATGATTCAATGCGACTGCGTGAAGACTAAACGATTGTAGCCTACAATCATCCTAAATACAACTTTTTTTGAATAAAACAAAATCCCCCCCTATTCTTTCTTTCTATGTGAACGTTTTTGAAAAAAACATTAACCACGGTGGTGGTGGTGGTGGTGGTGGGTAGAATCCCACGCCGAGTTTCCTTTTTTTTTGCACCAAATCAACAATCACCCTCCACTGAAGGCGGGTTATATCTGCCCTACTCGCAGGGACAAAAACAAAGCACCGTACGTTCTGTTCGGCAAGCATACGTCGATCGTGCAGTACAGAGTACAGAGGGGGATGAACGATGACCCCCCACCCTATCCCCCTCAAGAACACAGTGACTTTGGTACCATGGTGAGCAGGGAAAAATGGTAACAAAGTTATAAAGTAAGAATGAAAAAAAAGCGTTGTTCCCTTGCTTTGTTGCCAGGACAATGTCACCGTGAAGGCAATAATCTAAACGGGTTGCAAAGAGAAAGGTGCCGCAAGACTGACCGTTTCTCCACCCGACGCATTTCCCCCCACAGAATAATCTAAAATAAAAAACACCCTGCACAACAAGAAATTGGTTACCGCAAACTCGAATGCAAAAAAAAGACACCCTACTGCGGAAAAAAAATTGAAAGATGTACATATTTTAAATTCACTTTCGCTTTTTGCACATCCATATTTCAGCATATGGGCCAGGGTCAAACTCATTTACCATCACTACACTTCTTCCAAGGGAGTTCTGGCATCTGTGTGACAACAAGCCCCTGTTTGTATCCACAGGCGAGCTTGCCAAGGTCTAGATAGTTGCGCTGCAGGTGTGCAGATATCGCATCAATGTAGAGGAAGACGTTTGTGCACTCTGAGACAGTCTGCGGGTCTGCCCCTGCTGTCAGCTGCTTGTGGCGGAACATGTTGATGTTCACTATTGTTTGTTTGTAGTCTGGTGACAGGTTTTTGTAGTATCCTTTGCTAATGAGGATGACGCGGTCCTCGGTAAAGTCCTCGGGCAGCGTGCGGGAGACGATGTTCGCGCCCCCCGCCTTGAGTGTCGTGAGGTACGCATCCTCGGCCAGGAGCACCACGTTCCACTGCTTGAACGCACCGCCCTTCGCCCGGCGCCAATACTGCGCTGCGCCAGCCAACACCCGCGCCTTCACGACATCACGGCTTTGGGGTGACATCTCAGATCGTGCTGCCATGTCCGCAACAAGCTCGGGTGACCATTCATACTCTCCCTCCTGCTGCCACGATCCTTTGCGACCACTGTCACGTACCCAATTAGGCGTCAATATCCACTTCCCGCTGGCAAGCGCGACACACGCGGTTTCGGTTGTGATAAACGTGGATGTGACCAAATGGGTCGCTTCACTGCATGTGTCCGCAACACGCCCCCTCAACCGCGTCACAATGCTTGTCAAAACCCCCAACGGTTCAAAAGGAAACTGCACCCCAGATTTTCCCGACAAAGCGAAGTAGACCTTCACCGCAGTGTCGCGCTTCAATGTTGTGTCGAAGTTGAGTCGCGCCCGGGGGGACGGGGTGTCTGGGTCGATGAGCTTCTTTTCCTCTTTTCCTTCGTTCTTTTCCTCCTCTTTTTGCTTCGTCTTAACAACCGGGGTCGGCTCTGACACAGCTTGGGACGGTGTTTGCGCGGCGCGTTGCGGGAACAAAACGAAGGGCGTTTCCTCTGTGAAATACCCTTTCGTGGCGGACTGTGCGAGCCAGGCGGGTTCCACCCCGAGGACTATCGCTGAGCCTCCCTTGGCGGCACCTTGCTCAGCACGCTTCAGCAGACGCGAGGCACGCCCCGCCTCGCTCATGAGGTACGCCTCTGTGACAACCACATGCGTTGTCACGAAGGAGTCGAAGTCGCGCGTCTCCTTCCCCCCAAGGAGCTCCACCGCCTTCGCCATCAGACACATCGCGTTTGGTGTAAAGCCTTCAAAACAGACGGCCACTCCGGTTCCTTTTTTCTTTGCGGTTCTCAGCTTTCCGTGTTGCGTGAATGGCGATGCTGCTACTCCACGACCGTCTGGAAGGGCGTGCCGTTTGAGAACTGCAACGTGGAACATAAAATGTGCCTTAGGGTCGGGTAGGGCGCCGTCTACTCCTGATTCGAGGTCGGAGAGTGTCTTCTGTACAGCGACCACTGCAGCGCTGTGGTCGAGGTGCGCTGTGCGGATGGTGCCTTCCCAGCGGGTAGCAGTCGCGGTGAACTTCTCAGGGCTTCCTTCTGCCGCAAGGCCACGTAGCGCGGTGAGGTAGTTCCAGCAGTGTGTCAGCCAGTCTTCTGTCACCACCTGCGCATCTGGTGGTGCTTTGTCTACTTGGTGTGCCAGTTTGTTGTCGCGCGAAGGGTGGTGTGGGTCGACAAAGAATATGGTCCCCACATTGCCACCTTCCTCCAGCTTCGCCTGCGTCAAGACTACCCCACCATGAGCGATGACTAGCTGTGAGACCGTCCCCTTCCCATGCCTTGAAAAGCTTGTAGAAGTAACAAAAATACACCCCTTAAACATCTGCGACGCTCCAAACGCCTTTTGTGCACGTTTGATCTTCTCTTCTTGGACCTCCCCTGCATCGCGCTGCAGCTTCACCGGTTGAACCGGGGGTGGTCCCATCGACTCTCTGGCCTTTTTGAGTGGGGGCATGGAAGCGGAGGACTTTCCTTTGGGCGCGACCATCGGCTGCCGTTGCGCAAGCTTTGCAGGAAGCTTTTCCTCCACTGCCTCTAACGAATACACAAACGGTGTGGTATCGAGCCGCACACCTTGCGCCATGCATTGAAACACCCAATCCAACGTCACAATATGACTCGCAGGGAACACCGACGCAATCGGTCCAGATGGTGCCAACGAGCCAGAGGCAATCTGCGCCAATCGCTGCGTCTGCAGCATCCTCCTGCTATTAGGTGAGGCCACCACCAGATGCGTTGTGCGGGTCGACACTGTGTTGCTCCTCGACGCGCCCAACCGAACACAACAGGCATTCACCCATTCAACACACTTTGCCTCAGCATCGCCGCGATGCACGTACAGTGACATACCCTGCAGGGGGGCTTTGTCATATGGGAATGGGTCACGCTTCATGGCCTCCGTCAGCTTTGTCTCCATGCTTGCGTCGACCACGGCAGGGACAGCAGGCTCGCTGTCGATGAGGGAGAATTTAGCGAGAAGCGTTTCCGAGACGTACCCCTGCGCAGCCACTGCAGCCAGCCAGCCCTCCCACACCACGGGGATGCACTGTGCGTAGGCCTCCTTCACAACACCCCTCTGTAGCACTTCGCCACGCGGCATCGCACCGTCCTCACGGACCAAGACTGCAGACTTCGCAGGCAGTGTGCTCTTGGACACCTCAACCTCACGTAACCCTCCTTCCGAGGTGATCAGGTTGTCGATCCGTTCGGAATCGGTGCCCTGAAAGCCGCTGGTGATGACGGTAAACCCGGACAGCGTCTGCAGGCGGTAATCAGCAGATTCAGGGTCGATGCGGTCGGTGGAGACTGCGCTGTGGTGTGCCCAGGTGACGCGGACCATGGGAATGCCTAGGGTCTTGGCTTTGTGTGCCTTCTCTGTGTTGGAGTGGCCTGCAATGAGCACGGTCACGTCGCTGTAGAGGTCGGCGCAGACGAGGCCACCCGCGGCACGTACCAGGCCTGTGATGGTCTCGCGTTCGCTAGTGCTGACACCAGTGATGCATACATAGTCGCTGCTTAATACTCCCTCACGCTTGCGTTTGCGTGGCGCTTCTGCAGCGTTGCTGCCCTCCATGGTGTCGTGGTGGGCACGTCTGTAGAGGGGTGAGGGGGGAGGAGCAGGGGGGAGAGGGAAGGTGGGTAAGGGAAAGCTTGGGAGGGTTGTTTTTGTTCATCACGGTGGTAAGGTCCACCCTCCACAGCATGAAGCTGTCGGAGAATAAAGTACAAAAAATGACATCAAAATGTCGTGCAAAAGAACGCAGCCACGGAACGTCACAGATGTGGTGTTCACAGGTTGTCCCCACGGATGCGGATGGTGTAGCTGAGGTCCTTCTGGATGAGGGTCTTCTTCTTCCTGTGGAGCTGCAGGATCACGGCACCCTCAAACACGCTGACCAGGTACTGCTCGCTTGCCTCCTGCATCGCCTCAAGGGCAGACGCACGGAAACGCATGTCCTGCTTGTGCTTGTCCATCACGTCACGCACAAGGCGCTGGAAGGGCGTCTTCTGGATCAGCAGCTGTGTCCCCTTCTGCAGTGCCTTGATCTCACGCATCGCAACAGTTCCGGGCAGCCAGCGGCCAGACTTCTTCACCACCTTCCCCTTCTTGTCCTTCTTCTCAGCGGGCTTGTAGTTCAGCTTCGTCATCGGCTTCCTCTTCTTCTGCTCACCGTCCTTTCCAGTCGACGACATGTCTTTTCTCTTATCATCCTGGAAACACAATCTCATCAAAGTTCCTTCGATACTTCAATTCAGGAACAACAGGCTGGTTGTCGATCATGACAAAGTTGTACCGGGGCAGACCCTCAAACATACTGTTAAACTCATCAGGCCTTCCTTCTGTCTTTTTTGTGTCCAGACACCTCCTGCTGGGGGACTGGAGAGAGCTCTTCGGCATCTTCCTCTCTTAGTGGGTAAGTTTGAAGGAAGGCCTCCCACGCGAAGTCAGGATCATCCACGATTGCACGCATCTCGATGAGCAAGGCATCAGCATGCATGAGTACAGGGAAGAAGTGCTGCCTTATCACCCGAAGCAGTGTCACAGAATCCACACGTTCATCCCAGTACACCGTGTCCAGGTGCTTCATGAGTTCGTCAATCTCCGAGGATGACGGTAACACGACCTCCGAGCGGGGGGCATTGGCTTGCGTCTCCACTGACGAGAGGAAGTCGCCCGAAAGACCGCTTCCTCTGTAGCTCTTCTTGTAGACCTTCCCTGAGTGTGTCTTGTCCATATCCAGCGACTGAGGACCCACACCCTGAACAAGGGACCACTTCCGTTTTCCGCCGGCATGTTCCTGCGTGTCTATGTAGAGTGGCGCACCTTCGTCTGCATCATACTCCACCAGCACGAAAGGAAAGAACGTTGCGGAAAAATCGTCCTCGGCGCTGCTGGTCAGCCACTCGTCGTACCCTTTGTTTAACAGTAACGTGATACAGTATGAGCAAGGGAGGCTTGACCACTTACATTCTTCATGCATCTTCGTGCAACGCAACCGATGTGTACGTAACGATCAGAACGCAACGAACGTTACCAACCAAACACAACCAACGCAACGCAACCGCTCTGTACGTTGCGCTCTTGGTGTCTTCTGGATGGACTTGGTCCTGCAACTCCCTGTAGGAAGTTGTGGAAGTAAACTCTGTTTTAATATACTTGATATAATTGTGCACGTTTCCACAACCACCCAAGAGGTAGTGCACATGGCGCGTTAGTCTTTATTTTACGTGGCGTTCCCTTTTAGGCCTATACCACGGGTTCTTTTGAACCACAATTTGTCCCCATTTGTGTAGTTTGTTGTTCTCCTGTCTGAGTGTGGTGAGTGTGTTGTGAAAAAGAGAAAGAAAAGAAAATACTCATAAGGGGGTCTGTTTTTTTGGTTTTGTTTTGTTTTGTTTTGTTTGGGAAAGGAAAAATATAAAAATATCACCAAGCAGTCGCCTTTGCAAAAGAAAAAGCAAATCTTGAAAAGATGAAATGTGCCTTTCGTGCAATACACATAAAAAAAGCAAAACATTTATGATGTTAGAAAAAACAAGAAGTAGTCAGCAATACGACTTCGAGCCAATTTTTACCTCAAAAAAAAAGCAAAAACAAAAAAGACAATAAAAAGAGTTCGCAAGATGAGCCAAGCCTTTCGTGCTTGGTCACTTTAGCAAATGTTCGGAGTGTTCTGATATCAACAAAACAAGGTTAAGGTTTATCCCTCACAGGAAGTGGTCATTTGACATAACCCGCAGGTGAAAGAAGAAAGAAAGCTGTGTTGCAAAGGTAAATAAGAAAGTCAGGTGGGCGTGTAGCGAGCGCTTCCACCACCCTGGACCTGCTGCCTTGCCACATCAATGTTCGTCGGTGTTCTGTTCTGCTTCTGCGCCATCCCCACAGTAGTACTCTCACATCGCCACCTTGGTGATTCTCGTGCCCCGGAGGTGGACACACACACAGCGGTAGGTGCTACGTACCCCTATTAGAAACAACGTTCAAAGAAGCAAACAACGTAAAATAAGATGAAAAACAAACGTTTATAAGATGACCCTTCGCCTCTCATGCTTGGTCACCTTGAAACAAAAGAACGCCCCGCCAGACGCCATGCTGAAGATGCTTCTGAAGGACCACAAGACGCCTTAGCACGGAAAGCACACAGAGGGGCACGAAGTCATTCATACAAACTCTCGAGGTTGTGCACCCAGTAATACAGAATCACTGGGGGTGGCCGTATAAAGGAGTAGTGGAATCGTGATGAGAGCGCATATGCGCTGCCAGCAGGAACAAAAAAGATTGAAAGATGAACGTGCCTCACAGAGGACACATCTAACAACGAAAAATATAAAGGAAAGAAACGTGGAAAAGTGCAGTGAACACCTGCAAGCAGCGCCTCCTGTACGCAGAGGCAACCTCCGGACAGAAGGATCTAGGAAGTGGTGAATGATCAAAAAAAAAGTAATTGATAAAACCTAAAAGAGGACGGTAAGACAAACGCCTCTCGTTGCTTGGTCGCCTGCACAAAAAAAAAGGGGGGTTTACCTGAAATACAAAGCCCTCTTGTGATAATGTACCTTGGTGCGTGGTCCAGGGGGGGAAAGCACCAGACCCGTTCACCAAGTTCACAACAACAAAAACAAAAGCATCAATCCAATGCGCTCTTGTGTGATAATCTCCACAGTTCTGCAACAGGGTTTGTACTAATCCTTGCCATGCCCCTCACCTCACATCTCAAGCGGGGAGAATATCCCTGCTGTGCATTTCAATGCGAAACAAATGCTAATAAGAGAGAGAGTCAGATGAGCGACAGGCGTTGTGCACAGCCCTTCGCTATTGGGCTGTGGAGAAACAACGGTATCGTGCAAAGCATCACACTCTGCCAGGTCTGGTTCTTGGCCTTGGGGTTCGCGGCGCATTGGTGGGTGCATCTGTGGGAGGCACGTCTGTGTCGGGTGCAGGTGTCGGCGGTGCATCTGTCTCAGGTGCAGGTGTGGGTGGTGCATCTGTGTCGGGTGCGGGAGTAGGGGGGACATCTGTTTCCGGAGCGGGAGTCTGAGGTGCGTCTGTGTCGGGTGCAGGTGTGGGTGGTGCGTCAGTCTCAGGTGCATCTGTTTCCGGCGCAGGTGTGGGTGGTGCATCAGTGTCTGGTGCATCTGTCTGCAATCCCGGCCTTGGCCTTGGGGTGCGTGGTGCGTTTGTCGGCGGTGCGTCAGTTTCTGCAACTGTGGGTGGTGTGTTTGTCTCAGGTGCAGGTGTGAGTGGCGCATCGGTGTCGAGTGCAGGTGCAGGTGCATCTGTCTCGGGTGCTGGAGTCGCATCGCAGTCTCTGATGTTGTAGAGCGCCATCATGCCTCTGTCTTCATGCTGCAGGATGTGGCAGTGCACAACCACATCACCAACAAAGTCGACTGGTCGCCACCGCATGAAGAGCTCCCACTCGGGTGCCACGTCGCGCCACTCAAAACTGCGCACAACAGTGCCAGACGGGTCCAGGCTGTCCTGAATCTGGAAGTGGTTGATGTGCTGGTGGTAAGGGTGCGGCGGGACCGGCGACAGCGCAGGTCCATCAGGGTTTGACGGCGCACCGTTCCCTCCAAGCTTCGTCTGGTACACGTCACCCAGGCAGAACTCATCAAGGTACTTCACATCAGGGTCCGTCTCAGCAAACCCTGCAAAGGGCGCCCCGTTGACACCAAAGTTTTCATTCAAATCACTCGAGAACCCAATGCCCATGATGCCCTTCAGGCCACCTCTGCTGAACCGCAGCTCGTTGGAAAGGTCGTCCAGATACGCCGGCAGTGGTGCCTGCGACACTGGTGCGGGCACCGCCTGCCCTCCAGACAACGCGACCACCTCGACCTGGAAGAAGCTGCCCTGGTCGTGCCCGTTTGCTACCGAGGGCTGGATGCCGACAGCAGTGCTGCAGCGGACGTTGATCGTCTGTCCTGCGAGCGAGGCTGGGCAGAGCAGCGCAACGTCGGCACGTGTCCCCTGGATCATCGCAATCGTGTCAATCTCGAGGTACGGTGTGTAGTGGAAGACGCCGTCGCGTGCAAGAAGCGTCATCGTGCACCCAGGTGTGTCCAGGGACAGGCTGATGTGCCGTGCATGCCCTGCGTGCACCATGCGCAGCAAGGCAGCCTTCCCTGCCGTCACCGTCACCGTCGGGTTGTACTGTCCGTTCACTGTGTAGAAGTCGCGCCCAGACTCGGAGTCGTCAATCCAGTCCAGGTCGAGGGGCACGTTGTTCTCCGTCTGCGACAGCAGCTCCGGGTAGTCGTAGAAGTTGAACAGGTTGTCTCTGTAGACAGTGTCCATCTGGAGGTGGTGGAAGACCAACGGCGGCAGTGCGTCCGCAGCCTCGTAGAGTGCGGCAAGGTCGTCGGGCAGTGTGTACGAGGCGTGCGGCATCACGTAGAGGACACCTGCCATCCCGCCGCTCACCTGCATCGCCGTGCTGCCGTGGTGGTGTGCGTGGTACCAATGCGTCCCCATCAGGTGGTTCTCGGGGATGTTGTAGGTGTAGGTGTGCACGCCACCATTCGGCTCCACGTGGGTGTCGATGTTGTCGTCCTCGGGGGAAACGTGCAGGCCGTGTGTGTGCAGTGTTGTTGTGTCGGGGCAGTGGTATGTGTTCGCATGCTCTCCGTTGCACGCTGTCCCGACAAGGTTGTTCACAACACGCACAGCGCAGGCGTCGCCAGCCGTCATCTTGATCAGAGCCGACGGCGCTGACGGCGTGTCCTGCCCGTTGACGTGGTACGCACGCACACTGAACGACACCACACCAGGCACAGTGACACGCCCTGCACGCACCTCAAGTGTCACAAGCCCGCCAGTCGCAGAGCAGTCCACCTCCTGCAGTGCCTCCAGTGGCGCAGCGATGCTCAGTGCAGCATGCAGCACGCACAGCGTAAGAGGGAGCTTCATGTGCTCTGAGTGTCGGTGTGTTCTCTCGTATGTGTGCCCTTGGCTTGTAAACAGGAAAGAAAGTTGTCAATAAAGTATCTGGATGAGTGTGTGGGTGTGTGGTAGTCAGTCAGAGGTTGTGGGGAGGGAAGAGGTAAGACAGTATGTGCCATGCTGCTTGGTGCACCAGTCACGACAGGCACACTATCAGTCAAGAGGGATGAGAGGAGAAATGAGACAAACAATGCGAGGTTTTTGGTTTTTTTTGAAGATTATTGTTCTTCATGGTTTTGCTGTGGTGGGAATTTCCACCCCTCGTGGGGCCTGCACGCAAGCCACAGAGGTAAATGTCGAAAAGAAACAAAACTTTTACGACGGCGCTCATAACTATCACCAATACACTGTTCACCTGTCACCGTAGGCTTACTTCTTCGTGGTCTTGGCCTTCTTCTTCGTGGAGGTTCCCTTCTTCTTTGTTGCAGTTCCCTTCTTCTTCGTGGTGGTCTTCTTGGCCTTCTTTGCCTTCTTCGCCTTCTCCTCCTTCTTCGCCGCCTTCTTGGCCCTGGCGTCCGCACGCTTCTGCTTCTCAGCCTCCTTCACCTTGTTCACTGCAATCCTCACAGCGTCCTTCCTCGCCTTCGCTGCCGCCTTGATCTTGGCAGAGCGCTTCTCATCAGGCTTGGCAATCGCAATCGACTCGAACCTCGGCATTGTGAGTGTGTTTGTGTTGTGCAAAATCGAAACTGTGTTTGCGGTGAGGGGAGAGGTGAGGAGGGCACTCACAATGGATATACAAAATATGTTCACTTTGGTGGTTTATTTTATTGCTTTATTTTGGTTTGTCTTCCGGCGGTCAGATCCGCCCTCCACAGCATGAAGCTGTCGGAGAAAATACAAATAAACAGAAAAACAACAAAACTGGGTTACCCTGTTCCTGTGCTACAGACTGGCCCGCACTTCTCAGAGGTTGTCCCCACGGATGCGGACGGTGTAGCTGAGGTCCTTCTGGATGAGGGTCTTCTTCTTCCTGTGAAGCTGCAGGATCACGGCACCCTCAAACACGCTGATCAGGTACTGCTCGCTTGCCTCCTGCATCGCCTCAAGGGCAGACGCACGGAAACGCATGTCCTGCTTGTGCTTGTCCATCACGTCACGCACAAGGCGCTGGAAGGGCGCCTTCTGGATCAGCAGCTGTGTCCCCTTCTGCAGTGCCTTGATCTCACGCATCGCAACAGTTCCGGGCAACCAGCGGCCAGACTTCTTCACCACCTTCCCCTTCTTGTCCTTCTTCTCAGCGGGCTTGTAGTTCAGCTTCGTCATCGGCTTCCTCTTCTTCTGCTCACCGTCCTTTCCAGTCGACGACTGCGACTTCTTCACTGACTTGGCAGGTGTGCGTGGCATCTTGTTGTGTGGTTATTGTCTTGGTAATCTGTCGGGTGTGGTTTGTATTTGTCTTTGTC
The DNA here is from genome assembly GCA_964035575.1 of Rhynchopus sp. YZ270_cl-10. Taxonomy (NCBI): domain Eukaryota; phylum Euglenozoa; class Diplonemea; order Diplonemida; family Diplonemidae; genus Rhynchopus; species Rhynchopus sp. YZ270_cl-10. The sequence continues at coordinate 1,001,313 of OZ037895.1, read as the reverse complement.
TTTGTGTCTGGGTGTGGTGAAGGGCAAGAAAAGAAAAATAGGATTCCGCTGCTCTTTTTTTGTCACATATGCGGTGCGCAGTCACACCACCTCACACCCTCATATCGGGTGTGAGGGTTCAAAATACAAAAATAGTTGGAGGCAAACTCAGCAGACGGATGTCGAGAGCGTGCTCGCTTACTTCTTCGGGGACGACTTCTTGGGGGAGCCCTTCGACTTCTTGCTCTTCTTCCCCTTCGACTTCTTCGTCTTCTTCGTCACGCTTCCAGAGGACTTCTTCCTGTACTTCTTGTCAGTCGCCTTCAGCGCCTCGTGCACTCCTCCGCCCACACCTCCACCCGCAATCGTCACGTTCGACAGAAGGTCGCCAAGGTCCTTGTCCTCACGCACGGCAACGCAGATGTGGCGGGGCTTGATCTGGTGCTGCTTCTTGTTCTTCGCCTTCTTCCCCGACGTTGCTGCCTTCGCAGACACGTTCAGAAGCTCGCCTGTGCAGTACTGCAGCACAGACGTCAGGAACACTGCCGCAGTGGGGCTCACACGCTTTGCGTACCTTCCCTTCTTCAGCGCACTGCCCACACGTCCCACAGGGAAGGTCAGACCAGACATCTCAGACAGAGACACAGACGGTCCCCTCTTCACTCCCTTCTTTGCGCCGACCATTGTTTGCCTTGAGGGTGTGTTGGTGGAAATAAATATATCTGCAGAATATGGGTGGGTGGTGACAGTGGCAGCAGAAGGGTTTAGGTGGGATGGGAAAGGAAGGGAAGGGAAAGTCTCTTGTTTTATTTTGTTTTGTGTTGTTTTCATTTATTATTTGCTACGGCGGCAGTACCACCCACGCCCCTTGCAGAACAAGAGGGCCGTGTCTTGCACAAGCAACACCAACTCACCACATCGCATCACCTGCTTCACTTCCTCGGGGATCCCTTGCCCTTCTTGCCCTTCGCCTTCAGGGCCTTCGCGTACTTGGCCACGGCAGCAACTCCCGCAGACAGGGCGTGCGACGCCATCTCGTCGGGGAAGTGCATCTTCACACCCGCCACAATGGCACCGCTGCGCAGTGTCTTCTGGCCCGCAAAGTGGTTTGCACGGCCCGCCTCCTCCGCAATGCGCTCAAACAGGTCCACCACGAACGAGTTCACAATCCCCATCCCACGCGACGTGATCGCAACAGAGCTCTTCTTTCCCGCCTTCGTCGACGCCTTCACTCCGAAGGTCTTCGTCATCAGCTTGTGCACGTAGGTCGAGTAGCTCTTGTAGTTCGGCTTCCTGATCCTCTTCCCGTTCTTGTCACGCTTCGGGCCTCTCTTTGCTCCTGTGGACTTCTTCGGCGATGATGGTGCCATTTTGTTGGGTTTTTTGAGGTGTGTTTTACGAAAAGTATCTGGTGGTTGTGGTTGTAATATTTTTTTTCCTTTTGTTATTGTTTTACTTTCACCTGAAACTAACGGACCCACCACCCCCTTTTTTTTTGTTGCCAATTTTAGCCTTTTTTTATTTTTTAATGAAAGTCTCTATCCACACGATTGTAGTGCTTCTTGGTACACTTCGCTTGGTGGTTATTGCATTACTTCGCTAAGCTCCTAAGCCTCGATACTGAGACTGAAGGAGGGCAGCGTCTAATACAAGATGGGAGGTGATTGGTAAAATATGAACTGTCTTTTCTGCAGCTAAGAAGCACAGCAGTTGTCAACGATAAAAAAGAAGAAGAAAAAAAAAGGAGTAAAATTGCCACGGTAAACCCGCAGCAACGCCACGCAGAGTCAACGCTGCAGTGACAAACAAAAACAGGGCAGGGGAAGGGGAGGCATACGGGGAAGAGATAAGATATTTGCCACATGGCAAGAAGCTTTTGCCCAAAAAAAGATAAAATAAAAATGTATCCTGCAAATGGCAAGATGCCGTGCCACGCAAGCCCTTTCGTGTGAGGAGGTCGGTTTCCCAAAGCCTCCCACAACTCGGGCTAAAAGCTGCGCAGCACTGTACACAATACTCATAAAGCAGACAAAAAAAAAACACTTTCAGGCAGAAGCGCTCACAACGCAAAAAATATAGATATTTTTTTTTTCGAATTTTCGGTTAATTTGAGAATATTGAACAATACCGGGCCAGGAAATATTTGCCAGATGTGATGAACGGGGGCTCAGGAACAAACCCCCCCTATGATGAAAAGAGAAAGGCGAAGATGATGGCATGCTCCTACCAAAACGTCGCCTTGAACAGAACGGTATCTGTTCTTTGAGATGTACGGAGTCAGCTCAGGCGGACATGCTTGCTGCCTCTGCCTCGAGCTCTGCCCACCACGCCTGCTTCTCAAGAGAGTCGGGGGAAGGGCCGTCGTATCCCATCGACGATGTGTACAGACGTGCAGTGGCGATGTAGGGGTCGATGTTGGATGCAGGGCGGCGGTCCTCGAAGTATCCCTTTCCGTCGCGTGCAATGTCGTTGCCAATGCGGCATGATGTGTGGCGGGTGCCCACTCCGTAGGTGAACTCGCTCAGCTTCGAGGTTTCGTGTGCGCCGGTCATGCGCTCGTTGTTGTCGCCTCCGTAGAACTTCACGTCGTCCAGGAACGTCTTCTTCAAACGCTCGCACGCAGCAGTGATCTCCTTCATGCCGCCCTCCTCACGCATCGCCTTCGTCGAGAAGTTCATGTGGCAGCCTGATCCGTTCCAGTCGCCCTTGATAGGCTTCGGGTCGTAGTTGATCGAGAGTCCGTACTTCTCTGCGATCTTCTGGAAGATCCAGCGTGCCATCGTCATGTGGTCACCCTGCTCAATGCCGGTGCAGGGTCCGATCTGGAACTCCCACTGGGAAGGGGCAACCTCGGCGTTGACACCAGAGATCTTGAGTCCGCACTTCAGGCACGCAAGGTAGTGCTCGAGGGCAAGCTCTCTTCCGCACACCTGTGCACCGTTCGCGCAGTAGTAGTCTCCCTGGGGGGCGGGGAAGCCGTTCTCGGGCCACATGTAGGGCTTGCCGTTCTTGTAGATGAAGTACTCCTGCTCAAGGCCGAACCAGGGCTCATCCTCTGGGTGCTCGTCGAAGTGCTTCTTCGCAATGGCACGTGTGTTGCCCTTCTCGACAGTGCCGTCAGGGTAGTAGCACTCACACAGCACGGCCCTCGCGTTGTCAAGCGTGGGGTGGGGGTACATCGCCACAGGGTGGATGATGATCTCCGTGTTGTCTCCACGGTGCTGGTTCGTCGAGGACCCGTCGAAGTTCCACACCGACATGTCCTTCACGGTGGCCTTTTCAAGCGCCACGTTCGTCACGGTCTTGTACTTAGACCGCAGGTCCGTGTATGTGTTTGCGCCGCTGATCCACAGGTACTCCGCAATCCATGGGGTGACAGACATTATGTAAAGATAAGATAAGATAAGATAAGTGTGACAAAGACCTGTTTGGTGTGGTGAAGTCATGAAGGGACGTCGGCTTGACTTGAGTTTGTATGTGCAGCAAATGGAGATATCATCGTTGCGCAGTGGGCATACACAGGCGATGTAATGTGTCATAACGTGCAGAGCAAGGGGGGGATGTGGAGTGCTTTATGGCAGTGCGGCGGATAAAACCACCCTTTGCACAGAGGTGCAAAGTTGGGAAGGGGGCAGGGGAGGAGGGGAGCAGGAAGAACACAAAGGCTACGTCATTGGAGCAGCAGGTAGGCAGCTCAGAGGTTGTCCCCACGGATGCGGATGGTGTAGCTGAGGTCCTTCTGGATGAGGGTCTTCTTCTTCCTGTGGAGCTGCAGGATCACGGCACCCTCAAACACGCTGATCAGGTACTGCTCGCTTGCCTCCTGCATCGCCTCAAGGGCAGACGCACGGAAACGCATGTCCTGCTTGTGCTTGTCCATCACGTCACGCACAAGGCGCTGGAAGGGCGCCTTCTGGATCAGCAGCTGTGTCCCCTTCTGCAGTGCCTTGATCTCACGCATCGCAACAGTTCCGGGCAACCAGCGGCCAGACTTCTTCACCACCTTCCCCTTCTTGTCCTTCTTCTCAGCGGGCTTGTAGTTCAGCTTTGTCATCGGCTTCCTCTTCTTCTGCTCACCGTCCTTTCCAGTCGACGACTGCGACTTCTTCGCTGACTTGGCAGGTGTGCGTGGCATCTTGTTGTGTGGTTGTTGTCTTGGTAATCTGTCGGGTGTGGTTTGTATTTGTCTTTGTCTTTGTGTCTGGGTGTGGTGAAGGGCAAGAAAAGAAAAATAGGATTCCGCTGCTCTTTTTTTGTCACATATGCGGTGCGCAGTCACACCACCTCACACCCTCATATCGGGTGTGAGGGTTCAAATACAAAAATAGTTGGAGGCAAACTCAGCAGACGGATGTCGAGAGCGTGCTCGCTTACTTCTTCGGGGACGACTTCTTGGGGGAGCCCTTCGACTTCTTGCTCTTCTTCCCCTTCGACTTCTTCGTCTTCTTCGTCACGCTGCCAGAGGACTTCTTCCTGTACTTCTTGTCAGTCGCCTTCAGCGCCTCGTGCACTCCTCCACCCACACCTCCACCCGCAATCGTCACGTTCGACAGAAGGTCGCCAAGGTCCTTGTCCTCACGCACGGCAACGCAGATGTGGCGGGGCTTGATCTGGTGCTGCTTCTTGTTCTTCGCCTTCTTCCCCGACGTCGCTGCCTTTGCAGACACGTTCAGAAGCTCGCCTGTGCAGTACTGCAGCACAGACGTCAGGAACACTGCCGCAGTGGGGCTCACACGCTTTGCGTACCTTCCCTTCTTCAGCGCACTGCCCACACGTCCCACAGGGAAGGTCAGACCAGACATCTCAGACAGAGACACAGACGGTCCCCTCTTCACTCCCTTCTTTGCGCCGACCATTGTTTGTCTTGAGGGTGTGTTGGTGTTGGAATATCTGGAAGCAGGAAAGTGTGTGGGGGTGACATGCGGGGGGGTTGAGGGAGGGTGAAGAACCAAAAGTAAGTTCGCTTTTTCTGTTTGCTTTTTTTGCTTTACAAAAAGACGGCGGCAGTACCACCCACGCCCCCGTGTATGAAACAGGGGGGTCGTGTGTCAAACCCACAAGTCAACACTTCACAATCCATCAGGTCGTCATCATGTGAAGGTCACATTTAGTTGCTTCACTTCCTCGGGGATCCCTTCTTCTTCGTCGGGGATCCCTTGCCCTTCTTGCCCTTCGCCTTCAGGGCCTTCGCGTACTTGGCCACGGCAGCAACTCCTGCAGACAGGGCGTGCGACGCCATCTCGTCGGGGAAGTGCATCTTCACACCCGCCACAATGGCACCGCTGCGCAGTGTCTTCTGGCCCGCAAAGTGGTTTGCACGGCCCGCCTCCTCCGCAATGCGCTCAAACAGGTCCACCACAAACGAGTTCACAATCCCCATCCCACGCGACGTGATCGCAACAGAGCTCTTCTTTCCCGCCTTCGTCGACGCCTTCACTCCGAAGGTCTTCGTCATCAGCTTGTGCACGTAGGTCGAGTAGCTCTTGTAGTTCGGCTTCCTGATCCTCTTCCCGTTCTTGTCACGCTTCGGGCCTCTCTTTGCTCCTGTGGACTTCTTCGGCGATGATGGTGCCATTTTGTTGGGTTTTTGAGGTGTTTTTACGAAAAGTATCTGGTGGTGGTTGTGGTTGTGGTGGTGTGCTCAGTTGTTTGTGCTACGTTCTTACCGTAAAGAGGGGAGGGAGCAGGTTTCGCATTGTGGTTTGTGTTTTTTAAAGAAAAAATGTGGCGTCAATTACGCCACTGTGCTGGCGCATGAAAGCAAATGCATGCAGTCCTGCAACAGCACAGCTTGGAACAATAGAAAAGAGTAGAAAGACAAAGCTCACGTTTGCTGTCACGTCACAGCTTACTTGGAGACGTACAGAGTGCGGCCACGCTTCTTCAGGGCGTACAGGATGTGCTCCACACGCACCGTCTTCGCAGGGGCGTTCTCACGCACCTCCATCAGTGCGTGGGTGTCCTTCATCACCTGCTCCACGAAGTTCCTCAGGATCTCCCTTGCCTCGTCGTACACACTGCTCGCAAGACGCTTGCACCCTCCACGGCGGGCCAGACGGCGGATGCTTCCCTTCGTGATCCCACGGCCTTTGTTCGACTTTGCGCCCTTGCGCTTCTGGCTTCCGGTCGTCTTCTTGTCAGCCTTTCCGGAGGCAACCGACTTTCCCTTCGCAGACTTCGACGGACCCATTGTTGTGTGTTTAGATAGTATTATCTGGTTGTGAGAAGAGGATAAGAGGGTGATGAGAAATTGCTTGAAGCAAAGTAACAACAAAAAGAAGGCCACAGTTCGTTGTTTTTACATTTTTTTACAGTTTAACATGAAGATTATTGTTCTTCGGATTTGTTTCTGGTGGGAATTTCCACCCCTCTTCGTGGCCTGCACGCAAGCCACAGAGGAACATGTTACAAGAAGAAACACAAAAAGTTACAACACAGTGCACATCACACAGTGCGACATTGCCAAGCACGTTCCGGCTGCTGTGCGCTTACTTCTTCGTGGTCTTGGCCTTCTTCTTCGTGGAGGTTCCCTTCTTCTTCGTGGTGGTCTTCTTGGCCTTCTTTGCCTTCTTCGCCTTCTCCTCCTTCTTCGCCGCCTTCTTGGCCCTGGCGTCCGCACGCTTCTGCTTCTCAGCCTCCTTCACCTTGTTCACTGCAATCCTCACAGCGTCCTTCCTCGCCTTCGCTGCCGCCTTGATCTTGGCAGAGCGCTTCTCATCAGGCTTGGCAATCGCAATCGACTCGAACCTCGGCATTGTGAGTGTGTTTGTGTTGTGTGTGGGGTGTGCTGTGTGAGTGGTCATGAGGTGACATGGGGAGAAGGTTACAATAAATATGGTCTTTGTTTTTGCAATATCAACAATCATCTGTCAGTGTTGACACCAATGCTTTGTTGGTTGTAGCATCTGGGACAACAGTGTCGTTGCTTTGCAATGTGATGCAATGGTATACCACTGCATACACGTGTTGCTTTTTGATTTGGTGCAGGTCTGCAACCGTTCGTTTCCTTCTTTTGTGTCTGTAGAACACAAAAAAGAGAACAACGTGTGCATCCAACATTCCATAAAAGCAAAAGCAAAAGCAAAAAGCGAGATAAATAATAATAACTGATAAAATGAAAGACCAACTTTGTCACGTGAACGTGGTGTGCTGATATCACTCTTCCTTCCTTCACTCCAGAAGTATCTGACGTTGTTTTTTGTGATTTTTCAGTTTACGCACATGAAGCAAATAATAGAAAAGACAGTGAACACTGCACATCACCGCAACGTGGGTCAAGAAAAAAAATAATCGAACATTTGAAAAGATAATGTGGCCTAAAGGGCGCAGACATCTTTTCAAAAGAAAAAGGGTTTGCGAATAAAAACTCTTGGCCTCTCAGAAATGACACGTGTGTCATTTGTGGGCACTCTGTTTGTATTTCTTGGGGTTTGATTTTACATTTCCACTCGAGACGAATATGGACGGGCCATTGTCACACGACACATTTGTCAACAATAAAAAAAAAAGAAAATCAAATGGAAATGAAAGAGGAAAATGGAAAATGGAAAATGGAAAGGGAACATAATAGGTGTTTCTGCCAAGCCCGTTCTGTGCGTGGTGTTGAATTGCTGTGTGGGGCTTCAGAAATTGATTGTTGCAGACAGCTCTCTGTCACTATACCCTATCGACCACTATGTGGCGGACAGGACATGCGTTGTTGCGTCTGCAACACCCACACACAGCGCACACACAGAAACGAGCACAACACACACCCTTGATAAAATGAATGAAAGGGAAAAGAGAAAGAGTGGAATAGAGAAAACACACACAGCACGTATCTTTGACACACTTTCCACCTATGATCATGGCTGAGGGGGAAGCGTGGGTACACTATAAAAAAAAAACAGATGGGAACTATAAATCAGCAAAGCTGAAGGTGCAAAACGCCTCCACAGAAGCAGGCACCGCAATAATAATAACAACAATAAAGCGCAAAGAAAGACCAATGTCCTTCTTTCCTCAGCATCGTACGCTCTCACTCCTTCACTCCTTCACTACTTCCCACCCAGAAGGGAGGAGACTGTGGGTGGCCTTGCCACAAACCAGTTTGCCTGGCCGGTAGCGTCAACGTTAGGGCATGCGGAGGTCCAGGCACTTCCTCCGTTGAAGTCGTTGATCTCGTACTGCACCTTCGGGCCGGTGGGACCGGAGTGTGCGTACAGGTCTGCGTGGTGGAGGTCCCACACCTTGGCAGGTGTGAAGCCGCTCCACTGTGCAGGCTGCGGGTCCGTCGTTGCGCCACCTGTGCGGTCGTAGAAGTTGTGGTAGCTCATCTCGTCGTTCAGCCCTGTGCTGGTGCCTGCCACGGGCGGGCCTGCGTCGTACTTCACGTTCCCTGCTGCGCTGTCGTGGCCCTGGCACACCTGCCACATCGCCCACAGACGGTCAATGTTCGCGTGGTGCAGGAAGAAGATCGGGTCCTCGGGGCTCCAGTTCGTGATCATGTAGCCGCCAATGCGCGCGTGGATCTCCGAGTGCTCCTTGTCCTCAAGGACGTTTCTGAACCCAGGGTTCGTGTTTGTGTCGTACCCGTAGGTTGCCTGCGGGAGGAAGTCGGCTGCCTGGGTTGCAGTGCTGCGCACCAGGTTGTCGTTCGCAAAGTAGCGGAACAGACACTTGTTGTCCAGCGGCCAGTCCCCCTTGTCGCCAACCGGCAGGGAGCCGCTTGTCTCGTGCGAGTGCACCCACGCACCCTTGCGGAACGGACCGTCCGACACACAGCACCCATCGCTGTGGTACCCTCCCGTCCCGTCCACGGGGCCGTTGCACTTGTCTGCCTTCGACCGTCCGTTGTACACCGACCCGAACCCGATGAACTCGCCGCTTGCAGGGTCTGTGTTGCTGTTCCACAAGGCCGGGTCCCACGCTGCCCCAGCCGCCTCCTCAATCGACCAGTCCCAGTACGGGAGCGTCACACACGCAAACTCTGCACCTAGCGCACGCAGGTCGTCCTCAAACTTCTGGATGAAGACTCTGTGCCACGGGAGGAACATCCCTGTCCCGTGTGCCTGCAGGTACGACGAGTCCTTCCCGTGGATCGTCGGGTACTTGTCGTAGCCACCCTTTGCCGACTGCGTTGCGGACCCTGCAGTCGTCGTCTTCAGCAGCTGCACAGCCTTCATGAAGAGTGCCTTCTCTGCCGTCGATAGCTGTCTCCACTCCTTGCGCACACGCGACGTGCATGTTGCAGGTGGGGTTGGTGGAGTTGGTGGCGGTGACGACGTGTCCCCCCCACCACACGTGCAGCACGCTCTGTTTGCGGTGTAGCCGTCTGCTTCGAAGCTGTCGCCGTGCTGCGAGCACCGTGTCGACACAGCCCCGTACCACGCACACGTGTAGGTGCTCCCGTCTGAGTCGTACCAAGCCCTCGGGGGGGACCCGATCATCACATCCGTGCATGTTGGTGGTGTGGGCGGTGTGGGTGGTGTTGGTGGCGGTGGCGTCGACACGCACTGGTACCCCACAGAGAACCCCTGCTCCTGCACAGACCCGTCAGACTTGAACTGCATCAGCGCACCACCACCGCCGATGAACACAGTCGGGTCAAGCGTCTTCACCCCCGACTCCCTGAAGACTGCTGTTGCCGATGTGTCCACAGAGCTGTCGCTGGCGACAGGCCACATCGACACGAAGTCGTAGTTGTTCTCTGTGCGGAACGTGCTCCACGTGAAGGTCAGCGTCCCGTCGCACTCCACGTACCAGCACGGCGTCTGGTCGTCCAGGTAGTTCCCCGAGCCCGCCGGGTACGTGATCGTGCCGCTCGCACCAGACACCTGCGTCTGTCCAGAGGCACCGTCCGGGCATGTGTTCGAAGGAAACGTAAACTGCGCCTCCGCAAAGCTGCAGCACATCGCTGCAGCCATGCTCGCAAGAGCTGCCACACGCACCATCTTGTCTTCTGACGGAGGTGTGCCTTTGTGTTGTCTGTGTGCTCTTGACTTGTGTCAATCTGTTGTGCGAGATGTGAGATGTGATGGGAGGAGATGAGGAGGGTGTGAAATGTATCAGGAAACACGAAGCAAAATGAAAGTGCTTTATTTTGTTCATCACGGTGGTAAGGTCCACCCTCCACAGCATGAAGCTGTCGGAGAAAATACAAAAAATGACATCAAAAATGTCGTGCAAAAGAACGCAGCCACGGAACGTCACAGATGTGGTGTTCAGAGGTTGTCACCACGGATGCGGATGGTGTAGCTGAGGTCCTTCTGGATGAGGGTCTTCTTCTTCCTGTGGAGCTGCAGGATCACGGCACCCTCAAACACGCTGATCAGGTACTGCTCGCTTGCCTCCTGCATCGCCTCAAGGGCAGACGCACGGAAACGCATGTCCTGCTTGTGCTTGTCCATCACGTCACGCACAAGGCGCTGGAAGGGCGCCTTCTGGATCAGCAGCTGTGTCCCCTTCTGCAGTGCCTTGATCTCACGCATCGCAACAGTTCCGGGCAACCAGCGGCCAGACTTCTTCACCACCTTCCCCTTCTTGTCCTTCTTCTCAGCGGGCTTGTAGTTCAGCTTCGTCATCGGCTTCCTCTTCTTCTGCTCACCGTCCTTTCCAGTCGACGACTGCGACTTCTTCGCTGACTTGGCAGGTGTGCGTGGCATCTTGTTGTGTGGTTGTTGTCTTGGTAATCTGTCGGGTGTGGTTTGTATTTGTCTTTGTCTTTGTGTCTGGGTGTGGTGAAGGGCAAGAAAGGAAAAATAGGATTCCGCTGCTCTTTTTTTGTCACATATGCGGTGCGCAGTCACACCACCTCACACCCTCATATCGGGTGTGAGGGTTCAAATACAAAAATAGTTGGAGGCAAACTCAGCAGACGGATGTCGAGAGCGTGCTCGCTTACTTCTTCGGGGACGACTTCTTGGGGGAGCCCTTCGACTTCTTGCTCTTCTTCCCCTTCGACTTCTTCGTCTTCTTCGTCACGCTTCCCGAGGACTTCTTCCTGTACTTCTTGTCAGTCGCCTTCAGCGCCTCGTGCACTCCTCCGCCCACACCTCCACCCGCAATCGTCACGTTCGACAGAAGGTCGCCAAGGTCCTTGTCCTCACGCACGGCAACGCAGATGTGGCGGGGCTTGATCTGGTGCTGCTTCTTGTTCTTCGCCTTCTTCCCCGACGTTGCTGCCTTCGCAGACACGTTCAGAAGCTCGCTGTGCAGTACTGCAGCACAGACGTCAGGAACACTGCCGCAGTGGGGCTCACACGCTTTGCGTACCTTCCCTTCTTCAGCGCACTGCCCACACGTCCCACAGGGAAGGTCAGACCAGACATCTCAGACAGAGACACAGACGGTCCCCTCTTCACTCCCTTCTTTGCGCCGACCATTGTTTGTCTTGAGGGTGTGTTGGTGGAAATAAATATATCTGCAGAATATGTGTGGGTGGTGGCAGTGGCAGCAGAAGGGTTTAGGTGGGATGGGAAAGGAAGGGAAGGGAAAGTTTCTTGTTTTGTTTTGTTTTGTTTTCATTTATTCTTTGCTACGGCGGCAGTACCACCCACGCCCCTTGCAGAACAAGAGGGCCGTGTCTTGCACAAGCAACACCAACTCACCACATCGCATCACCTGCTTCACTTCCTCGGGGAACCCTTCTTCTTCGTCGGGGATCCCTTGCCCTTCTTGCCCTTCGCCTTCAGGGCCTTCGCGTACTTGGCCACGGCAGCAACTCCCGCAGACAGGGCGTGCGACGCCATCTCGTCGGGGAAGTGCATCTTCACACCCGCCACAATGGCACCGCTGCGCAGTGTCTTCTGGCCCGCAAAGTGGTTTGCACGGCCCGCCTCCTCCGCAATGCGCTCAAACAGGTCCACCACGAACGAGTTCACAATCCCCATCCCACGCGACGTGATCGCAACAGAGCTCTTCTTTCCCGCCTTCGTCGACGCCTTCACTCCGAAGGTCTTCGTCATCAGCTTGTGCACGTAGGTCGAGTAGCTCTTGTAGTTCGGCTTCCTGATCCTCTTCCCGTTCTTGTCACGCTTCGGGCCTCTCTTTGCTCCTGTGGACTTCTTCGGCGATGATGGTGCCATTTTGTTGGGTTTTTTTGTGTTTCGAAAAGTTATCTGGTGGTGGTTGTAGTAATTTTTTGTTGTGCTGTGTTGTATTAGTCATCTGCCCTGCGTCGTGTAATAACTCTATTGTTCTTCCCCACGACATTCCTTTCACCCACCCCCTCCCCTTCAAACCACACACATTGCCAATCTCACTACACCTTCTTTGAAGTCAACTGCCTAACGGGCAAAGATCGGCTCGCAAAGACGCAACCAAAAGCTATTGTCCTTTTTACACACCTTAACTCAAGAAAGGTTATTGGTATTTGCTTTTTTTGTTAATTTCCTTGGTCACACGGGAACACGTTTTGAATGAACACACGGGGGGGAGAGAGGTATTTGCTCTGCCACTGTCAACGCTCAAAGGGCGGGTTCGGTGCCGTTCGTTGTGGTTACCCCCTGAGGTGAACTACGTGAGTGCAGCCTCAGGGAAAGGGCCTATTTTCTGGGAATTCTTGGTTGAGTTTTGCCATTCAGACAGTCTTTTATTATCCATTTTTGTTGTTCCCTCAACAATCGCCTACCGAGGTAGGTTCGTGCGCAAGGGGTTTAAAGAAAAATGTACATTTTCCAGGAAATCCACCAGGAAACAGAGAAGGCCCAAACCAATATAAACGAAAACGCAAGACCACCGCAAAACTATGAGCGCTTTTGTTTGGAGAGAAAAGATAAGAAAAAAGACGGTCGCAAAAACTGATTGTATATTTCATAGATGGTAGTCGGCCCGAGTCGGGCCGAGTTTTTGGAAAATCTGGGAGTCGGGCCGACTCGGGCCGACTTTTTTTTTTGGGGAATAGTCAGTTATACCCTACCCTTTTTTTGAAATGGTCAGAGATACCCGAAAATAAGTTCAGATATACCCGAAAACCAGAAATAGGGCATAACTGACTATATCTGAACTTATTTTCGGGTATTTGAACTTATTTTCGGGTATATCTGAACTTTTTTCGGGTATCTCTGAACTTATTTGGGGGTACCCCCTTTGATTTTTTGCCCAGTGGGTGAGTGACCCACCATGAGGGAATGCGACAGCAGAGACAGTATTGAAGCAGCATGGTATGATTTTCACCCCTCTACCCCACACACAGTTACTTTTAGTGGGGGTAAATACCCGCAAACCCGCAAACCCTTATACATGGTCCCTCGCTTCGCTTGGGAACCATTAGTGCAGCAGGAAACTCTCTGTAGCGTGAAAAAAGGCTACCTTATTTCGCGGAAATACATAGTTATTACCACTTTTTTCATTAACCCCACCCTTCCCGACTACTGCGTTTGTACACCATACTTAATCACACCCCACATTTACACTCATCACAGGATCGTGAAATCTGAACTGCATCCGTGATTTACGATGAGCGCCGCTCTCCGACATTCAACAACTCAAAATACAAGGCTTCACCCAAATCAATCTATTCTAGATTTGTTTGTGGACGAAGACCTGGGGGTGGGAACACTTTGTCAGTCACTGCTATAGCCATTAACCCAGGGAGCATAGCTAGTGCAAGAAATTCGACTTTGGAAACCTTCCGGAAAGTCTGTCCTCTGCTTACGGAGGACGAGGCACAAGAAAATATTGCGTTCCCCCAGAAAACCAGTGCACATTTCACACTCCTTGTGGGTGGTCTTGTTGCCTTTTTTGTCAAGTAATTTTGGCCCAGGCATGCTCTCGAAGCATGACAATTTAGTGTGTATGGGGCAGGGTGTTGTTTTGTTCTGAATTCTCTTTGTTATAACATCTAAGTCAATCGCGGGTGGTGGTTTGTGTAGCGTGAGGCACTCTTTTTAGCAAACTTCCTGCGGCTGCTAAAGTGTTATTTCTTCGGATTTAACAACGTACAGCGTAACATAGTGGTTTCGCCTGGTCGACACAACCTTTGATAGATACGGGATAACCAACCCCCTTCGACCCCTCGTGGGTTCACTGAACAAGCCCTAGTGGTAGTTAAACGCGATTGACATTTACATTCCTAGAGATGAAAGAACAAGATAACACTTCTGTACCCGCGCATCAAAATTGTGGAAAACTTTGCACCCCAAACACCCTCAACAACGCCCGCCAAAAGGCGCCCCTTGTTGCTGGGAGTTGGTTCTCATGATACCTGCACAGCGGGCATTCCTCTGAGTCCAACGCATGTTTGGCCTGTCTGCGGCGTTGTACTTCAGGTGCACGAAGACAGGGTCTGGTGGTAAATTTTGCGTAGTACTGCGACGTGGTACTGCGTGGGTCTGGGAACCTGGGTACCTGGGTACAGGAAATTTGTTGTGGAAGACATCAACCACCATGCATTGAGGAGGGTAAGACAGTGGTCGCAGTTTCTACCTGATAGCATTACAACATTTAACTTCTCCACGGGGGTCTTGGGCCGTTCACTCGGTTCTACCTTGACTACCGGAAGATATTCTTGAGGCCTTTCTGGTCTCTAGAATATCCGGTCTTCCCGAACGGAGGCACACTTTGTGTGTTACTACGACCTGGCAATTTCCAGCAGTAGGTTAAGTAATCTTTCTTGTAAATTGTTGGAACATTATCTCCTCAGTGCATGAATGCCCCACGTGACTGGACACTTTTGTGTTTGTCATGTGGAGCTGTGGTTGCTCTTTCACGACTTTTTTCCTGTTCCTGGGTACCTGTTCCTGGACCTGGGTACCTGGGTACCTGGGTATCTGGGTATCTGGGTATACCCGAAAACCAACTTTTTTGGGGTACCCGAAAAAAGTTGGCGATATGGTCAGACATGCCCGAAAATAAGTTGAGAAATGGTCAGAGATACCCGAAATACCCGAAAATAAGTTCAGATATTGGTCAGTTATGCCCTATTTTTGAAAATGGGGCATCTCTGACCAATATCTGAACTTATTTTCGGGTATCTCTGACCAATATCTGAACTTATTTTCGGGTATCTCTGACCATTTCAAAAAAAGGGTAGGGCATAACTGACTATTCCCCTTTTTTTTTTTTTTTTTTTTTTTCAAAAGTCGGGCCGACTCGGGCCGAGTCGAAAAAAAAATTTTTTTTAAAAAAAAAGTCGGCCCGAGTCGAAAAAAAAACTCGGCCCGAGTCGGCCCGACTCGGGTCCCGTCGGCCCCCCCACAGTAAAATCTTTTCCAAAAAAAAAAAAAACCAAAAAAAAACAAAACAAAAAAAAAAAACCCCCAAAAAAAAAAAACCAAAAAAAATTCGACTCGGCCCGACTTTTTTTTGAGTCGGGCCGAGTTTTTTCGACTCGGCCCGACTCGGGCCGACCCTGAAGAATTTTTTGAAAAAAAAAATAACGAAAAGTGGTCGGCCCGAGTCGGCCCGACTCGGCCCGACTACCATCTATGATATTTGGTGCTCCTGAAAACCCTATTTTGCGTACTTGTTGCGCACTTGCTGCGTACTTGTTGCGTACTTAGTGCGTAGTTGTTGCGTACTTGGTATTTTTTATTTCAGGAGCACCAATATTTTTTGTTTTCAGTTTTGAGTTGTGGGAAAATGAAACGTTCGTTTGGATGAACCTGAGTCCCACTATGATGTGTCATCGTACATCATCAGATGTACGGAGTTACATAAGAGTACATAAGAGGAGTATTTCATACACTTTCTATTCTACTGAATAGAAGGTATAATAGGGTGCACTGCACAAAAGGGAAAAAACAACAACTGAAAGCAAAATATGACCCCCCACCTTTTTTGTTTGGCATTCGTGCAAATAATTGCAACAAAGATGCAACACCCTCAGTCTGTGCAACACTACCGTCCACAGCAAAGCAATGGTGGGGGGCGGGGAAGGTAAAGGGGGGTGGGGGGAAAAACTGTTTTGTTAAAAAGATGGAGGAGGCCCCCCCCTTTCTCCGCAGGGCCTTTAGGAGGACGGTGTCCTCATCTTTGCAAGAAGCGAAGCGTGGTAACAGTGCAACGTCGTGAACTGACTGTTGACGTAAAGATGTATCAAAAAGAGAAAGTGAAATTTGATGGTGCGGGGAAAAACAAAGAAAAGTTTATAAGATGATCCTAAGTCTCGTTGCTTAGTCACCTTAAACAAAGTTTAGTGCAAAAACGCCTCGTGGGACGCAGGCACTGACACTTTGAGACAACGTGGTGCACCTTTAGAAAAAAGGGAAAAAAAAACTAAAGAGAGAAAACTTCGATGAATATGCCTTTTGCACACACCACCTGATTTTTATCCGTATAGGCGCGTAAAGGCTGGGGAAAATGAGTGGGGTTTGGCCTATACGGGCCTATATGGGCCTTTGCGCGCCTATACGCGGGGTAAAAATCAGGTGGACACATCTAAAAACAACAACAGAGAAAAAATTGTAAGGTGAATGCGTCTCACTATAAACATCCTACTGTACGAAAGAGATTTGGCAAAGATGCGCTGGAAAAAAAACTTCAGCTCATCGCCACAACTAACAGATGGACCCACAAAGAGACAAACACCCTAGGGACTTGACATCCAGATTGAACATGACTGCTGTTAGCAGAAGGATCAGCGTAATAACAACACACGGTGGGACCGGTCTTTACCCCCTCGAGCAATCAATATATTGACCAGTCTTGGGCTGCTCACTGGTTTTAGCTCTGTTTGGGAGACCTAACAGAACTACGACATGACTAATCAAAAGGGTCCGACCAGTTTACTGTGCAGGGAAAAGGGAGTCCCTCAGAGGGGGGAGAAGGAGGCGAACGTACTGGTTACCTTTGGGAGAACAGAAGCGGCGAAGCTTTGCTTCTCACACAAATGGCAGGACGTTTCGATCCCATGGGGAAGAGCTACAAAACAGTCAGAAATCCAGTTCTTAAAAAACAACAAAAACCCTCACCGCTGCCAGACTGCAGACTAAGAAATCCATTTAATTACTTACTTACCCGACCCCCAATCCTTAGTCTGCAGACTGACCGCCGCCCCCCTTTTTTTTTGAAAAAATTGCTGTGCAGTTGCTTTGTGTGTGACCACAATGCAAATCTCCATGTTCCACATTTCTATATAAAAAAAGGGGTTTGTTGAGGAAAGGGTTTACTCTGTACTAAAATCAGGGGGGTTTTTTTGACCCAATTTTCTGTAGCACAGAATAAAAAAAAATCGGTTCGCCATCAAAAAGAGGGGGGTATAAATTTCGAACGGGAGGCTAAGTATTTCGTGCTTAGACACCCTAAGAAAAGGAGGAGGGGAAGAAGTTTAAAAAAAAAAACTTGAAATATGAATGTGCCTCGCTCGTTGTGCACATATCCTTTTAACAACACATCGTTGGTTTCGTTCATTTGAGAAAAAAAAAAAATCATCGTTTTTTTTGAAAACTTGGTTGTATTAGTGTAGCCACCCTAGAGTGTGATCCACTATTGTTTTTTTAGGTATTTTGAAGGGGAAAACAAAGAAAAGTTTATAAGATGACCTTAAGCCTCTCGTGCATAGTCACTTTTAAAAAATAGTACGCACCCTTCAAAATTGCCTATTTTTTTTTTACATTTGGTTGGACATCATAACAATAGAGAAAAGTTGGTAAGATGAACCTAAGTCATGCTTAGACATCGACTCAACCTTTGATAACGTTTTTTTTTTTTTTTGTTTTTTTTTTTTTTGAAAAATTGTTGGAATAGTGTAGGTGCCACCTGTACGAGCTCCATTGTTTTTTTTAAAATATGATGGAGCACCCTTTCCGAGGAATGCATCTACTCTTGCTTTAGGCTCGCAGCCCGGTGTTTGATTTACCCGTACCATAGCAGATGTCGATCCACCTTCGGTTAACCGTTGAAAGAAAAGAGAAGAGGGAAAAAAAAGTGTCAAAAAAAAATAAAAAGTGTGGAGATGAGACCGATGAGAAACCTCTGGTCTGACGCTCTCCTACACTTTTTTTATTTTTGAAGAGAAAAAGAAAAAAAGAAGAAAGAAAAGGAACCACAAACCCCCTCCCCCACCAACTACAAACACCGCTTTCCCCTATTTCCCCCCCAATGATGCATGTCTTGGCACACACAACACAATCCTTTTTTGAATTTTGCTTCTTTTTTTTAAACCGCAAAACGGAAACCTTGACCGGACGGACCTCTCTCACATCCATAAGATTTATCCACATATTGTTTTCGCCTATTTTAAAGTAGAAGTTGTACAAAACGCCTGACCGCTGGGGTTGTCGGATCCTTCTCCCGAGTGTTGCACAGTTTTTTTAAAAAATCATCTTCAGAAGGTGACACCCATCTCTTTGACCACCTTCTCCACTGCTGCGACCAGCGCCTCGCAATCCTCGGGAAGCGCGTCTCCGATGTGCCCAATCCTGAAGCACGGTGCCTTGGCGGCCTTGCCTGGGTAGATCACGAAACCCATGTTGTTCAGCTTGTCGTAGAACTGTTCGAACTGCCAGCTGCTGCTTTCGGGGAACTTAAACGAGCTGATGATGTGCCCAAACGACGGGGCCGCATCGTCGAGGTACAAACTGAACCCAATCTTCTTGAGCCCCTCCGTCACAATCACCTGGTTTCTCTTGTACCTGGCCTCACGCGCCGGCACACCCCCCTCCTCCGCCAGCTCATCCAACGCCTGAGCAAACGCCATGATACTCTGAACCGGCGGGGTGTTGTTAAACTGCCCACCCTTGTTCAACCCTGCGTCCTGCATCTTCAGGTCAAGGGTGTATGTACGTGCAGAGTCAGACGCTGCGAGGGTGCTCTTCTTTGCGATGACAATAGAAAACCCGGGAACACCTTGAATACACTTGTTGGAAGAGGACACGACGACGTCGGGGCGAAGCGCTGCCATATCCATTGCGACACCTCCGAAGGACGACATTGCGTCGATGAAGTACTGTGCGTTCGGGGTGTGCTTATCCATCAGGTCGCGCACGGCTTGGATGGGGTTCAACACTCCGGTAGAGGTCTCGCAGTGGACGATGGAGACCATAGAGACGTCGGGGTGTGCCTTAAGCTGCGCTTCAATGTCTTCAACAGGGATGGGGCCGTCCTCTGCACCGTCGTAGAAAATGGTTTCGATGTTGTGGCGTCTGCAGATGGCGTTGATTCTGTCGCCGTAGGCTCCGTTTCTGAAGATCAGAATCTTTCCCCCAGAGGGGATGAGGGTGGTGAGGACGGATTCGACCCCCATACTGCCGCTTCCCTGCATGGGCACGCAGGTGTAGTCGTCGTTGGAGACGCCAGCAACGTTGAGAAGCTCGGCTCTGACGTATTTGACGCGTTCAACGAAAAGGCTGTCGCGACTGCCGTAGTCAGTCATCATCGCTGCCTTGACAGAGGCAGTGGTCGAAAGGGGTCCTGGGGTGAACAGAATACCACCAGCCTTGTCCTTGTAGGCCGCAAGGGAAGCAGCAGATCTGCTCATCATACGACGTTGAAGCATGGTTCTCATCATTTTGGGGAGGAGTTGTTCTTTCTTTTTTTCCTGGATTTTTTTTTTTTTTTTTTTTTTGGAATTTTGAAGGAGAGAGAGAGGGGAGAGGGAGGGGGGAGGAGAGGGAGAGATGATTTTTAAAAAAGACCTTTTTGTGTGTAATCTAATATCGCTAATTTCGCATTTTTTTTTTTTTGTTCTATTCATATTTCGTTCCTTTTACAAAAAAAAAAAAAAGAAAAATGGAGTACATTTTGTGGCCTTTCTTTTTCACTCCAATGGTGTAGGCACACCATGCACATTCCATCCATAAACCGGCACATGATGAGAGGCGGACCTACTCGGCAGCCTCAGAGGCGGGGATGGGGGGAGCGGGAGCACCCCTCCGAGGCTGTACTGGGAGGCGCTGGGTTCTCTCCCCCCTCCTCCACCTCCCCCTCCACCACCCCCACTTACATAGGGCATCATGACCCCCTCTAGCAAGGGGTTCCCCGCACCACCCTGCTCCAGGACACTAATATTAGGCATCGTCTTCGCGGTTGGCTGTATCGAGAGCATCCCCTGCATCTCCGCAAGCCGTCTCTGCAGCTGCCGCTTCTCTTTTTCTACAGCCGCGTTCTGCTGTTTCAGCACCTTCTTCTCCTCTTCGACCACCCTCCGCAGCTCTGTGCACGACTCTCTCAGACGCAGTCCACGAGAACTATAATCCCTTTCCGGGTCCACCTCGAAGACAGGCTCTGAAGGGTGTCTCACCCCAAGACCTTGAGTGAAAGAAGGATGGCTATGGCTGTGACTATTCCCTGGTGTCCAAGCAGAACTATTCGGGGTATCCGCACGGCGCGGAGGACGCGGAGAGATGGACCGAAAGCTCTCCGCAAAGGACGTTCCAAGCACCGATCCCTCCTCACTGCTTTCGGGGTCCGCAGAGGGGATAACGGTACGCACCTTCTGCCGTCTCGCCTCTTCAACGAAATCTACAATTTGAAGCTTTCTCTTATCGCTCGGTGATCGTGAATTTGGCGATCCATCTGGCGACGACCCTCCATTCGCAGAATAATCCGTTTTAATCGTTTCGACTGTCTGAACCGAATAGTAGGACGGCCCTCTTAGCATTTCTTGAGTGCTCGATCCGAGAAGCGGCTCGCAAAGAGAAGGAAGACTTTGCCTTCGCCCAGCAGTAGGCGAAGGGAGAGGGGGTTCCAATACAGCAGAGTTCGGCATAGGGTCGGTCGGGGAGGAGAGCACGATTTGCGGCTCGCTAGGGATGATACGTTGCGTTGGGGTTCCGTTTGGATGGTGGAGTTGACTCTCTTTCCTCAGAATCCCAGCAGGGTGGTCTCGGTAGATCACCGAGGTAGCCCTTTCTCTGGTTCGCTCTAAAGTGTCAATACGCTTCTGCAGATCTGCCACCCTACTCCGTTCTAGCAAAAGCTCCGCTTCAGCATCCCGATCCCGAGACGGAAACCTCCGCAAAGGCGACCCAAGACTTCCCGTAGGGGACTGTGAATGACTCTGTGAAGATGCCCTCTGAAGCTTCTGCTGTTGTACACTCGCATACGACGCCTTATCCGCTTGACTTCTAAGCTTGCAAACCGCAAAAACCACCCCTCCCAGCGAACAACACCCCAACAGGCTCACCACAATAATCACAACCCACAATGCATCTACACTATCTGAAGATGGTGCTGCAGTCGGGTCTTGCCCTCCACAAACTGAACTGTATACCAACAACACCAATGCGGGTAGAAAGAGTTGCATTTGAAAAGAGAGAGAAAAAAAGGGTTTGAACAAAAAGATCCACCTGTTTAACCCTCAGAGAGAAGAATGGAGAAATGAAAATGGGATCATAAGTTGTGAGAGGCTAAATGATGGTGTTCGACAAAAAAAAAACCCCCCCCTCCACGATGCTAGAGGAGCCCTGGATGAAACAAAAAGAAAACAAAAAAAGAAAACAAAAACTAAATGCTACACGATGATGTGCATTCTAACGCATTTGATAAGGATAGGGGTGGGGGGTAGGAAAGATCTAGGTTGTGTGTTTGGGTAAATCCGTGTGGAATGTACCCCAAATGTGTGTGTCTGTTGAGGGGAAATGGATGGTTTGGAGTGGGGAAGAAGTATTTAAAAAAATCAAAGGATTATTGAAAGTGTTTTTTTTTTTTTACCCCCTCTCTTTTGGAAGGTAAGTATTTTTTTTTCATTTGGAGATGTAACATCATTGGTATTGAAATTATTTCATATACTTTCTGTTCTACTGAACAGAAGGTATAAGAATGAATAGAATGAAATGGAAAGAGAAAAAAACTAACCAGAGAACTATGCGAGACTTAAAAGGCGTTCACGGTGTATCTACCCACTTATCCCAAGCGATGTTGCAACCTGTTGGTGCGAGACGCGACCCGATACCTATATGGGTTCCAACAAGACAGCAACACGCTTATAACAAAAGAATGCAAGAGAAAGAGAAACGAAAAGTTTTATAAGATGACCCCCAAGCCTCTCACCTGCTTAGTCACCTTATATAAAAGGTGCGGCCAACAAAGAACCACCTTTTTTGAGAAATTTCCTGTGTAATTGACATTTTTTTTTTGCGAGCTTCTCATTTCCCTCTACTCACCTAGCAGAATGCGGCTTTGTAGATGCTCCTGTCCTCGTCTTCCTCTTCCTCCTCCAACCAGCCCACGCCAAGCATGCGCACATCCCCGCCACAGCGTTTTAGCTCTTGTACCACCACATCGTCTACAAAGAACCCCATTTTCTGCAAGGCGCGGATCTGCTTTGCGTAGGTAACAACATCGTGCTCGCTGACACCACCCTGCCGGAGCCTGCGCAGCCCACACCCCTCCTTCTCGGGCAACTCCAGCAATGGAAGCGTCCTCTCCAGCTCTGCACGGTGCTTCTCACTCTCAAACAACGCAGACAAGGCAGGGTCATCGAACACTCCCCTCCCTTCTGTTAACAACCCACAGCCACACGCTCTCCTCAACGCGACACATGCCTCATCCAATCTACCGCATGACGCTTCAGAAGCTGCCACCGCCACCCACTCCCCAGGGTTCCCCTCCAGCAAGCTGTACAGCCGGGACCATCTGTCCGAACTACGTGAACCCCCTTTGTAGACGTGGAAGGTGGCCACCTGCAGCGGGTCGTGTGAGGTGAGGCGGTGTATCGTGGCGTCGGAGGTGATGTGCTGCAGACCAGGTGGTGTCGCCTGTGTGTCAGGTGCATATATGGTGTACCCTGGCCAGTCATGAGGAAGCCACGCATCGATGTGTGTACCAAGGCATTCAAGCGTCGCAGAATCAAGACAAACACGGTGGGTGGAGACAATAGTGTTGCCGTCGTGGAAGCTGCACTTTATGCGCAAATGCATTTTTGAGAAAAGGGTGATAATAATAATCTGGAAGAGGGAGGATAAGGAGGGAGGGGGCACAAAGGTTATAAATACGTTAGCATGTTGCTTTGCCACTGCTTTCATCGAGTTTCGAAGTTAACGTCTGAAAAGTGAGGCAAGGGGGTGCTGCCAAGCTGCCTCGAGTAGGGGCGACACAGAGGGAGCGACAAAACCGATTCAAAACCATCAATCGATCAAAACCACGCTACACCGTCGGCGCACTGCGGTGTGAGCACCCGGAGTAGACATTCTCCACCAGCTCGGACAGACGGGTTGGAAGACTGTTACATCGGTGTCGACGTACTGCACCGGGAAAGAAAGGACGTGCATCGTAACACGACAGGAGGTACCGGCAGTCGCATTCCCTCAGCACACCGCCCATGTGAGACAGAAACAACACGAGAAGACAAAGCTACCACGATGCGTAGAAAAGATTGATAAAGTACTATTTATTATACCTGAGTTAATATTGGCATTATGTCACGCGACTTCGTAGAACCACGAGGGGCGTATTTTTTCACCGAGCCGAAGGCGAGGTGGAAAATAAGTTTTGGCCCGAGTGGTTCTACGAAGTCAAGTGACATATAGCCGATATTAATCAGGTAAATACGATATTTTATTGCACGGTGGAATAATGTGAGTGAAGAGGCCAAGCCAAAACAGAGACAGAATGTGCGCTGGTATACATAACCAGGGACCAGCGCGACCGTCGCCGCCGAAAACGGGAAGTCCTTGTTGCACATGCAACAACATTATGGGTGGAGGACGAAGGAAGTCAGCAATTGGATGTGAATGTGAACCTCAATGGCACCAGAAGGTAATTAACAAAAGGGCCAAAATTAAGTCAAAAGCCGCACCTACCCACCATGCTGGAGTTCGGGGGGCGCCTACCACGGCGGTAGGAGAATGGCAACCATGACGTACGTTCAAAAAGGGGGGAGGGATCAGTGAATCACGTGGAAAACGCAAACAATACATTCATATACTTACTATTTATAACACAAACAGTAAGCAAACAAGGAAATAATCCACCCTTTTTTTTACTGTGACTTGCTGTCTACATTATCACACGCCACTATTTATTTCACGCTACAGGGTTACACATACACAAACACAATGAAAAAAAATCATAAAGTTTCAGTCACGCAAGCCGGAATTTCGTGTTCGCGTGACATAATGCGCATATTGTTTGACTCTATTTTGGCTCGGCCTCTTCACGAATTTTATTTCACAGTGCAATAAAACATACAAAAAAAAATAGATAAAATCTTGAGCCTCTCCGTGTATGAGTCACCTTTTGCTGAAAAGGGGGGTTTGATGTTAAAAGGAGGGGGGGGAGAGAGGAGTATAGCTATTTTTTTGTTATGCATTTGTTGCTTGCTGTAGAGGGGGAAGGGAAGACGTTGCGGTGTGTGTTGTTTAGTTGGGGGGGTTTTGTTTTGTTTTTTTTTCCTCTCTTTTTGTGGTCAAAACAACCGATAGTATCACCTTTTTTTTTTGAAAAATATATCGATTTTTGCAGGGTAAAGAAGAAAAGAAACCCAAAAGAGTACACCTTGTTGCAAAAGGCTGTATCCGGGGGGGAGTACTGACGAAACTGCACAACCCTTCCCTGCAGGGGATGATACAGGAACATACAACAAGGTATGCAATTCTGGTCTAGCCGTACCCTTTTTTTCCTTTTTATAACGGATACGCTGTATTGACCAGCGCGCCGACGTACTAGAGGGATTTCTTTTTTTTTTTTTTCCTTTTTTTTTTTTTTTTGCGTCTCGCAAAAAGGGGTTTTTTTCCTTTGTGTTAGATTTTGTCTGTTGTAACCATATTTTATGCAAATCTTCGTTGTTGCTTTTTTCCCCTTTTAAGTCACTCATCAAACACGTTGTAGTGAGTGCGTAGGAGGAGGGGTTTTTAGGGAAAAAGGTGAGCACGCAAATACACAGAATCCGGGTTTTGAACGGAGTCTACTGGAAAAGCTTTTTGTCACCGAGGAAAGGGGAGAGGGGGTTTTTAAAAAAAAATGTAGCTGATTGTGAACGTACCTACACATAGTGTACAGCAGGTACGTTGACACAAAAAAAAATCAAAATCAAAAAGAGACCCGTAATTCGAAGAAAACAACCAAAAGTGGGCTAAGATGTGATCTCAGCTAACAGTGCCGAGTCACACCTAAAACACATGGTCATTGTTGGTGCAGATGCCTCCGCCTGACAAGTTACGACGCCAAGTCATTCGGATAAAAAGCACAAATTGTATTCCTCGTTTTTTTATTTTCCTTTTTGTCAGAAGTCTCACCTCCCAAAATTTCTGCCTTTTTTTTGCTTTTTTTTTTGTATTTTTCTTTCCCAGATAATTCACGCGTTCTTTGCAGGAGGGTCAACAACGATACCAGTGGGGTAAAAAAAACGTTAGTCCGTTCAATGCTCCAAAGTTTGTTACACTGTTTTTTCTTATTTTTGTTTTTTGAAAACTTAGTGGATATCAAAGGGGCACCTTTGGATGCCATATTACCTCGTGCTATTTTTGTCTTTATTCTTTTCCTTTTCCCACGATAGAAACGATTTCACCCATCATAAAAGAAAACACGTTGTTTGCGTTTGTCGTGTGCACACCGTGGTTTGGTCACACAGTGCATCCAATCGCATACCATCCCGTATCCCGCCCGAAAAAATAAAACAAAAGAAAAATGCCGTTTCTTGCATTGGGGCACTGCATAAAGGTCGTGTGGTGCTAAAGGGAACAGAAAAAGAAGAAAAAAAAAGCCAAATAAAACAGAAAAACTCATCCCTTAAAATAGCTCTCACACGTTGTGGTTAGGTAGCAATACCCCTCTGCACGGCTTGTGCACTCTTCTCATCTGTGCTCTTGTACCCCACTGCCGAGCACCGGTGTGGATGTCTGTTGGCAAGAAACATGTTCCGGTGCGCTCATGGTGGTACGTGAGTGGCGTGCTCAGTCAAGTGTCTGTCCTCCTGCCTGGCCCACCATGCCGCCAGCAGTGTTGAACAGGTTGATGGGCGAGTTCCCGTCCGTGATCAGGTATCTGTTGTGGGTTGGTGTTGTGTGGGTGTGGGGGAGGTGTGTTGGGAGAGGGAGGTAAGAGTGTATCAAACAAAGAAAAGTTCACAAAACATGACCCTCAGCTCTCTGTGCTAAGTCACCTGAAGTCAGTAAAGAAGAATGAAACTGCATACCCCTTCAGGCCCAGGCCCTCGAGCAGCTTCGCCTGCAGCTCAGGTCCTGCACGTGCCATCGCAAGCACGGTGTCGGAGCCAATTGCGCCAACAATCGACGAGAACTTGCTCGACTCAATCTCGCTCAGTCTGCGCACCTTCTCCACCTCCAGCTCGTTCATCTGCTTCAGGTGCTCCACGTGTGCCTTGTTGCGTTCCTGCATCACCGACAGCTCAGCCTCAGAGCTGATGCGCTGTGCGTCTGCCTTCAGCTGTGCCTGCTTCAACTCGCTGTCGGCCTCAATGATCATCGCCTCAGAACGGGCGTTTGCCTCCGCCTTTGCCTGTCCAGTCGCCTCAATCGTCTCGCTGTCTGCCTGCAGAGAGAGGTACTCCTTCTTCTGGCCCTCAGCCTTCACAGCGTCCTCAAGCTTCCGCTTGTCCAGCTCGCTTGACGCAGTCTGTGCGTCCTTGTCTGCCCTGTGGCGTGCTGTTGCCTCCTGCGACTTCGTCGTGATCTCAATTGCAAGCTGCACAGACTTCTGCAGCGAGTCGCGTGTCTTCTGGTCCACAGGCTCAACACTCTGGATGTCGACGTTTGTGATCACAAGGTTGTTTGCCTCAAAGCGGAACGTGTCCTTGATGCGCTTGTCGTTGTCGAAACCAAACACAGCACCACGGATGATGCGTGCAGAGTTCCTGTGGAACGAGTCAAACGACTCCATCGCAACCTGTCCACGCACACGGCCTGCAATTGCTTTGCACGCGTCACCCACAAAGTCAGGCACAGAGAACAGCTTCTGGCACTGCTTCTTGTCAGACTTGTCAAAGTCGAAACGCCAGTTGTACGACAGACGCAGCTCCAGACGTGCGTGGTCACTGGTCTCCACTGTCACCAGGTCTGTCATGAAGGCAGGCCCCAACTGCAGCTGCAGAGACTTGATCACGTGCGGGCGCTTGGGCTTGTCGCCGCTCAGGGACAGCACCGTGAAGCTCTCGTCAGGGCGCAGCATCACCAGATCGGGCCCAAACACAATACGTGGCTCCTTCCCTGCGAAGTCGTAGATCTGCACAGCTGCGTTGTGAGGGATGTTGAAGCGCACAGCACGTGTCATGTCGCGTGTCTCAAGGGTCGTCGACTGGTCCTTCACTCTGTGCATGGCACCCTTCGGGCACTGCAGCAGCTGCTCCACCACAGACGGCAGCTGCTTCTCCCACAACACCTCGTTGGGCTGGCGCATGTACGACGTCCCGCGCACCATCTCCACCTTCCCTGTGGTCTCGTTGCGCACGTAGATGCCTTCGTTGTCGTCAAGTGGGAGAGCCTCCATGTGGTCAATGATCTCCACCTCCGTCGACGGGATGTACTCAAGCGGCCCACGCAGCATCCACTTGTCACCTGCCTGACGCTCCTTGCCGTTGTCGGTGAATTTCTCCAGTGCCTTGACCAGGATCGCATCGTCAGCACCAAGCACCTCAATCTCCTTCACAGCGTCGTCCTCAAGACGCTCACCAGGGTGCAGGAAGAAGCTTGTTCCTGCCTTGTTGCCTCTCCGTGTCTCCTTGTGGCCGAAGTGCTGCACACCATCCTTGATGGGGTCAATCACCACACAGTACTGTCTGTTCGATAGGGTCGTGATGTTCACCACTCGCAGCACCTTCTCGCTCACCTGTCAAAGTGTTGAATGTTGAGTGTTAAGTGGTACGTAGTTACAAGTAGGTGGCATGTGTTCCACACACCATCACCAGAAAGAAAATAAGCTGCAAAACCACATACCAAAGGGATGAAGGCAGGTGTGTCGCTGTGGGTCACAAGCCAACGCTCACCAGTCCTGCGTTCCTTCCCGAAGCTGTCCTTGTGGTCAAACACTGCTTCAACCTCAACAGCGCGTCTGTCGGTCAGCACACGTGCCTCGACAGTCCCCACAACCTCCTCCTCCACGGCAGCCAGGTACGCACCCTCCTCCTGGATCAGGTACTCCTCACCAGCCTTCCTGTCAACCCCAGTCGAGTCTGTGAAGGTCACAAGTGCACGCAAGCGCAGTGCCTCGTTCGGCTTGATCAGCTTCGCTGTCACCTTTGACACGAAGGCCACCTTCTCGTTCGGAATGTACGTGGCAGGCCCGAGGAACAGCCACTCGTCACCTGCCTCGCGTGTCTTCCCGTTTGCATCGCATGTCTGCTCAGCACGAAGGCGCAGTGCCGTGTTCTTGGCAACTGTCGTCAGCTTCTTGATCTGGTCGTGACCCTCCTTCCCCACAAGGCTTTCTCCAGGGTACAGAGGGAACGGGTTCCGCCACTGCGTGCCGTCGTTCACACGCACCTCCTCCTGCCCGTACAGGATATCGGCCTCGTTGTGCTCTGTCATCACCACCTTGGCACCGTCACGCTTGGCAGGGTTCTTCACACGGCAGTAGCACTGTGGCGGCAGCGCAACATGCTTCAGAGGGCCTGCCGCAATGCGCTCGTGGTCCTTCTTCGTGAACGTCGCAGGTCCCTCCACACAGCGCGTCACGTTCGCATTGTTGTCGAGGACGTGGATGTACTCCTCACGCGTCAGGCGCATCACGCTTGCCATTGTGTCTTTCCGACTTTTGTGTATCAACTTGTCAAGTCCTGTCACGGGAGGAATAGGGAAAGAGGGAAGGGAGAGAGGCGTTACAAAAGGAAGCGGGAGGAAGACACATTTACTATCCTGAGGACGTTGCGAGATAAACAAAACAAAAGAAAAGAAAAGAAAAATACCGTTTCTTGCATTGGGGCACTGCATAAAGGTCGTGTGGTGCTAAAGGGAACAGAAAAAGAAGAAAAAAAAAGCCAAATAAAACAGAAAAACTCATCCCTTAAAATAGCTCTCACACGTTGTGGTTAGGTAGCAATACCCCTCTGCACGGCTTGTGCACTCTTCTCATCTGTGCTCTTGTACCCCACTGCCGAGCACCGGTGTGGATGTCTGTTGGCAAGAAACATGTTCCGGTGCGCTCATGGTGGTACGTGAGTGGCGTGCTCAGTCAAGTGTCTGTCCTCCTGCCTGGCCCACCATGCCGCCAGCAGTGTTGAACAGGTTGATGGGCGAGTTCCCGTCCGTGATCAGGTATCTGTTGTGGGTTGATGTTGTGTGGGTGTGGGGTAGGTGTGGTAAAGGGAGGTAAGAGGTGGTACTTCGCTGTGCATCAAATACAGAAAAGTTCATAAGATGACCCTTAGCCTCTCTGCACTTTGTCACATGGCTTAAAAAAATAGCCTTCAGGTCCCTCTGTGTTAAGTGTCACCAGCACTACTACAAAGGAGTGTTGCTTCTTTCCCCCCAATTTTTTCCCTTCTTCTTCTTCTTCTTTTGTACAGTTTGTAGCCTGCTACTAACACTGCTACGCACTACACACCCTTCATAAGGACGAAGAGGAAAGAGGCAAACTTAGACAAACTCATCAAAAACATATCCCCCCTTTTCTCTCCCCCCCGGGCAGCTGCCCCTACATCGACAGTGCCCACGCAGGCCGCTGCACCCCCCACGGAGAGGAATTTCAACAGGGCGAGGCTGCGCCAGGCGCTGCAGCTTCCGGAGTGAAAACGGATGGAAGAGGCGCTATGTGAAGCGGTGGAGGACGTGGTGTTCCGCACGCGCGACGGGAAGGAGGGGGCATGCGAGTTGTCGAACGTTTTGAAATGCGCGGCCACACCACCTTTCTGCGACCCTTGGCATCCAATGCAGGCGAGAACCTCCTCATGGACCCTACCCACCCAAGGTGCAGTGCGGAGGAGATAAAGATAAAGCTAAGGATACGAAGTACACCATCGCCATGGGGATGGCTAACAGCAAGAGCGCAGCGCAAGCTGCAGTTATACAGAAGCAAACGAAGGTGATTTCAGTACTATGAAACAGAAGGGGACGCCCTCCCAAACTACGCCCCGTTTTCCCTTGCCCTGCTTCGGCTGTGTCAGGTGACTTTCGCCTTTACCTAGGAGCGCGCCTTCTCAGAGATGAAGTAGGTGAAGACACGTCTCCGGTCGACGTTACATGACATTGCTCTCGACCAGTTGACACACTGCAAGAACCATCACGAATACGAGTTAAGTGAAGAATCAGCTGCAAAAAATGGATCAGCTTTTCATGAAGATGCAAAGGGAGACACTTCCCAAGCAGCTCCTCCTGGACGAAGACGTATTGGGGGTCACGCGTCTCCTATCATTCCAATCCCCATGACCCCATAGACTGCCATTGTCTCTCCGTGTGTGCACTACGACTGCACGTCTAAAAATAGATCCCGAGTGGCAGAGGATTTCGTGCGTGGAAGAGAGTACAACGAGCACAGAGGCAAAAAATGTTATGTGTGGTAGTATGTGTTGTCTTTCTGTTTGAGGCATTGTTCCACACAGAAATAAATGTTCTTCAAAATGCGCACCCGAAGAAGGGAGTGCAGAATTCCTGCTTGGTCACCCCAAAAAACAAAGAAAGCGTGTAAGACGAATGCGAGTCTCGTGCAAACATCTCTACCACTACAAAGAAGAATGAAACTGCATACCCCTTCAGGCCCAGGCCCTCGAGCAGCTTCGCCTGCAGCTCAGGTCCTGCACGTGCCATCGCAAGCACAGTGTCGGAGCCAATTGCGCCAACAATCGACGAGAACTTGCTCGACTCGATCTCGCTCAGTCTGCGCACCTTCTCCACCTCCAGCTCGTTCATCTGCTTCAGGTGCTCCACGTGTGCCTTGTTGCGTTCCTGCATCACCGACAGCTCAGCCTCAGAGCTGATGCGCTGTGCGTCTGCCTTCAGCTGTGCCTGCTTCAACTCGCTGTCGGCCTCAATGATCATCGCCTCAGAACGGGCGTTTGCCTCCGCCTTTGCCTGTCCAGTCGCCTCAATCGTCTCGCTGTCTGCCTGCAGAGAGAGGTACTCCTTCTTCTGGCCCTCAGCCTTCACAGCGTCCTCAAGCTTCCGCTTGTCCAGCTCGCTTGACGCAGTCTGTGCGTCCTTGTCTGCCCTGTGGCGTGCAGTTGCCTCCTGCGACTTCGTCGTGATCTCAATTGCAAGCTGCACAGACTTCTGCAGCGAGTCGCGTGTCTTCTGGTCCACAGGCTCAACACTCTGGATGTCGACGTTTGTGATCACAAGGTTGTTTGCCTCAAAGCGGAACGTGTCCTTGATGCGCTTGTCGTTGTCGAAACCAAACACAGCACCACGGATGATGCGTGCAGAGTTCCTGTGGAACGAGTCAAACGACTCCATCGCAACCTGTCCACGCACACGGCCTGCAATTGCTTTGCACGCGTCACCCACAAAGTCAGGCACAGAGAACAGCTTCTGGCACTGCTTCTTGTCAGACTTGTCAAAGTCGAAACGCCAGTTGTACGACAGACGCAGCTCCAGACGTGCGTGGTCACTGGTCTCCACTGTCACCAGGTCTGTCATGAAGGCAGGCCCCAACTGCAGCTGCAGAGACTTGATCACGTGCGGGCGCTTGGGCTTGTCGCCGCTCAGGGACAGCACCGTGAAGCTCTCGTCAGGGCGCAGCATCACCAGATCGGGCCCAAACACAATACGTGGCTCCTTCCCTGCGAAGTCGTAGATCTGCACAGCTGCGTTGTGAGGGATGTTGAAGCGCACAGCACGTGTCATGTCGCGTGTCTCAAGGGTCGTCGACTGGTCCTTCACTCTGTGCATGGCACCCTTCGGGCACTGCAGCAGCTGCTCCACCACAGACGGCAGCTGCTTCTCCCACAACACCTCGTTGGGCTGGCGCATGTACGACGTCCCGCGCACCATCTCCACCTTCCCTGTGGTCTCGTTGCGCACGTAGATGCCTTCGTTGTCGTCAAGTGGGAGAGCCTCCATGTGGTCAATGATCTCCACCTCCGTCGACGGGATGTACTCAAGCGGCCCACGCAGCATCCACTTGTCACCTGCCTGACGCTCCTTGCCGTTGTCGGTGAATTTCTCCAGTGCCTTGACCAGGATCGCATCGTCAGCACCAAGCACCTCAATCTCCTTCACAGCGTCGTCCTCAAGACGCTCACCAGGGTGCAGGAAGAAGCTTGTTCCTGCCTTGTTGCCTCTCCGTGTCTCCTTGTGGCCGAAGTGCTGCACACCATCCTTGATGGGGTCAATCACCACACAGTACTGTCTGTTCGATAGGGTCGTGATGTTCACCACTCGCAGCACCTTCTCGCTCACCTGTCAAAGTGTTGAATGTTGAGTGTTAAGTGGTACGTAGTTACAAGTAGGTGGCATGTGTTCCACACACCATCACCAGAAAGAAAATAAGCTGCAAAACCACATACCAAAGGGATGAAGGCAGGTGTGTCGCTGTGGGTCACAAGCCAACGCTCACCAGTCCTGCGTTCCTTCCCGAAGCTGTCCTTGTGGTCAAACACTGCTTCAACCTCAACAGCGCGTCTGTCGGTCAGCACACGTGCCTCGACAGTCCCCACAACCTCCTCCTCCACGGCAGCCAGGTACGCACCCTCCTCCTGGATCAGGTACTCCTCACCAGCCTTCCTGTCAACCCCAGTCGAGTCTGTGAAGGTCACAAGTGCACGCAAGCGCAGTGCCTCGTTCGGCTTGATCAGCTTCGCTGTCACCTTTGACACGAAGGCCACCTTCTCGTTCGGAATGTACGTGGCAGGCCCGAGGAACAGCCACTCGTCACCTGCCTCGCGTGTCTTCCCGTTTGCATCGCATGTCTGCTCAGCACGAAGGCGCAGTGCCGTGTTCTTGGCAACTGTCGTCAGCTTCTTGATCTGGTCGTGACCCTCCTTCCCCACAAGGCTTTCTCCAGGGTACAGAGGGAACGGGTTCCGCCACTGCGTGCCGTCGTTCACACGCACCTCCTCCTGCCCGTACAGGATATCGGCCTCGTTGTGCTCTGTCATCACCACCTTGGCACCGTCACGCTTGGCAGGGTTCTTCACACGGCAGTAGCACTGTGGCGGCAGCGCAACATGCTTCAGAGGGCCTGCCGCAATGCGCTCGTGGTCCTTCTTCGTGAACGTCGCAGGTCCCTCCACACAGCGCGTCACGTTCGCATTGTTGTCGAGGACGTGGATGTACTCCTCACGCGTCAGGCGCATCACGCTTGCCATTGTGTCTTTCCGACTTTTGTGTATCAACTTGTCAAGTCCTGTCACGGGAGGAATAGGGAAAGAGGGAAGGGAGAGAGGCGTTACAAAAGGAAGCGGGAGGAAGACACATTTACTATCCTGAGGACGTTGCGAGATAAACAAAACAAAAGAAAAGAAAAGAAAAATACCGTTTCTTGCATTGGGGCACTGCATAAAGGTCGTGTGGTGCTAAAGGGAACAGAAAAAGAAGAAAAAAAAAGCCAAATAAAACAGAAAAACTCATCCCTTAAAATAGCTCTCACACGTTGTGGTTAGGTAGCAATACCCCTCTGCACGGCTTGTGCACTCTTCTCATCTGTGCTCTTGTACCCCACTGCCGAGCACCGGTGTGGATGTCTGTTGGCAAGAAACATGTTCCGGTGCGCTCATGGTGGTACGTGAGTGGCGTGCTCAGTCAAGTGTCTGTCCTCCTGCCTGGCCCACCATGCCGCCAGCAGTGTTGAACAGGTTGATGGGCGAGTTCCCGTCCGTGATCAGGTATCTGTTGTGGGTTGATGTTGTGTGGGTGTGGGGTAGGTGTGGTAAAGGGAGGTAAGAGGTGGTACTTCGCTGTGCATCAAATACAGAAAAGTTCATAAGATGACCCTTAGCCTCTCTGCACTTTGTCACATGGCTTAAAAAAATAGCCTTCAGGTCCCTCTGTGTTAAGTGTCACCAGCACTACTACAAAGGAGTGTTGCTTCTTTCCCCCCAATTTTTTCCCTTCTTCTTCTTCTTCTTTTGTACAGTTTGTAGCCTGCTACTAACACTGCTACGCACTACACACCCTTCATAAGGACGAAGAGGAAAGAGGCAAACTTAGACAAACTCATCAAAAACATATCCCCCCTTTTCTCTCCCCCCCGGGCAGCTGCCCCTACATCGACAGTGCCCACGCAGGCCGCTGCACCCCCCACGGAGAGGAATTTCAACAGGGCGAGGCTGCGCCAGGCGCTGCAGCTTCCGGAGTGAAAACGGATGGAAGAGGCGCTATGTGAAGCGGTGGAGGACGTGGTGTTCCGCACGCGCGACGGGAAGGAGGGGGCATGCGAGTTGTCGAACGTTTTGAAATGCGCGGCCACACCACCTTTCTGCGACCCTTGGCATCCAATGCAGGCGAGAACCTCCTCATGGACCCTACCCACCCAAGGTGCAGTGCGGAGGAGATAAAGATAAAGCTAAGGATACGAAGTACACCATCGCCATGGGGATGGCTAACAGCAAGAGCGCAGCGCAAGCTGCAGTTATACAGAAGCAAACGAAGGTGATTTCAGTACTATGAAACAGAAGGGGACGCCCTCCCAAACTACGCCCCGTTTTCCCTTGCCCTGCTTCGGCTGTGTCAGGTGACTTTCGCCTTTACCTAGGAGCGCGCCTTCTCAGAGATGAAGTAGGTGAAGACACGTCTCCGGTCGACGTTACATGACATTGCTCTCGACCAGTTGACACACTGCAAGAACCATCACGAATACGAGTTAAGTGAAGAATCAGCTGCAAAAAATGGATCAGCTTTTCATGAAGATGCAAAGGGAGACACTTCCCAAGCAGCTCCTCCTGGACGAAGACGTATTGGGGGTCACGCGTCTCCTATCATTCCAATCCCCATGACCCCATAGACTGCCATTGTCTCTCCGTGTGTGCACTACGACTGCACGTCTAAAAATAGATCCCGAGTGGCAGAGGATTTCGTGCGTGGAAGAGAGTACAACGAGCACAGAGGCAAAAAATGTTATGTGTGGTAGTATGTGTTGTCTTTCTGTTTGAGGCATTGTTCCACACAGAAATAAATGTTCTTCAAAATGCGCACCCGAAGAAGGGAGTGCAGAATTCCTGCTTGGTCACCCCAAAAAACAAAGAAAGCGTGTAAGACGAATGCGAGTCTCGTGCAAACATCTCTACCACTACAAAGAAGAATGAAACTGCATACCCCTTCAGGCCCAGGCCCTCGAGCAGCTTCGCCTGCAGCTCAGGTCCTGCACGTGCCATCGCAAGCACAGTGTCGGAGCCAATTGCGCCAACAATCGACGAGAACTTGCTCGACTCGATCTCGCTCAGTCTGCGCACCTTCTCCACCTCCAGCTCGTTCATCTGCTTCAGGTGCTCCACGTGTGCCTTGTTGCGTTCCTGCATCACCGACAGCTCAGCCTCAGAGCTGATGCGCTGTGCGTCTGCCTTCAGCTGTGCCTGCTTCAACTCGCTGTCGGCCTCAATGATCATCGCCTCAGAACGGGCGTTTGCCTCCGCCTTTGCCTGTCCAGTCGCCTCAATCGTCTCGCTGTCTGCCTGCAGAGAGAGGTACTCCTTCTTCTGGCCCTCAGCCTTCACAGCGTCCTCAAGCTTCCGCTTGTCCAGCTCGCTTGACGCAGTCTGTGCGTCCTTGTCTGCCCTGTGGCGTGCAGTTGCCTCCTGCGACTTCGTCGTGATCTCAATTGCAAGCTGCACAGACTTCTGCAGCGAGTCGCGTGTCTTCTGGTCCACAGGCTCAACACTCTGGATGTCGACGTTTGTGATCACAAGGTTGTTTGCCTCAAAGCGGAACGTGTCCTTGATGCGCTTGTCGTTGTCGAAACCAAACACAGCACCACGGATGATGCGTGCAGAGTTCCTGTGGAACGAGTCAAACGACTCCATCGCAACCTGTCCACGCACACGGCCTGCAATTGCTTTGCACGCGTCACCCACAAAGTCAGGCACAGAGAACAGCTTCTGGCACTGCTTCTTGTCAGACTTGTCAAAGTCGAAACGCCAGTTGTACGACAGACGCAGCTCCAGACGTGCGTGGTCACTGGTCTCCACTGTCACCAGGTCTGTCATGAAGGCAGGCCCCAACTGCAGCTGCAGAGACTTGATCACGTGCGGGCGCTTGGGCTTGTCGCCGCTCAGGGACAGCACCGTGAAGCTCTCGTCAGGGCGCAGCATCACCAGATCGGGCCCAAACACAATACGTGGCTCCTTCCCTGCGAAGTCGTAGATCTGCACAGCTGCGTTGTGAGGGATGTTGAAGCGCACAGCACGTGTCATGTCGCGTGTCTCAAGGGTCGTCGACTGGTCCTTCACTCTGTGCATGGCACCCTTCGGGCACTGCAGCAGCTGCTCCACCACAGACGGCAGCTGCTTCTCCCACAACACCTCGTTGGGCTGGCGCATGTACGACGTCCCGCGCACCATCTCCACCTTCCCTGTGGTCTCGTTGCGCACGTAGATGCCTTCGTTGTCGTCAAGTGGGAGAGCCTCCATGTGGTCAATGATCTCCACCTCCGTCGACGGGATGTACTCAAGCGGCCCACGCAGCATCCACTTGTCACCTGCCTGACGCTCCTTGCCGTTGTCGGTGAATTTCTCCAGTGCCTTGACCAGGATCGCATCGTCAGCACCAAGCACCTCAATCTCCTTCACAGCGTCGTCCTCAAGACGCTCACCAGGGTGCAGGAAGAAGCTTGTTCCTGCCTTGTTGCCTCTCCGTGTCTCCTTGTGGCCGAAGTGCTGCACACCATCCTTGATGGGGTCAATCACCACACAGTACTGTCTGTTCGATAGGGTCGTGATGTTCACCACTCGCAGCACCTTCTCGCTCACCTGTCAAAGTGTTGAATGTTGAGTGTTAAGTGGTACGTAGTTACAAGTAGGTGGCATGTGTTCCACACACCATCACCAGAAAGAAAATAAGCTGCAAAACCACATACCAAAGGGATGAAGGCAGGTGTGTCGCTGTGGGTCACAAGCCAACGCTCACCAGTCCTGCGTTCCTTCCCGAAGCTGTCCTTGTGGTCAAACACTGCTTCAACCTCAACAGCGCGTCTGTCGGTCAGCACACGTGCCTCGACAGTCCCCACAACCTCCTCCTCCACGGCAGCCAGGTACGCACCCTCCTCCTGGATCAGGTACTCCTCACCAGCCTTCCTGTCAACCCCAGTCGAGTCTGTGAAGGTCACAAGTGCACGCAAGCGCAGTGCCTCGTTCGGCTTGATCAGCTTCGCTGTCACCTTTGACACGAAGGCCACCTTCTCGTTCGGAATGTACGTGGCAGGCCCGAGGAACAGCCACTCGTCACCTGCCTCGCGTGTCTTCCCGTTTGCATCGCATGTCTGCTCAGCACGAAGGCGCAGTGCCGTGTTCTTGGCAACTGTCGTCAGCTTCTTGATCTGGTCGTGACCCTCCTTCCCCACAAGGCTTTCTCCAGGGTACAGAGGGAACGGGTTCCGCCACTGCGTGCCGTCGTTCACACGCACCTCCTCCTGCCCGTACAGGATATCGGCCTCGTTGTGCTCTGTCATCACCACCTTGGCACCGTCACGCTTGGCAGGGTTCTTCACACGGCAGTAGCACTGTGGCGGCAGCGCAACATGCTTCAGAGGGCCTGCCGCAATGCGCTCGTGGTCCTTCTTCGTGAACGTCGCAGGTCCCTCCACACAGCGCGTCACGTTCGCATTGTTGTCGAGGACGTGGATGTACTCCTCACGCGTCAGGCGCATCACGCTTGCCATTGTGTCTTTCCGACTTTTGTGTATCAACTTGTCAAGTCCTGTCACGGGAGGAATAGGGAAAGAGGGAAGGGAGAGAGGCGTTACAAAAGGAAGCGGGAGGAAGACACATTTACTATCCTGAGGACGTTGCGAGATAAACAAAACAAAAGAAAAGAAAAGAAAAATACCGTTTCTTGCATTGGGGCACTGCATAAAGGTCGTGTGGTGCTAAAGGGAACAGAAAAAGAAGAAAAAAAAAGCCAAATAAAACAGAAAAACTCATCCCTTAAAATAGCTCTCACACGTTGTGGTTAGGTAGCAATACCCCTCTGCACGGCTTGTGCACTCTTCTCATCTGTGCTCTTGTACCCCACTGCCGAGCACCGGTGTGGATGTCTGTTGGCAAGAAACATGTTCCGGTGCGCTCATGGTGGTACGTGAGTGGCGTGCTCAGTCAAGTGTCTGTCCTCCTGCCTGGCCCACCATGCCGCCAGCAGTGTTGAACAGGTTGATGGGCGAGTTCCCGTCCGTGATCAGGTATCTGTTGTGGGTTGATGTTGTGTGGGTGTGGGGTAGGTGTGGTAAAGGGAGGTAAGAGGTGGTACTTCGCTGTGCATCAAATACAGAAAAGTTCATAAGATGACCCTTAGCCTCTCTGCACTTTGTCACATGGCTTAAAAAAATAGCCTTCAGGTCCCTCTGTGTTAAGTGTCACCAGCACTACTACAAAGGAGTGTTGCTTCTTTCCCCCCAATTTTTTCCCTTCTTCTTCTTCTTCTTTTGTACAGTTTGTAGCCTGCTACTAACACTGCTACGCACTACACACCCTTCATAAGGACGAAGAGGAAAGAGGCAAACTTAGACAAACTCATCAAAAACATATCCCCCCTTTTCTCTCCCCCCCGGGCAGCTGCCCCTACATCGACAGTGCCCACGCAGGCCGCTGCACCCCCCACGGAGAGGAATTTCAACAGGGCGAGGCTGCGCCAGGCGCTGCAGCTTCCGGAGTGAAAACGGATGGAAGAGGCGCTATGTGAAGCGGTGGAGGACGTGGTGTTCCGCACGCGCGACGGGAAGGAGGGGGCATGCGAGTTGTCGAACGTTTTGAAATGCGCGGCCACACCACCTTTCTGCGACCCTTGGCATCCAATGCAGGCGAGAACCTCCTCATGGACCCTACCCACCCAAGGTGCAGTGCGGAGGAGATAAAGATAAAGCTAAGGATACGAAGTACACCATCGCCATGGGGATGGCTAACAGCAAGAGCGCAGCGCAAGCTGCAGTTATACAGAAGCAAACGAAGGTGATTTCAGTACTATGAAACAGAAGGGGACGCCCTCCCAAACTACGCCCCGTTTTCCCTTGCCCTGCTTCGGCTGTGTCAGGTGACTTTCGCCTTTACCTAGGAGCGCGCCTTCTCAGAGATGAAGTAGGTGAAGACACGTCTCCGGTCGACGTTACATGACATTGCTCTCGACCAGTTGACACACTGCAAGAACCATCACGAATACGAGTTAAGTGAAGAATCAGCTGCAAAAAATGGATCAGCTTTTCATGAAGATGCAAAGGGAGACACTTCCCAAGCAGCTCCTCCTGGACGAAGACGTATTGGGGGTCACGCGTCTCCTATCATTCCAATCCCCATGACCCCATAGACTGCCATTGTCTCTCCGTGTGTGCACTACGACTGCACGTCTAAAAATAGATCCCGAGTGGCAGAGGATTTCGTGCGTGGAAGAGAGTACAACGAGCACAGAGGCAAAAAATGTTATGTGTGGTAGTATGTGTTGTCTTTCTGTTTGAGGCATTGTTCCACACAGAAATAAATGTTCTTCAAAATGCGCACCCGAAGAAGGGAGTGCAGAATTCCTGCTTGGTCACCCCAAAAAACAAAGAAAGCGTGTAAGACGAATGCGAGTCTCGTGCAAACATCTCTACCACTACAAAGAAGAATGAAACTGCATACCCCTTCAGGCCCAGGCCCTCGAGCAGCTTCGCCTGCAGCTCAGGTCCTGCACGTGCCATCGCAAGCACAGTGTCGGAGCCAATTGCGCCAACAATCGACGAGAACTTGCTCGACTCGATCTCGCTCAGTCTGCGCACCTTCTCCACCTCCAGCTCGTTCATCTGCTTCAGGTGCTCCACGTGTGCCTTGTTGCGTTCCTGCATCACCGACAGCTCAGCCTCAGAGCTGATGCGCTGTGCGTCTGCCTTCAGCTGTGCCTGCTTCAACTCGCTGTCGGCCTCAATGATCATCGCCTCAGAACGGGCGTTTGCCTCCGCCTTTGCCTGTCCAGTCGCCTCAATCGTCTCGCTGTCTGCCTGCAGAGAGAGGTACTCCTTCTTCTGGCCCTCAGCCTTCACAGCGTCCTCAAGCTTCCGCTTGTCCAGCTCGCTTGACGCAGTCTGTGCGTCCTTGTCTGCCCTGTGGCGTGCAGTTGCCTCCTGCGACTTCGTCGTGATCTCAATTGCAAGCTGCACAGACTTCTGCAGCGAGTCGCGTGTCTTCTGGTCCACAGGCTCAACACTCTGGATGTCGACGTTTGTGATCACAAGGTTGTTTGCCTCAAAGCGGAACGTGTCCTTGATGCGCTTGTCGTTGTCGAAACCAAACACAGCACCACGGATGATGCGTGCAGAGTTCCTGTGGAACGAGTCAAA
The DNA here is from genome assembly GCA_964035575.1 of Rhynchopus sp. YZ270_cl-10. Lineage (NCBI taxonomy): Eukaryota > Euglenozoa > Diplonemea > Diplonemida > Diplonemidae > Rhynchopus > Rhynchopus sp. YZ270_cl-10. Next base: position 961,137 of record OZ037895.1, on the reverse strand, counting down.
CGACTCCATCGCAACCTGTCCACGCACACGGCCTGCAATTGCTTTGCACGCGTCACCCACAAAGTCAGGCACAGAGAACAGCTTCTGGCACTGCTTCTTGTCAGACTTGTCAAAGTCGAAACGCCAGTTGTACGACAGACGCAGCTCCAGACGTGCGTGGTCACTGGTCTCCACTGTCACCAGGTCTGTCATGAAGGCAGGCCCCAACTGCAGCTGCAGAGACTTGATCACGTGCGGGCGCTTGGGCTTGTCGCCGCTCAGGGACAGCACCGTGAAGCTCTCGTCAGGGCGCAGCATCACCAGATCGGGCCCAAACACAATACGTGGCTCCTTCCCTGCGAAGTCGTAGATCTGCACAGCTGCGTTGTGAGGGATGTTGAAGCGCACAGCACGTGTCATGTCGCGTGTCTCAAGGGTCGTCGACTGGTCCTTCACTCTGTGCATGGCACCCTTCGGGCACTGCAGCAGCTGCTCCACCACAGACGGCAGCTGCTTCTCCCACAACACCTCGTTGGGCTGGCGCATGTACGACGTCCCGCGCACCATCTCCACCTTCCCTGTGGTCTCGTTGCGCACGTAGATGCCTTCGTTGTCGTCAAGTGGGAGAGCCTCCATGTGGTCAATGATCTCCACCTCCGTCGACGGGATGTACTCAAGCGGCCCACGCAGCATCCACTTGTCACCTGCCTGACGCTCCTTGCCGTTGTCGGTGAATTTCTCCAGTGCCTTGACCAGGATCGCATCGTCAGCACCAAGCACCTCAATCTCCTTCACAGCGTCGTCCTCAAGACGCTCACCAGGGTGCAGGAAGAAGCTTGTTCCTGCCTTGTTGCCTCTCCGTGTCTCCTTGTGGCCGAAGTGCTGCACACCATCCTTGATGGGGTCAATCACCACACAGTACTGTCTGTTCGATAGGGTCGTGATGTTCACCACTCGCAGCACCTTCTCGCTTACCTGTCAAAGTGTTGAATGTCAAGTGTTGAATGTTGAGTGTTGAGTGATAAGTGGTAAGTAGGGATGAGTAGTGGGGCGTGTCCACCGCACACCAGAAAGAAAAGAAGCTGCAAAACCACATACCAAAGGAATGAAGGCAGGTGTGTCGCTGTGGGTCACAAGCCAACGCTCGCCAGTCCTGCGTTCCTTCCCGAAGCTGTCCTTGTGGTCAAACACTGCCTCAACCTCAACAGCGCGTCTGTCGGTCAGCACACGTGCCTCGACAGTCCCCACAACCTCCTCCTCCACGGCAGCCAGGTACGCACCCTCCTCCTGGATCAGGTACTCCTCACCAGCCTTCCTGTCAACCCCAGTCGAGTCTGTGAAGGTCACAAGTGCACGCAAGCGCAGTGCCTCGTTCGGCTTGATCAGCTTCGCTGTCACCTTTGACACGAAGGCCACCTTCTCGTTCGGAATGTACGTGGCAGGCCCGAGGAACAGCCACTCGTCACCTGCCTCGCGTGTCTTCCCGCTTGCATCGCATGTCTGCTCAGCACGAAGGCGCAGTGCCGTGTTCTTGGCAACTGTCGTCAGCTTCTTGATCTGGTCGTGACCTTCCTTCCCCACAAGGCTTTCTCCAGGGTACAGAGGGAACGGGTTCCGCCACTGCGTGCCGTCGTTCACACGCACCTCCTCCTGCCCGTACAGGATATCGGCCTCGTTGTGCTCTGTCATCACCACCTTGGCACCGTCACGCTTGGCAGGGTTCTTCACACGGCAGTAGCACTGTGGCGGCAGCGCAACATGCTTCAGAGGGCCTGCCGCAATGCGCTCGTGGTCCTTCTTCGTGAACGTCGCGGGTCCCTCCACACAGCGCGTCACGTTCGCGTTGTTGTCGAGCACGTGGATGTACTCCTCACGCGTCAGGCGCATCACGCTTGCCATTGTGTTTTTATAACTTTTGTGTATGAAATTGTCAAATCCTGTCAGGAAAAGTTTGGGGCAAGAGGGACAGACAACACAACTTTCACGAACACCCACACACGCGTCTTGCGTATCTTGAACATCGATGCCACGCATCGTGAGCTACAAGGTGACACAACACCAGCACACACAAGATGATAACGTACCAACTGTTCCTACATATAGCATGCACATCCTTCGACTGATGCACATACACAACGCACAACATTAAAATATGGAGAACGGGGGTTTTCGCAACAGATGTATTTCGTTGTCAGTCGCTTTTTCGCTACTTTGTTTTTGGTTTTTAGATTTTATATAAACCCTGTTATTGTGAAGAGAAAGAACGAAAAAAAAGGGTAGTTGATGCAGGCACCTCGACTGTACGATGCCCACATCTCCACATGAAATCACACAAAAAATAAAAATAAGAAATCTTTGACGCAGACCATTACTTCGTGTGCAGACATCTTTTACCGAAATCGTCCCCTCCCTCCCTCCCCCCTTTTGTAAAGGGCTTTACTCTGTTGGAACAGACACGGCAATTAGAACCTAACTATGACTACATTGTTCTTATGGGTCGATTTCAAAACCCCCCCCCCCCCCCAAAAGTTCTTTTTTGTCTTTTTCATGATATAGGCAGTTTTTTTGCAGTCTGAGGTCCGGAACCGCCCCAAAAACGATTTTCTGGGAGGTTTTGGGTGGTTTTGGGGCGAAATGGACCTTTTTTGACCATTTTTATGGTATTTTTAGGCTGTTTTTGGCCCTTCTTCTTACACAGCCTATTGGGGGTCAAAATAGCTATTTTTGACCAAAAAACACAATTTATTTGACGCCAGGAGGCCTCCGTTGGCCCAAATATATCCCAAAAATGGGCTGTGAGCCCAATCCGACCTGTTTTGGGCACATTTGGCACTTTTCTTGGTGCTTATTTGATGTTTTTTGGTCAAAAATAGCTATTTTGACCCCCAATAGGCTGTGTAAGAAGAAGGGCCAAAAACAGCCTAAAAATACCATAAAAATGGTCAAAAAAGGTCCATTTCGCCCCAAAACCACCCAAAACCTCCCAGAAAATCGTTTTTGGGGCGGTTCCGGACCTCAGACTGCAAAAAAACTGCCTATATCATGAAAAAGACAAAAAAGAACTTTTGGGGGGGGGGGGGTTTTGAAATCGACCCTTATGCTACGTACCAATCTGCAACATTGTCGCCGCATCCTGAGGAGAGTATTCATAGAGATTAGCACAGTATATAATACGCGAAGTGGTAACCACCATTCAAACAGTGTTGGCCATTTTTTCGTTTTTGAAAACTTGGTTGTATTAGTGTAGCCACCCTAGAGTGTGCTTCACTACTTTTTTTCTTTTTTGTGCTTCCTCCCCGATTTTTTTTTCCATTTGTAGCTGCCTCTAAGACTCCGAATCGAAATACGTTGTGTTGCAAATATTTTTTTGAATCAAAATCATTTATTCGGAGAGATACAAAGGCAGCGTCGGAGGGGGGGTTGTGAAGGGATAAAGGGGGCTGGCAATCCTCCAGGTTTGCATAGTATAAACGTTCTTGTGGATATGAAGGGAAGGAGGGGATTCAAAAATAGGTAGGATCGTGTAGGTAAAGTTTGTTTCGTGTGATTTGCACGAATCCTCCTGTTTTTGCGGGTTTACGGGTTTGCGGAAAAATTCTTCTTTGGTTGTATTAGTGTACCCGATAATGAACTCCACTACTACATTTTTGTCTTTTTTAAACCGCAACGCAAACATAAAAAAAGATGCAAAAAACAAATGGCAAAAACAAAAACAAAAAAAAATGAACCGTAGCTTTCGCGGTGCTTTGGTCACATTAAAAGGGGTTTCTTATTTCATCACGACAACACCTTGCTTCACAGGGGGACATCAAAAACACAGAGAGACGTGGAACACTCCAAATGGAACACATTGTATGCTCTTACACTGTCGGGGTAGAATAGGTTCTGTGTTTTGATGCCCCCCCCCTACCCAGCCCCCACCCATTCCTAACACAACACTGAAGGCGATAAAAAAAGTAAAAGCAAAATCAAAAGTCGAGGGAAAAAATAATGACGTAGTTGGTGGTGATAAGAGGGAGCGGCGGTCTGCTGCAGGATAGAACCTTTAGGCGGTATCACGTAAGGGACAGGAGACGTGTGGTGTAGTGTGGCTTGCCTAAAGTCCGCTACCAAGAGTCCCGGTGGCAAGGTGTTCCGGGTGCACTCATGCAGCAGGCACGTTTGTGGCGTCTTACTCAAGTGTCTGTCCTCCTGCCTGGCCCACCATGCCGCCAGCAGTGTTGAACAGGTTGATGGGCGAGTTCCCGTCCGTGATCAGGTATCTGTTGTGGGTTGGTGTTGTGTGGGTGTGGGGGAGGTGTGTTGGGAGAGGGAGGTAAGAGTGTATCAAACAAAGAAAAGTTCACAAAACATGACCCTCAGCTCTCTGTGCTAAGTCACCTGAAGTCAGTAAAGAAGAATGAAACTGCATACCCCTTCAGGCCCAGGCCCTCGAGCAGCTTCGCCTGCAGCTCAGGTCCTGCACGTGCCATCGCAAGCACAGTGTCGGAGCCAATTGCGCCAACAATCGACGAGAACTTGCTCGACTCGATCTCGCTCAGTCTGCGCACCTTCTCCACCTCCAGCTCGTTCATCTGCTTCAGGTGCTCCACGTGTGCCTTGTTGCGTTCCTGCATCACCGACAGCTCAGCCTCAGAGCTGATGCGCTGTGCGTCTGCCTTCAGCTGTGCCTGCTTCAACTCGCTGTCGGCCTCAATGATCATCGCCTCAGAACGGGCGTTTGCCTCCGCCTTTGCCTGTCCAGTCGCCTCAATCGTCTCGCTGTCTGCCTGCAGAGAGAGGTACTCCTTCTTCTGGCCCTCAGCCTTCACAGCGTCCTCAAGCTTCCGCTTGTCCAGCTCGCTTGACGCAGTCTGTGCGTCCTTGTCTGCCCTGTGGCGTGCAGTTGCCTCCTGCGACTTCGTCGTGATCTCAATTGCAAGCTGCACAGACTTCTGCAGCGAGTCGCGTGTCTTCTGGTCCACAGGCTCAACACTCTGGATGTCGACGTTTGTGATCACAAGGTTGTTTGCCTCAAAGCGGAACGTGTCCTTGATGCGCTTGTCGTTGTCGAAACCAAACACAGCGCCACGGATGATGCGTGCAGAGTTCCTGTGGAACGAGTCAAACGACTCCATCGCAACTTGTCCACGCACACGGCCTGCAATTGCTTTGCACGCGTCACCCACAAAGTCAGGCACAGAGAACAGCTTCTGACACTGCTTCTTGTCAGACTTGTCAAAGTCGAAACGCCAGTTGTACGACAGACGCAGCTCCAGACGTGCGTGGTCGCTGGTCTCCACTGTCACCAGGTCTGTCATGAAGGCAGGCCCCAACTGCAGCTGCAGAGACTTGATCACGTGCGGGCGCTTGGGCTTGTCGCCGCTCAGGGACAGCACCGTGAAGCTCTCGTCAGGGCGCAGCATCACCAGATCGGGCCCAAACACAATGCGTGGCTCCTTCCCTGCGAAGTCATAGATCTGCACAGCTGCGTTGTGAGGGATGTTGAAGCGCACAGCACGTGTCATGTCGCGTGTCTCGAGGGTCGTCGACTGGTCCTTCACTCTGTGCATGGCACCCTTCGGGCACTGCAGCAGCTGCTCCACCACAGACGGCAGCTGCTTCTCCCACAACACCTCGTTGGGCTGGCGCATGTACGACGTCCCGCGCACCATCTCCACCTTCCCTGTGGTCTCGTTGCGCACGTAGATGCCTTCGTTGTCGTCAAGCGGGAGAGCCTCCATGTGGTCAATGATCTCCACCTCCGTCGACGGGATGTACTCAAGCGGCCCACGCAGCATCCACTTGTCACCTGCCTGACGCTCCTTGCCGTTGTCGGTGAACTTCTCCAGTGCCTTGACCAGGATCGCATCGTCAGCGCCAAGCACCTCAATCTCCTTCACAGCGTCGTCCTCAAGACGCTCACCAGGGTGCAGGAAGAAGCTTGTTCCTGCCTTGTTGCCTCTCCGTGTCTCCTTGTGGCCGAAGTGCTGCACACCATCCTTGATGGGGTCAATCACCACACAGTACTGTCTGTTCGATAGGGTCGTGATGTTCACCACTCGCAGCACCTTCTCGCTTACCTGTCAAAGTGTTGAGTGTTGAGTGTTAAGTGGTAAGTAGGGATGAGTAGTGGGGCGTGTCCACCGCACACCAGAAAGAAAAGAAGCTGCAAAACCACATACCAAAGGAATGAAGGCAGGTGTGTCGCTGTGGGTCACAAGCCAACGCTCGCCAGTCCTGCGTTCCTTCCCGAAGCTGTCCTTGTGGTCAAACACTGCCTCAACCTCAACAGCGCGTCTGTCGGTCAGCACACGTGCCTCGACAGTCCCCACAACCTCCTCCTCCACGGCAGCCAGGTACGCACCCTCCTCCTGGATCAGGTACTCCTCACCAGCCTTCCTGTCAACCCCAGTCGAGTCTGTGAAGGTCACAAGTGCACGCAAGCGCAGTGCCTCGTTCGGCTTGATCAGCTTTGCTGTCACCTTTGACACGAAGGCCACCTTCTCGTTCGGAATGTACGTGGCAGGCCCGAGGAACAGCCACTCGTCACCTGCCTCGCGTGTCTTCCCGTTTGCATCGCATGTCTGCTCAGCACGAAGGCGCAGTGCCGTGTTCTTGGCAACTGTCGTCAGCTTCTTGATCTGGTCGTGACCCTCCTTCCCCACAAGGCTTTCTCCAGGGTACAGAGGGAACGGGTTCCGCCACTGCGTGCCGTCGTTCACACGCACCTCCTCCTGCCCGTACAGGATATCGGCCTCGTTGTGCTCTGTCATCACCACCTTGGCACCGTCACGCTTGGCAGGGTTCTTCACACGGCAGTAGCACTGTGGCGGCAGCGCAACATGCTTCAGAGGGCCTGCCGCAATGCGCTCGTGGTCCTTCTTCGTGAACGTCGCGGGTCCCTCCACACAGCGCGTCACGTTCGCATTGTTGTCGAGCACGTGGATGTACTCCTCACGCGTCAGGCGCATCACGCTTGCCATTGTGTCTTTCCGACTTTTGTGTATCAACTTGTTAAATCCTGTCATGAAAAGATTGGGGCAAGGGAAGGGCGAGAGAGACGTTACATGGGGAAACAGGAGGTAGACACATTTAATCTCTAGATCTCTAGAGGACGTTGCAAGCACGTCAACAAGAATTGCCTTCAGGCAAATAACAAAAACAGTTAGTACTATTATGCGAGCCTCTCGACCACTGCTTCTTTAACGTGGTCAGGAACATAAGGTGGAACGCCACCTCAGACGCAGGCACCACATCTCAACCCCTCCATCTCCATCTCCCCAACCCCACCTTAATGCACCTCAAAATCAATCTGAGGCACGATTTCCATTGGTTTTGCAACTCAAGAAAACCCCTTGACATGACGCACCAAAACACCTCCAAACCACGGGGTTTATCTCAAACCTTGCCGCCAACCACCCACGCTGACATGCTCCTCAAACCACCACCCCAGCTACCACATACGCTACATCCTCTGCCATGACTTAAACTGCGGGCTCTGCGACACTACAGCGTACCCTGCACGCTTCAACTCTGTTTGCCACGCGGCCTCTTTGTCCAACGCAAGAGACGTGAGCAACATCCCCACACGACTGAGCGTCAGAAGCGACCGCAGCGACCCATCCGCAAGCTGCAACGACGAATGAAACACGACCGTCGTCACATCCACACGCTCCGGGACCGACGAAACTATCGACGACAGATCATACGTAGGCAGGTTCCTGTCATATGAGGGTGTCGCAAAATCCGTCAAAACCGCAAAAAAGGAGATCACGCGAGACCCCTCTCCTCTGGGCACATCATACGCATAGGGAGTGGACACCGACGGCTGCACCACCAGCGTGCTGCATCCTATGTCGTCCTGCACACCATCCACGGCAGCCCAGCCGTACACTTGAATGATCATCCGCACAGCGTCGTCCGGCAGCTTCAACCCCACCTTTGCTGGAGGCGACACTGTCGGAGGCACCACAGTACTCACCACCTTTGCCTCAGCAATAACAGGGCTACGCACCTCTCTCTGTGGTGCCGTGACCGTAGGCGGCATCCGTGGTGATGTGCTGTGTGAGGACCGCGTCGCAACAATCAAGAGAATCAACGAAAAGACCGCAACCGCAACATGCCGTCTGCCCACATGCTTGCGTGCTGCTGCGTGCACCGTCTCCGTTAAGCCCACGGAACGCTTCTCCTGTGCGGTGTGTAGAGGCCCCGCAAAGGGGTTGTACCCATCCGAAGATCGGTTCATATTCCTGCGACAAAAAAAAGATAAATGGAGGGGGCGTGATGGGATGCATGAGGTTGGTAGAAGCAAGTGAAAAAAAATGGGTGTGAAAAGAGGAGAAGTGACGAAGCGTCGTGGAGTGAAGAGGGCTCGTTGGGTACTATACACAGAAACATGCAGGGGAGAAGAAGTGGGCGCGATGGGGAAGTGGAAAAAGGCTAACAAAAAAAGAAACCGAAAAATTCGGGATTTTGGGAGAGAAGCACTCTCTCCTGCAATCAAAACAGACCACCCTCCCTTATTATTTTTCTCTGTGGGAACACAGCAAAAAAAATAGGGACACACAGATTTCATACAAAAAATCGCGCATTTCCTTCTCGAATCGAAGCAGAAAAACCCCCCTCACACACACACACACCCTTCGAAGGCAACGGCGAAACCACAAATCAAGCCATTTCCTTCACTGTTGTTAAGCGAAACCCATCACCACCCACCCTCCGACACAGCAATCACAGCAGCACCCTTTTATAGACAAACTCTGCGTGGAGAAGTCGCCCGAGCTGGGCGGCATCACGTTCTATTGCCTCTCGGGCGGTCTCTTCACCGTGTGTGACTCTGTGGTACGACGTGATGAAATGATCGTTCTTCGAGAGCCCTGCCACGAGACCCACCAGCACGCACACACCCTGCGACTCGAGCTCTTCCCTCAACGTCTCCTCCACTTTCCTCGAGAAGGTCTGCAACTCATTCAAACGCCACGATTCAAAGGCACGGGTGTCTTCGCACCTCTGCTTCTCCTCTGCAGTTACAACAAACTCATGCACAGCACCTACCCATCTGGCATCCTCCCACCCTACCAAATGCTCGGAATACACCGTCTCCCGCACGGCCACATGCTTCTGTTCCAACACCACCGCAGCCTGATGTTGTTCCACTGCAGTCTGATATGCCCCTTCCGCCCTTCTCTTCCTCCGTTCTCCTTGCATCCGATTTGCCTCCAAAAGCTTCAATGAAGTGACATAAGCTGATTCGGTCGGCTTCGCCCTTTTGGATGCCTCTTTGGATGAGAGGGCAGCCTTCGCGGTATCAGCCTTTATCAAATCGGCAGCAGCAGAGACCTCTGCGTTATGAGTTTGCGATAAACCGGAAAGAAAGCGTGTCTGTGGATGACGCTGTGCAAGCAGACCTACCAAGTCGTCTTCATGCCGTGCCTCGTGTGTGAGACGTCGTAAGAAGTGAATAGGGCGTGCATGTCCTGTTCGGGTGGACTCATCCACATCTAAAAGCCACTTTGTATCTCGACGATTAGAGGTAACAGCAGTCATATATCAGATTGGTTTGATGAGTGATTCTCTCAGGGGTTGGGTTGGTAGTGAATCAAAAAAAAAATTTTGGTATTCTCCTGTTATTATTGTATTGTCGAATGGATGTAGTGATTTTTTAGGGAGCGGGGAAAAAAAACCCCTCCATAAAAATCCCTGAGGGGTTAGGGTAGAGGGGGTGTAAAAGGAGGGGAAAAATCTCTGTTTTTTTTAACCCCGCGGAATTCGGGAGAGGCCAGATTTGGTTTTTTTTTTTTTGCGTCGCAGATTAGCAAAAAATAAACACAAAAAGAAGTTGATAGTGCAAAACGCCTCTAGGATGCAAGGCACTGACAAAAAAAAAAAAAAAAAAAAAAAAAATACAGAAATATCCACAAAACACATTACGGGCACTGCTTCGCTCTATATCCCATCTATCTAGGAACCTACCCACAATTTGCTTTCAAACACGCAAACACACACACACACCAGAGATGAGACACTACACCTTTACAGTATTGATTCAACGTTATGTTTTCCCCTTGCTGAGGGCTTTTCAATCTACGCTAGGCTACTCTCCTTTGTTGACTATTTCTGCTGTCTGTCTTTTTCCTTTTCCTTCAAACGGATTGCCTCCGCGGACTCGCCTGTAGAGGCATGGGTAGGTGCAGGGGCAGCACGAGGGAGGGTGTTCTTGTCGTAAAGTAATGAGTCCGCCACAGCCTCGCCGTCCTCGTTGTTCTTCCTGTCCGCGTACTCGCCCCACCAGGACTGGAGTGAATTCTCCAGGTGTTTTTCCTTGTCCCCCTCGGCCTTCCCGTAGATTGCGGCAAGGGCCCCTGTCGACGCCATCTTCTGTGTGCAACCGTTCCCCCCGGGTCTGCGCATCTAGGGGAAGAGAAGGAAAAAAAAATTGAAATTGGAACTTTTGCACTGTGGCACAAAAACGTTATTCCAATAATTTTTCAAAAAAAAATAAAAACGGAAAGTTGAAAAGTTGAAAAGTAGGGTGCATCATTTGCCGATATCGTGCCGAATGGGTTTTTGCCTGTCTCTTCTGTCAGGCACAGAAACGGTTGTTCGGAGAAGTAAATAGAAAGCTCGCTGGACGTCCGACACACTACTCTGGTTCTCCATAAAAGAGGGGGGGGGGGAATGGGGTATCGTTTTTTCTCTACTTATGGTTTATTTTGTACCTTTTTAAACACCACCCTTACCCCCCACCCCCCTTACCACCTCTATTAGTCTGGAGGATTTATTTTGTAGATGTGGTTTCGTACTTTAGAAACGCTGGTATCCGGTGTAGTGTAAACGAGGGAGTGCCGCCAGACGTGGCGGTAGTTTCCTATGTCTACAAAGAGACACGTGGCAGACTTCTTGGTACGCCAGAAGGCTGTGTCGCCGAAGCCACTCTGTGCCATGACCATTGCGTCTCCCATCCCGAGGATATAGTGGTTTAGTAAGGTCAGCTTGAATTTCTCAATTTTTACGCGTTTTGAGTCACCGATTTTGAATTTATCAGGTTTTAGTGCGTGCAGTTCACTGGAGTCGGTGTGGTTGAACTGCTCCCCTGGTGTATAAAACACCTTGTCCTTATAGCGTTGTGATACCAACTCCAAAAACTTCGGCGCATCCGTGGTCACAAACAGCCCTGCCCCAGAGTACTGCGGGTTCTTAAACAATTCGTCGAGCGCCTCCCAGAAGAGGTGGAACGATTGTGGATGGGTCCGCCACTTCTCTGGTACCTGCAGACCAACCGCCCATTTCCCGCTGACTCTAACCTGCATGCCGATAAATTTGGTGCGTGACCCAACGGTTTCTTGGATCGCCTTCTTCGCGCCTTCGTTGGGAGTAAACAATAAGTCAAACATACACCCATAGTAGCACGACAAATTGCAGTTTCGCAGACCCATTTCCTGTTCGATAGACCGCCGTAAGGTAGGGACAGACAGTGCGTCGTGGGTCACGTCGTATGCGTTCGATTGGACCCTCACGTTGTCTGCCGTCTTCGAGAGGTGGGTCACGTATTTGCGGATTTTATTGATGTGCATAAGAGAAGAGTCTACGTGTGTTTTGTCAGCCTCTTGATAGCTAATACCCCAGTCCACGTACGCTTTGTCATAAAATTCTGTATATTCAGCAGGAAACGGCGAAAAAATCCGGAAGTTTCGGTTCGTCGCCATCGCAAGAAACAGTGATGTAGTGATACCCCGCAGCCGATCGCCGGTCCCGCCGCAGAACCGTTTTTTGTTGGGCTCGCACGAATAAATAAAATCCTTCCTTGCGGGGCCCTGGGATTGAAGGTATTTTTTGACAAATTCTGCGAATTTGTCGTTCATTTTGCAGGTCTCTGGAAGGCCGTCTGCTTCCAACGTCTTTGTGGTGAGAAAAACCCGAGAATTGGGCACTTCCTCCTCAGCATCAGGCACACTGCTCTCAGGGACCGACGACTGGACAACCTTCTCAGAGGAGCTCGAAGACACCGAAGCCCCGGCACGCAGCACCGCATCACCCCTGCCAGGGGTGGACACAGCATCGGAGGACACAGTAAACACGCTGGTTTCAAAGATCTGCACGCTTATAAGGCCACACATCAACGCAGTGGCAAGAACCACCAAACCCCTGAGAGATACCATTCCACGCAAAAAGCCCCTTTTGTGACGCCGAAAGAGGGGAGAAGGGAGAGAGGGGGGTTGAAAGAATATGTGTGGTGTGTCGTGTTGTGTAGTGTTGCTGTCGTTTGTGTAAAGGGGGTGTGTGTGTGGCGAATGGTGCCCGAAAATAGTTTCACCTTTGTGTTGCTTTAGACAAGCTCTGGAGGAACAGAGTACAGCAGTCCACAACGGCGTTTTGCGCTTTCCAGCTTTCATTTACATTCAGAAATCGTCCAAAAAAAAAAAAAAAAATGCGCCAAATTCCCCCAATTCCGCCAAACTTATTTGAACGCCAAGTTTCTTGTACTACTGTAAGCGGAGTTGTAAGCGAAGGTTTTAAAGGGAGAGAGGAGGAATGATGGTGCCTTCTTTTTTGTGTGTGCTCTATGGTGTGTTTTTGGTTGGGATGGTTCCTTCTTTCACTAAGGATAAAGAAATTGTGGTTGCCGATACAGGCACCTCCGACTGACCCACTGTACGATGCCAGACAAACAAAAGGTGCATTGCTTTACAATGTTGGCTACGCTACCCTTTTTATGCAAAAAGAGACGGGGGTAAAGCTTAACAGCACGCCCTCACAACGTGCAGAAATGAATGTGTCCTCTCACACATTATTTTTGGGCCATTTTAGCGAGTCCCGTACATTCGGGATTGACCCAGACACACTGATTTTAAACAGGCACAGCCTTTCTATTGCCACTATCGTTTCTCGTGTAGGGAACACCCTGGGTTTGAGATTTTTTTTTGAAATTTTTGAAATAAGATGACATTTTTGGTAAACGTGCAGACGCGCTCAAAACGCGGTTAACACCCTGAAAATTTCTTGCCTATATCTAGATGGAAGCAAGCACTACCCACAGCCCCACCCCACCCTACCCTACCCTCTAAAAAGGAACACACGACATCATCACTGTTTTCATACGGACATTCTAAAGAAAGGAGAATAAATCTACAAAAAGGGGGTCATCTCTTAGTAACTAACATTACTATAGTAGGGAGGGGGAAACTTTGTAAGATGATCCTAAGCCTCACGACAGCTTCAGTCACCTTTAAAAAAAACAAAGTGAAGTTGATAGTGCAAAACGCCTCTGGGACGCAGGCACTGACACTCCATGGGTTATCGAACCCCGGAGTGTTGCGCAAACAAAAAAAATATCGTGCAAACACCTGGGATGTACACAGTCACCTCACTTTTTTTTTTTTTTTCGTTTTTTTGTTGTGTCGACAATAACCTAAGAGCCCATTTGGGGGTTAATAGGGTCTGTACTCAATGTTATCCGAAGCCTTTTGTACGGAAGGTATAAACGTCATTCGTTCTCACCCCTTTTTTTCCGATAACACATCAATGACTTTCTGAGCTGGTCGCGTTGGTGCCTATTTCTGGGTTTTTATCGACGTCCATCATGTTGTTAACTGCACGGCTAAGCCTCGCTGTCTGCGACTCTGTGAGCTCGTCTATCCCAACAATGCATACTTCTACCAGCAGAATGCCGCTGTTTGCGCTGATGACACGAAGCGTTACTTTGTTCGCAGGAACCGAGGGCGCACCCATGTCTGGCTCGCTTAGTGCGTTCACTATCATACGATGAAGGATGGCCAGGTATTGTTCGTCTTGCCGCGACCCTCCTTGCAGCTTCAAATGAAACACCAAATTATCGCATGAGGACGACCCGCTTTCGTCCGACTCACAGAGAATCGACGCCCTGCTGTGCGACGATGCAGGAGGCGATCTGACTGCCTTTCGCTTCTGCCCCCCAGAAACCGTTGACGCAGACGACCCTCCCATGGAACCTCGTTTATTCGGCTTTTTCTTTTTCTGTACATTCTGCGGGACATCCGAATCAGAATTGGTAGGAGCAACGTTTTGCGGTGCGTACCTTGAGGACGGTTTGTGGATCGCAGGCACCTTCGCCATGGGTGGTGGCAGTTCGTCGACCCACTCCCCGCACCAGGCTGCCATCGTTTTCTTCTGCAGATGCGCTGCACTCAACGCAGGGTTCAGGGGAATGTTCGCCAAATCTGCGTCATGCGGGACTAACATCCACAGCTGCTCTGGACGGCCTAACCGGGTGTTCACCCTTACCGAGTTTCCGTAGGCCTCTAACACATGCTTGGAGTGTTGAACCGTCAAATACGCCGTCCCATTCGGCAACCTCTCTACCATCCAAACCTGCGAAGGGCTAGGCTGGCGCGCATTTTGGTGCAGTGGTGATTTCGGTGTTTTCGATTCATTTACGACGTCCAGAACGTACCCAGAGTGGCACGCTGCGAGAGACATACCCGATCCTATGGCATTAAGCTGCCAGAGTTGATGGCCGTGACCGACTAAACGCCCTACCCCCACCATGGCACAACGTTGAGGAGACCCATGGCTGACCTCAAGGCAGAGAGGTAGACCGTGCTCCGATCCGGCAGCAACTAAGTAGAATTGGTCACCATCTTCGCAGATCTCTGCGACGCAAGTAACAACAGAGCGTTTCGGGATTTTTACAGAACCACCCAACCTAAAACTCCGATAAGGCGTCAACGACGCAGTCCCCGAAGTAACAAACGACCGAAACCACGTTGCCCCTGGAAGCACATCGCCACACTCCACCAACCCCAGCTTCACCTCCTCATCCACATGCCCCATATTCACTGCCACCAACACCACCCTTCCGTGCCCTGTAAACGCAGACATCAGCAACCCTTCTAACGACTCCCTATCAACCTGGTCATCTGAACGGTTTGTTTCCACCCGCACCATTCCAGGCCGCACAAAGAGAGAGTAATGCCCTAATGCATACAACGTCTTTGTCGTGGTGAAGGTTTTGTCACCGAGACGGAGCAGCCCTTCGGTCACCCCTTCTGGAGACATTGCAAGCCACCAATGCCATGCCGAGGCACCGGCTATTACCAAATCACAGTGTATCACCCGAGCCACCCACAACGCTGCATCCATTCCAGCACGGTCTTTGAGGCCCTCTTCACGCCCTCCAGGCGACAAAGCGCGGGCAACCTGCTCTGGGACAAATGCCTCTTCCGCAGGGATGTAGAGGGAGTACTCTGTCATCCAATACTGCGCGCCGTGTCGGATGGAAGGTGCCATAGCTTCAGCAAGCGCCTCGCGGGTTGCCACTAAACGGTCTTCTTGAGGCCAGCAAGAGAAGTAAGAATGCCCCGTAATGAGAAGGAGTTGCTGTGAAGGCACAATACGGCCGTCGCCGAAGTAGGCCCGGATGAAGTCCGAGGAGCGTTCGTAAGCGGGGATGGGCTGTGTCAGGTAGTCGATGGTCCCTGCATCAGGGACGCCCACCATGGTTCGCTGCGAGCGGCGCACCATCTCGCTTTCGAGCGACCGCATGACACGCCCGATCTCCTCGTTGGTGAAAGAACACCCTTCGCAATACGTTGCGTCGCTCTGCCAATGCGCCTCGTGTACAGGAGAGACGGCCGCGAAATGAATGCCCAAACGCTCAAAGTGGGACATAATCTTCGTGAGGTAGACTGCAAACTCTCGGGCACGGAATCCATCTCGGGTTGCCAAATTGCATGTCCCTGAGTCCGGAACGGATTCGGCATTGGCGGTCATAGGTGCAGGAGGTGAATGGGCGAAGAGGACGAAGTGCGGTACGTTGTGCCGGTGTGCGGCAAGGACAAACCAACGTTGTCCGGGACATCGGGAGAAGTCGTATGAGGTGTCGTCTTCGATGCCGCGTTTGCGCCATTCGTCGCGAAGATATGTCTCAGAAGCACGCCAATCATTCGCAGTGCGTGCAGTCGTCCCCGCCCCAGCGAGCACCCGCCAGCAGCTCAACCCAATCCCATTCGGCCTGCCGTCCTCATCAATCCCCGTGTCAAAGAGGAGGGTGCAGATCTCCTCCTTCACCGCCGCAGGCCAGTGCCCCACTGCCTCCGTCGACCATGCATCGCTCGCACCAAAGCTATGAATCTCCTGACGTCGTCTGTCTCCATGCACCGTCACCTCGATACGCATATCAGTCACACCAGGTCAAAAAGAGAGAATTGGGAGGGGGGAGAGAAGAGGGGGGTTTGCACCTGAAAAATTTATATGAGGTTAGAAAGGGGGGGAAGGGGAGAAAATGGTGATGTGGCTGTGAAAAGGAGGGGCGTTACAATTTTTTTTTGTGGTATTTCACATTCGGTCTTCACGTCGCCGCCTCCTCCTCCCCTCCAACGTTTTCGACCAGCAGAAAGCCTGCAACGCACCTACACAGTGGTAACCACTGTGCACTTTCCCCTCAAATTTTTGCGAGGGTGCGGAGATGAGAGTCCCATAAGCCCGGAAGCCTTTTTGGTTGTCCTCAACACGGATCGGGTATGTTCGCGGATGCATCTGCCTGGGACAACAGCTCCTGTATGTGAACACGAAGACCTGCCGTCAGCGCTGCGTCACATTGTGTGTGGCGCTGCTTAAGGCCCCATCTGGTCATACTCTCCTCAAGGATATGTGCACAAAGTCGTTCTGCGTGCTGTTCACCTAACGAAGGTGTCGAGATGCTTTCCATTTTTGTCTCCAAAAAATGTCAAAAAAAAAAAAATTCTGCTCAAACCCCAGGAAAGAGAGAGAGGGAGAAGAAAAAAACTGTGCTAAACAGAATGACCCATTCCCTGGCGGGGGGGGTGTGGGCTAGCGTTATTAATGCAAGAAATCGGGAAAAAAATAAGAGTTGGTAAAAGCAGAAGAGGGGGATGTGCGTTTGTGGTTGTGGTTAGTATCGGTTTGTTATGTTTTTTTTTTTGAAAACTTGATCGTATTAGTGTAGCTACCCTACTATGATGTGGTCCACATTTTTAATAATCTGATGACAGTCATGTAGTCGCTCACTTTTAGATAAGTATACTGGGTGATTCAGATTGTTGTTATAGTAACCTGGGGGTGTCTCCGAAAAAAGCGAATTTTATTTTTTAGTAACAAACAGTTTTCCGGTTTTGTTACCTGGCATCTTCTTCCTCCGGATTTTTATATTTTTTATTTTTACAAATAACAGTAACAGTTACCTGGACCTTCTTATAAAATGGCGCCGCAGGCGAAAAAAAAATCAGGGTACGGTGTAAAAATCTAGCTTTCACACTACCGAGTCACTCAACGAACGCGGAGCAAAAATGAAAAATGGCGCCGCAGGCAAAGGATTTTATGGTGCGATCAGTTACCCAGGGCCCTCCCGTGGTTCAACTACGGTTCTACCAGGAACTTTTTTTGACCCTCACCACCATCACCACACGTCAGGCGAGAGGTGATGTTTTTTTTCCAATTTTTATTTTACAGTTTTCCGGGTTTGTTACCTGGGCCAGATACATTTTTATTTTAATTTTACAAAATAATTATTTTGTTACCAAATGGTTGTTACCTGAGGGAAATTTTTGGGGGTAAAATAATTATTTAGTTTTATTTTAACAACTTTATAAATCACCCAGTAAAGTATGGAAAACTGTCGAATATTCTCGGGTAGAAGACAAACGCCTCGTGGCAGTTTGTCGGAATCAAATATAAAAAAGAAAAAGCAAGAAAAAAGAGGGTGCATAAGAAAAGTTGTCAAAGAAGTGAACACTCACCCCATGAGGACAGTTGGCTTAGCAACAGAAAAGCAAGGTAATGGAAGCAAGGAGAGGTGTTTTCATCTGCGCTTCACAGCGTAAAGGTGATCCTCCCAGCTTGCTGTGTTGTGATATGCGAAAATAGGAAAAAGAAAAATATGTGAAAAATATCAGAAACGTTATTATGTTCCCATCCCAGCACACATTCGACCCACCCACACAGCGACGGGCAGGGCACGTTGCGTGGCAACGTGGCACAATCTCTGTGACAAAGGGGTGGCTGTAGCAGTACAGCATATCAGGGGGGCACGGCGAACACATTGCCTGCATGTTGCACATCGGGTCGGGGTAGAGGACAACACCGTTCCAGCACGTCACAGGCGACTTCGTGCACCCCGTGTCGAGGAGGAGCTCCCCAAGCGCAATGTTTTTGATCGCCCCGTCGGGTGTGTTGCCCATCGTGACACGCATACGGTACGACGAGCACGGCAGTGGGTTCTGCACAGTGAACATCGGGAGGGTGTAGTGCACACCCTGCCTCACCGCCATCGCGCGCCACGCGTCTGCCGTCATGTCGGGGCTTGTGCTCAGCAACCCCCAGTTGTTGTTCGAGCCACACACACCACCAAGCCCCTCAATGACCCACCTTCTTGGGGTACGCTCCTCCAGCAGGCCGTTCCCACTCGAGTGCACCAACCCGTAGCGCAGCACTGTCGTCGCGGGGCCGTACTTCCACCCGATGATGACCTCAGACAGACCATTTGCAGACACAAACTGCGTGTCGGGGTGGCCGTCAAACGCGTACTCGACAAGGTAGTAGTGGTCCTGCTCAGCCGACCCGTGTGCACTGCCACCAAGCGCAGTCCCGCACAGTGCTGCGAGCAGCACTGCAGATATTGCGACACGTCCCATTTTCTGTGGAGATGTGTACAAAAATTTACAAAAAAAAAAAAACAAGAGAATGTGTAACACTGGTTGGCATTGATTGCATGGGGGATTGGGTAAGTCTACTAAGGGGGAAAAAGAACGACAGTTTTCCATTTTTTTTTTTTTTTTTCCTTTTTTTCATTCAAACGATTGTTGTAATACTGAAATATCACCACCCTTTTTCTATTGAAGCAATGTCTGCACTAAAGAAACAAAATACCAGAACCATACACAGGGGGGAACCCCGTACTATGTAACCTGGCGCAACAATGACCGGAAACGGAAATCATCAAAAAAAAAAAAAAAAAACAAAAAAAAAAAAAAATTGAAAGTGCAAACACCTCAAAAAAGAAAGAAAAAACTTGAAAATACAAAAGCCCTTTAGACATTTAACTCCATAGATTAACCCCGTTTTCGAGGTTGCACGGAGTCCAAAGTCAAGCTAGGCTCCTTTTTTTTCCCCCTCTTCTTCCAAGATGAGATTGGGTGACATAAAATAAAAGAGAAAAATTTATAAGATGAACCTAAGCCTCTCGTGCTTAGTAACCTTGAAAAAAAAAAAGGTACTTTTTTCTAAATAGTACTCTCCCCTCCTCCTCCTCCTCCTTCCCCCACTGGAATACACAATCATTTGATTTCTCGTTTCAAGGGTAGTGCCGTAGGGGCCATAAGAGAACGCCCTTCGATCCTAGAGACGGCGTCGTTTACTGTCGTGGACTGCGACGGTATCTGAATCGCCATCATCGATCGTAACGCACTCATGCATCTCGTTATTTTTATTTATTTGATAAATTGTTGGAGTAGTGTAGTTGCCTCGGTTGTGTTGCCACAGTTTGTGCAATCTCCACTGTATTTTTTTGATTAAAAAAAACGACATTCTTCTCGAATGACATTTCGCAGAAGTTCATCTTCTCGCGATGTTTAGATTTTTGTTTGTTTTTTTTGTGGTTTTCTTTCTTTTTGAATCGAACGGTATTTTTTTTGTTTTTTGTTTTTCTTTGAAAATTTCCAAATGCAATGCAATGCGAGAGACGTACCAAAAGGTATCTCTGTTCTCACACAAATAGCTTTTCATTTTGTTCGCTTCGTTTTTTTTTTTCACTTTTTTTTTTTTTTTTTTTTGAAAAATTTGGTATTAGTGTAGCCACCCTAGAGTGACCACTATACTAAACACTTCTTTCTTTAGTTTGTATAAAATAATTCTTTCTCTGCCGAGAGTGAGGAGGAGGCTGACTGGGCACAGCGGAAGAGAAAGTGGTTTTTTTTTTTTTTGGAGGGGGGACTTTTTTTCAGGGCAGGAGCTTGGAATATGGGTTTGGGGCAAAATCGGGTCAAATTCTGTTAAATCGGGTCAGGTCCCGAGCTTTTCCGCCTTCGGCGGAAAAGCTCTTGTGAAGACAAACACATGCAGAATGAGAAGGCGCGTTTCACAACATGGTACACGTTGATGATAATACACAAGTGTTGCACCACCCCCGCGGAGTGCATGTTGCCCTTGACACTGGCGATGAGGTCATCAAGGTAGGGTTGCGCAATGGAGGTGTGGAATGTGTGTGTAGGCCCTCGCCAGTTCAGGTACTCTCTCTGGGCAGGTGTACCCTTCGAGCAAACGTCGGAGGGCGTTCCGTATCCCGGCAACACTTGTCACTGTCTGAGCCCCTCTTTTGGTGTGTCACCCAGCGAGTTGATCCAATATCTGGATCGTCAGCTCGCGCCAGTAACCAACGGCGAGGTCGAGTTCGGCATCCCTCTTGGGTTCGGGTTTGATCGGGGTGGAGCGCGCGTTTGAGGGCATTCTGGCTTCATTGAGCTTCGTGCTCGTCGCGGTGGGGTCACATAGTAGTTCCTCATCCTTCTCAGACCCCCTCATGCGACAAGTAGAGTACCCTATTTTTTGGATTTTCCCCTCAAAAACAGTGGTCGCGCTAATTATGGGAAAAAATGGGGAAAAAATGGATTTCGGGTACGGAAAAACGTTCCTTGAAAAGGTTAGCTGGGGAGGCCCGGAAACCCCGTTTTGTGGCATTTCCGGGCCAATCCCGGCTTGTGGTGGGGTATATACGGAAAAATGGACAAAATTTTAGTGACTTAAATTTTCGCAAAATATGAACCCATACTCGTAAACAAGGGTCATTTTCAGGAAAATTCGGAAAATTCCGAGATTTGGAAGCAATTTTTCTCCTGAAAATCAGTGGGTTTTCAGCCCCAAAACATACCGCGATTGGAATTTCCGGAATCCGTCCGCGCTGTGGTGGGGTCACTTTGCCGAAATGGCCAATTTTTTGGTTTTGGTCAAAATCCATGTGGGTAAAGAGGGCCAATGTAAATCCCACAACCAGATTTTCTCTCCCTGATCCTGACGTCTTGCAACATGAAAATGCGCGAAAACACCGGCATTTGCATTTCCGGAATTCGTCCGTTCTGTGGTGGGGTCAATTTGCCGAAATGGACAAGTTCTTGGTTTTGGTCAAAACCCGTCAGTGTAAGGTAAAGGGGGCAAGTGTTTGCCTGTAGAAACTGGTAGGGAACAGGCAGCGCCGCAGGCGCACGGTACCCAACTTTTTTTTTTTTTTTTTCCTTTTCTTTTTTCTCCTCTTTCTTTTGACTTTCCGAGCCAATTGCGTTCCACGGCGGGGTCACATGTATATGCAAGTCCACTATGTGGTGGTCTTACTCAACAATATTAGAACTTCTGGTTTCTTAATGAAATCCCCGTACTGCAAAAAAAAAACGTTCCTACCAAAACCCCCAAAAATCCCGGGATGAGGGATGGACTTTAGCGCGAGCTCTGCTCAAAAATCTATAGTTTTTTTTTTTTTTTTTGCCCTGACCCGTTTTTTTCCATGGGGCCGAAGGAAATCGGGTCAATCTGACCCGATTTAACCCCCAAGCTCCTCCCCTGCTTTTTTTTATAATATTGACCAAATCACCTGTCTGAAGAAGACGGTTTTTGTACACACAAAACGCTAGAAAGGCGAAAAGGTGTTCATTTGCTTTAAATTTTTTGTATTGGTGTCTCGAGGATGTGCTCCACTTTAGTTGTGATCTGCAATCATCCTGCCCGGAGGGGCGGCACTATGACCAACAATGTCCCCACCAAAGGGGGTTGCTTTTTCGTTTCGAATTTTTTTTTCGTGGGTGGTGCTCCAGGAGGGGCCGATATTGACAGGTCGCTGACAGGTCGTTGCCATAGGGGAGGGTCATTTTTTAACGGCCCTTAGCGATTTTTTGGTGGGGCACACACACAGACACACAGTGGCCCATACGGACTCTCAGGGTACACGAAGTAACGGGTGGTACATGTGGTATTACATGTAACTTTTGTTACATGTGGTACAGGTGGCGAAATCAGGTAGTGGTACAATGGTTTTGGGGGTGGTTCTGGGCAGCTTTCGGCGGTGATTTTTGGTAAGACCTAAAAAATCCTCAAAAATCGTTGTGAAAATTATGGTGGGTGGGTTTTTTACACATCGACACATGTAACATGATCACATGTACTAATACATGTAACCGTTACATTACATGTGAAGTTACATGTCATTTACGTAACGATTTTTCACATGTAACATTCCATGTAATGTAACTTACTTCACCGCCGTGTGCTCCCCAAACCCCGGGGTACCCCGCGCGGACCCTACACGACGGTGAAGTAAATGATATGTGCCCCCTAAAAATGACATGTACTTAACAGGTCATTTCACCTGTGGCACATGTCACTTTACATGTCAAATGACATGTGGCTAACATGTAAAAAAAGTTACACGTAAATCACAATGTAAGGGGACAATGGGATATACTCCGGACATGGATACCCACACAGAATACACGGTTACCCAGACATCTGTCAGGCAATCACTGATTCACTTCACACAGGTCGGGCAGGCGCTGCCTGCCCATCCTCTTGTTCCTGTCTGCTATCGATTCCAGGTTCAGAACGTTCAGACGTTTAGTCAAAATGCTTTGAGTGATGACTCCTTTTGGGATACACAAAACCACACCAAGCGCGATCGCTGCTTCGGCAACGTGTCGAAATCAGCAGCGTCACACAGCCCTGAGTCCCTCAAAGCTGGAGGTGATTTCTACTACCACAGCTGGTCTGTGAACACATTCACAGACCAGCTGTGAAGCGGCAAAGAGTCGTTCAAGCTGGGATGCACAAGATAGAACGTGTGGATTTTGCACTTTTGACCACCACAGATTATGTACCTGTGTACCTGTGTACCTGTGTACCTGTGTACCTGTGTACCTGTGTACCTGTGTACCTGTGTACCTGTGTACCTGTGTACCTGTGTACCTGTGTACCTGTGTACCTGTGTACCTGTGTACCTGTGTACCTGTGTACCTGTGTACCTGTGTACCTGTGTACCTGTGTACCTGTGTACCTGTGTACCTGTGTACCTGAAAATGGCTAAGTACTATTAAAAAATGACCCACCCCCCCCCGATATTGACAGGTCGCTGACAGGTCGTTGACTCATTTCCTATAGCACCAGTGGGGTGGAAAAATGGAATTAGCCCTGTGTCTGTTTTTTTTTGTTTTCGATCGAAACTCAGTTAAGCTGGTATCGACAATCCTCACCTGGGGTGTTGTGCTCAAACAAGCTTTTTTAAAAAATATGTTTGCGAACCGCAAAAAAAAAAAAACAAAAAAAAAAAACTCTCGGACTGTATTCTACCAGAAACCGGACTTTTACAGTCGCCACCTGATGCTGAAAATACGACTATGAAAAGGGGAATATTATTTTTCGTTGAACGCAGCGAAACAGTGTGTGATCTGAATTGGCGCAATAGTTCAACGGGGGAGGGGAGTAAAATAGTCGGTATCAGGCGATCAAAAAAAAAAGCAAAACAAAACATTGGATATAACCCGGTTTCTAATAACACTGCGTGTAAGGGGGGAAAAACAGGACTCAGAAAGAGAGAGAGAAACAAAAAAACACAAAACGAAACAAAAAAAAAAAAAAAAAAAACTCCCCATTTTTCCTCGTATTTTTTTACTTACAATGGAAGTAATCTGAGGCAATGTGGGATATTTGGGAGTGGATGGGGGAGGGAGGGGAGAGGTAATGGTGGCAGTATTGTGATGAGAGCCCATTGGAATACGCAAAATAGTAGGATCGGTAGGTAAGTAAAGTTGTTTTCGTTGGGGATGATTGGCGACTGTACCGGTAATACTATTTCTCCTTTAAAGCAAGCTTCGTAGGAATAAAAATACATCAAAATACATCGCAATACACGTGTATTGTGATGTATTTTGATGTATTTTGCGTATTCCAATGGGCTCCCATCACAATACTGCCACCATTAGGGGAGAGGTGAAGGTATTGCAAGAGGCAAACCATAAGGCTTCCTGAAGGAAAAGGGAGAAAAAAAAAGCACAATACAAGAGCGATACAACAACAAAAAAACTACACACACAACGTATACCGTAACAGAACTGCACTGTGAAAACGACCTCGGCACACTCCTTTCTTTGTTTGTTTGTACTGCATTTGACATTCACCCACCAATGGTAGGCACTACTCAGTATCACCCCTTCAAGCTGTCAGAACCGGATACGGTTTCCACTCATTATTTTTTTGGCTGAAGCTGTCTTTTTGGGAAAGATGGGAGGTGCCATTACCCTCTTTCTATTGTGTCGACGAGAGCCTAACAATTGGTAGTTACACAAAATATTGTGCACCCCCGAACAGAAGCAGGAGGTGAAAAAACAACAACAAATGAAGGCCCAATAGAAATTTGACTAGAAAAATTGACTAGAAATACAAAAAAAAAAACTCCTTTTTGTGGCACCTGAAAGTGACGTTGACAGTACCTGGGACAGGCACGGAAGAAGCAGCCAATCATAAAAAAGAACAAGGAGCAATAACAGAGAGGGGGAGGACCTTTTTTGAAAACTTGGTTTGTATTAGTGCAGACACCGGAGGGATGAGACCCATACCAGATGATTTTTTTTTTTACTGTATCGACAATCGCCTAAGGACCCGCTTGGGGAACCTAGGGTCTGTACTCAATGTTGGTCGAAGCCTTTGTACTACGCAAGGTATAGACGCCGTCCTGAACCCTTGAGAGCAGCTTTTATGAAACCCTTTTTACTAAGTTTCTCGCGGGATGTGGAACACTCCCTTTCTTTCTTGTCGTAAGGGGGCTTGTTTGTAGGCTACGGTTTTGAGGCCGCTCTTGTAGTACAAGATGAAGTGTGGTAGAGGGGAAAACACGTGAGTGGGGGGTACAGCCCGCACACCTCCCCCCAAGGTGTGGCAGAGCCCATCGACTTTGGGCCGACAGCCTTCTTTTTTTTTTACGATTACCTAGTGAGGCGGGTTGAACGTTATTGGCACAGTGTGACCTCAAACGTCTTCCCTGTTGCTGCCGCGTACGCTTTTAAATAACCACTGGTTTTTTTCCCCCCCAACAATTCTCCTACCCAAAGTGGTCGGTACATCAATGTTGCTCAAAAGACTGTTGGGTAGATCCATCAACATTAATACAGGCCTAATGTTTAGCAGAATAAAAAAACAGAAGAAAAAGAAAAAAAGTATTGCGCAGCCGAGTCGGACAAAAAGAAATAAGAGAATGTGTCCGATAAACCACGCAAAAAAGCACTAATGAGGGGGTTGCAACAGGGGGAGTTTGCCTACCCGATGAATAACCCTGGTTAAAGGGGGTTGGTTGAGGAATAAGGTGGAAAGTGTGAAACATGGTGGAAATCACTGGGAGGAGGAGGGCAGGGAAGTGTGGTTTTGGGGCCTTTTTTTTTTTTTTTTGGGTCGTGCAGGGGGAGATGGGTAGACAAACGCATAAGTCTACTTGACCTAGGTTTTGTTTGTGTTGATGCACCCAAAGCCTTCATAAAGTCTGGCCAAATTTCAGACAAAGAAATTCTGGTGCACCAAAAATACATCGCAAATTAAAAGAGAAAAAAAAAAAGGGGGGTTTGTAAGATGAATCTACGTGACTAACCACCTAAAATACAGAGAGGTTGAAAGGTGCAAGCACAAAAAAAAAAAAAAAAAAAAAAAAAAACAAATGTTGACGTCAAAAAAAAGGGGGGCTAAAACTTCTTGTAAACAAAATATACAGATTTTAGCACATTCGTGAAAAGAGGCATCCACATACACACACATACTGGGCTGGACGTTACATAACACTAATGAGCCAATGAGCGTAGCCCCTCCTGAAGTCCTATGACGGTTTACCTGAGGAGTGGAAGTAGGGGCTTGAAAGTTTGTTTGTTTGTTTTTTGCTGCTTTTAGTTGATAAATTGTTGGAGTAGTGTAGTTGCCTCGGTTGTGTTGCCACAGTTGTGCAATCTCCACTGTCATTTTGGTTTTTGCTGCTCTGTTTGTTTTGTATTGTATTTGGAAGCAGGGGCAGCGTAGCTCCGGAAATGCTAAGACTAGAGCCCTTGGCATGACGGACCCAGGCGAGTGACGCCACCTCCTCTGCAGCGAGTTGGGGGTCGCAAGGATCGCTTGAGCTCCCATGATGAGCAACAATTCTAAAACACACACCAACCCTAGCTGGCTGTTGTGCCACACATTGTTAGATAGATGGTCACAGACGCACTGATTTTCCGAAAGATGGAAGGAATCTCAGACAAAACGTCGTCACACCACCATAAACACAGGCTCAGACAAGTCTCACAAAGACAGAGGCAAGGGGGACGTAGTTAGTGGCTAAACTTTGAATTAAATACGGCCTTGATTTGATTGGCACGAATTTCCTTGGGAAACTGATATCAACACATACACGCACACCTTTTTGTGACAAATTGGAAAAAAGCCCTCTGAATACTTTTGTGGCAAAAAAAAAAATCAAAAAATGAACTGACTGTAGTCTCGGGCTAGAAGAAACGAACATATCAGAAAATAAAAAAATCCACACACTGTACAGTACAAAAAAACACACCCCACACTCCACACACATTGGCAAATGTCCCGCTCTAATGAACTACCCCACAACTGCTGTCAACACATTCTCATTGGGGACTTATTCTGCGCAAGAATTACCCCTATTAGCCGTCAAACACATCCACGCAAAACATATGGGGAGGGTGTTTTTTCTTTTGCCTCGACCTATTTTCAGCAAACAGGAAAGATAAGAGAAGAGAGGGAACTGGGGGGAGGGGGGGAAATGGTAACGTTTGCTGCAGGCATAATAAGACCCTGCCTGCAGAAGATGGAAAAGAGAAAAAAAAAAACTTGAAAAGATTGAATAGCGCCTCTTTGTGCACACATCAATAGAAAGAGAGAGAAGTTGAAAAGTGCAAAACGCCTCACCGTTCATCAGCGGACGCAAGGCACTGGTTCTCCGCGGAGAGAGAAAGCTTGTGAAGATGAGTCTCGCCTCTTGTGCAAGTTAGTCACCTATAAGAAAACCCCCCCCCCCCCCCCCTTCTCACTTTTCACCAAGACTCGGGGGAACTATCGCCCCTGCACTGCAGTGGTCCAGGACCAATTTCACTTGTCATGGTGACAAGTAAAAGTGATGACAAGTGGTTGCTTGTCATGGCAAGTGATTTATGTCTGTAAATCACTCACCAACGACACAACCGTAAAGAGGTAGTACCCATGCGGCATGTGGCTGCCAAAAAAAAAAAAAATAAGAACTACCGGCACGTCACACTCTGAGGATCGGTACTGAAGATCATGTATCGAGCAAGCTTTTTACCCTTTATGCTCTACGTGAGAGTTCTGTTCTCACTGAGCTTGCCTTAGGCCCACCGCACCACCCTCCTATTTAGTAGGTTACAGTGAAAGAGAGAGAAAAAGGGAGAAAAAACTGAGTGTTTTCCGTGACTACTATGTGAACGGAAGGGTAGATTTACACCTACCGCTCGTCAGGCAGTCAGGGAAAAAAAATTTTTTTTAAAAGGAGGGAGTAATTGCAATATGTACGATGGGGAAAAAAAACTGAGGATGACGTAATTTTGGTATGTTTTTTTTTTTGCTAAGAAGAGGCCCTTTTAGTTTGGTTTTTGTTGTTTTTTTATACCTTCTCCTTAATGGTGGCTACATTGTGTGTTCTTCAGCGCAGATTGCTACCATTTGGAATGCAACAGAACACTAACTGCGTTTTGCGTATTCTGGTAAAAAAAAAATGCAGCAAAACACACAAAATACAGCCCACCACTACGCGTTCCCGTAGAATTCTTGGTTCGAGAAAATTCTTTTTAAAGCAGGGCTACAACAAGGGACAGTTGTACCTGCTTGCAAAAAAATTAAAAAAAGAAGAAAAAAATGTGGGGGGAGACACACTGCGAAAAGAGAATGACGACAAACAGCGCAGAAATTTTTTAATGGTTTCTGGGTAAGCCTTCGCTCCTCTCTTCTTCTCTGCCTCACCTCCACAAAAAAGGGGGGGTAAAAGAAAGTGAACTTGAAGCGAAGTATCGTTGTGTTAAGTCACCATTGGATCAGAACTGCGATAGTGCGAAAAACCTGCGCGAAAAGGTCTATTCATTTCCGAACTCCCATTTAATGCTCCTGGTCTTGAGACCGGATAAGTAGACGCACCTCCATGATCTCATCCTGTTTTGCTTTTGTTGAATTTTGTGTTTCAGATCCGACAGAATAGAATATTGGGGTGCTGTATATAAAAAAGTAGAGTTGAAATACAAACCCCCCTCATGAACAGTGTATCTTGACATGACCGGCTGTACCGGGGGGGGTGGACACCCCCATGCAGTCCTATCCATTTCGTGGTTTACCTAAAAAAAAGGGGGGGGGTTGGTTTGAAATACAACAGCCCTCTCGTGTTACAGTGTATTTTGGTACATAACCGGGTGTACCGGGTGGACCACCCAACCATGCAGTTACCAAATCTCTGCGGGTCACCATACCACGGGTGGTCACAGAGTTTGCAACGTTGCTATACACAGCATGGGATGAAATGCAGTTCTCATACACATACACATACACATACACTATCTTTTGAAATAAATAGGATGACGCCCGAACGGGAAAGGGCAGATGGGAGGGGGAAGGATGGGGAAGAGGAGAAGCGCACCAGCAAGCTTGACACCGCCTGATTACACCGGACAGAAGTGATTTTTTTTTCTCTTTTTTTTCCCTCTTTCTTTACATGGATTACAAAAGATCTTAATTAAGATATGAGCGAAAAACACCGTTTTTTTAAGATCTTAGTGTTTTCTTAAAATTAAGTAAGATCTTAGTGTTTTGTGTTGAATATCTTAGTTTTTTTTTGTTAAGATCTTAGTTTCCACCAAAAAAAACTAAGATCTTAAAAACAAAACTAAGATCTTAAAAATAAAGTGGCTACGATCTTAGAAAAAAAAACTAAGATCTTAGTTTTTTGGTGTTTTTTTCCACTAAGATCTTAGTGGAAAAAAAAAACTAAGAAGATATCAAAACCCCGCTCAAAAAAAATTTCCTCTTACTAAGATCTTTTGTTTTCCATGTCTTTATATTCAATTATTATTTGTTTTTTTTTCGTTCTTTATTCGTGTCAAAAAAAGCACATTTTACACGTCTGCTTTGAACCCCTCCCCTTCCCCCTCAAGCCCTCCCCTTTAAAAACAAAAATAGATCGGTTGTATAAGTGCAAGCTAATTCGAGACAGCGTCATTTGTAACCCTAAGGCGTGACCTTTTTGACTATCGGTACTTTTGGGTAGCACCTCTTTTTTCCCCTAAGAATAGGGGGGGGGGAGAATTTTCTTTTAGACTCAACCCCTGGGTGTTTCGCGAGGACTTCTTCGCCCACTTCCTTCGTGTTTCCCAAAGTCTCGTTGCGGCATCATTTGCCGCTTTTCAAGAGTTTTGCGTATTTTTTCGAGCTGCTCATGTTGTTGTGAGTCTGCACCGACACGGTTGTGTGAATGTCTCTCTGGCGTTGGTGTGTTTGACGCATCTATCGACGCATGACGTGAACCCATTCCAGGAACATCAGGCACGACAGGGACAATCTTCGCACGAAGCTGCTCCAATTTCTCCTCTGTCGCCCTTAAGAAGTATGTCTGATGCAATCCCAACCCTTTCAGTGATAACGGCTGCCTCGCTTCGAATGTATAATCTGGATCATCCGCAAGACAGTCTCTGATACTGGTGTTCACATGAATGCATCCGGGACTCCCAGAGCCTTCGAGGCGTGCTGCGAAGTTGACGGTCTCGCCGATGATGTCGTACTGCATCTTCACGCTGCCGAAGATCCCAGCGGTGAGTGGTCCTTCAGCTACCCCGATTCTGAATTGGAGGGGGCGTCTGTTGAGACCGTCTTTGATGCGAGGGGAGCAGTCGAGTCTGTCTGTCATCCCGTTGATGATGCGCGCTTCTTCGATAGAGTGCAACGCAAAGTCTATCATGCTCTTCAGTTGGCTTGCGTTGCGCCGTTCCGCAGTGGTTAGCGTGTTGCTCCCGCGGGTACCTACGTTTTGTTCTTCTCCGCTTTTGTCTGTAATGCCTCCGGCGCACATATAACAATCACCGATTACCTGAATCATCTCGAGATGATATGTTTTGACCAAGCCGTCCAACTTTGCAAAAATTAAATTGCAGAACTCCACAACCTCCCAAGGCTCCAACTCCTTCGTGAAGGAGGTGAACCCGACAATGTCTGCAAAAAAGACGGTCGCGGATTTGTACTTGTCTGCTATTATTTTGCGTTTATTCCCCAAAACCGAGCGTTGTTTCAGCCTCTCACTAATCTGCGGTGGTAGCGCAGCGTCCAACACCTTCTGATTTTCGGACATCAACGTTGCCTTAACAATCATCGACCAAAACGTTGTAAACACCGACTGCAAAATCCTCCCCGATGAAACCGAAAACTCCCCATTTGCCAGCCCCAACAGTCCTACCGGCTCTTCCATGAAGATGATAGGCACCAAAAGCATATTCGTAATTTTCATATGACCACATGGAAGCTGAAGATGCCCTGCTTCAGAGAGAAAGTGAGGCTGACCATAGCCTAACACATCCTTTAAAAGCCCTGCATGCGCGAGAACCGGTAGGTCCAATGCGTTCTTTGCTTTGACCAATTTCAACGAATCGCAGAAGACGTAGTGTACAAAGTGAACATCTCTAACGTCATATGGTGCTCCATCGTCCACTTCCTCCTCCTCGCGTACTGGAACGGAGGCGGTTGATTGCGCTTTTGATTTATCGGCGGTAGCTGAGGAATGGAAACTTCCTAATTTGTCACCAAGCTTTGGAGTGGTGTTGGGTTTAAGCGCGAAGGACTTCGTCTTTGGAGTGCGTGACCCTACTGAAACATCGTTTCTTTGCAGTTTAAAGTTTGCCTGCGAATTGGTCACCGCAATGAGACAGTCAGACGCGAAGTAATCCTCAAAATAGTTTGTAACCTTCTGGAGAATGGCCTTCCATAAGAAGCGTGAGGTGCTTCCCCCGGAGATGCTGGTGGCTTGGAGTGCGAGGGCGCTGACTTCGTCGAGGATGGAGTCGAGGGAGAGGATGATTTCGTCGCGGAGTTGGCTTTCGTATGCCAAGGTCTCTTCGGTCTTTTTGTGAGATTCACGATCGATCGCGACGGTGAGGAGCGGGTTCACCCCGGAGGTCCAAAGCTCTGGGAGGATATCGTGGAGGATCGGGGGGTCCCGCTCTGCAGAGAACACAGCGCGTTCCACGTCGTCGTCATAGTCGTGGTGGTGGTGGTGGTGACCCTGACGTACATCGCTGTTGTACAACACCACAACACCAATGGTAGTTGCCTCCACCACAATAGGGATCGCCATGAGGTTGAAGACGTCTTCGTGGCGTTCCCTTGAAGAGGTGTTATCGGCATCGATTAGTTTGTTGAGTTGATGCATATCAGCCCCAGAATATACCCGCCCCGTCTTTTGGATGATCACATCACGGTATAGCGCTAGATTTGACAAACGTTTTTGAAGAGCCACCGCATGCGCTTCTGTTGTGTCCGCGAAAACCTCCAATTTTTGTCCAGAGTTGATTGCCTTGTCTTGCTTCATCGCAGAAAGCAGTTTGGCGTGTTTTGAGGTGATTGCGGCTTCGCTTGTTGCAGGCTGAGCTGCTTCTATTAAGGTATGCCCTGATACTCCTCCGTTAACGAAATAGGCGCGAAGGAGGATGTGGCGCAGTACATCGGTATTGCTGGATTTGATGGAGGAGTTGTATGGGGTATCCAAGAGGAGAAGCCCGCCTTTGCATTTGTAGACTTCTGAGAGAGTATAGAGGATGTGGTTTGTCGAATCGCTCAGAACAGTGTCGATGGTTGCGGTGTCAACGTTTCGTCGTTCAACAGCGGAAAAGCCGGCCTTAATTTTTTCCTTTCGCGCATCATCGTCTTGATCCCGCTGAGATTCGCTGTTCAAACGGTGAATGGTCGCGTCTCTCTCGATCAGCTGTCTCTGAAGCTGAAACACAATCTCCCCAAGCTGTTCATTCGTCGCATTCCGATATGACTTTGGAGTGGATGGGTTTGAAAGCGGGGTGGAACCTCGTCCCACGGAAGAGTCCGTCATACCATTCGTAGTGTTGCTGCCGCTGGTGGTGTTCCACATAAGGTGCTGGGGTTGAGACAGTGGGAGTGGTGCAGGTAACGGTGCAGGCGAAGGTGCAGGGGAAAAGGAGAGGGAGAGGGGGGAAACCGAGGGAGTTAGAGAGTAGATAGTGAACGATAAGAGGGCGGGAAGGGTGAATACCCCTACCTGTCTCCTGGGGGGGAAAGGGTGTGGTGGTGTAGTGGGGAGAGGAGAGGAGAGGAGGCTAAAAGGAGGTTGGGTCGGATTCGATTGGTATTTTTTGGTGGGGAAAAATGTCGTAAAAGGTAGGACAGCGATATGCAAAGGAAAAAGAAAGAAAGAAAATAGAAATACAAAGCCCCTCTCGTGACTATGTACCTTTGTAAAAAGAAGTAACCCCGTAATGTACACGTGTAACCGCAAAAAAAAAAAATGAAAATAGAAAAGTTTGTAACAATGAGTTCATGGTGCAAAAACGCCGCTGTACCGCTCGAAAAGAAAAGGAAACGAAAAGTTTATAAGATGAACCTAAGCATCTCGTGCTTAGTCACCTTATATAAAAGACTTATAAAAAAAATGAAGGGTTGACTTGAAATAGCAAAGCCTTTGTGACAGTGTACCTTGGTGCGTGAAGTACACCGGGGGGAGTGGACCCGAAGCCATTTGTCCCTACATCCATTTTGAATTTGTAGTTTAAGATCTGGTATGCCCTCTCCCTCCTCAGGGGGATGAATGGCTGGAAGGAACAGGGCAATTAGGCTGTATGACACACACAATAACAATGCTTTGCTCTGAGGAACTACGCACATGTGCTTTCAACCACCCCCTCTCTGTTGGGCAACATTCCTTCAAAACTACCCACACCTTTCAACACGCCCTACTTATTAAGCTTGCCCTTCAAGTACTCGACGTGGAACTGCAAGCGTATCGACCGTGCTGTGTACGGGTCGGGTTGCCCGTCGTCGCGCCGTTCTGACAGAAGGGCAAGAATCCAGCGGTCCAGAAAGCGGCTGACTCTGTGTGTTCTGCTGTACCTGAGGGGAGGGTTATAGTCATAAGCGAAGTGTACCGCACTGCAAAATGTAAACATTGTGAGGTGGAAAAAAAAAATAGCTATTTTTGGTGTGTCCCATATGGGGGTTTGGGGTACCCTAGAAGGACCCTTTTTTTACACCAATTTGGTGCTCCGGGAGGGGTCGATATTGACAGGTCGCTGACAGGTCGCTGACAGGTCGCTGACACAGGGACTCTATACACCCCCTGATATTGACAGGTCGTTGACCGACTTCCGAAAGCACCACAATTTTGAAAATCACACCATATTTAGTTATTATTTCGGGTAATCATAAACGCTTTACGCCCTCGGAGTGGTACATTTGCACAAGACCGAGACCTGAGGGTGGCGTTTCGCAAAGCCCGAGGGCGCGAGAGAATGAGAAAATCTTACACCAACACATCACTACTCTTTTTGTGTATATCACATACGCAGCGTCTTCTGTGGGTGAGCTGGGGGCCTCTTCTTGCTCACATTCGACAGGGAATGTGCGTTCTGCTTCATGCTCGCTTACCAAGCGTTCGACGTACTCGAGACAGAAGTGCACTGGGTCAGCGGGCTTGTACTGCATGAGGCTGTTCGCGATGTGCTCGTAGAACTCCACTGTGTCGCCCTTCCTGAGGTACGCCTTGGAGAGTTCTATAGCCTTCTGGTCCTTGAACAAATCTGCATATTCGTCTGCCATCGTTAGGTAGAAGGGTTTGTCTGGTGTGTGTTTGTGATGAGGTTGTGGGGAATGCAACTCCTTTTCCGTTACTCTGTCCGCCTGAGAACACCGCTTGGAACGATGAATTGAGGATCAAAAAGGAAGGCACCACAGGCTAGCCAGAGGGGGGGTGTAAAATACTACTGATGATCCTATTAGTCGTGCGACTAGAGAGGCTAATAACACTACCTTGTAGTCGTGCTGCCAAAACCTCTCGATTGACCGTGTGTTGCGGGTGGCAGAAGAAAAATAGGGAAAGAGGGTAAGAGAGAGGGGGTTTATGTATGCGTCAAGTGCCGTTTTTTTCTTTCAGAATCTGACACGATGTACTAGATCCTATTTTTCCCCGTTTTTCAAAAAACAAAAAGCATCTTTTCTGTCTTGAAAAAAAAAGATCATTTTGTAGGAAAAAAGAAGAAGAGAAAAAGAAAGAAAAAACAAAAGCAAAACTAGTATCACACACAAACATTATAACAAGAGGAGGGGTCAAATGGGTGAAAAAAGTTTTAGGTCAGTTACGAACATAAAACGGTTTTCACGCGTCACATCAAAAAAAAAAACTTACTTTTTTAAAAACTTTTGGTACAAACTAACTGGAATGCTTGAAAAACTGTTGGGGTAAAAACAAAAATGGTTGCCACAAAAGGGCAATCTTTTTCTTACCACGGTTTTCATACTTTTTGTGGTTTTTTTTTTTATATTTTTTTTTGAGCAGGATTTTTGCTTTGTTTTTTTGCTCTGTTGACAGATACAAAAAAAACCTCCCTGCAATTGCTTTTGAAAGAGTGAAGAGAACACTTACCATCAAGAGCCGTACATATTGCGAAGGAGAAAGGTTTATAGATGAAGACATACATGCCTGCGGTCACAGGAACATATGGCTGAGAACACCAAGCCCTTTACTCATTTGCTCAGCTAGAATTGAACAAATAAAGATGGGGGGAAAAATGCAGCCGTGCAACGAATTGACAGCTCACAAAGAATACACGCGCATATAAGCCATTTTTTAAAATAGAAAAGACAGAAAGAAAAAAGGGGGTATGAACGTTATGGTTAGTCTTTCTCCATTAGGAATAAAGGCTAACGTTCGAAGGCAGAGAAAAAGAAAGCAAAACCAAAACAGAACAAAAAAAAAGGGTGTTTTTTTTTTAAAAAAATGAGGGCTCGTACTTGCTACGTATTGCATTTTTGTTGTTGTTGTTGTTGCTAAAGCTAGTGTCGTCATTTATACGTTTGTTCACATGCCGTATTGCACTTTGCACTGCTTCAGGTGTTCGTAGTATTGGCGGCAGGGGTCCATGTCCATGTTCGACCTGCACAAAAGGGGTTATATGAGGAATAAGTAAGGTGTTAATGTGAAGCATGCTCATCAAAGCTAGCAAAGTCGTTTGTCATAACCACAAAAATCAGTATAAAAAAATGACACCAACACTATCCCTGAGCAGAACCAAGATAAGCAGTACTACTCTGCCCCTCGGCCAAAGGATACGATACCAGTTTTCCCCCCAAAAAACATCGTCACATACCGTTCCAGGCACTGGTTGAACTGCTGGTCCGCCACCTGGCATGGGTGCTGCTGCTGTTGCTGCTGCTGCTGCTGGTACTGCGGCTCCTGCTCTGCAGGTGCCTGGTGCCCACCGCCTCCTCCGCCTCCCATCATGGACCCGACCATCGCGTGGCCGACCGCAGAACCCGCTCCGAGGGCGGCACCTGTGGCAAGTGCACCCATCATGCCTCCTCCACCTCCCATCATTCCACCGGGTGCTGGTGCTGCTGCGGGTGCTGGTGCGGGTGTTGCCTGTGCACGCGGCGGTGGTGGCGCCTGTCTTGCAGGTGCAGGTGCGGGGCGACGGCTGCCACCACTGCTGGAACGTGCCCGTCCACGACCCATAGTTTTATTAGTGTGTTTGAAGGTTTGTTCTGAGGGGTGGTGTTGAAGGAAGGTGGGAGGATTATGAGGAAAGGGGACTATATCAGGATAGGTTGACGCTACTGCTTTTTTTTGAACGAGCTAAGACGCCGGTTGTAAAAACGAGTGCAATCTAATCAGAGAAAAATAGTGGAGCTTTTTTTTGTAGTGCCTCCTGTCCCTGTATGAGGGAAGGATGTACAAAAAAAAAAAATATAATAAAGAGAAAGGGTTGGTTAGATGAGCCTACGTCTCTTGACCTTTAAAAATACTTTTATGAGATTAACACAATACCTGAGAACAAAAGGAGAACACCAAAAGGGGGTTGCGAAAAAGGTGAAGTTCAAAAAAAGTGCAAAACGCGTCGAACGCAAAGCGCTGAGCAAGAAAACCTGTGCGGAATGTCGCACTGTGTATAAAAAAAAATTGTTTCATATACAAACAACAAAAAAAAAAAAAAAAAATGCGACTTTGCGCGACGGAAAACCCTACGGCGAAGCCACAAGCAAAACCACAAATCAAGTCATTTACTTCACCGGCATGTGAAATACAAAGGGAAGTTGAAAGTGCAAACGCCTCACCGTTCATTGGCGGACGCAAGGCACTAAAAACAAAAAAACAAAAATGGTGCTCCAGGGGGGGCCGATATTGACAGGTCGCTGACAGGTCGTTGCCATAGGGGGGGGTCATTTTTTAACGGCCCTTAGCGATTTTTTGGTGGGGCACACACACAGACACACAGTGGCCCATACGGACC
This sequence comes from Rhynchopus sp. YZ270_cl-10, assembly GCA_964035575.1. Classification (NCBI taxonomy): domain Eukaryota; phylum Euglenozoa; class Diplonemea; order Diplonemida; family Diplonemidae; genus Rhynchopus; species Rhynchopus sp. YZ270_cl-10. The sequence continues at coordinate 924,652 of OZ037895.1, read as the reverse complement.
CTCAGGGTACACGAAGTAACGGGTGGTACATGTGGTATTACATGTAACTTTTGTTACATGTGGTACAGGTGGCGAAATCAGGTAGTGGTACAATGGTTTTGGGGGTGGTTCTGGGCAGCTTTCGGCGGTGATTTCTGGTAAGACCTAAAAAATCCTCAAAAATCGTTGTGAAAATTATGGTGGGTAGGTTTTGTACATATCGACACATGTAACATGATCACATGTAACTATTACATGTAACTGTTACATTACATGTGAAGTTACATGTCATTTACGTGTAACGGTTTTTCACATGTAACATTCCATGTAATGTAACTTACTTCACCGCCGTGTGCTCCCCAAACCCCGGGGTACCCCGCGCGGACCCTACACGACGGTGAAGTAAATGACATGTGCCACCTAAAAATGACATGTTCTTAGCAGGTCATTTCACCTGTGGCACATGTCACTTTACATGTCAAATGACATGTGGCTAACATGTAAAAAAAAGTTACGCGTAAATCACAATGTAAGGGGACAATGGGATATACTCCGGACATGGATACCCACACAGAATACACGGTTACCCAGACATCTGTCAGGCAATCACTGATTCACTTCACACAGGTCGGGCAGGCGCTGCCTGCCCATCCTCTTGTTCCTGTCTGCTATCGATTCCAGGTTCAGAACGTTCAGACGTTTAGTCAAAATGCTTTGAGTGATGACTCCTTTTGGGATACACAAAACCACACCAAGCGCGATCGCTGCTTCGGCAACGTGTCGAAATCAGCAGCGTCACACAGCCCTGAGCCCCTCAAAGCTGGAGGTGATTTCTACTACCACAGCTGGTCTGTGAACACATTCACAGACCAGCTGTGAAGCGGCAAAGAGTCGTTCAAGCTGGGATGCACAAGATAGAACGTGTGGATTTTGCACTTTTGACCACCACAGATTATGTACCTGTGTACCTGTGTACCTGTGTACCTGTGTACCTGTGTACCTGTGTACCTGTGTACCTGTGTACCTGTGTACCTGTGTACCTGTGTACCTGTGTACCTGTGTACCTGTGTACCTGTGTACCTGTGTACCTGTGTACCTGTGTACCTGTGTACCTGTGTACCTGTGTACCTGTGTACCTGTGTACCTGTGTACCTGTGTACCTGTGTACCTGTGTACCTGAAAATGGCTAAGTACTATTAAAAAATGACCCACCCCCCCCGATATTGACAGGTCGCTGACAGGTCGTTGACTCATTTCCTGTAGCACCAAAAAAACAAAAAAAATGCTATGCATCAGCAGCGAATATTTAAAGGCGATTTCATTTGTTAGATTTTTATGTATCACATTTCATGCAAAATAAGAAGAAATACATGAAGAAGAAAAAATGATGTATATCTGGGGTGGCATCAAAACAAAAAACGCGGACAATGTCCGCGTTTTTGGGGAATTTCAGACCCCCCCCTCCCCCCCCCCCCCCAAAACGCGGACATTTTTGGTTTTTTTTCCCCCTATTTTTTGCTGGTTTTTGGGTGACGGGGTGCAAATTCGTGACCCAAAACACAGTTTTTTGGCATTTCCGGAATCCGTCCAGAAAGTGGTGGGGTCAATCTCGAAAATTGGACAATTTTTTGACCACTTAAATTTTTGAAAATATGAGCCCGGTCACTAATACGGGGCCCATTTTCGGCCAAAAAATGCTGCTGAAAAAAATTTTCTGGTGAAAATTTTTCAGCCCCAAAACATGCCGCAATTGGCATTTCCGGGATCTGTCCGCGCTGTGGTGGGGTCAATTTGCCGAAATGGCCAAGTTCTTGGTTTTGGTCAAAATGAGTGTAAGGTAAAGGGGCCAAGGTAAATCCCACAACGCAGATTTTCTCTCTCTGATGCTGAAACCATGAAAATGCGCAAAAACACCGGCATTTGCATTTCCGGAATCCGTCCTTTCTGTGGTGGGGTCAATTTGCCAAAATGGGCAAGTTCTTGATTTTGGTCAAAACCCGTCGTGTAAGGTCAATGGGTCCAAGTGTTTGCCTGTAGAAACACGTGGTAGCAGGGGTTTTAGGGCCCCCCATGCGTGTACATTTTGCAAAAAAAAACGCGGGCATCTTGTATTTTTTATTTTGCCCGAAAACACCGGCATTTGCATTTCCTGAATCCGCCGGTTCTGTGGTGGGGTCAATTTGCCGAAATGGACGAGTTTTTATAAATTTTGGTCAAAATCGTGTACAACCCCGGCAAAGAAAAAAAATTTCCAGGAAAAAAAAACCCCAAAATGTCCGCGTTTTCTGGAATTTCAGACCCCCCCCCTCCCCCCCCAAAAACGCGGACATTGTCCGCGTTTTTTGTTTTGATGCCACCCCTCTGCACATCTTTTATTATTTCTCAAAAAAGGGGGGGTGCAATGTGCGCAATTTTGCAGCATGCATCGGTACACCCTCCCCATGCCTTTTTGTAAGGACAGTTTTCATCAGAAAAAAGCAACGAAACCCAAAAAAAAAAAAAATTAAGACGTTCGTAAGGCCTAACTAAAGCCTTACTGTACTTAGTCAACAAAAACACTTTGGCAAGGCTTTTATTTCATCCCACCCCCCTCCCCCTCCCCTCTCCCCCCTCCTCCCCTCAATTCTACACCCTATCTAATTCCCTCCTACGCCAGCACTACACTCGCGATGTCCCCCCAGGCAGTCAACAATGTTGTCGCCAAGATATGAGCTACCCTCACTGAGAACCCATCGTACAGCGCTAACACCCCTTTGCGTTCTATGGTTGTTGTGATGAAGTGCCAGCCGTTGCGGTATTTGAGGGTTTCGTGGGGGAGGTCTGCTTGCATTTGGAGCTTGGCTCTGGCAAGTTCGAATGGGTATGCAGCAGCAGCTGCGAGAGTGAACGCAGCAAAACCCGAGGTAGCGTGCGATCCGGTGAACACCGGGAGTACTGAACGAATTGATGAATACGCCCCGAAATGCACACCACGACACAAAACGGTATGTATCACCGTTGCCCCAGAGCCTTGAAACAAACCGTAAACCCCTTGAGGACCGTCCATCGTCTTCACAACACAATCTTGAATACCACAAAACTGCTTCTTCTTTCCCACATCCGCAGCCAACCGAAACCTCGTATACTGCAACGGAAAGGTCATAATCGCCACCACAACGCGGACAATCCCTGACACACATAGGTTCACCAGAACAAACCAAATTTGCTGCTCTTTCGTTACCCGAGGGAAGAGCGACTTCATATGTGCATTGACAAGAAAGGTGGCCACCTGAGACGGTAAGACCCTCAATAGTTCGACAAGATTGCCTCTCCAGAGACCGCTCCAGCCCTCCTCTGCGAGGATACGGGAAATAGTGTTGCAGATACCGTCGTAACGTTCTAGGTGACCTGAGACAATTTCGGGGTGGCAATCTTGGCATTGCAGTACAATACGAACACGTTCCAACGGTGCTGTACAAACCTTTAACAACGCGCGAGTCAGCATGTTCCCTGCTTGGTACAATGCGTCCTCGAGAATCATTGTTTCACGCTATGTGCACTTCTGGATAAATAATGAGGGTGGAGAGAGAGGGAGAGGTTGTGAAGGGGTAGGGGGTGGGGGAAGGTTGCTGAAAATTAGATGCCGTTGTTTTTTTCTTTAAATTGGTGCTCCTGACCACGGTACACCTCGTATGTGAAGAGTGTCGCAGTGGATTTTGAGACCTTCAAGGGAAACTCTTGGTATGACCCCTTTTTAAAAGGAACCAGTTTGTATTAGATGATCTCTTTGCATCCCTTTTTTACATAGTAATATTTTAGTTGCCGGTATTAAAAAGATTGGAGCCGCCTGGGGTCAACAAATGTGAAAACAAAAGCATGATTTTGCAATGGTCTGTTTGGTTCACTTTGATTCACAAACATCAACACACACTTATTCCACATTTTTTGTTATGCCCGGCTTTTGAGCGCACAAACAAAGACCCGGTTTTGGCACAAAAAAAAATTTTTTTTTGAAGTTATTGATGTGGGCACCTCCGACTGACCCACGTACGATGCCAGCCCCGGATGAAAGCACAAGTACCCTGCGGCCCACAACAGAAGATGTAAAAAGGAAACCTAATGACTGGCCCGTACCGTAAGAGAACGAGGGCGGTTCACAACCGCTCGTCAGCCGGCGGCCCACCTTCCGTTGAAGAGTTGTGAGCTTACAGATCCTCCCGTTCGCTTCACCCAACTCTTCGTGAACGAATTGTCGAGACAAGAGAGCAAGGGGTGTCACAACATCTCTCTTCTAGCGTCCCATGCTGTACCGACAGGCCTCACCCTTTTCGCTTAAGGTGTAGCAGAACCGGAGTCCTGTCCTGACCGCTGTTTAATGTTCCTGGTGCTCCCAAAAAGAAAGACAAAGGCTATGCACTAATAGAGAGGCAGGGTTGCCGGAAGAAAAAAAAAAACAAAAAGACCCTGAAGGCACAAAAACGCCCCGCATACCCCTCCTCACCTCCTGTTTTGGTAATCTCTCAGGTAGGAGACATCGATTCGAGCGGTCAACACCTTCATAGAGTTTCTGGAGGAACGGACCCCCGGATGCAATTTAAGGTCCAGCCCAGGACCCTTTTTTTTTAAAAAAGGGGGAGGGGGGGCAACTCACAGGAGCGCTTTTCTCTCTTTTGCATCGGGTTTCTTCAGCGTAATGATAAAAGAGGAACGGAATTGTAATGGGACAAATCCCCAATAGACGAACGGAAGAAGATCTACCTTCCTTGTGCATCAGAGGGGAGAAAAAACTGAGGGGAGAAAATAAAAAAAAAAAAAAAACTGAGCAAGCAACGGTATTCAAACCGTGGCTGTGCGGGTTGTGTGGGGAAAGGTGGTCAAGAAGAAAACAAAAACAAAAAACAAAAAAAAGTTTGTAAGATGACCCTAAGCCTCTCGTGCTTAGTCACCTTAAACTTTAAAAAAGTAACATTGGAAAAAAAAAAAGACAAAGGATAAATGAAGGGAGAAAATAAATTGGTAAGATGAATCTTAGCCTGACTGGGCTGAGTCACTTTACACAGATCGATGTAAATGGTTTGGGTTTTTATGAGGGGGGTTTTTTTTTGTAATTTTTGTTTTGCATTTTTTGGCGATGGAAGTGGTGCCAAAAAAAAGAGAAATCTCATGAATGAAAAAAAGCCTCGCAGGTTACAGACATATTTTAAAGAGAAGTTGAGAGGGGAGACAAAAACAAAAAACAACAACCCACAGTGGGGAACCCTTCAGCTAGTGAGGGATATATTTCTCGGTGTTCTATTCTGTTTAAAAAAAATCTCTTTTTTGAAAACCAACAGTGCGTGGGGGTTGGAAGACGCAACCTTCATCCCCTTTCCCTGTGGACAAAAAAAAAAAGACAATGATGAGAAGTTCACGAAAACTAGGTTCTGTCATGCCACGATACATCTGTTGTGATGTGTACTATGTACAGTAAACACAACAAAACATCCGGTGGGGTAATAACCCTCCTTAGAGTTTTTGAAATCCCAAAAAACACACCTTAGTTTTTTACCCCACCGTTTGTTGTGTTACTGTAATATGACAATTATCACAATACAGCCACCACGGACGCAGGCACTGACACTCCAACAAAAAAAAGGGGGGTGTTTGAAAACGGCAGGGGCATTTTTTTGTGTGGAAAACTGGTGATATTATAACACCGTACAGATTAATGAAAAATATTGAGAATATTGGGGAGCTGGGAGAAAAAAGGGGATTCGTAACGTGCAGTCGTCTCTCTGTTGTGGCACCGTGAACACACACATTGCCACCAGCACACTTGGACCAATAAAAGAAAGGGGTCAGCTTTTGTCACACCATTTCGCTTTGATGTTGTGTTATTTTCATTGTGCCGACAATCACTTTACACCAGCTTTTGGGTAAAAGATATCTCAATTTTCTGTAAAAATTTTGTTTTGTATTAGTGTGGACACCGAGAAAGCTCCACAACAAAAAAAAAAAATATTTCTGCCCCAACAATCACCTAAGCACCCACCTTTCGTGGGGTGGCCAGGACTTGCACTCTTTAAACGGTGTTATTATTGTGCGACAAAGCTTTGTTAACCCTTCTTTTTTTGTCCAGAAACCTTATTTCTGAGATTGTTACGAGAAACGACAAAAAATACAAAAACTTGCAAGATGAATGTATCTCTCGTGCACACACACCCACATCTTTCAAGTTCAAAAACAAAAAATTATCTTTGCGGGAATGCAATTCCATTAGGGCACACAACCAACTTGGCGTCAAACGATTGGCGCAACGGGGTTCGGTGGGCTCCTGACGCATTTCAGACTGTGGACGCTACTTCTAAGTAAAGGGAGATAGAGGAGAATGGACAGAGAGGGAAAGAGGAGGGAAGAAGAGTGGGGGGGGTTGTTGAATTATTTATCAAAAAGAAACAATTGTTTTATTCTTTTGTACGCATTTGTTGCTATTTTTCTTGCCTTTTTGACAAATCGTCTAAGTACCTAGATAGGGGAAACCTAAGGCTTGTAAACAATGTGGGTCGAAGCCCTCTTTGTACCACTGAAAGGTACAGATGCAGTTCGTCCAGCAATTAGCAGAAGCGAGATAATTGACGTTGCCATTTTCGTATAAAGTATCGACCGTAAAAAAAAATCCTGAAAAGGTCGAACATCATTACAGTATCCTTTCTTGTGGCTCTGGTAGCACGATCCTGGGTAAATGTGACATGGTGACGCATCTCTTATTACATGTTATGTTCAAAGCGTGTCATGAAGCATGTCATGTAACATGTCATATCACCAAAAAGCTTCGTTACATCATCGTGTGATTTAATTGAATACCTGGTTGGGAGAAAAGCAAAGTATTGGAGGGATTTTGTGTTGATTCCTGTACATCATTTTTTTTTTCCTATTTTAAATTTGATATTTTGCGCTTTTTTTTGTAGAAGACTGGACCTTTTCGGACGGTTCTGCAAAATACGCATTTTAAACCAAGAAAAAAAAGAAGAACAAAAAAAAGAAGTTGATAGTGCAACCCGCCTCTGGGACGCAGGCACTGAAAAAAAAAAAAATTAAAAAAAATAAAAAAAGCTTCAATCAAATGGATTTAAGGCAATGCTTAATCACCTGAACACTGTTGGAAAAAACAACATGATTTCCACCAACAGATTTGATAGCAATCTAGTTTCGAAAAGTATTACCCCTACCCTGTGTCACCGTATGTTCCAGCTAAACGACGAAACCAGACTTATGCACGACACTATAGTGTCATGGTCCGACTCTCTTAACGTTAACCCAGGCACATCTCACATGCTGACACGGCAAAACAATACAAAACAAAAGAAATATCAAATTGCAAGATCAAACTAAGATTTTTTTTTGTTTTCAGAACACGCTATTTTTTTTTTTCTTTTTTTGCGTCAACTTTTTTTTGTCACCACCCTAAGAGATTCCTTTATTTCATATACCCTGCTGAGGCAGGGTGGTTGCTTGTCTTACTGCAAGGATAGTCTTGGAATAAGGGTTGAAAGAGGAAGATGCCTTACACATCATTAAATTAGTCTTGAAAGGTGAAATGTGCTATTCGCACATACACACATCTGAGAAAAAGAGAGAAAAAAAAGAAAAAACAAAGAGAAAGGGGGCAGGGGGACAGTTTGAAAATGTTTTTTCTTGAAAGTGCTTTGTTTATTTTTTTGATTAGTAGTGTTGTAGACGTGAAGTCAGAGAGAGAAAGGGGGGCAGGGAAGATATACCTAAGCCTTATCCTGCTTAGGCACAATGGGAAAGGAAGAAAGGGGAGGGGGAAAACACCTTTTGCTGCTGACATTAATCACGAAAAGATGTAGAAAAAGTGGGTGAAGATGGGTGGGAAAAAATGGTAGTTTTGTTCGAAAAAGGTCATTGTAATTTGTTGTCTTTTAAAATATTTTTCTTTGAAAACTTGGTTGTATTAGTGTAGACTGATTAGACACCCGAGGATGAACTCCACTATTTTTTTTTCTGAGTACCGGTTCTATTACCCTCTCTCCCTCTACGGTAAACTGAAACGCTAAAATGATAATAATGGCTCACGAGAAATTTTTAACACCCCCCCCCCCTTTTTTTTTTGTGGTTTGTGTGCATGGCTTCATTATTTTCTATAAACATGATAGAAAACAATGAGAAACTGAAAGTGATGGGGAAAGAAAGAAGAAAATCCCGTGTAAGGGGAAAAAAAAATTGCAAACAAGCAGTGGCAAAAAAAAAAAAAAAAAAAAAAAAAAAAAAAAAGGAGAACAGTTATAAGCAGTACATTAAGGCTGTTTGAAGGATGGCCTTATCATAAATTGAGAAGAATAATGGGGATAAATACTGGGGGCAACAACGATATCCATTTTTTTTTTTTTTTTTTTTTTTTTTTTCTTTTTTTTCAATCAGGGTTTTATCAGGGTCCTAGCTTGGTTTTGAAAAAAAATGCCAAATCTGGGTCAGAATTTTTTTTTTGGGTCAGCAGAGGTTTTGGGCCTTGGGGGGCTTGTCTTGGCTTTTTTGGGTTTTCCGAGCTCTACCCTCACTGTGGTGGGGTCATTTCAGAAAAATGGACAAGTTCTTGACTGATACAAATTTTGGTCACTACGACTAGTGAGTTGCTCACAACGTTAAATGGAACTCTACTATAACCATAAAAATCACTCCCCGTTCATAGATCACCCAACACAAAATATATAAAATGGCGCCGCAGGCGAAAAAAATTAGGGTACGGTGTAAAAATGTAGCTTTTTACACCACAGAGTCACTCTACGAACCCTTTTTTGCGGAGCAAAAAAGGAAAAATGGCGCCGCAGGCAAAAAAAATTGGGCCCAGCCCTGGACGGTGCCGGATTTTTTTGTCGATATTTTTTTCTTACCCCAGAAATGGTGGTGGGCCCCCCAAAGAGGGAAAAAAATCAGAATTTCCCAATTTCCAAATTAATTAATTCCCTTTTTTTTTTTTTTTCGTGGGTCGCGACCCAGGCACTTGGGTCAGCTTGACCCACTGACCCAGGCAAGCTAGGACTCTGGTTTTATCTTGAAAAAACATTTTAAAATTCTACCCGGTCTACCCGGTCTGGCAAAAAAGTGGTCAAAAAAATTTTTTCGCCTCCGGCGAAAATGTCCCGGTAAACCGTTAAAATTGCTGCATTCACTCGCATATTGCATATCATCTCACGTTCCCCATCTTTGCGGAATAAGCAAAAAAGTTATGTCAGGTCGGTAGCGTGCGGACGTTTCCTCGTATAGACATCTACAAAAAGAAACGGCAGTCATGGCAAAGGTTCTTGGCGAAGCCACGGTACGCAACATTTCTAAATATTGTGCTTAAAATTGCGCATTTTACAGCCAAGCTATGTCATAGGTGGCTTGCAATCTTGCGCCGCAGGCGCACGGTACGCTACTTTTTTCCTTTTGCCATGCTGCATGCTTCCTTTTCCTTCGGCGTTTGACCAATTGAGTCGCGTTCTGGCTGTGACGGGGTCACTTTGTTCATGAGGCCATTTCTGGTCACTCTCAGAGGTTTGCGTGAGGTACCCCCAAGATTTATCATTTTGGTTTTTTTTGGGCCTGACCGGGTGGATATTTTTTTTTTTTTCCCAGACCGGGTAAATATTTTTTTTTTTATTTTACCCGGTCTAGGGACCACTAACATATAAGGAGATAAAACCCTGTTTTCAATGCATATCTCTCTGTTTTAGGCTTCTTGGCTGTGGGTACTCTGCTTGAAGAGTCTTCTTCGCAGGCTATTTATTTTTTCTTCTTTTTTTTTTTGATAATGTGACAACGGTCAGCCACCCTATAGATGGTCAGCACACTGTCGTCACCTTTTTTGTATTATTTCCCAGCCGAGCCACAAAAACAGTGAAAACATGATCTGACATTTAACCAGACATTGAACTCATTGAATATAAATGAAAAAATAGGAGGAAAGAAAAAAAAATTGAAAATACAAAACCCTCTCGTGACAGAGTACCTTGGTGTCATGACCGGGGGGGGTGTGGACCCCGCAGTGTCATGGCAGGGTCTGGTTGACAAAGCATACTCGGGTCTGTGGGTTTGCGGGTACGGGGTTTTGCTGGTTTTCAACCCCGAGTAAATTGAAGTCACAGAGGGTCGAAAAACACTAACCAAATGACTGTTGAAAATCAACAGAGGCTTCTGCTAGAGAGGCGTGGCAAAAGAAGGGAGAAGACAAAGAGGCGTGTCGTGAAGAGATGGGCTTGAGTCGAATTGAAAGACAAGACGCGAAACTTTCCTGTGAAATGAAAATTTTTTTAGTGAACAGAAACCCGTCTAAGTTGTCTATATGACCAGAGTCCAAAGGACTATCTTCACAAAAAAATGATATGCACTCTCTGTTAGCAAAAGGTTCAAAAGAAAAAAAATGCAGTAAATTATTAAGATTGCAAAAAAAAAAAAAAAAGAATAATGCATATTTTAAAAAGAACAAAAACAGAAGACCACCCTTCCGCAGCCCAGCAAAAGTAACACATCGGTTCCCCCTCGCCGTAAAACTTGGAGAGGATTCGAGAACTGCAAAATTTCTAATTTCAAAAACAAACAAAAAAAAAAAAAGAATAATTTAATTGGCCAACCCTCTTTGCGAGCAGAGGGTTAACAGGGTACGCTTTTTTTGAATAAAAAGAAAAGGTCTTCGTGCAAAACACAACAATTCTCTTAAGAGGTTTGCTTGCAAGCTTCGACGAGGACTTTATGAACGGGTGTAATCTCTATACATAACAATGCTCTGATAACATACAACGCAACGAGGCCGAACAAGCCTCGCTCAGGCCTGATACAGGCATAGCTCAGGCGTACTAATAATACCCAGGAGTGGCTGAGTGGTTGTAAGTATTAGTACACCTCAGCCACACCTTAGATAGCTATTCCAGACATGCCTATTTTCAGCGTAGTCGGCCTCGCTGCATTTGTACAAAATGCTCCAACAATTTGGACCGACACCTAGAGACATTACCTCTATAGGTACACGGTGCACAGATGTTTTCTGTCCTCGCCGTCCGCAGTTTTTGCGAGTGTATTTTTCTTTTGAGAAAAATGTTTACAAAAATTAAAAAAAAAAAAAAATGGTGTGACCCCAAACCCTACTTTTCCCGTCTGGTTCTGACCACACCAAAAGGAACAAAAAAAAAAAAAAATGGAAACTAACTTCAGGTTCTGAATAAAAAGAAAACAATGAAAAAAAAAAAAAAACAACTTTTTCGTTTATCGCTCCGCAAGCTTGATGTGTTTTTTTTTTTTTCGCTGAAGTGTGTTGTATGAGAGAGAAAAACAATGAGTGAGAAAACACAAGCTGGCGGGCACCTTCCGTCGTTTCTATTTCCTATTGTCAACCTTGATTGACAACAAAAAAAAAAAAAATAAAGTCAAATTGATAGCAGTGGTCGCGCTAAAGTCCATCCTTCATCCCGGGATTTTTGGGGTTTTTGGTAGGAACGTTTTTTTTTTTTTTTGCAGTACGGGGATTTCATTAAGAAACCAGAAGTTCTAATATTGTTGAGTAAGACCACCACATAGTGGACTTGCATATACATGTGACCCCGCCGTGGAATGCAATTGGCTCGGAAAGTCAAAAGAAAGAGGAGAAAAAAGAAAAGAGAAAAAAAAAAAGTTGGTTACCGTGCGCCTGCGGCGCTGCCTGTTCCCTTCCAGTTTCTACAGGCAAACACTTGCCCCCTTTACCTTACACTGACGGGTTTTGACCAAAACCAAGAACTTGTCCATTTCGGCAAATTGACCACAGAACGGACGGATTCCGGAAATGCAAATGCCGGTGTTTCCGCGCATTTTCATGTTGCAAGACGTCAGGATCAGGGAGAGAAAATCTGGTTGTGGGATTTACCTTGGCCCTCTTTACCCACATGGATTTTGACCAAAACCAAAAAATTGGCCACTTCGGCAAAGTGACCCCACCACAGCGCGGACGGATTCCGGAAATTCCAATCGCGGTATGTTTTGGGGCTGAACCCACTGATTTTCAGGAGAAAAATTGCTTCCAAATGTCGGAATTTTCCGAATTTTCCTGAAAATGACCCTTGTTTACGAGTATGGGTTCATATTTTGTGAAAATTTAAGTCACTAAAACTTTGTCCATTTTTCCGTATATACCCCACCACAGGCTGGGATTGGCCCGGAAATGCCACAAAACGGGGTTTCCGGGCCTCCCCAGCTAATCTTTTCTAGGAACGTTTTTTCGTACCCGAAATCCATTTTGTCCCCATTTTTTCCCATAATTAGCGCGACCACTGATTGATAGTGCAAAACACCAGATGCTGATACTCATTGATTGGCAGGAAAACTGTAAGCAGGTCATTTGTCCCAACCTGATTAGGAAGGGTGATGACTTGATTTAAATATTCAAGACAGACACTGTATCCTAACACGACACTGGTGCTGAAAAAAAGGGGGAAAGAGGGGGGAAATGCAAAAATAAATATCAGATGGATAAACCGCAAGGGGTCTACCCAACTTAAATAAAACATAATTAATCCGAGACTGGCTCTGATGGTGGGGTCAATAAAAAAAAAACGACAATTTTTTTTTTGTAATAAGCTGGGAAGGAAATGGCTTTGGAAAATGCCATTCCGACGTCAACTCACATTCTTTTTTTTTTCCTCTGTGCGCAAAAAATATTGTGGAATAAAACACAGGTAAAAAGAAAATGGGGGAACATGGAGAACGATGGAGTCCGGCAGATAGCCTATCAGCCCGCCCTACGGGTCCGCCTTTTTCGAGCGGACGTCACCGTGCAATGAAAAGAGTCGTTTCATATACTAACTATTCTACTGAATAGAAGGTATAATAGGGTGCACTAAATGTACCCAAAAGAAAAGAGAGAGAAAAAAAAGTTTACAAGATGTACTGAAAGTCTCTCTGTGACTAGCCGCAATTAAAATTCACATACTTTCAATGCACGAAACAGAAAGCATAATGAGTGCAAAGACGAGCTAACTTCTTTAGAGACGTTGAAAAGTGCAAACAGACAGTCTATTTTTCTTCCCCATAGGGAAAATGCGGGAATTTTTTTTTTTTCCCTCAGGAAATAGGAACATAAAAAATCTAAGATTTTCTAATAAAAAAAAAAAAAAGAAAAAGTAAAAAAGAGAAACCACAGAAGAATGTAACCACTAGGTTACAGTAAAAAAAGGGGGGGATGTGTTTGTGCATCATTGTGCCAAACAACCTTTTCTTCGCCGTATAAAAAAGTGAAGTTGATAGTGCAAACGCCTCTGGGACGCAGGCATTGAAAAAAGTAATATTGTTGTTTGCAGGCCTCTCACAGCAGTCGTGAGGACAAAGAAGAAAATATTGCCAAAAAAAAAAAAAACCTTTTTTTTTAGACGGGCGATAGTGTTTAATAAGAGGTGTCTTGTGTCGACAATCAAGAGGGTGAAGCAGAAGCTTGTTTTCTTTTTACCGCACAATATGGGAATGTCAGTACGGGGGTGATTCTCGAAAAAGAAGAAATGGGGAACAAGAAGAAAAAGAAAAAAATCCCCAAAAATAAAGAAAGTTGAAAGTGTAAAAACCTCACCGGACACCGGACGTCGTACACAGCTTCTCCGCGGGTGTCCGGTGAAGGCTAAGATGACATGCTTACGTCACCTTGCAACAAGAAGAAAGCAGACGTTTCCATGGTACAAATTGTAAAAATTGAACCTATGACGTTTCTGGTTCACTATGTACATCAGCTTTTCTCTGAGAGCCATTTTTGTTGTGTCGACAATCGCCGAGTAATCTCACCAGGTGGGAGAATTCAGGTCTGTACTCAATGTTGGCCGAAGCCTTTGTACTACGGAAGGTATAGACATTTTTTTCCCCTTCTTTTTCTTTTTCTGGTGTGACTCACCCCAAAAATAAAGTGTCGGACTGGCTGAAGGGGGTTTACACTTTTTGCATTGGACACCTCGCTTTTTTTCTCGTGCGAGCTCCAAGCGGTTTCTGATAATTTGTTGGATTAGTGTAGCAGGCTAATACAGACGGTCTTAATACACTGTCATTTTTGACTTTTTTTTGTCTTTGGACAATATGGGGGATGTTGCATGAGTGCATCCGCTTCCGTCGAGGAGGAGAATAAGTAAAAAAAACTCAATTTGGGGGTTTTTTGTGTGTTTGAAAACGTTGTTTGCACTGAGTATAGTGTCACGCCCCTTCACCCCCCCGTTAAGGAATCTATCTATTGACAATGCAAATCAAGGCTGTCGTGGGGGGACTACACAAAATGCAACACAACCTTTCCAAACAAAAAAAAAAAACAAAAAAAATAAATAAAAATCCTATTTTGAATGATCTCCTCATGTTTTGTTCTTTTTTGAAAATCTGAGTAAATAATTGTTTTCCAGGTACCCCACAGAACAGTGAAGACCATATTTGGAATAAAAATAAGTTGAAAGTGCAAATTCACCGAACACTGTAGACGCACTGGCAGAAGAGGAAAAAAAAAATGCCAATATGCGCAAAGAATACACTGTTCGGGGGGGGGTTTTTTTTTTTTTTGAAAAAATGATGTATCATGGATGTACAAAGTACTTTTTTCCAGAAAGTAAAAAAAAGTAGAAAAACCCCAGTACTTGATACTTCAAGTACTTGACCCGTTTTTTTTTTTTTTTTTTACTTGATTACTTTTTTTTTGCATCAAGTACTTGATTCGGCAAAAAAAATGGAAAAGTACTTGAATAAATTCAAGTACTTTTCCATTTTTTTTACTTTTTTTGCCAATTCAAGTACTTGATGCAACAAAAAAAGTAATCAAGTACAAAAAAAGTGAAAGTACTTGAAGGAAAAAAAGTACTTGAAGCAAGAAAAAAATATTTTTTTCTTTTTTTTTTAAATCGATCAAGTACTTGAAGTACACCAAAAAAAGTGAAAAAAAGTAATCAAGTACTTTGTACATCCATGATGTATGATCTGAAAGAATATGAAATTGGAGAGGAAAAAAAAAACGGAGAAATCTTGGCAAGATAAGTTTCTCCGTGCTTCGTCACTTCAGAACAGAGGGATAATTGAAGAGAGTACAGTTAACTTTGGTTATATTTTTTCCTTTTTCCTTTTCCTTTTCTGAACAGCACAAAAGGATGGAAATAAAAGTGAAGTTGAACTGGGGGGAATGCACACGATCCCTCCGCACACCAGCGAATGGGACGCGGGGGAGCTTTGATGATTGCTCATATGTTAGCTGTGACGACGAGCCTTTGGATGACCCGCGCACACCTTTGCGGATGTAAGAGATCTTCTTAGAAAGGCCCTTGTGCGTTATTCGAGTCAACCGCGAGCAACGTATATAAATAAAAGAGAAGGTTGAAAAAAGTGCAAACGCCTCACCGTTCATCGGCAAACGTAGACACTGGAAATAAAAGAAAAAAAAAAGCATAAAAACGGAAAATACACACTTCATCAAGCGGAAACCACAAACCTTTTTTACTATATTTCTAAAAAAATGACCATTTTTTTTTTTTCGAACAACAATACCAAAAAAATCCACCCAAAATTCAAAAAAATTACTGCCTCGATGTCAATGCCTCAAGTGTCAACCGGATTGCTGATGTCAAATTGATGCGAGCCTCAGAGGAGCACTCACTGCTCTCGCCTTCCGAGCAGTAGAAGGCCATGTCGAGCTCGCAGTCGAAGCTCACGCTACGTGGGCTCTTGCAGGAGGACGCACAGTAGTAAGACCCCTTCAGCGAGGAGCGACGCTGCTCTCCGTAGCTCGAGCACGGCGACAGCAGGCCTGAGCTGTACACGTCCTCCGCACCCTCGTCCAGAGCGGACGTCATCTCACTCAACTTTCTGTTCATCTTCTTCACACGCGACATCACCCTCGCGCGACGTGCCTCACGCTCTTCAGCGCTCAATGCAGAGGCAACAGGGACGGTAGCCACGTTGGGTGTCATAGTGTTGTGTTGTGTTGTGGTTTTAGTATCTTATCTCAAAGAGACAAAAACCCGAATACTTGAATATCTGAAAGGGGGGGTTGGGGGGGAGAAAAAAAGGGGGGTTTTCAAAAGTCTGGCAGTCGGCCAGATTACCATGGGTATGATGTACATTTTGGGGGGAAAGTTGACTTTTTTTGAATTTCCATCGAATCAAAGAAGAGGACGTATGTTCTTCTTCTCACCCTTTTTTTTTGCACATTGTAAAGTGTGCATGAAAGCAAGAAAACGCATCTTTTTGCGTTGTTCTCTTCTCCCCCCTCCCCTCCCCTCTTCCCTTCCCACATACACACTGTAAAGCGTTGTTACCAAAAAAAAACGAAGTGCAAAACGCCTCACCGGATACTCCTCTGCGGGTTATCGAACCCCCAGAGAGCACTTCATTGACACATATTGGGGCCAAAAAAAAAAAAAAACTGTGCTATAATTACCCCCCTTATAGTTATCAGATACACACACACACACACACACACACACACCTCTGCAGACACTCGAAAACAAAACAAAAAAAAACCCCAAATGAGCATCTCCTTCTCCTTCTCCTTCTCCTTCTCCTTCTCCTTCTCCTTCTCCTTCTCCTTCTCCTTCTCCTTCTCCTTCTCCTTCTCCTTCTCCTTCTCCTTCTCCTTCTCCTTCTCCTTCTCCTTCTCCTTCTCCTTCTCCTTCTCCTTCTCCTTCTCCTTCTCCTTCTCCTTCTCCTTCTCCTTCTCCTTCTCCTTCTCCTTCTCCTTCTCCTTCTCCTTCTCCTTCTCCTTCTCCTTCTCCTTCTCCTTCATTAGACGCACTCATCCTCCAGCTCCGCAAGGACCCCTTTCAACTCTTTGATGATCTGCAGCGGTGCGCCGCTTGGCCGCCGTTCCAGAAGCCGCTGCGTCATGACGTCGAAGTACTGAAAGACCTTCACCTTCCCGAGGTAGTCCAGCTCTGTCATCGTCGTCCAGTTGGTGCCGCTTGGTCCTCCTCCTCCTCCGCTGGCACCACCACCCTGTTCGGGTCTGCTCTCCACAACACCACCAGATGCAACGTTTGGCGTTGGGACTGTAGTTTCCGTAGCTTCTACGTGAAGTGGCGGCTCTGTAGTATCAAGGTGCTGTGGTGGTTCAGCGTCATTCGCGTTGTCTTCAACCCTCCTTGCAATCGCCTCTAACAAAGCTGAGTCCGCAGACAACCTAGGCTGGCTCAGCTTCGCCATATTCATCTTCTCCACAGGGCTTGGTGGCAACGACACCACAGCCGGCTCGCTTTCAATACTAAGCCGCCTCTCTGGTTGCGGGCTAAACGGAAGCTCAGACTCTCTTTTCTCCTCTTCCACACTTTTTTTTGGACTTCTCGGGCTTCTTGGGGTTCTTGGGCTAGGCAACGGGGTGGTGTTTGCTTCCTCTATGGTGGTCTTTTCTGGTGCATCGGGTTTGATCACATTAAAATCAACACCAGCTGTACTGAGGACCTGAACAACCGCGTTGCACACTGCGCCAGGAAAGACGGAACCTTCTGCCGCAACCCCGCCGTCAAGACGGTACATCCGGAGCACCTCTTCGTGCAAAGGGCTTGCAAGGTATTCCTCACGGAACCGCGAGCAGAAGGTTTGGGTACACTCCAAGATGGAAAGCAACAGGACAGTCATTGTCTGTGGCGGTGCCCTCGCCTGCCCGACACCTTGCGCAGGGATGTGAATAAGACGCTCCTGCGACTCCTTCTCACCACCCGATATCGTCACATCCACCTCCCCTAAAGAGCTGTCCACCACATCATGCAATAACCCAGGCAAAGCGCTGAACAGCGGTTCCAACGTTTCGTACGCAAAAAACCGTACCATACAGATGGCGCAGGACACCCAACGAACCTTATCACGAAGGGGAAGCGGGGAAGTAAGCCGCGCTGCCCAAGGGAGGAAATAGTTGGGTTCTGCTGTAGCGATGACAGTGTGCCATGTGTTTGTGGAGGGTGTGTCGTCCTCTTCTGAATCGCTCGGTGTGAAGACACCAGACCCGCTCCTGAGCGAGGTCGCCAGCATGGCGGCCTCGATGGTGTCAGCCACGCCGCAGGAGGCAGCTTCCTCCATCAGGCCTGTCGCGAAGATGGCGTCGCGCTTCTCAACAGAGAACTCTGCGTGCACGCAGGCAAGACGCATCATCGCCCGAATGATGATAGGGTATGCAGGGGTGCCAAACAGCGTCCCGCTGGTGGCCTGCATCGCGCAGAGGATGCCTGCGGAGAGAGAGAGAGAGGTAGAGGTTGCAGAGAGTATACCCGGGTAAAAAATATTTTCGTCTTTTTCGATAAGGGAGAGTCCGAAGCCGCCGGCACTAAAGAAGAGTTGGTTTAAAAAAAATAAGGGGGAATAGTCGGGAGGGATTTGCCCTACCCTATTTTGAAAAAGTTCAGATTTGCCCTAAAATGGATAGGGTTTTGCGAATACTTCAGCCGATTTTTGGTCAATTCTTCTCATACCTTTCTTCCAAAGATCCTGCTCCGCTGTCGACGACGCCTCCGCACAGATGCTGAGGAATACACACCAATCTGGGTTGTCTGCTATGTCATGACTTCCTTCGAGGAGGACATGCACAGACGCTTTGTAGAGGGGTGTCTGCGAAAGCTCGACTTGACCACAGAGGGAAGGGATGCTGTCGACTGCGAGAACCGAGAACATGCCAGCCGCAAGCGATACTGCAGAAGGTGTCTGTATGTGCAGGGCTGCACTGTGCAGTACCTTGGCCGTCAGCGCGTTGTCCAAATCTGCCAGAAACTCTGCGCCCATCTCAAGAAGGGTCTGCACCAACACAGCCTTCTCGCTCCCCCCTGTAGTAAAGTGCGTCTCGGAGAGGAGTTGCTTACACACAGCAACGTGGGTATCACATCGTCGCAGCTTTGCTCGAACCTTTCTCCGATCCTCGTGCCGTCCGAGGCAGACCAATTCATATAGTTGACAGATTGCGACAACCGTTTCGTCGTGTGTTGCATCGTTTTTGAGTATCGCTGTGATGTTCTCTACATCAGTATACGAGAGGAGAAGCTGACGGAGTTTCGCTGCATTAATATGTTTACTGAGTTGCGAGGTTTTGTTGTGTTGACTTTGATTTGCAAAAAAATCAACAAAATCGGTTTGGCACAGCAGCGCGACCTCTGTCGTACACACTGCAGTGCGAAGAGAATGCACCGAAGTGGGATCATGCGCCAAACACTGCAGAAGCAACCCCGCAGCGCCCTCTGCGATCAATGCATTGCTCCTATGCGCCTTCCACAACGCTACAATCGTATGCACCCCACCTGCAAGCCACAACTCCGAAACCGCTTCCTTCCTCGCCTCCACCTCCACTCCAGGCAAGGACAACCTACACAAATTGAACGCAGCCTGAATCCCATACGGCGTCATCAACGCACGATTCGTCTCAGAAGAGAGAACATCAAAAATAGTGGAAAACCCGCAGGCATCAATAAATTGCCGTTCCCATCCTTCTGCTGCCTGAATCTTTACTGCAGATGAAGCGAAATTTCCTGCAGACCGATTTTGCCTTCTTGATGTAGATGCTAAAGTGTTGGTGAGACCTTCAGTTCCATCGATAGAGAGGAGGGTGGTGTTGGTAGCGTTTGGATCTCCGTCGGATTCGTCAAAGTCTGTTTCGAGTTGTACCAACAAATCTTCCACAGAGCTCTGCGGCAGTAGTGGGGTTACCTCCTTAAGCAGCGCAGTGAGCACTTCAGACTCAGGGAATTCGGAGTGGCAGGTTTGAAGGAATTTGAGGGTGTTTGCAGTGATGAGCTCATGCGAGGCGGCTTGGTTGTGGTTAGCTACAAAGCCAATGACACGGCTGAGGCAGTCGACAACTTCAATGCTGTTCTGGACTGATGTGATATCCAAGCTTTTGATCAGCTTTGGTGAAATAAAGGTCGAGCAGTCAGCAAACACAGAGGACAAATACAATTCCTTCGCCAACTCATCTCTGCGTGCGCTAGAAGCGTTTAGACAAAGCTCTGAAAAGATTTTTGCCACCATTACCCGAAATTTCGCGTTTTTTACAAAAAGTCGTCTCAGCATGAGCACCCCGCCTACCCCGGTTTCTTCTTGGCGGTAGCTCATGATTTCATCAATTTTGCAGCCTTCTGCGCAACGGCAGGTCAAATCGCTCATTAACGATGAAATTCGAGAGACGTATCCGTCGCTATCATCAGTAGGGTCACAATGAATTTCTAGAACATAGCCTATCTTTTCGAGAATCCATAGTACAGAGCATCCTAAGGACCGTTTAAAACGCGAGGGGTTGAACCGAGTTGAGCCAATAAAGCGGGAGGCATGCAGTTCGAGGGCAACGTGCATGATGCCGAGCTCTTCTGTGAAGCGTTCTTGGATGCGGGCTGACATGAGGGAGAGCGTGGAGGCGAGCTGCAACAGAAGCTGCGCTGTGTCTGGTGTCGTGGCATTGCAGAGGGAGGCTACCATGTGCCCGCAGAAATCATGCCCCTGGAGGGAGAGCGCTGCACTGCATACAGTATCCCCTGAGCTCACGCAAAGCTTGATGAGGGTTTCACAAAATCGCCCTATGGCTCGCTCATCAGTCAATCTCACCCCAATCTCCACCAACCTCTTAATAAAATGTTCCTGTACCGGAATCTCCTCTGGTTCTGGAACCGCAGCGGTACAATACACATCCCTCCGAATTTGGAGCAATCTTTTGCATATTTCCGTCATTTTTTGTGTAACGTTCACTGCAGACACCAGCTCCAATACTGACACCGCCTGTTTGTCTAAAACACACCATGGTGTCGCTTCCACGCGAGGTGTTGTAGGGTGTTCTGGTAAGTTAAGCGCTGTGCTTGCATTCCATAAATTCGCTTCGGCAAGAAATTTGATACTGGACGCTGAAGAGAGGGAAAAGATAGAGCGTACCACATTCAAATGTGAAGGGTCGGCAGAAGGATCTATGGTGTCTTCTGCAGGCAATGAGGCGCCTAGTAATAACACTGCTACTCCTCCCTGTGCAATAAGGCGGTCCAAGTCTAGCACCCTCCTCCGCGGTGTAGCTTCGCAAAGCAAGCGAAACAGCACCACAGCTGCACGTCCGAACAATTCCATATCACGCATCGTCGCAACAAGCTGCGCAACGTTCGCATCATTTAAACTCCGTTTTAACCCTGCAAGACCTTCAAGGGTGTAAGGCTTCGTCATTCTTGGGGGAGAAAAAAATCCCCCCCCCCCCCCCCGGGAGAATGGAGGAGTGGGTGTGTATTCTGTTTGGAGGGGTGGGGTGGGGTGGGAAAAAAAGTAGAGTTGAAACACATCAGACCTCCGTGAATACGCTTCCACTCATCAAGCCAGATGAACGGGGATCATTGCAAATCCTGTGTGATGTAGGGTCCGGTTCGGGTCCTCTGCCCGTTTCGCCGTGTGGGAGAGGCTATAAAAAAAAACCCCCCCGAAAACCTTGAAAGAGAGAGAGAGAGAGAGAGAGGTCCACATTATTTTTTTTTTGTCGCTGAGCACAACTATGTTGTGAGAAAGGCGATCTAGAAAAGGGTAGTCGGTTATACCCCCTTTTTTTTGTGTGTAAGTGAGTCGGGGTGGACCTGCCGTAAGTCGGAGAGAAAAGTCTTATTTCGATGGCTTCGTGTTATCTCTGATGGGTTGTTGTTGGTGTTTTTGCATGCAAATTGCTTTGTTAATTTAGGTACAAACAAATCAGAACGAGCACTACAGATAAACAACACGATCGGTGGGCAGCCTTGACGTTAGTGCATTTTTTGAGGAAATGATAATAATATCAAAAAGGAAAGCAATAAAATCAAAAATCGCCGGGAATCGTGCTTAGTCACCTTGATCACATTCGTTATCATCAGCTGCGCAAAAAAGACATACCTGAAACGATGCGCAATTTCAATCATCCTAAGCATGACTTTGTCTTGGTGGTTTCGCGCCTTTTCCCATATCTTTATTGCGTCTTCGAGGGGCGCGACGTGCAGCACTTTGTTCATTTGTGGGTTCATTGCGTGCTTCCATTGGTCCCACCCGAGGAGGAACACTTCATCCATCGCGAGCAAACGCTCCGCCCGCGTCATCTCGTTGAGGAGGAAGGGCTGCTTCTTTTTGGCACCCTTCTTCTTGCGTTTTGCCTCTTCTTCACGGCGACGGTCAGCCTCTTGCTGGAGGTGGTGAAGCAGACGCTTTGCGAGGTACTGCCGTGCCTGCGTCTGGCACGTCGTTGCTGCTTCGTTTTCACGAACGTGTTTAAGTCGTTTCAACAGCTCCTTCAAATCTCTCCGATGCGCTAGGTACCGTTTCCGTGCAAGCCACCCCCGGATGATGGCCTGCAAATACAACGCACTGCGTTCTCGTGTCGTCCGCACCGCCTCCGTCTTTCGGTAGTCACCAAGCTCCATCAACACCGCAACCTGTTGAAAGTCTTTGTCCACAATGCCCACATCATTCGTCCGCCCCCCAAGGCCAAGACCACAGAATAAATCCTCCTCCCGTTCGAGGCAGTCCGCAGCGCTGTCCTGAACACGGAGTACATTGCGACCACGCCAGTATTGCTCTGTGGCGGAGGTTATCATTGTTAAGGGGGAAGGGTGGTGGTGGTGGTGGGTGCAACGTTTGCGTTGAAGATATTAGATTAAAGGGTTAGGTTTTTGAGATGTATCGCCAAAAAAATGTGTATGGAGAAGTGGAAGTGGAAGAGAGAAAAAAAAAAAACTAGTTTTTCTTAAAATCTGTGAAGTGGAGAGGGTGTGGTGGTGGTGTTTGAAGGGTAAGAGCTTGGGTGGGGAATTGAAACCTGGAGGGGAGGGGAGGGGGGTACTTTAGTGCAAGAAACTTTTTGAAAGAAAAAAAAAAAGAAAGTTGACTTGAAATCAGGCCAAAAGCTAAATCGCCTCCTTTCTCCCGACATTTTTGAAAATGAGTTCCCCCCCTTTATTTGCACGAAGAAAAAGTACTGGTTCCCCCCCTTTATTTGCACGAAGGCCGCAGGCTACTTAGGGGGTAAGTTTGGTGACTAAAGTGACCGTAAAAAAAATATATGAAAAGATCGAGTGTCAAATCGTCGAAAAACAGCCTTTTTGGGATGGTTTGGAAAAAAAAAAAGCCGCCTGCGGCGGCACCAGGGCTCGCGCTAAAGTCCATCCCTCATCCCGGGATTTTTGGGGGTTTTGGTAGGAACGTTTTTTTTTTGCAGTACGGGGATTTCATTAAGAAACCAGAAGTTCTAATATTGTTGAGTAAGACCACCACATAGTGGACTTGCATATACATGTGACCCCGCCGTGGAATGCAATTGGCTCGGAAAGTCAAAAGAAAGAGGAGAAAAAAGAAAAGGAAAAAAAAAAAGTTGGTTACCGTGCGCCTGCGGCGCTGCCTGTTCCCTTCCAGTTTCTACAGGCAAACACTTGCCCCCTTTACCTTACACTGACGGGTTTTGACCAAAACCAAGAACTTGTCCATTTCGGCAAATTGACCCCACCACAGAACGGACGAATTCCGGAAATGCAAATGCCGGTGTTTTCGCGCATTTTCATGCAAGACGTCAGGATCAGGGAGAGAATCTGGTTGTGGGATTTACATTGGCCCTCTTTACCCACATGGATTTTGACCAAAACCAAAAAATTGGCCATTTCGGCAAAGTGACCCCACCACAGCGCGGACGGATTCCGGAAATTCCAATCGCGGTATGTTTTGGGGCTGAAAACCCACTGATTTTCAGGAGAAAAATTGCTTCCAAATCTCGGAATTTTCCGAATTTTCCTGAAAATGACCCTTGTTTACGAGTATGGGTTCATATTTTGCGAAAATTTAAGTCACTAAAATTTTGTCCATTTTTTCATATTGACCCCACCGCAGACTGGGTTGAGCTCAAAAATGCAAATATGGAGGCTTTTGGAGCCCAAAAACGTACCCCCAATTCCCCCCCTTTATTTGCTCCCTTTTTGGACATTTGGCCTCCCGGACCCCCCTATTTAGCTTTAGGCCTGCTTGAAATACAAAGCCCTCTGGTGACAGTGTACCTAACACAAAAAAAAAAAAGGGGGGGGGGTTTGTGAAATCAAATTTACGTTGTCTTCAAACAGAAAACGTGAAATGAGGGATGTGTCTCGCTTGTGCGCAACCCATCAAAAAAGAAAAAAAACGATGGACTTAGGGTGGGGTACCCTGTGACAAAAAACACGGGCAGATATATGACCAATTGAAGGGGAAAATTTAAAAGTGAAGTTATTGATGCAGGCACCTCCCCGCTGACCCACGATGCCAGCTGGATGAAAGCACAACTAAAGAAAGAAAAGAAAAGGGAGAGAAAACGCGCCGAGGCGCTGTTGCGGTTGGGAAATACGGATATTGAGTGAAGCAAACGAACCAGATGGAATGAAAAAAAGGGGGGGCTAAAACGATACTTCGTGAAATGCAACGATGGGGTACACTTTATTGGTAGATATGATCGAAAAAATAAAATAAAACAACAATGCACGCATTCTTAACAGAAACGCCTTTGTATGTGGAAAGCAAGGTTCAATTTGCACTTCGTTGCCTTGAAGGGATGCATGCAGGTACAGAAACAGCGCCCCACTAGAAACGGGAGGGGATATGTCATCACGTAAAGACGTCAAGAAGCCTCGTGTCCTGTCGGACAAGGCACGGGGGCATCTACTATTGCCGAGTTTGTTTGTGCGTAAAGTGTTCAATAAATATTCTGTGCTGATATTTTTATTACTACAATTACGCTCCCACTGACTACCTTGGCCGTGAAGAGGAAACCTCATTGAGGCCAAAAAAAAAATTTCTTTGGACAGATGGAAGTGTCTTGAGGACACAGCCATAACAATTTACAGGCATGCACCTTCCGTTGATTTTATTCCCTCTCGATGCTTGGTATGTTATAATTTTAAAAAAAAACGAACAATGGCAACAATAGCTGAGAGCAAGCCAACCCAAAAAAATAATAATTTGGACAAAAAAAATGCAAAAACATACAGAGGCAAAAACCGCTGTCCTTCCTCCACACATGGATGGAACTCTATGTGCCAGGAGCGTATAAAGACTTCAGTGGTACGATGCCAACAGTTTCCCTGTGGAGCTCTTGCAGCTCAATTCGAAGCGACATATTTCAAGTACAAAAAAAAAGAAAGCGTTCGAAAAACTTGAAAGATGAATGACGCATTTGTCTCTCGTCAAAATAAAGTAAAAAGGGAAAACCTTGTCAAAGACGTATAGCGTAACACCCATGTGGGGCGCAATTCCAGAATTCGGGGTTAGTTACCCTTCTGTGCCAGGGTAACAACTCCACGCCTGGTTTGTGCTGGGTCCGAACAAAGAAAAAAAAACCCCAAAACAAAGCAAAAAATAAATACAGAATCAAGCTTGCCAGAAAGAAAAAAAACAGACATGTTTTGTCATTTTTTTTTCTCTTTCGAAACAAGTTATCGCGGGTCATATGTCACTCGGAGTTATTTATTTTTACCAAAAAAATTTAAAAAAAAAAACAACACAACAAAAGAACCCCGTTTGACAGGGAACTCTGTCTGACACTCAACTGTTTTATCGCTAAGGCCATGAACACTAAAACAAACCCCCCTCTTTTTCCTTCTGATAAGTTGTTGTAAAGGGGGGCTAGGATAGCTGCGTTCTGCGCGCAAAGTTCCACTTTTCTCCCCCAAAATGATTAAAACGATATTTTTTTTAATACCGAAAGATGGAGCCATAACTCAGCAGTGTTTCCCAAAGCAAAAAAACCAAAAAAAAAAAATGGTTGAAACGTACTAAAACGCCGCTCGGTCGTGTTCATGCATGGGAAGGGTGGGCACGTGAGTGTTCCGTACCGTAAGAGAACGGAGGCGGTTCACAAACAGAAAGTGCAGCCAAACGCCTCGCCGTTCATCGGACGCATGGACCACCAAATAAAGAAAACGTCTAAGATGTGCCTCTCGTGCGCACACATCTTTCAAAAAAAAAAAATTGTTCGTGGCAATTTCATTGCTTCTGAAGTTGGAAGTGTTGTGTACAAACGTTCCGCTTTTGGTGATCATGGTTCATCTGATTCCCCGCCCCGGGATTCAACAGAAATATGCAGCTTCGCAAAGCGCATGATAACATGGCGCACGTGGCTGAAACACATTTCTGGACTTAAAATAAAAAACATAAAAACATAAAACAAATTCCCATCCCCCCACCCTACCGTAGCCAGCACATATAACACATTTTTTGTTGCGATTTTTTCTTGCCGTCTGTAATAGAAAGAAATTTTGGGCGAAGAACAAATGTAGAAGCGTCCTTACACGCACAGCGATATTCCAAGGAATTATCTACAATTGATGTTTCAAATCACATCTCGCAAAGAAAAAAAAAGAAAAAAAAGGAGATTTTTTTGTTATTGTAGCATCGACAATTGCCTATACACATTTTCTTTTCTTTGATAATTTGTTTAGTGTAGCTGCCATATAGACAGTCTTCACATATTTTTTTTTTGTGTCGACAATCACCTGCAAGGATCTGCACTCACTGTAAAAAAACTTCCTTTTTTTTACATAAAGTAACGAGACTGCGCCCGGTTTGTGGTATCCGTGTAGTCAAGGATATCCCAGCCATCGTCCTCAGCTGTGTTCTCCTTGACAGCACGGCAGGCGACTTGGGTGTGGTTGTCCATGGACCGGAGCATCTTCTTCTGCAGACGACAGGCGAGCATGTCTTTCCTGGTGATGATACCCACGACAAAGCCATACTCATTTACCACGGGCAGATGACGAATACCCATGGAGGTGAACATTTGGAAAACGGTGGTAACAGCAATGCTTGGCAACGAGGTGATCGTCGATGTGTCGGCGAAGGCCATGAGGTCGAGCTCGAGGTCCTCCTTCAGACGTGTCGCGTCACATGCTGTCCCATCCGCTGCCCGAGGTGCCGTCACACACGCCGGAATCTTCTCATTTGCCACAAACTTCCTCTCAGCCAGACGCTCCAAATAGTCCCATTCTGGCCGCAAATCCCCTGAAAAGACGCCACCGTACTCACTGCTTTGGCACTCCTCGACGTGAAACAGCAAAGTATGCAGCTGCTGTCTGCTCAGCATCCCTAAGTACCTCAAACGGCCGTTCTCCTCATCCGACACAACAGGGAAGCCTTGGTGGCTGCAACCCTTCAGCAAACTGATGATGTTCCCGACAGACTCCCTCTCACGCAGGCAGGCGACCTTTTGGGTGGCGATGTCCAGTGCACCTGAGTGGAATGGTTTGGGATACAAGAGCGAGGGGGGGTATAGTGTGTAAAGAAGAAGAGGAAGGGGAAATAAAAGGCATACGGAAACACTGCATATTGCTCGCAGAAAGGTCTTCGATGTTACCAGGGTCGAGGAAGGGCACGCAGCGGAGCTGTGTTTGTTGCGTTTTTCATATTTTCCTTTTTTTTTAAATCTTTACAACCTGATACAAAGCTCTGTACGCAAATGCCTCGAGAAATTTATGCAAGATGAACCTCAAGCTTCCTTCCAACCCAATAAATGAAAGCTACTCTGTGTCTCTTTGTTGCTGTTCGTTTTGTTGCATTGAAACATCTACACTATTATCCCTACAAATAAAAACAATAAAAGTGTACCCCACACCCCACCCCCCACCACAGCAGAGAATAAGGTAGGGGGGGCCGGGGACCGGGGACCGGGGACCGGGTTATTCTCAGCCGGACTGGGACACAATATGTAGAAAACAGTGGTGAAAACGCCCGAAAGTGGGAGGGGACCCGGGCGCGGGAGGGTGGGGGACCGGGACCGGGACCAGGACCAGGTACTGGTCCCGGTCCCTGGTCCCGGTCCTGGTACTGGTCCCGGTCCCGGTCCCTGGTACTGGTCCTGGTCCAGGACCAGTACCAGACCAGGACTGGGACCGGGACCAGGACCGGGACCAGGACCGGGACCGGGACCAGTACCAGGACCGGGACCAGTACCAGGACTGGGACCGGGACCAGTACCAGGACTGGGACCAGGACCAGGGACCGGGACCGGGACCGGGACCGGGACCGGGACCGGGACCGGGACCGGGACCGGGACCAGTACCAGGGACAGGGACCGGGACCAGTACCAGGGACCGGGACAGGGACCGGGACCGGGACCGGGGAGCGGGGACCGGGGACCGGGCTTATTCTCTGCTGTGCCCCCCACCCCCTACTCTCTCTCTGCTTCCAACCCTCCCCCCCAACCCACAGAAATTTCGCTAACTTTTTTTCGCCGTGCTCTCTTATTACCCCCCCTTTCACATACCTCTAGCAATCCATGGTAAAGTGAATGCCCAAACTTATCGGCAAACATCTTGCTGACCATGACGCTGACCATGATGGGGAGGAGGCATCGCTTTTCCGAGGTGAGCTCGATCATGATGACTGCGAGCGACACAGTGAGACGGGAGACCCCTGCGAAGTAGCCAGCTGCGCCTATGATCGCGTACACCCCATCGTGCTGGGTGTCATCAATGTACTGTGTGATCAGACGTCCATACAGCCTACCAATCCCTCCCCCGGTGATAAGCATTGGGATGACAATACCGCTGGAAATCATCATTCCGCAGGAAAAGCATGAAAAAATGAAGTATATTGCAACAAATGTGATTAAACTCGCCAAATCCATGCTGTCATGTTTACGGAATAGAAGCTTGATAACGGTTTCCCCTGGATTCCAGAACAGCGACGCGGACGCAGAAAACTGGTTTTCCTCCTTGCACGGTGCGGTGATGAACATATGGGATGCGTTGTGCACTCTGCTGCTCTCCTCGGTGGTTTCGTTAGACCAGGTGGGCACGTCTTCGCATTGCATCATTAACGGCATCGCGTATGCCACAGAAAGATAGATTGTCAACGTCACCAACGGCTCCATCATTTTATACATCTTCGGTGCAGTCAACCTCTTCCTCGCAATAAAGAGATTCACCTTGGTAAAAACTACTGCAAAAATCGAGCATGTCAACCCAATTACAGCAGCACTAACCAAATCTCTTGCATACATATACCGGTCCGCCTCTGTTAGGAACAGAATGGTTGCTTCGTCAAGAAGGCCTCCAAACGCTGTTTCATGGCGTAGACCCCAGCCTTCAAATTGAGAGGCCAAAACACCGAACACAAAGCACCCTGTTAAAGAGGCGGCAAAGATGAGTGGTGTGAGTGCAGCGTGCCAATGTGTGGCAACTTCTTCAAAGACGAAGAGGAGTCCGCCAATAGGCGCACCAAAAGCAACAGCAACCCCAGCAGCAGCACCTCCCGTAATCGCATCCAAGTGATCTCTTGGATTCCGAATGCTCGAAAAAAATGTGTTCAAAGAGAAATTCAATGATTTGCTCCTTCCCGACCCAATCCCTGCACCCAAAATCGCGCCGATATGAATCATCGGACCTTCAGGGCCAACTGGAAGCCCAGAACTCACCGCGCAAATACAGGATAAAGACTTCGCGGCAAGGGTACGAATGTTGAACACCTTTTCAAAGAAAACCCCGTTGAGATACGCCATCACGTCGGTCACTCCAGACCCACCCGCAGGGGGCTGCCATTTCACCAAAAGCATCGAAATGACGACAAGAACCACACCCGAAAAAACCCACTCCATAAAGGCAATGGTGTAATGCCCGGCAGACGACTTCCCTGCCTTATCATTCGACACTGCATCAGCAACACGGTCCGAAAGCCAATCCTTTCTATGATCCGAAAAGAAGGCAATACTCTGAAACATCACCAACCCCACAATCCCCATCACCATTCCTATTATTATGAACACAACCCCTTTCTTCCATTGATTTTTCTTCGGCAGTTTTGACGCAAGGTAGTTCCGGTATACTATACTATGTGGGTGGCGGGTCTCAATGGATTCGTTGGTACTGCACATCTTTTTCATTTCCTTTGCGGTAAATGTGTGGTGGCAGTGTTGTATGGCGGGGCGCACTGCGCGGCCTTGAATGATTTCTCCGTTTTCGTATTCGCCCCAAACCGATTGGGGGAGTGGGTTGGTGTAGAGCATGCGCTCCCTATTAGGGTTGTGGCAACTCAATGTGTCGGTTGTCTGCACATCCACATCCTCATCACGGCGTAGATCCGTCACAAAACACGTCTCCCCGTCCGTACCCGCACACGGCTCCTCCCTCGACCTCTCATCGCTTTCACTCACATTCTGCACAACCGCGGCAGATGACGTTGCAACCGGCATCCCACTCTTTTCTGAAGTACACTCAGAGTCTTGGTTGGACATTGAAAAATGGAAAGAAAAAGATTTAAAAATGAAACTAAGAAGTGTGTGTGTGTCCAATTCCTTTTCACATCGTCTGTTGTGCGGGGGGGATGGAAGTGCGACAAAAACGCTAGGGTGTGATAAAAAGCACTGCAAATCGGGGAGGAAAAGTTGCTGGGCTGGAGTACAACGTTGTCCGTCACAGCCTTTTTGGATTCCGCATAATCCAGAAGGGTCAAAGATTTGATTATCCTCGCTGATTGCGTGGGAGACGGCCCGCGGTGGCAATCTACTCTTGAACAGCAGATCCACATTGACGAAGAACTCTTGTTACAGGAGGGTTGTGACTCTACAGAGTCTGAAGGAAGGTTTGACACTGGTGTGGCCGACGACCCCAAAAATAGTACAAAATAGCACAAAAAAATAGCACTTTCAGCCACACCATTTATGAGAAAATATCTGGGTGGGTTATGGGGCTGGGGATACATTGAGTCGTTCTAACCTATTGAGGGGGGGGCGCGTCTAGTGTGTGTTTTTTTTGTGGAAAAAAAGAAAAAATTGTGAAGATGAATGTGCCTCTCGTGCACACAAATCTTTTGAAAGTTGAAGTCCGGAGGACGTGGAAAAGAGAAAAATGCACATAATTTCATACTTTTCTACAAACAGAAAAAAAGGTCTTCTGAAAGAGAATTTGTTGACTGGAACGTTCAGCAAAAGGCAGCTATGGTTTGTTCTAAAAAAAGAGAGAATCTGGCGAAGATCAACAGCCTCAGGTGTACTTACGCCACCTGGCCAAAACAAAACGGTGCCAATACGAACGAAACCAAAACGTTTGGTTAGCCACACGTTTTTCACAAAAAAAGCACAGACATGGAAGGGAGGAGGCCATACAACCTCGGTATGTATCTTAAGAAAAATGAAGTTGGGAGGGATAAGAGAAAGATGAACCTAAGCTCTGCTTAGTCAACCTTGATCACTAAATGGCGTGCAGACACCTCAGGGTGCAGGCAAAGAAAACATGCAAGATGAATGTGCCTCTCATGCATTTGTCCCTTTTTAAAAAAAAACATTGCAGTTACCATTCAAAGCAAATATCCACGAATCATTGAGAAAATTTGACAAATAAAGGTAGTTGCTGATACAGACACTTCCGACTGACCCACTTACACAATGCCAGCCAGGATGAAAGCACAAAAAAAAAAGGGGGGTGAAATCAAGGGTTCTCCCCCCCGTGGGTCTCTCTATATCTTCCCCACCCCCACCTACCCACCCCCATCCCACCCATCACCCTATGCACTTTTCTCACCCTCTCATTTGCCTCGATGAAGGCAACCCTTGTCTAAATGGAAAGAAGAAAAAAAAAACATGATTTTTTTTTTGTAACAAAACCCGGGTAGTTCTATAAAATGGAGCAAAAAAAAATACTCCCAAAAAGAGACCAACAATGGCTGCCACCTCTTGAATTACCCACTCTGAGCGGTTATTAACCACCCCACCCCCACCACCATCCTACCCTTTAAAGCCCCACAAAAGACTACATTTCTTTTAAGGGGTGGTAGGCTTGCTTGCCGTTCATCGTGTTGGGACTGCTCATGCCTACTAGGACCTCTGATCCATAGAGAAGGTCGTTCTCTGCTGGAAGCTGGCTGTGTGCACTGCCTTGTGGTGAGAGTGTATGAGGGTCTTGCACACTGTACTGGTGCATGATGCTGTTGAAGTTCATGGGGGCACTACGGCTTTCGTGGGTGAGCTTTTCGTGCTGGAAGGTGACGACACGCTCCTGGACCACTTCGTTGTTCTGTACGGGGTCACGCTGTGCCTCCTCGAGTTGTTGTTGCTGCTGTTCTGCAGCCAGCTTCTGCTCCTTATTCTTTTGGTTCACCTTTCTTGCCAAATAGAAGCATACCCAGCATATTATCACTACGGCCGCAACAATCGCGATGAGGATCCACCAATTAAAATCACTGTCATCATCGGTGTCCTCCACCGTGCCACCTGGGGTTGGAGCTGGGGTAGGTATCTGGGTTATGGGAATTGGTGTGGTGGAGAGGTAGACTGAAATGTCGTTGGCGAGCGGCTCATTGGTCGCGGAAAGAATCAACCCCATGGCCTGTCGTGGGTTGCTCAGATCGTCAAAGACAGAGGAGGGGAGGGTTGCACGGTTCGACCCATTCGCCGCAAAACAGTACTTCGTGACCACCTCGCAGTTCACCCCACCATCATTGAGCACAACCGAGAAGGAGGTTGCCCCATTATGATTGGTTTCCTTACTAGGAAGCACATAAGCGTAGGCGGACAACAGACCGGTAGGTTGGATGAGAAAATATCCATTCGTCGTAACCATCACCTGACTCGGGGAGAGCACCGGGAGGGTCGAGGTGATCACCTTAGGTTCTTCCAAATCCGCCTTCTCTGCGGCAGCAAGGGTAGCGCTGGTGCAGTCTGGCTCGAGGTTATCTGTACCAAAGGGGAACCACGTTTCATTGGTTGGACCGACCCCATAGCGTGACGTATTGAGCTGAATGAAGAGACCGTGAACGTCAGAACGGAATGGGGTGCAAAGGTTGATGGTATAGGTAGACCGTTGTATTTGCAGAAGGTTTCCAATATTGGCGAAGGTCTCCGATAGGTCGGACAAACCGATTTTGAAGTATCGTGTCGGGTCTCCTGTTACGGCTAGGGCATAGTCTTTGTCAATTTCGTCGTCAGAGACGTCTACATAGAATATCGTTGTGTCGTTGTTTTTGAGACGAAAGTTCTTTGCCAGCTGTATGCTCGTTGTTTTGTCAAACCGTCTTGCAGTATCATCCCCATCTGAGAACACCACCAAACTCTTTTGTGGTGTCACCTCAGCATAGACCCCATTCTCCGTCACCCCATAGCTCATACTCTCTGCAGCGCTTAGTGTCACCGACACTACTTTACTCAATGCACCGTATAAATTGGTGCTCTGAGCGTCCCCAGGAGATTTAGGCAGTTGATTTGCGACAGTCGCCTTTAACAAATCCTTTTCATCAGAAAAAGACGGCTGCAAAGCAATAACCTCATCCGAACCGTCAAAAGTGAAGATACCCACCTTCGGAGGAGACGCAGAGGATTGGGTTGGGTCCGGAAAAAGCGCGTCCAAAAACTGTGCCAACGAGGTTTTGACATATTCCATTTTGGTGTCAATCACAGAGGCAGATTGATCCAATGCTACAGAAACCATCTGCTGCGCAGCGCTGCCTGCATTAGGACTTACCAAGACTGCACCCTCTGGTTGGGTGTTGTCGACCACACGGTCATCCACTTTAAGCACGAAATCTAATGTAGTCAACCCTGGTACAATGATATCTTTGCAGGTATCTCTCACGACAACAGCCTTTCGTACGTTCACTCCGGTGACGCTGGCGGGGTTCTCCTTCTTTTCAATGGCGAGGCAGTTGTTTTGTGTTACGCACACACCGGGTGACCCCATGCAGACTAAGGCGGGATCTTCGCAGAAAACGGAGTTGGCTGCAGGGCAGAGGAGTGGGTTGAGCCTGCAGCCGCGTCTGCTGGCGAAGGCGAGGGTGACGTTGGAGTAGCCGGCAGGGGGCACGGCACCTACCACACCTGTTGCGTTCTGTGCAAGGCTTGCTTGAAGAAGGTCGCTTTGGGTTAACATCGCAGCACCGCTCTGCAAACCAGCATTGTTCGTGCACATCACATCCACCGTTGCAGTCTGGCCAGTCACAGCACTCCGATACTGTGTACGAATGCCTCTCTCCCCTGCAGGCAAAAGCTCCTCTGGGCCGGATATGATTTCAGTGTATGTGTCAACACACGATCCGTCGCTTGCGTGAATCGCAAGATACGCATCCACAGCACACCCAAGCAAGGTGGTAGGAACAGTTTCGTGCACCACAGTCTTCCCAGCAAATTTCTCTGGGACGCATGGTGACAGAGACCAAATGAAAGGGGAGGTGGCGACGTTGTCGGTCGCATCGGAGGTGAGGTTGGTACTGTCGGACTCACGGAAGAAGACGTCGGGTTGGATCGCAGCACCACTGAGGCCTTCGAGGTTGAGCTCTTGACTGATATAGCACGACACGTTCTGTGCGTTCACTGAAGACCCGACAGACAACACAACGAAAGCAGCGTGAAAGACCCCACGCATGGTTTCCTAATAGGGAGGGGAGGAGCTAATGGTGTAGTTGGTGTACAGTCAGTTCTGACCGACCTGGGTGGGGGTGGTGCATGTCAGTGAGGGAATAAAAAAAGAAGCTTGAAAATGGCAGTTGGTCCCTTTGGGTGCAACCGAGAGTCGGAGGATGTGTTCACATAGTGGCATAGAGGACTAACGTCTCTAACCTAAAACTAGAAGAACCTCAGCCAAGGTGTCAGTAGTCATATGCTTGTTTCAAGGATTAAGCCATACGTCTCAGAGTAAATGGAATTAACTGACCGAGTTGTTCACCATGATGTCGTGGTGGACAATCATCAGAGAGAAATGGTAGCTATTGCATAACAGACACCTCCAATTGGCGCGTATAATGCCAGCCATCCGGATGAAAGCATAAGTACTCTGCGGATAAAGTAAAAAAATCATCGGAGATGGGGGATGGGGGAGCGACTTTTTAGTGTTTTTGATTATTTTTTCGTTTTTTTTTTTGTGTCTGTTTTATTGCATTTTGTGTGTGTGTGTGTGTGTTTTTAACCCTTTATGGACCAAGAGGATATATATATCCACGAAAATGCTTAACATGGCTTCTACTCGGACTTTTTCAGCGATTTTTTTTTTAGTGGAAAGATTTGATGTGAAATCTTTCCAAAGAAGCAAGATTCAATTTATTTTGACACTCTCATACACTGTCACCAAATCGAGGCATTTCCAAATTTTCGACTTTTTCGGGTATATTTTGGGAATAATGAACTACTCTGGCGAGCTTGAGTCATCAGAGGATTCAAACTTTGGTGTGAAGGGAACCATTTTGTACGGTTTTCAGAACAAAACTAAAATAATGGAAAATATCTGCGACCGGGCAAAGTAACACTCGTCGTAGCAGTTCCTGACCCTGAACTGGCTGTGCCTCTTCTCCGTGTATTTATTGCCCTTTGTCTTTTGGGGGACATTGTACAAAAGAAGCTGTATCAACACAGTCAAGGTACAGAGACACTGGCAGGAGGGTGTTGGTCGACAACTTCTTCTTGCTTGGGAAACAGGCGGCTAAAAGCAGATTACATGTGCGGGGGATGCGGCGTTCAACACCAGGCCAAGTTGGCCAAAAGCCCCAAAAGCCCCAACTTTTGTACTGTCCAACCTCTGTACAATTACGGTATATTTAGCTGGTTGGTACCTTCTCTCCATGCAGTGAGACATTATCTACTAGGACTTTTTGATCGATTTTTCTTTCTTTTGAAAGATTTTGAACCGATCTTTCAAATAAAGCCATTTTCGAATACCGAAAAAACAGGTGCGCAGCCGTAATAATTTTTTTCTTCAAAATTTTCAGGAAAAAATATCAGCTCTCCTCAATTTTCCATTTTCCATTTTTCTCATTTTATTTCGATTTCTGCTCCATTTGAAAGATCTGCTCAAAATCTTTCAATTGCGGCCAGGTACGATCAAAAATATGCATCGGATCTCATTTTACCTATGTGAGAGACAATCATAGCAAAACGCAAAATACGGCCGTGGTCCATAAAGGGTTAAATGTTTTTTTTTTTTGTAGGGGCGGGGAGTTTTGTTTTACTTTGTTTCTTTTGAGAGTGTATCGTCTGAACTGCAAACCGCAGGGGGGAAGTTTGTGAACAACTATTGCAAAACGGAAAGGGGGCGCTTTTGCTCTGTTCCTCCCCACAAAAACAAAATCACAGTTGCAAAAAAGAAAACCTGAAGCAGACCACACATCTTTTACAAAGAACAGTTGCTGGTCTGCTGTGCCCTATAATTCATATAGGTAAAAAGGGGTTGTTAATACAGAAAGCAAAAAGAGTAGTCGGAAAAAAAAAAAGATGTCTGTCGCACAACATCCTTAACAGTGTTAGATGAAAAACGTAAACATGATTCATCCTCTCTGTGCGTAGCCACTTTTAAAAAAGAGAGATGCCGTGCAAACACCTCACCGTTCATCGGCGGACGTATGTACTAGAAAAAAGGGGGTTTTTAAATGAAAGTTTCTTTTTTTTTGATAAATTGTTGGAGTAGTGTAGTTGCCTCGGTTGTGTTGCCACAGTTGTAGCAATCTCCACTGTCTGTTTTTTTTTTTGCGTGGGGTTAAGGGGGAATTCAGTTCGTGCTTCGCGTGTAGTATGCTCTCCCTCCCTCCTCCCTCCCTCCTTGTGTTTCTCCGATTCCCCGTACGTAAACAAAAAAAGAAAAATTTTACTCCGTGGGTTAACCTTGTTTGAAGTGGTGCGGAGCCCAAAAGTCAGGCCACCAACAAGGACTCAAATCCTCACACGAGATGAGATGTGTGCCGTCTGGGTTTTGTTTTTTTTTGGGGGGAGGAAAGATAATTTGTAAGATGAATGCCTCCAATGCAACACACATCTAAAAAAAGGACGGCGATATTGTTCCCTGACTTTCACACATTTCTCACCCTCCCCGCCCACCCCGAAAAGGCTAGCACCTGTACATTAGATTCATATACTTTCAGTTCACAGAATTGAAAGTATTTGAGAGGGTCAACGCATGCACCCTTTCTTGCCTGGACAAAAAAAAAATACCCATATCCTCCAATTTAATGCCTTTTTGTTTACAAACGCAACGTCCCTTTTAAAGCGTCGACTCCCTTCTTCCCCGCCCTTTCCCCCATATTTTTTTTTTTCGAAAGAAAAACCCAGAAAATATTTTAAAACCCCCCCTTTAAAACCACCCTCACCACTCTCTCCCCCTTCCCCCTCTCACCAGGCAACGATATTCATCGTCATATTATCCGTCCCACTCAGCGCTTCTGAATCCTCTGCGAGGATTTTATTGAAGAGAGCTGTTGCGTTGGGGAGAAGATCTGCCTCTGAGGTTCCACCAGAGAGCACTTGCGCCACTGCTTGGTCTGAATCCAACGAACCCCATATACCATCACACGCTTGCACAATGAACATATCCTCCGAAGACCGTTCTGTAACAGTCACATCACAAATACAGGTAATTGCCTGAGCCTCTGCAGATAATGACGCCTTTTTGAACTCAAAATCGCCGAATGCCCGACTCACATTGAGCATCCCCTCAATCCGTCCATTTATCAAACTCGACCCGCTTTTTTCAATCCGGAGGGTCTCTTCCTCCATTTCTGGGGAGTGGTCGGTGGAGAGGGGGATGGCTTTGGAGGCCCTGCATAGCACAGCTCGGCAGTCCCCGGTATTCGCACAGTAGATGTGGGTGGCGTCGATAATGACCACACTGCAGGTAGACCCGGTGGTGGTAGTACGGTCTTCTGCAGCGATGCGTAGCTTTGCATCGGTGTCTGCGAAGGCCT
The DNA here is from genome assembly GCA_964035575.1 of Rhynchopus sp. YZ270_cl-10. Taxonomy (NCBI): domain Eukaryota; phylum Euglenozoa; class Diplonemea; order Diplonemida; family Diplonemidae; genus Rhynchopus; species Rhynchopus sp. YZ270_cl-10. The sequence goes on along the minus strand of OZ037895.1, from coordinate 887,119 downwards.
GCTTTAGGTTGTCTGAGGAAAGGCTTGGCAATGCTTCAACAGCGTTGTGGAGATGCTCCTCTAGGTATCGAGCCACTTCGCTGCCTCCATGCCCGTCGTAGGTTCCAATGAAGAGAGCTGGACCATTTGCCGTTTGTATTTGTCGTATCACAGAGGAATCTTCGTTAGATACCCGCCACCCCTGCATGCTTGCCGTAACAGCATGCGCTCCGATGCACTTTGCCTCCACATTCCCCCCTTCCACCTCGGTATTAGCCTCCTTCAAATAGCTTCCCCTCTCCAGACTCGTTTTTATGTTCGCAATCTCCTTCTTCCGGTTCCGCTCTACGCCCTTATCAGAGGCAAGGAAGTTTTTGAAGCCGCCCGGTTTTCTACTCCGAGGGCTGAGTTGGTTGTCTCCCATTGAGGAATGCTTGCGGAATTATGAAAGGTGGGGGGAGAAGGAGGGGGAGGAAGGGGGAGGGAGGGAGTAAGGGTAAAAGAAAGACACGAAAAAGAGGAAAGGGAAAGAGTGTGTGTTGTGTGTGTGTGTGTGGCTTTGTGTTTGGTGAGTAAGCCTGAAGGTGGTGTGGGTGTGGGTAGTTGTTAAAAATCGTAAGACGACCCGCTGTGCAACATGCAGGCAGTGTGTTCGCCGTGCACCTCTGATGTGTTGTACTGCTACAGCCACCCCTTTGTCACAGAGGTTGTGTGAACCGTCACTTTTTGATCGGTTGTTTACCAGGATCAACTGTGTGGTATTGCACGAAGGGGTGTCTTGGGATGTCATTTCCAACCGGGGTTCGGAATTTTGGAAGAAATAGCTATTTATTCGTCTGAGGAAATATTCACTTTTCCTCACACGAGTGTACCTTTCAGAAACGAGTGGCATTTTACCCCACGAGCGAAGCGAGTGGGGTAATAGACTTTATCTCACGAGCGAAGCGAGTGGGATAAAGTCAGCCACGAGTTTCTGAAAGGGCACGAGTGGAGGGAAAGTGAATATTTCACCAGAATATAATAGTTTTCTCAACTGAAGGAAAAGTAGCTCTAAGCAAACCCCGTGGAAGAAGTGTGGGGTGAATATGCAGAAAAAAAAGACGATTTTTTGGTGGGAATATTTTTCACAGAAAATCGAATTTCACTATTAAGATTGGCTCTGCTCGACACCCAGTAAGGCTACTATGGGCCCCATGGGACATTTTGGCCCGAATACCAGGCCGTATTTTCAAAAGATTGATAATCCCAGAATATGGTATAGCCCTGTGGTACCAAATTTTTGGCCGAAAAATGGACCAAAAAATGGTCATGTTGGTCACGGTGACAAAATGTGAAGCAGATATATCAAAATGACCCACTCTCCCACCCAATTTTTTTTTCGACCCCCCCCTCTACTTTTCCTCACACCAAAAAAAGCCTCACACATAGGCTTTTTTCTACACAAACCCCAGCCAAAAATTATTGCTACTTTTCCAAATTGCGTGAGGAAAAGTGGCTATGTGTGAGGAAAAGTGAATTTATCCTCACACTTCTTCCACGGGGTTTGCTCAGAGCTACTTTTCCTCAGTTGAGAAAAAAAAATTGGTTTGTGGGGTTGGTTGTGTGGGGGGAGACCCAAATTGTGGTATCTCTTTCACCTTTGGAGTGGGAGAAAGGGGAGATCCATCACACAAAAAGAAGGTTTTTTTTTTCAATAAAGGCACGAATGAGAGAAATGAAGGCAAAAAAAAATCCCTCCGAAAAACAGAAATGGGAAGGGTATTTCTGTTCTGGAGTTGTTTTTTGTTGTCACTCCCCTCTCCTATCCCCTCCACGCTGAGAATGAAAAAAAAATAAAGAACAAAAAACTAAGGGCACACTTTCTCTGTGCTGAGGAGCACAGTCCTTGGACAAGGAAATGAGCCCCATCCCCCATCTTAGCGGAGAAAGTACCGCCAGTATGCTCATATAAAAAAAAACGCACCAAAAAAAAAAAGTGAAGTTATTGATGCAGGCACCTCCGACTGACCCACAAAAAAAAAATGAAGAGAAGTTGAAAGCGCAAAAACACCTCACCAGACACTGGTGGACACAGGCACTGGTTCTCCGCAGGTTATCGAACCCCCCGGAGAGCATTTCATTGACACCAAAAAAGAAAAATATAAAATATCCATAATACGGTGCACACTGCGGTTTACCGTTATGTACGCGGTCAGTGAGGATGATCATTGGCTTCACTTTGGGAAAAAAATATGGTAGCCAGAAATTCACTTTTTTTTGAATAAGAGGCCCTTCAACCGTGAGGCACCGTCTGTAGAGAGACGCTTCTTAGCTGCCGCAGCCTTATCGTCAGACACCACTTCAAGCATGCCCTGTAGTGTTTGCGTGTTTGTTGTTACCGCAAAGATAAAAAAGAGAAGTTGAAAGTGCAAATGCCTCACCGTTCATCGACACTAAAAAATGTTGACCGTACAATGCCCAGATGTACTTTTGTGCTTCACATATTACCGAAACAATTGGTAAAACTAAGATGCATTTTAGAAAAAGTGCCAACTTTTTGCACAAAACCCCAAAAAGCTACGCCCTTCACCACAACATGCATTCTGCTCCCCCCACCCTCCCCCAAACCCCTCTCCTACATACCATATACGGGTTGTACCCAGGCGGGTCCACCTCCATGACCTCGTCAATCTCATCCGCTGCAGGCTCGACCGCCACCACATCTGCAGTGGCAGTCTGCTCTTCCGGTGTGGACGGAGCTTGGGCTGGACGAGGTGAGCCGTCTGCTGCCTCTTGCGCAAGACGCTTTGGCTCTGGGATGAGGGGGTCTTCAAGGGCACGCTTGTTGGAGGGAATGGGTTCTGTCTCTTTCGGTTTCACTTCTGTAACTGTAGAGAGGAATGGGACGGGGCGTTTTGGAGCAATAGGGGTTGCTGCGGATGCTGGTGGTGGTGCTGCCGCTGGAGCAGCAACTGGAGCAGATGCACTCTTCGGAGCGGCGCCAAAGTTGAGTTTTGTCTGCACCAGAGCAGACCCTCCCTTCGGCTTCGGCTTCCCCTTAACCGCCTTGAGAAGCGGTGGTGCGATTCCCTGGCGTTGAAATTCCTGTTTTTTTCCAGACCATTCTGTGATTTGGTCCTCCAATCCTTGCATATTGAGGGTCGCACCTACTACAGACATCTTCTTCTTAAGGAGCGGCCATAAGTGGTCGTCGCAGGTTCCTCTGGCAAGGATGTAGCGGATGGTGCAGACCTCCTTCTGGCCGATTCTGTGTACACGGTCTTCGGCTTGGATGAGGTCGCCTGGTGTCCAGCAGAGCTCCGCGAAGATGACGTTGCAGCTTCTGTGCAGGGTGAGGCCGGCACCGCAGGCGGCGATGGAGAGAATGGCGTATTTGCAGGAGGGGGTGTTTTGGAAGTAGTCGGCACGCTTCTTGCGCACCTCGGAGTTGCTGACCTGGCCGTCGATGCGGATGTGGTCCCACATGCCGTCCTTGCGTACGGCGTCTGCGTCTTCGTTGTGTTCGTCGCATAGTCCTTGGACGCAGGTCTCCAAGGCGTTCAGCATGTCCAGGTGGTATGCGAACAGGAGAATCTTCTCGCCATTGGCGCAGTGTTGTGCGACGTATTCGCAAACAGGTGTGCGCTTTGCCTTAGCGGTGGCGTTGTAGAGATGGATGATCTGCGTCTTGTTCAGCTTTGACTTCCCGCTGGCCGCGGTGGTTGCCATGATGTCTTCGTCAAGTGCTACCTCATCCAACGACCGGAACCGGTCCTTCAACTTGAACACAGCATTCTCCATCTCCTTCTGCTCCGCCTGCGTGATGTTGACGTGGATCTCAACGCGTTTTTTGTCGGGAAGTTCGGGAAGCACCTTGTGTTTCTGACGGCGGATCATGCAGACGAGACGCAGGAGATACTGAAGCTCTTGGAGGTTTGAGTGTCCGGTGTAGTCCATTGAGCCAAACGCCGTCAGCTTCTTGTCGCAGTAGCGTCCACTGAACTCATACCGTTTCGAGAAGATGTCGCCCTTTCTCCCTGCAGTGATGCAGCACAGTTGTGTATAGAGCTCGATGGGGCGGTTGACTGTGGGTGTGCCTGTCAAGAGGAAGAGGCGGGCAGACTGTTCGAGTACTTTGCGAAGTTTTTGGTAGCGTTGGCTCTTCTCGTTCTTGATGCTGTGGGATTCGTCGAGCACGACCACTTTGAAGCGTCTGCACAGCATGTCCACGTCAAAGTTGCGTGCCGTGTCGTACGACACGATCACAATGCCTCCTGTCAGTGCGTCCTTCCCTGAGTCAACGATCTGCACCGTCGCTGGGCTAAGAAACCGCAGCTCCTGCAGAATCGACTCCTTCCAGTCGAACTTCAACGAGGCAGGCACGATGATCAGCGCAGGCCACTCTGAATGGTAGAACGACAGCAGCGAGATTGCCTGAATCGTCTTCCCAAGCCCCATCTCGTCTCCTATGAGGCAGCGTCCGCCACGTGACACTGCGTACTCAATACCGTCGCGTTGGAAAGGCATCAGCTTGGCCTGCAGTGCCTTGGGGATACTGCATGTCTCCCACTCAACCGTCGGACGCGACATGCACATCTCCTTAGCAACTAGGTTGAACACAGTGGTCGGCGGCCACACCACATCCACATAAGGAAAGCGCTTAAAGACCGTGGTCAACGTAGAGTAGTCGCTGTCACGGTACAGCCGCACACCCTGCTCTTGGTTCACGTACAGCGCAGTGACACCCTGCGCGTCATCGAGGGCGCGGATGACCTCGCCCAGGGAGTCCTCCTGGGGGAAGGTGATCTGCAGGGCCGGTGGAGGGACGCCTAGTGTAGTGGTGGTGTGTGGTGTGATCATGTGTGGTGTGCATACCCGAGGGACCAGCAGGGTCGCCGAACCCTACGAGCTGGACGTCGATGGGCTGCTTCCCTTTGGAGGCTTCCGTCGAACGCGTGACGCCAGTGCGGTGCGCAGCCAGTGTCGTGGACGAGTACTGCGGCTTTTGGTATCGCTGCTGCTGCGCCTTGTCCGCCCACAAGAAGAAGTTGCATGGAGCGCACGAATAAAACTGCCGGTCCTTGTTGCCCTTGTCTGACTTGAAACACGTCCGCACCTGGAGAAGTGTGCCGCATTTGCACATGATGCCTGCGGCATTGGCATTGTCCTGCTGTCCCCGCCAAGGCTCGGTAATGCCAGAGGACGGTGTGGGTGGGGCCAGACCGTTCGCAGCATTGTAGGCCTCCTCCAGTCCCCCGCTAGAGCCGGGAGGCATGATGCTGGGTGCAACGAAGCCAGTGTTGTAGAGGGAGTGGTTGGGCTGGGGTTGGTGCTGCTGGTGATGCTGGTGCTGCTGGTGATGCTGGTGATGTTGATGATGTTGGTGATGCTGGTGATGCTGGTGATGCTGGTGATGCTGGTGATGCTGGTGATGCTGGTGATGCTGGTGATGCTGGTGATGTTGATGATGTTGGTGATGTTGATGCTGGTGCACATGTTGGTGCTGATGTTGGTGTTGGTGCTGGTGCACATGTTGGTGTTGCTGTTGGTGTTGGTGCTGGTGCTGGTGTTGGTGTACAAGTTGTTGTTGGTGCTGATGTTGATGCTGGTGCTGATGTTGGTGGTGTTGGTGTTGGTGTTGCTGTTGGTGCTGATGCTGGGGCACATGTTGTTGTTCATGTTGCTGCTGGTGTACGGGTTGCTGTTGATGCTGGTGTTGGTGCTGATGTGCCTGATTTTGAACTTGGTTCAGAGGACGGCTCGCCTGTCCACCTGCAAGGAAGGGCACGGGGGTGTTGCCTTGCGGGAGGCTCTCCTTTTGATGTTGTGCCTGTTGAGGTGCCTGCAACCCCAATGCTGTGGGTACGTTCGTTTGGGGGTTAGTTGATTGCTGTGGCTGCTTTTGCAGCTGCACGAACGGGACAGGCACGACCTTGCGAGGGACGTTCTGCTGTTGAGGAAGCGACTGCTGCACGGGAGGGTGCTGCTGGACAAATGACACAGGCACATTCCGCGAGCTTTGCTGAGGCTGCCACGCCTGTTTCTGCTCTGTGGGGTTCACAAACGGCACAACCACCTTTTTGTCGTGCCCCCTTTGATCGGGCTGCACACACACGCTGGCTACACCCAGGCTCGGCTGCTGCACTTCAGGTGCGACTTGCTTCTGCACAACCTGCTGCACGAACGGCACAGGCACCTTCTTTTGCGGGCTCCTCACAGGCACACTTTGGGCTTGCGGCACACTTCCTTGCACACCCTGCTGCACATCACCCCTCTCCACCACCTTCACCGCCACACCTTGCCCCACTGACTGCCCCACGGACTGCCTCCCCACAAAGGGCACGGGGACGACCTTTTGTGGGCTCCGCTGCACAGGCCGCACGACCCCAGGCACTGCTGACACTGCGTCGGGCTTCACAAACTTGAGGGCACTGGTTTGGGCCACCCCACCACCCCCCACACCCACACCCCCACCACCACCACCACCACCAGACGAGGCAGACGAGGACACACCCTGCCCACCTGCCGTCGTCTCCAACGCCTTGAACGTCCTCCTCCGCAACACCGGAATCGACGGAGGCGTCTGCGCCTGCACCGGCCGTGCGGAGCTCGATGTGTACTGCAGTGGAGGTGGGCCTGCCCCCACCTGCACCTGCGGGGCTGTAGCAGGCCTGAGCAACGACGCTGCCGTCACGCCTAAGGGGGCCGCCGTGAGGGAGCCACCCCCAGACACCTGCATGCCATTGTGTGGGTGTGCCATCACACACAGTCCTGCGGGGCGTGGTGGTGACAAACTCTAAAAACCAACAAAAATCAAACAAAAACAAAACAATGTCTAGAAGCACCACAACGGGCACAGGGAATAGTCCTTCACCACCCACCACCCACCCACCCCCTAACGGGCTCTACTCTATCTTCGTCGGTCCCCCCTTCTGTCACGATCACGGCGTGGGGATGTGGAGCGGCGGCGGCGGCGGTCTTCGTTTCTTCGTGCGCTGCTGCGACGTTCCCTTTCCCTTTCCCGTTCTCTTTCCCGTTCCCGTCGCTCTGCAGGGGTTGATGACGACCTTCTCCGACGCCGCCGTCTGCTCACACCTGCGTCCGACTCAGAGGAGTCGGTTTCTGATCGCTTCCGCCGCCTCTCTCGTGTCTCTCGCTTCTCCCCACCCATCCGCTGCAGGTACTGCTGCTGCTGAAGCTGCAGCATTTGCGAGTATAGAGCTTGGGTAGTATGGCCCACCTGAAAGGGAGAAGGGGGGGTTTAGAGTAAAGGGGTGCTCCGTCGATTATTTACCTTTTGAAAAGGTAAATAATACATGGAAGGTAAATAATACATGGAAGGTAAATAATACAATATTTGGACTTTATTAATTCAAAAGGTAAATAATATACGGTTTGACCTATTGCGGGTAAACGGTCCTGTTTTCGATGCACACCCACTAGACCCCCGACTCACTGCACAACAGATTTTCACACCCCGCCCTTCCCCCTCCCCGGAACCCCTCTCGCCGTCATGTTGAACGCCTCGACCCTTGCAGAGCTGAACCACCAGTGGGATGAGGTGCGCCGTGGCCGCTGCGAGGTGGTCGTCGGCCTCGACGAGGCAAGCGTGGCGAGCCTGGACCTGGACGTTGAGAGCTTCAGCGACACGTCCAGTGCCTCAGAACTTCACCCAAAAAAAGCGGGGCGGAAAATTAATTAATTAAATGCCAATTCAAAAGGTAAATAATACACGAAAGGTAAATAATACAATGTTTGGCATTAAAAAGGTAAATAATACACGAAGGTAAATATTACAAAAGGTAAATAATCGACGGGGCACCCCTTTAAAATAAATAAATTCCTTTATTTACTGGAGCCATATCCAGATCACAAAAAATGCCCTATCCCGATAGTCCAATAAAGGGTGGGATTGAAGGGCAGAGAAGGTGTGGCTACGCAGCCCTCAATGACCACTCCTGTAGTGCAGTGTCCATGACCACACCAAAGGAGGTGGGGGTGGTCTGACGTGTTGGAATGGAAAGGGGAGGGTATTTGTGGGCTAGGGTTTTTTGAGATTTTGCGGGGAAAAGGTGTTTTGTGATACCTCTGCCTTCTGACTCGCAGCTGCCCCTCCACCCTTTGCAATGCCCACCTTGAGGGACTTCCCCATGAAGTCCTTCCCGTTCAGTGTAAGTGCGGCCTGCTGGTGCTCTTCGGTTTCGAAGTCGACAAAGCCTGAGAGAAAGAGGAGAATAAAAAATATAGCAAAAAAAAACAAGAATAAATAAGTGAGTCAGTGCTGTCGCTGAGTTTTGAAAAAAAAATTTAATAGGTAGGGCACTGGTAGGGCAGGCCAAAAAAAACCCGCAAAAAAAGGTCCCGAGCTTTCCCCCCGTAAAAGCGGTCGCTGCACGCGACTCCCTGCCAGTGCAAGAAGGTGAGGCTCTTTTTCCCCTCTGATGCACAAAATCGTGAAAGGCGGGTGGGGAGGGTGAACCACAAGCCGTAGTGGGTGTCAGCTGTCGTATCAGTAACCTCAGTAGATCTATAAAAGAACCACGGCAACCAACGGTTCCAGGCGAAGCCACGGTATTTCTAAAAAATGTTGCCATAAAGTAGCGCTGTCGTTCGTAATTAACGTCAGTTTCCGTAAAGTTTACTTACGTATTTTTCTAAAAACGAAAGTTTCTGGCGAAGCCACGGTACGCAAAAATGCGCTTAAAATTGACCATTTTTACAGCCAAACTGTGTCATGGGAAGGGTGCATTGCAAGCTTGCGCCGCAGGCGCACGGTACGCTACTTTTTTTTCTTCCGCCATGCTGCATGCTTCCTTTTCCTTCGGCGTTTGACCAATTGAGTCGCGTTCTGGTCTCCCACGGTCGATGAAACGATGAGAGAAAAACGCCAAAAACTCGTAACGATGGTTAGCAAAATGCCTGCCGAACCCCTCCTCAAAAAAATAAAATAAAATAAAAAAATCCTGGTAGGGCAGGAGGGCGGACCTTGCCCATAGGTATGGCAAATGCCATACCAGCCTGATCAGGCACGACAGCACTGAAGTGAGTATTGGTAGTACAAACGCCTCTGTGGACACAGATACCAGTTTCTCTGCGGGTTATCGAAACCATGGAGGGCACTTTGTTGCGCCAATCTTTATAGAACTGGCAATAATTTGTTGTAGAAAAAAAACTTTTCTTCGGCCTTCACCTTTTAACTTGTGAGAGATAAACTGTGCCTTTGAAAGTGAAGTCGATGTCAAGCAAAGAAGGGGGAGGGAGGTTGTGGGTGGGGAGGAATATCCACATACCGAATCTATGCTCTCCTGTGTCCGGTCCGCACACTAGCGCTTCGCTCACAACGCCAGCCTGAAATAAAACAAATTCAAAGAAAAAAATCACATAAAAAAATCCGACGGAGCGGACTGAACAGTTTTAGTTTAAGACTAAACACAAAATCACATTGCGGAATGACCAAAATTTAGCTTCATATCCTTTCAACTCAACAGAAAGCAACGGCCCTTTTTTTGGCTGAAATTTCCAAAAAGAACAACATACCTTTGAGAAGAACTCCTTGAGCCCTTCCGTGGTTGTTGCATTGTCGAGATTCCCTACATACACACTGAACCCTTTTGGTCCGTCTGCCGCGACCTGCGGGACAATTGTATTCACACGCACACCACCACCCCCTGCAGCACCTGTCCCTTTCGCATGCCCGACCTTCATTGGCCTGCCGTTTAGGATCTGCCCATTGAGCGCCAACACCTCAGACTGTTCCACTGCTGTCGCGAGGTCCACAAAGCCGTACTTATGTGTACCCCCCTCAGGCCCACCGACGTTCACATGCACCACCGGGGCGAATTGTGAGAACAACGTTTTGAGCTCTTCGTTTGTTGTGACCGGGGCAAGGTTGCCTACATAGATTGTGCTTGTTTTGAGGTCCGATGCAGGCACAGCTGCCCGCTGTGGCACCCCCTGTGGAATCTGTGGCGCCAACCCCTGCTGCACCACTGGAGGTACCCCATGTGGCACACCATGTGGTACCCCAGGTGGCATCCCAGGTGGCACTCCCATTGGCATAGACCCGGGCACCCCTGCAGGAACCGACATAGGGACACCTCCAGGATACTGCCCAGGGACAGGCATGTACCCGTACATATACATGCCTGGGGGCATGGGGGGTTGGCCGTATGGATTCATGGGTGCTGTGTATCTTTCTGTGTGAGAAGAGTGGGGGGTGTGAGGTGAAGAAAGAGATAACAAAAGCTGATTTGAAATCCAAAAAAAAAAACACCCCCCTCAGTGCACCTGAGTACATTTGACCGATACACCCGAAGGGTCGACCCCTAGCCTTGTAGTCCACATCTGATCTGCTCTCCCCCTCCCGCTTCCTCTCATCAGTCAGATGAATGAAAGGATCATTGGAGACGCAGGGTCATGAGGCCTGTGTTGGATCCGGTTGGGAAGAGGTAAGAATAGTAACAGAAAGGTAGTTTCGTTGATCGTACAATCCTGTGTTAGGCGTGAGATGCGACCGTACCATCAGAACGATTTCTCCTTTATAGCTTGTAGCATGGATAGAGAAGCACATAGACGCAGTTTTTAAGAAAAAACACAATGTAGGGATATATTAAAAGAAATAGCTGGGTGTGAGGTTCTTCTCTTTTTGTCCGCGTTCCCTTCTTCTTCGGCCTTGGGGTTTTTTTTTTTTATGTTGTTGCTTTTTTTTGTATTGACAACTGCCCACCAAAGAGGTGGGGGGGCTTTTGTTGTGAGGGGTGTTTTTTTCTTCCTTTTTTTTTAAAATAAGCTGATGGTTGAGTGCAGCTGTCATTCAGACAGTCTTTCACTATCATGTTTATCACTTTTTTTTTGTTTTTTCCCTCTTTTATAAGAAAAGTCAAGCAAATCGCAACATTTTTTTTTTCTTCAAAATCCGGAACCTCGAAGACAATAGGAAAGGGTAACAACGTAAAAAGGCAGAGGGGGGGAGAGAGAGAGGGAGTTCTGCTTGCATTTTAAAAAAGAATTTTTTTTTAATGCCAAACAGTGGAAGGGGGGGTGGGGATTGGGTGATAGGTTTCCACACAAAAAAAAAAAGGCAAAAAAAAAAAAAGTGAAGATGATAGTGCCAAACGCCTCTGGGACGCAGGCACTGACACTCCACGAAAAAAAAGAGGGCGTCAATTCATCCCCTAAGGATTTTGGGTGAAGCTTTTTTTTTTTGTTTGTTATTTTTGCGTTTTTTGGTTTGTGTTCCTTTTGTGCGCAAATGATAACTTGTAAAAAGAAGATGAAATGCGTATTGTGCACACACCTCTATCCCACTATCGCATAGGGGAGTTTGAAAAAGTTTGTTTCAACTATGTTGTTTTTGTTTTTGTTTTTGCTACTCTGTTTGTTTTGTATTGCATTTCATTGTAGTACTTTGTAAGTTATCCCACTATCGCATAGGGGAGGATGGATCAGGAGGGTTTGAAAATGTTTTTTGAAAACTTGGCGGGAGCACTTCGGCACAGTGCCTGTAAGGGCTGCCCTGATTGATCTTCCCACTAGCGAATGCTGCCTGAGTATTTAAAAAAAAAAACTTGGTTTGTATTAGTGCAGCCACCCTAGAGTGTGCTCCACTAGCTTTTTGTTTTGGGATGGATCAAGGGGGGGATGGAAACCATAACAGATAGACTGGATAGGTATAGCAAATAAAAACACATCTCAAAAAAAAAAAGAAAAAAGGGAGTATTTTTTCCCCCCCCTTTTGAGGCCTTTGCTATAAAAGAACACACACATTGTCCAGCTATCATAATAGGTTTCACCAAATTTCTCTCACCTTCCTTTTACCAGAACCCCCCCTTTTACCCCCCTTTTTAGGCGTCTCTTTCAATTGACCTATAAATAAAGGTGGGAAAAAAAAAATTTTTTTTTTTGTATGGAACTGCTAACAACAACAAAGATGGGAGGGGGTGGAGGAGGGGGGAGAGAAGACACTTTTTTTTTCTTTTTTTCTTTTTTCGTTCACTGTAAGTTCACAGTAACCTATGAAGTACACGTGACGCTGACAACCTCTGGTGGACTCAGCAGCGCGCGTCACTGGTACGTAACTGTTTACATTTTTTTTCCCTCCCTTCAAAGCTACAGAAAACAATCTGCAAATTGCATCAAAGGGAGGGAAGGGGGGGATTTTGGGTAACAAATACAGCGTGAATGAAGCACAGCAAAAAAATCAAAACTGTGTGGGGGGGCAAAACAGGAAAAAAAAACCCCCCTATTTCTGTGGGTTGGGGTTGGAAAATGGACGACCGTCCGCAAAAAAAGGGGGAAAAATTTGTTAAACTCAACCCTACTCAAAAAGACGCTTTAGATGAACTTACAGTTTTCTTAAGCCTCTCGATGTTTTGGTCCCCTTGGAAATAAATAAAAGGAGAGATGTATGAGGACAAAATAGGATCGGGTAAGGTAAAGTTGTTTCGTTTTGATTTGCACGAATCCTCCTGGTTTTTTTAGGAATGATTTTGGCAGTACCCGGATATACTATTTCTCCTTTAAAGCAAGCTTCGTAGGAATAAAATAAAAAAACCAAAAAAAAAAACAAAAACAAAAACAAAAACAGAAAGGTTGGCAAGGACACGACTCTGCTTTAGCAAATAGTCGCTACCTTTTGCAAAAATTAGTAAATTTGCTTCCAGCGGGAGCTCTTGCTGTGCTCCCCCTTTTTTTTGTGAAAGGTTTGTAGGTAGTACGATACCCCCTCAATGTGCAATCTCCACTTTTTACTACTGAAGGTATAGATGTAGTAAGGGGAGAGCAACATTTGTTAGAAGGTGTTTAGTGCATAGGGTGCACTAAATGTGCCCAATTTTTCGTAGCTTTTTTTATGAAAAAAGTACGTTTCAGGGCAGGCGCACCTTTTTATGTTGAAGGAATAGTGTGTAGTTGCCGCATGTGCAAGAAAGTTCCATTTTCCCCAAAGTCTTTTTTTCTTTTCTTTTTTTTTTGGTTCGGGAAGAAAATAACTCTTCACATAAACAAAAACAAAAAAAATAAAAAAGAGCGGGGAGGGACTGGTGACCAGCTTTTTTTGTGTGGAGTTTTCTTTTCTTTTCTTGATAAAATTGTTTGGAGTAGTGTAGTTTGCCTCGGTTGTGTTGTCACATTTGTGCAATCTCCACTGTCCACTGTTCTTTTTGCAAGGTGGGCACTCAGCCTTTCCGAAAATGATAAAAAAAAAAAAAAATGACAAACGCAAAGGAAGAAAAAGAAGAAGAAGAAGAAGAGATTATGAAAACATGAATGGACCTCACACACATCTATATAAAAAAATATACCGTAATCGTAAGAATTCTGGGACGTAAAAATGTCCCAAGTTTCAGATTTTCCCCCAATTGTCCCAGTTTTGTTACGTCCCAGAATTGTTCGGGCGGCTTTCCGGGTACTTGTCAATTTTTTGGGGGTGTGGGTGGTGGGTGGTGGGTGCGGCTGGTTGGCGGAGGGATCATAACCGGCCCAAGTATGTATATTTTTTTTGTTTGTTGGACATGTTTGGGTTTGCACCTAAGTGCATGGGTGAGGGAGGGGGGAAGGTCACACAGACAATTCTGGGACGTAAATATTCTGGGACGTAAAAATGTCCCAAGTTTAAAAAAGCCCAAAATGTCCCAGTTTTGTTACGCCCCAGAATATTTACGTCCCAAATATTTTACGCCCCAGTATTCTTACGATTACGGTATAAGAAGGAATAAACAGAAACGTCAAAAATTTCGCGCCAAAAAAATAAAAGAAAACTTGTAAGATGCATGTGCCTCTCAGGCTCCGTGCACATATCTTCAATATAAAAAGTATTTCAATGTATGCATTCAATAAATTGAGAGCATAAAATAGAAACTTAAACATTCATCACACGAATAAAAAAAAACCTATGGGGGAGGTGGTGGTGAAACGCACACATCCTCGGCCATGTTTGGTGAGGCGTGGCTCTGCAGCGCGGTTCGTCCCCAGAATCGCAAAGTGTGTTCAAAATGCGTGTGTTTCTATTTCCTCCTTCATGAGGGCGACAGAAGAAAAAGGAAAGCACGTCTTTTTTGATGTAAAAAAAAGAGGTGTTTCTGGGAAATACCAAATAGACAGGAAAAATAAACCTCTCCACCGTGTCGCAGGCAAGATAATAATTTTCCCCTCGTATGTAGCGGAATAATTCAAAGATTAAAGACATCTCGTACAATAAAAAGCAAAAAAAATAGTAACTCTGATAGGTAAGTAAAAGAAAAAAAAGGCAAAAAGACAAAAAAGAAAGGTTGGCTTGAAATACAAAAAAAATCCCTCTTCGCGAAGAGCGTACCTTTGGTACAATAACCGGGTGCACCAGAGGTGGACCCCCAAACACCATGCAAGTCATACATCCATTTCGTAAGTTGACATAAAAGAACAATACAGAAGCTTCGCATGCGACGCTCATTTAAAAGACACTCTGGTTTGACACATTTCTTGATAAATTGTTGGAGTAGTGTAGTTGCCTCAGTTGTGTTGCCACAGTTTGTGCAATCTCCACTGTTATTTCTTTTCTTGGCACTATTTTTTCTTTTTTTTTCACCCTTCTATTCGAAAAAATTTTAATAGAAAAAAGGGGTTCCCTTTTGGTTTTTTTTTTCTAAATTTTGTCCTCAACGGTTTTTGCGTGAAAGACAAAATTTCAACAGGTGAGAAGCCCTTTTTGTTTTTTTTTAATAGGTGAAGCTGCCAGTGTTAACATCATTACCGACGAAGACACTGAACTTCGGTTTAAAAAAAAAAATAGAAAAATTGATAAGATTGAGCTGTATTTTGTATTGACAAATTGTTATATACACCAAACTACACACGGAAGCAGAAGAGAAAAAAAAACGAAAAGGGTTTTTTATAAGATGAACCTAAGCCTCTCCTCTGGATTCATCGCACCTTGTGATGAGGCACAAAAACCCTTTCTTCTCTCCTCGCCAACAGCAACAAGAAGCGAAACTGGGACAAAAAAACAAGGGGAAAAGGGAGGAGGGAGGGTTTAGGTGAGAGGTGACCCAGTCTGTCCAGCTCAACCCCTTTTTTTTTTTCCGTTTCACCCACCACGTTTTCCTTCCCCCCCCTTTCCCCCCCTCCATTTCCGCCTTATACGCTTTATTTGTTTGTATCATTCTATGCGAAAGCGGGGTACTCAGCTTAGTTTGCAAAAAGTGGCGAAGGGGAGAGCGGGGTGAGGAAAACTTTGACATTTTTTTTTTGGAGAAAAATTTGAAAGAAAAAAACGGTCGTACTTGAACTGAGAATCCTGTACGCAGTGTTTCTTTTGTTTTTGTTTTTGTTTTGTTTTTTTTTTGTTGCGCTTTGCTGTGATTTTGTTAAGGGTAGAGGATCGGAGTGTACCATTTGTTTTTGGCGATATTCGTACAATGCAAATGCTGTTTTGCAGTACCCACAAAAAAAAAAAAAAGTTGGTGCCCGAGCATGGTAAGATAAAACCGCTCGTTGCGTAGTGTCAACCTTAGAAAAAATAGAAAAAGGGGGGGTTTTCTGAAAACAAATGCATAAATAAATAAATGGTCTGAAAAAAAAAAGCAGCGAGGGGGGGAAAGGGGAAGGGGAAAGAAAAAAATTCAAGTCAGCATGCTCACTGAAAATTTACAGTCTGTCCAAGCATATTTCGTCCATAAGGCATCATCATAATATTATGTCTTTAAAAATCTCAAAACCCGCTTTTTTTTTTTGGACGCCAAGTTTCTTCGGGGGACTGTAGGATGTGTGCAACACTGTCTCCAACAAAAGAGGGGGAAAAAAAGCTTGTAAGATACACTCAAGCCTCTCTCGTAGTGCTGAGTTACCTTCAAACTAAGAAAAAAAAATAATTCGTAAATGCTGTCTGTATCAGCTGTATCACGCCCTTTGCACAAGGACAAATAGCCATTTAAATTGGACGACCAATAAAGTAGGCATTATTTTACTCGAGTTTACTATACTCAGTTTACTGTGGCGTGCAACTCGACAGGTGTACCTTTGGTACGCAACCGGTGCACCGGGGGTGGACCCCAACCATGCAGTCCTACATCCATTTCGAGGTCATCGGCCGAAGCCTTTGCACTACGTTTTTTTTTATTCTCTTCTCTTTTTCGTCGTTGTTTGTGTCAGCAAAGCCTAATCACTCCGAGGCAGTGAGCCTAGGGTCTGGTCTGTTCTCAATTTTTTTGGCCGAAGCCCTCTTTTTTCTTTTTTTTTTGAGCACAGTACAGGACAGGACAGGTTTAGGACTTTACTTCATTCGGATAACGACTAAGCCACACCAAGGAGGTGCGTCATGGAAGCAGACTATTTTCTCACAAAAAATCGCAAAAAAAAGAGCATTTAATTTTGTATACAAAAACCGGTAGTTTCCGACAATGTGTTTTTTTTTTTGTTATGTTTTGAAAGAATAAGAAATGGAAGTTGATCAGGCCCATCACCGTACAGAAAAAAGGTACAGAAAAAATCGAAAAAAAAAAAAAAAAAGACGTGAGAGAATGAGAAGGGTATAAAAAAAAATGGAACGTGCAAAATAATGTTTTTTTAGGGACGTAAGCTGCTCAACGAGGAAAACTCAAAAAACGGTCTTTTTTTCTATTTCCGAGAAATGAGAAGCGTAATACATCTTATAGAGTTACCACTTTAACAAAACCGCTACCACGTTTAAGGACGGCAGCAGGCGTGCAAAAAACAGTAAATACTAAAAGAATGTACTATCTACTCCCCAAGCACTCATATTACAAAGACAACCACGCACACGTGTACTCGATCATATTCGGCATTTGTGTTGGCATGATTTTATGTCGACACAAAATTGAAAAAGAGTGGTACATCAGGGGGGTGGAAATTATCATTTCTTTTTTGGCAGCGTCTATAAATACAGCACAGTACGAGAACAATAAAATAAAAAAAATTTATAAGATGAACCTAAGCCGTGCCTATAGTCACCAAATAAATTAGTAGGTTGTGTGTATGGGGGAGAGAAATATATGATGATTGTTGAAAAATTTTCTTTTTTTTTTTCTCTTTTTCTTTTTCGAAAAGATTCTAAAAAAAAAAAAGTACAAAGTACAGAAAAATTATGGGCGTGAAAGGGGGTGGGGAAATGGATCAGAGTAATCGTTAACGATCCGAAGCTGGCCCTACTCTTCGTGACCTTCAGTAGGTTAATGGGGGGGAGGTGGTGATGAGAAAAAAGGGGGGGAGGTAGGGAAAAGGTCGTAAAAACCTCTGACCCTACACACCTTAAGGAACCGAGCAGAGATTAGAGTGTATTTCGGCTGTGGGACACACAATAAAAAAAAAAAAAATGGATTTATTTTATAACGGATGAATCTAAGCCTCAGTGTGCTTTGTCACCCCAAAAAAGAAAATCTTGGAAATATTTTTTTTTTGACTCGGTGCGCGCATCTCAAAATAAAAATCCATTAATTTTTTTACTCGGCCTATTTAGGGTGAGGAGGAAAGAGTGTTGTTCACCACATTCCGTCTCTCTCCCCCCCTTTCTCACACATTATTATTATTTTTTTTTTTTTTCATACACCTGAGAAAGCAATGTGACGTTTTATGGCTTTTCACGGAAAACAATCAACGTCATGAAAGCAGAGCACAGGCAACCATCTACCCACCGGGAAACAAAGAACAAAGGGCAACACAATTTTTTCGAGGCATTGTTTTTTTTTTTTTTGGGCCAGATAATAATATAAAAAACTTTACAAAAGATAACGTTGTTGTTGTCTACAAATCAAACTTAGGTAGCCTTGGACACAACACCGCTTTTAAGGCGGTATACGTAAAAAAAAGAAAAGTTTATTGGTGCTCCGGGAGGGGTCGATATTGACAGGTCGCTGACACAGGGACTCCATACACACACCCTGATATTGACACGTCGCTGACAGGTCGTTGACCGACTTCCGAAAGCACCATTTATAAGATGATCCTAAGCCTCTCGTGTTTAGTCACCTTATCATATTCGTTAAAAAAAAAATATAACTGATGTGGCCCGAGGAGGGGTGATTCGCACTTTTCTTGCGTACTTCTGCACACTTTTTGCACCCCCCTCCATGCAGCCACACCACAAAGCAGTTTTTTTTTTTCTTTTTTCTTCTCTTAAAGATGGAGTTATCTTCCCATAGGAACATAGGGGGATAAATTGAGGAAAAGTAAAAGGTGTAAAGCACGGCAGGGGGGATGAAAAAAAGAAAAAAAGCAAAACGAGATGGGTTTTTTTTTTCTTTTGATTCAAAAGGTAGTATTTCCTTCCAACGGGGGGGAGAGAGAATGTAGAATAGGGATGGGAAAAGGTTTCGTGGAATCCAGGTAAATTCGGGGGGGGAGTTTTGAGAGGATGTGATAAAATGTCATGTGAATGAAGCTTACGCTTAGAAGTTTTCTACACACAATGTATCAGCAAAAGGTGTGCAGAACTTAAATTTGTAAAGACCTATCCAACAGGGCAAGAAATAACATAACAATAAAAAATGGAACACATAAATCAAACTTTGACTTGAAATACAACAGCCCGATCGTGACATGTGTATCTCCTTTATTTTGATTTATTTTAGAGTTTTGTGGGAGGGGGAATTTGTGGGGTGTAACCACACCTCCACCACCACTACAACACGATAAAAAAATAATTTAAATAAATTGAGAGTGCAAAAAAGGAAAGGAAAGGGGTTTAAGTGAACATAAATAACAGAAGCAGTCGCGACAGTTCCCCCGAGAGGAACATTGCACACAAAACCAGGTGTGTCAAAAAAAAAAGCTGAGCGCTGGATTATGCTTTGATTTAGATGCTCAAGGCAGCGAAAAAGCAGCGAAAAAAAAATATAAGAAAAAGCGTTTAAAAGATGAACCTAACTAAGCCTCGCGTGTATATCCCACCGAAAAAAAAATCAATGGTCGTAAGGCTGCCAATGGTATGTGAACCAATGAAGTAAAATTACAAGAAATAAACACAAAGTAAAAAGCTTGGCAACGGGTACAGCTGCGAACAGCACTTTACCAAGCGAACGATAATTAATCAAATAGGATATAAAGTGTAATAACAGAACACAAAAAAATAATAATAATAACTGAGAAAAGGAAGATAAAAAAGAATACTTTTTGTTGATTGCTCAATTACCTGTCGGGTGAATTGGCGGGGAGGGGGTGGGGAGGGGGTGAAGGGAACAATAACATTTGTTCAAAAAAAAAACCAAAAATTTTTTTTTTTTTTAAATGGCAAAATAAAACAGTCCTTCACAAATAAATAGGGAAGGAAAAGGTCAAGACTTCCTCCA
Source organism: Rhynchopus sp. YZ270_cl-10 (assembly GCA_964035575.1). Taxonomy (NCBI): domain Eukaryota; phylum Euglenozoa; class Diplonemea; order Diplonemida; family Diplonemidae; genus Rhynchopus; species Rhynchopus sp. YZ270_cl-10. The sequence continues at coordinate 867,884 of OZ037895.1, read as the reverse complement.
CTCACCTATGTTACATCTTTTTGTATTACATGGGGTGCAAATTATTTAAATAAAGGTGAAGTTGATAATGCCAAAAAACGCAGGGGGGATGGCCCCGGGAGGGCAGAAAAACTGGGATGTTTGGGAGGATATTTTGAGATTTTTTTTTATTTTGTTTTTTTTTCGCCCCCATCAAATAGGGGGTCAAGGCTGGCTGTCTTGAATTTTTTTGTTTTTGTTTTCTGTATCAGGGTTGAGACAGCTGTGCTTTTCAAATTTACAAAAAAAAAAAAACTTGGAGTAACTCGCTGTCAGGTATCTGTTTGACCCCTGTTTTTGTATCCATTTTTTTAAATAATCTGTGTAGCTGTCATTCAGATTTATCCATTTTAACTTTTTTTTTTTTTCAAGACAAGCCTCCTGGAAATTGCAAAACTCACCTAGAAAAAAAAAAAAAGAGCTAGCGTAGTTGACTCTAGAGAGATTCACAGGTGGCGTACGTTCTTCCCCCCTCTTTGGGAGTATCCAGAGGGGCTGATTTTTCTTATTTTTTTTTTTTTTTGAAAACTTGGTTTGTATAAGTGTAGCCACCCTAGAGTGTGCTCCACTATATATTTTTTTGTAATTTTTTTTTAAATCAACTCGAGCAAAGCTTTATTTTTTCGAATCGCTGCGAAAACGGCTCAAAAAAAAATAAAGCTTCCCCCGAAGGACCTAATATTGTATGGAAATACCGCATATTTCAATTGGTTGGTATTTCCAACCTTTTTGACATAGATTCACTCGGGTTGGAAGCACCAACTTGGTGAAATAAACGCGTTATTTTCACACCAAATAAATAGCTCCTTTTTTTTTTTTTTTTTTGCTAATCTGTGTAGCGTAGCTGCTATACAGACTGCCTACACTAACCTTTTTTAGTCAAAGGAAGTCAGCACGATCGGGGGGAGTGGGAGAGAGAGAGAAAAGGTTGACTTGAAAATACAACAGCCCGCTCGATGACAGCAGTGTACCTTTTTAAAAAAAGATGTGCAATTTTTTTTTTTCCAATTTTTGGTTCTCTTTTTCATTGCAAGTTTAGCTTGCAAATAGATAAGTCGACATACATCATCACACAGGGTGCATGCTGTATGTGTTATCTTCAAAGAGAAGACAGTTTCCACTTTGCTGCTTTCCTAAGGAAAGCTAGGGATTTTTTTTTTCTATTTTGGAAGTGCTGTGAAAAAAGAGTATTTTCCCCCCCCACGGGGAGAATGGGAGGGGAGCTTGGCAGGCTTCGCGCTAACTTTTGGAAAAAAATCTGAAAAAACGTGTTTCGGGACCAAAAAAACGCACCTCAAATAGTTGTGCGTCAGGGGGTGAAAAAACAGTGTTTTGTGGCATTTCCGAGCCAATCCCGCGCTGTGGTGGGGCATATTCGGGAAAATGGACAAAATTTTAGTGACTTAAATTTTCACAAAATATGAACCCATACTCTTAAACAAGGGGCATTTTCAGGTCTGAAAACCCAAATTCAGATGAAATTGTGGTGTTTTGACTGGGAACAGGTAGCGCCGCAGGCGCACGGTACCCAACTTTTGTCTTTTTATGTTTCCCTTTTTTCTGCTTTCTTTTGATTGCACGAGCCGATTGCTCTCCACGGTGGGGTCACATGTGTGTGCAAAAACACTCTAAAGTACTCTTACTCTGAACGATGAGATTCCTCTGGTTTTAGTAAGGAAACCCCTGTTTGCAAAAAGTGCATAAATTTCCTGTGGCTTTTCCCCGCCAAGAGGTCGTTTTGTTGCATTTCCGAACCAATCCCGGATTGTGGTGGGGGATGTACGGAAAAATGGACAAAAATGCAGCGACTTAAAATTTGACAAAACATGAGCCCATACTCGTAAACAAGGGTTATTTTCAGGTCTGAAAACCCAACGTACTGAAGAAGCTATCGGTAACGTAGTGATGGCGGTGGGGTTTCAGTGACCACAGAGAAGAGTGAGAAAACCCAGGACGGTTATGGCCTCGGAGGGGGTGTGCCCCATGGCGTCCTAATCAATCTTTATCCGTGAGGGAGGGGGGATCATCCTCAGGGGGGATGTGGAGTCGTACTCAAAATAAAATGAACTGTACATAAGTACATCATGTTTAAACATAAAGGAGGGTAGGAACAGGTAGCGCCGCAGGCGCACGGTACCCAACTTTTTTCTTTTTTTCTTTTCCCTCTTCTCTGCTTTCTTTTGATCGCGCGAGCCGATTGCTCTCCACGGTGGGGTCACATGTGTGTGTGAAAACACTCTAAAGTACCCTTACTATGAAATATGAGATTCTCTGGTTTTCTTAAGGAAACCCCGGTTTGCAAAAAAAAAACGCACCACAAAAATATCCAAAAATCCCGGGACAAAGGACAGAAGTTAGCGCAAAGCCTGGAGCTTGGCATAATTTTTTTTTTTTTTTACCCCCAAAAAAAAAATAATAATAAAAAAACGGCCTCCGTCCGTACAGGGTTAAACCTTCGTCCGTAAAGGGTAGGGGGAAAAAAAATATTGAGCAGAACAATAGTACAGTGAGCTGCACTGAAAGGGGGTGGGAATCGAATAGAATACCAAGCAAAAGAGAGAGAGGAGAGAGAAAGAAAAGGTTTAGGTAAGATGAACCTCAAGCTTGACGCACTCAGTCACCTATAAAAAGGAGGCTTGAAAGATGGGAACAAAAAAAAAAAAAAAAAAGCGCGAACACATACCCATAAAATAAAATAGGAACAGTTGGCGCCTAACCGAAAATTACAAAAAAAAAAAAAAGAGAGAGAGAAAAAAAATGAGCGCACTTCAGGTGAAGCAGGGGTTTCGGGGGGGTGTCGAGGTTTTTTTTGATTTTTGTTTCGACCCCCAGCCTTGTTTGGATATTTTTTTTTTTTTGGGATCCTATTTTCCCCCTCTTCCCTCCCCTGATCCGTGAACAACGGCATCCCCCCTTTACGTGCATCTTTTGAATATTTTTTGGATCGATGACGTTTTTTTGCTTCGTGAAAAACACCAAAGCAGCGGTTTTGCCTAGAAAAGAAAAAAAAAAGAAAAAAGAAATCACCCCACGCTTGCTAGAAGGTGGTTTAAGGCTTTTAAGATGAACCTAAGCACAGGGGGGCACTTAGTCACCTGAATAGAAGAAAGAAAAAAAGCTTGAAAGAGAAAGCTCTGAGCAAGATGTACGCCTCTCGTTCACACACATCTTTGCATCAAAGATAAATTGATCTCCATGTACTAGAAGGCAATTATAAAAGGGTGAGGGGAAAAGGGGGTGGGTGGGAAATGAAGACATGGTGGGAATAGAGGGGGGGTAAACCAGGCACTCCGCTAGGTACTAAAGTTCTGTTGATTGTCAACAGAACTTTTTGAAAATGGGGAAAAAAGAAAAAAAAAAAAAGTTCTGCTGAGTGGTTCAGACCCGCTCTACCTGTCAAAAAAGCTCAGGAGAAGAAGATATGGAGAGGTGAGTGCTCAAACGTCCCAAAAAAGTCAAAATCGGGCGTTGGTAAAAAAAAAAGTTGCGTACCGTGCGCCTGCGGCGCAAGCATGTACCCCACCAACGTGGACCATCAACAGAATATTTTCAAAATCGGAAATCCTAGCGGAGAGCCTGGGGTAAACACACAAAAAAAAAAAAAAACACGGCGGGCTAGTCTAGGGGGGACTACTAGTGGAACTACTAGTCGTAACGGCTGCGTGCTGAAACTAGTAGTGGTTTTGTTGGTGTAGCTTTAGTTGTAAACCATTAGCTATTTGGAGTAGTAGTGGGCTAGTAAGCCCCTCACGTCATAAAAAAAGTTGCCTTGAAATACAACAGCCCGCTCGTTACAGTGTATCTTAATACATGACCAGGGTGGACCCCCCTAACCATGCAGTCCTACATCCATCTTTCGTGGTTTACATCTGATATAAAAAAAACACACACACACGTACACATTTGCTTCTTTTTCCACTATCGCTATGTGCATAATTTCTTTTTTGTTGTATCGACAATAAACCTGCTAGTGCAGGATCTGTACTCAATGTCGCCCGAAGGCTATTTTTTTTGCACTTTTTGCACGGAATGGGACGGATCTTTGTGTGGGCCACATAGGGTGATGTACACGTTCTCACTGCAGTACCACGCAACCCACGTTTTTACACAAAAACGGCAAAGGCGGTTGCAGGCAAAAACCACCCAAAAATCCACACAGAGGTTTTGCCACGCAAACAAGCCGCTCGTTGCGTTCAGTGTGGATCGGTTACTAAACCACGAGCACTCCGGATGGGACTGATGTACCCACACTCGTTTTCACGAGTCTCACATGTGTGCGTTGGACAGCGTACTGACACTGTGCAGCACTGGGAGTGAACTCACCACCCAACACGTTGCAAATTTCATTTTGCAATTCTTGGAGATCCGTCCTATACCATGCTTTTTGAAGAATAAAAAAAAAACAAAACAAAAAGAAAGCAATCAACGTCTCAGTCGTCACTTTCTGATGACAATTCGTTGAAAAAAAAATAGCTTAGTTTCGCAAAATAAAATAAGAAAATAAATTTGCTTTGCGAGAAGACTTTTTTTTTTTTGTTATTGTGTTCTTTTCTTTTTCTGCCAATAAAAAATAAATAAATATATGTATGACGGTACGCGTAACCTAGGCTCTTTGGATCAATTTCTTATTGATTCGTATTATGGAACGCGTTGCTGGGGGGGAATGAAGTGGTCTTTTTTGTTCTTTTGTTGTACGACAAAATAACCCACTAAGGTGGGTTCTTGTACTCAATTTTCACCTTCTTTTTGGAAAGGCAAGGATACACACAGACAGTACACCTTATCCCAATGGTACAGAGACAAACTCGAGACTCTGGCCTGACAACATTTTTTTTTTTTTTGAAAAAGCTTAGTCGCATGAGTGCAGACACCCCGAAGGATACTCTTCACCATTTTTAGTACTGTTAACAAATTCTGAACAGCAGAAAACAACATCAGCTTTTTTTTTTTTGAAAAACTTGATTGTATTAGTTATGAACCACCCTATAGAGTGCGCTCCACTAACATACAAACTTTTTTTTTTGTGAGATCTTTCAATCCTAGTACACAATCAATAAATTGTAGTCGAAAAAAAAAAAAGCGCCCCCCCATTTTGTACTTTGAAAGGTGTTTGTATAATGTCTGCTTTCAGAATCGCAAAAACTAGCAAGCAGTGTATATAATATTATTTTTTTCTTGTCTATAACAGAAAAAAAAACACTCTTATATAGAGTGGAAATAAAAGAATCTTGCAAGACGTATGTTCTTCTTGACACACGTCTTGGTTACAATAAAAAATAAGGTTTATAAGATGAACCTAACTTCTCACAAAGTCACCCAAGAAAATAATAAAGAGAAGTTGAGAATGCAAAAGAAAAGAAAAGAAAAAGACAACGATAAGTAAAGTAGCAACACAAAGTGGCGTGGATGAACCTAGGCCTCACTACCGCATAGGTACCTGTTAAAAAAGAAAAAAAAAAAGTATTTCGACATATGCATTCAATAAATTGATAGCACAGAGAAAAAGAAAAAGAAAAATAACCGTTTTTAAGATGACCCTAAGCCTCTCGTGCTTAGTCATCTTAAAAAAAAGGATGGGGGGAGCTCGTTGTTTTACTTTAAATTTTGAAATTTTTGGTTTTCAAAAAAAAAGCCCCGAGTTTGACGAATGATGTACAAAAAAAATACAAAACCCTTTTTCTCCCGATACACAATATGTACACGGAAGTTTTTTTCTCTCCCCCTCAAGCTTTTCTTTGCGTAATCGAACCGTATTTTTCGTAGAAAAAAAAATCATTTTTGTGATCTCTGAATTTCTGTAGGAAATGTGGTAACTATGTTTTTTTGCCCCACCTCTACCAGAGTGTTCGTTCTCTCCAGAAAAGAAAAAAAAGGGAAACTTTATTTTTTTTTGAGCATGGGGTTTTTTTTATCAATATCGAACGGCATAAAAAAAAAATCGTTCCCGACTAAAAAGAAAGATAAGAAGAAAAGAAAAGGAGGGGGTAGGGGTGAAAGGTGCAATCGTACTATTTTTTTTTTTTTTTTTTTTTTTGTGAATTTTTTTTCTGAAAACGACACCATTGCCCACCCTTTGGCTGACGGGTCAACACGGGGGGAGGAGCAGGAGGTTGGTTCTCTTTTGGTTCTTCCCTGTTGCGTTATTCTTCGGAACCTGTCCACGGAAATGGTGTGGTCCCCGAGAATAGCTAACGAGATACAAATAAACTCTAGAACGTGGACTATTTGGGCGACAATTTGTCCCCAAAAAAAAAGATTCCATTTTCACAATTTATTTTATATCTTATTCGAAAGAATCGTACACACGAACAAACAAAAAGCAAATTTTTTGTGTAGAATAACAAACTAAAGCCTCAGATTAAGGCTGTCATCCTTTGAAAAAAGAAAAAAACAATAAAAACATCGCAATAAACTCTGTCCTTTTTTTTTTTTTAAATATATATTTCCCTCCCCCACTCCCAAGAACGCTTTTCGTATCTCCTCTCGATGCAAAAAATGTCCTTTTATTGTACATCTCTCGTTTTCGTTTGTAGAAAAAAAAAACGGGGGGGAAGGTAAAGGGCGGAATAAAGTATAAACATGTTAAGCGTCCGACAGCTCTCAAAATTTGTTATGTTTGTCCTAGCACTGCACAACTTCCGCGAAGTAGCGCTCGGCTGTGGAGTGTTGGTGGTGGCTTGTACGACTGGTCGTCTTAGTGAAGACAAAAAAAAATGTAGAGGCCGCATTCGTACAAATTACCGACCGTAATAATGTTCGACCTTTTCAATATTTTTCTCGAAAACCAGAACCCCCAAACGTCACGACCAAGGCTATTTTTTTTGTGGTGGTGGCTCTCTTCTCTCTTGTCCCCTTTTCATCCAGCCATGCACTCACCTTGCCACTTCTCTTCGTATAAAATAAAGTTTAGAAATTAAAACTTTTTCCTCAAAAAAATTGAGTTCAGACGCTTAACGTTTTTCTAATTTAGATCCGCCCTAAACGTTTTTTTTTTAATTCCCTTTCTTCTTCTTTATTTTTTTTTTACTTTGAGATCTATACCAGGTTATTTTTTTTTGTGTTTTGTTTTTTTTTTTTTGTAGTTTTGCTTTATTTAAACCTGATACAGACCCTTTTTTCTTGCTAAGATGTGGGATGACTGAGTGGAGGAGCTTTTTTTTTGTGCAGATTTGATCTATACACAATGTGATGAAATGCTCCAACACTAACAATGGTGTTATTTTTGTTTTTGTTTTTTTGTTGTTTTACTTTCTCATTCAATAGAATAGAAATCATTTGAAAAAAAAAAAAAAAAAAAAAAAAAAAAAGTTGTCTAAATACTTTCACATACTTTTAGTGCAAAGAAGAGAACGTTCAATGGCGCAGTCAAAGGTGGCATAGTACATCGTAAAAACTTTGTAAAAATTCGCGCTCCAATCACGCCAAGGCTCTCTTCAGAACAACCCAAAAATTTGTTTCCATTTCGACGAATTTTTGACCCTGTTTACTAAGGTGAAGTACTCGTACTTAAGACAACAGAACAGATTTGAGTCTTTTGCACAACGTTACCATCTGAAGTCATGATGGTATCAGGGGCAAAAAAAAACCTCGTTGTGGGTGTTTGAGCTTTCATAAAATTTTTTTTTTTGATAAATTGTTTGGAGTAGTGTAGGTTGCCTCGGTTGTGTTGCCACAGTTTGTGCAACCTCCACTTTTTTGCTTTTGCAAAAAAACCCCATGGTGGTGTGTCAGTGAAAAAGAAAAAAGAACCCTTGAAAGATTATTTCAACTTATGCATTTGACCAAATTGAAAGCATAAATTTTGAGATCAACAAAAAAATGCTCCCATCTTTTTTCTTGCAAGATGAATTCTGCCTCTCGTCAGCTAAGAACGCTCTGATTAATCTGCTACGAAATCGTACACAAAAAAACAACTCGCCCTGATAGGAAATTGCGAAACGCGAGAAGGGGAGGTAGGGGGGTAAACCAGAGAAGGGGGGGGAAGGGGGAAAAGAGAGAGAGAGAGAGAGAGGAGGAAGCAAACAAAATGATTTTTGGTGTACCTACTGCCATTTTTTTTAGGAGCAGGAACTATCGAAGGCGGGTGGAATGAATAGGTTGTAACGAGGGGGGAAACATCACCTTCCAAATAGGGTCTACTGGGGGGGCTTAGGTACACGACGGGACCCAGTGGCAAGTGACAAGTGAAACACATGTCATATTTATGACAAGTGAAATGACAAATAAGAAGTCACTTGTCAAGTGATTTCCTTGTCATTTACTTGTCACCTTTTTCATTTCGTCATTTTTCGCTAGTCATTTGTCACTGGGTCCCGGTATTGTACAATACTCGCCCCCCGCCCCGCCCCCGGTGCAGACACGGCTAGCAGGGCATATCATAGTTAAAGCCTCAAAAAAAACTAAACTGAATGAAAAACATCTCGTGCTTATTCAGCCAAAAAAAAAGAGAGAAAAAAAAACAAAAAGCCTGAAATTACTAAAATTGAATGGATTTTTTTTTTGTAATTTGGAGAGGGAAAAAAAGGCTCCGTGGGTCATCACACTTGAGTATTTTTCCGTTTTTTTTTTTTTTATCGCTTTGTTACGAATACAAAATAATATCGTAAAACACGCACAATAAAAAAAAAAGAAAAGAAAAAGAAGAGAAAAGAAAAGTACACACACCCTACCCCAGGCGTGTCAGCTAATTTTTAAAAAAACGCATTTTTTTTTCTACTTCGGAATCCCTAATTAATGGTTCCAAGAAGAGGGAAAAAAGGAGGAATATGAAGGGGAAAAGGGTGTGTGTATTTTCTTTTTTCGTTTTTTTTTCCCTTTAGAGCAAGAAAGCAAAGTACAAAAAAAAGTGCACCTTGCATCCAACAGACATTTTTTTTTAATGTGTGTGCATGCGGGCTGATAAAAAAAAAACACGGGTCAGGAAAGATCTTTTGTATTTTTTTGTCTTTTTTCGAGAATCTCGGGAGAAAAAAAAAAAAAAATCAAGATTTTCAGGATTTTTGTCTTTTTTTTTCAGGATCTCTCGAGATCTTTGAGATCTTTGAAAAATCCTGGAAAAAAAAGGAAAAAAAAGGAAAAAAAGAGAAAAAAAGATGAAAAAGATCTTGAAAATCTTTTTTTTCTCAAAAAAAAGATAAAAAAGATTTTTGGGATTTTGAAAAATCTTTTTGGGGGAAAAAAAAAAAAAGATTTTGAAAATCTTTTTTTTTTTTTTCAAAGATTTCTCAAGATCTCGAGATTTTTCATGAAATTTCATGGATTTTTCCAGGATTTTTCAGGATTTTTTCAGGATTTTCCCAGGATTTTCAAATCTTTTCTCTTTTTTTTTTTCTCCCAAAAATCTTTTTTTTTTTTTTTTTTTTCGGGAGAAGAGGATTTTTTTTCTCGAAAAAAAAAAAAAAAAAAAAGATCTTTCCCGACCCGTGAAAAAAGAAAAAAAAAAAGGAATCAGTTAGGAAGATAAACCTAAGCCTCACTGTGCTTAGTCACTAACCATCTTTCAATAATAAGGTTGTGTTAAGATGGGTCCTAATCGTCTCAGAATATCACTTTATTCACGGGTCGGGAAAGATCTTTTTTTTTTTTTTTTTTTTCGAGAAAAAAAATCCTCTTCTCCCGAAAAAAAAAAAAAAAAAAGATTTTTGGGAGAAAAAAAAAAAGAGAAAAGATTTGAAAATCCTGGGAAAATTCTGAAAAAATCCTGAAAAATCCTGGAAAAATCCATGAAATTTCATGAAAAATCTCGAGATCTTGAGAAATCTTTGAAAAAAAAAAAAAAGATTTTCAAAATCTTTTTTTTTTTTTTTCCCAAAAAGATTTTTCAAAATCCCAAAAATCTTTTTTATCTTTTTTTTGAGAAAAAAAAGATTTTCAAGATCTTTTTCATCTTTTTTTCTCTTTTTTTCCTTTTTTTTTCAGGATTTTTCAAAGATCTCAAAGATCTCGAGAGATCCTGAAAAAAAAAGACAAAAATCCTGAAAATCTTGATTTTTTTTTTTTTTTCTCCCGAGATTCTCGAAAAAAGACAAAAAAAGACAAAAGATCTTTCCCGACCCGTGTTTATTAGTTTCATCACCTTAAAAAAAAAGAAATAAAATAAAAAAAATTCGGAAGTCGCAACCTGACTCCCCTCCTGCAGGGGATTAGAATAAAATAAAATAGTAGAAACAATGCTGCATGGAGGGTAAGCCAAAAGGGGAGGCAGAAGAAAAAAAAAAAAATCAGTATTTTTTTGAAAAACTTGGTATTGTGCATCACACACCCCCCCACCCTCCCTAAAAAGAGCTCCACTGTGCCATTTGTTTTGCACATTCTATACGGAGAGACCCTCTATGACCTGATCATTGCAGTTCTCGGTATTTTTCTTTTTAAATCTGCAAATCACACCAGGTCTGTACACAAAAATCTGGACAAAGCCTTTTTTTTATGTCGGCAATCAAGCTTTGGGGAACCTAGGGTCTATACTCTGCTTTTTTTTTGAAAATAATCTGTTGATTTAATACGCCATTCAGAGATGATCATTCACAATCCAATTTTTTTTTTTGGGGGGAATTCTGAAGGCGAGAGGAATCTTGGAGTAAAGACCTAGACATTCCATTTTAGCAAGCTTACTGGACATATGAACGGGGAGACATATATACCGACACATATGGGGGGAGGGGGGGGGCATGTGTTACACCGTTTTTCTAGGAAGGAGATCAAAGAGAATAGAGAATAGGAGAGTAGGAGAAGATAAAAAACCCTTCAGCCTAAAAATAAAAAATGTTCAAAAATAAATAAAAATGAAGAAGGAGAAGAAGAAGAAGAAGCATGAAAAAGGGAAAAAGGGACGGCAATACTAAAACCACCATCCCCTTTTACCTTTCCAGCAAGAACACAGGGCAACAAGAGAGGAAAAAAGAACAGAAAAAAAAAAACGTAATCAAGTCTTCATGGGTAGTGGAAGTTGTGGGAGTAGGGGTGTAAAAAAAAAAAAAAGGAAATATGTGCATTTTGAGGATATACCCTTCAATGCAATTAGAGATATTTTTTTTTGAAAACTTTTTTTTACCATTCCCTTTTTAGGGAATAGAGCATGTACGGTCCTGGAAGCTCCAAGAAAACAAATGGAGTCGGTGGGCTAAAGAGGAGGTTTCCTTCCTACTCGTGCACACAACTGGCAAAGAAAAAAAGGGGGGAGGTGTCGTCACTCACCTATATCATCATTGAAATACCATTGCTTATCAATGGTACACTCCAATACTGTTGCCCCTTTGAGGGGTGGTTACTGGATCGGGGAGGAAAATAGATAGGGAAGAACGAAGGGAAATAAAAATGGTAGATAAACTCAAGATTACCATACGGAAACAATAAACAAAACAAAAAAAAAAAAGAGAAGTTTGTTTTGGGGTGACGCTAAACCTCTCTGTGCTTAGGGACCTAAGTGGCACTGAAAGCAAAAAAAAAAAAAAAAAATAAATAAACGAGGGGGTGGGAAAGGGTGTGGTAAGGGTTAAAAAAGGGCAATTCGCCCTTTTTTTGTTTTTTTTGTTTTGCAAACCTTCACTTCATTGTAGTCACATAAGAAAAAGAGAGAAAATGAACAAAAAAAAAGGATCAATTTTTCTCTCAAAAAAAAACCCAAGGTTAATTTTGTCGAGCAGCGAGGCTTTTCAAACAAAAAAATAAGGCAATAACATAATGTATAATAAGTTGATAACGTGCAGTCGCCTCTGCATTATTTGGACGAAGGCACGTACCTCTTCGCCTGCTCGACTCAAGAAGATCCAAGAACGAAAAAAAAAAAAAAAAACAAAAAGAAAGGTTTATAAGATGACCCTAAGCCTGCTTAGTCTTATTAGATTACTAAGCCTCTCGTGCTTAGTCACCTTTGAAACCTTTTTTAAAAAGGAAGAGAAAAGTTGATTGTTTCATATACTAACTATTCTACTGAATAGAAGGTATAATAGGGTGCACTAAATGTACCATCTTTGAAAAAAAAAAAAGGGTGAAGTTGAATACTGCACACGCTTCTGGAATGCAGACACTGGAAAAAAACAAAAAAAACGAGAAAAAAAAAAAAAACGAAAAATGTAAGGTGGTTCTAAGCGTCAAAGTGCGTAGTCACCTAAAAAGGAAGGGGAGATGGGGAAGGTGAAAGTTGGTAAAAAACTGTGGGGGACACGACGCAATAGGGCTAAAGAATGAGGGTCGTGTTTTTGTAGTGGGGGGGGAATTTTTTTTTTTTTTTGGTCAGGATATGACGGAGCGGACACTGAAAGCAAAAAAAAGGAACATTTTCTTCTTCTTCTTTTTTAGCTGAGATAATGCATTTGACATACATCACAACGAAAAAGAAAAAAAAATGCAAACAAAAATAACAGTGTCGAGTAAAGCTAGCGTCTGGCCTTCCTAGTAGGTAAAGAAAAAAGAATAGGGGGAAAAAAAAGGTTGGTAAGATGAAATACTAAGTGTTTCGTTCCTTAGTCACCTTATGGAGATATAGGCAGAAAAAAAAGCTGCACGAAAAATGGGCGTCCTTCTAATAGAGAAAGAGCCCCTTTTTGTTTTATTTGGCAACCAACGTTGACAGCAAAAAAGAAAAAATGAGGGATAATAAAAGGAAAATAGGAGAGTGGTTTTTCCACATATTATACGGTATATATTTTTTTTGGGTTTTTTACGGCTCGAATGTCTCTCCACAAAATCTCTTCTTGGGGAGATTAATTAAAGCAAAAGACGTGCCCCGCATCCCTTAATCGGGCTCACAAAAAAGGCAAGAGCCTTTAGCAGTTCAAGGCTCCTGCGTTTCTGCGTGCTCGTTGTCCATGAGCTGTGGCATGTCCTCAGCGTTCTGCATCACTGGTGCTGGTGAAGTAGGTGTGTTGGCTGCTGCGGCAGCCAGGATCGGGATTGCACGCTGCAGGTTCTGGAGCTGGAGGGCTTGCTGTTGGAGTGCGATGAGCTGGGCGAGGGCCATGTTTGTGTTGTACAGCTGCTGCTGCTGCTGCGCCTGTTGCTGCTGCTGCTGCTGTACCTGTTGGACCTGCTGCTGGACCTGCTGTTGAACCTGCTGTTGGACCTGCTGCATACCGAACATAGGCTGCTGGATCATCCCCGGCTGTGCCATAGGTGTGAACATTTGCTGCATCTGGTTCATTTGGTTCATCTGACCCATCTGACCCATCTGGCCGACCATAGGCATCACCGGCTGTGCTGCGACAAGCACCGGAGAGACCCGTGCAGACTCAACGGAGTGCTGCTCAGCAGCCTCAAGGGAGCACACCTCGCTTGTTGTGGAGGAGCTTGTCTCGCAGTTGACGAGGGCGTCCACGATGCCCTGCTTCTTGGCCCAGGCACGGCAGATGTGCAGCTTGTCGCAGCAGCGGCCGTACTTGCAGCGGCTGCGAACGTGTGGAAGGCAGATCGCTGATGCGGTCAGAGCACCGGAGTGCTTCACCCCAGTGCCCGCAGTCTTGGAGAAGGGTGCCACCCACACGGCGTCCCCGATCACAATTTTTGCGTCAATGCCCGAGACAACCGTCTCATCACCATGCTCCTTGCAGCACGGTGTGCGCAGCCTGCACTCCGAGAGGTCCTTCAGCTCGCTGTGGCGGACGTGGATGTGTGGGCAGTTCTTGTCCGTCCGGCACTGTCCCGCGACACCCAGCTGCGGGTTGCTCTGCGGGCAGAGCAGCGCAGGCTTCATAACACCCTTCTTTGCCGCACGCTTGTACTGCTCGAGTCCCTTTGTGTTCATCACTGCGGGGAAGCGCACTGCGAAGAGCACACCGTTCTGCATGCGCACGACGACTTCGTTGAGGAAGTGGTCCTCCAGGGTGACGTTGTTGTCTTGGCGGCACTTGTTCACGAAGGCGGGGTCGACGTGGAAAGACTTACACTTCTCCTGCTGTCCACACCGTCCCTCAAGGTACAGCTTGCACAGACAGGCACGGTGCGAGGGACGCTTATCCGACGCAGGCCCAAACAGACATGCCGAGTGCTCCGCAAACCCCTGCGTCCTGCGGATGTGCGCCACCGGCACCTCGTAGTACATGTTGCCCTTGGCAGAGGGATCCTTGATCTTCATCGTGCGCGTCTGTGCAGACGCGGCATCAGGTGTTGCCTGCATATCCTTGGTCAAAGCGGCGGCGGCCTGGACAGTGCTGTAGTGCATTAGTGGGTTGTGCGGTGGCTTCTTGCTAAGAGAGAGAGAGAGAGAGAGAGAGAGGGGAAAACGGAGTTGTAAAAATACAAGGTTTTGAAAAAAAAGTTGGGTTGTGTGTTTTTGTGTAGTTGGGGAAAACCCGGTTAAAGTTTAAAGCTGTGTGGAGGAGTGGTATAGCAGGAGAAGAAGGGGGGGGGGATATTTGAGAAGGTAAAATGTAAAGTACAGTGAAAGTGAATCCCACGACATCTCAAGGGGGATGCAGTGTACCGTACCCACTACCAAACTTGAAATGCACAAAGCCCTCTCGTGAACAGCGTACCTTCGGTACAATGACCGGGACCCCCCCAACCATGCAGTCCTACATCCATTTTCGTGGTTGGCATTCTCAGAAATGAATGAACAAAATGGTCCGTCTTCTCTATGCAAGCGCCGTCGGATAGTGGAAGCCCGCAAACCCACAAACCAGCAAACCCGTCAACTGGTGCAAGCCAGACGCCACCGGGTACTAAGAACTTAGGTACTAACGGCATTCCCCAAAACAAAACAAAACAAAAAAACGCATGAGTTTCTTTTGGATGTGTTTACTTTCATTTTTGTCTCTTCTTTTGTTCTTGCACAATAGCACCTTGACAACCTTCGCCCATTTTTCTGGTCGAAGGTCTCTCTTGAATATCAATAAGGGGGAAGGGGGGGAACTTGAAATAAAGGATGAAATGTGAGCCTCTCGGAGTGCAGACACATCACAAGCAAAAACAATAATATATCAGGGGTGTTGAAATTCGGACTGAGGGGACGGTATAATCACACCCTCCTCTTCTATTGCGTGGTGGAGACGGAGACACCTTTTGTGCACAAAACTGACGTTGCAAATTTGAGAATTTTTTTTGTCACATTTTTTTTGAGAAAAGGAAAAATATAAAAAAAACGTCAAAAGTTCATGTTCATCCACCTGGGATCCTTTCTCATGCCCCTTTTGTGTGTGATCCATGTGTATAATTTGTATCATCAGACGGAAATTTTTGAGGGAAAAAAAAAGAGCATTGTCTGTGATTTTAAAAATAGAACTTTTTGAAAGAGCGTCGAAGGGCACATCTGTTGGTTGCTCCACATCGTTATAAAAAGAAGGGACTGTCAAAATGGCTGTCTAGCCAACTAAAGTGTGGCTTTTGGACAAGCAGTGTCCCCAGAAGGTTTGCAAGGAAGACAGTTCAATGGTATTTTTGTTCGACAATCGCCTAAGAAGCCTTGGGGCCAATAGGGGGGGATTTTTTAAAAATTGATTGCACACCATGTAGCCAAAGTCTTTTTTTGTCTTTCCCCGTTGTCTGATTGCAGCAACCATCTGCTGCAAAGGAGTTTTGTCTATCCATGGGGAAAAAAAAAACCAAAGAGAAAGAAAAGAAAAAAATAACACTGTTGAGCAATTCCGTTTACCCATCTCTATGTCACATCGTTTCTCATTGCGAGAGAGGGGTGGAAAATGGATGTATTTTATTTAGGAGAGGCTTAGTCTGATGAAATTACTTAATGTTTTGAACATTGGTTATTCATCAATCTTTTTTGTTGTATTTTTTTTTGGATCCTAGAGGGTTAGTCACGCATTTTTTGACCACCACAGAATATTGCCTATTTCACGGCTATCAGAAAACGTTTTGATTGAATGAAAAGACCGATCAAAAACCGGTCCAAAAAAAAAGAAAAAATTGAAATACAAAGCCTTCTCGTGACAGTGTACTTGGCGCGTGGCCAAAAAAAAAAAAGGGGGGGTTGTGTACGATAAACTAAGTTTCATTGTGCTTAGTCACCTTTGAAGAAAAACACACACACACACATCCGTAGATAGAAACGACTTTGAAAGAGAGACATATGGGAGCGTCCGCGAAAGACCCCCCCCTAAAGCTAACATCCGTGCTTATTGGTATTTCACTAATTAAAATTTTGGTATTTTATAAGATTTTTTTTTAAAATGAACTCAGAGTTAAGTTTCTGAGTTCATTAAAAAAAAAATCGGTGAAAAATTCCGAGTAGGTATTAATTTAGATAGGAAAAGCTATGTCAACAGCTATGTGTCCCCTTATTTTACCTGTAAATACTAAGGATATACAAGGAAATCCTCACAAACACCCATATAACCACCCACAGAACAACACAACAGGGGGAAATGGAATCAGCAGCCAAAGCATTCGCTCAGGAGCTGAAAACCCGGCCTTTCCGAGGCCTAAAAAACTTCGCCGAGCTGCAGGTGTATGCAGGGGTTCACTGGCAGGGGGACAAAGGGTGGGACGCGAGGAGCTGGATGCGCGAGGTGTGGAGCTCGAAGCATATGTCTCTCCATATGCAGAAGACAACCACCAGGAGAAAAGGGGTGTCCGCCGTTTACTACTCCTGTAGTTGCATCACCGGCACCCCAGGAGGACAATGAGAGCGAGACGAAGGAGGAAGAGGAGGAACAGGCGGACAATTGTCTGTAACTCTTGGAGAGACTCATCACAGAGGTCAATAGGGTCACTCAAAAAAGGGGGGTTTCTGCGAGAAAGTCGGCGTCGCCGCAGACGACCCGGATCGTGAAGCTCTTTCGCGCTCTATTTAGAGTGTTCGGAGGGGGCGACAAGCCTCCACCCCCCTTTCCTCCCCCCCCCCCCCCCCCCTTTTTGGTAATGGGTTTAGAGACAGATATTAGTGAATTCCTTCCTATATCCTTAGTATTTACAGGTAAAATATGGGGACACATAGCTGTTGACATAGCTTTTCCTATCTAAATTAATACCTACTCGGAATTTTTCACCGATTTTTTTTTTAATGAACTCAGAAACTTAACTCTGAGTTCATTTTAAAAAAAAATCTTATAAAATACCAAAATGTTAATTAGTGAAATACCAATAAGCATGGATGTTAGCTTTAGGGGGGGGTCTTTCGCGGACGCTGCCATATTTTTTTTGTTTAGGAAAGAAACGAATCAAAGAAAAAGTGAAGTTTGATGCAAAAAGGCCCCCCCCTCCTAGGCAGCTATATATGAGGGAGGTAAAAGAGAAGAGGATATTTTTGGGGTGGGAAAACCCCTTTTTTGTCTCTTTCGTGTATTTTTTTTGACAATACAGTGCTTCATGTTGCTACGTTTTTTGTTTTTTTTTTCGGGAGGACATACTAAACGTGTCTGACCAATACCTAATGACAGCAAGACAAAAAATAAGAAAAAAAAAAAATATAAGATGACCCTAAGCCTCTCGTGCTTAGTCACCTTAATAACAGCACCGTACTTCCCTCAACGAACAATGACACACTATCAAAAGGGAAAAGTAATTTTTTTTGAAAGGTTTGAACCTTTACCCTTTGCGTGCTTAGTCATCTACAAATTGCAGGGCCTTCAACGTGTCGAAGTTAAGCCTTAACTTCGACAACTTTTTTATTTTGGTTTTTTTTTTTGTCGAAGTTCGACAAATCTAAAAAAAATATGGGATTTTGGCAAAATCCTTTTATTTCTGACCGAGTTGCAGGGTAGTCCACGGGAGAAACTCGGTTCAGGGTTTTAACTTTAACATTCTCCTGTGATCCACTGTGACCATTTGGACAGAGCTCGTAGAAACCAACGAGGAGTGAGCCAGACAAAAGTAGCGTACCGTGCGCCTGCGGCGCAAGCAGGCATCCCACCCTTCCCATGACATAGTTTGGCTGTAAATAAAGCGCCATGGTATGCGCAATATTTGAAATGTTGCGTACCGTGGCTTCGCCAGGGACCTTTGTTGTTATAAATGTACTGAGCTTACTGATACGACAGGTGTGATACCCACTACGGCTTGTGGATCACCAGTGGCTACAAAGCTACCAATGCTGCTTGTGTTGAAACACACGTGTGTGGGACAGGCGGATTTTTTTGGCTGACCGAGTTTTCAAAAATGACCAAAACCTGTATAAACCCCTGAGAGCTTCTCCCTGTGATTTGCTACACCCGCGCGCGCGAAGCGCGCGCGGGCTCGGGGAGGTCAGTTTTTTTTTTTTTTTTTTTTACTTCGACCAGGGCCAGGGTCCTCAGCCTGCACCCCTCTCTGGGAATTTTGGGGGTGCAAAAATTTTTCTGTACAAAACCCTTCAGAAAAGTCCATTCCGAGCTTTCTCCCCACACAAGCGGTCGTCACGCGCGCTTCGCGCGCGCTCCTCCCTGACAAAGTTGGAAGAGGTGTGAAAATTCACGGGAAAATGGGGAAACCAGGGCCTGACGCTATTTTTTTGGGTTTTTGTGAAATCGTGGGAGGCTCAAAAAAATTTTCCTGCGCCCGTTTTTTATTTCACATTGGGGTGTCTTTCCGCGAGCGAAGCGAGCGGAAAAAAATTTTAAGGTGTACCTCCGCGAGCGCAGCGAGCGGAAAATTACACTCAGTACCCATGCATAAAACGAAATACACTTCCACATAATCACTTCGCTTGCTTTCCTGGACTGCTAAAGGTGGCGACAATCGCAGGGAGCATCCCTGGCACCACTTTCACACATTGTGAGTGTGACAGCCACCTAGTGGTGCTTGGCTGTGTCTGTTGTGGTGCTGACGAAAAGCCAGAGAATCCCTGCTGAAGCCTGAAATCCCCCCTCAAAAATTTTTTTTCGCCCCAAAAAAACTTTTTTTTTTTTGGGGGGGGGTGCAAAAATATTTTTTGCACCCCCCGAATTTTCTTTTTTTTTTTTTTTTGGGTGCAAAAAAATTTTTTTGCACCCCCTTGAGGACCCTGACCAGGGCATTATATAGGTTTCGGGGGTTTTCGCTGAAACTCGGTCAAAACTCGGTCGAGCCCGGGCGCGCTTCGCGCGCCCGGGTCCCCACCTTAGCTCAAGTTGGGGGCCTCCGGCGGAATGTGAGAATTCCTCGGAGTTCGGCACTTCATTTATATTTGTGCCAGGCACACGTGGTACACGAATTATCAGTAACCTCAGTACATTCACAAAAGAAACGGCGGTCATGGCACCCAAGCGAAGCCACGGTACCCAACATTTCTAAAAAATGTTGACATAAATGTCACTGTCGTTGGTAATTATCGTCAGTTTCCGTAAATTTTACTTCCATATTTTGCTGAAACAAAAGTTTCTGGCGAAGCCACGGTACGCAACATTTCAAAACAATGCGCAGAAGGGTGGCTGCAAGCTTGCGCCGCAGGCGCACGGTACGCTACTTTTTTATTTTCGTCGTGCTGCATGCTTCGTTTTCCTTCGGCGTTTGGCCAATCGAGTCGCGTTCTGGCTGTGACGGGGTCACTTTGTTCATGAGGCCATTTCTGGTCACTCTCAGAGGCTCGTGTGAGGTACCAAAGAAAACCGATTTTTTCCCCCAAGATTTATCATTTTTTTTTTTTTTATTTGGCCCAGGGTTTCCGCCAGGATTTGGGGTTTCAGAAATTGGGGTGTACCATGAAAACGACCCCCAAAAAAAAAATTTTCTCCCCGAGAAAGCGGTCGTCGCGCGCTTCGCGCGCGCCTCCCTGGAAGACACAGGTAGAGAGGCGAAGCGTGCGGGGGGGTGCTACAAAAAAATTTTTGGGAAGGGTTGAAAGGGCAGAAGGGGAGGCGCGAGATACGCTCACTACCGGTTGAGGTGTCACTTCCACTGGGCTGCAGAAGGGCGGTCTTTGGTAGTGGTTCGTTTGGAGGTCGGGGGTGGAAGCTTAACAAGGTAAGGAGTCTTGTGAGAGGGTGATGGTATTTGCTTTTTCATTGCATGACGCTACACAGTGATTACAGTGCTGCCGTTGGAACATGTAATTGAAAGTGAATGCACTCGTCACTTGCACCGAAGCCTCCTTTAAAAAAGGGGGCAATACACAGAAGTGTCAACGAGAATATAGCAACATCAAATAGCCAGCAACACAGCGCCGCAGGCGCACGGTACGCTACTTTTTTTTCTAGATTTTACGCCCCTTTTCTTCCACTTCTTTTGACACAGCGAGCCAAACGCTCTGCACGGTGGGGTCACATGACCACGGGGGGTCATCTACAACCTCTAAAACCCCATTTTTCTCGGGGTGTACTTTGGTACACCCCGAATCCCTGTAAAAATCCAAATTTTTCCGGGGAAAATATTGGGGTGTACCAAAGTACACCCCGGTACACCTTGGCGGAAACTCTGTGGCCTGACCGAGTTTTAGTTAAGGCTTGCTGTAAACTCGGTCAGGCTGACCGAGTTTTACCCCACTATATAATCCCCTGACTTCGACAAAACTGTGGACAGACTTTGTCGATGGTTGAAGGCCCTGACAAATTGAAGGGAAAAAAAAAAAAATCCCCTCCCCCCCCTCTCCCCACCCACCCTTTCTCCTACCACAGAGAGACGAGCACATTATCACATATACCCCACCGGGTTAGTCAAGGTGGCTACTACGATGGTAGTCAAAATGAGTATTTTCCGACTAGGTGTTCCACCAAATAATACCACTACCAGTTTCAGCACGTAGTCGTTACGACTAGTAGTTCCACTAGTAGTCCCCTTGACTAGTCCGTCGTGCCGTTCAACCCCCACCCCCTCAGGGCTCCCCTTCAGGGCTTCATCGGGGGTCTGAGTTGGGTTGTGGGATATCCCTTTGTGCAAAAAAAACCCCCCCCCTTCCCCTTGGTCCGATATCCCAGGATATGCTCGACCTTAACCACCCCCCTACCCCCACCACCCTTCCCCGCACACCCATGAGGCCAGACGTCTTCCAGGGGGAGACAAAACCAATAAAAGCGTTGAAATACCCCCTGTGGTGTGTTGTGAAATAACCTCTTTTAGGTATTTCACAAAAAATGAGCTCTGTTTGTCGATTTCTTTTTGGATGTTTTGGAGGAACATCCAGAGAGAGTGCTAAGGCTTCTTCCACGTAGACTGTTGAATATCCTTTATCGATGTCCTTTTGAAAGCTTAGTTGTATTAGTGTAGACCCCCGAGGATGAGCTCCACTATACAATTTTTTCACACGCCTATGCGATACCGGAATCACTTCATGAAGTCGTCATCAGTTTTTTCCCCCTTCTTCCACCAAAGCCTTTAGGAGTGAATGACCGAACTGCTCCGCACTGTGCGTCGCAACTGAATGCTTCGGTAGCCCCCAGACATGATCAGGACAACGACCACAAGCATGCCCAGGATGAAGGGTACCAGCAGTGTGCGCAGCCACTTCTGCACAGAGGATTCGCATGAGTCTAGTTCGTGGTTCGAAAGACCGCATTTGCTTAAACAGTACACAGGGTCCCAGCTGTAGGAGGTTGGGGTTAAAGGGGAGGGGGGAGAGAGAGGGAAGAAGACCCAAAGTGAAAATAAAGAAAAGTTCATAAGATGATCAGCCTCTCGCTGCTGAGGTCTGAATAAAAATTCGGAGTTTTTGGTGTTTTTTGTAAAAAACGACCTTAGCCGTAAAGTGATTGGTTCAAAGATTAAGTGGGCTCGGTTTTAAAAGGAGGAGAAATAAAGGAGGGGCAATAAAATAGAATGGCGGTTGTGTATGCAGGCACCTTCGATTGACCTACTGT
Source organism: Rhynchopus sp. YZ270_cl-10 (assembly GCA_964035575.1). Taxonomy (NCBI): domain Eukaryota; phylum Euglenozoa; class Diplonemea; order Diplonemida; family Diplonemidae; genus Rhynchopus; species Rhynchopus sp. YZ270_cl-10. Next base: position 846,234 of record OZ037895.1, on the reverse strand, counting down.
ACGATGCCAGTCATGGATGAAAGCACACAAAAGTACCTTGTGGACAACAACAGGTGTAAAAATGAAATTTAAAAAAAAAGTAGCGAAGGTGAACCCTTCTCCTGCTCACGTGACCAAAAAAAAAAAAAAAGATCGGGTCTTTTGTTTGTGCGCTCAAAGCCGGGAAAACAAAAAGGTGAAAAAATGTGTTAAACTGAAGTACGGTTGTTGCGGTTAATTGAGTACTCAAAGAAAACAAGCAAGCTTCTGTTTTTTTTCAATCCGTTTTGTTTGCCCTGCAGCGCTGCCTCCAATCTTTTTAGAATTGACAACAAGTTGTTTTATCAAAAAAACAAAATTATTTGGTTTGTGACATACACACAGGTCGTGTTGGTCTTGAGGCCGTTTGGTGCTGCGGGTACTGGGGTTACTTCCCCTGGAGCGTAGCCGCAGCAGGCGTCCCATCCACTGCAGGTGTAGGTATCTGAAGGTGTGGTGTGTGGTGGATGTCTTGTGAGGGTTCTGGTAATTATTGCGCAGAACATAGCCCTTATGTGTGTGGTGTACAAAGGGCCATCCAACTTTGTATGTTTTTTTTTTTTTTTTTTTCACGGGTCGGGAAAGATCTTTTTTTTTTTTTTTTTTTTTCGAGAAAAAAAAATCCTCTTCTCCCGAAAAAAAAAAAAAAAAAAGATTTTTGGGAGAAAAAAAAAAAGAGAAAAGATTTGAAAATCCTGGAAAAATCCTGAAAAATCCTGGAAAAATCCATGAAATTTCATGAAAAATCTCGAGATCTTGAGAAATCTTTGAAAAAAAAAAAAAGATTTTCAAAATCTTTTTTTTTTTTTTTCCCAAAAACACGGGTCGGGAAAGATCTTTTTTTTTTTTTTTTTTTTCGAGAAAAAAAATCCTCTTCTCCCGAAAAAAAAAAAAAAAAAAAGATTTTTGGGAGAAAAAAAAAAAGAGAAAAGATTTGAAAATCCTGGGAAAATCCTGAAAAAATCCTGAAAAATCCTGGAAAAATCCATGAAATTTCATGAAAAATCTCGAGATCTTGAGAAATCTTTGAAAAAAAAAAAAAAGATTTTCAAAATCTTTTTTTTTTTTTTCCCAAAAAGATTTTTCAAAATCCCAAAAATCTTTTTTATCTTTTTTTTGAAAAAAAAAAAAGATTTTCAAGATCTTTTTCATCTTTTTTTCTCTTTTTTTCCTTTTTTTCCTTTTTTTTTCAGGATTTTTCAAAGATCTCAAAGATCTCGAGAGATCCTGAAAAAAAAAGACAAAAATCCTGAAAATCTTGATTTTTTTTTTTTTTTTTTTTTTAATTGTATTCTGTAACCTCTCTCTATTTTACGGCAGGTGTGACCGGTTGAGGTGATACTTCCGGACTGAGGAAGGGCATTCTTTTACTTTTTTTTCTCTCGAAAAAAGACAAAAAAAGACAAAAGATCTTTCCTAACCCGTGCAAAAAGATTTTTCAAAATCCCAAAAATCTTTTTTATCTTTTTTTTGAGAAAAAAAAGATTTTCAAGATCTTTTTCATCTTTTTTTCTCTTTTTTTCCTTTTTTTCCTTTTTTTTTCAGGATTTTTCAAAGATCTCAAAGATCTCGAGAGATCCTGAAAAAAAAAAGACAAAAATCCTGAAAATCTTGATTTTTTTTTTTTCTCTCGAAAAAAGACAAAAAAAGACAAAAGATCTTTCCTGACCCGTGTTTTTTTTTTGTGTCGACAATTGTCTAAGAACCCACTTGGGGCTAATAGGGTCTGTTGGTCGAAGCCTTTTGTACTACAGAAGGTATTGACATCATTCGTCCTGAACCCCTTGAGAGCAGCTTTTATGAATAATTTCTTCCCCGGGGTAGTTCCATGCTGGACACCCTGGTACTACTTACCCTTTAGAAAGACTGACTTGAAATACAACAGCCCTCTCCTAAACAGCGCACCTTTGGTATAACCGCACACACCCCCCCAACCATAAAAAAATGCATACTTTGAACCGAACAGATAAGATCGCTATTTTCTGTTACATGTTCTTTCCATTCGTGCGAAAGGTTGACACCACTTGCGGCTAATATTATCCCTGCGAGGGTTATGCCGACGATTCCAAACATTAACAACGACGTTACCACCACATATGTCACGAGCACACCAACATGCCTTTTGAGGAGCGCGAAAAACCCTAGCGTAGAGGTGATGAGGAAGATGATGCCGATCACCGCAGCGGCTTCACTCACGTCTCTGCACTGCGGGCACAGACGAGAGATCGAAGAACGCTTCGCAATCATCCCCACAGTGATAAGCACGGCCGCCGCCGCAACAAGCGTCGCATTAATAATTATCAAACCGTACCGCACACAACACCGTCTCTCCGGCTCAGGGTCCGCCACCCATTGCCCCTGCAGCCCTTCATGCGGCGTTTCCCCTTCAAATATTATACTCCTCTCCTCATCGTCCTTCATTGGCTCCGTTGTGAACGAAGGGTTATACGTTTGAAAAGAAGACAAATATGCAAAACAAAAAGGCGGTGTGAATAAGGGAAGAAAAAGAGCCCTTGGGAGAGGGAGAAAAGAACCCTTTTGCGAGGCAAAAGAAAAAAAAATGCCCTGTTCATTGGGATAGGGGAAGAGAGGAGAGTTGACGAGTTTTTTTTTTTTTTTTTGCAGTTTTTGACAGGGGACATTGGTAGTTTGAGATTTTGAAAAAAAAGCCGGTGTGAGCCAAAAAAGCCGGTGTGAGGCAATTTTTTTTTCCCCACGCATTTTTGGCAGAGACCTCCACAACTCTTTCCCCTCCGCGCCCTTGTCTAACCATATGGCATCAAAACTTTTCTGGCGAAGCCACGGTACGCAACATTTCAAAAATTGTGACATAAAATCGCACGCTTTTATAGCCAAACTATGGTAAAGGTAGCTGTGACTATGGCCTAGGGTAGAGCTGTGGGCTACCGCTCGTCATTTTTAGCTGCGCCGCAGGCGCACGGTACGCTACTTTTTTATGAGAGTTGCAAACATCTATTTCTTTTGATTGAACGGACCGATTGGTCTTTGTGGTGGGGTCACATGCACATAAGAAACCGCTACAGATGTGGTTGTAGCCTTGTATGAGGAGATAAAATTCAGAAAAAAATTCAAAAATCTGCCTTTTTCTTTTTTTTTTTTTTTTTCTCAAAATCCCACACCGGCTTAGCCGGTGTGGCCACACCGGCACACCGGCATACTAATGTCCCCTGGTTTTTGAAGTTTTGACAATCACCGTGTCCGAGGACGCCCCCATCGTACGCTTGCACCACATGCCGACAAATTGCCGGTTCAGGCTTGGGCTCTGCCCTGTTCACTCGCCGTGGGTTCTGTACACATTCAGCTGCACGAAGGAAAATGAATTTCAAAGGTATATGATGCAGAGAAAGAAAAGTGAAGTGGTGAAATTGGTTTCGGTATTTTGTAGTTTTTTTTTTTTTTTGTGGCTTTTTTTTTTGAAAATTTTGTCAGGGTGCAAGATAAGGTGTTTTTTTTTTTCCGCGTCGTCTCCCGGGTTTTAAACAGACCCTATCTGAGACCCTGATTTGGTCAGCATTAGTTCTCACTCTTGTTCGAATTGTACAAACAGACAGAGTCAAAACCCAATCTCTTTTTTTTTTTTTTTTTGACCCCATTTTCTCTACGGGACTCGCTCATCTTCATACACACTAAGAAAGGGATGGCTATGGTATATTCTTTTTTTTCTCCGTTTTTTTGGTTTTTTGCTTTTTTATTGTATCAACACATCACCCACCAAAGAGCAACTTCCGTTCTGAACCACTCAAATGGGCCGCACAACGTCAACCCAAAGGCGATATTTATTGCAATTCTTTTTTTGAAAACTTTGCAAAATTTGCTAACCCCACCCCCACCCCCACCCCCGCCCCATTCTCCCAAAAACACCAAACCTATATTTTTTTTGTAAAAACGTTCCTTCAGACCAATTTGAAAAGAAAAAAAATTGGTCAAAAAAAAAAAATACCCCACCCATCTATCCAGACCCACTGAAGAAGTTTGTGTTGACCTTTTTTAATTGAGTTTTGACTTCATCCGCAGAGCACGCATAGGTGTCTGGCAGACACTGCCTGATGCGTCCAGAGGTTTCCAGCCAGTCTTTGCAGTTTTTGTCTTTTGTCCATTTTATTTTGTCGTCTCCTTCTTGGGTGACGGGGACGCTTTCACTAAGGAGCCTCGCCGATTCCGCGTAGTACAGTGCATCGAAGGGGGCACCCCCTTCTGTCGGGTGACCACTGAGGAGAAGAGAGGCCTCAAAGGCGTTGTTTGCCACCCATTTCGCGTAGGTCTGGTTGTTGACCACTGTTGCCAAGGCATCTTCAAAATCATGCAGATCTGAAGAAAATGGGATATAATGGATCCACGGCTTCAACAGCTGTGTACGAACATCCTTCCACGCACCGGTCGCTAAAATGACACTCCCTGACTGCAACAACCAGGTAGACCTAAACGCAGCCACTACCCCATCCAACAGCAAAAGGTACTTATGATTTGCCTGCTTCGACGGCCGCATAAACTTTGAAGACCCCGAAGGACCCCACCCCCTGCCTCCTCCAATATCAAGACGTACCTTTGTGTCTCCAAAGGTTAATTCCTTATGCTGCTCTGCAAAGCAAACCAAACGCTGTCTCGGCCCCTTCGCGGATTTATCGCATGATGAGGAAAACGCTCTGAATAGAACTGTATTCTCCTTCTTTTCAAATGGAGTTGCCGCAATCTTTGGATCAAAAAAGAATTTATGACACGACCCTGGATGCAAATTCGGAGCAATAATATCTCTATGCCAACCAGGCACAGTAGACCAAGAAAGCACCGGGAACAAATCCTTTGTTTTCGTAAACAACCCTTTCGACCCCCATTGGGTCCAATCATCAATAAAATCTGTTGACGGCATGTTTTCGCCTTGATGTGCACTTCTATAGATCGCACGATCTTTTTTAGGAGGCGCGGACCATTCCTCGTCCGCAGTCGACGGCCCCACCACCGGATTATCCAATGCATTAACCACCATATACAATGGCCCCTTATGCCCTGCAAAGAACCCAAAAGGATCCTGTGAGACTGCCTTCTCAATAACGTTCACCGCCATTTGGAACAAAGAAAACGTCTGCAACTCATGTTTCCATGAGTTCGTCTTCCCAGAGGGGTCCCACTGTACAGTTTGCCCTTCCACCTTGACCAACCATGTGGTGTGATGGCTGTGTGTAAAGTCGTGAAGAGATTTGACGGTATAGGTGTGTTCTTTGCCTTCTTCTGCTCCGTGGACGGACCCCTTCTTCTTGAGGAGTAAAGGAACAAGGCTGCAACGGAGTGCATCCAAGTAGGAGATGGGTAGGGTGCCGACGCGGGCGGCGTACTGTGAAATTCCTGCATAGAGCTTTTTTGTGCAGAGGTCCTTCTGCGCAGGGGTTTCGGAGCTGTCGATGCATTCAGTGGGCATTTCTTCGCCAGGGCGAAGACGGAGAACCTCATCCTTGTAAGCGCACGCCCCCAGTTTATCCTCTTCGGTAACAAATCTAGCGTCAGCATTCTTCCACGCAGACAATGTTTCTTTTACAAAATTCTTCTGCGATTCAGAAAAATGGAGGAGTTCGTCGGGGAGCTTTCCTGCTTCGAGGTCACAATAGAATTCGACGAATACTTTGTTGGTTCCTTTTGCTCCGGTGTTGCCTCCTAGCACCTCGGGGCCTACTTCCATTTCGAGCCCTGCATCTTCAACGAAGGCGTCGACTAGCCCAAGGCAGTTTTTCATTCTGTCGTCGTTCACGCCGTACCACGCTCGGCGGACTTCTTTGATAATACCTGGGCGGATTCTTAGCAATGCACCCTCTGGTGCAGTGACACCTACCAATCCGTCTTTGCTTGCTTTGCTGCAGTCGTCGACGGTGACCCGAGGATGTGCGGGGTCTTCAGGTTCCTCTTTGGGTGGTGGTGGAGGGTTCGCCTTCGCCGGCGGTGCTTGCGCACCCTGCCCAGGCTTTGGTTTAATAGGAAACAAATCCTTCAGCGCCCCAGTAAAAGTGCGTCTAACATTTTGCTTCGCCTTAAAGTTCGGTGTAGGGATAGTTTTGATCGGCTCCTTCTGGGCCTGCTGCGCGCAAGGAGCGGGAGGTGCACCGGAACCAGAAAGTGTGTCCGTACAGAAATATCCAAAAAATGCGGAAGCAACGAAGATAAGAATCGCAGTATTGGAGGAAGACTTCATTTTAAAAAAAAAGCCTCTCCCAAGGGGAGAGAAAGGAACGGTGTATAAGCGGGGGGGAAGAGGGGGGGACCTCCCTCTGCTGGTGATTGGGCTTTAGTGGGGTGGAGAGTGTGAAGCACAGATGTGTAGAAGGCTAATCCTGCTTAGGTTCTAATAATACTGTGCATGAGCAAAAACAAAAAGGAATGCGGAGCGTTAAGACATTCAGCGAAAAGCTTTTAATTCATGAAATATTCAGGTGAAACACGGACGTAGCTTGTTTGTTGTCATCATGTCTCTTCTCTCTGTGCCCTTACGTACCCTCTTTTAGAAAGGCAAGGACTCTGTCCTCCCGCCTGAGGGTGCCTGCAAAAAGGGTGATAGGAGCAACTCATTGGCAGATGAAAATGGAATTTTTTGAAAGTACTAACGTGCTCACCTCAAATGTCTCGCCATGCGGATGGTAGGGCATTGATCCTCTATCTCTCTCTCTCTCCCCTGGATTTTTAGCAAACCCCAGCACTTCATTTCTCATTGCGTGTTCCGACATCCGAACTGCTACAAGGAAGAAAATACAACTGATATCTAATTGGAGCTTTGAAAGATGAATTTGAAAATACAAAAAAAAAACCCCCCTCTTCGTGAACAGCGTACCTTTGATACAATAACCGGGGTGCACCACAGAGGTGGACCCCCCAACACCATGCAGTCCTATCTCCCTTTCGTTGACATCTGATTGTGCACCTCTCGTATATACATGGGCAGGACAGGACAGGGGAGCAGATGTGAAAAATATAGAACAAAAAGAAGGACAGCCCACCCCACCTTTTTTTTTTTTTCAAACTCGCATTTTTTTCTCCCAAAGAGAAACCGTGGTGGGTCGTGAGGGGAAGCTTCCATCACCTGATCACAGGTTGTGTGGAACACTTTTCTGGGGATACGTTTGTTGCCTGCTACAGTCTTCCTTTGGTAGCATTCGAGAAAGAAAATACCTTTCCATTCTGAGAGCCCCACTATTGTGAATAGATCTCTTTCTTGGCTCTAAAAAAAAGAAGAATAGTTTATAAGATGACCCTAAGCCTCTCGTGCTTAGTCACCTTATAGGAAAAAAAAAGACAGATTTTATTTCAAACCGCTTGCTAACAGATTGTCCCAGTCTGGTAATTTTTCTGCTGGTGGTGGTGTTGCTGCTTCTGCTGCTGATGGTGCCGGTGGGCTTGACCCAAACCCGAGCCAGCTTGACCACGATGTCTGCTCAGAAGTCCCCGTGGTGGAAGGTGGGGTCTGTGCGGGGACGGCGTGCACCTCAACCTGCGACTGTAAGTATTCATCACAGCATTCCTGCGAGATCCTGCCCTGCTTTTGAAGAGTCTTCACGAACACTGGTTTGTACGTCCACACATCCGATGTTGGCATCGTGTACTTTGGCGAATAATAATCCTGTTTTTTTTTTGATAAATTATTGGAGTAGAGCAGTTGCCTCGGTTGTGTTGCCACAGTTGTAGCAATCTCCACTGCTTTTAAATAGTTTTAGCTTCATACATTAGGGGTTTTAGGGTATTTATGGAGTGTTTTTATATGTTTGCTTTGTGCTCTCATTTTGGCAGTTTGGGGGTAGGGACCTCTTTTCCACTTTATTTTTTTGGGGAAATCGTACCATATACAGCACTGTTATCACCGTCGAAAAAAAAGGGACTTGGGGAGATCCGGGTGCCCACAACAACAATATTCACAAAAAATCACAACAAATCACACAAAATAAATACAAAAAATCACAAAAAAAAAATCCTATTCACAACAAATCACAAAAAATCACAAAAATCACAAAAAATCGCAAGCAATCACAAAAAAAAAATCCTATTCACAACAAATCACAAAAAATCACAAAAATCACAAAAAATCGCAAGCAATCACAAAAAAAAAATCCTATTCACAAACAATCACAAAAAATCACAAACAAAAAATCTTATTCACAAAAAATCACACAAAATCACAAAACATAAATCCTATTCACAAAAAATCACAAGTAATCACAAAAAAAAAATCCTATTCACAAAAAATCACAAACAATCACAAAAAGTGGATGTGATTCTTTTTGATTTTTTGTGATTTTTTGTGATTTTTTGTGAATAGGATTTATTTTTTGTGATTTTGTGTGATTTTTTGTGAATAAGATTTTTTGTTTGTGATTTTTTGTGATTGTTTGTGAATAGGATTTTTTTTTTGTGATTACTTGTGATTTTTTGTGAATAGGATTTATTTTTTGTGATTTTGTGTGATTTTTTGTGAATAAGATTTTTTGTTTGTGATTTTTTGTGATTGTTTGTGAATAGGATTTTTTTTTTGTGATTGCTTGTGATTTTTTGTGATTTTTGTGATTTTTTGTGATCGTTTGTGATTTTTTGCGAATAGGATTTATTTTTTGTGATTTTGTGTGAATAAGATTTTTTGTTTGTGATTTTTTGTGATTTTTTGTGAATAGGATTTATTTTTTGTGATTGCTTGTGAATATTGTTGTTGCGGGCACCCGGATCTCCCCAAGGGAGGTTTTTTTATCTGTTGATGGCCATTAGATTATCTACGCTAAAAAAGGTGTTATGAACAAAACAGAAAAGTGTTTCTAAGCCCCTCTGAGGTTGTTTTGAACATACTAGTAGAGTATTGAGTTGCTCCTCGTCCCCGCGCTGTGCACGCCACAGTGTGCCCATGAGGCCTAGGATCGCTATGAACGTTGCTTCTGATGGAGTATCCAGGCCGTGGTAGAGAGAGCGCCACCGACGCAGCCCGTTGCTGCGCACCGCAAGGACCATGTATGAAAACATGTTGTCCTTCGTTTGGATACGCTCCTTCACTGCAGCCCGTGTATGCTCAAACCCGGGCCGCATATAAATATAATCTCGAACGACATCCATCTTGTGTATTCTATTTGCTGGGGGAGGGGGTGTTAAAATAGAAGGGAGAAGTTGAAAGTCATGGACGCAGGAACCAAAATAAAGAAACTTGGTAAATTTTCTGTTATTTTTTCTTCTTTTCTACAGTATGAATTGCATGAATGCGAATTGAACAAAAAAAAAAAAAAAACGACAAACCCTTGCCGAATGAGCCCTATCCTAGTAAAACTGCGCTGTCTACTGCAGACGACAACAACTGCACTTATCGGTGGATGTCTTGGCTCTCTGGGATCAATGAAGACCGCAACTAGACGCGATATTCAATAAAAAAATGCAAAAATTGCAGAGATAAATGGATACTCAAGCGACCTTATGAGATGAATAAAGGTACCAAAAAAAATAGAAAAGCTTGAAAGATGAACCCCCTTGTGCATACCCCGCTACACAAAAAAAACCCCCTCCCTCCCGACAAACCACTGTAATTTGGAGAAAAAAATGGGTAAAATATCACAGTGATAATTCTACATGGCAAAAAATTATGTGTAATTTTTACCATCATGCCTTTTTCCCCTCCAATTTTTCCCCCTTCCCTTTCACTTCGTCACCACACAATTAAGAACCGCATTCGCTGTAGTATGGAGGAATGGGGAAATGCCAAGCTTGGTGAGAACCTTTCGCATTACATTATGCCAATACACGGCGAAGAGGCATCCTACCACACAGCCTACACCTACTTGTTGTACTGTATGGTACCCTAGGTATACCCGCGCAGTTGCAACAGACAAAACCAACACCCACATGAGCAACGGAAACAATGGGGTTTGACGTGCCTTAGGTTTGTATAAAATCGCCAGCACGCAGATACACGCCATCCACTGAGCATGTCTCGACGGCATCCCAAAGTCCTCCCTCACAGCCCCTCCCAAACTCGGTCTCGGCTCGCGAATTATATTCTTTAGGACAATGTTCACGACGTCGCTGCACAGTATGCACACCCCAGCATCCAGCACTTCACGGCCACGAAGAGCAACGAAATAGGCGCCCAAAAAGATGGCAGACATATAAGGCAAAAGACTCGCAATGCAGGCAAGTTGACCAAGGACGTCACCTTCTTCGTATAAGAGATATGTCGGCGAAAAGGCCTTCTGTCCTGAGAACATAACAGACATTTTGTCTTTTGGGAAAGAAATTCGAAAGAAATTCGAAAGAACAAAGAAAGGTACCTTTTCTGCGTGAAATGTGGGAAATTGATGGGGGGAAAAAGGGGGGGAGAAAGGTTGTTGGAAAAGCTAATTTTCTGCGAAATATTAAAGTTGACATGAAATACAAAAGCCCTCACGTGAGCAGTGTCCTTTTGGTTCAATGACTGCTGCTGTACCCTAAAAATGGTGTTCCAAGGGGGATTTAAAAAAATGTTTTTTTTGAAAGCGCTTTGTGCTCCAGAAGGGGGGTGGAAGTTTAGTGGGTTTCGCTAACACCAAAAATCGTGCTCATAACAAAGCTGGAGATATGGGAAAGTTTATGGGGAGGTTATACGGTGGGTTTTTGTGAACACCAAAAAAAGGGATGGGATGCATTTTTTGTTTTGTTTTTTTGTGCTAAAACGCAGTTTTCCCCAGAGTGGGATGGGTAGGGGCGCGAGATAATGTATGAGAGACTGCCATTTCTTCTTCTTTTTTTTTTGTTGTGGCTGAGTCGATTTTTATGTAGATTCAAAGGATGGGGGAAAGGGGGAAAAAAACGGCAATTTTGAGAAAAATAAAAAGACGCCAAAAAAAAAGAATGTGGGAAGATCATGAACACGGTACAACTCTTTTTTCTTTTGGCTCTCGCCTTCTTTGGGCGGTCCAAAAAAAATTTTTGGAAAAAAAATGCAGCCGCGTACGCGAATGCAAATAACAGCAAAAAAAAAAAATCAAAAAAGGACGATGAAACCAAACCTCGTGAATTCGTTTTTTTGGAAGAAAGCTCGAATATGATGAGTATCGTTTCCAACCTTTATTATTTTTTTGGTTTTCTTCTAAACTGGCGGTTCGGTTTCATCAAAAAAAAAAAAAAAATGCAAAAAGTAAAAAAGTAAAAGCAACATGCTGGGGCGAGTGAGAGTGAGAGAGAGAGAGAGAGATAGGGGGGGATTATGGTACCTCAAGAGATATAAGCCTACACTGCATCGACTTCTGATACAGTGGTTTTGTTTGCTTTTTTTTTTTTGGTAATCTCCGTATGGCAACATGCTCTTCATAGAAAACTTTTTATTTTTTCTAAATGCTTGGGAAAATTCGTTACAGTTTTTTTTTGTGGAAATTGATGGACAAAAAATGCAAAAAAAAATTCGGAGTTTTTTAGGGGAAAAATAAATAAATTTTTGGTAAAAGATGAAACTAAACATGTTCAGTCGCACCTTTCCCAAATACTAGTCAAAAAAAAGTCAATATGAAATACACAATATAGCAAAGAAAAGTTCCCCCTCCCTCTTTTAGGGTGGGGGAGGAAAACTCTGTGTGGAAAAACCTTTTGCACAAAGAATTTTACAAAACATGGAAGAGAAAAAAAAAAAAAATACAGGAATTAACGTAGGAACGGCTTTATTTCATGACAAAGGTGTTGCTCTTTTTTTTTTTTTTTTTTTTTTTTTTCCCATCGTTTTTTTTGTTTTGTATTGATCGCGAGAAAAAAAAGAAGAAATAGTAAACAAGGTTTTTTTTTTTTTTTGATTGCAAGGTGAACCTTAAGCCCCGAATCGCCTGCATCATCACCTCGTAAGACGAACCGGGGTGTCTCACTTTCTAGAACGGAAAGAGAGAAAGGCTCAGCACATCTAACAAAAAAAAATACTAGCAATATTGTGTTCGGAATTATTTTTCGTATACGCTTTACTTTTTTTTTTTCTTTTGAAAAGAAAACTAAAGAAAAACGTCTGTATCAGCTGCGTCACATCCAAGTAAACGAATTGATCGCACATTGTTTTTTTTAGCTGAGTTTTTTTTTTTTTTTTTTTTTTTTTTTTTCACGGGTCGGGAAAGATCTTTTTTTTTTTTTTTTTTTTTCGAGAAAAAAAAATCCTCTTCTCCCGAAAAAAAAAAAAAAAAAAGATTTTTGGGAGAAAAAAAAAAAGAGAAAAGATTTGAAAATCCTGGAAAAATCCTGAAAAATCCTGGAAAAATCCATGAAATTTCATGAAAAATCTCGAGATCTTGAGAAATCTTTGAAAAAAAAAAAAAGATTTTCAAAATCTTTTTTTTTTTTTTTCCCAAAAAGATTTTTCAAAATCCCAAAAATCTTTTTTATCTTTTTTTTGAGAAAAAAAAGATTTTCAAGATCTTTTTCATCTTTTTTTCTCTTTTTTTCCTTTTTTTCCTTTTTTTTTCAGGATTTTTCAAAGATCTCAAAGATCTCGAGAGATCCTGAAAAAAAAAAGACAAAAATCCTGAAAATCTTGATTTTTTTTTTTTCTCTCGAAAAAAGACAAAAAAAGACAAAAGATCTTTCCTGACCCGTGTTTTTTTGAGATCGATATTCACTCCCTGAAAAAGAGATATTCAGAATTGGTTTTCAAAGAAATCTTTTTTTTTATTATTTCTTCTTTTTCGCAATCCCACTCCCCTCAAGAAGTGAATTCGTTTTAGTAGAAAATATATTGCACCAAAAGAAAATTGGTAGTATGCGAATGAAGGAAAGGATAATTTTTTTTTCTAAGTTGATTCTAAGCTGCAAAGTGCTTTAGTCATCTTGAAAAAATAAAGTTGTTCGAAGATCAATGAAAAAAATGTGAAGATGAAGTTTTTAAAAGCAAAAAAAGGTGAAACAATTAACAGTACTGTCAATATATCACTTTGTTTCGAAAAAGAACATTCTTCATATCACCTAACGAGGTTTTTTTTTTTTTTTTTGAATAATTTTGAAGTTATTCTCAGATCAGACTGGCTGATCTCAATTTTTTTTGTAAATCTCATTCTCTTTTCTTCCAAATGGAGTTGAGGGTGTCACAAAAAAAAAAAGTCAATTCAAAAAAAAATGAAGATATGACATATTTAGTAATAAAAAGACAACCATCATTGCGAGACAGTTGCAATAACATCTAAAGACAAATCAAGGATTCAGAGTCCTGTTTTCCAAACACCCTTTTTTTTAAAAGCATAACTTTGAAGGATGGATGCAGAAGTGCAAAAAAGAAAAAAAGGAGGATTGTTTTTTTTTTGGAAAAAATTCTTCATGATTTCTGGAATAGAAGAAATTTAATTTCAAGAACAAAAAAAAACCCCCCCCGAAAGTTCGTGGCAATGGAGCGGGTAAGCAAAAAAAAGAAAGCGAAAAAAAAAAAAAAATTGAAAAGGAAAAAGGGAAAAATAGGGATATTCAATGAATACTGTTTTATGCCTAGTAATATTTCCTTTTTCAATCCTTGACAATTTCATTTTTTTTTTTTTTTCCCTTTCATTTAACTTGGCTGTATTAGTGTAGACACCTCGAGGCTCCACAAAACGACACTTTATTTATTGTTATTGTTTAAAAACGAAACCTTTAGACAGTATTGGGTACAGCCTGAGGTAACATGGAGGACAGCGAAAAAAAAATGGAAACGACAAATAGAAAGGGGGGAAGGGGGGAAAAAATGTCTCATCAATAAAACACAAAAGAAACCTGAAAGGGAGGGGCGGGAAAAGAGAAGATGGGGAGAAGAAGAAGAAGATTTTTTTTAGATTTTTTTTTTGGAGAGATGAAGACATACAGAGATCAAGGCATAAAATAAAATAAAATGGAATATCACACACACCCCTTTCACCCCCTTTTTTTTTTGTCCTTTTTCATTCAAAACTTTTTCTCTGAGAGGTGTTTTTTTCTATTATATTTTTCAAAAAATAATGCCATTTTTCTTTGTTGGAATCATCTCATCTCACAGATGACTACCATGGTAAATAAGTGTGGGAAAAAAAAAACAGAGGGGAAACAAAATTGAAAGATAAATGTGATTCTCGACAATCACTCAATCAAAATTTATTTCCTTAACTTAAGCAGGACATACCATGAAAAGTGTTGTGCTGCTTCAAAAAAAAAACCTTTTTTAAATAAAGACGAATCTAAGAATCTCTCATTGCTTATAGTCATCTTAAGAAAAAAACCCCCACAAAATAACCAGGTAGCCATCCGATTTTTTTTTCGGAAATAATTGATTTTTTTTTATTTTTTTTTTTTGCCTTTTTTTCCAGGCTCTCCGCTAGGATTTCCGATTTTGAAAATATTCTGTTGATGGTCCACGTTGGTGGGGTACATGCTTGCGCCGCAGGCGCACGGTCAGTGGTCGCGCTAATTATGGGAAAAAATGGGGAAAAAATGGATTTCGGGTACGGAAAAACGTTCCTTGAAAAGGTTAGCTGGGGAGGCCCGGAAACCCCGTTTTGTGGCATTTCCGGGCCAATCCCGGCTTGTGGTGGGGTATATACGGAAAAATGGACAAAATTTTAGTGACTTAAATTTTCGCAAAATATGAACCCATACTCGTAAACAAGGGTCATTTTCAGGAAAATTCGGAAAATTCCGAGATTTGGAAGCAATTTTTCTCCTGAAAATCAGTGGGTTTTCAGCCCCAAAACATACCGCGATTGGAATTTCCGGAATCCGTCCGCGCTGTGGTGGGGTCACTTTGCCGAAATGGCCAATTTTTTGGTTTTGGTCAAAATCCATGTGGGTAAAGAGGGCCAATGTAAATCCCACAACCAGATTTTCTCTCCCTGATCCTGACGTCTTGCAACATGAAAATGCGCGAAAACACCGGCATTTGCATTTCCGGAATTCGTCCGTTCTGTGGTGGGGTCAATTTGCCGAAATGGACAAGTTCTTGGTTTTGGTCAAAACCCGTCAGTGTAAGGTAAAGGGGGCAAGTGTTTGCCTGTAGAAACTGGTAGGGAACAGGCAGCGCCGCAGGCGCACGGTACCCAACTTTTTTTTTTTTTTTTTCCTTTTCTTTTTTCTCCTCTTTCTTTTGACTTTCCGAGCCAATTGCGTTCCACGGCGGGGTCACATGTATATGCAAGTCCACTATGTGGTGGTCTTACTCAACAATATTAGAACTTCTGGTTTCTTAATGAAATCCCCGTACTGCAAAAAAAAAACGTTCCTACCAAAACCCCCAAAAATCCCGGGATGAGGGATGGACTTTAGCGCGAGCTCTGCGCACGGTACGCAACTTTTTTTTTTACCAACGCCCGATTTTGACTTTTTTGGGACGTTTGAGGACTCACCTCTCCATATCTTCTTCTCCTGAGCTTTTTTGACAGGTAGAACGGGTCTGAACCACTTAGCAGAACTTTTTTTTTTTTTCTTTTTTTCCCCATTTTCAAAAAGTTCTGTTGACAATCAACAGAACTTTAGTACCTAGCGGAGTGCCTGCTTTTTTTCGCAAAAATTCGTGTTGGTTAGCAAAAATGAACCAAATACTTAGTGTGGGGGGGGTTTTTTTTTGGATAAAGAAAGGGGGAGTAGGTTGTTTCATTGCACATGATTTATTCCTTCTCCCTCCCTCAGCGTGCAATCAGGTCCCACTCTCCCCAGATGAAGGGGTTCTTCTTTTGTTTTAGACAATCAATCAATCAATCAATCAATCAATCAATCAATCAATCAATCAATCAATCAATCAATCAATCAATCAATCAATCAATCAATCAATCAATCAATCAATCAATCAATCAATCAATCAATCAATCAATCAATCAATCAATCAATCAATCAATCAATCAATCAATCAATCAATCAATCAATCAATCAATCAATCAATCAATCAATCAATCAATCAATCAATCAATCAATCAATCAATCAATCAATCAATCAATCAATCAATCAATCAATCAATCAATCAATCAATCAATCAATCAATCAATCAATCAATCAATCAATCAATCAATCAATCAATCAATCAATCAATCAATCAATCAATCAATCAATCAATCAATCAATCAATCAATCAATCAATTGTCTATTGGAGTAAGAAGAAGTACTAAAAATGAATAGCTGATGCAAATCACATCCCTCTACTTGGCCCATTTTGTGCCAATCCATCGGATGAAAAAAGCACAAACTAAATAAAACGCGCGAAGGGCTATGTAATAAGACGTAAATCGTCCTAAATCAGAGATTTTTTTTTTCTCTCTTCTTCCTAGCAAAGCTTTTAGTGTTATCACCTCCGCCAATTTTGTCAATAAATACGTCAAAAAAAAGGGGGGTGGGAGGGGGAATGAGTCGTTTTTAGAATACAACCAGTTACCCGCGTTATGCAACAAAAAAAAAAAAGGCCCTTTTTGAGACCCTTTTTTTTGATTTTTCCCACACTGCTTTTTTCTTCTTCTATTTTCTTCAGGATTGTTACCAACACCTGGCGTACAGAAAACACATTTTTTTCGCTTTTGAAAGGAACAAAAAAAAAAATCTCTTCACAACGTCAAAAGGGGGGGGAAAGGGGGGGGGGGGGGAAATCAGCCAGAAAAAAGAACCACACATACAAAAAAAATCCACGATTTTTTTGTTTTACTCGGAATAATTTGGTCAGACAAAATTCGCGGGAAGGATTTATTTTTAATTTCTGAAAGGTTTTGCTCGGAGAGTCGGGTAAAGAGGGGCTCCGACCCCCGAGAGAAAGCTCTTTTTGTTCTCAACCCCTATTCAAGAATTTAAAGAACAGACCTCGGAAGGTGCAGATACCCTTATGGGTCGTACTTTACAATTCATTTTTGTTTTTTTTTTTTTCCCGTTTTGACAGCTTAGTTGTAGTTAAGTGTAGGACCCAGAGAGGAGGTGATCCACAATACAACTTTAAAAAAAAAAAAAGAATTAGGTCAGTACGTTACCACCTTTGTTCTCCCACTTTCATTTTTTTTTTTCTTCTTTGCGCCGGTACAAACTATCCGGGCGTACTGGTCCACAAAATAGTTTGTTTTTTTTTCTGAAGAAAGGCAAAAAGAAGGAGGGGGGGTGCAAAATTGAGATGAGAATATGCACTTCATACACAGAATCATCGTTTGAAAAGAAAAAAGAAAAAAGAAGCAAAAAATGAAGGCGCAAATCATCTGCGGAATACAGGAACTCCACGAAACCTCGTTTTGAAAAAAAAACTCTCCTTTGACCCAAACCTATCTCGCCTGGGCCTAATAATAAAAAATCAGAAAAAAAGGTAGGATTTTTCGGAAACAAGAATAATCACCTTGAGAAGCGCTCATTCTTTTCTTTCCCCTACCCGAAAAAAAACGGTCTGAAGATTTTTTTTTTTTTTTGATTTTTTTTTTTTTCACGGGTCGGGAAAGATCTTTTTTTTTTTTTTTTTTTTCGAGAAAAAAAATCCTCTTCTCCCGAAAAAAAAAAAAAAAAAAAGATTTTTGGGAGAAAAAAAAAAAGAGAAAAGATTTGAAAATCCTGGAAAAATCCTGAAAAATCCTGGAAAAATCCATGAAATTTCATGAAAAATCTCGAGATCTTGAGAAATCTTTGAAAAAAAAAAAAAAAGATTTTCAAAATCTTTTTTTTTTTTTTTCCCAAAAAGATTTTTCAAAATCCCAAAAATCTTTTTTATCTTTTTTTTGAGAAAAAAAAAGATTTTCAAGATCTTTTTCATCTTTTTTTCTCTTTTTTTCCTTTTTTTCCTTTTTTTTTCAGGATTTTTCAAAGATCTCAAAGATCTCGAGAGATCCTGAAAAAAAAAGACAAAAATCCTGAAAATCTTGATTTTTTTTTTTTTTCTCTCGAAAAAAGACAAAAAAAGACAAAAGATCTTTCCTGACCCGTGTTTTTTTTGAAGATGTTGTTGACAATCTCCAATCAAGGCAGCCTGTACTCAATATTGCCTGATATGGGCTTTTTGTTTTCAACCTTTTTTTTAGGGGGGGTTTTTTTTTTCCAGATAATCTGTTTAGTGTAGCCTTCAAAATGGAGGAGGGACAGAAAAAGAGTGGAAGACAGATCGGCTTTTTTACGCACTACGAAAGGCGTTGAAGGGAAGAGGGGGGGGTCGTGCTTAGAAGAACTCTTTTTGACCAAAACTTAAACATTGTGATGCATTTCTAGGTCTCTGTGTCATTACGCAAGACCCCTGACCCAGTGTTGTCTCTTCTGTTGTTTAGGTCTCTCTTTTTTTGCTTTTTTTGATTTACGATTACTCTTTTTTGACAACAAAACAAAAGAGGAAAAATAGGGAGAGTGAAAAAGAGAGAAAAAAAGAGAAAAAAAGAGGAAAAAAAGAACTTGAACAATGAATGGACCTCATAGGCTCACACACACACCTCAAGCAAAATAGGCGGGGCTTTTATGGTAATAAGTAAAAGAAATCGATTTCATTTTATTTAAAACAAAAGGGCACTTTGGGTCCAAAACCTGGAGGGAATGGGAATCTTCAGAATAGTTTGAACAGAATGGGAAGAAAACAAAAAAAAACTCTAACAATGAAAACCATCAGATGATAAAATGAAAATCGTTTTTTTTGGGGGGGAGAAATCCCACGATTTTAATTTTTTTTGATTTTTTTTTTTTTTTGGGGTTGATAATATTTCATGTCTAGGAAGAAAGAAAGGGAAAAACAAAGAACACCCAAAAGGAAAAGATGTGGCAGACATCTTTTAAAGACAGAAAAATTGAACAATTGAACAAAAGTTGGATCGAAAAAAAAAGGAAAATAAAAGGGCGTCAAAAAAACGTGGACAAGCCACAGACACAAAGAAAAAAAAAATACCACTAAATAAAGTGGGTTGCACAAAAATAAAAAGAGGCAGTCAGAAAAATAGGGGGGGATGGGGAGAGGGAAGAAATAATAACTCTTGTACTACTGAGGGGTATTGGGTACACACCTTGGGGGGGGGGAGATTGGGAGATTGGAAAAAGAAGAAAAAAAAAGGGGGGGAAATTGAAAGTGCAAACGCCTCACCGTTCATCAGCGGACGCAGAGCACTGTAAACAAAAGTAATAAAAAAGACATCGGATAACAACAAAGAACACTTCTGAGCGTTGGAAAGTCCCTTTTTTTTTTTGAAAAACTGTTTGGAGTAGTGTAGTTGCTTCGGTAGTGTTGTCACAGTTTGTGCAATCTCCACTTTTTTTTGTACCACAAGAGAACACAGCCCTTTATAGTTCCATTAACCAGAACCCGAACGCGAGGACGAGTAGGGGGGGTTCTTTTTTGTTGCTTTCGTTTATTTTTGCCCCTCTATACACTTCGAGAACCAATAAGTTATCTTGTTTATTTTTGTTGTTGATGTTTTGTTTTGTTTTCTTTTGTCCTCATTTTTTATGTTCATGAAAAATTTAGAGAGAACCAACTCCGAAGAGAAGAGAAAAAAAGAAAAATTTATAAGATGACCCCAAGCTTAGCCACCTCAAATATATGGGGAGGGGGGGGGGCAGAATTTTGCAACAGATTGCAGAAGGACTGGAGTGTTCACCATTTCTTGCGTTTGTTGTTTTGGTTTTTTTTCGTTTTTATGTGTTCAGTGTTCACATTCATTTCTTCTTCTTTTTTTTGCTTCGCAAAATTTGAACTATTTAGTATTTTGTCAAACTACTCTCGCATTTTTTTAGTTGTTCGCAAGAACCCAATCAACGTTGGAGATCAACCCCTGGAGCTGAGAGAGGTCGTAGGGTGATGCGTACATGGGTGAGGTTTGGATCGCTGTGAAGCCTGCACCTGGTGCACTGAGGCAGGCACTGGAGGGGTGCAGAAGCGAGGCGATGGCTGCGGGCGTTGCGAACTGTGGGGTCGCAATGTCGTCCTCAACCAGCGGCGGGGGCTCATGTGGGGACTGTGGCACAAGACGCTCCACGTTGCGCACCGTCAACGCCTGCAGAGGCTTGACCCCCATCTCACCCCGCGCTGCCGCCACACGCGCACCCTTCTTCCCTGCAGTCTTCTTCGCCGCCCCCTTCACAGCGCCCTCAGGGAAGATCTTCTTGTACAAATCACGGCAAAAATGAAGCTTCTGACAGCACCTCCCGAACTTGCATCTGCTGCGCATGTGGATCTCACAGACTGCGTCGAGGCCGATCTGAAAGCCTCCTGGGCGGTGGACTCTAGAGTGCAGACCTTTGGTGGGCGCAATCTGTTCCCAAGACACTTCGATGACAGAGTCGTTGGCGGACACCTGGAAGGAGGGGTGGGAGTTTGCAATGTCGCCGTGCGTAGCGCAGCATGGGGTGTGCTGCTTGTCGTCGAGGAGGTTGCGGAGCTCTCCTGCCTGCGCATGGATGTATTTGCATGCAGCACCGCTGGAGCAGTGTCCGGTGGTAAAGGTGGACCCCTTGGGCTGTGCAAGCTCAGAGACAGGGTTGTATGCTGGGCAAAGAAGCGCTCTCTGAGCCCTGTCTGTCTTGGATTGGCGTTTGTAGTCGTCCAGCCCAGCCGTCTTATGCGCTGCGGTGTATTTAATGGCAAAAGGCGGGGAGGTGGTGGAGAACTGCACGGTGACCTCACTCAGGAAGGTCTCGTCAAACTCAACGTTGCGCTCGGTGCGAAGCTTGCTGATGAGCGCTGGGCTGACGTGAAGAGACTTACATTTCCTTGCCTGTCCACAACGTCCCTCAAGAAACAGCCTGCACACACAGGAGCGGTGCACCGAAAAGGTGCTTTGCCTTGGCGGCTCGGAGGAGTTACCAGAATGGGACGACCCTGTCGCAGACGCAGCGCATGATGCATTCCTCCTTGCGGCAAGCGCTTCCGTCAGCCCATGGGTCGGGGTGATCGACTCCACAGCAACGTCGTACACAACGTGCCCTTTCGCCATGGGGTCCTTCACCTTGATGGTTGCATTGCTCAGGTCAGAGTACGCGCGCATCTCAACAGAGCCAAGCGGCACGCACAGCGGCGTGGCCTCAGGGGTCGACGTAGCAGATCTCGAAGTGGCAATAGTGGAGTTCATCGAAGGAACAGGGGAGAGGTGCATCATTGAGAAAGAAGAAATAGAAGGGGTGTTAGAAAGGGGAGGAGGAGAGGGGAGGGAAAGGTGTGTGTTGTGTTGGTGTATGTGTTATGATCTGAGGAGGGGGTGGTGTAAGGGTGTGGTAAAGGAGAGGGAGAGTGAGGATGAGTGATTTGAGTGATTGAGAGGGACTGTAATAAAGGTTTGGTTTAAAAAAAAATTGGTTGGTTCTCTGTATTGGCTTTGACCCTGCCCTATCCCCCCCTATTTTTTTTTTTTTTCAGAGCAAACATCAGAAGGTGTTTTTTTTGGGGGGAGAAAAAAATAGTAATAATTTGATAAATGAATCGAGTCCCGCCCCCCTCCCCCTCCTCGGATAGATCTATGCTAGCTGAGAAAAATCCAACATTTCTCTCGGTTTTAGTGGATTGTTATCATGAGGTAATAACAAGGTGCACGAAATTGTACCCAAAAAACAAAAGGGGAAAAAATCATTTTCACTTCCGCTTTTTCTGCTTCTTTTGATTATTTTCCTTCACCTTTTTGCTTCCTCCTTTGGTCTTTTTCGTGTCTTCCTTCGTTTCCTCCTCAACTCTCGGAATGTTCTGAGGATTTCGTTTTTTTGGAACAGTTTTTGCTGAGATGGCGTCTTTGTCTGCGAGGTGGGGATCATCTGCATCGCGTAGACGTCTCACTGGCAACCCGGCAGCGATACGACAGTCTCTGTCATTTTCTCTTAAGTCTTCTGAGGCGTAGTCTATTGCCCGTTGGTATGTTTGCAGGGCTAACATTACGACTTCTTTGTCACCTTGTAAGCCTCCTCTGACCTGCTCTAGCCACTTCCCATTCCATGCTAAGAGACCCATCATTACCTCTTTATTCGCAAACAAAACCTTCGGCAACACCGTCACCACCCTGCTATCTCCTTTCAACGCCTCGATAGCCACATCCGGATCTCTTTTTAATGCATCAGAAATTACCTCAAAATACATCGGATTGTCGCGCACGACCTGCAGCACTATGCTTCGATTTGCCTTAGCGGTTTTCCCTGCAAATTCAAAAAACGCGCTGTTTTGGCGTACCGCTGAGATTACAACGTCGGCATCGTTTTTTAACTCGGTGCTTACATAGTGAAAGGCTTCTGGGTGGTGTGGGAGAATGGAGAGGATAAATGCTTTGTCGGCACGAATCGATTTGCCAGCTTGAGAAAGCGCGAATGAGCTGTGTGACAACGCGGCAGAGACCACATCGGGGTCGTTCCGTTCATCTTCTGTGCAGTCGGAAAGATGTGTATCACCTTCTCTCACCGCTCGAAGCAAGGCAAGGTTGCAAACTTTGAAGAAGATCTCGGTCCCATAAGATAGTGTCGAGGTGCTACACAGCGTTTCCTCATCCTCTCCAGGTAACGCCACGACACACCCTGAGTCAAGTGACAACACAACCTCCCCCGCCTCCTCCACAGCGGCATACCCAAAGAACTCCGCAATCCGCAGCTTTAACACCCCAGTCGTCTCGTTTTCATCGATTTCAAACACCTCTGAAACCCCGGTTGAAACATCGTGTACATAAACCTCCATAAAATCACCTAAAAAAGGAAGTTCAAAATGTGAAGATAAATCGGAAGATCTGCTCTATATCAGGATTGGTATGAATAGAATATGACCTTTTTTTCGACAAATTATTGTAGTGTAGTTGCCTCGGGTTGTGTTGCCACAGTTTTGTACAATCTCCACATTTCTTAATAATGTTAGTGTAAAAAAGGCTCCAAGGAGGGGGTATTGGGGTCGTTCAACGACCCTTTTTGCATTTTGTTGTGAATGATCGCAACAATACCGATTTCTTCGACACCTGCGAATTGTTTTGATGTCACAGCCTATCGCCAAACTAACAGATGAACTGCAAAGGGAACTCCTCGGCCTTCATGGCGTTCATGGCAATTCTGACAGAAATACTGACGCAGTCCATCGCCCGGGCTGCTTCTATTTTGCTGCAGAAGCTAAGGACTTCTGGAGATGTACAAAGACAGGATAGAGAAGAACCTTCCCCCTTCGACGGTACACGCCTATTCAACTTCCTTGCTGGGGGGACACCAGCGGGACATGCCGGACGACGACACATTGTCCGACCTCACCAGCAGCTACGTCACTCAGTCCTCTCGTGCAGGGATCCTGATCAAGCCACCGCCGAATCTCTCGAAGAACGTATCGAACAGGAGTTATGACTTCACACTAAAAGGAAGAGGAAAAGGTGTCTTGAGAAAAGGTTTGATGAGGTAGGTACACGACGTTGAAGTGAATGACTTTACTTGTGGTTTTACATGTAATTTTACTAGTGAAAATAGTTTACTTGTGGTAAAAACGTAAAAACGTAAGGTACAGCTTAAACACGAGTAAAAAAAAATGACATGTAAAACCACAAGTAAAGTAATTTACTTCAACGTCGTGAAATACGGTGTTATGGGTAGGGGTAGGGGTGGAGTGGGTGGGTGAGAGAAGGGGTGAAGGCTGAAAGGAGGAGTGGGGGGGAGGAGGAATGGCATTTTTTTTTTTTAATACATTTTCTATGAGAACAAAAGCATTTGCTTTAAAATAATTGCGTTCTTTTTTTGCTGTTCTCTCACCCCCCATCATAAGCTTTATTTAGAAGGTCGCCCAAAGGCATTTCTACACCGGATGTTGAGAAGAGAAGAAAAACGTTTCTAAAAATTTATCCCAAAAAACCCCTTATGGACAAGCTTTTTTTATTGTATGTTCTGATGATGCTGTGATGCATTTTTCTTTTTTTTCTACCAAAAATCATACAATTCAGAGAGGCCAACTACGCCTGAAAATAGGCATGTTTGGAAAATCTATCTGAGCCCCCGGCCGACGGGCGCTGCACTCATTCTCCAGGTTATCGAACCCCCTCCCAGAGAGTACTTCATTAACATGCACATCGCTACCACGAGGGTGTATGCAAAATACCCTCCCAACCATGGTGTTCCGGAGGGGGCCTATATTGACATATCCTTGACAGGTGTTTTCCGGAACACCAGATTTTATCAAAGAAATAACAATTCGCATCCTGGCTGTACAGCACGAAGTGTCTACTCTCTAAAAAAAGTTGACTTGCAATACAATCACAGCATCATTTCCCCCCCTTCCCCCTCATCCTCTCTCCCCCCCCCTTCCCTAACCCTATTTACAATGGGCGCAGGCATAAACGAATTGGCAAAAGGAAAGCTCAATCTTTTGCCTGCCAATAGAATCAAAGCTGGTGAAGGTGTTGAGGCAGAGCGTGAGGAAGCAGCAGAGGCCGACAAACTCGGTCATTGAGAGTTCTTTGTCGCAGTCGGGGTCGTAGGCGGAGAAGGCGGCTTCGAAGGCGTGCTCGTCGAGATTGAAGCCTGCAGCCTTTATTGCCTTGAGTACTTCGCCGTTGTCATAATCTAGGGTACCTGACCTGTCTGTGTCAAATTCCATGTACGCCTTCTTTTGCCGCATTATCCACGTATAAAGCTGAGTAAACTGTGCAAAATCCAACTTCCCCTCCTTCTTCTCATCAAACAGCTTCACCAACATCTTCGCAGACATCAAACTAAAGTTCAAATTGGCCTCCGCCAGAGCCCGCTTCAGTTCTTCCCCATCTAATTCGCCACTGCCATCTTTGTCAACATGGTCAAACCAGGTACGGAGTTTTGAACGATTATTTTCAGCAGACATTATGTTTTTGAGAAAAGAGAGAAAAAGAAGAAGAAGAAGAAAAAAAACACCAAGATTAGATGATCTCAAGAGAGGTGTTTAGTCAATTTGGAGAGAAAAAAAAGGGGGAATATTGTGTAAGATGGATCTATAGTTGTGGAGGCATTTTTTTTGGGGGTGGGGAGTTGGTGTTTTGCTGCAAAAGTATCCTTTTTTATTATTTTTTTTATTTCGCTTTCGAACAAGAAAAGAGGAAAATAAAAGTACTTGAGAGATGTTGAGCCGGGGGATATTTTTTTTTTCTTCTTCTTCTTTTCTTTGATAATCTGTTTGCAGTCATTTAGACTGTCGGCACTATTTGCTGCAGGGGAGGGGGACACACATCCAAAAGGGGGGTATTTTCCCCCCCTGTGGATATGGTATAAAAAGATCGAACATTGGGGTTACCACAAGAACACTTTTTCTCAGCCGCTGTCCACGAGGTGGATGAAGCTCTCTCGAGAAGAAAAGGGGGGTTGCTGGGGTAATGGTGTCAGTATTGTGATGGGAGCCCATTGGAATACGCAAAAATACATCAAAATACATCACAATACACGATGTATTGTGATGTATTTTGCGTATTCCAATGGGCTCCCATCACAATACTGACACCATTATGGGGGGTGCTGACAACCACACGTAACCAAAATAGTAGGATCGGTAGGTAAGTAAAAGGAAAAAAGGTTTTTTTTTTTTTTTTTTTTTTTCGTTGATTGCACAATCCTCCTGTTTGAGGGATGATTGGCGACCGTACCGATAATACTATTTCCCCTTTAAAGCAAGCTTCGTAGGAATAAAAAAAAAAAAAAGAGAAAGAGAAAGGCAAAAACAAAAAGAACACAAAAGAATCACACTAAAAAAAAAGAGAAAAATATAAAAGAGGAATGTGTACCTCTCGAACATTCATCAGAAAAAGAGAACAAAAAAAAGGGGGATAAACTTTGTAAGATGATGCCTCTCGTGCACACACGTCACCTTTAAAATTAGTTTTCTTTTTGTAAGATGATTGCTAAGTATCGCCGTGCTAGCCCCGTGCTTAGCCACCTATAGTTTTTTTGAGAAGGGAAATGCTAGGAGAAGTCTTGAAGAAGAGGGGGGAAAAAAAAAGAAAAAAAAATGGTGGCTCTCTCTAGAGGAGCCACTGCGGGGGGGGTGGTTTATGTGAAAAAGAAACAAAAATAAAGTAGTGGCTTCGGAACCTTTGGGTGCCATGACCGCTGTTTACTGATAAGAAGGCAGGCACCCACGGATTGGACGGCCACCTTCACCGACCACCGAAGAGTACAATGTATAGCCTCCTTTTTTGGGACCAACAATTTTTAAAAAAAAAACTCAACCTGGCGGGGTTGTGCAAAAATTTAAAAAAAGAAACACATGAAAAATGAAATGTGACTCATACATAGTGCAAGCTCTGTGGGAGGTAGGAACCCAATTCTCCACAGGGGTTACCGAACTGTGGGTGGGGCTACTTCATTGATACACAGAGCATGAGATGAGCCTGTGAATCACTTAAAAAACACCTTCACCAAAGGAAAAAATGTAAAATTGAGTCAAGAAAAATTGGACTCGCAATCTGCACTGATGGCGCTGACAGGGGGGGCCAGGCGGGACACCCCCACTGCACCAACTCTTGCATCTTCTGCACACACGTACCCCGTGAAGGGTACAAACTCCACCTGCACTACATCCCATTTTCACACTTCGCAACACTGCGAAGAGTGCACAACTTTGCGCACTCCTCTGAATTCCCATGTGGGAACAGTGAGTGGGCACATCCCGAACAAAATCGAAACTAAAGCCTGCTGTCAAAAATGTAGGTGTCAACAGGCAACAGGATTTGAGATTTTTTTCTTTTTTTTCTTTTAGGAAAGGGGAAAATTGCATTCTGGGTGAGTATCCATGCAAAAATCCATTTTATTTATTTATGGGGGAAATGGGATCACACTAAACCCAATCGTTTTATTTTTTTGAAACCTTGAAATTATACTTTGAATGTCTCGCGACACACATTCTCAATACAAAAATACAAAAAAAATATTCAATCAAAAGCACTAAATACGAAACCTCCCAGGATAAGCTTGCACTCATCCCCTGAAAGAGTACGGGACAATAAAATTGTATCAACCTCCCCTCCCCCCCCCTTTCCAAAGAAAACGAGGTTATTATTTTCAAGAACCGTCTTCGAGAGTATGGGGTTGCTCGATCCCAGATGGGTCAACAACTATTTTATTTTCGTAACGCCAAACTCCTTTAACCTCTTCGTTTGATTTAGCTCACCCGAATCTCTCAACCGCGATGGGAAAAATCGTGATTCGGTTTTCAAGAACCGTCTTTGAGAGAATGGGGTTACTCGATATCCAGGTGGGTCAACAACCATTTTATTCTTGAAGTGCAGACCTGATTTCCTTTGACAAAAGGAATCTCTCCGCAAGGTATGTGCTTTTAAAACGAAGGCTCAAATATGTGGAAACGCCTCACAACATCAGACGCAGGCACAGAAATGGGGAGAAAAATAGCTTATAAGATGAACTTAAGCCCATCAAAACAAAAACGAATAGACCCACAAATTCTCCTGCACGTTGTTTAAAACGTAGGAGGAGGTTTTGCTGTCTACGGGAAATTTTTGAAGAGAGGGGAAAAAAGCACCAAATTCACAAAAAAAGGGGGCGAATGATCGATCTTCACGTAGTTCTATTGGTAGAGAACGGTGTTCTCATTGTCCCCTCTTCCAACAAGGTGAATGACACTCACCAGGTGGGTTGTCGGGGATATTTGAACAATAGAAGAAACGTGTAGCATGGCAAGACTAAAAACTGAGGGTGTGAAAATTTAAAAAAAAAAACAAATTTCGGTGCACGACAATAAAGTAAATGACGTGATTTGTGGTTTTGTCGCTGGCTTACAACAGTTGAAACCACAAATCTCAAGTAAAAAAAACCACAAATCAAGTCATTCACCGTCGTGTGGGTTTGGAAGTAGATGACTCTCCACGTCGTTTATCGGGGGGAGAAATCTTCTCTTGGCGTTGGCTTATTGGCGTGTTGTAGATGTATTGATATAAGGTCATACCTTCCGAGAATTTGGTTTAGCGATGCAAAGTGCACCGCTCGTAATAAAGCGCAAAAAATTTGGAATTTTTCCTTGAACACAAATCTCAAGTAAAAAAAAAGAGAAGTTGAAAGTACAAACACCTCACCGTTCATCAGCGGACGCTAGACACTCCACTACAAATAGAATAAGTATTGATGCAGGCACCAAATAAACCCCCAGAAAGATCCCTCAGGCGACCCACTCAGGTTGTCTTTTTTTTCATTTTTTGACATTTTTTTTTTTGAAAATTTGGTATTGTATTAGTGTAGATACTCTGAGTATGAGCTCTATTTTTTTCTTCTTCTTCAACACAATTTCCCGCGAGTTTGCTCATACGGAAACTGTACCTTCAGGGGAGCAAAAGAAACATTTCGACGCTACTATCATTTTGAGGGGGAGAGTATTTTTTTCCCCAACTCAAAAGTGACGAGAGTGAATATGAAGTATTTAAAAACAAGATACCGCTTCTGGCGCAGGCAGCAAAAAAAAAAGGTTAATTGGTGCTCCGGAGGGGGTCGATATTGACAGGTCGCTGACACAGGGACTCTATGCACACCCCCTGATATTGACACGTCGCTGACAGGTCGTGACACGTCGCTGACCGACTTCCGAAAGCACCATTAACAAATTCAGATTCTCACAATTTTAGCAGTAACGCAAACAATGCAACGAGGCCAGAATTGGCCTCGCCTTTGCCGGCTGAGGCGTGGCTGAGACGTACTAATAATACGACGCAGCTGGGGTGTGTATTGCTAGACGCCTCAGACACGTCTCAGGTAGATTTTCTAGCTATTCCTTCTTTCCGGCGTAGTCGGCCTCGTTGCAGTGTATGGTAACTGGGAAGGTTTTTTAAAAGAGAAAAGCTTATAAAGATGTACCTAAGACTCTCGTGATTAGCCTGATTGGATTATTCTTTGGTTTATTCATCAGTTTGTTTGTTTTTTTTTGTGTGTTATTGCTACTCTCACATTGAAAAGAGAGAACAATATTTGGTAATATTCGATACGAAGCCTCTGCTCAGTCTCCAAAATCCCAATCAAAATAGAGAGCTCCAAAAAGAAAGCCTCCCAAGGGGGGCTTGTGTGATAAAAGGGGGAAAAGGTAATTGGTTGGTAAAAAAGAATAATGAAAACCGCCTTGGTACTAAAAACTGCGGGCATTTACTTGAAGAAAAATCGAATGGCTTTTCGGTCAAACAAATGCAATTACACATTCACACTTTTTTTTGTTGATTTCTTTTGAACTTTCGACCGCCAACGAGATTGCATTGTTGTCACTAAAAAAGAACAAAATAGAAAAGAGGCACATTGGACGAGTACCCTCTTGGCCTATCACACACACACAAAAAAAAAGGGTCTGAGCATGGGGTTACCAATAACTGTTATTTTTTCAAAATAAAAAAAATAAATTGGAAATGCAAACGCCTCACCGTTCATCGGCGGACGCAGAGCACTAGAAATATATAGAAAACAGACGCACGAACCTAACCGTCACTACCACAAAAAAAAAACCACAAAAATCTTATGTTAAAAAAAAGTGGCTTAGAGTGAGAGAACGGAAATGATGGTGTACGCGACCTTCCGGTGCAAAAGGTTTACGAAACACACCTAACGGAACGAAACCTCTTTTTTTTTCCAAAAGAAAGAGAATGAAAATATAGTGTCGACGCCTCACCGAACATCGGCAGACGCGAGGGGGGTCACTTAGATTGCAAGGGTAGTTACCTCTTCTGAGTCGTACCAAGATAAAAACAAAACAAAACAAAAAAAAAAGTTTATAAGATGAACCCAAGCCTCTCGTTGCTGAGTCACCTTAAAGAAAAGTTGAAAGAATATGCCTCAAACCCGCAAACCCGTAACCTCATATTACGTACACATTTGTTTTTTTTAAAAATAATGAAGCGTGACTCTCATGCATCTTGAAATGTCATTTTTTGTTGTATCGACAATCGCGTTATACCTACTGGTATAACAATCTTTTTTTTGCTGTGCACATTGAGAGAACGGCGAAGGGAGGGAATCACCTCGGGGTGGGGGTGGGGGGGAAGACGTACCGTAAACGAACGAACAGGACCTCGGCGCACACTGCACCAATCAAAAAAAAACAAAAAAACAAAAAATGGATCGAGAATAAGCTCGATCTGTCAACACAGGCATCGTGGCAGTGATGGGGAGACGGTGTGGGGTCAGTGGTGGGGATGGTGGCGGTGGCTACAACAAAAAAAATAGAAAAGAAACTTGAAAGATAAACTGAACCTCGTGCATCATCGTGGCTTTACCACCCCTTTTTGCCAAGGCAGTGAAATAAATAAAACATAAAAAAAAAGGAGAACTTGAGAGATGAAATGTGCTTCACAGAGCACATTGCCTTAGTACAGGAAAAAGGGGGGGAAAAGAAGAAAAAAAGAGAGTTGACAGTGCAAACACCTCACCGAAAATCGGCGGGCGTAAGGGGGGGGAGAGCACTGCTTTATCTATCGAATAGTCTCAGAGTACACTCGATTGGAATAGAAAGAGAAAGAAAAAAGGAGGGAAAACGTGGTTATCAAAAAAATAGTACAAGATGGTGCACCAAAGGGGGTCGACCCTAATGGTGGCAGTATTGTGATGGGAGCCCATTGGAATACGCAAAATACATCAGTCCTATTCGTGGTCATTTACCCCCCCCCCCCCCTTATTTTACCCCCTTTTTCAGAAAAAAACGGTTCAGGCCAAAATAACATGGTAATTTACCCCCCCCCCTTATAATACCCTGTTGTGGCTGGTACTTTACCCCCCTGGGGGGGTAAAGTACCAGCCACCAGGCAAATTTTGGGTAATTATCACCGCGACACGCCAAGTGGTGTTTTGTCACGAGTGATCTTAACCCACGAGCGAAGCGAGGGGGTTCAGGGAACGAGTGGCAAAACACCACCTGGCATGTAATTATGGGGTGATAGTTTCACATAATGCAGCGCATACCTGTTTTGTTTTATGGTTTGCTGGGAGGGGCTGATGTGTTCAGCGGGTCGTACATCCGGAGACTCGTCTGATTTGAAGCTGGAGACAAGCTCGAAATGAGGAAAGGGGTAAAGTGCAAAGAATCCTTCACCCTGTTTTGCATCGCGTGTGCTGGTAGATGGGTGCTGGGTACGTTTGTGCTGCGTGGGCGATACGTTTGGGACACCTCACAGAATCTGAGGCAACATCGTCATCCCTCGTCATCCCTGACCAGTCATGGTACAGGCACGGGCAGAAAGATGATGCGGATGATGTGGATCCATGATTCATGACTGCTTGCGATGTCGCAAGGAGGCGAGGAATTTTTTTCAGACGATACATTTGTCATGAGAGCATGTGTTGTCACACTGTGTTGTGCAAAAATTTACCCCACCGTGTATGAAAAAGTCCCCCCTTCCCACCCAAAAACATGACCAAACCCATAAGGGTAGATAAACAAATTCATTTGTTTCTTGTCCACCGTACGTACAGAATCTCGAGATTCCCAGAAAAAAATGTTTGTTTTTAAAAATGTTTATTGTGACCTGAGCGGTACTTTAGAGTGTTTTTAGACACACTTGTGACCCCACCGAGGAAAGCAATCGGCTCGCGCAATCAAAAGAAAGCAGAGAAAAGGGAAAAAATAAAAAGGAAAAAAGTTGGGTACCGTGCGCCTGCGGCGCTACCTGTTCCCAGTCAACAACACAATTTCATCTGAAGTTGGGTTTGCAGACCTGAAAATGACCCTTGCTTACGAGTATGGGTTCATACTTTGTGAAAATTTAAGTCACTAAAATTTTGCCCATTTTTCCGTATATCCCCCGACTTAGCGAGGCCAGAAACATCCTCGGAAATGCTGAGCTGAGCGTGCAGAAGATCTGCCACGGAAGCATGCAAGGCGCTATCCGCGCAAAATGTGGAAGCGTTCTGGGAGCAGTGGCGAACCCGCTAAACGTACAAGAACATTATAAAAAACTGAGAACTAACATCGCCGTATCCCCCCTAATGACACCTACCATCAACGAGGCATGTGAAATCAATGTAGTTGTCTCCCTTCTGCTTGCCCCGCTCCCATGGTAGCGATTTTTTTCCAACATTTTTTCCCCAACTAATATTTTTTTCCGTACGTACGTACAGAATTTCAAAACATCTCGGACAAGAAACAAATAAATTTATTTATCTACCCTAACATGGTAATTTACCCCCCCCCCCCCCCCTTACCCCCTCCTTTACCCCCCCCCTTATTTTACCCCCCTATTTCCAAAATTTCCGGTTCACCGACCCAAAGGGGGGGGGGGGGGGGGGGTAAATGACCACGAATAGGACTGATCAAAATACATCGTGTATTGTGATGTATTTTGCGTATTCCAATGGTCTCCCATCACAATACTGCCACCATTAGGGTCGACATTGACAGGTCGCTGACAGGTCGTTGACCGATTTCCCATAGCACCACAAAACCAAAAAAGAGAAGTTGAAAGTGCAAATACCTCACCGTACATCGGCGAAGACACAGGCGCTGGAAAATGTAAAGATGATGGGACTCACAATGTGATTTAGTCACCTTTAAAAAAAGAACCAATAAAAACAACCTATGATGTGTAGAAGATATACACTCCATTATCACATTATCAATTATTTCAAAAAAAATAAAACTGACAAAAAAAAATCCCCCTCCCCTTTTCTCCCCCCTCCCCTTTTGATCAACTCAAAACAATTTCTTTGTTTTTTTTCAGTTAAATTCTTTCAATTCGTTTTAAAGATCAACTCAAACCTATACCTCACGCAAGAAGCCTGCGAACGAGCGACAGAATCTTGCTGTGAAGAACGAACATCAGACTTGCAGTCAGAACACTTTGCCATATCTTGCTGTTGATGCCCGCGTAGAGCCCCTGCACCCCTTCCTTCGCGAGGACACCCTTCATACAACTGAATGCATCTGTGTATTGCGTGTCTGGGTCATCCGAGCTGGTCTGGCTTTGGAGGGTCGTCTTTGCCATGATGTAGGGGTATGTGCACAGGGTCGAGCACACCTTGGCAATGGCACTGAGGAAGAAGATCTCGAGGGAGGTCAGCCCAGCGCTTTTCGCGGCCTTCGCTGCACGGAGGATGATCGAGAGCTTTTCAAAGACACCGTACTGGATGGTGGGGTTGCTGACGAGGAGCAGGGCGGGGCCGAGCCCTTTGTACCATCCGGCGAGCCCTTCTTCCTTGTAGAGTTCACGCAACTCTTCTGCTAGGGTTTTCTTCGAACCGGTTTTGATCTGTCTTGTGGAGACAACCCAAATCGGGTTGGTCACCACCGCACCGATCGACCCGGCTATGCTTGCGCAAATCGCAGAATGGATCCCACCACTCTCCGCCCCAGTTACCCTGGTTGCCACCTTTCTTGCCAACGAATAGAAATAGTAGTACACCGCCTGGATCACCAGCTGTCCATACAGCGAACTCCCCAACCCGCTGTACAGCCTCTTGACACCGTTCTTCTCCTTCAGGATGGAGGTTACCAGCTGAACGGTTGACCCCTTCTTGGCAAGATGCGGGGAGTTTGGAGCCTTCGGTGTCATAGGAGTGTTGACACGAGCCTGCTTTGGTGTGATCGTCAACGTCGGAGGGGGTACCTGATCATCTGAATCAGAAGAGGAAGGTCCAAGAGAAGACTGAGAAGGGGTCTGCTGAATTTGCGACGTAGGAGACGATGCTGCGGGCACAAAAGAACGCTTCTTCCCCTTCGCATGCATTTGCATCATCATCGAAACCGACTGCAAAGGGTACGTAATCGACAGTGCAAGACATCCACCCACAGCGCCTGCGACAGCCTCCATTGCGGGGGTAATCTCAACGTTCGACATAATAAAAATTCAAAAAAAAAAAAAATCCAAAAAGAGGCAAGAAAAAAGGGTGGAAGAGAAAAGGGGGTTAGAGAAAGATAGAGAGTTGCCTGGATATGGTGGGTTTTAAAATGGGGGGGGGGGGGGGTAGGGGGTCCGACTGTGAGTAAAATTACCGTACAAAAAACTCATTATTAAACTTCTGGTCATTTCCAAGGCAACTGCGGGTGAAAAACACCCTCAGAGTGGGTCACAGGGGGCCTGTGGGCCGAAAAACGACCCAGAAGCCACCCCAGAATACAAAAAAATGGAAAAAAATAGTGAAAAAACGGCTTTTTTCAGGTTTTGGCCATATTGGGCAAAATAGGGATTTTTCAAGAAAAACCCAAAAAAACGGTTATTTTTTGACATCACAAAACCTCCTTTGGCACAAATATACCCCAAAAGTGGCCCGTGAGTCCATTCCAACCTGTTTTGGACATATTTGACACTTTTGGAAGTGTTTTTTTGGTGTTTTTACGTCAAAAAAAATACCCTGGCAATACCCTGACCGCGCTCCGGCAGCATTCCGGCATGCTGTTTGACCCATATAGGGGTCAAGAAATGGCCAAAACCCCCCGAAAAAGGACCCTGGGAGCCCAGATAGTTCCAAATTTCCACCACATCCCCACCCAAACACTGCAAAAACACGACAGAAAATCGTCTTAAAAAACACACTTTTTTCAAAAAGGTCATTATGGAGCCTGTCTGACGATAGCGATTTTTCAAGAAAAACCCAAAAAAACGGCTATTTTTTGACATCACAAAACCTCCTTTGGCACAAATATACCCCAAAAGTGGCCCGTGAGTCCATTCCAACCTGTTTTGGACATATTTGACACTTTTGGAAGTGTTTTTTTGGTGTTTTTACGTCAAAAAAAATACCCTGGCAATACCCTGACCGCGCTCCGGCAGCATTCCGGCATGCTGTTTGACCCATATAGGGGTCAAGAAATGGCCAAAAACCCCCGAAAAAGCACTCCGGGAACCCAGATAGTTCCAAATATCCACCACATCCCCACCCAAACACCGCAAAAACACGACAGAAAATCGTCTTAAAAAACACACTTTTTTCAAAAAGGTCATTATGGAGCATGCCTGACGACCTTTTTGAAAAAAGTGTGTTTTTTAAGACGATTTTCTGTCGTGTTTTTGCAGTGTTTGGGTGGGGATGTGGTGGAAATTTGGAACTATCTGGGCTCCCAGGGTCCTTTTTCGGGGGTTTTTGGCCATTTCTTGACCCCTATATGGGTCAAACAGCATGCCGGAATGCTGCCGGAGCGCGGTCAGGGTATTGCCAGGGTATTTTTTTTGACGTAAAAACACCAAAAAAACACTTCCAAAAGTGTCAAATATGTCCAAAACAGGTTGGAATGGACTCACGGGCCACTTTTGGGGTATATTTGTGCCAAAGGAGGTTTTGTGATGTCAAAAAATAACCGTTTTTTTGGGTTTTTCTTGAAAAATCGCTATTTTGCCCAATATGGCCAAAACCTGAAAAAAGCCGTTTTTTCACTATTTTTTTCCATTTTTTTGTATTCTGGGGTGGCTTCTGGGTCGTTTTTCGGCCCACAGGCCCCCTGTGACCCACTCTGAGGGTGTTTTTCACCCGCAGTTGCCTTGGAAATGACCAGAAGTTTAATAATGAGTTTTTTGTACGAAATTTTATACACAAGTCTATTAGGAGTCGGACCCCCTAGGCATACATGGTAAGCGAATAAAAAATTCGCTTTATTCGCTTTTGGTTCGCTTTTTTATTCGCTTTATTCGCCGGCGAATAAAGCGAATAAAGCGAACCAAAAGCGAACGAAAAAGCGAACAAAAAGCGAATAAAAAGCAACGTATTTTTTGTCAAGTCTAGTGTGTCGAGTCTAGTCCCCTGAGATCCCCCAATACCCGCAACGACGCCAAAATAAGGCTACTGTACTGTACTGTACTGTACTGTACTGTACTGTACTGTACTGTACTGTACTGTACTGTACTGTACTGTACTGTACTGTACTGTACTGTACTGTACTGTACTGTACTGTACTGTACTGTACTGTACTGTACTGTACTGTACTGTACTGTACTGTACTGTACTGTACTGTACTGTACTGTACTGTACTGTACTGTACTGTACTGTACTGTACTGTACTGTACTGTACTGTACTGTACTGTACTGTACTCCCAATCCCCTGTGTATACTGTGTATACTGTGTATACTGTGTATACTGTGTATACTGTGTATACTGTGTATACTGTGTATACTGTGTATACTGTGTATACTGTGTATACTGTGTATACTGTGTATACTGTGTATACTGTGTATACTGTGTATACTGTGTATACACAGTATACACAGTATACACAGTATACACAGTATACACAGTACTCAGCTCCCACTAGCTCTCAGTAAGCTCTCACAGCCTGTTACGTGTCCCACGGAGACGATCATAGATCACCCAAAGGCGAATAAAAGGCGAATAAAGCGAATAAAAAAGCGAACCAAAAGCGAATAAAGCGAATAAAGCGAATAAAGCGAATAAAAAAGCGAACCAAAAGCGAATAAAGCGAATTTTTTATTCGCTTTTTTGGAAAAGCGAATAAAGCGAATTTTTTGTTCGCTTACCATGTATGCCTAGGGGGGGGGGGGGGGGGGGTAGGGGCGGTCAAATGGGTGATACAAACCCACTTTTTTCAGTTTTCGATAAAAACGCATTTCTAAGTGAATCTGACCCGAAAATGTGACACATATCGTGTGGAAAACTGTTTATCGGTCGGTTTTGACCCATTTTTCGGGCCCAGGAGGTGCTAAAACGTGAAAATTGAAAAATTGCCCATGATTGGTACCCCACGTTAAGTCGTTAAGGATTTCCTTAACGATTTCCTTAACGATTTTCCAATTTTTGACTATTTTTGCATATTTTCACACGGAACTGCCCAAAATTAGAGAGTTTTGCCCCGAAAACAGGGTATCGTCAATTTTTGAGCAAAAAAATCGCAAAAAAAATGAAAAAAATCGGAATTTAATTCCTTAAGGAATTGGTGGGGCCGGTACCAGTCATGGGCAATTTTTTTTTTTTTTTGGAATTTCACCATTTGGGGTGCATGTGATCCCCCTCTGGCGTGAAAACCACCCCCCACGATGTTTTTGAGAGGTTCTTGGTCAAAATTTCTACTCAATCATCCAAAATAATGCGTTTTTATCAAAAACTCGAAAAAATGACGTTTGTATCGTTTTTTTGAAAACTTGGTTGTATTAGTGTAGACACCCGAAGATGAACTCCACTATACTACACGCGTCTAAGTGATGCCGGAGTTACTCCATGCAATGCTCATGGCGGTTGTCGTCGTCCAGTCTCGATTGGGCGGCGGCGGCGGCACTGGCTTCCTGGCTGCAGTCAACCCACGGTCGGGTGGGGGCGGCGGCGGGGGCTTGTTCTTCAGCGCCTTGTGAGGCGTCTTGACCTTCCCACCGGTGGTGCACGTCATGGTGGGGGTCGCTGTTGTGGTGGCTCCTGCGGGGAAGCAGGCGCCGGGTGTCTCGTCTTCGGTGCAAGTCGCTGCTGCTGCTCGCACCAACATCGCAAGCGCTACGGCCCGCGGTGTCTCGTCATGTGGCGGTTGCACCGCCGTTTCCTCTTCTGCCACCTCTATCGTGAGCTGCGAGATCAGCCCCGATAGAGTGCATGCAGCTGACACCAGGTCGGCCGCAGCACACCACTTTTCCTCAGTCACCGCCTCATCCATCATAGCCCGCGACTGAGCAATCGCCATATCATATCTCCTTAAAAGGAGAGTCATATTCGCGTGTAGTATGGTGGGAGAGGGCAAGCCCCCTCCCTTCCTCCTGTATGGGGGACTCCACTGGTGGGGACCAATGAAGTACAGTTGCATTTTTTTAAGTGCATTTGACCCCCCCTAGGCATACTGTGCAGGCGAGCCGTTTTTAGGCGAGTTTTTCGTTTTCCTGATTTTCAGGAAAAACTCGCCAAAAACTCGCCCTACTCGCCCATTACTCGCCTATTACTCGCCAAAACTCGCCAAAAACTCGCCAAAACTCGCCTAAACTCGCCAAAAACTCGCCTAAACTCGCCTAAACTCGCCCACATTTGGGTGCAAATCCTGGTGCACATACGCACCTTGGGGGTGAAAATGTGCACCAGGATGTGAAAATGGAGGGCGGGGTGACTGATGACAACATGCCACTCGAAAACACACAAAAAAATTGAAATTGTGTCACTTGTACGTCTAACGGCAACCATGTCACGGCAGTGGCTGACAGGCATGTATGTAAACATTTGCTCCAGGGGAAGATCCAAGCGTGCCATAGATCCCGGGGGACAAGACGTGCTACAATCCGGAGGATGACGAAGACATGAGCCGGGGCTACACTCGCTATACAACAATGTCCTCGTCATGCCGGTAAATGGCAACCCTGCAGGCCACCCCTTGGCGGTATTCCCCCACGACTACATCGCACCCATCTGTGCAAGCTTCATGGATCCGCAGAAGGTACAGCTGGACTGGTGGTACTGGTTGTGGAAGCCTACAAAGCAAACTGCAGAGGTCTTGTTCAAGTGGAACGAAAAAAATTTTCTCTTCAAAACTCAAATTTCCCTCATATTTTCGTGTGTACACTTTTCCCAAGGTAAAATCCCTACCAAAAAAAAAAACTCGCCAAAACTCGCCCCCCAAAAATGGGCGAGTTTTAGGCGAGTTTTTGGCGAGTAGGCGAGTTTTTTTTACTCGCCTGCACAGTATGCCTAGGGGGGGGGGGGGGGGGGGGGGTTCAGTCTGCAGACTAAGGATTGGGGGGTCGGGTAAGTAATTAATTAAATGGCTAGTCTGCACGGGGTTTCGTAACCAACAATACAGGCGAAAACGCCGTTATTTGCATTTTTGAGCCAATCCCAGTCAGTGGTGGGGTCAATCTGGAAAAATGGACAAAATTTTAATGACTTAAATTTTGGACAATATGAGCCCGGTCACTAATAGCTGGGGCCGATTTTCGGCCAAAAATTTCCTCAAAATCCGGGTTTGTAATATTGACTTCACCTTCGGTTACCCTACAGCGGGGGGTGAAGGAAGGTTGTGGAAAAGGGTCCTTATTTGCATTTTTGGGATCCGCCCGTGCAGTGGTGGGGTCAATCTCGAAAATTGGACAATTTTTTGACCACTTAAATTTTGAAAAATATGAGCCCGGTCACTAATACGTGGGGCCATTTTTCAAAAATATCGGGGTGGTATGGTAAGTAATTAAATGAAAAAATTAGTCTGCAGTCTGGGGGGGTTTTGGTAAAGGTAAGATTAAAGACAGAGATTCGAGATGGGGAAAGATGAAACTCTAATAATATGAAAAGCGTGCTTTAAAAAAAACGCATTTCAGTTGAGCTCAATAAAAAAAAATATCCATTTGTTACATTTCAACAAAGAGCGAACTTGAGATCGGCTCTCTTTCCTCTAATTTCCAATTCTTTTCCCCACCTCCAAAAGTTTTTTTTTAAAAA
Organism: Rhynchopus sp. YZ270_cl-10; assembly: GCA_964035575.1. Lineage (NCBI taxonomy): Eukaryota > Euglenozoa > Diplonemea > Diplonemida > Diplonemidae > Rhynchopus > Rhynchopus sp. YZ270_cl-10. Next base: position 807,112 of record OZ037895.1, on the reverse strand, counting down.
ACCTGGTTGCATTAGTATAGCCACCCAAGGCTGCACTCCACTATACCTTTTTTTAAAAACCTCTCCCCACCCTCCCCCCAACCTTCTAATCACCACTACTACTAATATTGGAATCTCCCCATTTGAGTTTTGCGTAGGTTTTTGCAGCGTTATATTGTTCAGTGTAGCCTGGCACTTGCTCCATCAACTCTAGGTAACGTTGGATCTCTGGATAGTGCGAAAGGATGTCAATTCTGAGGTACGGGGTAAGGAAGCGGAGCTGGTCCACCTCGGCTGCAAGAAGGAAGTCTGCGAGGGTCAGCCGATCCCCCGCAACGTATCTCTGCTTCGACAGCTGCTCCCGATACGACTCCAACGCTGGTGTCGCCTTTTCCGACCCCGTCTCTAAGGCACCGTCCAGCTCCTCCCCTTCCAGCTCAAATAATGGATCCACCAGCTCTGTGCTGATTATCCTCGCCAAAGACAAATGCCGTCCCACCATTTGCTGTAGTATACTTTCCTCCTTCTCCCCAACAGGCAGGATGGATTGCACCTCAGGCCTCTCTCGATGTACATCAGCAAGGTACTGCAAAATCGCAGTCCCTCCTCGCAACAGCCACCCATCCGCATCCTCCAAGCAAGGAGGGCCCTGCCCCGGGAATTTCGTGGCAAATTCTGACCCCGGGTCGTTCTCGTGTAGCCCCACCTCTACGCAGCGGAGCGGGATGCCGGCATAGTTTGCAAACCACTGCACAGCACGGCTGGGCTGTGAGAAGGCATTAGTGTACAGGGTCGCACTCATTTCTCAGAGTGGTCTGGAAAGGGATGAAAAAGGGAGGTAAAAAAAAAAGATGATAACTACTGGAATGATGGATCTACCGTGCATCTCAAAAGAGATGCATGTTAGGCAAGATGAACAGCGTGTTGTTGTGTGTTTGGCTGAAGAGAAAAAAAATCTCGTTTTTCCAAAACAAAAAATGGCGGGAAAATGCTGCATGATTTTCTACATAGGCTCAGACCACCATTACCCCGAGATCTTGGTTTACCTCCCGCTCTCCTCCTTTTTGGGGAGCTTCCATCCACTTCCTTGGAAGAAAAGGAGTCCTCTTTCTTCGCCAAAAGTGACTTCGTTCCAAGACACTTTAAAGGTGTGGGTAGGGAGGAACCATTTATGTGTCACAACATCAGGACATCAGTTGGTCCTGGGCAAAAATACTGGGGTTTGGGGAGGGAGTTCTTTTGTGATGATTGATACGCGTCCTTGAAAATAGAGGGGCGTTATTGATGCAAGCAAGTCCAGCCGACCAGCGTACGATGTCAGCGTACGTTTGTCGCTGCTTAATACTCCGGGTGTGAGGACAAGGGGGAGAGAGTCCCGCATACCCAAAAAGAAAGATAAAAGCTATGGTATGTAAGAGGCAGGGTTGCTGACAAACAAAAAGACCCTGAAGGCACAAAAACGCCCCATACCCCCTCATCACCTCCTGGTTTGGTAGTCTCTCAGGTAAAGACATCGATTCGAGCGGTCAACACTTTCATAGAGTTTCAGCAGGGACGGATGCAATTTAAGGTCCAGCCCAGGACCTGAAAATAGATGGAAAGTGTTGAAAAAAACACAAATACACAAACACGCGAGCATGTACAGTATAAAAGTAAAAGGTTTTTTGGGGTCCGTCCAGCAGGTGAGGAGGTCTGTTTTCTTGTCATTAGACAAGCTTTTCAAAAACCCCGATCATTCCACTTCCTGCTAGCCACCGGAACGGGTCACACGTAGTGTGAGGGGGTGTTCACTGCAGAGGAGTTGAAGCCCTCCCTGGAGCTGATCTGCACACAAATGACCTCAAACACGAAGTACACACTCTAAGATTGCGTTGAACTTTTTTTGTTCCACAGAACTTTAGCCTCACATAAAAAAGCTCTTGCGCCTGGCTGGAGTTCTGGGGGGAACCGCGACCGTCTAGCGCAGTTTTAGTAAAATGCGCCATTCATAAAAGAGCACAATGCTAGACGAGACACTCAATAACCCCCTCTTCATAAGCCTTTGGAGGTCCGAATCTGGTAACGGACGACTTCCTGGAAGAGGGCCTTCAAATATTATGTCGGGAAATGGTATTGCAAAAAGGGCGTTTGCTGAAGGGGATATTCCTCCTCCTATTCAAAGTGATGACGAGTTCAATGATAGTGATAGCGAATACGTTGATATCGGTTTTGGATCTTGAAACCTTTGTTTGGACAGTTTGCTTCTAGAAAATAGAGTTAGATCAGCCCCCCTCGCCCATCCCTCTTGCGGTCCGTATCACCACCCCCAATGTAAATACGATGCTTGTGTTTGAGTAATGCAGTATTTAGCTCTCCCTTTTTTCCTCTGCAAAAACGGTGATAATTACTCCGTGATCTTTATTGCCGAAAGTTCCACTTCCATGCTGTCCTGCACGTCGTCGTTCACCATTTGGTCGCGCAAACCCGAATTCTGGTCCACCTCATGCACCTTCATCTTCGACTTCAAGAACCAACCCCCAGCAAACCCAGCGGCTGCGAAGAAGACGGCAACCCCCACTACAACAAGCCAAGGTACCCCTGCAGGTGTGTCGGTGCAGGTGTGCGGTGCAGGTGTGACAGGTGCAGGCGTGACAAGTGCAGGCGTGACAAGTACAGGTGCAGGTGTGACAGGTGCGGGTGAAGCAGGTGCAGGTGTGATAGGTGCAGGTGTGGCAGGTGCGGGTGTAGCAGGTGCAGGTGTGGCAGGTGCAGGCGTGACAAATGCAGGCGTGACAAGTACAGGTGCAGGTGTGACAGGTGCGGGTGAAGCAGGTGCAGGTGTGATAGGTGCAGGTGTGGCAGGTGCAGGTGTGGCAGGTGCGGGTGTAGCAGGTGCAGGTGTGATAGGTGCGGGTGTGATAGGTGCAGGTGTGGCAGGTGCAGGTGTGATAAGTGCGGGATCGTAAAAAGTAATTCCTGCAAACTGTCCCCCTATGAGGTAAAACGTATCGCCCATCACTAAGTTCGGGTATACGAGTTCCTCGTCTGTAACAGCCTTCGACAACGTAATGGGTGACGTGCTCGTGTCGTATATCAGCATCATGCTGGCGTTCCCACTGAAATCTTGAACCACCATTGTTTGCCCACTCAAGAGAGACATCGTCGCATTAGTATAGTCCAGTTGTTGGACAGGTTCCCCCACCTCAGCACTGTCCCTCTGTGTGTCGTACATAAAAATGCTTAGATTCCCGGGGATCCCAGGGTTCCACTTCGAGTCACATTGGGCCACGCACATACTTGTGTCCGTACCGTAGGCAAAATTGCCCGTTGAGGAATTCAACAGTAAATCCGGAAGAGGCTCCGCCTGCAGGGACTCAGAAATATGGAAGGCTTTCACATCACCTTCGGACGAGAAGAATAGGTATCCCCTTGACATGCCTGCACTCCGGGTCTTGACGACTACTGTGTCAGTCTTCTGCCCTGTCGTCATATCCACAACTTCGACGTTCTTTCCATGTACGGTGAGTACAATGACATCTTCAGTAGCTGCACATGAGTCCAATCGGTCGACTTGCTTCCTCCACATGGGTGCAGGCGCGGCCGGGTCAGATACGTCGTATGCGACAAGATAACACGGCGTATTGTAGTGTTCCTCCTGAACAACAAGCAGCGCATGTTTACGTGAAACACAGATGACATGGTTATGCCCCGTGGACCCTGCTGACTCCGTTGCCAACACTTTCGGTATAGGGTCGCGCATGTCCACAATATAAACCCCTTGTGCCCCTATCACAGCCATAACGTCCGGAGTTATCTCCACAGCTGCCCAGGGGTCCACAATGCTCGGCTCTGATTCCCCAGACATAACTAAGTCAGAGCCCTGCTGCTCAAACACCACCAAATTCGATTGGCCCACCACACAGTAAATGATACCGGTGTCTCCGACTGCAAGGTGAGCACTAGAAAGATCAACTGCAGTGTTGGACCGAGCAGTGATGCTAAACCCATTCAGAGGGTCGAGCACTCGCACATCGTCTGGTGGGTCTCCCGTATTGTGCGATGTGTAGATTGCGACAACGAGCACATCCGTCCAAACAATATCCGCAACATAGGCACCTAGGGCAGCGCTTGTACTCCCCACAACTGGATTCGCAGGATCAGAAACGTCCACTTTTGTGAGTCGGGGAGACGCGAATAAGTATACTTCCGTCGGTGATCCTGTTGGAGTCAAAATCTTGGTCATCCCCCGGTGACTGAATGAGCTCAGACGGGCAAAGGTGTCCAAGCTGTGGATAATTACTGTTCCCACCAATCCGAACCCAGATGCGTAGTAGGTGTACAGTAGTTTGGCTTCGGGGCTCACCTTCACGTTCATTGTGATGCTATCCGACGGGAAGGGGTCAGAAAAGGTGACATCACCGGTTGTTGCATTAATAACAGCAAGTCCCTTCGAGCAACAACGAACAGCTGGTTGTTGTGCACTGCGACGTCGTCCACTCGGCCAGCTGAGGTTGATAAATTAACTGCTGCAAGTACTTCGAGGGTGTCAACTGAATACAGCACCACATAATCCGTGTATATTATACCAGCATAATCAGGAAACACGACAGCGATGTCCCCATCGCTTGTAGTGCTGTAAACGGCACTCACATAAACTCCAGAGGGGCCGCCCTTTGTGTAATGAGGAAGGCTCGCAAGGTGGGGGTTAGCTTTGTCGCTGACATTGTACCACATAGCCCCGCAAGCGCCTTGGGCAAAAATGAGGTCCGGGTTTGAGGTTGTCGTGATAGACCCCACAATCCCTCCCCAACAGTTGAGACTTCCAGCCGCAAGCATCAACACGTTCACCAGCATCATAGAGTTTGTCTTTGCTTCCCTGAGTCGTTGTGTGATGTGATACAGCCAAGGTGTTGTAATGGGGAGAAATGGTGTGAAATCATGTGACAGTGGGCGTTAGTGTGGTACCCCAGGACGCCCCATAATAGTTGCCACCTTTTTTGTCCCAAGCCCCACATTTGCGCCTCCTCTTTTCCCTGCGGCACACACTATCTCCTGCAGACACCAATTCCCTCTCTGAACTCACCGAAAAGCCCCCCCTTCCCCACCACCCTCTTGTAAACAGAACGGCACCAGATCTCCCCTTTTTTTGTTCATGTGTGAATACGTTCTCTCTCTCCCTCCTCCTCCCCTCTCTGCATCCAGAGCCATCAGCGGGAACGGTTACACCCCCCTTTTGTCCACCCTCTTTTTTCGGCGGGTTTTCGGGGTCACCAGGTAACAACACGCAGTTGGCCCACGTTGATCCACCCTCCTACAACTAAATATGCCCTATACTTTAAACCCATAGCCCCATAGCCCCATAGCCCCATAGCCCCATAGCCCCATAGCCCCATAGCCCCATAGCCCCATAGCCCCATAGCCCCATAGCCCCATAGCCCCATAGCCCCATAGCCCCATAGCCCCATAGCCCCATAGCCCCATAGCCCCATAGCCCCATAGCCCCATAGCCCCATAGCCCCATAGCCCCATAGCCCCATAGCCCCATAGCCCCATAGCCCCATAGCCCCATAGCCCACTGCCAATCCCATCTCCCATCTCACCCATAAGACAGCCGTGCACCTGAAGGTAGAACACGACACCCTGTTGCAGCGTAGCCCGCACTATCACACACTATGTGAGATATGGTTCGTACCCTTCCCCTTTCATCACGTCATTAAAAAGAAACAGTCACAAACAGCACAGCAAAGGAGGAAGAAGGGGGAAGAAGGGGGTACATTTTTTTTTTTATTCGTTGTTGCAAGAGTAGCTCCATTTTGTTGGTGTTAGACCTTGAGAGTGGTGAGGCCGTTTTTTTTTTGCCTTTGCGAATCTCAAAAAAGAAAAAAAAATAGAATAGGGAACTCTCTTGTGGCTGGAAGTCTTTTTTTTTATTGTATCGACAACAAGCTATCGAGCGCAGTTGTCACATTTTTTTTTTTGTTTGTTTTTTTATTTGGTTTGTGTGCAAATCACCGCTTTCCCCCCCATATTTCTTCATTTTCTTGTGTTTGTTAGAAGGCACAATATAAAAAAAAAGGAAAGTTTATAAGATGAACCTAAGCCTCTCGCGCTTAGTCACCTTATAGAAAAACCAGCAAAGAAAATTTGGTAAGATGACCCCAACCTCATATGTTAAATCATCCAAAGGTAAGCTTTTTATATAGGTAGCGCTAAGGCTCCGTGGCAAGATACCATAGTAATAGATAGTACAGTCAGCAACCCGAGTTCCCCAGGGTGCCCACGTGGACCACTTACCACACCAGTAGAAGTTGTGTTCTGGAATATGGTCATATTTTGTTTTAACACCGTTTCCAAAAGGAAGATGTCACGAATGCGTAATCGCTCTATGCAAGCAGCTTGTCAATCACTTCGTCTCCGTGTCTGTTTTTTTTTATGTTTGATAAATTGTTTGGAGTGTTGGAGTAGTGCAGTTTGCCTCGGTTGTGTTGCCACACCGTTGTGCAATATCCACTGTTATTTTATGTTGTATTTTTTTTATTGTCCGATCGGACAACCGTAGATACCAGGGACAAACGGGAGTTCCTCTCGTACCCTATATTGCTGTCGACATAGGCCTCATTAATATAAACTTTTTTATCGTGTAATTTTTGACTCGTGTACAAATCCTTCAGGAAGAACCAAAAATTATAATCTGGGAGCGTGTAATTATTACCAAGCGTGTAATTATGAATCGTTAGCGATTTGCGACCAAAAATGTCAGCCGTGTAATTATGGGTAATAATTACACGCTCAAACCCACTTTTGGTGATCCTAAGTCGCCAAAGGGAAAGGGACTCTGCAAAAAATTTTTTCCCCCCTATAAGGGTTAATTTCGACGATTTGAGCCCATTCAAAGCAAAATTTGACCTATTTGAGCAGTTCTAGGCCCCTCAAACACGTTTTTGATTATCCGCCAAAAAAAAAAAAATCCCGGAAAAACACACCGGAAACCTCAACTTCACGCTTCGCATCGTCCAAGGATAGACAGTTGTTACCAACTTGTTGAAATGTGATTCCCAACCCCAAACCAAAAATGATCACAAATAATTATACCCTCTCCCACTTTTTCGGTTCAACATCCATACTTCGGCACATTTCCCACACCCCACATACACCCTCCCATCATCGACATGCACAGTGACTGGAGGGTGACGGGGACTCGCCGGATTTGTACACTCGTCAAAAATTGCACGATAAAAAAAAAACTAATTATGTGAAATTATTACCAGATAATTACACTTAGGTGTGTTTTTTGTCACTTGTTCCCTAAACCCACTCGCTTCGCTCGTGGGTTTAGGGAACAAGTGACAAAAAACACACCTGCGTGTAATTATGGGGTAATAATTACCCAATAATTATATATATTATTTGGAAAATTGTACGAAAATTGTATAGAATATGACTGAATGCGTTGCATGCAATCTACGTGCCAAACCGCACATAGTGTAACGCTTCATCGTGCACCTCTCTCTTGAGTGTCTGGTACATCTGGATTTTGATGGAACGATTTGACAACTGGGTTGCAAGAATACATACTTTTCGCGCTGCTCCTTCAGAAGGTCAGCCCAGAAGGTTTCCTCTTCACCTGCCTCCGGCGCACCAACAAGACGGGCAGAGAGGGAACGGTATGCTCCCTGTGAGAAATGGAAAATTGCAAAAAATAAAAATAAAAATGAAAAGTTGATACGAATTGAACCCAAAACCTCTCACGGTACCTAAACTAATAAACATCAAGCCTACAAAACTCTACAAACCAAACCTTTCAAAATAAAAACCCGGCACATTACGCTAGGTTGGTGGGTGTTGCGCTTGTGGGGTTAGCTCTCATGGCTGTGAGGAGTCCTTCAGGTTTAGCCTTCTGGACCTACCTGGTCTCCGCAAATATTAACCGCAAACCAATCTCTTTCTTTAAACAACAGCTTGTTGTCCCCTCAACACCTCCAACCTCCAAAAGTACCAAAAAAAAATCAAATCCCAAAAACCATTTTTCCGGCACCTCCTCCTTCATTCCCTCACACATACCTCCTCTGCATCCCAGATGCGCATCTCCTCCACCGGGTGCGGCACGTGAATGGGTTTCCCTGTGTCCTCATTTGTGACCATCCATGCTGAGAGGTCTGATTCTGGTGTCGGCAGCGCGACTGTATCGTAAAGCTTTGTGACAAGACCGCTTTGGAGCATGCGCTTGAAGGCCGCTTCACAGGAGGGTTGGTCGATCATGTCCTTCCAGGTTTTGAACTTAAGCGCACGGTATCCTTCCATCCCGCCTTCGCTCATGAACCCAAGGTACCAGTCAGGGCTCTCTGCAAAACGGTATTCAACCATCTGCGAAGGGCTCAGGTCCTCCAGCATGATCTTGCACCCCTCCTCCACAACCACCACCGTCGGCCCCGAGGCCCCTGCGTGCACAATGTGCTGCACCTTCTCCCCATCCAGGTCGCACACAACACCCTTCAGCTCCCCGCTCTTCAATTCGGGGAGAAGGCGGGCGTACACCGCACGACGTTCCTCGCTGACAGACTGCACGTCACCTGAGGGCTTTGCGTCATCGGGGAATGTAAGCCCCAGGATGGCCGATTGGTCCATTGTGTTGTCTTTTTTGTGTATTGCTGTGTTTGAACCATAGCATAGAGATAGCGTGGAAACTGGTGAACTTTTTGACTGCAAGAAAACGAATGCATAAAAATGTCTCATACGACACTAAAATTTGCTGGCATTGAGATCACAAAAGAGTTGTAAGGTAGTAGACTGTGACAGTCATTTGGCAGGGAGAAGAGAGCTACGCCTCGGAGAGCTGCCACGCCGACACCAACCTACACCACGTGATCGCGCATGGACTAGGACTGGAAGACGGCACCCCAACCACGAGGCACATGAGTGTCTCGGAACAGCAGGAGACGGATGCAGAGGAGGATGCAACCAGTGTTGACAGTGCATTTGTTTTTGACCCTGATACTGACAGCAACACCGACAGCGTAAACGACTCCAACAGAGACACTGTACACGTCCCAGCTCCCGCACCTAGTCATGCTAGCACTGGGAAATGCCACGGCTGGTACTTCCTCGCTGCCAGTGGATATGCCTTATGCCGCAGCTGTAGCTCATGATCTCTACCTCGAACAAGAAACGAGGTACACTGACGGTGGTAAGCGCGACCTCAGGGTCAAGGCCGGTGCACAAACACGTTGTGATGGCCGCTTTGGCAGCAAGCCAGGCCCGACTTGCACTTAAACCCCTGCCCCCCCACCGCCTTCCCCATGCACTTGCCCAGTCCGTGTTCTGGGCAAAGGTCTGTGGACGACATCTCCATCGTCGTCCAAGTCGTGACGTACTTGTGCCATGTGCTGCCGTCGAACATCTCTAGATCTCTGGGAGGGAAGGGGCGGCACCACGACACCACAGTCAAGATAGGACGAAGTGTCGTTAAGATAGGACAAAGGGATGTTACCTCACAATAGCACAACGGGGCAGTATAATGAGTGTGAATGCTGTTGGTGGTCACAAGAGAACCATGCTCAGTCTGAAACGCTATTTCGATAATCATTCGACCTACTTTGAGAAATGCGAGGAAGGAAGAAAAGGGATGGACAGCAGCTGTCACGCCAGACGAATTAGATTGCTTCCAGTCCTTCAGCTTCTAAAAAAAAGGGGGGGTGTTGGGGTACGGAATGGAATAGTATGTGCCTTCATAGAAGATGAAGATGGAGAAGAACAAATAAGATGGTTCAAAAATATATAAAAAAAAATGAAATACAAAGCCCTCTCGTGACAGTGTACCAGAAAAAAGAGGGGCGTGCTGAGAGACCTATAAAACGAAAAATCCCGTTTCAACACCCTTTGGTCTGACAAAAAGTGAATTATTATTTTTTGTTATGTTTAACACCTTCCGGAAGGTGCAAAAAACAGTACCAAAAAAGGGGGGAAATTGATTGATGTAGGAAGAGGTTATAAACTATTTTTTTGTGTCTTTTTTTCTTTTTTTTGAAAAACTTGGTTGTATTAGTGTAGCCCTCGAGAGTGTGCTCCACTATATATTTTTTGTTGTCTTGACAATCTCCTAAGGACCCGCATTGGGGAACCTCGGATCTGTCCTCAAAGTTGGCCGAAGCCTTTGTACTACGGAAGGTATAGACGTCAGTCGTTCTAAACCCTTTTTTGTTGCATCGACACAGTCGAAAACTGTAGAAGAAGGGTGATAAAAAAAGACGAAGGCTTCTGCTCAAAACAGGCCTATTTATAAAGGGTGTTTAAAGGGGACCTCATTCCTGTTAGAACTCTGAGTGTTTGCTTATTCATCTGGAATAAAATAAATAGATTTTCACACCCCATTCAAGCGAAGCAAGCAAATGCCTGTGAGGGGGAAAAAAAAAGGACGGGGTTTTTTTGAGAATCTGCGAGATAAAAAAGCCCCTAAAAACCCAAAAAATCACATTGTCCTTCCTGTTTCCAAAATATAGGTTTCGCAAAAAAGAGAAAAAAAAGAGAAAAAAAAGATGAACCTAAGCCTCTCTCGTGCGAAGTCACCTGATCAGGGTTATTTTTGCACCCGGTTTCGTGGTTTTTTTTAGAAAAAGTTGCAATATTTAGCCCTGTCTTGAATGATGAATGTCTCCTGGCATACATCTGGAGAAGGGGAAAAGAAACAAACAAACCAAAAAGATAATTTGTCATGATGAATGTGACTCTCGTACACACACACACACATCGACAATAATAATAAATTGAAACTGCTGGAATATAACGGGGGAAGGAAGTTCTGCAAAACCTTTGGAACCCCCGGGTGTACGGTTTGTAGCACACCCAAGCGCTCCTGAAGATACCGATATGCGCAAAATCTGTCGGTATTTTACAAAAAAATATAAAATAAAAATGCAGCATTTTTTTTTTTTTTTGCGTTCATCAATTCACCCACCAAAGTAGGACCTGTACACAATATCACCCAAAGGCGATCTGTACTTTAAAGATGCAATATTATTTTTCTGGTTCACTTCGCAATCATTTCGCACAATATCTTACGTTTTTTTGCAAATAAACTGCAACTAGAAATGAATGCTTTTTTTGTGTCAAAAAAATTAAAAACGAAACCATGAATAGGACAGTGAATAGATAATAAGGGAATCAGGGGAGAGGAAAATGCGTGAGGTGAGAAAGGGAAAAAGAGTGATTTAAAAAAAAAAACACCCCCCTTTTTCCCCCCATATTAGAAAGCGTTGTAAATAAAGACAACAGTCAGTTTATTCACGGATGCTGCCAGATCTGGCCAGATTTGGGGGCCAATTTCCCAGATCTGGCTCGTTTTCCAGATGTGGAGATCTTGTTTCCAGATCTGGCCAGATCTGGCCAGATCTGGGAATCTGGGAAATTTTTTTTTTCAAAAAAAAAAAAAAACTCCCCAGATCTGGCCAGATCTGGAAATCTGGCCAGTTTTTTTTTTCCCTCAGATTTCTGGCTATTGTCTCCCAGGGAAAGGGACTCTCGAATTTTTTTTTTCGCCCCTAAAAAGGGCTAATTTCGACGATTTGAGGCCATTTAAAGCAAAATTTGGCACTTTTGAGCATCTGTGGGGGTCTAAAACGTGGTTTTGCGAACCCGAAATTTCGTGGTTTTTACCAAAGACAAGTCGATTTTTGAAAAATCTCGAAAAAAAAAATTTTTTTTTTCCGGGAAAATTTTGACCCCTGAGCAGGGTTTTTGTGTACCAAAAAGTGCAAAAAAACGCAAGAGTCGGGTGTTTTGACGCTCTGGTACCGCCATATGCAGTACAGGGGCCCACAATTTCGACTTTTTCTTAGCAATTTCCTTCATAATTTTTTTTTCTTCGATATTTGGCAAAGGCAAATCTCAGGCAAAAAAAATTCACCCCTGATAGTGGGTCCTTGGGTGTCCAAAGATGCCAAAAACACAAAAATTTTGATGTTTTGACCATCTGTGGGCGCCTAAAACGCACTTCTCTGCCCAAAAAATGAAAATCGATTTTTCCTTAGCGTTTTTATAGCCGTGATTTTTGGGTATTTTTTCGCAAAGGGAAAAAAAAAAATATCAACCAAAATAGTGGGTCCTTGGGTGACCAAAAATGCAAAAAAACGTTTTTTTTTGGTGTTTTGACCCTTCAGAACCACCCAAAACGCACTTTTGTGTACCAAAACACGCATATTTCACATTTCCTCAGCAATTCCTTCACAAGTGCAAGGTGATTTTTGACCGAAACTAATTTTGTGCACTTTTTTTGTGGTCACGTAACGCTAAAATCCTCTCCGTGATGCGAGAATTACATGTGAGAATGCGATAATGATTCTCGCATGCGAACGCCCAAAACCACGAAGGAGGACGCAAGCAAGGCTTCAGTGCACTTAGGTACAGGATGCGTCGTTTTCAGTTACAAAAAAGGGTACTGTGAAGCGGTTGAGGCACACACACAGACCCGTTGCAAAATGCATCTGGGACCCACGCTAGACCCCCCAAAAGCTGTAAAACCATATATTTCCATCTCGCGACCCCAGCGGATGTGGACTGAGGTGTTTTTTTTTTGGGTGTTTAGAAAGGTTTTTGTCCGATTGGAGAATTTTTTCGGTAAGTGTTGCATTTTGTCCCCACTGAGTGTGCACTCAGAAAACACTCATCAATAAAACGACCTTTCTGTTCGGTAAAAAATAGTTATTTTCTATCGTAGTAGTGGGTTTGTCGTGCAGTGATGTTCTTTGTACCTGGAGAGTGGGCCGAGTGCAAGGTATGTTTTTAACCCCCCGATTTTCTCCCTTTTCGACATGTTCTCTATTTTTTAGCTATTTTTTTTTTTTGTCAACAAAAATGTCACTTTTACGTTTAAGGGGTACGGGGCGGCTTCTTGTTTGTTTGTTTGTTTTTTTGTTGTAGTCTCTACTTTTACATTCAATTTCTCTTAACAGGTACCCGAACCGACGACCCTTCATCATAACAGCGAAGCAGTGCCGACGGAAGAGCTGGTGCAATTATTTCAAAACCAGGTGGCGATCGTAAAAGTCGGGTTTATATACCAACTTTTCCATTAACCCACCCCATAGACCACCCTAATTATTATGAAACTCTTAGTCAGTCACTGCTATAGCCATTTAACCCAGGGAGCGTAGCTAGTGCAAGAAATTCGACTTCGGGATCCGGAAAGTCTGTCCTCTGCTTGCGGAGGACTAGGCACAAGAAAATATTGCGTTCCCCCAGAAAACTAATTTTTGTCACAGTAATTTTTGCCCAGGGCATGCTCTTGAAGCATGGCGGCTTGGTGTGAGAAGGGGCAGTGTATTGTATTGTTCTAGATTTCAACGGTTGTTAGAACGAGTCAAGTGGATGCTTATCTAAACACTGACTTTAGTACAGACCCGAGAGATCACACATGACTTTGAGGAAAGAACAAAGCAATGCATCTGTACCCGCACGCCAGGTTGTAGTTACTTCAGAATTTTCTTAAGTTTGCATGAACGAGGAGGGGCGAATCATTCTTCGGGAACCATAGTTGTATACCATGGAATGATTTTCTCAAAAACACCACGTGGGGGCTGAATTCAATCCCTTAAGAATTGCGAATTCAGCCTTTGTAGAAGGTACGTCTTACTTGTACTTGTACTTGTATGCCGTGTCCACCCTTCTCGACCTTACCGGTTCACATGTACGAATAATATTAGGCAGTGGTAACACCCTTCTCAATTGTGCAAACTTAAGAATTTTCTGCTGTAACTTACCAAAATCGATTTTCTTTCACCCCAAACACCCGCAACACCCCACCTGCTACTTCGGTAGCCTGTGTTGTTGGGAGTTGGTTCTCATGTTGATCCCCAGTGTTTTGCACTGCTTCTTCTGAGCCCAACGCTGTTTGGCCTGTCGACGTAATAAATACGAAGACAGGGCGGCGGTGCCAACAATTTTCCAATGATGTAACGTTTATCTGATTGATTTATCGTTTGATATACCTTGTGTGTCCTACTTCGTAACTTGCACACACGAGCAACGTATATTGAACGGTACTTCAAGCGATACTTCGTTATGTCATTGGGGGTACCTGGAAAAAAAAATTTTCCCAGACGTCCCAGATCTCCCAGATGTGGCCAGATCTGGCCAGATCTGGGACGTCTGGGAAAATTTTTTTTTTCAAAAAAAAAAAAAATTTTTCCAGATCTGGCCAGATCTGGGAGGCCCAGATCTGGAGATCTGGCCAGATCTGGCAGCATCCGTGTTTATTATGCACCTCTCACACTTTTTTTTTGTTTGGGTATTTTTTTTTTGAAAACTTGGTTGTATTAGTGTAGCCACACTTTTTTTTGTTTGGTTTTATAGAAATTTGCGGAAAGTCGTTTTTGTCAATTCACTTCATTGTTGTTGTGGGGAACAAAAACCTTATTTTTTCTTCCCAGAACGGGAAGTTTCATAAAAAAATGCCTTTTTTTGGGGTGGTGCATTGATTCAACACCACTTCTCTGACGACACCTTATCACACCCCAAATGAGGAAATATTAATATCAGGCACGCCTCAGATACATTTTCCAAACATGAGTATTTTCAGGCGCACCAGGCCTCGTTGCATTGTATGATATATACTACCACACTCATCTGTGGCCAACACTCAAACTTCAGCTGTGGTGAATAACAAATTTTAAAAAAGCTTTTTAAGATGAACGCGCCTCTCTTCTTCTGCACACAAATCTATTCAAAAAAAAAGAGAAAAAAGTTTATAAGATGAACCTCAGCCCTGTCTGTGTATCACCTTAAAAGAATAGTTGTGGATAAATGAACCTAAGCCTCAATACGGTGCTCATTCTCGATGAAAAGCTTAGGTTCATATGCTTTTCTATTCTGGGGGAGAAGAACAAAAAGCAGGGAAAAAATGTTTTGAAAGATGAACGTACATCGCCACCTTTTGTATTAGCTGTTGTATCGACAATCACTTTACACCTACCTAGGTATAAAGATCTGTACTCAATGTCGGCCGAAAGCCTTTTGGTTTATTAAAAGAGAAGTTAAAAGATAAAAAAAAACAAAACAAGACCAAAAAATCTGCCCTGCTTTTGCTAGAAGGAAATAAAATGTCCCTTCAGCCACAAGGTAGATGGAAAGATACGATAAAAAAGGAATAGTAATGGACTCCTCCTCCTCCTCCTCTTCCTCTTCCTCTTCCTCCGACTGACCCACATACGATGCCAGCCCTGGAGAAGCCTCTTGTGCTAAGTCACCTTGGGGGGAAAAAAAGGGAAAAAAATCGAGAAAACTTCACAACTGAAATGTGCCTCTCCCTGCACACACACATCAAAGTTTACTTGATTGAAGAATACAAAGCCCTCTCGTGAACAGTGTACTTGCCCAAAGAGGGCTTTGTATTAGGCGTATCAAAAGAAGGGGGGGTGTTCCTGATGAAGTAATAATGGCAATAGTACAACTAAGCAAAAAGAGAGAGAGAGAGAGACAGGTTTGGTAACATTGTGTCTAAGCCTCTCTTCTGCTTAGTCACCTTAACACAATTGTTTGATTATAAACTATCACATAGATAGCAGCCACGATTTTCTTCACAGGATCAAAAGAAAGCAGAAGTTGAAAATAGAATTATTAACACTCATCACACGAGAGAAAAAACCTCCATGATGAGAGGAGGTTGTGGTGAAACGCACACATCCTCGACCGTGTTTGTGTAAGGAGTGGCTCTGCAGTGCGGTTCGTCCCCCCCCAGAATCGCAAAAGTGTGTTCAAAATGCTTTTGTTTCTATTTCCTCCTTCATGAGGTGACAAAAGAAAAAAAAAAAAGTGCAAAACGCCTTACCGGACTAACCGACAGACGCAGGGCACTGGCAAAAAAAACGTGGAGAGCGTTGGGCAAGATTTTTTTTTTGCAATATTTTGCAAGTTGGTGGAAAGACTGGGCTATAAGGAAGGGATTCCGAGAGGGTAAAGTATTTTTTTTTTGTTGTTGTGTCGACAATCGGCCGAGTAATCCCATCAGGTGGGAGAACTCAGCGAGAACTTTTTTTTT
The DNA here is from genome assembly GCA_964035575.1 of Rhynchopus sp. YZ270_cl-10. Classification (NCBI taxonomy): domain Eukaryota; phylum Euglenozoa; class Diplonemea; order Diplonemida; family Diplonemidae; genus Rhynchopus; species Rhynchopus sp. YZ270_cl-10. The sequence continues at coordinate 791,127 of OZ037895.1, read as the reverse complement.
TTGTTTTTGTTTGGTTGTTTGTTTACTTCGTAAAAAGTAAAGAAAGGGAATGTTTCTTCTGGCACCTATTACATCAAACCCACCACCCTGGGTTCTGTACTCAATCAGTACCTTTTGAAAAGGCCAGATATTTTTTTTTTCTGTCGTCTTTAAATTGCCACACCTCAAACGACAACAGCGAAACTCCCCTATGAGAGCAACCTTGCTGATGCAACATACCACTTTTTTTCCACACAACCGTTATTATCATTAACAAATCGGGGAGGGGGGAGGGGAGAAAAAATACCCAAAAAATAAGATGTCATGTGCAGAAGACAAAGAACAAAGAGACATCAAAGGAAAGGGTATTGCAAAACATCTCACCATCTCTCTCTCTCTCTCTCTCTCTATTTCTCGGCACTTTCATATGCAAGGACTGCAGTTCGTAAAGGCATCCCTCTTTTCAGTGTCCCTGCACCAATTTGCCGAGCATTTTCCGTTCTCCCATTTGCAGTAGTCGATGTTGCGGTTCACGCAGCTGGCTTCTGTGGTGAGATCGTCGCAGTTGAGTGCTCCTGTTCTGACTATGACAGCAACGTTGCGCAGACCGGTCGTGAGGAGTGGCGTTTCCAGCACGGCACCGTGCTTTACAAACTTCTGATGCACGATGGTGGGAAACTGATTCCCACCCGACGTGAACGTGGGGTAGCACTCCTGTGTGTTCCACCCCGCCGCGGGAAGGATGTCCGATAGCCCGCCGTTGGTGTTGATACTGCAACGACCGCATTCATAGTTGACCACAAACACCTGGCAGGACTCTCCTTGGCAGTTATCAGGACACTCCACGCGAATCTTACCACCGCTGTCCAACATATTCGAGTTGGGTGGGAAGTACGCCATGGTCTTCGCGAAAAGGAGGCTGTGTGGCAGCTCACCCAGCACCACGCTGGACCCGCTGGGAGTCACCCAACCGTTCATCCCATTGCTCATAGGACGTCCCATTCCCCAATCAGTCAAGGTAGTCCCGTCAGACGCAACGTCTCCTACATCCATATCTTCATGAGAGCAGGCCAACATCGGAGCCTCTGTTGCAGGAGCCTCCGTTGCAGGAGCCTCTGTTGCAGGTTCATGAGAAGGCTCTGGTGCAAGCGGTTGAAACGTTCTTGGTGCATTTGTATCGCGATCCGCCGGTGGTGGTTCAACCGTTGCAGGCTCATGAGAGGGCTCCGGGGCTAATGGCTGGAAGGTACGCGGAGCTGATGTAGGCCCCCAGGTTACTGGAATGGGAGGCGCGGCTGTGGGCACAGTGCCTTGCCCAGGGCAGACCCTGACGTACAGTGCGAAGTACATCCATGAGGGTGGGGTGCCTCTGTGGGAGAATTGGTGGAGGCCTGCTTTGTCGGTTTGGTAAGCAAAGCGGTCTGGGCGTGCGGTGAAGGAGAAGTATCTGCGGCCGTGCCAGACGACGGGGAGTTTGTTGCGTCCCATCCACATGGCGGCGGAGTCGAGACGCCAGCCGTTTGCCATTTTGATGTTCATGAAGGAGCTGCCCCGGGTTGCACCAAAGTCTACATTGCCTACGTCAATCGCATCGTCACCACTGCACCGCTTCGCTGCAGCAAGCAAATCTAGCGTTTGGTTGCCAGAGACAACGTTCGTCCACCCAATGGTAGAGGAGACCCGGCGCTGGCAGTTCGCCATCCCACGAAAGCACCACCCCCTATCACCGCGTACCCAAGCATCAACGCAGTTGTCTGTCGGTGCAGGCGCATCCGTGCGTGGCGTTCTCCTCCCCCTCCCCCACCTCTTCCCCCACCTCCTGTTCCCTCTGTCCCGTCTGTCCCTCCTCCCACGGTAGCCGGAGTATCCCCTCCTGCGATGTGCGTCTACAGAGCACAGTGTTGTCATCAAGAACAGAAGAACAATGTGTCTAGCGTCCATGATTTATTTTTTGTGTAGATTTAGTATCTGAAGGAGGAGGAGAATTTTGTCCATGAAAAGATCATTTCATACACTATTCTACTGAATAGAAGGTATATGATAGGGTGCACAATGTACCCAAAAAGGCATAATTCATATCCAAAAAAGGGGGGAAATTTTTGAAACTGTTTTTAACTCCCTCCTCCCTCTACTCTATGTCTGACGCCTTTTAAAAGGGTTGCAGCGGTTGTTAGAAAGGTGTGAAGGTCTATCACGAGGATGACTAATCCCATTGACATTTTCGCCGCCTCTGCTTGCAGTACACGCGCTGCTTCAAAGAGACGCGACCCCTCCCCCCAGACCATCGACAACCCTGCGTACACCTTCACCAACTCCGCTGAAGACATCAAACAAGCACTATCCTGCAGCCTTTCCACATCCCAACCCCCTTTCTCCAATACCACACGCACCTTCTCTGCATAGCCTTCTGGGTCATTTCTTGGGTCCACCTCCACCTCCACCCCCACCTCCACCACCTCCCCCTCAACCTCCCCCTTCACCTCCTTCACTTCCTCACACTTTGACACCTTTTCCTTTATCTCTGCTGGTGGAAGAGGTGGAAGAGGAAGTTGGACAGGATGAAGTGCTTGCTGCGACCATAGAGCATTGGAAGGAAGAGCAGAGGTTGTGAAGAGAGTGTCGGGTGGAGGTGTTGTGGTGGTGGTGGTGGTGGAGGTCTGGAGGGAGTAGTGCCCGGTTCCGCTTCGTTTGCATACTGCGTCCAGAACAGAGCTGAAGGTAAGGGAAGGGTTGGCAGCAGACGCGGCCGCCCATTCAGCAGAGACGGCCCGACGGAGCTCAGGGCGTGGCACTCCGGTATCAGGTTTGGCACTCACAAAAAGCGAGATACGTTGTCGAAGCAACGCTTCAGTACCATGCATTCCGTTGAGTGTGATCAAACAACCGATTCTCCGTGGTTCTCCCGAAAGGTGCTCCGCAAAATCTCAAATATAGCCCAAAGCCCAATGCAACGATTATGTACAAACCCTTTTAAATCAAATCTCAAAAGGGTTTGACTCAAACCCCTGAGGATAGGAGAAGAGGAAAGGGGGAGGAAGGAAGAGGAAGGAAGAATGGATTGGAGGGGGAGGAGGGGTTTCTTTTTTTTTTTTTTTTGCTCATTTGTATGGTGTTCCCGAAAGGGCCCATATTGACAGGTCCTTGACATGTCCTTGACATGTCCTTGACATGTCCTTGACATGTCGTTGACATGTCCCCGACAGCAGATCGGTAACACCATTGTATTGTAATTTGTCAACCCCATCAGAGTCGGCGCAGAGAGAGGGAGCAAAAAAAGGAGGAAGAGAAGAAACAAAACAATAATTGAGAAAATGCTACAAAAAAAAAAAAAATCTCATAATAAAGTTACATATTTTGCACATTTATGGGGGAGTGGCAAATTATATCTGACAAATTCGGGGATATTATTCTAAAATTGAGGGGGGGGGAATGAAACCTTGAAAAAGAAAGGTTTAGCCTCTCTGCTGTTTAGCCGCCTTTTTTATCACAATCGTTATCGCACAGTATCAGCTGGCAAAAAAAACAAAACAATAAAATGGGTTTCCTCACTGTACACACACAATCTTTAACGTGACCTGAAGTACAAACCCTTCTTGACACGTGTACTTTGTAAAACCTTGGCGTGACCAAAAAAACCGTGAAATTGATAGTGCAAAACGCCTCTGGGACGCAGGCACTCAAAGACTGGGTAACAAATGAAGCAGGCAAGGGTGGATCGAATTCTCTCATCGCTTGGTCTTTCAACCTTCGCCAACTTTCACAAACTTTATACGGTCTAGAACCTACCCTCCCTTGGCTTCTGTACTACTGAACGGAATCTTTGGAAAAAACTAAATCCCGTTTTATCCCCTTATGGGGTGCCGAGGATGTGCTTGAGGTCTAACTCAATGGAGTCGGTAGGGGCTATGCGGAGTCCACCACACCCTCTGCCAATTTCTTCGAGTTGTTGTCTACGGTGTGTTGCAGGGTCGGTGAGGGCGTTGAGGACGACTGCTGCCATGGCACGTTGTCGGTGGTTGAGAACAGCTACGTCTGTGTCGTCTTGGCCGTCTTCATCATCCTTTGTGAGTCGTCTTGCCGCTGGTATGCTTAAGGCCATCCGCTTCATGCGCGACGTAAAACAGAACAGCCGCCCCTGCCCCAACGCCTTCCACGCCCACACCGCAATCTCCGCTTCACGCAGCTCCTCTGTAGTCAGTTGGTACCGTGCATCGGCTTCGGCAACGTTCAATGGTGCTGCATCCTCGAGACTCACCTTGTCATGCTGCCAACCACGGCCAAGGCTTTTCCCACGACGTCCAGTCGCCACAGTGACCTTAGGACGGCCGCGACGTCGCATTGTGTAGTGTACTCTGAAGAGGGGTGGAAAGAGTGTGAAGAGGTATGTGAAGAGGTGTGGGTGGTAAAATGGAAACTATTTGTTGGATGAATAAAGCCAGCAGATCTGTCATAGGACTCAAACCAAAGGGGGGTACGTCCATTGGTGGAGTGTGGAGGGGGGTAGCTGTGTGTCAGGAAGATAAGGTGTGACGCTGTGGTGATCACTATAGGAGATTGTAAGAAGGGAAAATGAGTCCATTTTTGTTTTTTTTGAAGATTTTTCTGTTTTTTTTTTGTGTTTTTTTTTTGTTTTTTTTTTTTTTGCTTTTTTTTTTTTTTTTTGTTGGTTTTCTTTTTGTTTGGGAACTTTTTTTGACCTTGACACTTTTTTGCTACTTTTTTTGTAGGCTTTTTTCGCCTTTCCCGCCCAAGAAACAAAGTCACATCATAAATGTGACCCGGAAAAAAGAAAAAGAAAATGCAGGCAAAAAAGTAGGAGAAAAAAATGTTACAACGTCCCTCACTCTGATGGACACCTCAGCTCCCCTCAAGGCGAGCAACCCATGATTTCATAAATATGCTTAGTCGCGGGCGACGTAACGCTTGTCAAGGACAATTCCGTCGTACTTCTTCTGGAACCAGTTGATGGCGTCCTGCTTGCTCACACGGTGGCTGGGTGCGATACGTCCACAGCGGGCCTTACGCTTGCAGACACGGGTTCCCTTGCGCTCGAGCACGATGTAGAAGTCCATTCCGTAGATACCCGTGGAGGGGTCGTACTTGATACCCAGGTCGATGTGCTCGTTGATTCCGAACCCGAAGTTGCCCATGTCGGAGAAGTTCTGCTGGAACAGCTCGTACTCCTTGACCTTAAGACCACGCTCAAGGAGCTCCTCAGCCTTCTCTCCACGGATGGTGGCGTGGCATGCGCACTTCTCGTTTCTCCTGATTCCGAAGGTACGGATGGTGATGCGGGCACGGCTCATCACAGGCACCTGTCCGGTGAGCTGCTCAACAACCTTGGTGGCGCGCACCAGTCTGTCACCAGACTCTCCAACACTGACGTTCACCACCAGCTTACGGATGCGGATCTCTCTCATCGCGTTGGTCTTCTTGGCTGCCTTGGTCGACATTTTGATGTGTTTTGTTGTGTATTAAGTTCCCAACCTGAGGCTGTTTGGGGGTGTTTTGAGGTGTGGATGAGCGTTTGCTTAGGTGCACAAGAAAAAAAAGGGTGGGAGGGGAGGGGTTCATTTTTTTTATAACTTTTTCAGTGATTTTCTACTCATTGTTCAATCAGCACCTTTACAAGCTGCACGCTTAGTCGCGGGCGACGTAACGCTTGTCAAGGACAATTCCGTCGTACTTCTTCTGGAACCAGTTGATGGCGTCCTGCTTGCTCACACGGTGGCTGGGTGCGATACGTCCGCAGCGGGCCTTACGCTTGCAGACACGGGTTCCCTTGCGCTCAAGCACGATGTAGAAGTCCATTCCGTAGATACCCGTGGAGGGGTCGTACTTGATACCCAGGTCGATGTGCTCGTTGATTCCGAACCCGAAGTTGCCCATGTCGGAGAAGTTCTGCTGGAACAGCTCGTACTCCTTGACCTTAAGACCACGCTCAAGGAGCTCCTCAGCCTTCTCTCCACGGATGGTGGCGTGGCATGCGCACTTCTCGTTTCTCCTGATTCCGAAGGTACGGATGGTGATGCGGGCACGGCTCATCACGGGCACCTGTCCGGTGAGCTGCTCAACAACCTTGGTGGCGCGCACCAGTCTGTCACCAGACTCTCCAACACTGACGTTCACCACCAGCTTACGGATGCGGATCTCTCTCATCGCGTTGGTCTTCTTGGCTGCCTTGGTCGACATTTTGTGGGTTGTGGGGTGTTGAACTGAAGGAGCTGTGTGAGGTGTGTGTTTGGGTTTGGATATGGGGATGAGATGCGACACATGCACTACAACTATTTCTACCCCCCTTTTTTCTCACTATCTTAAACCTATCACCACTACCTGCGTCCCTTCCTCTTTAGACTAGAAAATAAGAACCAGTGGCAACAATTACCCACACACTTATTGCTGTCTCTATTGGTTGCTGTTGTTTGGATATTGCAGAAGAAAATAAAGGTAGGATACAAATGGGCAGAAATACTCTGCACTCAAACAACGTTGCCGACACGTCGTCGAGATGCTCTGAGCAGCCGTAGCGCACAAAGCCTACTCAACACTCAACACCGCACAACATCATTCGCAAAATCTCTTTTTTTTGCATTTTTCTCAGGAAAGATAAACGAGTGTTGCCTCCGTTGAACGTAGCCAAAATATATATAATTGAATCAGTCGCAAAAGCGAAAAAGGATTTCAGAGAGAAACAAATCCTGTCTTTGAAATCAAATGAAGACCACACCATGTGTGGTATTGTTCACTTTGTATTTATTTGAACTGTGCTGTGTTTTTTTTGTAGTTTCAACAATCACCTGTCCGAGGACGGGTTCTGTGCACATCTTTTTGTCTTAGTTTTTTTTTTTTTTTCCCCTTACACACAGCGGATAAGTTAGCTTTTTTATTTTTCGCCAAATCCCGGTTTTTCCGGTTTTTTCCGGTTTTTCCCACCCACACAAAAAGAATGATGAAAAGTCACAAAAAAATGCCAGCGACCCCAAAATTCTACCCAGCCCCAGGTCTAAACCCACCAGCTCTTTGAACGACTTTTTCTGACTTCCATAGCCAGTGTTTGTGCGGCACAAAGATCCGCCAGGGGGAGGTAACTGAGGCGTCGCTCTTCGCCAATAAACGCGTTAATATACTCCTCACAGCTGTGATATAAAATCGAACATTTTCACAGCCAAACTATGGCATGGTAGGGCTACTGCTCATAAATTTTGGCTGCGCCACAGGCGCAGCCACGGTACGCTACTTTTTTATGATCGCCGATCCCTTATTCTTGCTCGATATGAGGAGGTTGGGCTGCTGGGGGGGGTGGGTGGGAACCGGACTTCCTTCAGGTCCGGTCCAGGTCTGGTCCAAAAAAATTTTTTTTTCAAAAATCCCGAATCTCAATTTTTTTTTTTTTTTTGAAAAAACCGGAAACCGGGAAAACCCGGTTTTCAAAACCGGAAAACCGGGTCAAACTTAACCCCTGCTTACACAGCCAAAGATAGTCTTCCAATTTTGGCTGTAGCGCAGACCCTGAGGGGATGTACTCCACTCTTCTGAAGTGAAAACACGAAAAAAGTCACGCCCAACAAAATTTGCATGCAAGAAAAGAACTATTGATTTCCGATCCACCTTTTTTTTGTTAGGGCGGGACGTTCGTAATTCACTGCAATGCTTTTTGTTTTTTTTTTTTGAAAACTTGTTTTAGTGTCAGGGACACCCAGAGGATGAACTCCACAAAAGTAGTGTTGTGTGTGTTTTTTCTTTTTTTGAATCGTACCGTAACATAACGAACCACGCTCCACATCACCCTCACCCCCCACCACCCCACCCTCGATCGAGAACAGTTAATTTATCTGTAGAAAATATGTACAGGTTCCTGCACATAGTTTCTTCCCTTTTTGTTTTGCCCTTCCCCTCCCCCTCCCCCTCACCCCAATCTTTTCGGACAGATAGATGACACTCACATGCCTTCCCTAGGTTTAAAAAAAAAGAGTGACTTTAGGGACAGTGGAGCCTGACACATACATAGGTGGCAACTACACTATTCCAACAAATTCTTCAAAAAAAAAAGGAAAAAACGTTTGTTAGTTCGTTTCATGTGGAGAGAGAAAAGAGAGAAAAAAGAGAGAAAAATTTAAAAGATGCGTCATATCTTTCAAAAAAAAAAAATGGTAAAGAACGGAGAAGATTGCATCAAAATGTGATCCAAAACCTCGATTCCCATAACCTTCTTTTTTTTCTTCAAAAGAAAGAAAAAGCCAGCAAAGTGCATTCCAAACAAATTTTATTGAGGTAATAAAACTGCACCTCTCTCTCCTCTCTCCTAAGGATCCTAAGGATATTCCTGCCCAAGATGCGAAAGCTGCTTCAAAAAGCTGTTCCCTGTGAGCAGCTCTGTGACACCGTAGACTACGTGTTTGCCGGCGTTTTGCTCCTTTGCTTCCCACGATTTGATGTCTTCGTACTCCAGATAGTTTCCTCCACCCAGAACGAACATGAGGGCCGAGTCAAAGTCGTACGACCCTATTTGCACTGTACCGTTCGTCTTCGGGTCGATGCAGTAGGCCAGCTCACTCAGAATTGCGTTGCGTTCCTGCTCTTCAGACTTCTTCGGGGTTTGCAGAACGGCGTCTACCAGCTTGGTATGCGGGAACATCCTTTTGTCAGACCCTTGCACGGCTTTCATCATGAAGGCATGACTTGTTTGAAACAAATTCTTAATGTTCTGCGCCGCTTTATTCGGTGCCGATGAAGTATACGACCGACTCGATCGCTGCTGTTTAAAATGCTTTAAGCAAGACTTCACATAGCTAAAAGCAAGATGCGGGGGGACACTCGAAGCTGCCTGAGGAGCAGACGCCGAAAGGGTATCCCCTTCAGTCGCACCGGAAGGTGCTGCATTGCGTATCAGATTTGCCTCAAGGTCTTTTGAGAATTCTGTTGCACTCTGTTTGATTTTTTTGGTAAAAAATGGAAGATATAAATAAGGTATACCGAATCGTCTTCGTCAATGAGAAGGCGGTGGAGCAACGCTAATCTGACCCGTGCCTCGACGCTGTTCTTCCCCTTAACGAGCCCTTTGATGGTGTCGTTGTCGAACTTCTTCTCGTAGAGCATCTCCTCTGCAGTGTTGTTGAATTTATGCAGTTCGCCCTTGAGCATAGCTTCGGACAGCTCCGTGGTGAGAGCGGAGTGGGTCTTGAGGTAGCGCTTCTTCTCAGACGCCGCCTGGTTGCCCTCCATCACACGGAACATAGCCTCTGTGGAGGCCTGCACGTCGTCGTTCTTGAGTTCCGCCTGTTATGAAAACAAAGTGAAGTTGATAGTGCAAAGATAGTGGGTGGGACAAGTGCTGAAAACAAAGTACCACTTTGAGGAAGTCACTTCATAAAAATTTGAGTTTTTTAGAAAAAGAAAACTTCCGGCGCACCTCACGCCAGTCCTGGGCTGGACGTTAAATTGCATCCGGGGCCCTTTTGTGGTCTACCCGAGGGTGAAAGGTGCTAGGACAGCTTTCACCACACAGTGAAAAGGCCGTAGTGGGAAAATGGTTAGTCTCCGTAATGGCAAAACCACTCCCAAAAGGAGATAAACGGCACCACAGATATCACCGGAGATCTGGCTTTCCTCTTTGGAGCTCACCACAGCACTAAGCGAGGAAAGCCCCCCCAGTAGAAAAAGGGGGAGCAAAAAGAAAGTGCAGAGAGATCCTGAAATACAACTCTTTTTTGGGGGATACCTTCTGCGCCTTCTCCTGCTGTTCTGCGGTGACTGCATCCTTCGCAATGGCTTCAATGGTGTCGTACAGTTCAGATGTCGCAAGCTCGCTCCACCAGGGGTCACCCTCCTCCATTTCGTAGTCTGTTGCGGGGGTGCCTATTGAGACTTTGTTGAGACGCATGTTGAGCGTATCGTGCAGCAGCGCACGGTACGTCGACGGCTGGATCAGAGGTGCTATCAGGTCTGTCGTTCTCTCGCATAAAAGCAGAACGGGGCGGGTCACGTCGGGTGACTGCGAAAGGGTGTGGTCCCTGAGGGCAACCTGAATCGCTTCTGTCACCTTCTCGGCTAAGGGTACTGCGCTCTCCACCGACGCAATAATAGGAACCACCTGAAGCGTCAAAAGAACGTGAAGAATACCGTTCGCAATGAACTTAAAGTACTCATCCCGCTGCGCATCCGTCGTATGCCCAGACGCGATAGTGTAGTAGCTGTCCGGCATCTGCAATGAAAACAAATCACGCTCGGGGGAGACAAAACTCATAAACCTATCCTTCACATTCACCGTGGAGATGTGTTGTGCAGGCTGCAACTCTGTTGCGAAGTACTCAAGCATCTTTCTGTCAATGGGTGTTGCCCAATTTATGTTAAACGATTTGTACTTCTCTGCAATAACATCTTGCGCGATACGACGAATGTTGTCCTCTGTTGGCTGGCATAAATACACTGCAGGCGCATCCTGGACAGGTTCACGTGTACTTTCCACTTTAAGGTATAAGGTGACACCAAGCTTGCGAAGTTCCCCAACCTTCAGAATAGGAGCAATAAGATCTCTCGCAAAGTTGTCAAAGATAAGAACCGACCATTCGTGATGCGATGCAGTGGCGACACTGTCCCCGTAGATGTTCCCAGAGAGCTCCCCTCCAGACCCGCATTGGCCACTCAGGATTTCGACAAGCGCTGATTTTGTCAAATCCCTCAGCGATAAATTCGCCATTCTCACCCCAGGCTGCATGTTGCGGCCTTTAAAAAAGGTTGGTTTAAAGGTGAACTAAGCCTCCTGCTTAGTCACCTAAAAATGTGTAGAGGATGCTACACCTCACACCTGTAGGGGGGGAGGGTTGTTGTGGGTAGGGTGTTATAGAGTAGAGTTGCGATATGTGAGTGAATTTGAATTGAAAATAGCTACTTATTCTTAATTATTTAGACCGCCCATAGATAAGGAATCAGGCGCGGCACCACTCCCTAGGAGGCAATTCACTGGGTACATTACGGAACTGAGGGAAGAAGGAAAGAAGGTCTCCATCACTTCGGGCGGAGCTCACAGTCCATGGCGATAGATACAAATTCAAGAGGAAAAAGAAGAAACCCTGTAGGTGCCAGTTCGTCGACAACCTGAGGAGAGGGTGGAAAAGGTACACCTCCAGGAGTGCCTCGAGCCGCAACCAGATGGCATCGGCTCTCGCAGGGACACTACTCTCCCAGGCAGGGAGCGGCCAAGAAACATTTATGACAACCACCAGCTACGCCGGGCCAGAGAGTCGATGTTGAACTTGAACGTCAACGTCACACACAGAACAACTAGTATTCCAATTTCCGTTGTCTGTTCTGCCCAACCCCCCCCACCCCAACTATCAAAAACGTGAGGCCCCAAGGAACTAAAACTGATGGAGATGAATGAAAACGAATTTCCGTAGTTGAGTTGGAAGCCTAGCGCAAAAAAGGAAGTGTCGAAACGTTGTAGGAGGGGATGTAGCATGTAGCACCGTGTGGGGGTGGGGATCAAAAGAAAAGGTTTAGAAGATGAACCAAGGAGATATCTTTGTAGAAAATCGGATCCCTATTTTTTTTTTTGCAGTCAACACACGAAATTTTATAGAACACAGCAAAAAAAGGAGGAGATGAGATAGCAATAAGGTCATATAACCGCGATTTTTTAAGACCTGGCACAGAACACATCACAATTTATCTTTTTTTTCCGACAGCAGAAGAAAATACACCCGAACTCCTCTAACCCATTTTGTATTTTTTTTTTTTTAGAGAGTTCAGAAAATTAATCACCAACCAACCCAAACGCATTTGTCGATTCGTTTTCTGGTTGTTGCTTCTGCCTTTTTTCTTGAAGCTCCCATTTTCTTTGTTGCGCTGCCTTTTGGGATTGCGCGCGGAGGGATGCAACCTTTTCACGCGACTGCTTCATATTCTTTGCTAACTCCTGCAATTTGTTCGAATATTGTGGCATACGAGACAACGTCTTCTGCATTGTCTTCACCTCCTCTGTGTTTAGACAGGAGGCAAGATCGGTGGGTTTGCCATTTTCTCCAGCAGGCCTAAGGGTATCCAATAAATGCGCTACACGATGCTGATGCTGCGCAGTATCCGACAAGAAGCTGTACAACGGCTGCAACATCAATTCATAGTTGGCAGAGAACAACGCGGCCAGGTCTGCACTGCTTATGTCATCGGGGATGTCTGGTTGAAACGGATCTGGTACACATGGTCCTTCCAACGCCTTTGTCTGCGATGCCACTACACGCGGCGTATCCTGAGACATAGAAGCAACAGACCCTGACGTCACCACCTGCTCCACTGCTGGCTCTGTAATGCTATCCACAGCCCGGACCTCCTCCCCTCCAATGCTAGGGAGCGCGGACGACCCTGCGGACATAATAGAAGTATTCTCCACCCCAGGCTTTAAAGTAGGGGACGCAAGATCGGAGGCATTCTCTTGCGACATTATTGTGTAGGAAATGGGGAGAGGGGGGCTTCTGTGTATTGGATATTGTGGTAGGGGGGTGATACATCAACTAGGATTACCCACCAATAGAATTTTTCGGGTTTTGAAAATAGGGGTCATCGGAGAGGTTTCAAGAATACTGTAAAAAAAGGGGGGTGTTTGGGTTGGGTTTTGTTGGTGTTGCTGGTAGTGGGTCCTGGCCTCGTAAGAGGGGGTATGGGGGGGGATGGGCAATGTGGCATGTTGTAGGCAAAAAGAGAGAGAGAAGTTGAAAAAGTGCAAAACCGCCTCTGGGACGCTGCACATTTGACACTCCATGGAGTATCGAAAGAAGTGTTGTTTTTGCGTTTGGGAGTTGTTGACAGGAAAACTGTAAGGCACACACACACACAGGTCATTTGCCCCAACCTTGATGGGGAAAGGGGTGATTGCATGATGTAAAGATTCAAGAAAGACACTGTGTCCTGGAGCACAACACCGTTCATCTGTGGAACCCAATGAACGCGAGCGGCTCCGACAAACCTTAGGGAATGCACACGATCCTTCCTCACACCGGGGGAATGGGGGGTGAGTTTTTTTTGTTCTTTTGTCAATCACAAAAGGGGGAAAAAACGAAAAGAGTACCCACACACATGGTGTAAACCATTTGTGCAACTCTCACAACACTACATGAGTCCTTCTCCCTCTCTCCTATCTCTTCTCCCCTCTTCACTATGCAGTGTCTGAGCATGAATCGTAGCTTGAAGAATCGCCATCACATGCACCTGGGGAAGTTCCTCCTCCTTCACCATCACCGCGTTGTCCTTCCCCTTCACTTCTTTTTGATGAGTCAGCTGTGTTCTCCGCTGCTTCCTCTTCTTCTTCTCCTCCTTCTTCTTCCTTCTCTTTGGAGATATTGAGGTCCATTTCGCTTTGTTTCTCTGTCGGTGCAGATTCTATTGGAGTATCGAAGTAGTGCTTCAGATACGCTGACACAGGTTTATCGTTCACCCCCACCAACCTCAGCTTCGTCTGCAACGGAGTTAACTTCTTTGGTTTAGGCGTTGGGGCCGTTTGTGGGGCGGGTTTTTGCTTTTCTCGATCCTTTTCTCTGAGACCTTCAATAATATTCGCCTTTTGTGTACCTATTAAAGTGTTTGCCCTGCAGGTGTCAGTCATGACATGGCCTGGACGATAGCGATACCCCCCGCCAACCCCTCCTCCGACTCCAGTGGTGTTTCGAAGCATTTCTTCGATGCTGTTGCCTCGGTTTTCTACAGGGCCTGCTTTGTGTTTGAGAATCGACACTGCCTGGTCTAACCATCGCAGCCTTTCTGCAAGAATCGACTGAATCCGATCTCCTGCCAGAGTTCTCAACCTCAAATACCATTCCTCCATATCGCGGATCACAACGCTATCAGGGGTGCAGTTCAGCCTAGCCAAGAGTGGCGTGTGCTCTAATGTTTTAAGAAAACGTTGTTCAGAGACCAAAGACGTTTCAAACAGCATGGCAAGGGATAGAGTACTGGTTTCTCCTGGAGAGAGGCGTGCCAGCAGTGCATCGCCTTCCTCTGACTTCGGCGCTGCAGCTTCCACAGAGGGGAGGGTGAGAGATGCATCGTGCGATATCATTGAGTCGGATCGTTCTGAACGGTCCAGAGGGGGTTGGGGTTGTGGGGGGTCACTAACGAAGGAGATTGCCTCTGTCCGTAGGGTGTCTAAACAGTTGTATTTCGCGCGATATTTTTGCAGTATTTTGCGTAATGTGTTGCACCGTTTTTCTATTTCTTGTAAATTCTTTGCTGCGGAAAGCTCGGCAGAAAATAGATCCTTTCGCGCCCCTTTTCCTTTAGGTTTTGGTGATTGCGGTTTTGCATCTGTTTTGGTTTCAGAAGTATTTCTTTGAAGATGAGAGAGATACGCGGTTTTGACACTACGTAGCTGAACCTGGACACACATAGTAGGGTCAAAGTGTTCTGTGGTGGATGTAGAGGCAGGGAGGGAAGAGGCTGTGAGATGCTCTTCACGCCATTTTAATTCACGAAGCCATGCAAGGAGTTCGCGTTCTCCGCTTTCGATAACCTTAAGTCGGGTGGACAGATCCGACTCAAGCTTCGCCAACGCTGTTTCCTGCCCCGCAAGCCGTTCTGAACTGCTGCGAAGCTGTCCCTGCAATGCCAGCAAATTGTTCTCCTTCGCCTGCAAATCTAACAGCTTTTCGCCAAGAAGCTTTTCATTGCGTGTAGTAGCTGCCTCTCTGGAGATCGCCTTTTCCATCTTCTTTTTCATATCGGTTTCAAGCTGGATGAGGTGTTGGATTTTCATTTTCAATTCAAGCTTTTGAACGTCAACTGCTGCGTTGGTTTCTTGCATTTCGGTGTGCCGGAGGCGGAGTTCTTCTTGAGACATTTCTACCTCATCTGCGGACTGTCGCAATGCCAAATCTCGCGCAATCATCTTTCGTGTATCAGATTCGAGTTCCTTCTCCTTCCACTCCACACTGCGCGCCCGCTGTTCTATTTCTTCGCTCTTTTTCTTCAATGAACGTAACTCTCCTGCAACCTGTTCGTGTACCTGATCCAATTCGGCTTCTTTCTTCGCTACTCTCGTTTTTGTGTCGGTAGCCTGTTGGTGCAGTGCGGTGGCGCGCTCCTCCAGGGCTCTGGCAGAGTCGTGTTGCTCAGCGACGTTGCGGGCCTCCTTTTGCATGAGAGCTTTGTTCTTTTCGGAGTCGCGGCGGAGCTGCTGTTCTGCGTCCAGGACACGTTGTTCTCTTGCAAGAAGGGGTTTGATAAGCTCTTCATAGCGGAGGTGGCGGGCTTGTGTAGTTGCTTCTAGGTCCGTTTCCTGCACGGTAAGGGAGGCTTCGCGTTCGCAGATGGTGTTTTCGCGCTGGTTGTGCATCGCCTCAGCATGGCGAAGCTCCTCCATGCGCCGGTCGCAGTACCCATGCAGCCGCTCCTTCTCTCGCAGCGCGCTTTCCTTCAGGATAAGCTCCTGTGCATGGCGCTCGCAGTTCTCCTTTACCTCGTCCAAAACCCTCTCCTGTTGCGAGAGATAACTTTCGCGACGGGCCTGCGACATTTGTTGAGGCTTTGAGTGTGCGAACATTCTGTTCTGCCTTTCCTCCCAACTGAAAGTTATGGTGGAGAAGAAGGGGAAAAAAATAGTCGAAACATGCTCAAACGCATTTCAGTCAAAAAAAAATTCTAAAATACGCCTCTCGTGTGCATCACAGGTGTGGATAAAGTGGATTTGATAGCGTGTAGACACCTCGAGGTGGATGAACGGAACGTTCCCATCTCGACCAAAAAGCTGTCGAGAGTGCAGCTGTAGACTGTCGAAGAGTTGTGGTGTCGTCGCAGGGGTTGGCCGTGTGAGGGGCTTCGGAGCTGTTTTGCTTTGTATCGTTATGGAAATAAATGAAATGTTCGTTCTTTTTTTTTTTTTTGTATCGATTAGGCATGGGTCAAGAATGGGGAGTGAAGCTGGGGGTGCAAAAAGAAAGAAAAAAAAAAAGAGTTGCACCCTTTCTGTATAGGTGCGAGGCATTGGCCGTGTGACTCAGACAAAACCCCGTTGTTTGTTTGCTTGTTTTTGTTGTATCGACAATCACGTTACACCTACTACCGTTTTTGTTGTGTCGACAATCACCTGCTAGTGCAGGATCTGTACTCAATGTCGCCCGAAGGCTATTGTACTTAAAAGATATAGACGGAGGTCGTCCTCAACTCTGGAAAGTCGCTTTTATTTATTGTTTATGCATTCTAGTGCTGTAATATACACAAAAGTTGTACGGAGCGCAGAGTCCTCCAGTGTACGGAGCGCACACTGGAGGAAGCAACTGCGGCGATACAGAAGGTCCTTACACTGCTAGAGGAACACCTCCCCAAACTTGGATTCACGATATCCCGCAGGAAAACCTTCGTGATGCCAGTGACCGAGAAGGGCGATCGTGCCGACATCAGAAAAGCTAAGTGCGAAGTGAAGTACGCAGACGGAGCAGTGGTGAACCGTGCGCAGACGGTCCGTTACCTGGGGGTGGAACTGGATGACGCACTGACGATGCAGCCACAACTGGCGGCGGTGAAGACGAAGTTCCTCAAAAAACTTTCTCTGATCCAGCTCATGGCTGGACGGGACTGGGGGTGCGATGCCCACATGCTGAGACAGGTGTACATGACGTACGTGCTCCCGACCATAACGTATGCACTGGCGGTGTGGGGACCAGCGCTAAATGAGGCAGGCCTTGAAACTCTGGAAGTACTTCACCGAAGGGGGGCGAGGGTCATCACCGGGTGTAACTACTACACCACAGCAGAGGACCTACTCTGGGAAGCACACCTGAGGAAGATACGAGAGCACGTCGAATTCGATGCAGCAGCCCTGTACGAACGTGCACGTCGACAACTGGAGACCCCAGCAGAGTGTGCAATGCATTCAAGCGATACGAAACTGACTTGGTTACGGTCGGCGAAGGCCACAGTGGAACAGACGAAGATGTACCGCCACGACCAACCAGCGATGTCCCAGACACACTACCCGGTGGCACCCTGGCGCTGGAAGGAGGTCCTCCCCAAGGTCGACATCCGGCCCTACGTGGCTGGCTTCAAGAAGGGCACGCAGACGGACGCAGAGGCGAGAAGCTTGACAGAGCAGACCATCGCAGAGCTGCCACCAGCGGACCTTCACGTCTACACAGACGGGTCGGTGGAAGGCGGACGAGGCCACGGGGGTGCAGGCATTGTGGTCTACCCGGGAGACAGCGACAAAGAAGTAGCGACAGCCAACGTCGGAGCAGGGCGGATGAGCATATCGTACACCGCCGAGCTGGTGGCCATCAGAGAGGCACTTCCGATGGTGGAGGAACTACACCGCACGGACCACAAACACAACACGGTGGTAATCCTTACAGACAGCCAGTCAGCACTACGTGCATTGGAGACAGGTCCGGTGAGGGCTACGGGACTTCTCTGCGACGTGTGGTCGGCACTACACCGGGCTACAACCAAGGTGCGGGTGATCATGCAGTACATCCCGTCACATGTGGGGGTGAGTGGAAATGAGGAAGCGGACCACGAAGCCAAGTTAGGTACGGCCACGTACCAAGCAGAACGGGCATCACAAAAAGGCCGCCTACAAGAGGAACCACTCACGCTCCTGGCGTGCAAAGCGGCGATACGCGCAGTCTGCTCCAGCTACACACCGCAACCGGTGAGCGAACTCTACAGCACGATCACGGCGGACACCCCGAAGGGAGTGGCGCGACCCAAGCTGAGCACACCGGAGCTCACGCGGCGGGGAGCAGTGCAGATGAGACTGCTGCGGACAGAGCGCCACCCTGCGCTGTTCGACTACATGGGCAGCAACGACGTGGCACGCTGCAACAACTGCACGTCAAAAGCAAAGGCGACACTGAAGCACATGTTCAAAGTGTGTTCAGCCACCAAGGCACTAAGGACAGACCTACTGCCAAACAAGTCGCTCAAGTTCTTACTGCTAGAGCAACCCCAATTGTGCCTGAAGTACATCAGCGCAGCAAAACTGACAGAGGCCAGCCTGCCTGAACTCGTGCGGAGCAACACCTGCTGAGGAGACGCCGGCCAAAACTTGAAACAATAAAGAAAAGAAAATAAAAACTGCGAACACAAAGCAAGCCCAGGACGTACCTGCGGCACCACGACCAGCGCAACTGACGGTTGCGAAGACAAAACATGTGCGGAACGCCGTCTTCTACGAAGACGTGTGTTACACTTTCAAACATACTTTTTACTTTTCAAAAAAAAAAAACAACAACAAAAAAACAAAGAAAAAACAAAAAAATACAAAAAAAAAACAAAAAAAAAAAAAAAAAAAAAAAAAAAAAACATATCATTTTTTTTCCTTTTAATTTATAAGGTGCCCAGGCCCCGGGGGGCTTGGGTGCACTTTATAAATTTTTTATTTTTAACATATTTTCTTTTTCTTTTTGACTCCGTGGTTAACCTCGTGTGAGGTTGCGCGGAGTTCGCAGTCAGGCCAGGGAGCCACGTAACAAGGCTCGACTGCCACATAGTGGGGGGAGATCTGTGCAGCCTGTATGTTCCCCCCGATTTTCGTGGTAAATGGGGAGGCGCTTCCGTTTAACGGCAACCCACAAGAGTAGAACAACAACCAAACTTTTGAGAAACAGACGCCAATGAGACCTTGAGTCTCTCTTCTTACTTGTGTGCTACAGACAAACATGACAACGCTAACCACGACTGCCACGGCAGAGCGGGGTCCCTAACGGTTCACTGGGGGGGATCCACATAGATAAAGAAAACAAAAAATACGAAAGCAAGGAAGAAAACCAGTAAAAAAAATAAAAAAAAAAAAAAAAAAAAAAGTTGCATCATCAAAGTTTGGGGGATAGGGTGGGTTAAAGGGGTCACGTGAGAAAATAAAGTAGTTGGTTAGAAATTCAGTACATCATGTTTCAGTCCTAACTGCATACATTGGTAGTATCAGAGGGGGACATCGTCAGTGCAAGACCCTCCGAGATGTAAAGAGTTTTAACCACTGTTGCTATTATCAAACAGTCTTTGCGCTCTACTTGTCTTTTCAAAAACTAAAACCTAGACCTGTCAACACAAAAATTATGAACGACTTAGCTTCTGTGAGCTCGCAAGGGAGGTGTCGCCACGCACCTGTCCGAAGACTGCTGCCCTAAATACTGCTGCCCCAAATGTTCGTTCTTTTTTTTTTTTTTTTTTTTTTTTTTTTTGAAAACTTTTTGACTATTCCTTTTTAGGGAATAGAGCATGTACGGTCCTGGAAGCTCCAAGAAAAAAAAAATGGAGTTGGCTCGGTGGGCTAAAGAGGAGGTTTCCTTCCTACTCGTGCACACAACTGGCAAAGAAAAAAAGGGGGGAGGTGTCGTCACTCACCTATATCATCATTGAAATACCATTGCTTATCAATGGTACACTTCAATACTGTTGCCCCCCGATTTTTTTGTTTTTTTGTTGTGTCGACAATCACCTGCTAATGCAGGATCTGTACTCAATGTCGCCCAAAGGCTATTGTACTTCAAAGATACAGACGGAGGTCGTCCGTTTTTTTTTTTTTTTTTTTGCTGGTTGTAGTGTAGCCATTCAGCCGTTCACTATCCAGAAAAACACTCTCAAGAAAAGGCCTCTGATCCGGGGGCCGGTTGCTTTCTTCTGTACACGCACATAACCAGCTATTTTTGTATTCTATTTTCTGTGGTTCTGTCTCTTTTTCTCTAGTTGCTTGAACGGGGGAAAAAAGAAAATGCAAAAAAAGTGAGATGATCGATCCCAAGCCTCGCTACGTTGCTTTAGTCACCACACACAAAAAAAAAAGTGATGCTGATAGTGCAAACGCCTCTGGGACACAGGCACTGACCAAAAAAAATTATTCGTGGCATAGCTATCCCCCACTGAAGAAGTTGCGACGCTCACCATTGGCTTTTTGGGACATTATGACGTTGCAAATATCGGTAGCCTTGGGTGTGGGTTGTCAATACTTTTGCAGGGGTGATCATCTCAAGGGATCCCAAGAACACATCTCCACACAGAATAGTTATAGCTGTCGTAAAAGCCCTATTAAGAAGGACTCCAAAACATATAAAAACTAATAAGAAAATAGGCTTTTAGCTCAAAAAAAAAAAGCAGGAAACTGAAAAAGCGGCCCTAAAAACACATCCTAAAGTCTTTCGATTCAGACCACAGAAAGCATCGAGAACCAATTCAGAAAAAAAAGGGGGAAAGTGCTCTGTTTCCTACAGAGCTAGAAACCTGAAGAACGTACAAACTAATCGAAGTGACCATAGTGGTTGTAGCGGCTCTCATGTACGGGGGGGGGGGGGGGGGGTTTCGAGGTTATCAGGTTGGAAAACCCGATCGAGTTCATATTTAATCCGGTAAAGTGCGTCTTTTTGTGAGTTTGAGTTCGTCGTAGTCGTTGCAGTCGAAGCATCAATACAAAATAAAGAAACGTTTATCGATAAACATAAGCCTCTCGTGCTTAGTCATCAAAAGAAACAGCCTTGAATGCAAAGCTCCAAAGGGCTGATAAACGCACAGTGGAAAAGGTTTAGATAGCCGCCTTTTTTGATAAAAAAAGGCATCCCAATAAAAAAAAAAAAAAATGGTAAAAAGGAGGAAAAAATTAAGGGTAGAGACACAGCGTTGCTACTCTCGTGACCTTGAGGAGTCATATGAGGAGTTGAGCTGTGATATCTGCGAATACTGCGAGTGCTGTGATTCCTGCGTAACGAAGAAGATCCTGTTTGTGAAGAGGAACATCCGAATGCGGGTCGCCATCTCATCCAGACAGATCACACCACTCCCCTTCACTCGTTCCCGTATCGTCTGTTTGTGTTGGTGTTTGTTTTTTGAAAACTTAGTTGTATTAGTGTGGACACCCGAGGATGAACTCCACTATTTATTTTTGCTGATAAATTGTTGGTCCAATGTTGGAATAGTGTATTTGCAGACAGGTATCACCAAACTCAACACCACGCTGGATGATAGGTTTTCCAATCAAAGACGAGAAGGCACATAAATGTTCAAAAAAACAAATGTTTGAGCTATAGAGGAGGCCTTGAAAAAGAGGTTTTATGTGAAGATTAAGGAGTTTTATGATGTGGTATTTAACACGCACTCACGTTTTACCGCAGCGACGCGTTTTTAAATATTTTATATTCCCTGCGTAGCCATTCGGGGAATATGGCGAACATCACCAACAACACTCCACTGTTCTACTATTTGCCACATACATGTCGGAGCACCTTTGGCAGCCGTTTGCGGTACATATTTAAGCTCTTCTTTACGGGAGGCACTGCGTCTCCTGCAGTCAACGTGAATGCTGGTGCCGGTGGTTGTGCTGATGAGACTTCGGCACGGGGTGGGGCGGGTCTCTTCTCATTGGTGCTTGCCCTTCGGAACCTGAAGCTGGGTGGACGGTCTTCGAAGCCACCACCTCCGCGCACACCGACAATGGCTTTATGGCAGGACCCATAGCTTGTGCAGGAGGCACATGAGATGCGTCTATTGGCAGACTCGTCCAGCTGTTTGCCGAACAAAGGGCTGCGTGGTGACTCTCCCGACTTACTCCCGCGCCTGGCGGGGCTTGCGGTGCCCAGCTTTGGACTCGTAGCCTTGCTCCCAGTGGGACTGATCCGCTGCAAAGAGTTGGCGCTCGAACCAAAGTTCTCTGAGCTCTCCTCCTCAACCTTGACACACACATCAATCGCCCGCCGTGGAAAGAGCCCTCTCTTCGAAGGCAACTGCTTCGGCGAAGCAATGCGCTCAAGCTCCTCCAACTGCAGGTCCGTCACGTCGATGACAGGCATCGCTTTGTCGACGAAGATAACGTCGTCGCGGCTGTAGCCACGTGACGCAACACCGTCACAAAGCGCTTCGAGGAAGACAGGAAAGATCTTCGACAGATGCTTGCACGCAGTCGGTGTCAGTGTCAGCAGCACACAGTATGTTGTGGACTGTACAGTGTAGTCGGACTTCGTTCCCCGAAGAAACGCTGTCTCGCCAAAAGATGAAGCAGCGTTAAGCACCTCCTCCGAGTAATCGTTCGTGTCCTCTGTGCCATCGCCCTGTCGTTGTGTCACAGCAGATCGCGTAAGAAATCCCTGCCACACAATAAAGAACAGTCGTGTCTCCTCCCCCGCAATGATCACACACTCCTCAGGAACCGCAAACAACGGCTGCAACAACCCCGCCACGCTGATCTTACAGTCGCGCGAAATATTCTTGAAAAAGGCGACATTCTCCAAGAACGCAACCTTCAAGAAAAGATCTGTCGTGTCAACCAAATCAGGCGGCAAGTGGCCGCGGATCAAGCCTTCCCCTGCCAGGTTCGATTTGTAGAACAAACACAAAATGTCCTCGCAAATAGCATTCGGGATGTGCACGTTCTCAAAGGAACGTATGCTGCTGAGAAGTAGGATCTCCCCCTTCGTCTTTGCAGACGTCTTCTGGCAGTACAACGCCAGAACACCCATCACCAACCCGTTCAAGGTAAGACTCATGACGCACATCACAATAGCAAACACCTTCTGCTCTGGCGTGGTCACGTCAATGTCCCCGTACCCCACCGTGAGAAGAGTGTAGGTCACAAAGTACAACCCGGTGACGTAGTCTTCCTCATGCTCCTCAGGGCAGATAGAGAGCCACACAAGGGTGAGGGTGTGGAGGAGGGTGAGGGCATCGAAGAAGTACACCAGGCAGGGGGATGTTCTGTGGACAAGCAGCACGTCAGAGGCTAGGACTAGAGAACCGTGCTTCTTGCCAAGACTTTGGTGGAATTTGTGTAATTTGAATAATCGCAGATGTTCGGCAGGGAAGGCCAGAGGAGGATACACCAGTGCGAAGAACAGGTCCAGTGGCAGCGAACTCAAGACATCGCAATAAAACTCTCGTGTCCATATGTAGAATGGGTTGCAGGTGAGCAGGGATACGTGCGCAAAGAAGTTGGTGTGTGTGGAGCTGTCACTGCTGCGCTTCTGCTTCTGATTTTCTCTTCGCTTTTGCTGTTCGTGCTCGCGGTCCACGAGGCGGTTTTCTCGCGCAGTGCGGATGGCGTCTGCTGGTGCGTTGTTTGTTGTGAAGCTAGATAAGGAGAACACCGAGTCTGCTTTGGCAATCGAGAAGTTGTCGTTGTCCGACGCATCCTCGCCTCCGAACATCATCTCTGACTCCTGCGGGATGAGCCCATCATCCCTGATGCGCAGAGGCGACATCAACTCCTCTGGCGGCAACAAAGTCCCACCGTCACTCTGCTGCTGTTGCTGCTGCTGCTGCTGCTCCTCCGGCTCAATGTCTATTGGTATATTCAAGAACAAATCTATCAAGAAATCCGCAACATAACAGCACGTAATGAATGCGTAGATCGCTACGTACGGCACGACGTTGTCCTCATGTCCCCTTAGACCAACATAATGGCACGACACATCCACAAAGCTGAAGAGAATACAGAGCTTCAGGAGCACCTTCCACATGCTGAAATAGATTGACTCGAACCAGCCGAGGGTTGCGTTGGCTCGTTTGAGATGCACCTTCGTTGCTTCCGATTTGTACATGGCACGGATTCTGCTCTTTTCTATGTACAGTGTGTACACAAGGAGAACATGCTCCTCGGTGAAGGCTGATGTGGGGGCGATGTTGACCTCTGACAGCAGCATGAGCAGATCGCATATCGGTATCAACGCGCCAAGGTACACCAGCAGCTCCTTCAGCTCGAGAAACCCGATGACCCCTGCATTGTTGCAGTCGAACTCTGCGAACAGGCGGCTGATCTGCTCGGCATCAGCACCCTTCCGAGGCTTCGATTCAGACGCATCCGCGGCAGACGTATTGTCACCCGGCATCAAAAACTAAAACACAAAAAAGATAAGAATCACATGATGAATCCCTATGATATTCCCTCTGCAAAGTGTGTGGGGAGGAGAAGGGGCAGAGAGGGAGAAATGTGCCCCAAAGACAGTCTATACACAATCAAGAAGGAGAGGGGAGAGAGAGGGAAATAGAAATCTTTTTTGAGTAGTGAATAAAGTATAAAAAAGGAAAACGAGAAACCAAAATAAAAAGGTGTCTGGAGAGAGAGGGGAAAATAGTGAGGTGCAGGAATAAATCAATAGTTGAAAGGGGGAGAGGGGGGGGGAGGAAAGAGTAGCTGAAACATGCTAAAGCGCAACTCAGTCGAGCTCATGCAAAAGGGTGGAATGAGCGTGATCTGTACTATAAGAGAACGGAGGGCGCTTCACAACCGCTCGTCAGGCCACGCAACCTCTTTATACCCCAGCCTGAACGGCCTACTATGAATTTGCACGATAGTTACCGTGGGAGCATAGCGGGGACCCTAAGGGCAATCATGGTTCAGTTCGACAAACGCGCACAAAGAAAAAAAAATTGTAGGTCTGGCATTAGGCAATTAACTGCAGGGTGTGATACACATTTGATTTTTTTTCTACTAATAACGTCAATAGAACTATGCGAACTGAGAGGGGGGGGGGTAACGAGGTGATGCATCGTTACTCAATTTTACATCACCTGGTTCTTTTCTGCCTGATACTATGGGGGAAGTACCGCCCACAATAAACAGACATCATCACAAAGGGGGTTTCTCCGTTAACAACTTTTTATATGCATAAAATACGTGTTTTTTTAAAATGTACTTTTGACAATAATCGCCAGGGTCTGCACAGTTGATTCTCTCTTGTCGCAAACAGACACATTGATACGAAAGGTGCGCACTGTTGACGTAGTGATTGCTAAAGGCCTTATTGCATGGAATATTGGGGGGTTTTATCACTTTAAAAAGTTGAAATATCTAGTTGTATTTCTTGGGGTCTGCGGAGCCCTCAACCGGCCAACGGTGCGCAATACAAGGGGAGGAATAAGCAACAAGGACTCACAACAATCATGTGGTATCATATCATACAACAAAGATGTGCCTCACCTCTGTCCCTTCGAGGTCGGTGCAGAACTTCTTCCCATCGCAGATATTATGTTGCGCTGACTGTGCGGGGGAGGAAATAGTAACTTTGATAAGGTAAAAGGAAAAAAGGTTTTTCCGTTGATTGCTCAATTACCTGGAGGGGGGTGATTGGCGAACCGTATCGGAGGAACTATTTCAAGCTACGCTTTGTAGCTATCTGAAATAAAAATTTGTCAGATGAATATGCCTCTCGTGTACACATTTTGCAAGTTTTCATTTGAAAAGGAAAAAAAAGGAGAAAAAAAAAATGGAACTCATAGGGAGACCTCATTCGCATCCGATCCTTTCAAAGAAATGCCGTTGAGCGAAGTAATCACCTTTTTGGGGGAGAGAGAGAAAAAGAAGAAAAAAAAAAATATTACTGAATATAGAGAAGTCGAAAGTGCAAAACGTCTCACCGTACAGCAGCGGACGCAGAGGGGGCACTGGTTCTCCGTGGGGTTATCGAACCCCCCAGAGAGCACTTCATTGGTATACACACGGTTACCGAATAAAAAGTATTGAACCCAGAACGCTCCGTAGACGTTACAAAAAAGGCATTCTGGTGTTCGTTGTTGCAAAGTGGGTGAGAGGTGGTGGTTTGGCTGCACTGTGCATTGCACCGTTAAATGATACAGAGAAATACAGTGTTTTGCGTATCACGACCTATCCTGAGGCTCACATCGCTATGCGCAATGCAGCTACCATTAGTGGTGCGTAGTGGGGGGGGAAGGGGGAGAGAACAAAAGAAAACTTGATAAGATGAATGTATCTCTCATGCACACACATCTTTAAAAAAAAGAGGAAAAGAGAAAAAAATTGTTTCATATACTAACTATTCTACTGAATATATGGTATAATAGGGTGCACTAAATGTACCCAAACTTTGAGAGAAAAAAAAGAAAGAAGTAGGGTTATACGGTTCTCAGAGTGTACCCAAACAGATGACACCTTCAATTGAGTATTCTTTTTTGTTGATAAATTGATAAATTGACAACGTGGAGTCACCTCGCTTTTTTTTTTTTTTCGTGTGATCTCCACGTTTTTCCCCCCCTTTGTATAATAATCATAAGTCTTAAAAATCTTAGATTAGTATGTCACAGCAGTCTGTACCTTTTTTTTCCACCCCAAAGGCGTGCGACGCTGACTTCCCGATAATTTTCGGATGTCTCGCCACATTTGGTTCTGCTTCTTAATTTTGTTTTTTTGATGTTGTACTACAGAGGGGTGTTCCTCACTGTGAAAGGGGGGCATTTTCCTCCCCTTTTTGCTGCTTTTTTTCTGGTGTATAAAAAAAAATAATGAAGTGTGTCTGTCTGGGACTCCCAATTTACGAACAAAAACCAACAGAGAATGTAAGATGAAAAGACTGGGGGGGTTGGGTTGGGTTGAGGCATTGTATGAGTTTTTAAACTGAAAGGAAAAAAAAGAAAAAAAAAATCTGGTGAAATAAAGATAAAACAAAGGCAACCCAAAAGTATTGTTCACGATTAGTGTTCACATTGTCGTATGCGACAGCAATCGTCCAGACTCGCTCGTCTCACTAGGGGGCCCTTTGCCGTACTATCCTAGGGGAGGGAGGTAAAAGGCAATACTGAAAAAAGCACAAAAGGAGGGGAAGGGGTATGTAAAGATGTCCCTGCATCACCATATCGTATCACTGTCTCCATAAAGGGGGGTGGACCTAATATCCCGGCATTTTTTTTTTTTTCGCATTTTTTCCAAAAATAAAAATAAAAAATAAGTAGAGTTGAAATACAAAGACCTCTCGTGACAGTGTACCTTTAACTTGGTATGACCGGCTGTACCGGGGGGGGTGGACAACCCAATCATGCAGTCCTACAGTCCCTTTCGTGGTTTACATCTGATATAATAAAGAAGTGTGGATAAACCTGTTGTCACTGTCCCGCTCTCAGGTGTTTCACATCGTGAATATTGTGTGTTGGTTGAAAAAAAAAAAAAATTAAAGCTACAATGCTCTCTTCCACTCACTTCCACCTGATTTTGCCGATAAATTTGGTGTATTAAATACTACTAAACTCCAAACTTCTCCAAATATAAAGCAAAATTATGTGGCATTTCTCGGTGAGTGCACCTAAATACAACAAAAGAGAGGGGGGAATGTGGAGAAATGTGCCGCTAGTGCACAGATCAAAAGAATTAAAATTTTGTGTCGACACTAGAAGAACATTTTGTTGAAGTAAAAAAAAAAAAGAAATACGATCGGCAAAAAAAGGGGGCGTCGTTTTATGTATAATGGATCTCCATTCTTGTAATAACGACCAACCAACTAAATGCCGAGCTGAGTGAAATATTTAAAAAATAATAATAAAAAAAACAGGGGTGCGGGGGGGAAAGGTAAAACAGCCAACGCAAAGAGAACGTTACTAGTTGCCAAGGCAAATCGTCGTCCCTTCTTTGTTGGGTGTTCTTTTACCACTTTTTACCAAAAAAAAAAGGGGGGTAGGGTTCTGTACAAACACAATATCGCCTACAGGCACAGAATGTGTTACGCAGAGCAACGCTTCTGATCCTGTCAAAAGCGTGAAGAGAATGGGACAAAAGCTTTTTTTTTTTTTCCATTTTTCTTTGCTAGATCGACAACCGCCAATCTCAGGTCGGATCTGAACAATGTCGCCCGAAGGCTATGTGTATTTGTGTAGTTTCGACAATCACCTATCCGAGGTTATGTACACAAAGTCGCCTTTTTTTTGAAAAATTGTTGGAATAGTGTAGTTGCCACCTGTACAAGCTACTGCCATTTTTTCAATAAATTGTTGGAATGCAGGCAGTGGCTTAGATTCATCATTGCGGAACCTTTTTTCTCCTTTTGTTTTTTTTTGTTGTGTCCAATCCAGGCTCTCCGCTAGGATTTCCGATTTTGAAAATATTCTGTTGATGGTCCACGTTGGTGGGGTACATGCTTGCGCCGCAGGCGCACGGTACGCAACTTTTTTTTTTACCAACGCCCGATTTTGACTTTTTTGGGACGTTTGAGGACTCACCTCTCCATATCTTCTTCTCCTGAGCTTTTTTGACAGGTAGAACGGGTCTGAACCACTTAGCAGAACTTTTTTTTTTTTTCTTTTTTTCCCCATTTTCAAAAAGTTCTGTTGACAATCAACAGAACTTTAGTACCTAGCGGAGTGCCTGGTCCAATCACCAGGGTCCTCAAGGGGGTGCAAAAAAATTTTTTTGCACCCAAAAAAAAAAAAAAGAAAAATCGGGGGGGTGCAAAAAATATTTTTGCACCCCCCAAAAAAAAAAAAAAGTTTTTTTGGGACGAAAAAATTTTTTTGAGGGGGGATTTCAGGCTTCAGCAGGGATTCTCTGGCTTTTCGTCAGTACCACAACGGACACAGCCAAGCACCACTCGGTGGCTGTCACACTCACAATGTGTGAAAGTGGTGCCAGGGATGCTCCCTACGATTGTCGCCACCTCTTGCAGTTCCAGGGCAAGCGAAGTGATTACGTGGAAGTGTATTTCGTTTTATGCATGGGTACTGAGTGTAATTTTCCGCTCGCTGCGCTCGCGGAGGTACACCTTAAAAATTTTTTCCGCTCGCTTCGCTCGCGAAAGACACCCCCAATGTGAAATAAAAAAACGGGCGCGGGAAAATTTTTTTGAGCCAACCACGATTTCACAAAAACCCAAAAAATGGCGCCAGGCCCTGGTTTCCCCATTTTCCCGTGAATTTTCACGCCTCTCCCAACTTTGTCAGGGAGGAGCGCGCGCGAAGCGCGCGCGACGACCGCTTGTGTGGGGAGAAAGCTCGGAATGGACTTTTCTGAAGGGTTTTGTACAGAAAAATTTTTGCACCCCTAAAATTCCCACAGGGGGGTGCAGGCTGAGGACCCTGCCAATCACCGAGTAGTGTCCCACCAGGTTACAATTCAACAAACTGCCTCTCATCCATTATACTTACATCATAATAATGATAAAACAAAACGCCTCACCCTAATAAAGAAAACAACCTAGCCCCGCAGATTACATCTGCATTACATCAGATAAGGAACCAAGAAACACGACACTTTCTGCTAAACAAAAAGAACCCTTTTTTTGGCGTGTGAATTCGTTAAATGAGAATGCCTCCTGGAATACCAGGATGGCGTAATTTTACATTATTATTTTTTTTTGAAAGGTTCTTCTATCCTGAGCAGTTTCGATGCATTTTATTTTCTTTTTTTGTCCTTCGTAATCTAAAAAAGAACGGTGAGTCATGCAAAGTGGTCTGCATATTTTTAATGGGTACTACTTCTACCAAAAGGCCAAAAGGGTCATGAGGGGGTGTTTTGGATTTCACAATAAAATTTGACTTCAGAATATGACAGGTAAATAAAAAGAACACAAAATTGTCAGTAGAAAAAGATCGGGTCTTTTGTTTGTGCGCTCAAAGCCGGGAAAACAAAAAGGTGAAAAAATGTGTTAAACTGAAGTACGGTTGTTGTGGTTAATTGAGTACTCAAAGAAAACAAGCAAGCTTCTGTTTTTTTCAATCCGTTTTGTTTGCCCTGCAGCGCTGCCTCCAATCTTTTTAGAATTGACAACAAGTTGTTTTATCAAAAAAAGTTTGACTTGAAACACAAAACCCCTATCACAGTGTACCTAACACTCCACCCTCAAAAGAAAGGGTGATAATGGAAATGCCTCTGGAACGCAGGCACTGACACTCCGTAGGTGATCGAACCCCGGAGTGGAAAAAGGGGAGAAAAAATGAGTTAAAATGCAAAATCCCTGTAACTGTACGTTGGTGCGAGACCAGCACATCGTGAGGGAAGAAAAAAATGCGAAAACTAAACAGAGAGGGAACCGCGGATGTTGAAAATATGGGCTTTCTTTTTTAAAAATTTTTTTTTTGCATAAATAGTTGGGTCGCTGTCCTGATGAAGTGGCAAGCTTCCCTATCTATTGATGTCCCGTTTACTCGAAAGCCCATATGTCATTGTCAAAGTATCCGACACAAAACATTTTTTTTTTTCAACTCATTCCGTACTGTCTTTTTTTTTGTGCTAATCTGTGTGGCAGAAACGGAAAACTAAAAAAAAAAATCATTAATTTCAATGAGGTGGGGGACAAATCTTTCTAAAAGAGAGGGAGGAAAAGAGCAAGAACGTGGGGTGTTTAAACAAAAACAAAACAAATCGAAAACAGTTTTGAAGTGCCAACAATCCACATGGGGTATGAACCAGCCCTTGGTGAATTGAGGCCTCGTGGTTTGACCCACTCTAATAAACCTCGTTAGACGTGTCCAAAAAAAAAAAAGAGAACAACTTTCCAAGATGAACCCTAACCTCTTCCTTACTTTGTCACCTTGAAAGAAATTCCTCCCCCTTCAGATTGTCTAGATAGGTTGCAAGTGTGAATCTCTCCCAAAACGTTCCGTCACTCAAAGTGCTAGCCATTGTGGAAATAGTTGTGCTGACGAGGCAGCAGACATTTCAACGTTACGCAGGTAGGGGGTAGGGGGGTTGGGGGGAAGAGAAGACACAAAACACGGCAGACTAGTCAGAGGGAATACTAGTGGAGCGACTATGTGCTAAACTACTAGTGGGGTGGCGACAGGGGGGGTGTGGAAAAAAATATTCACAAAAAATATTTTCAAATTCTGTCGATCACAAAAAATCACAAAAATTCACAAAAAATCACAAAAAATCACGAAAAATCACAAAAAATCACAAAAGTGTGCCGTTTTGGGCTGCTGCAATTGTGCTGTAATTGTGGTGTAATTCTGCCCAGTAATGCTCAGTTGTGCTCAGTTGTACGTAAGTGTGTGTAAGTTTCGCTTTAAATTGAACTTTTTCGGCGTGGCTGCATAACCGATTCCCTACCGTGTTTCTACCAGTTGTCATGCCGTTTTGGGGCATTCATGTGTTGGAAAAATTTTTTTTTGTTTTCGTTGGTGAAGCTTTTAAACGGCGGTATTTGCATTTCCGGAATCCGTCTGACCAGTGGTGGGGTCAATTTGCCGAAATGGACAAGTTCTCGTTTTTGGTCAATTTCCGCAGTATACACCATACAATGCAACGAGGCCGGGTACGCCTGAAAATACTCATATCTGGAAAATATATCTGAGGCGTGCCTGAGGCGTCACTGAGGCGTGCCTGAGGCGTACTCGGGATTAGTTACGTTTAAGTACGCCTCAGGCACGCCTGAGTATATATCAACGCATACTTGCGTTTCAGGCGCCTGGTGTGTATTTTTTCCCCGCAAAAAGGGCCTCTGATGCATTTCCGGAGCAATCTGAAAAAATTCCGGGGTCGGACAATTTTTTTTTGCAAAAAATGCGTGACTTTAAGTTTGTACCAAAAACCAGGGAAAGTATACCCGGTTTCATATTTCTGCTGATATAAAAAATTATTACGCACAGGTCACCACGTTTCTAAGGCATGCCATGTATTTCCTCCGCCCCCTGAAATGTGCTGAAATCAACTTTCGGTGTCCTGCTGAGAAAATTGCGGGGTCGCAAGATATTTTTAGTGGAAAAATATTATGGTTACTGCTTACAGTAAACTGCCTCCAAAAAAGAGGCTTCGCAGAAGATGAGTCATACCTCGGGTATGTGTAAAAAAGTCCGTTGGTCACCCCATAGTTGTACTAAAAATAGAGCTGTGGTCTGTGGATCAAGGAGGCCTGTGTAAAATTCTGGGATCTCGATGGGATCTCTCTAGTGATAGAGGGTCCAGCCTTGTGTGAGCCTCTTCCGTCTTGCCTCAAGTTGGGCCCCGAAGGGACCCAGTCGAAATGCACCCCCTAAATTTGTTTTTATTCCTACGAAGCTTGCTTTAAAGGGGAAATAGTATTACCGGTACGGTCGCCAATCATCCCTCAAACAGGATGATTGTGCAATCAACGAAAAAACCTTTTTTCCTTTTACTTACCTACCGATCCTACTATTTCCAATGATTCTTGAATCAATGAAATACCCGAAGGTACCACCAAAATATATATCATCAGCACCAAAGCTTAGCGAACCCTTTTCATTTTTTCGACTCGCTCGGCCCAGAGGCACATTTTTCATCGTGCGACCCCGCATTTGAAAGATTTTGCTACCTCTGAATCGAAAGCCACAAAATTTGGGGGGAAATACTTTTTTGTTCATGACCAAAATGCTGGTATGAAATATAAATATACTCAGGCGTGCCTGAGGCGTACTTAAACGTAACTAATCCCGAGTACGCCTCAGGCACGCCTGAGTATTTATTTTCAGGCCTTGGCGAGGCCGACTCGGCCTCGTTGCATTGTATGATACACAGTATACACAGTATACACAGTATACACAGTATACACAG
Source organism: Rhynchopus sp. YZ270_cl-10 (assembly GCA_964035575.1). NCBI lineage: Eukaryota > Euglenozoa > Diplonemea > Diplonemida > Diplonemidae > Rhynchopus > Rhynchopus sp. YZ270_cl-10. Next base: position 758,963 of record OZ037895.1, on the reverse strand, counting down.
TATACACAGTATACACAGTATACACAGTATACACAGTATACACAGTATACACAGTATACACAGTATACACAGTATACACAGTATACACAGTATACACAGTATACACAGTATACACAGTATACACAGTATACACAGTATACACAGTATACACAGTATACACAGTATACACAGTATACACAGTATACACAGTATACACAGTATACACAGTATACACAGTATACACAGTATACACAGTATACACAGTATACACAGTATACACAGTATACACAGTATACACAGTATACACAGTATACACAGTATACACAGTATACACAGTATACACAGTATACACAGTATACACAGTATACACAGTATACACAGTATACACAGTATACACAGTATACACAGTATACACAGTATACACAGGGGATTGGGAGTACAGTACACTACAGTACACTACACTACCAGAGTGGGACAAAAAAAAGCTCATCTCAAAATATGTCGATCACAAAAAATCACAAAATATCACAAAATATCACAAAATATCACAAAAAATCACAAAAAATCGCAAAAAATCACAAAAAATCACGACTTGTCGCAAAGAATCACAAAGAAGAAAAATGATTCTTTGTGATTTTTCGTGATTTTTCGTGACTGCCCAGTTCCGACCCCCCTTGTCGCCACCCCAACTAGTGTTATTATTGGTGTAACGATAGTCGTAAAACACTACTCATTTGGACTAGCAGCAACTACTAGTAGTCCCCCAGACTCATCCGCCGTGCACGACACATTGATGGGCAAAAAATCCGCAGATATTGCACATCAACTGATTTCAAACACACGTCACATCATTTCTGCTCTTCTTCATGGAGAACTGATGCGTTTTCCTCTGGTATGCTGCTGTGGAGTGCAGGACTGCACTCTACGGCAGTTGGTCACCATTGGGGTGTGGGGTGCACAGACTCCACTCTCTGAGTGCAGTAACCTGATACTGTAAGAGTACAAACAGATAGACAACCCCTCCTCTGCAGTGGAGAGCTGAGAAAAGACAGAAGCTCTCACCAAATAAAAAAGACTGGGGGGAGAAATGTGCTATTTTCAAATGAATAATTTAAAAAAAAAAAAAAAAAAAAAAAAATAGTCCGGAAGGATGATTTACATCCCTTTCAATTTGAATCACACACAAAGCAGGAAAACACAAACGATGTTGTCAGGGGGGAGACTGGAAAACTGTCCCTCCACCGATAAGCGGAGGTGATGATGCGGGGGAGTGAGAGTGAGAGGGGAAGGATATAGGAAATTATAAAAAGACGGATTCAACACACGCAGACACATATGGGTTATATTCCACAGGGAATCACCCACACCTAATTTTCTAATACGCACACCCACACACGGATGCCACGTATCTTTTTAAAAAGCATTTTTTTTTTCGAAGGATCGTTTGGCATAGCTGCGTTACCTCTGCTTTATTTGAAATCATTAACAAAGTTGCCTCTGCCGTGCGTAAGCGTAGGTAAGGGGAAATCCTAATATTCAAAATACGCATAAACACCAAGTGTATTGGGATGAGGCAAATAAAGCATAACTGTCGTTTTAAAAAAATGAAGTATCGATTTCCTGACAGGGTACTCTGAAGGAAACCGGGAAAAATTGTGAACACGACGTGTATTTTTAACTACTGCACAAAATTGGAGGGGGGAAAAGGTGCAAAACACCTCCGTGAACGCAGGCATCAGCACAATCAAAGTAGTGAGACTGCTCGCCCAACAGCCTACTCAGCAGCTCCTGTGTTGTACTGCAGGTTTGTGTCATCACCAACAATCGCTGAGTACTCTCCGTGTTCCTTGATCGGAACAAAGTTGGACTCGTCGCCATCGACCTTAATGAATCTGGCGGTCACTGCAATCAAATAACCGACAAAGCCTGCGTATGCCGTCACGATAATCGTGAACATCACCCACACGTACCAGTGGTTGGGCAGGTCTCCTGCAGTCAGGTAGATCGAGTACACGTTCGTCAACATGACAAGAATGGCAACGCTCCACACAAGCACCGCAGTCCAACCCTTTGTCGCAAACTCTCCCAACGACGTGTTTGACCCAAAGTACAACACCGGGAGCATCGCAAATGGCAACTGGATGGCCTGTGCGACGTTCAGCCACTCGTTCAGAGTATCCATACCACCCGGGTTACCAGGAGTGTTGATAGCCACGATCAGGGCAGGGATAAGCGAGAAGGTACGGGAGATGAAGGTACGCATGGCAGGCTTCACACGGAGGTCCAGGAAGCCCTCCATGATAAACTGTCCTGCGTACGTTCCTGTGATGGTACTGGCCTGACCTGCTGCGAGCACACCAAGCGCCCAGATGTAGAGCCACCAGTTCTCCCCGTAAGACTGCTTCAGGCAGTCGCCAGCTGTGAGCAGGCCGATGCCTGTGCAGGAACTGTTGGCCAGGTCAGAGAACGTGTCCTTAATGGTGTCGCAGTCATCGTCCGTCGCCATGACTATGTGACCATCGTACGAGCACACCGGCCTGCCCTCGGGAGTGACGTAGGACAGATGCGCAAAGACACACACAACAAACAGGTTGATCACGAACGAGAGCATAAGGGCTGCAGTCGACTCAACTCTGTTGTAGAAAAGCGCCTCCTTCACACGGTAACGTGCCTGACCACCTTCCTTTTCGAAGTCACGCTCGACCTTGCGGGAAAGCACCAACGCAGAGTGGAGGAAAAGGTTGTGGGGCATGATCACGGCACCGACAAGGCCAACAGACGACTGGAAGTTTGTGTTCGACGTCATACGTGGCACGAAGGTGCCCTCCAACACATCGCCCTGTGGAGGCAGCTTCGAGAAGTATTGGAACCCAAAGGTGCACACCATAGTTGTGATGAACACCCCAAAGAGTGCTTCAAGCTTGCGCACACCGTTCCTGTCAAGAAGCATGAACACAAAGCAGTCTGCTGCAGTGATGATGCAACCAGCCCATAACGGCACTGTCCCATTCGACAGAATCTTGATCGCAATCGCAGACCCGACCACTTCTTGGCAATCTGCGCAAATCAAAGCAATCTCGGTCATAATCCACAGTGCGTAACGTGTGTGCTTAGGGAAGTAGCAACAGTGTTGGGCAAGATGACGACCGGTCACAACACCAAGCTTGGAGGCAATGTTCTGCAGGACCAGACCCATGAGGGTGGCAATGAGGAGCACCCACAGGAGCTGGTACTTACCAGAGGCACCAAGCTGCAGATCTGCCTCCAGGTTGCCAGGGTCCAAGTACGCAATCGACATCAGAAAACCAGGCCCTGTGAACACCCACAGCTTGCGCAGCGAGAACTTCAACTTCCCCGTCTGTTGGAAATGCTCCCACCGCGAGCCCTCAGACAGAACACTCACCTCATCGTCACCTGCGTCAACGTCATCGTCCACCTTCGTGGGGTCCAGCTGGTGGGCTGAGTCATACGCTTCGTCGTTGAATCCCATTTTGTGTCTTTTTCTTTTGCTATTTTGGATGAATGGTAACAGAGAGGGGAGAACAATGCAGGGTAGATAGTGTGGGGGATATGCTGATTACTTTGAATTGAAAATGAAAATGGCATAAAAAGAGGTTTTGTGAAAACTATAAAAACAGAACTTGCAATCAAAGGTGAAACACCTCTGTGAAAGATACAATTGTTCCTATCCACAATAGACGTTGCATATAAACACACTGTCGCACAGTGTGAGGGGGGAAAAGAAAAGGCGGGTGAGATGAACCTAAGCCTCTTGTGCTTAGTCACCTCGAAAAAAGGACCTGACTACTTTTCGAACTCCCCAGACTAAAAAGAAATGATGAAGATGCTTTTTTTTTAAATACTGAAAGATGGAATTTACCACTGGCAGTATGTAAAAAGAAAACAAAGGTGGAGGGGAGGGGAGAGAAAACCACTTCAGGAAGGTAATACTGATGAGTGGTGTATTTGAATAAAAAGATAAAACTTGCAAGATGAATGTGCCTCGCCCATCGTGCACTCACATCTCTTTTTTAAAAGAGAAAAAAAAGGTGAACCTGATAACGCACACACACCTCGTGGTGGATGCAGGCATGTACATAACAATATAGCATCCCTCTACTTTAAACATATTCTTTCTTCGAAGCGCAGTTGAATAAACATTTATTTTTTTTTGCATCCACCAAAGAACCCTTTTTGTTTTGCGATTCTTGAATACCTCGTAAAGGAGAATACCCCCTGGAATACCAGGGTGCTGCAATTTTATTTTAAAAGAGAAGTTGAAATGTGCAAAACGTCTCACCGTACATCAGCGGACGCAGTCTCCAAGGGTTATCGAACCCCCAGAGAGCACTTCATTGGCATGCACACGGTTACCACGAGGGAGGTTGCATGCAGGTACATAAGCATTGCCCCATCCAGAACGGGAGAGGGGGTATTTTATCATATCACGTAGAGAGGTCAAAGTAAATAGTAGTTTCTTCTTTACTGAGAACCATTTTCAATAATTCTCTTCTTTTGTTTCCTTCATAATCCGAAAACGGTCAGCCACGCACACCACGGTGAAGTAAATCACTTAACTAGTGGTTTCACCGTTGTAAACCAACAGTGAAACCACAAGTCAGTTCATTTACTTCACCGTCATGCAAGTGGTCAGCACGCCTTGGCCATGAAGGTACTAAGGGGGGTGATTTGAATGTAAAAATAGAATCTGACTTCACGATATGACAGGTAAAATAAAAAAGAAAACAATGCAAAAATAGTAACTCTGATAAGGTAAGTAAAAAGGGGAAAAAAAGGTTTCTTCGTTGATTGCTCAACTACCCTGTCGGAGGGGGGTGATTGGCGAACCGTATCAGAGGAACTATTTCTTTAAGCTACGCTTTGTAGGTATAAAAATAAAAAGAAAAGTGCAAACGCCTCACCGTTCATCGGTGGAGCGCAGGCACTGGTAAAAATAAAAACCGAACATTTTGCCACTGATTAGTCCTCACTAGCCTTCTACTGTGTCTTTTTTTTTCGTTGACCGCAGCCATTTTAGGAATCCAATTGGGCTCTTTTCCATCCATGGCGCGCGTGATATTTCGGTGAGAGGGAATTATTCAAAAGGGAAAAGCGTGAGGACAAATTTACCGTTGGCAGTAATCATGTTCAGCCTCTAGGAACAGTGCGTGTAAGCAAAAAAAAAAAAAAAAAAAAAAAAAAAAAAAAAGCGAAGTGGATGGTGCGAACGCCTCTGGGACGCAGGCACTGACACTCCGTGTGTTATCGAACCCAGGAGTGGAAAAAAAAATGAGTTAAAATGCAAAATCCCTGTGGACTGTACGTTGGTGCGAGACCAGCACATCGTGAGGGAAGAAAAAATGCGAAAACAGAGAGAGGGAACCGCGGATGTTGAAAATATGGGGTTTCTTTTTTTAATTTTTTTGCATAAATAGTTGGGTCGCTGTCCTGATAAAGTGGCAAGCTTCCCTATCTATTGATGGTGTCAAAAGCCCATATGTCATTGTCAAACTGTCCGCCACAAAACATTTTTCTTTTCCAACTCATTCCGCAGTACTGCTCTTATGCTGGGGTGGGGTTTTGTGGTGGGATTTTTTTTTTTTTTTTGCGGGATTTCTGAGTTTTTTCGAAACCAGTATTTTAGTTTTTTTTTACTTCCACTCAACAAACGTGAGAGGGTGTAACAGCTCGTTCCAAAAAAAAAAAAAGGGAGGAAAAATCAAGAGCAAGAACATCGGGGTGGGGAAAAAAAAATGTTGAAAACGGTTTGCCAACAATACACATGGGGTAAGAGCCAGCCCTTGATGAATTGAGGCCTAGGGGGCGAGGATACACACAACACATTGATGGGCAAAAAATCCGCAGATATTGCACATCAACTGATTTCAAACACACGTCACATCATTTCTGCTCTTCTTCATGGAGAACTGATGCGTTTTCCTCTGGTATGCTGCTGTGGAGTGCAGGACTGCACTCTACGGCAGTTGGTCACCATTGGGGTGTGGGGTGCACAGACTCCACTCTCTGAGTGCAGTAACCTGATACTGTAAGAGTACAAACAGATAGACAACCCCTCCTCTGCAGTGGAGAGCTGAGACAATTAGGAGAGCTGCGAATACAGAAGCTCTGACCCGGGGCTTCTTCTAGGCGCACGACGGTGAAGTAAATGACTTGACTTGTGGTCTTACTTGTGGTTTCACTGATGTCATACAACAGTGAAAGCATAATTAAAACCACAAGTCAAGTCATTTACTTCACCGTCGTGCAGATCGAAAAACAGAAATCCTAGAAAAAGCCCTGCTGACCAATGGGGGAGGCGGGAAAACGAACAAAAAAAAAAGGGGGGAATGAACGCCGGCATCAGCACAATCAAAGTAATGATCGTACTCACCGAACGGCCTACTCAGCAGGCCCTGTCTGGTATTGCAGGTGTGACATTTCTGGAAAGTCCTTGATCTTCTCTTCCTCCTTCTCCTTGAGCTGAGCAAAGTTGGTGTCGTCGGCTCCCTTGACCTTAATGACTCTGGCGGTGACTCCAATCAAGTAGCAGACAAACGCTGCGTATGCCGTCACGACAATGGCGAACATCACCCACACGTACCAGTGGTTGGGCAGGTCTCCTGCAGTCAGGTAGATCGAGTACACGTTTGTCAACATGACAAGAATGGCAATGCTCCAGACAAGCACCGCAGTCCAACCCTTTGTTGCAAACTCTCCCAACGACGTGTTTGATCCAAAGTACAACACCGGGAGCATCGCAAATGGCAACTGGATGGCCTGCACAACGTTCAGCCACTCGTTCAGGTTGTCCATACCACCCGGGTCACCGGGGGTACCAATGGCCACGATCAGGGCAGGGATAAGCGAGAAGGTACGGGAGATGAAGGTACGCATGGCAGGCTTCACACGGAGGTCCAGGAAGCCCTCCATGATAAACTGTCCTGCGTACGTTCCTGTGATGGTACTGGCCTGACCTGCTGCGAGCACACCAAGCGCCCAGATGTAGAGCCACCAGCTCTCCCCGTAAGACTGCTTCAGGCAGTCGCCAGCTGTGAGCAGGCCGATGCCTGTGCAAGAGCGGTTGGCCAGGTCAGAGAACATGTTCTTCACGTCGTCGCAGTCATCATCTGTCGCCATAACCATGTGATCATCGTAAGAGCACACCGGCCTGCCCTCGGGAGTGACGTAGGACAGATGCGCAAAGACACACACAACAAACAGGTTGATCACGAACGAGAGCATAAGGGCTGCAGTCGACTCAACTCTGTTGTAGAAAAGCGCCTCCTTCACACGGTAACGTGCCTGACCACCTTCCTTTTCGAAGTCACGCTCGACCTTGCGGGAAAGCACCAACGCAGAGTGGAGGTAAAGGTTGTGGGGCATGATCACGGCACCGACAAGAGCAATTGAGGACTGGAAGTTTGTGTTCGACGTCATACGTGGCACGAAGGTGCCCTCAAGCACATCGCCCTGTGGAGGCAGCTTCGAGAAGTATTGGAACCCAAAGGTGCACACCATAGTTGTGATGAACACCCCAAAGAGTGCTTCAAGCTTGCGCACACCGTTTTGGTCAAGAAGCATGAACACAAAGCAGTCTGCTGCAGTGATGATGCAACCAGCCCATAACGGCACTGTCCCGGTCGATAGAATATTGATTGCAATCGCAGACCCGACCACTTCTTGGCAATCTGCGCAAATGACAGCGATTTCCATCATAACCCACAGTGCGTAACGCGTGGGCTTCGGGAAGTAGCAACAGTGTTGGGCAAGATGACGACCGGTCACAACACCAAGCTTGGAGGCAATGTTCTGCAGGACCAGACCCATGAGGGTGGCAATGAGGAGCACCCACAGGAGCTGGTACTTACCAGAGGCACCAAGCTGCAGATCTGCCTCCAGGTTGCCAGGGTCCAAGTACGCAATCGACATCAGAAAACCAGGCCCTGTGAACACCCACAGCTTGCGCAGCGAGAACTTCAACTTCCCCGTCTGTTGGAAATGCTCCCACCGCGAGCCCTCAGACAGAACACTCACCTCATCGTCACCTGCGTCAACGTCATCGTCCACCTTCGTGGGGTCCAGCTGGTGGGCTGAGTCATACGCTTCGTCGTTGAATCCCATTTTGTGTCTTTTTCTTTTGCTATTTTGGATGAATGGTAACAGAGAGGGGAGAACAATGCAGGGTAGATAGTGTGGGGGATATGCTGATTACTTTGAATTGAAAATGAAAATGGCATAAAAAGAGGTTTTGTGAAAACTATAAAAACAGAACTTGCAATCAAAGGTGAAACACCTCTGTGAAAGATACAATTGTTCCTATCCACAATAGACGTTGCATATAAACACACTGTCGCACAGTGTGAGGGGGGAAAAGAAAAGGCGGGTGAGATGAACCTAAGCCTCTTGTGCTTAGTCACCTCGAAAAGGACCTGACTACGTGAGCAACCAAGGAGAGACAGTAATATGATATTGTGAACAAAAACCCACACTTCAGGCAGGTTCACGTCCAAACGATTAAATTTAGTGGTAAAAAAAGGATGGATTTAATCATAAGACATCCCTCAACTGTGTTCGTATTTTCCTTTTCGAAGCAGAGTTGGTGAACCTTCGATTATTTTGTCCACCAAATTGAATTTAAAAAAAAAACTCGACAAGAAAAGGAAAGAGTGGTTGTTTTCAGTGAACCCACAAATCTGGGTTCTAAAAAAAACATTTCTTGCGAAGAAGAAAACAGGTGTGCGGCAAAAAATTACGAATTCAACAAAAAGAAAAACAAAGGAGTCCCAGTAATCATGATTGGGTTTGAGGGTCCAGGGTATGAGAATATGCTCTCATCCGGACACGCTCATATTGTTGTTGTCTCCTTCGTTGCGGACAGAGAGAACAAATCTCCACACCATCCCGCACGAAGGGGGGACAACCATTGGGGACTAAGGGAGCAAGATATAAATATACTGAAATTCACACAGGGATTTTGCCGCAAAATGCAACACAACGTCGATACTGACCTGTTCTTCCCCCCTCCCTTCTTCTCCTTTTCTCCGGTCTTCCGCTCTCAAACATCGGCCTTGGAGATTTCATAGATTGCTTTACCCCACATGGCGGCTGAGGCGCCAAGACCCACTCCGTAGAAGGTAGAACGGAGGAAGGCGAGCGGTCCGTGCTCGACGCAGGCGTAGCTGATATTGTAGCAAAAGCGAGCAATGATGATAACAAGGCAGCAGTTGTTCACGAAGTCCATTTTGACGCCTCCCAAGGCAGCAGCAAGCACTGCGGACACGAAGACTCCGAAGTTCTCCCATCCGTTCTGGTGCATCCCCGACAGACGCCGTGCAAGCGCCACATTCTTCCCCTCCCCCGCAAGGTATCTCTCGGTCGCATACCGCGGCTCAGACTGGTACGCCACGTAGTCGTCCTCCGCCCCGTAGATCACAACGTACTTCCGGATGACGGCAGGAGCCATGATCAGCACCCAGTAGAGCGGCATGGCGATGACTGCCATGATGTAGGTGTGCTCCCATTTGGACATTGTGGGGTTGTGGGGTGGTCTGTTGTTGTATCTGGTGGGGGGGTGGGGTAGAGTGGGGTTGCGAAGAAGTTAGATTCATATACTTTCAGTTCACAGAATTGAAAGCATTTGAGAGCGAAGACGGCAGAAGAATTCAGGCCTCATTTGGATCGCATTAAAAGGTTCTGTGTATCCATACTTCCCGTTGTGTTGCTACAAAACCAAAAAAAAAAAAAGAAGAAGAAAAAATAATATGCTCCAATATGTGTCATAGATTGAGTACAGATGAGAAATGAGATCGGCAGAACCAAGCTGGTAAACCTCACCGTGAAATTGGCCTCACCAACGATAAGAAATGTGGCAAAGAAAAGAGAGGGGGTACTAAGGAAAATGAGGAAAATGAAAAGGAAAGATGGAGAGATTGGGGGAAATCTTCAATAAAAAAGGGTAGGCCAATTAAATTTTTTGGTTGCCGTTTTGCGCGCATACTTTTTTTTTGGATTTCCGGAAAAAATAAAGTTGACTTGAAATACAACAGCCCTCTCGTGACAGTGTACCTTGGTACAATGACCGGAAAATAAAATAAAAATAGTGTGATTTTTGGTGGGATCTATTCGGTCTGGTGGAAAATTTCTTGCCACCGCGGGGCTCAGATTTTATCAAATGGTTAAATAGGCATATTTCTCCCTTTTTTGGAGTTTGAAGTGCTATTTGCACAAAAAGAGGGGAAACTGTGTGTGGGCGGACACACAGTCATTAAAAAACCTCTCCAAATTATTTCCAGAAGAGGAATAATTGGTGCAAGAAAAAAGAAACGCGCTAAAATAATACTCACCGCTCCCGCCCCTCCCATTCCCTTTTAAGGTGTGAACTACACATTTATTTTAAATCTTTTTTTTATGCTGACGTTTAGAACAGTTGCAGTCGCAACTGTATTTTTTGTTTGTTTTAAATCCGCACTGTTGCATTGACAACTTTTGCATTTACTCCTGCTCTCTCGCACGCTTTTCCATGAATTTGCGGATATGATCCTCTACCCGTTCATCAATGTGTTTGACTAGACTTGCTTTGCGTGCAGTCTTCCGCTTTGTAGGCCAAACATCAAGAGGATCCCTTTCCCTTATCTTCAGAGGGTGCCCTTCTGTGTTGAACACCCACTCATCGAGGTCCAACACTGAGTCGTCAGCAAAGAGAAGGTATAGGTACTTCAGTGTTTCCGCAAACCAGAAGGTCTGCTGGCTGTCGTCCATCTCGGGTGGGACCACTAAGACGTTCTTCAACCCGGAGAAGCCGCCGCCCTTGACCTTGCACCAACGCAGGATTGAACGGAAGACCTCCCAGCCGTAGCGTCTGTACTTCTCTTTCTTTGTGAGGCGCCACAGATACATGAACGTCTCCACTGCCTCGGGACGCAGGAGGTAGTACGGGGTCTTCTGCGATGCCTCCATATCCTGCCCGCCATGGAAGAACACCACCTCAGGGGCAATGCCTGTGGGTTGCTGCTTGTACATCAGATAGCATGTGTCCGCAAGGGCCTCGGCGTGTGAGAGCAGGTCGTCGCTGGGCACACCATTCTCAACAGTGGGGTTCCCCATCTTCGAGACACCCAACGCAAACATCCCCCCCGTGAAGCACGCCAAGTGGTCCATCTTGTTGCTTGTCCCGCCAACGTCTCTGTTCTTCAGCTCTGCGACGTACGCCTGTCCAGAGGGGTAACTCTTCTTCAACATATGCGACACAATGCCCTTCACAGCCTTCTCGTACATCACACGGTACCGCCGTTCGGTCTTCCCCGTCAACAGGTATTGCTTCAAAAGGTATTCAAAGTACGAATCCCCAAGGGCCCCAAGCGTGACATGCGTGCTCGTCCACTTCGCTGCGTCTGTAGAGAGGTATGTCGGGCAGAGGTAGTCCTCAGGGCCCTTGCCCTCCAGGATGTCCATGATCCACGTCGCCTTCTCGTCGTAGTTGCTCTTCTCGGTGTGGTAGGAGAGTGTGCGCAGCTCGAGCTGCACCGTCGCGAATTCAGAAAGCACAGCTGACCCTGCAGTCCACGATGGGTTCAGATGTTCAAGTGTGACAAGGTTCACCATTGAGTGCGGAATGCCCGTTGGGGTTTCGTACGCATTCATCAGCTTGTCCGCAAGCTCCTTGGCTTTGTCCAAAAACTCTGGATGTTTTTCCCCTGAAAGCTCATACGCAGAAAGCAACGCACCTACACCTCTAATGGTATATTCAAAGGTGGACGCACGGACATTGATTTCGGTGCTCATCGTGCTTTTGACCCATTTGCGCGCATCTTCGAACTCCTCTGTCAACCCCATGATGTGCATTGTGGTCATCGCGTCAAGGATCGAAAGACCTATGCCGGTCTTTTCGTTGCCCCAGTTGCGTTTGCGTTTTGTGATGGGGCGGAGTTCGTCCTCCCCCCAGGCGTGCTCTTTGTAGGGCTTCCATGCGTGGAGGAAGGCTGCTTTTACCTCCTCCATTTGGCAGGCAGGCTTGTCTGCGGCGGAGAGGGACTCACACGGGTCTGCCTCCTCCTCCGCGTGGTAGGCACTGTAGTTGATTGTGTCGGTGTCGAGGTTGGCCGGTTCGTCAGGCTGGGCCTGTTCAAATACTTCACCTTGGCCTCCGAGGGGATGCAGGGGGATTGGTTTTGCATGCTTACCTGCGTGAGAATTACGCCCGCAGGTTGAGTCGAGGGTGTGCACCCAGGTTTCAAGCTTGTCGTAGTTCTCTTCAATGAGAGTTTCCAAAGCATCATGTGTAGATGTCACGTCCTCCTCTGTGCGAGCCTCGGCTGCTTTCAGGTGTGCACCAAACGCAGTGAGGGGTGATTCTACAGAAGGCATTGCTGCCAGCTCCTCTGCAATAGTCTCCAGTATACCTTGTAACCGTGCCGCTCGCTTCTCCAATGTTGCTGTGCTCCGCTCCAATGCTGCCCCCTCCAACGAACTCACCTGGTCCGGAGTAGTAATATAGTCAACCATAGTAAACAGCAGCAACATCGCGCCTACAAAAATCGCCTTATTCCTTGCACCATTTTCATTCCGCATGGTAGCAACGAAGGGGAGGGGGAGGAGAAGAAGGAGGAGAAATCTTCCCGGGGATGGAAGGGAAGGGGAGGGAAGTGTAGGGATTAAATTGTATGAGTAGTGTAAGGTTGCCTGGAAAAAAAGGGGGTATTGAAGAAGGAATGAATCAAAACAAAATAGAAGTACTTTTTTTTTACTCACCACAAAAACGTATTTTCTTTAACATTTTCTTTAGATGTAAACTTGAGAAGAGTTGAAACCGCGCGGGGAGGAGGACGACTACGCGCTGTTGAGGATAGGAGGGGATGCTGTGAGATGTATCAAGGCGGGTTGGCCATTTTTTTCTTTATTTTTGCGGCCTGGGAGGGGATGTCTTTAGGGCCTTTGTTCTGCGCTAGGGCGCGGGTGTACCATTCGTCGGCCTCATCAAGGTTCCCCATGAGCTTGTAGCAGTCCCCCAGGAGCGAGCTGTTCTCCATAAACCCACCCTCCGACCTGTCGTGTGCTGTGGTCAGGTATCTCAACGCGTCCTTTACATCTGCATCAAGGCTGTCCCCAGTCGCAGTTTGCGCAGCCTTCTTCTGGTACCAACTGTCAAAAAAGAGAAAAAATGTGAAAAGGTCTGCGGAAGCATGGAAGAAAGGGAAGCTTAAAAGATGAAGGTGACCTGCAAGGACTATTTTAAAAAAAAAATAGGGAATGAGGATAACACAGTAAAAGGGAAAGGGTGAGTGGACCTATTATTATGGTGGACCTTTAGGTTTTTTTTAGATTTTGCTAAAGGGTCTACTATTACACTTTCACCGATTTTTCCCACTCCTCTTATATCAATATACGGAGGGGAAATAGAAAAGAGTGTGTTTACCTGAGGCTGGATATCCCGTAAACCCAGGCACCCATCATGTGGTTGCTGAGGGGGTCCGTCGGATCTCGTTCCAGTGCGTTGGCAGCGTGCTTGCGCACAGTGAGGACGTCGGAAACCTTCTCGGTGAAGGGTTTGTAGGAGGTGAGGCGGGCGACGAAGACGGCGGACCATTTGTGGCCGTCGCAGCTGTCCTGGAAGCGTGCGACAAGCTTGGCGGCGGCCTCGGCACCGCAGCGTAGTGCTGTCTCCTGCAGCGGGTCTGTGCTGCGCAGGCTGCTTGCCTCGTCGTTGCACACATCGCACAGCAGAGACAGCAGGCTCTGTGAACGCGGGAACTTCTGCACAGCCTCCTCCGCAAGCGACCTGCTTTTGGAGTAAAGCTTTCGCTCGCGCAGCTGCGTTGCTTGAAGAATGTATTTGTTTTCGTCCATTGGCGCGCGAGACGACGTCGACGCAGGGGCAGGCGGGGTGGAGGAGGAGGTGGGGGTAGTGGCAGTGTTCTCGATGCCGCCCTTCACCTTGCTGTCGTGCAGCCCCTTTGCCTTTTCATAGCGCTGCCTTGCAAGGTACCAACGAGACAGCTGGGTCGCCACCGCGCCCACAGCCGACAGGCATAACAAATAAAAGAGAACAGACAGCCACTCATCCACCACACACAACACAGCATAGCCCGCACACACACCAACCAACGCTAACACGGCAGTAGACAATCTATGCAACCCTTCCGCAAGAGACTCCATCTCTCCAACCTCAGGTCGCCGCGTCATTTTATTCCTTTCTGTTATTCTGCCTTTTGTAAGTCAACAAAAAAAGCGAAGTGAGTGGGAGGGAAGGAATAGATGTCAGAAGAATACTATTTTTTTTGTACTTTTTTTGAGTTGGTCAGTGTTTGTCAGGGTTCTCCGCCCCCTAAAAATTTGAAGATTAGCATCAAAAAAAAAACAAATTGCGTGAGATTTTGCGTTTATTTGGTAAGATCTCAGTTGTGGTTCTTAGCCCCGACAGTGGGTCTGCGACAGTGGGTAGCGCTTACTCATGTCGAAGTTGTGGGGTAAATACTTGTTGTGGCCGTTCTGCACATGTTTGGGATAGAAAATTAAGTTCAGAAAAGGGAAAACGACACTGGCAAACGGTAACTTCGTTGCCACTTGTAGCAAACCGACTGATAAAAGGCTAACTAACCCTGACATGGAGGATGTAACACATCTGCGATAATTAACAAAACAAATCTATTACGTGGAAAACACCTCACTTACGTTGGCGCAGGAGGCCGTTAATCGGCCATCCGAATCTCAAGTAAAAAGGGGGTAGGAGAACGGGTGTGGGAAGCTTCGGCAACGCTCCAACCGCTAACTACCTCGCTTCACCTCCTCCATCTCAGCCATGGCTTCGTTTACGCGCCGCCGCTGCTGTTCTCGCTTCTCTCCCCGATCCCTGTGGACGCGGTAAGCTTCTGGCGCACCTCCACCTTTCTTCCTTCTGTCTTTTTTGTGTCCAGACGCCTCCTGCTGGGGGACTGGAGAGAGCTCTTCGGCATCTTCCTCTCTTAGTGGGTAAGTTTGAAGGAAGGCCTCCCACGCGAAGTCAGGATCATCCACGATTGCACGCATCTCGATGAGCAAGGCATCAGCATGCATGAGTACAGGGAAGAAGTGCTGCCTTATCACCCGAAGCAGTGTCACAGAATCCACACGTTCATCCCAGTACACCGTGACCAGGTGCTTCATGAGTTCGTCAATCTCCGAGGATGACGGTAACACGACCTCCGAGCGGGGGGCATTGGCTTGCGTCTCCACTGACGAGAGGAAGTCGCCCGAAAGACCGCTTCCTCTGTAGCTCTTCTTGTAGACCTTCCCTGAGTGTGTCTTGTCCATATCCAGCGACTGCGGACCCACACCCTGAACAAGGGACCACTTCCGTTTTCCGCCGGCATGTTCCTGCGTATCTATGTAGAGTGGCGCACCTTCGCCTGCATCATACTCCACCAGCACGAAAGGAAAGAACGTTGCGGAAAAATCGTCCTCGGCGCTGCTGGTCAGCCACTCGTCGTACCCTTTGTTTAACAATAACGTGATACAGTATGAGCAAGGGAGGCTTGACCACTTACATTCTTCAATCCGTTCCTGCAGGTCGCACAGCCACTGCTCCTGCTGCACTGCTGGCTTCTCCGGGTGTCCTGGCCGCACCTTAAAATCACTAATATCCATGACACTCACAGGCACTGCAAAATGGCTTCTGCAGAACAAACATTCATAAACAGTAGCAACACATCTAGGCGCCATTGCGTGAGCGCTGATAAAGATAGTATAATCCTGTTGTCTGTGGTGTCATGAGGGTAGGGAGGTGATCGGACATGTCACAGCAATGCGAGCTATCGTGGGGTGTCCTGGGCACGAGGAAATTCACGTGTAATGGGGGTGAAATGGGGGGAGGAGTTTAAACTTTTTGCTTTTTTTTTTTGAAAAATTGTTGGATAGTGTAGTTGCCACCTGTGCAAGCTCCACTGTCTGATTTTATTTTTTTTTTTGCGTTTTCCTCCCGTTTTTTTTTTTTTTTTTTACGATTACCTACATTGTAGGCGGGTTTAGTGCTGCCGCGGGTGCTGGCACATGACCCTGATACTGCCTCATACCACGCTTACTTGTTGTTCTACGTGGCGGGGTTCCACACCGCTCAAGGCAGTGGGGGACAGTTTCCCTGTTCTTGTTTTGAGGGGACTACACAGACAGCACACATCTCCCCCCCCTATGTGGCAGTTGAGCCTGGTTGGGTGGCTCCCTGGCCTGACTTTGGACTCCGCGCAACCTCAAACGAGGTTAACCACGGAGTAAAATTTTTTTTAAAAAAGGGGTTTTTTTTTTTTGTTTTTTTTTTTTTTTTGTTTTTTTTTTTTTTTGTGAAAAGAAAAGAAAAGAAAAGTGATGTTGGTAGTGCAACGCGTCGTGGACGCGGCACTAAAGCAATGATATGATGTTTTTTTTTTTGTTTTTTTTTTTTTTTATTTGCATTTGTTTGATTAGCTTGAAAAGTAAAAAGTATAGAAAAAGTAAAGATAAAATGTCCTCCCCTCTCATCCCTTTTACTGCGATGGTCGGAGAAGGTCGTCTGTCTCTGCGTCAATAAATCCCGCCTCTACGAGGTAGCGCAGAAGGTCGGCTGCGTGATCCTCCATCAGTGCACCGTATGACGTGGTTGGGAGTGGTCTCAGGTGCGCCGCTTTCTTGCACACACCGAGAACGTGTCTGAGCGTGGATCCCTGTCCACACAATGGACATGCTGCTTTCCTGTCCTCTGCGTATTTGTCATATACTAGAGGGTGGCGACTCGTCCGCAGTAGTCTGATGGTGACAGCGCCTCGCCTGGTCAGGCCGGGCGTGCGCAGTGCAGGTCGGTGAAGCTGCTTCGCGGTCGTTGTGCCACGGGCGTAGCAGTAGATCGACGAAGCAGCCGGTTGCGGTACCTTTGCAAGCGTGAGCCGGCGATGGCACGCTCGAATGCACGCCAGGCTGATCGGTTCCGACTGGTTCGACTTGCGGGCCGCCCGTTTGGACAGCTCGTCAGCAGCTTCGTTACCCTCAATACCTACATGCGATGGCACGTAGTGGAAGTGCAGGGTGAACCCTTCCGTCGTTCGCTCGCGAATCAGGTGCCAGATGCGGTGCAGGATCTCCTCCCTCGTTCCTTTAGGACCACCCTGCAGCTTCATCAGCGCCGATTGGCAGTCAGTGAGAAGTACCACCTTGGCCGGTGCCTTCCACACTGTCAGTCCCTCAAGCCCTAGGCATAGTGCCACCAGCTCTGCCTGATAGGCCGAGCAGAGTGTGCCTGCGCCACTGGATGCTTGGTGTGCCCTCGCTGGTGTAGTGGAGCCATCGTTGTGGTAGAAGATGGCCCCTGCTCCTCCCTGGGGGTGCGCTGGTCTGGTGGTCAGTGAAGCGCGTGGTGTTCTGTCCACCGTGTGCAAGGATCCGTCTGTGTAGACGCGTCCCGTGTGGGGTGGCAGAGCCGCAAGAGCCAGTTCCGTCCTTTGCCGGTTCTCTTCGCTGCTTGTGGAGTCACTCTTGCTGACACCCGGTATTTCTGGTGTGATCAGCACGTCATTCAGCATGCGGTCCCACTCCCACGGAGCCACGGGGTCGTGGTCCAGTAAGGGTGCGCGTATGCTGTGGCGATAGGCTCCCGTCTCCTCCACGGTCTCCATCGCTTTGGCAAGCCAGCTGCAGCCTCCAGGCAGCTTGGTCGATGTCGCAGCAGCTCTACCAGGGGAGTCCTCCACCCGCATGAACTTCTCCAGGTCGTCCGCCGCTGCTGTTGTGAATAGAGAAGACACAGTGCTTAGCTGCGCCTCCCAGTACAGGTCTGTTTTCGTGGTCATGTAGTCGCAGCCTGTAATGACCTTAGCTGCTTTGCGGTGAAGGTTCTCCAGCTCTTCCTGGACCTTCGTCGGTATGCGCTCTCCGTACACACTAGCCGCATACGTCACTGTCGGGTACACGTAGCACAGGTAAGCCGCTCGGAGCGTGTGCGCGTCGCATCCCCAGTCTGTTCCTGCCAATTGGTGCAGAATGTTGAGGCGTTTCGAAAACCTCTCCATCACCAGGTCCGCATGCGCCGCCATCAGACAAGTGCTGTCCAGCACCACCCCAAGGTATCTGGGATTGGGCTCTTCCGCAATTGGCGTTCCATTCGCGTACACCAGCTGCGGAAGCTCGGAGGTGTCCGTGCGTTCTACAGTCTTGCGTGCAGCGATGTGTGTCCATGTGGTCTTGGATGGTGAGAGGAGCAGGTTAGTATCCGTGCAGAACGCTTCCACCACACCCAAGACTGTCTGTGCAAGTTGCAGGGCCTCTGACAGGGAGTCCCCGACGTTTTTTGAACACAAAACATACAAAACCAGACAATTATACCGCCAACTGATCTTGATAACTTGATAAAAGGAAATAAGACTTATTTTCGTTGAACGCAGCCCAAAAGGTGAAATCCTGATGTGGCGCAAGTGAAATGATGTGAAAAAGAAAAGGATAAGTCGTTAACAATTCAAATGTTGGCGTAGGTGCACCCGACACGTGCACTACTAAAAAACATTTGCCATTACAACCCCCAGTCGCCACCCACCACCCTGCCTGTGTCCTGACGTATAGCCCTTTGCAGTATAGCCTTTGCACACCTGACTGCTCTGGCAGATGCGTAGACAAGGGAGGAGGGGAAGAGCGGGGTGAGAACCTGAAGTGGGAATTGCACCACTGCTGGGGGTCCGAGCCAAATAGGTTATCAGTCGTTTCACTAGCCCCAATGAAGTCACCCCAAGCCGTCGGTTCAGTAGGTGAGGAGGTCAGGTTCCTTGTCAGACAAGTTTTTTTATCAAAAGCACGATCATTCCACTTCGTTCACTATTTGGTCGCACAAATCCGAATTCTGGTCCACCTCATGCACCTTCATCTTCGACTTCAAGAACCAACCCCCAGCAAACCCAGCGGCTGCGAAGAAGACGGCAACCCCCACTACAACAAGCCAAGGTACCCCTGCAGAAGATGTGGCAGGTGCAGGTGTGACAGGTGCAAGCGTGGCAGGTGTGGGTGTGACAGGTGCAGGTGAGGCAGGTGTGGGTGTGATAGGTGCAGGTGTGGCAGGTGCAGGTGTGACAAGTGCGGGATCGTAAAAAAAAGTAATTCCTCTACTGTACAGTGCACGCGGTAATTATGTCGTCTTTATTTAGGTCGGTTTTAATGATGTCGTTTTTTGTGTGTCGGAATCGAAAAAAATGACCGATTTTCGATTTTTGGGCTTTATTTATTTATTTATTTTCAGTTTGGCCGGGGGCGGAGCCCCCGGCCAAACGGTACGCTATATTTGGAGTGGGAGTGGGTGTGAGTGTGAGTGAGTGGGTGGGAGTGGGCGCGGAGTGGGTGTGGAAAAAATATTCCAAGTTCTAAGTCCTCGTAGCTCTGGCAGCCGAAGTCGTTCTCGCCATGTCAGTGAGCGTACGAATGTCCTCATTGGACAGGGATGCCTTCACGGCGGTTGAAGGGGTGATGTTGGCCTCCGCCGTTGCACTTGCAACCTCCTACGAAACCAGGTGAGCGTCCATTAGTGTATGTTTAGGTTATGAAACTGGGTATTGTTTTGTGGGAGGAATGTATGTGTTTGTGTGGTTGTGACTCGCGAAGCGAGCCACGGTACGATGGAGCGATTAATGGCGCTCTTGATTTTGGCGGTTTTAATAATGTCGTTTTTTGGGTGTCGGAAGGGGGGTAAACCGACATAATTAAAAACGACATAATAGAAACTTGGACTGTCGCCCCCTATGAGGTAAAACGTATCGCCCATCACTAAGTTCGGGTATACGAGTTCCTCGTCTGTAACAGCCTTCGACAACGTAATGGGTGACGTGCTCGTGTCGTATATCAGCATCACGCTGGCTTTCCCACTGAAATCTTGAACCACCATTGTTTGCCCACTCAAGAGAGACATCGTCGCATTAGTATAGTCCAGTTGTTGGACAGGTTCCTCCACCTCGGCACTGTCCCTCCGTGTGTCGTACATAAAAATGCTTAGATTCCCGGGGATCCCAGGGTTCCACTTCGAGTCACATTGGACCACGCACATACTTGTGTCCGTACCGTAGGCAAAATTGCCCGTTGAGGAATTCAACAGTAAATCCGGAAGAGGCTCCGCCTGCAGGGACTCAGAAATATGGAAGGCTTTCACATCACCTTCGGACGAGAAGAATAGGTATCCCCTTGACATGCCTGCACTCCGGGTCTTGACGACTACTGTGTCAGTCTTCTGCCCTGTCGTCATATCCACAACTTCGACGTTCCTTGGGGCCGAGGTCGAACCATGTAAGGTGAGTACAACGACATCTTCAGTAGCTGCACATGAGTCCAATTGGTCGACCTGCTTCCTCCACATGGGTGCAGGCGCGGCCGGGTCAGATACGTCGTATGCGACAAGATAACACGGCGTATTGTAGTGTTCCTCCTGAACAACAAGCAGCGCATGTTTACGTGAAACACAGATGACATGGTTATGCCCCGTGGACCCTGCTGACTCCGTTGCCAACACTTTCGGTATAGGGTCGCGCATGTCCACAATATAAACCCCTTGTGCCCCTATCACAGCCATAACGTCCGGAGTTATCTCCACAGCTGCCCAGGGGTCCACAATGCTCGGCTCTGATTCCCCAGACATAACTAAGTCAGAGCCCTGCTGCTCAAACACCACCAAATTCGATTGGCCCACCACACAGTAAATGATACCGGTGTCTCCGACTGCAAGGTGAGCACTAGAAAGATCAACTGCAGTGTTGGACCGAGCAGTGATGCTAAACCCATTCAGAGGGTCGAGCACTCGCACATCGTCTGGTGGGTCTCCCGTATTGTGCGATGTGTAGATTGCGACAACGAGCACATCCGTCCAAACAATATCCGCAACATAGGCACCTAGGGCAGCGCTTGTACTCCCCACAACTGGATTCGCAGGATCAGAAACGTCCACTTTTGTGAGTCGGGGAGACGCGAATAAGTATACTTCCGTCGGTGATCCTGTTGGAGTCAAAACCTTGGTCATCCCCCGGTGACTGAATGAGCTCAGACGGGCAAAGGTGTCCAAGCTGTGGATAATTACTGTTCCCACCAATCCGAACCCAGATGCGTAGTAGGTGTACAGTAGTTTGGCTTCGGGGCTCACCTTCACGTTCATTGTGATGCTATCCGACGGGAAGGGGTCAGAAAAGGTGACATCACCGGTTGTTGCATTAATAACAGCAAGTCCCTTCGAGCAACAACGAACAGCTGGTTGTTGTGCACTGCGACGTCGTCCACTCGGCCAGCTGAGGTTGATAAATTAACTGCTGCAAGTACTTCGAGGGTGTCAACTGAATACAGCACCACATAATCCCTGTATATTATACCAGCATAACCAGGAAACACGACAGCGATGTCCCCATCGCTTGTAGTGCTGTCAGCGGCACTCACATAAACTCCAGAGGGGCCGCCCTTTGTGTAGTGAGGAAGGCTCGCAAGGTGGGGGTTAGCTTTGTCGCTGACATTGTACCACATAGCCCCGCAAGCGCCTTGGGCAAAAATGAGGTCCGGGTTCGAGGTTGTCGTGATAGACCCCACAATCCCTCCCCAACAGTTGAGACTTCCAGCCGCAAGCATCAACACGTTCACCAGCATCATAGAGTTTGTCTTTGCTTCCCTGCTTCGTTATACTATAATACAACAGAGTACAAAAAAGAAGAGAGAGAGTCATACGTGCAAGAGCTCCCTGAATAAAAACGTCGAACTTTTTCGTATTCCGGAGGGGGACTATATTGACATGTGCTTGACAGGTGTTTCCAAAATAATAGTTTTACACGAATAATAATACTCATCTCCGGAGTTTCTGTTAAGATAGTGAGTTGTAAAAAAATGCAAATCAAACAAGTAAGAATTCGCAATAAAAAAGACTGTTTAATTTCAACCGTGCGTAAATATATTTGCTCATCGGTGTCTTACTAAACGCTATGTTGAATTTTTAATAGAGCCACTCTTACATAAGAAGAAAAAATGTAGCTTTGAAAACAACTCGATAGAACACGGCCAAAACACCGCGTTGAAAACAGCGCGATAGAACACGGCCAAAACACCGCGTTGAAAACAGCGCGATAGAACACAGCCAAAACACCGCGTTGAAAACAGCGCGATAGAACACGGCCAAAACACCGCGTTGAAAACAGCGCGATAGAACACAGCCAAAACACCGCGTTGAAAACAGCGCGATAGAACACGGCCAAAACACCGCGTTGAAAACAGCGCGAAAGAACACGGCCAAAACAACGCGTTGAAAACAGCGCGATAGAACACGGCCAAAACACCGCGTTGAAAACAGCGCGATAGAACACGGCCAAAACACCGCGTTGAAAACAGCGCGAAAGAAGACGGCCAAAACACCGCGTTGAAAACAGCGCGATAGAACACGGCCAAAACACCGCGTTGAAAACAGCGCGAAAGAACACAGCCAAAACAACGCGTTGAAAACAGCGCGATAGAACACGGCCAAAACACCGCGTTGAAAACAGCGCGATAGAACACGGCCAAAACACCGCGTTGAAAACAGCGCGATAGAACACAGCCAAAACAACGCGTTGAAAACAGCGCGATAGAACACGGCCAAAACACCGAGTTGAAAACAGCGCGATAGAACACGGCCAAAACACCGCGTTGAAAACAGCGCGAAAGAACACGGCCAAAACAACGCGTTGAAAACAGCGCGAGAGAACACGGCCAAAACACCGCGTTGAAAACAGCGCGATAGAACACGGCCAAAACAACGCGTTGAAAACAGCGCGAGAGAACACGGCCAAAACACCGCGTTGAAAACAGCGCGAAAGAACACGGCCAAAACACCGCGTTGAAAACAGCGCGATAGAACACGGCCAAAACAACGCGTTGAAAACAGCGCGAGAGAACACGGCCAAAACACCGCGTTGAAAACAGCGCGAAAGAACACGGCCAAAACAACGCGTTGAAAACAGCGCGAGAGAACACGGCCAAAACACCGCGTTGAAAACAGCGCGAAAGAACACGGCCAAAACACCGCGTTGAAAACAGCGCGATAGAACACAGCCAAAACACCGCGTTGAAAACAGCGCGATAGAACACGGCCAAAACACCGCGTTGAAAACAGCGCGATAGAACACAGCCAAAACACCGCGTTGAAAACAGCGCGAAAGAACACGGCCAAAACAGCGCGTTGAAAACAGCGCGATAGAACACGGCCAAAACAACGCGTTGAAAACAGCGCGATAGAACACGGCCAAAACAACGCGTTGAAAACAGCGCGATAGAACACAGCCAAAACACCGCGTTGAAAACAGCGCGATAGAACACGGCCAAAACACCGCGTTGAAAACAGCGCGATAGAACACGGCCAAAACACCGCGTTGAAAACAGCGCGATAGAACACGGCCAAAACACCGCGTTGAAAACAGCGCGAAAGAACACGCCCAAACACCGCGTTGAAAACAGCGCGAAAGAACACGGCCAAAACACCGCGTTGAAAACAGCGCGAAAGAACACGGCCAAAACACCGCGTTGAAAACAGCGCGAAAGAACACGCCCAAACACCGCGTTGAAAACAGCGCGAAAGAACACGGCCAAAACACCGCGTTGAAAACAGCGCGAAAGAACACGGCCAAAACACCGCGTTGAAAACAGCGCGAAAGAACACGGCCAAAACACCGCGTTGAAAACAGCGCGATAGAACACGGCCAAAACACCGCGTTGAAAACAGCGCGATAGAACACGGCCAAAACACCGAGTTGAAAACAGCGCGATAGAACACAGCCAAAACACCGCGTTGAAAACAGCGCGATAGAACACGGCCAAAACAACGCGTTGAAAACAGCGCGATAGAACACAGCCAAAACACCGCGTTGAAAACAGCGCGAAAGAACACGGCCAAAACACCGCGTTGAAAATAGCGCGATAAAACACGGCCAAAACAACGCGTTGAAAACAGCGCGATAGAACACGGCCAAAACACCGCGTTGAAAACAGCGCGATAGAACACGGCCAAAACAACGCGTTGAAAACAGCGCGAAAGAACACGGCCAAAACACCGCGTTGAAAATAGCGCGATAAAACACGGCCAAAACAACGCGTTGAAAACAGCGCGATAGAACACGGCCAAAACAACGCGTTGAAAACAGCGCGAGAGAACACGGCCAAAACACCGCGTTGAAAACAGCGCGAAAGAACACGGCCAAAACACCGCGTTGAAAATAGCGCGATAAAACACGGCCAAAACAACGCGTTGAAAACAGCGCGATAGAACACGGCCAAAACACCGCGTTGAAAACAGCGCGATAGAACACGGCCAAAACAACGCGTTGAAAACAGCGCGATAGAACACGGCCAAAACACCGCGTTGAAAAGAGCGCGATAGAACACAGCCAAAACACCGCGTTGAAAACAGCGCGATAGAACACGGCCAAAACACCGCGTTGAAAACAGCGCGATAGAACACGGCCAAAACACCGAGTTGAAAACAGCGCGATAGAACACGGCCAAAACACCGCGTTGAAAACAGCGCGATAGAACACAGCCAAAACAACGCGTTGAAAACAGCGCGATAGAACACAGCCAAAACACCGCGTTGAAAACAGCGCGAAAGAACACGGCCAAAACACCGCGTTGAAAACAGCGCGATAGAACACAGCCAAAACACCGCGTTGAAAACAGCGCGATAGAACACGGCCAAAACACCGCGTTGAAAACAGCGCGATAGAACACGGCCAAAACACCGAGTTGAAAACAGCGCGATAGAACACGGCCAAAACAACGCGTTGAAAACAGCGCGATAGAACACAGCCAAAACACCGCGTTGAAAACAGCGCGAAAGAACACGGCCAAAACACCGCGTTGAAAACAGCGCGATAGAACACGGCCAAAACACCGAGTTGAAAACAGCGCGATAGAACACAGCCAAAACACCGCGTTGAAAACAGCGCGATAGAACACAGCCAAAACACCGCGTTGAAAACAGCGCGAAAGAACACGGCCAAAACACCGCGTTGAAAACAGCGCGATAGAACACGGCCAAAACACCGCGTTGAAAACAGCGCGATAGAACACGGCCAAAACAACGCGTTGAAAACAGCGCGATAGAACACAGCCAAAACACCGCGTTGAAAAGAGCGCGATAGAACACATCCAAAACACCGCGTTGAAAACAGCGCGAAAGAACACGGCCAAAACACCGCGTTGAAAACAGCGCGATAGAACACGGCAAAACACCGCGTTGAAAACAGCGCGATAGAACACGGCCAAAACACCGCGTTGAAAACAGCGCGATAGAACACGGCCAAAACACCGCGTTGAAAACAGCGCGATAGAACACGGCCAAAACACCGAGTTGAAAACAGCGCGATAGAACACAGCCAAAACACCGCGTTGAAAACAGCGCGATAGAACACGGCCAAAACAACGCGTTGAAAACAGCGCGATAGAACACAGCCAAAACACCGCGTTGAAAACAGCGCGATAGAACACAGCCAAAACACCGCGTTGAAAACAGCGCGAAAGAACACGGCCAAAACACCGCGTTGAAAACAGCGCGATAGAACACAGCCAAAACACCGCGTTGAAAACAGCGCGATAGAACACAGCCAAAACACCGCGTTGAAAACAGCGCGATAGAACACGGCCAAAACAACGCGTTGAAAACAGCGCGATAGAACACAGCCAAAACACCGCGTTGAAAAGAGCGCGATAGAACACAGCCAAAACACCGCG
Organism: Rhynchopus sp. YZ270_cl-10; assembly: GCA_964035575.1. Lineage (NCBI taxonomy): Eukaryota > Euglenozoa > Diplonemea > Diplonemida > Diplonemidae > Rhynchopus > Rhynchopus sp. YZ270_cl-10. The sequence goes on along the minus strand of OZ037895.1, from coordinate 733,292 downwards.
TTGAAAACAGCGCGATAGAACACGGCCAAAACACCGCGTTGAAAACAGCGCGATAGAACACGGCCAAAACACCGAGTTGAAAACAGCGCGATAGAACACAGCCAAAACACCGCGTTGAAAACAGCGCGATAGAACACGGCCAAAACAACGCGTTGAAAACAGCGCGATAGAACACAGCCAAAACACCGAGTTGAAAACAGCGCGATAGAACACAGCCAAAACACCGCGTTGAAAACAGCGCGATAGAACACGGCCAAAACAACGCGTTGAAAACAGCGCGATAGAACACGGCCAAAACACCGAGTTGAAAACAGCGCGATAGAACACAGCCAAAACACCGCGTTGAAAACAGCGCGAAAGAACACGGCCAAAACACCGCGTTGAAAACAGCGCGATAGAACACGGCAAAACACCGCGTTGAAAACAGCGCGAAAGAACACGGCCAAAACACCGCGTTGAAAACAGCGCGATAGAACACGGCCAAAACACCGCGTTGAAAACAGCGCGATAGAACACGGCCAAAACACCGCGTTGAAAAGAGCGCGAAAGAACACGGCCAAAACACCGCGTTGAAAACAGCGCGATAGAACACGGCCAAAACACCGCGTTGAAAACAGCGCGATAGAACACAGCCAAAACACCGCGTTGAAAACAGCGCGATAGAACACAGCCAAAACACCGCGTTGAAAACAGCGCGATAGAACACGGCCAAAACACCGCGTTGAAAACAGCGCGATAGAACACGGCCAAAACACCGCGTTGAAAACAGCGCGATAGAACACGGCCAAAACACCGCGTTGAAAACAGCGCGATAGAACACGGCCAAAACACCGCGTTGAAAACAGCGCGATAGAACACAGCCAAAACACCGCGTTGAAAACAGCGCGATAGAACACGGCCAAAACAACGCGTTGAAAACAGCGCGATAGAACACGGCCAAAACACCGAGTTGAAAACAGCGCGATAGAACACAGCCAAAACACCGCGTTGAAAACAGCGCGATAGAACACGGCCAAAACAACGCGTTGAAAACAGCGCGATAGAACACGGCCAAAACACCGCGTTGAAAACAGCGCGATAGAACACGGCCAAAACACCGCGTTGAAAACAGCGCGAAAGAACACAGCCAAAACACCGCGTTGAAAACAGCGCGATAGAACACGGCCAAAACAACGCGTTGAAAACAGCGCGATAGAACACAGCCAAAACACCGCGTTGAAAACAGCGCGATAGAACACGGCCAAAACAACGCGTTGAAAACAGCGCGAAAGAACACGGCCAAAACACCGCGTTGAAAACAGCGCGATAGAACACAGCCAAAACACCGCGTTGAAAACAGCGCGAAAGAACACGGCCAAAACACCGCGTTGAAAACAGCGCGATAGAACACGGCCAAAACACCGAGTTGAAAACAGCGCGATAGAACACAGCCAAAACACCGCGTTGAAAACAGCGCGATAGAACACGGCCAAAACAACGCGTTGAAAACAGCGCGATAGAACACAGCCAAAACACCGCGTTGAAAACAGCGCGATAGAACACAGCCAAAACACCGCGTTGAAAACAGCGCGAAAGAACACGGCCAAAACACCGCGTTGAAAACAGCGCGATAGAACACAGCCAAAACACCGCGTTGAAAACAGCGCGATAGAACACGGCCAAAACACCGCGTTGAAAACAGCGCGATAGAACACGGCCAAAACACCGAGTTGAAAACAGCGCGATAGAACACAGCCAAAACACCGCGTTGAAAACAGCGCGATAGAACACGGCCAAAACAACGCGTTGAAAACAGCGCGATAGAACACAGCCAAAACACCGCGTTGAAAACAGCGCGATAGAACACAGCCAAAACACCGCGTTGAAAACAGCGCGAAAGAACACGGCCAAAACACCGCGTTGAAAACAGCGCGATAGAACACAGCCAAAACACCGCGTTGAAAACAGCGCGATAGAACACGGCCAAAACACCGCGTTGAAAACAGCGCGAAAGAACACGGCCAAAACACCGCGTTGAAAACAGCGCGATAGAACACGGCAAAACACCGCGTTGAAAACAGCGCGAAAGAACACGGCCAAAACACCGCGTTGAAAACAGCGCGATAGAACACAGCCAAAACACCGCGTTGAAAACAGCGCGAAAGAACACGGCCAAAACACCGCGTTGAAAACAGCGCGATAGAACACGGCCAAAACAACGCGTTGAAAACAGCGCGATAGAACACAGCCAAAACACCGCGTTGAAAAGAGCGCGATAGAACACAGCCAAAACACCGCGTTGAAAACAGCGCGATAGAACACAGCCAAAACACCGCGTTGAAAACAGCGCGATAGAACACAGCCAAAACACCGAGTTGAAAACAGCGCGATAGAACACAGCCAAAACACCGCGTTGAAAACAGCGCGATAGAACACGGCCAAAACAACGCGTTGAAAACAGCGCGATAGAACACAGCCAAAACACCGCGTTGAAAACAGCGCGAAAGAACACGGCCAAAACACCGCGTTGAAAACAGCGCGATAGAACACGGCAAAACACCGCGTTGAAAACAGCGCGAAAGAACACGGCCAAAACACCGCGTTGAAAACAGCGCGATAGAACACGGCCAAAACACCGCGTTGAAAACAGCGCGATAGAACACGGCCAAAACACCGCGTTGAAAACAGCGCGATAGAACACAGCCAAAACACCGCGTTGAAAACAGCGCGATAGAACACGGCCAAAACACCGCGTTGAAAACAGCGCGATAGAACACAGCCAAAACACCGCGTTGAAAACAGCGCGATAGAACACAGCCAAAACACCGCGTTGAAAACAGCGCGATAGAACACGGCCAAAACACCGCGTTGAAAACAGCGCGATAGAACACAGCCAAAACAACTCGTTGAAAACAGCGCGAAAGAACACAGCCAAAACACCGCGTTGAAAAGAGCGCGATAGAACACGGCCAAAACAACGCGTTGAAAACAGCGCGATAGAACACGGCCAAAACACCGAGTTGAAAACAGCGCGATAGAACACAGCCAAAACACCGCGTTGAAAACAGCGCGATAGAACACAGCCAAAACACCGCGTTGAAAACAGCGCGAAAGAACACGGCCAAAACACCGCGTTGAAAACAGCGCGATAGAACACGGCCAAAACACCGCGTTGAAAACAGCGCGAAAGAACACGGCCAAAACACCGCGTTGAAAACAGCGCGATAAAACACAGCCAAAACACCGCGTTGAAAAGAGCGCGATAGAACACAGCCAAAACACCGCGTTGAAAACAGCGCGATAGAACACGGCCAAAACACCGCGTTGAAAACAGCGCGATAGAACACGGCCAAAACACCGCGTTGAAAACAGCGCGATAGAACACAGCCAAAACAACGCGTTGAAAACAGCGCGATAGAACACAGCCAAAACACCGCGTTGAAAACAGCGCGAAAGAACACGGCCAAAACAACGCGTTGAAAACAGCGCGATAGAACACGGCCAAAACACCGCGTTGAAAAGAGCGCGATAGAACACGGCCAAAACACCGCGTTGAAAAGAGCGCGAAAGATCACGGCCAAAACAACGCGTTGAAAACAGCGCGATAGAACACGGCCAAAACAACGCGTTGAAAACAGCGCGATAGAACACGGCCAAAACACCGCGTTGAAAACAGCGCGATAGAACACGGCCAAAACACCGCGTTGAAAAGAGCGCGAAAGATCACGGCCAAAACAACGCGTTGAAAACAGCGCGATAGAACACAGCCAAAACACCGCGTTGAAAAGAGCGCGATAGAACACAGCCAAAACACCGCGTTGAAAACAGCGCGATAGAACACGGCCAAAACACCGCGTTGAAAACAGCGCGATAGAACACAGCCAAAACAACGCGTTGAAAACAGCGCGATAGAACACAGCCAAAACACCGCGTTGAAAACAGCGCGAAAGAACACGGCCAACACCGCGTTGAAAACAGCGCGATAGAACACAGCCAAAACACCGCGTTGAAAACAGCGCGATAGAACACGGCCAAAACACCGCGTTGAAAACAGCGCGATAGAACACGGCCAAAACAACGCGTTGAAAACAGCGCGATAGAACACAGCCAAAACACCGCGTTGAAAAGAGCGCGATAGAACACAGCCAAAACACCGCGTTGAAAACAGCGCGATAGAACACGGCCAAAACACCGCGTTGAAAACAGCGCGATAGAACACGGCCAAAACACCGAGTTGAAAACAGCGCGATAGAACACAGCCAAAACACCGCGTTGAAAACAGCGCGATAGAACACGGCCAAAACAACGCGTTGAAAACAGCGCGATAGAACACGGCCAAAACACCGCGTTGAAAACAGCGCGATAGAACACAGCCAAAACACCGCGTTGAAAACAGCGCGATAGAACACGGCCAAAACAACGCGTTGAAAACAGCGCGATAGAACACGGCCAAAACACCGCGTTGAAAACAGCGCGAAAGAACACGGCCAAAACACCGAGTTGAAAACAGCGCGATAGAACACGGCCAAAACACCGCGTTGAAAACAGCGCGAAAGAACACAGCCAAAACACCGCGTTGAAAACAGCGCGATAGAACACAGCCAAAACACCGCGTTGAAAACAGCGCGATAGAACACGGCCAAAACAACGCGTTGAAAACAGCGCGATAGAACACAGCCAAAACACCGCGTTGAAAACAGCGCGATAGAACACAGCCAAAACACCGCGTTGAAAACAGCGCGAAAGAACACGGCCAAAACACCGCGTTGAAAACAGCGCGATAGAACACAGCCAAAACACCGCGTTGAAAACAGCGCGATAGAACACGGCCAAAACACCGCGTTGAAAACAGCGCGAAAGAACACGGCCAAAACACCGCGTTGAAAACAGCGCGATAGAACACAGCCAAAACACCGCGTTGAAAACAGCGCGATAGAACACGGCCAAAACAACGCGTTGAAAACAGCGCGATAGAACACAGCCAAAACACCGCGTTGAAAAGAGCGCGATAGAACACAGCCAAAACACCGCGTTGAAAACAGCGCGATAGAACACGGCCAAAACACCGAGTTGAAAACAGCGCGATAGAACACAGCCAAAACACCGCGTTGAAAACAGCGCGATAGAACACGGCCAAAACAACGCGTTGAAAACAGCGCGATAGAACACAGCCAAAACACCGCGTTGAAAACAGCGCGAAAGAACACGGCCAAAACACCGCGTTGAAAACAGCGCGATAGAACACGGCAAAACACCGCGTTGAAAACAGCGCGATAGAACACAGCCAAAACACCGCGTTGAAAACAGCGCGAAAGAACACGGCCAAAACACCGCGTTGAAAACAGCGCGATAGAACACGGCCAAAACACCGCGTTGAAAACAGCGCGATAGAACACAGCCAAAACACCGCGTTGAAAACAGCGCGAAAGAACACGGCCAAAACACCGCGTTGAAAACAGCGCGATAGAACACAGCCAAAACACCGCGTTGAAAACAGCGCGATAGAACACGGCCAAAACAACGCGTTGAAAACAGCGCGATAGAACACGGCCAAAACACCGCGTTGAAAACAGCGCGATAGAACACGGCCAAAACACCGCGTTGAAAACAGCGCGATAGAACACAGCCAAAACACCGCGTTGAAAACAGCGCGATAGAACACAGCCAAAACACCGCGTTGAAAACAGCGCGATAGAACACGGCCAAAACACCGCGTTGAAAACAGCGCGATAGAACACAGCCAAAACAACTCGTTGAAAACAGCGCGAAAGAACACAGCCAAAACACCGCGTTGAAAAGAGCGCGATAGAACACAGCCAAAACACCGCGTTGAAAACAGCGCGATAGAACACGGCCAAAACAACGCGTTGAAAACAGCGCGATAGAACACGGCCAAAACACCGAGTTGAAAACAGCGCGATAGAACACAGCCAAAACACCGCGTTGAAAACAGCGCGATAGAACACGGCCAAAACAACGCGTTGAAAACAGCGCGATAGAACACAGCCAAAACACCGCGTTGAAAACAGCGCGAAAGAACACGGCCAAAACACCGCGTTGAAAACAGCGCGATAGAACACGGCAAAACACCGCGTTGAAAACAGCGCGAAAGAACACGGCCAAAACACCGCGTTGAAAACAGCGCGATAGAACACGGCCAAAACACCGCGTTGAAAACAGCGCGAAAGAACACGGCCAAAACACCGCGTTGAAAACAGCGCGATAAAACACAGCCAAAACACCGCGTTGAAAACAGCGCGATAGAACACGGCCAAAACACCGCGTTGAAAAGAGCGCGAAAGATCACGGCCAAAACACCGCGTTGAAAACAGCGCGATAAAACACAGCCAAAACACCGCGTTGAAAACAGCGCGATAGAACACGGCCAAAACACCGCGTTGAAAAGAGCGCGAAAGATCACGGCCAAAACACCGCGTTGAAAACAGCGCGATAGAACACGGCCAAAACACCGCGTTGAAAACAGCGCGATAGAACACGGCCAAAACACCGCGTTGAAAACAGCGCGATAGAACACGGCCAAAACAACGCGTTGAAAACAGCGCGATAGAACACAGCCAAAACACCGCGTTGAAAAGAGCGCGATAGAACACAGCCAAAACACCGCGTTGAAAACAGCGCGATAGAACACGGCCAAAACACCGCGTTGAAAACAGCGCGATAGAACACAGCCAAAACACCGCGTTGAAAACAGCGCGAAAGAACACGGCCAAAACACCGCGTTGAAAACAGCGCGATAGAACACAGCCAAAACACCGCGTTGAAAACAGCGCGATAGAACACGGCCAAAACACCGCGTTGAAAACAGCGCGATAGAACACGGCCAAAACACCGAGTTGAAAACAGCGCGATAGAACACAGCCAAAACACCGCGTTGAAAACAGCGCGATAGAACACGGCCAAAACAACGCGTTGAAAACAGCGCGATAGAACACGGCCAAAACACCGCGTTGAAAAGAGCGCGAAAGAACACGGCCAAAACACCGCGTTGAAAACAGCGCGATAGAACACGGCCAAAACACCGCGTTGAAAACAGCGCGATAGAACACGGACAAAACAACGCGTTGAAAACAGCGCGATAGAACACAGCCAAAACACCGCGTTGAAAAGAGCGCGATAGAACACAGCCAAAACACCGCGTTGAAAACAGCGCGATAGAACACGGCCAAAACACCGCGTTGAAAACAGCGCGATAGAACACAGCCAAAACAACGCGTTGAAAACAGCGCGATAGAACACAGCCAAAACACCGCGTTGAAAAGAGCGCGATAGAACACAGCCAAAACACCGCGTTGAAAACAGCGCGATAGAACACGGCCAAAACACCGCGTTGAAAACAGCGCGATAGAACACAGCCAAAACAACTCGTTGAAAACAGCGCGAAAGAACACGGCCAAAACACCGCGTTGAAAACAGCGCGATAGAACACAGCCAAAACACCGCGTTGAAAACAGCGCGATAGAACACGGCCAAAACACCGCGTTGAAAACAGCGCGATAGAACACGGCCAAAACACCGCGTTGAAAACAGCGCGATAGAACACGGCCAAAACAACGCGTTGAAAACAGCGCGATAGAACACGGCCAAAACACCGCGTTGAAAACAGCGCGATAGAACACGGCCAAAACAACGCGTTGAAAACAGCGCGATAGAACACGGCCAAAACACCGCGTTGAAAACAGCGCGATAGAACACGGCCAAAACACCGCGTTGAAAACAGCGCGATAGAACACGGCCAAAACACCGCGTTGAAAACAGCGCGAAAGAACACGGCCAAAACACCGCGTTGAAAACAGCGCGATAGAACACGGCCAAAACACCGCGTTGAAAACAGCGCGATAGAACACGGCCAAAACAACGCGTTGTAAACAGCGCGATAGAACACGGCCAAAACACCGCGTTGAAAACAGCGCGATAGAACACGGCCAAAACAACGCGTTGAAAACAGCGCGAAAGAACACGGCCAAAACACCGCGTTGAAAACAGCGCGATAGAACACGGCCAAAACAGCGCGTTGAAAACAGCGCGATAGAACACAGCCAAAACAACGCGTTTTATACGCTAACCGCATGCAAATATCCACTTTTGTGGTGTTTTGTGTCTGAATACGTTTGTTTTTAGTACGGCACGGGCAACATTGTGAGTGGCCCACAGACGCTACAAAAGTCGCGAATCCGATTTTTGAGCTGCAGTAACCAGGATGTGGGTCGATTTAGAGAGACTTTGGCTTTTGTCCGCGTGCTGTTTTCTGGAGACGGACCCTGTACAGACCCCTCCGTGTTTGAGGGGTTAGACTGGCGGTGGTGGGAAAATGTATGTTTAAAACTAGAAAGCACAAGTGTTTTCTAGAATTTTTATTGCTGTTCACCTGTGTTTTTTGTTGACCGCGGTTGGTGATCACTGATTTCTGACACACATTTACATTAGTTTTGTTTCTGTGATTCTTGCCCAACCAATGTCTCTTTTGCTTCCCCCAGTCCCTCGTTTTTGACGTGATTCCTTGTGAAATGAGCGCTCTCAGTTGAATCCTGGTGAAGGACCTTAGTTGGGCGGGCTCAATGAACGATTTTTTGGGGTTCGTTTACGAGTGGGGCTTACTTCTGTGAGTAGGAATGTGGTGCGGGTGCGACGAAAAGCTGCATCACGAATCCCACTTTTTATTTTGATTTTCCCCCAATCCAGTTTTCCAGCTCATTCTGGTTTTGTATCCAGCAAAAGTACCGAAGATATTTCTCTGCCCTTAACCCCCCTTCACCTTGCACTAAGTCATACAGCACAAATGGGGGAGCATGTATCTGGAGTAAAACGGAAGTTTGGGGACGCGACTTGCCTTGATGTGTGGGATGGTGTAGCGCAAGGCCGTGAGGATGCGTTTGAGAGTGCTCACGTACACAAGGTGTATGAGGCTATTGCACCGCACTTCAGTTCGACACGGTATAAGGCGTGGCCCAAGGTGGCAGAATTTGTGAACAGCCAGGCTGAGAGCAGCTTTATTTTGGATGTAGGCTGCGGGAACGGGAAGAGTCTTGCTGGTGTGGAGGGTGGACGTATTCTGATGGGGTGCGACATGAGTGAAGGCCTGCTTACCTTCGCTGCCTCACAGGGCATTCAGTGCCAGGTCTGCAATGCTGTAAGCCTCCCTCATAAGCCCAACAGCTTCGACGCGGTGCTCTCCATTGCCATGCTCCACCACCTCTCCACCCCTCAGCGCCGTGGACGTGCACTCTCCGAGATGATCCGCGTCCTCCGCCCTGGAGGATGCCTCCTGGTGTACGTCTGGGCTGCAGGGCAGAAACGCTTTCTCGCTGCGGGGACACAAGATGTTACGGTGCCCTGGACCATGCACGACAAATTCAAAAAAGCGAAGGTTGCGAAGAATACACCCAAAGCGGAAGAGGAAGAAGGCACCAAAGAGCAGGCTGAAGAGAAGGACGAGGTGCACGACAGGTACTACCATCTCTTCGTGGAGGGGGAGCTTGAGGATCTCATGAAGGCGGCAGGGCCGGTGACAATAGAGAAGTCTTATTATGATTGCGACAACTGGTGTGTCATTGCGAAGAAGTGTGCCGAAGGAGAAGCCGCAACCCCTACAGCAGTACCAACAGCAACGGTGTGATGTGACCCACGTAAAAGAAATCAACCAACAACCTTCGCGATGCCGACTATCTGCGCTGAACATCATCATTTTTTTTTTCTATCTTGCCTATTTCCCTGTACATCATTTAGCTCATTCTATCGAAGGAAGGGGGGGGGAAAAAAATAGGTGGCGATTGCACAGAGTGGCATCTGCGGTTTCAATTACTGCTTTTGAAGAAAGAAATTTTAATGGAATACTCTGACGTTTTTTTCACACTATTCTCCTACCCCTTCCCCACATCTGATATCAACCACGTATACAGGGCTAATACACACACTAACCTCTTTTTTCTTTTTCGCTTGATTTTTTTTGTACTTTGCTGTTAAATGAACCCGAAATACCATGAACTAGAAGAAATACCTTTGGAGGAAACGCAGATCGCAGATGCGTTGGACTGTATTGTGCATTCGATACTGTTCCAGCGTTTGCTTGGCCCAGTCTTTCCTTTGGAGGCCACCCTTGCAGAGAGCACGCTTGCCATTCCCTTGGCGTACTGCAAGGTAGGTCAGGACGACCAGGTAGTACACACAAAGGTCGCAAAGGGCATTCAAGACTTATGCAAAGCCCTCCAAAAAGTGAAGCGAGATCAAAAGATCGACAAGGTCTTCCACCTGCAGGTACGCATGATGAATGTCAACAGTCAGAACACCACTTACGAATGGGAACGATGGGTTGTTCCGGTATGCATCCCCTCCCCAGCCGGAATCAAAAGTACAGTATACGTCACACAGGCCTAATTACCCTATGTGTTTCCAATGCTCCCCGTTAATCTGATAGTGTCTAAGGGAAAAAGACTATGATTGGTGTCATCAGAACACAAATTCCCTTTACTTCTCGTCTGATTCCGACCACACCAAATATAGTAGTTGCGCTTTTTTTTTCGTAGTTTTCGTAAGATCTGTGGTAAACTATGCATACCCTTTTTCCTGCGGATTTTTAAGTATTTACTGTTGCAACTGATCTAAATTTATGTGTTTATGTTTATGTTTAGATGTACCGTTATTAGGTGTAATTGTGTGTACTTGTGTGTGTGTGTTGTGTGTGAGTATGTGTAGGTACGTGTAACGAGTTGTACTGGGTAATACGGTACAATAGAGTCATTAACAAGCAATTCCTTCCTCCCCCCGAAATACAGTTATGCATCAAGGCACGTGCGTCAAAGGGCGATCTCCAACAAAGTATGCTGCGCGCACTAAACTTCATCGTGAGGACGACAGACACAGCCCTGGCGGAACAGTACGTCCCGCCCAACGACGGTGTGCACTATGACTTCACGTTCCATCATTCAGTGTCCAACGCTAACTTCATGGACACAGTAGGGAGCTTCCTGTCGTATCTTACCTACAGATAGGACCAGTCACCAAGGCAGGCGCGGGAGGGATAGACCCTAACATTGCCGCAGCTGGCGTCTCGGTGGGCAGTGCAGCAAATGTTACTGTGTTATAGAGAGGTTGTGCGTTAACGGGGCGGGGGGTGGGTGTGGGTTACTAAAAAAGGCATGGGAGAGGGCTTGTACGGTACGACATGCCATTTTGTTTTTTTAGGACTAAGCAGCAGGGCTTAGACTCATCTTACTAAACTTTACTTTTTTTTTTTTGTTTTGTAAACATGGCAGCTTTGCTGATCTACCGAAAGCCTTCTGACTTTCCTGACATCTAAGCCTCATGTGATGCATCATGAGCAACTCAGATTCTATCCCTTTTTTTATCTCCTCTTTTTCTTCAGATGTAAACCACGAAATGGATATTGGACTGCATGGGGTTGGGTTCCACCCCACGGTGCACCGGTCATGTACGAAGTACACTGTCACGAGAGGGCTTTGTATTTCAAGGCAACTTTATTTTTTTGCCCAAATGAATTATTGGAACAAAGGGGGCAAACCTGCGGTAGGAGGGCGTTTTTTAAAATATCCTGGCCCCACATTTATTTAATAAATGCTCATTTATTCTCACCTTTCTTTTTGTCTCATATTCATCCCTCTTTCCTGCGGAACGTTTCCATTTTTCTTAAACGAGCCCCTATCCACCCTCTTATCCTCCTTTTCTTTAGATTTTTCTTACCTTGACATGAAATGCATCTGAATGATTGTATGTGCACTTCGGGGAGTCTGCATCAATAATTACCTTTGAAACCTTTTTTTTTGTATTTATATGATGTCATCGTCTGAATATATTGTACATTCCATCAAACAGGTTGGGTATTGGTGTGGGGCACCTAAAGGGGGGGGGTTTTGGCATAAAACACATAGGGGTGATGAGTGGGCCTGCAGGGCCTAGTTTGCAGGGGTGCGATGATGAGAGGAGGCGGGAGCTGTTGGAGGAGATCACTGTGCCGGATATGTTTGCGCAGAAGATGCCGTTGCTAGATGCGTCGCTGTTGACGCACCACACGACGTCGAAGTTGATCTTCATAAACGCAAGCCTGCATACTAAGACTGCTCTCACTTCACCCCTCAACCTCGGGAAGTACTTCAATCAGGTGATCAAGCACCTCCCCTACGTGATGCCATCCCGCACCCTCGGGTGTATCGCGGTGAACCTCCCAGAGTGTAAGATCCACCTCTGGCCAAATGGCTTCATGAAGGCCATGGCCTGCTGCTCTTCGCTCCTCACGAAGGGGGTCTTCAAGCTGTGCAACTGGCTCTCAACGTTCACCGTCACAGAAGAAGGCATCGAGAGCAGACCCTTTGCAGATTTGGCGCTCCGCTATTTCTTCCCTTCCCGTGTGACAACAACTATGGTATGGTAGATTGACGTAGGTTCTGACCAACTTTCTCTTTAACGATAACCGATGTATTTAACGCATCCGACCGCATTTCGTTCTACGTAGTGAGTAGTTCTGCACCGCGATAACTCCTTTTTCTCGGGGAACACAAATCACACTTTTTTTATTACACCGACGTGGGGTATTCCTCAGGTCCTCTCTAGAAGGGGAGGGGGCTCAGTCTGAGCTTGGGTCTTGGGGATTGCTGCGATACTGCTGTACGTTGAGCTGATTGGACACATGACTTGTCATATGGCCATTCCGTACGTTATGAGGGGTTCTATGGGGTAGGGGCTGCGAAAACTGTTTGTTAGATGTATGCTGCGAGCAAGAGCACGACGTCATGGTCAGAGTAGCGCTCATTGGTGAAGAGGTGTGCCGTTGGGGTGGGGGTGGGGGTGGGTTGGGTGCTGTGGTGGATGCCTTGTGAGGGTAATTCTTGCGCAGAACATAGCCCCTTTTGGGTGGTGTGGGGGTGCTGTGACGGATCTTAATGGTACTACGGAAACGTTTATACGCATCGACTCGCGATACGTGATGGGTTGCGCTATGCTGTGTGTTGGCAGGGAACGTCTGGTTGGGGTTGCAGTCCGGCATTAGATACCGCATTCTCGTGCTTTGCATGAGGATCTGCAGGTTCATTGTCCGGGGGTGTGGGGGTGGGCAGAGGTGTGTGTGAAAGGCCGCGCTGCAGGATGGTGTTTGCACACTGCATACACGAGATCATTATCATAATGTTACTCCCCTGCACCGTCCCGACACACATTGCCTCTGTTCCCGTGTGATTTGCCAGGTCCATGACCACTTCGTACAGCAGTCGATCATTCATTTGACCGAATTCTGCGCTGTCGGGGTGGTAGGTGTGGGGTGAGGTGCGAGGTAGGGTTAACGTCTGTTGCGCTTTTATCCTGTTTTCCGTCCGATCACTCAGAGATGAGTGATCGGTGATCAGGGGTGGGGGTGGTGTGGTCATTGCATATTTAAGCGAAGCTGACCAGCTAGAGAGCAGTGCTCGCGAACTGAGGGGAATGGGTTGCCACAACTGGGTATTGAATCGCATGACGTGTTAAGGTTGAGGTCTTGTTGGTTCTTCGGGGACGCACAAATGCGCTTGTCATCTGTAGCATGCTTCACGCAGTCTCATATGTAAGGGCCAGGGGTCAGATTGCACTTTCGATAATGTGGGCGGTGGTCATACACGGGTGTGAGGTTTCATTTGCTCGACTATTAGTCGGTTAGGGTTTGTTGTTTGCTGGGATATCGGTTCTGTTCCAGAAGCACATGGGGTCTGTCCAGGGGGGTAGTGAGGGAGATGTGAGTGGTCCTGCAAGCTCATAACGCTTCATTGGGGGGGCTGCTGGCGAGGTAAGGACGGCATTGTGTGCACCAGTACGGTACGGGGGTGAGTGTGTCTTCAGTTTCTTTGACGATGAGGCATTGCATTTCGCCCTGCGGGTTTTAGGACTGACGGCAATCTGCACTGGATCCCGGCAACACACCGACGCCTGACGTAAGGAGTTAACTGCCTATTGCAGTGGGTGGGGAACAATCTTCCGTAGATGATGTCTGTGTCGCCACTAGGACGAAGGGGGATCTCACCGCCGTCACGACAGGGTCAAGCAGAGTCACCTGAGGGGAAGGGACTCTGACGGGGAAGGGGGGGGTGAAGAACTGTGAGCCTTGATCTGATGGATCCGCTTCGATAGATCTGTGGGGGGTGGACAGTAGTGAGTGGGGGGGATCCGAATTCGCCTTTGGGGTATGCCTGGGGGGGAAGGGGGGCGGAGATGGTGTTAGTGTTAGCTCCTGTTGAGGAGTGGACCGACTTCGAATCTCAAAGCCCGACCAGAAATTGAGGGTGGGGTTTTGTTTGTAGATTGTGACGGACAAAGGGAAGGGAGAGAGACCGTCCTGCAGGCTTTTTATGAGTGACTTCGTTGCTTGACTCTTTGAGAAGTATTCCACGCTGCTCGAAGTTGTTAAAGGGGGGTGTCGACGTATTGTTGTCCCGGGATTGCTTTGAGTCTTTTTGGCTCATTTTGGAATTGGGCTTTCGTGTGGTTGTACTGTAGATGATAGGGTTACGGGAGGCGTCGTGGGTGAGGAGAGGGTTATGTAGGGTAGGAAGAGAAAGCAGTCTTTGCGATTGGAAGAACCCTGCATTTCCAGGACTTCTATTTTTCTTCTGGGGGGGTTTCTGCCGCTTTTCTGCTCAATTTATGTTGCGCTTTGTTGTTGCACCTGGAGGCCCCAGGAGGCTGGTGTTCGCAGTTTGCAGGCGTTTCTTTGCATGATGTCGCAGGTGAGGTTACACGTGGAGGTTGTTGGCACTCAGCAGTGGGAGGGGGCTTTTTTCTTGCACCTGAAAGGGGCCAGGAGGTGTTCCAGAGGTGTAGCTTCGATACAGAAGAAGTCTGCAGCTACAGGGGCTTCCTGGGTTGTGTTGGAAGGCAGCCCAACAGACCCAAGGAGACATACGCACTCTCGGCATGTCATGCGTCATAGGAGGGCTCTGCATCAGTACCCTGGTGTCATCCCGGCGTTGACCAGGTGGTGATACAACGGTGCTGCACCCCGCTGGGGATCGGGGGGGTTTTTTAGGGTGCTTGGGGTGCTTGGGGTGCTTGGGGTGCTTGGGGTGCTTGGGGTGCTTGGGGTGCTTGGGGTGCTTGGGGTGCTTGGGGTGCTTGGGGTGCTTGGGGTGCTTGGGGTGCTTGGGGTGCTTGGGGTGCTTGGGGTGCTTGGGGTGCTTGGGGTGCTTGGGGTGCTTGGGGTGCTTGGGGTGCTTGGGGTGCTTGGGGTGCTTGGGGTGCTTGGGGTGCTTGGGGTGCTTGGGGTGCTTGGGGTGTGGAGGGAACTCTTGTGAGTGAGGCTGTGCTGGAGGCAGGGGTGTGGGCTTGTATGCGAAGACAGCGTTTGTTTGTGAAGGAGGGCTTCAAGGAGAAGTCTCTTCTCAGGCATTACCTTTGGCGGTGCACGGCTGTCCTTGGGTGTGGGTGGTGCAGGTGCACACTGTCGTGAGTGTGAGTGTGAGGGTTTGGGTGGGTGGCGCTTTCCTCCATCGTTTGTGGTGATGATGGGAGGGGAAGCTGTGTCTGGCTAGGGGGTGTTTTCGTGCATTTGTCTGTGGGGTGTCGTTTGATGGAATGACACACGGGTTCGGTGAGTGGGTGACTAGCCCGTTTTTGGTTTGAGCACGGGGATGTGCATGTAGTCCAGAAATGTTGCGCGCCATGGCTGCACAGTGAAGGCAGTGTTCCCTGGGGTTTTCTGCACAAGCCTCTCGTCACTTATGTTGACGCACTATTGCATGAGGCGACGATTGGAAAGCAAGTTCTCCTCCGAGATTGCCCCAATTCCTCGCCCTCATGTAGTCAGACGCAACGGTTTCACAATGCAGCGCTGTTCACAGAGGTGGGCACAGTCGAGGCAGACGTCCTCCTTGGTGCGAAGGTGAACCTGATGCAAGAAGAGCACAACTTTAGAGCATCGAGGTTTGTGGATCAGTTCACGTCGAATGCAGTGCCTCTTGATGAGAGGCGTGGCAAGGTGCACACCTAACTGCACCGGTGCTGCCTAGGGAGTGTGCATGTCTCCTTTGATGTCTTCACTTTCGTCTAAGATTATTACTTCAGTGACGTTCTCGTGCTCTGCTCGAGCCTTGGTGCTCCTTCCCTCGTCGATTAGTCGCAGTATCACCTTTACCTTTTTGAGCTCGTCGTGTGCCGCTTTCTTCCCTTGCTTCACTTGGTCGTCCCATTTTTTCTGGAAGTCTACGTACCTCCTTCTCCTTGTTTTGCAGGTTGAGTCCCGCATGTCAGAACAGAACAATGTCACAAACGCCATTGCATCCTTGTGCATGATTTGCATGTATGGGTAGGCCATGTTGCTGAGGAAATGAGACCAACACCTCAGTACTGCAACGTCCACGTCGGTCAGACACGCCTGATACCGTGGAGTTGTCAACGACAATGAAGGCGACCCTGATGTTCAATTCTTGAATGACTGAATCGAGCGCTTGCTGTTGAACGACAGCGTCAAACGCTGCATTCATCTTTCCAGCCTCTTCCTGCACCTAAGCAAGCCCGAGAAGCTTGTTCCATTCATCCTGATCTCAGCTGAAGGATGGTTCACTGGTTCGTGAAGTATATCCGTGTTCTTAGTCTTCCCTTCACAACTGGGTTTTATACTTTTTTTTTACATGGGGGTAAGACCAAGGGTTAACTATGGCGTGCCATACTCACGGGGGAGTTAAGGGTGCGGTCTGTATTTCCTGTGTGGACGAATAATGGGTAGGATAATAGAGAACGTGAACAGACGCGCAGAAAAGCGTGGGCTACGTGGCCTCCTTCACTGGGATGAAAAGGGATAGGGTGTATTCACCGCGCTCTGGCGGCGTTCGTCCTTGTTTGGATATAGTAGACACCCCTGCGCTGTTTGCCAGGAGACGAGGCTTTTTGACTTCTTTACGTAATATCCCCCCTCTGATGGGGCAATGCTTATGTGCCTGCATGCAACCTCCCTCGTGGTAACCGTGTACATGCCAATGAAGTGCTCTCTGGGAACCCTCGGGGAACCGCCGATGAACGGTGAGATGTTTGCACTTTCAACTTCTCTGTCCTCCCGTTGGCCGGAGGGGTCTCCTGGTGGGTAATTTTATCTAGAGCCCGAACCCATTTTTATTTTTTGAGGAATATCACGGGTGGGGTCTGCGGTGGTGAAGCGGGGCAACCGGTTTGGAATGAAACATCAGATGTCACATCTTCCTGAGGCTGGGGAAGGTGCGAGAAAGCACCGGTAGTCTGTGGTGTGGGAGGGGCTGGCGTGCCTTCAGGCTTCACCCTTTGGACAGGATGGCCACCTATACCAAGAAAGGATCTCAATGCTTCTGCCTCAGATGTGACCTACTTCTGGAAGGCCAGTTGTGAAGGATGTACGGTATTCAGCCATAGGACGGGTGAAGCCCCCACGAGAAACGGACTGTCAATTACATTTGTCTTCAAGAGAGCGTTCTGCTGCGTTCCACTTTCTTTTTTTATGCTGCGCAATAACGAATATGATCAAGGTGACTTAGCACGGCTTAGGGTAATCTTATAAACCTCTCTTTTTCTCCTTTATCCTTCATATGAATAGTGAGGGAGGTGAGAGTGGTCCAAGCTCACAACACTTTGGGAGGTTTTTGG
Organism: Rhynchopus sp. YZ270_cl-10; assembly: GCA_964035575.1. NCBI lineage: Eukaryota > Euglenozoa > Diplonemea > Diplonemida > Diplonemidae > Rhynchopus > Rhynchopus sp. YZ270_cl-10. The sequence goes on along the minus strand of OZ037895.1, from coordinate 715,712 downwards.
GCAGCCGTAAGAACGGCATTGTACAGCTCCCTCCGTTTTAAAGTATCAAAACCCCGCCTTTTCACAAAGGGTACATTCTACCACCACCACCCCCGCTCCCCTGCGAGGACAACCCAAACCCACTTCTTCCCCCCTCTTACAGCACTGCGGGAGTTACATTGATTCTGCACAGTTTGCGGGGTTGCTGACGAAGACGTTTTCTGTGGGGCGCTTCCGAACGATGCTTGCGGTAGGGCATATGTCTGTGTGTGACGACGAGCTGCACTACTCTCTGAAGTGCACTGGGGGTGGACGCATCTGCATTGATATGCGGATTGCACGGAGCAGTGGTGGTACACACACCTTTGCCTCTGTCGCCGCGCAGGAGAAGGTGGTCAATGCCTACATCGTGGACACCCTCTTCCCCCTCCTCCAAAAGGCCCTCCTCCTCACGAACAGACCAGGTGAACGCAAATACGGGCGCAACCCTGCCGGCAGAGGCCATCTATCCAACCCACCCAAACGAAGGCGTATAGAAAAAGACGAAAGCGATTGAAAGAAAAAAAATTGGTTTCTCTCGACCCAAACCCTTCCCTGTAGATCTATACAGGGGGGGGAGTGAAGGTTGTGTGTTCGTAAGTGTCCTAGCCTGGTGTACACAACCCAATAGTAGTTTCCCAAGATGCTTAGGTGTCGTAGCCTAACCTTCTCATTGCATGATATCCTGTCTGTTGATGTGATGTTCTTGTTCCACCATTTTACCGCAAAAACAAAAAAAAAAATGGCTATTTGCCACCGGGTTTGCCCTATCCGGTCCTATCCGATGCTGTCACCAAAACAACCCAACCCACTGTCGAAACTGTCGTCCCACTGCCCGTTTTCACATATGTTCCTTTGGCGTGTATTGCGCCGTGTGCACACCAAACAGAATCTCATGGAGGTTGTTCTTCATCATGTCGAACCTTTTCGCATGGTTGACAGGTCCGTCGACTTCCGCAGCGGACTCTCGGCGGATGGGGTACTTTTTCTTTTGGCGACGGCAGGGACGCGGGCGTGTCAGTTCTCCAAGGCCCCACGGTTCTGTGAGGTCACGGCTTGCCCCTTACCCATCATACCCACCCATCCACACCGCCTATCACTCCCAGAGAGCACACGCTCGTACACATTACCCCTTTGCACATTTTGCGCCTCTCGCGCCCCCTCACCCCTTTTTCCTTCCCTTCCTTGGTGCAGGCTTTTATTTTTGTGGGGTTTTTTTTCCAGTAGCCTCCCCCTTTTTTAGTCTTAGTTGCGGACAATATGTCGAAGAAGAAGAATAACACCCCGACAGACTCGGTGAATGTGGTGATCCGTGTGAGACCGCATACCAGCACCGATGGGGGGGACACGCGTTCTGCGGTGAAGATGGACGATGAGTTTGGTGAGATCATTGTTCAGGATGCGGACGGCAAGAAGTCGGAGCGTAAGTACGCCTTTGACACTGTATTCGCAACGAGTGCAGAGCAGGTGGATGTCTTCAACAGAGTCGGACAGCCGATGGTTGACACAGCGTTGGACGGCTACAACACTACCCTCTTCACCTACGGACAGACCGGGTCAGGAAAGACGTACACCATCCAGGGTCTGCCCGGTGCAGGAGTGAGAAAAGACCAGGCCTACGACATAGACAAGCACAAAGGTCTCACCCCACGTATCTCTGAGTACCTCTACGAGCGCATGACCGAGCTCGTGGAAGAAGACAGCACCATCAACACCAGCATCGAAATGGGCTACCTCGAAATCTACAACGAACAGGTCCGCGATCTGCTCATGCCCGGAAGCAAAGAACTGCAAGTCAGAGAAGACATCAACCACAAACCCTACGTCGAAGGTCTTACGTTCAAGAAGTGCATCTCCTCTGAGCAGGTCATGAAGAACCTGCTTGTAGGAAACACCAGAAGGCAGGTTGCTGCCACCAAGATGAACGAAGTCTCGTCGCGTTCGCACTCCGTAGTGATGATCAAAATTGGGGTGCAACACGACCCGCCGAATATCAAGAAGCCCGACACACAGTCGTTGCTGTACATCGTCGATCTTGCTGGGTCCGAAAGACAGGGCAAGACAGGCGCAGAGGGAGACACCCTCAAGGAGGCGAAGAACATCAACAAGTCGCTTCTCATGCTTGGTCGTGCCATCCACGCCTTCGGGGAGAAGGGGGCAAGCGCGCACGTACCGCTGCGAGACTCGAAGCTGACACGTCTGCTTAAAGAGAGTTTCGGAGGAAACAGCAGAACCTGGATGATTGCAACCATCTCCGCATCACCGTACAACATCGTTGAGTCTAAGTCCACGCTGGACTATGCGGCGAACGCAAAGCTTGTTGTGAATAGAGCAGAGCAGAACAGACAGGAGAAGAAGCTTGAGGCACACGAACAGAAGGAGCGAATCAAGGCGCTTGAGAAGGAGATTGCGACGCTGCGTGGCGAGAAGGAGGAGGAGGTGGTCAGGCGCGCACGGGAGATGGCCAAGTCTGAGAACGCGGCGCTGGTTGCTGAGCTGGAGGAGCTCAAAAAAGAAAACGAAGAACTGATGAAGCAGATCGCCGAGTACGAAGAAACACAGAAGGAGCTGCGTGAGACCATTGCCAAGGGTGTCAAGAGCGACCACGCTGAGAAGATGCGCAAGGAGCTTGACGAGGCACGTGCTGAGATCGCTGCCCTCAAGAAGGAGCTTGAGTCAGGCGGAAGCCCGAAGGTTTCCCCTTCAAAGGGACCACGCTTCCTTGGGGACACCAAGAACTCCAAGGGCAACAGCAGCTCGAGAGCCATGAAGGATCTGTTGGACGACCCGAGTGCATCACCCGACGAGAGATTAAAGAGTATGCCAGGGTCTTATTGGTCAGCACACCTGTGCAAGCTATTTTTACTTTTGCCAAACGACATCCGTGGTGTTGTCCTTTACTGTTAGTGTGGCTATAACTTCTTAATATCGTGACACTTTTTTTTTGTGATAACACAACCACCCCCACAGGAATGGAGGGCCGTGCGCTCGTGGAGTCTGCAGGATCGTTCGTCCGCAAGAAGAGTTTCAACATGATGTACAAGCAGGCAACGGTATTCCATTCCCTCTTTTTCGTTTTTGGAGCTACTGTACATAATCACGTTTTGAAGCTTTCCTTTGCCCTCTCGGCTCTCTGTTGTGCACATAAATCAGATTGCGGCTCAGACACCTATTGATATACATTTTCCCAACCTTTTTAGGGCGACTAAACACATTTGACAAATATTTTCTTTTTTTCCTAACAGGGGCACGTACCCAAAGGGTCTTACCTTGGCAAGACGAACGACATTTCTGTTGCTGGAGGGTACTCCATGGAAGATCTGAAAGAAGCGAAGCAACAGGCGATCGCGAGACAGGACTTTGGGGAGGCGCAACGTTTGTCCGATGAAATCAAGAACATGCAGTCGATGCCCGACGCAGTGTCGATGGCGGACCTGCAGACAAAGCTGCAGAGCGCAGTCACGAAGGACGACTTCTCCGAGGCACAGAAGATCCAGTCGCAGATCAACTTCCTCAAGATGAAGGAGGCAAAAGAAAACGCCAAAGCAATGACCGCCGCAGGTGGAGGCGGCGGGGATTACGCACCTACAGCCACACCGAGACCAGGCATCGATGCAGCAATGAACCAGGCCATGTCGCAAGGAGGGTCCAGAGGGGTATGTACAAATTCTGTGTATTTTTGTTCCACTGATGTGAGCTTGCTTCAGAAATAATTGTTTTTTTCCCCCTCAAATACAATATTGGATGTATCTTTTACTTTGAAAGAATATGAAACCATTTTCCTCTCCAACTTTTCATCAAACCCATCTCCCCCTCCCTGCCTACAGATGTTTGTTGGCCGTTCCGCCATCTCCCTTAAGTTCCTTGTCGCAAACACCGAGCCCCCGCGTTCCAGATACCACACCCTGCCCTTAGAGGTATGTGACACATTAAATCAATCGATGGGAAAAAAACCTGCCAAAAGCCAAGAGTTCCCTGAAGGGAGCGTCCTTTTACTTTGGATAATGGTGTGGTCGCAGGTTGTATAATACACCGCAAAGACTTTGTAAAAAAAACTTTGTAAAGACCTTCCCTTCCGATCACCCCAGATAATGTAACTCACAATACATTATTTGAGAATTCATCCCAACACTTATTACCCCCTTACAACCCCTTCGTGCAAAGCCGTACAACTGCTATTGTATAGTTACAATTAAAAGGTGACGAATCACAACTTAGGTTATTTACCCACGCCATTCTCTTTTTCTTACCCCCTTTTTTTTTGCCTCCTAACCACATCATTTCCCCCTCCTGCAGTGTGACGCATCGATCAAGATCGACCCTTCTTGCCCTCCTCAACTTCTTGTGAACATTTATGAGATGGAGAAGAAGGCAGGGAAGGCGGATGATGGACGGATGGACTTTGTGGTGCATATCATTGGGGCAAAGGGGATCCCGAAGCTGTACTACAACAGTGTGCACGTCAAGTATGTGTTCAAGTGGGGAGAGAAGGACAACTACAAATCTGATGAGGTGAAGATGAAGACGGACCCTGAGTTTGACTACAAGAAGCGTTTTGCGTTCCCGTCGATCACCGAGCAGCTTCGTGGTTGGTTCAACTCCGACAACGTGATGACATTCGAAGTCATTGGTCTAGGTGCCCCACAAAACTTCGCCGACCCCACCTCAAGGGGTGCCTTCTAGTCGACCCTCTAAAAAAAAAAAAAAGCATTTTTTTCTCGAGCAGAATCTATTACCCAGCTCTTCACCTATTCCTACACAAACTACCGGGCAAGTTTCATTTCACCCTCTTTTCTGGTGGATTTGGCTCTATTTGAATGAGTAGGATGGGGAGCTCCGGGTAAAAAAAAATCTGCTCGAAGAGGAAAAAAAAAAGGTAATTTTCTTATCAGACAAAATATAAGCAATTATATTTTCCCGGTAAAAAAAAAATGGACATTTTTTTTGTTTTGTTTTATTTTATTTTAAATTGTGTCAGCAACTCTCCAACCTTTCTCTCTTATTTGAGATGACCGTACACAACTATCTCAATATTTTTTTTTTTTCATTTTTTTTTTCCCCAACTGTATAGTGTCCTCCTCAGAGAGAGGTCTTCATTATCAGTGTATTTTTCAAGAGAGGGAAAAAAAAGAGATTCACAGAAAGGTACTTGATACTGTACAGTAACTATCTTCTATGGGGAGGTGGGTGGGGGTGGGGAGGGAAAGGTGGTTTATTTTTATTTTCCCTTTTTTTTTTTTTTTTTTTTTTTCAATCTAATTCAGGCTCTCCGCTAGGATTTCCGATTTTGAAAATATTCTGTTGATGGTCCACGTTGGTGGGGTACATGCTTGCGCCGCAGGCGCACGGTGTGCAACTTTTTTTTTTACCAACGCCCGATTTTGACTTTTTTGGGACGTTTGAGCACTCACCTCTCCATATCTTCTTCTCCTGAGCTTTTTTGACAGGTAGAACGGGTCTGAACCACTTAGCAGAACTTTTTTTTTTTTCTTTTTTTCCCCATTTTCAAAAAGTTCTGTTGACAATCAACAGAACTTTAGTACCTAGCGGAGTGCCTGATCTAATTAGTATAGAGCTGGGGGATGGGGGGTTGTTTTGTTAGGATATTTTGTGGTTGTGTTGTATGTCCTCCCCCATTACCCCAGCCTCGTTGATATGAAGGTATTTTTTTTGAAAAAAAAATTTCTTTTTTACAACACCTCCTACTTCTCGGGGGGAAAAAAATAATAACAACAACAAAAAAAAAAAATGAAAAAAGTTTTCACACGGAAAGCCAAAATGTACACATTTGATATACGCTATATTTCCTTTTGATTCATTCCCTCCACTACTCCTCCCTTTGCCAGCAAGGTCAAAACAATACTACGAAAAAAAAAAACAATTTTTTTTAGAAGTATTGCGTTGAAACGAAAAAAAAAAAAAAGTACGTTTTGTCTTTCCCGAGCATTTTTTTTTCTTCAATTAATTGGCCAGAGATTATGTCTTGGAGAAGGGGGGGGAGGAAGGAGTAGGGCCAAGAAAGGGTTACTGTGGTGGGGAGAGACGGATGTGGTCTTGTAGCCCCCTCCCGATCTCCACTCATTTTCCCTTTAAAAAAAAATGGGCAAATCGCGATAATACGTGTACCTTTTCCCCCCCCCATTTGCGATAACACGTACAAAGAAAGTATGCGTGTTATCGCAATTTACCCAAAAAAAAAAATAATGCATTTTTTTCTCCAATTTCATTACAGTTTATTTTTTTTTAGCTTCCGTTCGATCGTGCAGCTATTTAGGTAAAAAAAACGGGGGATGGGTGGGGCAAAGGGGTTAAGGATAGAGGTGTATAATAACCCCTTCCTTTCCTCCCTTTTTTTTAAAGATACGTGTGAGACACGTTCATCTTTTTAAGTTTTTTTTTTTTGTTTTTTTAAACGGTGACTCAGCGAGGGCGAAGGTTCATCTCAAAAAAAAATTTCTCTTTTCCCCCGAGTATTCTTTTTCTCTCTACAATTACCACAGATTCCTTGAAACAGTTGATACCGATGTGCCTGTGGAGACCTATTCAACTTTCATCTTTCAAGTTTTTCCCCCTTCCCCCCATTTTTTTTTTTTGTTCCGCACAGAAGGCAAATAGTGTCCTTTGAAGCGTTTACAATTGCAAAGTTTTTCTCTTTTTTTCTTCTTTTTTTTTTCTTTGAAGATGTGCTAATCACAAAGAGGCTGTTCAGCTAACCAAACTGTTCCATTTTCTTTATTATACTCAAAAAAGGCACTTTGTTGGCGAATAGCACAGTATGGGGGGTTTTTTAGTTTACGAACAAAATAAACAAACTGACAAAATAAAAAAAAGGAAGGGAAAAAAAAAAACAATAATACTAAAAGCAGCTTCCCTATCACCTCTCCAGACCGCTTTGTTTGTGTTCCGACAGTATCGTCACTATTACGGATCATTTGAACGATTCGGTGTGTCTTTGTCTTCTCAAATAATAATTTGTTGCTCCCACTGACGAGATGCTGCCGGGGGGTTCAGAGAATGTGGTATAGGAGCAGGCAGGCTCGAAACCATTTTTTCTTTTTCTTTTACAGTTTTTAGTCAGCCCATTGCCCGCTACTGTAGCGAGGGTCTATGCTACATAATTAGGGAAAGGTGTACTGGCTGTACCCTACTTTTTATTTGCAAAAAAAAAAAAAAAAAAAAAAAAAAAAAAACAAAAGATTCTTTTTATATTTACAAAACAAAGAGGAGCCGACGCTTGTGGATAAAACTCCATCTTTCGATTGAAAATGATATCTTAATCTTTTTGTTAAAATACGAAATGATTGTTACAAAAAAAAAATACTTCGCAGGTTCCCATTTTCCTGGAGAGAAGCATTCCCCCCCTTCCCTTTTTCTGCTGTGAGGTAATAGAACAGGTGTTTTTCATTTGAATAATTTGAAACAAAACATTTGCCAGTTTTCCCATATTTTCGAGGGGGGGGGACTTTTTTTTGTCGACACCACAGCCTTTCCTGAAGTAATGTTCCAACACAACTTTGTCTCCAATGATTTTGTTCAGAGACCATGGATATTACATACTACGAGACATTAGCGCACCTCCCCCTTTTCTGTCTTCTCTCTCTTGCAATAGTGCGGTTTTCCGGAATGGTGTGTGGTTCAAAAGAGTGAACTGTTTTCCCCGTAAAGTATACACCCAGCGAGAGCTGCACACTGCCAAAGAGCGAAAATAACAAAAGTTGTCAAAAAAATAAACAGTGTGTGTGTTTTTTTCTTCCCAGCATGGTCTTTCTCTCTCTCTCTCTCTCTCTCTCATCTTCCCTAAGGCAAATTTTCTCCCCCTTTTTATGGTGTCGGGCACGCTAGGCGTGAGACTCGGGTCGTTCTCTGTACGCTGTCTTCCTTTTGTTTCTTCCGAATTGAGGGATTTCGCGAATTCTATTTATCTGAATAGAAACAGATCCTCCTCCATTGTTTATCTTTTTTTTTAAAAACCTACTTCACACCCCCAGCTCATAGAGAATACAGAAATGTGTGGTTCCACCCCCCTCAGACCCTTGATGTGAGTATGTGTGGTTTTCAGGCAGGAATATTTCTCCTTTTACCATTCATCACATTATCCCCACCCCATCACTTCAAAAACAAAACAAAAAAGAAGGGCAAGCAAAGAGAGAAGGGAAAAAAAAGCAGAAAAAAAAGCAAAAAAAAAAAAAAAAAAAAAAGCAAAAACAAAGAAAGACGATTGGTTACCATTTTATGGTGTTTCATACACAACAGCAGTGAAGGATTTTTTTTTATATACCCCCCCTCGTTTTTAGTTATTATTTTTAAACCCTCATTGCCCCATGCGAGTTGTGTTTCTCTCCCTTTTTTTTGAAGCAAAAACAATATAGTGAATAGTCATAGAGGGTGATGACGACAATCACTTCAAAAAGAACAATAAAATTTCCACCGAAGGTGGGTACTTTGGCGATTGTCGGCACACACAAAAAAAACAAAACAAAAAACACGAGGATTGAGTTTGAGGGTGTTGTTGGTAGGTACTTGTTGCTGGTATCTCTTTTTTTAAAGAGAACGGGACCGGAGTTTCCAAAGTTTTTATTTTTATTTTTATTTTTGCCACACCCTGTTTGAGGGTTGAGCTGCGTATCTTTAGTAAAAGCATTCTAACCTTTTCGGGGGTTTGGCATCTTTGTTTATTATTTTTTTTTAAATTGGGGAAGGAGGGGTCATTTTGTTGTCAGTGTCCTGCTACAATAGAAAGCTTCGTCCTCTTTGCCCCCGGAATTACCTCGGTCTTTCTGAATTTTTTTTTTTTTGTTTGCTTTTTTTTTTTGCGGGAAGCTGGGTAGTTCGTGCTGTACAACGTTTATTTTTTTAAGAAAAAAGTTACAAAAGCAAGGTGAAAAGGGGGAGAAGGGGGAGGGGGGAGCGATGTATCAAATAGGATATGTCCACACTTCCCGTGATGGAGAGGGGGTCAGTATGTAAAATTAAAATTACCGCATTGTTTTAATGCAAATTGGGGTGGCGTCGTTTTTACCTTTTACTTTATTTTGGATTGTTTACTCTGAGGGTGGGGGAAAAAAATAAAAAAAAGGACAAGAAAAAAATAATGGTTTTTGTATTTTAAAAGAGAAGACTAAAAATTTCAAAGGACAAAATAAAACAAAATAAAGACAAAACCAAAACCAAAAAAAAAAGCTACAAAAAAAAAAAAAAAAAAAAACAAACAAAAAAACAAGGGGTAACTACTTGTTATACCTACGTTACGAATAACTCATTTACTCCAATACCCACGGGTATTTTCACAAATGGGTTTTAATAACGCGGGTTTTAAAGTAAATTTCCTATAAAAAAAAAAACAACCGTACAAAAAAAAAAATTGTTGACCCACTCATATAATTTTTTTTGTCAAAGTTATTTCTTGGTTTTTCAACGCAAATCTCAGTATGATACATTTTCCGTACTACCGTTACTTCCCTTCCGATGCCTCTCGTCAACTGTCGTTGCGCAAACACACGATTTGTTCCTCTATTTCCCCCCCTCTTCCACCCCCTTCTTCTACACTTGAATACCATCATATTTTATTTCGGGTGAGAAATACTTTACGAGAGGCGCCACTCCTTCAGGTTTTATCAACTCTTAGGATACTTTACACACGGTACCGTACCTTTACAGAGACTCACAACAAAGCACCTCTAAACACACAAAACAACCTTGCAAGATAAAAAAAAAAAATCTACACAAATACAATTCCGCACGCAACCAGGTACCTTCCTGCCTTCCACCACTGCAGCACGGTGTTTAGAACCCTACGCAGCACCTTCAGATCTTCACGGTGGTATTGCGTCACCATGCGACCTTCTTCTCCTTCTCCTTCTGCTCCTCCTTTCCAGCTTGCAGAACGGTTTGCGCTGATCGAATCTCATACAGATGTATCAGAGGTTGCGGTGCTGTGTAGGGATAAGGAGTTGTCATTGACGTATGGTTCGTTGCTACAACAGTGTGCTGATGTAGCTGAAGGGGTCGTTAAGGTGGCACCATGTGACGCAGAGAAGCGACAGTGTGTAGTTGCGGTGCATTTGGACCGCACCCCATCTCTTCTTGCAGCGCTGCTTGGGGTATGGAAAGCAGGGCACGTCGCAGTGGTCATCCCCAGAAGCACCCCTCAACAGAAGCTGGAACGTCTTCTCACCTCCAGCGGAGCTGCAGCCATAATCACCCCAGGGCTTGTTGTAGAGGCTATACCATGTGTTCCTCGCGTTCTCGAAGGTGGGTTAAGGTTTGCCTATATATCATATACGTCAGGGTCCACCGGAACACCAAAGGGGGTTTTGGTAAAGGAGAGCAGTGTATTGAATACCATTGATGCGGTGGTTGCTGAGATGGGTCTGGGTGGGGTGGGGGGGCGGTTTCTTGCGGTCAGCCCAGAGCATTTCGATATTAGCGTTCTCGAGTTTGCGCTTCCGTTGTTATGTGGAATGCAGGTGGTGTTGCATATGCCAAAACTAGGGTTTTCCGTTGCAGAAGATATTGCGAGGTTTAAGCCTCACGGAATGCAGGCCACCCCAGCTACCTGGGAGATGATGATTCTTGCAGGATGGGTTCCACAGCAACGGAACTACCCACAACTTCGGTTGGTGGGGGGTGAAACGTTTCCAGGGAATCTTGCAAAACAGCTCTGTGGAGGGGATATTATTACCGAGGGCACACCCAGCCACGACAAACCTATCCCCCCGGCACTATACAATCTCTATGGGCCTACCGAAGCCACCATTTGGGTTTCCCTACAGAAAGTGTCTCAGAACATCATCCACCCACGCTATGGAATCCCATTAGGCAGGCCTCTTAAAGGAAACTCCTTCGATTTTGAACCAATCGAGCACAACACAGAAGAGTTACTCCTCTCTGGGGTGAACGTTGCCGAAGGGTATCTCGGGGAGTCGAGGGAGGGGGGTTGTTGTGACACCCCATTTGGAGGGGTGTTTCGCAGTGGAGATGTTGTGGTGCGGAGTGACGGAGCGGTCTATTTTTTGCATCGGAGAGATGACCAGGTTAAGGTTCGCGGTAACCGGGTAGAGCTAGGGGAAATATCAGAAGTAGCTTCTCAGGTTGAAGGGGTAAATCAAGCAATCTGCTTTGTTCGGGGCTCCGGGGCGACAGGGCATTTAGTTTTATTTTATGTTGGAGCAGATGAAGAAGAACTACGATTGACACTACGGGCGCACCTCAAAGCGACTCTTCCACATTATATGATGCCTTCTGCGTTTACCCGAATTCCTGCAATGCCTTTGACAGAGAATGGGAAGATCCACACCAAATCTCCCTTATTTGAGACAATGGAATTACCTCCCAAAACTCATGAACAATGTTTCAACCAATTTATTGTACGTCTTGTTGCTGAGGTGATGGCAGAAGAGGTCGGGGTGGAGACAGTACTGCATCCAGGGCTTGATTCTATAGGGGTCATTCTGTTGAGTAAAGCGATTGAGCGGGAGTTGCGAAGGGTGCATGGGGAGGATCTGTTGGAAGGGTGGAGTGGGATTGAGGATGGGGTGGCGTTGGTGCTTGCTGCGAAGAGTGTTGGGGATCTTGCCGCCAAAGTGTTCTCTGGATTGCCAAAACTTCGTTCAGCCTATCCATTGACGACATCAAAGAAATTAAAACCGACACGCAGTGAGGCAGCGCAGACTGTTAAAACCAAACCACAACGTCAAATTGACCCGCTTCTTGCAGCATGCACTTCAGGCAACCTCTCTGAAGTGAAGTCTTTGCTTGCATCTGGGAAGGATATCGAAACAAGCGATCGATTTGGTTCTACCGCTTTGCACCATGCGGCAGGGGGAGGTGCGCTCTCCGTGGTGGAACACCTTGTGGCATGCGGAGCAGATCATGTCATTGCGGATAAAAAGAGTGGCCGTACTGCGTTGCATTGGGCAGCACGGAAGGGGCATACCCAGGTGTGTGAATATCTTGTGAAGACGTTGTCGCATGCGTTGGAGGCAAAGGCAAAGGATGATACGACGCCTCTGCAGCTTGCAGCCTGGGGGGGGCATATAGAGACCTGTGAGTGGTTGATGTCGTGTGGTGCGGATGTGCTCTTTATTAATAAGTGGGGTTGCTCGGCGATGCACTTTGCGACCCTCGCAGGACACCTTGAAACAACAAAATGGCTCTTCACGCTAGGGTTAGATCTTGCCTACACAAACTATCAAGGCCACAACGCAATTCACAAAGCAGCCTATGGAGGGCACAAAGCCCTCTGTGATTGGCTCCTCAACGGGCCCGCCAAGCTCTCTTTGACAATCCCCGATGTTCGTGGACAGTATCCTCATACCTTAGCGCAAAAGGCAGGGTTTGATGACCTAGCTGAATACCTTCAGAAGGCAAAGGAGGATGAGGTCAAATGAGATCGACCATTTTTCAGTCGAGGTGACAACTTATGTTGAGACTCGATTTTTTGGTTTGGGGATCCCCAAGAGAAGAGAAAAAAAGAAGGGTGTTATTTCTGTTATTATATCCCCCCCCCATCGCATCACATCATACCACACCACACCATCAACAGAGGTCAGCGGGTCACAGACCCGGTCTCCAAAGTAAAACAATGGGGGAGACATGTCCGCGCACAGGGCTGCCTTATGTGGGGTTGGCCAAGTTGAAGCAGTTTGATGATAAGGCATTGTTTATGCGTGTTGTGCAGAAGGTGAGCAGCAAGAATGTGCTGCAGGAGCGTGTGCTGGTGTTGACATGGGACAAGATGGTTTTGTATGAAATCAAATCACCACCGAAGGTGAAGCGGGAGGTGCTTGTGGCAGATGTCTCTCTTGTGGGCTTTGTGGAGGATGCAGGGGGTGTGCGACGTACGTTGGTGAAGTGCAGCCAGGACTCCAACTCACCGGATTTGATGTTCGTGCAGAGCAACGACGCCAGGAACGACAGCAACGGGCAGGCAGACTTTGTCACGATCCTACAGGCTGTTGCCGACAAGCAGCACCTTGCCCTGGAGGTCTCGCAGGTCGCGACAGAGGGCGAGCTCCAGGAGATGTCTGTCCTGAAGCGCCCTGCCGAGGAAGGCTCGCCCCTCAAGCGCGCCTTCAGCAGCTTCCGCTCCAACTCTTCGCAGTCGCCGTCACGCAACTCAACACGCAAATCGCTTCCACCACTCTCCCCTACCTCCGATGCATCTGCACGCGCTGCACGTGGCAAGAGCGCGCCCCCTGGTGGGAAGCTGTCCGACACTGCGTTCGGGCCCAACGTGGACTCGCCTAACGGCAGCTTCAACAGCTCCCACTACTCTGCTGCACACCGTTCCATGAGTGTCATGAACGAGGCTGCGTTGCCTCCTCTGGCGCGTGTACCCCCTTCACTGAAGAGCTTTAATAAGGGAGACATCCGCATCTTCTTCATTCGTATTGTGGAGAAGCGCAGTGCAAAGGGGCGCTGGCAGAAGCGTGTTGTGATCCTCACACAGAACTCCTTTGTGCTGGCAGAGACGGACAGACAGATTAAACGCCACGTCCGTTTTGAGAAGATCCAGCACCTCACATACCAGTCCGTGCAGGACGACAAGCATGCCGGGAGTGTGAACCAATACCTCATGAAGGTGCCTGGTGAGCAGGACCTGCTTTGGTCGCAGACGCACGACTCCCGCAACGACAGATCCGTCACACAGGAGCGCTTTCTTGAATGTTTGCAGCAAATTATGTCCGCACGCTCGCTCAAACTCAATGCAGAGAAGGTTGCCGGCGAAGACATGGAAGAGGCAGCCCAACTGAAGAAGAGCGAAAACTACCAGAAGCCCGTTGTCGCAATCCGCGAGATGCGCGAACAGTTGAAGCGCCAGGACTCTTGGAACGGCAGTGCCAACGGCTCGCCTCTGTCGCAGCGCTCCTCTTCGTGGTTTGGCGGCGGGTCGCGACGTGAGAGCGTTGCTCCCTCTGAGGACGAACGCCTCCGCAGCAAATCACACTCACCTCATGGACCAGGGTCTGCTGCATCGTCTCCACAGAAGAGGACACCGCAGACACCACTGTCGCCTCTGAAGACGGACAACATTATGGATGTCCTTCGCCACGTCACTTCCCAACGGGAATGGGAGGATGTGCAGGAAAGCTTTCAGCGTGCACGGTGTTATGCGTTGTGCCAAGGCATGCGGGAACATCTGCCTCCTGCGGATTTGCAGAGATGTGTTGATGTGCTGGCAGCGAAGGGGGTTGCCTTTGAGCGCAGCGCGCTGACGCAGACGTTAGACAGCATTCCTGGCTCGCTGCACTCCATGGCAAATCTCACACCCTACCAGACATCTCCGGTTCTCCAGCCTGCGGATATTCCACTCCCAGAACAGCCTCTTGTAGACTCCGTTCTTGCCGAAGCAAATGCCGCATTCTCCCCACACCAATGCAATGATACAACCCGGTCTGCTCTCCAAACCTGGTCAAAGAAGGACGTCGATGTTCCCCCACTGTATGTCGGGCCAATCACAAAGCACCCTTCCGACACCGATGCAGAGAGAATCCTGGTGGTCTCAATGGAGAACGTCTTCGTGTGCGACACAACCCACCGTCTCAAACACTGTGTCCCCCTCGACCGTATCAGTGGCATCACCTACTCCAGCGAAGCCTCGCCTATGTACCTCATCTCATCTAAGGGGCTGAGAATCGAGCTGGGCTTCAAGCTTGGTGAACCTTCATTCGATTTGGCTGGGTTATTGAAGAGGATCGTTGCACAGAGGAGGTTGGGGATTGAGGTGAACCTAGTGTCCTCAACAGACGCAGTGCTGCAGGCGCGTACCATTCCGACACTAAACGAGGCCACTCTAAAAGAGAACGCAAAGACGTCTCCAATTATGACCCCAACAGAGTTGGTCCCTGCTGGGGGGAAGCTCAATTTGGCAACCCTTTGCGCAGTGATCCCGCCTGCAGTAGTGACCCCCGCAATGAAGGATCTATTGGAGGAGTGGTTTGGGGCAGGGACACCGGCGTTGCATACTCAGGTTGTGGATAGGGTGGATGAGAAGGGGGAGATTGCAAGGCGGGTGTTGTGTTTGGTTCCGGAATATGCGACGATTTGCGACTTTCAACGTAATTTTAAGCAGGCAGTACCATTAACAGCGATCACTGAAATGCAGGTGTCGTCAGACACAGAGCCGTTGATTACATTGCTTGCACCGTCTTTGAACACAAAGATCCGTTTTATTTCTGCGGACCATGCACGGAACAAAACAACTTCTGCGGAGTTGGTGATGCTCATCAGGAAGCTCTTCATCACCAGAGGACTCCCCCTCGAATGCTCGCTCCCCGCCCAGCCCGAAGACGCCAACGCAAAGACCGTTCTCGTCACCCCCGCGCGCTCCCTGGAGGATGGGCCCGTCTCCCCTCTCCTCTCCCCAGGCGAGCTTCCCGCATCGATCCCGCCAACACCCGAGCAGATCACCAAAATCCAACAACAATTCCCCCCGATCCAGGTAACCTCCTCAATGAAGCTTGTCATGGCAACGTGGTTCGGCCCTGATGTGCAGATTCTTAAACTCCTTTACGTAGAACGTCTTGGAGAAAACAATGCGCGGGCAACCCGGGTGCTGGCAATGACCTGGGAGTACCTGTTGATGTGCGATGTGGATCGCAACATCAAGCATATCATGCCGCTGTCTGCGGTCACCTCTATTACTGCAACGAAGTTTACGGAGGAGAACCAGGAGTTGACGTATCTCATTACGTCGGCTGATTTGCAGGAGGAATTTTACTTTGTTGCTGTCCACGATACGAACAATGGTGACATCGCACCAGACTTCATTGCAACCATGCTGCGCGCACTGCTGCAGATCCGTGGCCTTCCCTGCAACTTCCTTGAGGTCAACTCTGTTGCAGAAATGCGTCTCGCACCGCCTATCCAGGGTAGACGCCCTTCCCTCGCTCCTGCCACCCTCGAGCCCCAGGTGTGCTCCGTCTCTGGTATCCCCACCGTGCAGTGCCCCGAGGCTTTGGAAAACTTCGCAATGTCATCAAAAGACCTTCTCTACGTCCGCGCAGTGTTAAGTGATGGAGAATGCCCCCGCGCAGTGCTTTCCATCACCCACGACAAAATCTGTCTTGCAAACGAAGCTACCAGAGACACCACTGTTGTTGCAACAAGGGATTTGGTGTCTCTCCGGATCCGGAAGGGCCAGGGGAGACGGCATACCTTGATGCAGATGACGGTGGAGTCGAAGGAGTCGATCTCCATTCTGTTGAGCGACGACCCACGCAATGCTCCGATGGCGGCGCTGCCGGACCTCATTCAGGAGTTGGTTGCGTTTCATGGCATTCAAGGCTTTGAGGTGGTGAACGACGAGGAGGAGCAGGAGGTCGTTGCTGAGAAGAAACGGCCGACTCTCGCTTTGCCTGGCTCCGAGACGACTGCAGTTCCCGTACAGGGTGTGGCCAATGCGTACCCCACGGTGACCGTGCAGGATGAAGTTACTGTGTCCCCAGCTGCGTCCTCTCCGGTTGCTAGCCCTCCGGTCAGTCCGTCTGCTGCATTAGAGCAAAGAGCCTCCCTCCCACCCCCAGGTGTGTCCGAATGTGAAATCCCCCCAGAGTTTGCGTATCTCGCACCGCCGCACAAAGAGCCGGTTCTCTTTGTCCGTGCTGTAGAGAAGGTGTCCTCGCATGGACAACGCCAGAAGCGGATCCTCATGCTCACCCCAAACCGGGTGATCCTCTGGGATGAAAAGTCTGCAGAGATCAAAAGGTACATCGACCTGAAGCTCATCACCGACATGATCGTTCTGAAGACCACAGAGCGAAGGTATGCCCCTCCCTGCCCTTTTTCTCATAACCTACCATTCACCATAGGGGCATCCTCAGCAGCAAAGAGGACCTGGTGTACCACATTCTCTTGAGAGTGCCTGGGGAGCAGCTGGACCTTCTCTTTGTGCAGTGCCACGATGTGCGCAACGCAAGCCACGGACAGGACGAATTCGGCAATATCCTGCGTCTTGCCGTCAGCGCCCTAGGCTCCCAAATGGACGAAGAGCTTGTAACAGGGACGAACCTATCAGACCTGGCACAGCTTGTCAAAACCGACACATACAAGGCACCCGCAGTGCTCAACTCAGGGACACGTTCCAGAGGACATTCGGAGGTTGATGAATCAATTAAAATCACCGAAAAAACCGAAAAATTTGGCTACGAAAAGGCACGTGCCGACACCGATGAGGTCACCTCTTTGAAGCAGCAGCTTCTTGCACATAAGGAGGAGCTGCAAAAGGTACGCACAGAGCTAGAGATGCAGCGTCTGGGCAACACAGCTGACAACACCTTACCTGACAAGCGCGACGAACAGATTAAAACGCTGCTCTACGATTTGCACGCAGAGAGACAGAAGAGCGCTGAACTGCAGCGTCTCATCGACCATCTGCACAGAGAGGCGCAGGAGGCAGCAGGGGCAGGGAACTACCCTGTGGATGCGTTGGAGATGGAGCGCATGCGGGCCAAGCTGCTGCTCTTGGAGAAGCAGAAGGGGGAGCTTGAGGTGCAGCTGTCTGCCCAGGGTCCTGTCTCACCTTCCCCAGCATCGCCTGTTGCCCCCGTGGCGGCTGACTTTGCTGCACTCCTCCAGGATGCAGGCATGACCGATGAGGAGCGTGCCATCTTCACATCCCTCCGCATCACCCACACCACCCACCTCCAAGATGTCACCGGAATTGAGCTCCGTGCGCGCTTCCCCCCTCAGCTTGTCCGCAGGGTTCTCCGTCTTGCTGGATACAAGGAGGTGCGTGAAGGGGACTGCTTTGTTCCTGATGTGCCAAGCATGTCTCCGGCGAGTCCGTCGTCTCCAACCGTTTCTCGGCCGTCGGATGGAAAGCTTGCGCAGAAGCTGAGGGTTGCGCATGATGTGAACAAAGCGCAGAGGGAGACCATCACGATCCTGCGTGAGCAGATCAAGGTGCTGAAGACACTGCACAGCTCTCCGGGGCGGATGGGGTCGCCGTTTGGTGGACTCAGCGCCAGCGCTTTTAGCGCACCACGGAGCGATGCGTCACCCAACACCACTGCACCAGTCGCACCACCAGCAGTCGACACACCAGGGCTCGTCTCCGTAGGGGGTGCAGAAGGGCAGGCCAGCCCGGCTGTCGCCTCCCAAGAGAGATCTGCACAACTTACCCCACCACACAGCGTGCCAGCTACCCCAGAGGCAGCACCCATGCCAGAGACACAACTCTTCCAGGCAGAGGCTGACACATCAGACGCACCCCCACACACCGTCCAGGCCCCTCCCACAGCAGAGCTTCTCAGCAGCCCCTCCACTGACGGCGCGGTTCCCTCCCCTGCAGCTACCCCTCCGGGTCAGGAGGCATCACCCCCAACTGAGGCAGAACCTGAGGCTGTTGCACCCTCTGTGAGGGAAGCAACGGAGACAGCGGAGACAGCGGAAGAGGAGGAAGAAGCCCCAGAGGAGGAACTGCACAACGAAGCAACAGAGGCCGAAGAAGCAGACACCGACGCATCAACAGCAGCCCTCTCCGCCTCTGCCGCAGCACGTCCCCCCATGCCGCCCCTCCCCCTCCAACAACGTGAAGGCTCCCTCGCTCCGGAGCACCCCACCGACACGCCAATCCTCCCGGAGATGAACTCTTCGGGGTTCGTATGTACCCCCTTTTTAAAAAAAATTTCCCTCAAAACATTACAACAGTATGGCGACTCTGTCGACACGGATTCAGTGAAGGAAGAAGAATTTGTGGAGAAGGTTGAGAGCCAGGTTGTGGAGGAGGAGGTGGTGGAGGTGAAGGAGGAGGAGGAGAAGGAGGAGGAAGCAGCAGTGGCCGCTCACGACGCAGCCATGCTTCGGACAGAAGAGGTGGTCAGCAACGACGCAGACATTCTCTCTTCGTCGACAGAAGGTGACATCGGTGCAGAGGTGGGAAGTGCAAATGTTATCCGCGAGCACTCTCTCGCACCAGAGCAACGTGATGGACCCGAAGCGCAGAACGAGCTTCCAACCCCAGCCTCGTCGGTTTATGTATGATATTTGGGTGAGGGAAAACTAACATATGATTTTTTTTTTTGGTGGAAAACAGAAACTCAACACTCCACGTAAAAAACCACCCACGGGAGGAGGTGGAAACGCACACATCCTCGACCGTGTTTGGTGAGGCGTGGCTCTGCAGCGCGGTTCGTCCTCAGAGCCGCAAAGTGTGTTTCAAAATGCTTTATTTCTATTTCCTCCTTCATGAGGTGACAAACAAAAAAAAACAACAACAAAAACACACACAGCAAGACGAAAACATAAGCAGTCCCGACACTCCTGAGCCTGTTCCGGAGACGGTATGATTTATTTGTTTGTTTTGTCTTTGAATGACCCAAAGCAATGTGTTGTCTGCCGCAAGGTTGCTGTGCTGGTTAATAACTTCATTTAAGCGTACCGTGGTCGGATTGTGTTCATCATTGAATGAGGGTTGAGGAATGAACGGTGTAAAGCCACCTCAATTAAAAAAAAAAGCTCATTTTCAAAACACACACGAACAACATAGTGGGATATACTCCGTTGTGTGTACCCCACTCTAAATCTGTTATCAAAAACACACGAACACACAGATGGCTGCCCCTGTCCAGTCCTATGACGACACCTCGAGTGATATCTTTGGTGGGTCCGAAGCTGACATGGCAATGGCCTCTGATATCCCATTCGTGGGGAGTCCGGTATGAAAATAACAGAGAGAAAAAGTATAGGGAAGTGACGATACGTTCATACGGTGATGGCGGAGCACTGTGGGGGTTGAGGTGTATCGATTATTTGGCAACGAAAAATAGTGGCCACACTTGACAAACGTTTGTTTTTTGTTTTGGTGTTTGTACACAGACGTATTTCCATTTTCATTTTTTTAGATGATTAAGCAGAGGCGTGGTGTCATCTTAACTATTTTGTAAACTAGCTTCACTCAATGCAATGATTATTCGCAATACAATTGAACATCCTTTTTTTGCATCACAGCCAGCCGGAATGGGTTCCATCAAACCGAACGCGCTTGTCGAAAGCAGTGATGACGAGTCATGAAATGCAGGTTCTTCATCCGTCACGTCGTATACCGTCCCTACCCTCTGTCGTTTAGTATTCGAACCCGCCCTTCCTAGTTGTGGCAGGATCCTCTAGTCTTTCACGTTTTTTTTTTCATGCTCTTTCTTGCGTTGTTTTAAATAGCGTAATGTGTCGAATGTAATCAAGTAACAAAAAAAAACAATGAACGAAGATGCAACTCACGGAAGTTATTTTGTTTTTCTTTTTGTGAAAAGGAAAGAACGCCCGAAGAACTGAAGTGAATTTCAAAGCAGCACATTTCCACTCTGGCAAGAGTTTTTTTTTTCTTCAATGCCCCCGCGCGGCCGGAAACTATGTCAATGGGAAAAAAGAAAAGAAAATAGTGGAGTTCAGCTTCGGGTGTCTACACTAATACAACCAAGTTTTCAAAAAAAAAAAAAACAATAGGGGAGAAGTTTATTTGAAGGTAACTAAGCACGAGAGGCTTAGGGTCATCTTTATAAGCTTCTCTTTTGCTTCATTCTACCTTTCTACAAATCTCTCCAGAAATGTGTTCTGTGTTTATCAAAAAACCTCTACTTTTGGTTGTTCAATGAAAGACGTTCGCACTTTTTTCAACTTCACTTTTTTTTTTGTGTCTCAGCTGTTTTGGTGGAGGGGGGTGGGGGAGCTCACTTCCAAAAAAAAAAAATAGCAGCGTTTTTTTTTTTGTTTTTGTTGTTTCAGTTTCTGTTCGGATGTCAGTTATTTCAGTTCTTTCCGTCCTCACGACGAAAATTTTTTTGCTTCCCCAGAGGGGAGTTGGGCGTGCCGGACCAAAACCTTTTCCAAAAATAAGATGTGAATTGAGTAGAAGACCTTTTTTTTTTTTAAAGTTGACTAAGCACAGAGAGGCTTAGGTTCATCTTATGAACTTTTCTTTTTTCTGTATGTACCCCCCCCACGACATTACCCCCTCCTATTACAACAGCCAATTAGAGCTTTCTGAGCGGTATCCACCCCATTAGGCTCGGGCAACCAAACCTTACCCCCCAAAAAAAAAACGCCTTTTGATTTTATCCCTTCTACAATTTTTAAGGTGACTAAGCATGAGAGACTTAGGGTCATATTTATGAATTTTTCTCTTTTAAAAAGACCTCTCGCTGGTATCACCTTTTGGGTTTTCCACAAAAAAAAAATAAAAAAAAAAGTTTCTTCGGAAGAACAAGCGAATCTCCCGCTATCAAACCTGGTCAATCCTTTCAGGAATTTCTCCTCATATAGGATGTTTCCTCAAGCAACCATGAGATACATTTTTTTTTTTTTTCAAATAAGGTTGGTAATGTGCTGGAGTGAGTGTTGGTTTAAAAAAATGTATGATATTTGTTGTGGCCTTCTTTTGCGTGATAAAATACCCCCACCGATGGCGCTTTCGGAAGTCGGTCAACGACCTGTCAATATTGACCCCTCCCGGAGCACCACCCGAGCGTACTTTCAACCTCTCTTTTTTGTTATCACACAAATTGTGGGTACTGGGAAGAATTTCCTCCCGCTATCAAATTTTTGTTAAAAAAAATAGTTTTTCAGAGCGCACAAATTTTGTGAAACAAAGGCGTATTTTTTGAAAGTATTCTTGAAAAGAAAATTGGACGTCCACGACCCCGATTCAAATTGTTAGTTGTGCAACAACCAATTCACGACGCTCTTCTTTCAAAGAAACAGTACCGTCCCCCCCACACCCCTTTCTCCCTGGCTATTTTTGTTTTCTCTCTTCGCTTTTCATCTTTTTGCTGTCATTATTATCTTTTTTTTGTTTCTTTCAAGATTTTCGGTGTCTATAAACTGGGATCTTCACATAAAAGAAACGTATTGAATCAAATACAAAAAAAAAATGTTCAATTCATTCGCCCTTCGGGTAACTCTCTGCTGTGTGCAGAATCCGTTTTCAGATACTGTTATTGTCGATTCAACAACAACAAAAGTAGTAGTGGAGTTCATCCTCGGGTGTCTACACTAATACAACCAAGTTTTCAACAAAAAAAAAAAAAAAAAACGTGAGGATTTGGCGCAAAAGTGGCAAAATTGCGCATTTTTTTTCCCTTCTTTTTCTGCCCCCTTTTTTTTTTGAAAAATATAAATAGCAACGTGTACATAAATATGTTGATGTGCTGTACTGTCAAGGGATCTGACCCCACCTCTTCGGTACTCCCCCAACAGTGAAGCGCAGACCCAACACAGCATATTTATCTACAGTATGTGGGGGGACAGTCGGTCACAACGTTTTTCCTATTAGTCTTCATCTGAGCTTATGGATGAACCTCTTCTGGGAAGCGTTTTGTCCGTACTGTAAAAAAACCGGATCCCTTCTTTCATTTGAAGTGAATGTCGTTTTGAGTTCTATTCGCGCAGAAAAACCTCCTCTCCTCTAGGTAGCCTAATCCGTGGACTGGCTGAGATGCATCCTCTCTTTTTCTTTTTTCTTTTCAGTATTTCTTTTTTTTGTCGCTGCAACAAAAAACAACAAAAATACATCGATAGTGTGAGCTATCGCGATATCCAAAAAAAAAAAAAAAAGCTTTCACAAAAAACCCCTCTCTATGCGTTTTTTGTGTGCATTCTGTAGCAATGCATCATGAGCTGTATTTTTTTTTTTGATGAGTCGTCCTTACATTTTCTAAGCACTGTGAAACTTAGGCTTTCCATTACCAATCATTCTTTTTTTTTTTTTTTTTTTTTTTTATTTGCATTTGGACTTCGAAGAAGTGCCCCTGATGTCTTCAACTTCTTTCTTAAAGCAAGGGTACATTTGTCGCACCCTCTTTGCTTTCTTTTCGTTTCGTTAAGAAAAGAAAGTATATGAAATAACTTCTTTCTTTTCCCCTCCAATACAGTAGTATATTCTCCGCAGTTCAATTACCAAGTGAAGTTCGGTGTGCCTGCATCCACAGAGACGTTTGCACTTCGCAACTTCCATTTCCTTTTCGATGTGTCCAGCGTATGCGAGACACAAGATGTATCTTTTCTTTTTTATTTTTCCCTTTTTTACAATATCCAAGGAGGGATTTCGTGTATTCAACACTAAACGGATCCCCCCTATCTCTTTGCACCGTTGAACGGATTCATTCGAAGAGAAAGGGAAAAAAAAAGGGGGATAAATAAAACAAAAGAAACACTAAAACAAAGAACAGTGTAACACATCCTCGGATGTGATAATGGTCTTGGTGGGTGTAAAAAAAACCATCTCAGTTTTCCAATAATTTTACAACAAAACCAAATACTACAGATTTTTTCCGCACTTTCTATTTACGGACCAATGTCTGCGTCTGCCGGTGTATGGCGAGATGTTTACACTTTCAACTTCTCTTTTACGGGCTTACAAAATGTATGTACAGTCAGTGAGGTTTTACATTTTGTCTTTTTACAGTTTTCAAAAAGCTAAAAAAAAATTCCCCTTTCTCATAGTATGAAGACTTTGACCAAAAAAAAAAACAGTGAAGTGCGGAGAGCCTGGGTTTACCCTTTAAAAAGAAAAAGAAAATAGGGTGTTTCTTAGGTGGTGCGTCACTCCAGGAAAAAAATAAAAATAATCTTGTATAAGAAAATAGTGTAAAGCACATTGTCGAGAAGTGTCCACATGGGGTGGGTGGGGCACCTGGTCTACACTAATATAAGTTTTTTTTTCTTCAAAATTCCAATTTTTTTAAAAGTCTATCATCATTGTATGTAATTCTCCCTCTCTTATTCAAATTAAAAGCACACACAAAAAAGGGGGGTGGGGGAGGGATGGGGGGTCACGATACATATCATGACATGACAAGCACACTTAACAAGCAGGTATTGCTGACGCTTTGTGCTTATAATATGTGCTTGGTATGTCGTGACATGTGTCGTGTGGTAAACAGACTGGTTTTTATATACAAGGTGACTAAGCACAGAGAGGCTTAGGGTCATCTTATAAACTTTTCTTTCGTCCGATGAACGGTAAGGCGTTTTGCACTTTCAACTTTTCTTTTATATTTGAGTCTAGACATCTGCCAAAACATAAACACTCTTTTAGGGATCTGGGGATCCTCCTAGGGGGGGAGAAATGTTTTTGCACAAGAATCTTGTTGTCTGTCTTTTATTTTGTGTTCCTTTTATATCCTTCCTCATACCCTTTTAGGTGACCAAGCATAGTAACGCTTAGGTTCATCTTTCAAACTTTTCATTTTTTTGAGCAAAAACGAAAGAACAAAATAAACCGCACTTCAATAGTGTGCTGTGGAAACACTACGAAAAAAGAAAAAAAGAAAACAACGATCGTTACGCCATTTTTTGTTTTAGTTAGTGACTGAGCAACAGAAGGGCTTGAGTTCTTCTAATCCACCTTTTTTTTTTTTGTTTTTGTTCTTTTTTGTTCTCTTTTTTTTTTGGGGAAAACCCCCCCAGGTGAAGATTCCCACCACTACCCCCCAAAAACACCCTTCTTCTCTTTTTATTTAGAAAAGCTGTTGGGTGGAAAGAAAGTACAAAAAAAAATGTACTTTTCTCACTATTTTTGTTTTTTTTTTTTAGGTACACTGTCACAAGAGGGCTTTTGTATTTTCAAGCCAACCCATTTTTTTTCTTCTTCTTTTCTTCGTTGCTATGTCTCAGAGGGTTTGTCAATTCTACACAAAACCCTTCCTTCCTCCCCGCGTGTGTGTGATTTATGATGTCCTTTTTTTTTTTTTTTTTGTGTTCGGAGAAACAAGAAACAGCCAAAATTTCAAACCTAGCGTGTTCCCCGCTCGATATTGATAGTGGCGAAGATGTGTTCGTGAAGGGATCTTTTCAACATATTTTTTTCCCCTTTTTTTTTTGAGATACTAATATTAGCACAGCTCTACTGTGTGTCTAATATGTGTGTGTGTATTTTTTTTTTGTCAGTTTGAAATCGGCTCAAAGCCTTTGTGTGTTATGTGAGTAATCGAGAAGTGGGAGGGGGGGGGTATGGGAGAAAAAGGGGTATACTTTTTTTTTAACCCTTTATGGACCACGGCCGTATTTTGCGATTTGCTGTGATTGTCTCTCCCATAGGTAAAATGAGATCCGATGCATATTTTTGATCGTACCTGGCCGCAATTGAAAGATTTTGAGCAGATCTTTCAAATGGAGCAGAAATCGAAATAAAATGAGAAAAATGGAAAATGGAAAATTGAGGAGAGCTGATATTTTTTTCTGAAAATTTTGAAGAAAAAAATTATTCCGGCTGCGCACCTGTTTTTTCGGTTTTCGAAAATGGCTTTATTTGAAAGATCGGTTCAAAATCTTTCAAAAGAAAAAAAAATCGATCAAAAAGTCCTAGTAGATAATGTCTCACTGCATGGAGAGAAGGTACCAACCAACTACATATACCGTAATTGTACAGAGGTTGGACAGTACAAAAGTTGGGGCTTTTGGGACTTTTGGCCAACTTGGCATGGTGCTGAACAAAGGTGAACGCCGCATCCCACGCACATGTAATCTGTTTTCAGACGCCTGTTTCCCAAGCAAGAAGAAGTTGTCGACCAACACCCTCCTGCCAGTGTCTCTGTACCTTGACCGTGTTGATATAGATTTTCTGTACAATGTTCCTCAAAAGACAAAATGCAATAAATACACGGAGAAGAGGCACATCCAGTTCAGGGTCAGGAACTGCAACTACGCGTGTTACTTTGCCCAGTCGCAGGTATTTTCCATTATTTTAGTTTCGTTCTGAAGACCGTACAAAATGGTTCCCTGCACACCAAAGTTTGAATCCTCTGATGACTCAAGCGCGTCAGAATGGTACATTATTCCCAAAAAATGACCCAAAATACCCTATTATGTGATAATGCCGGGTGTGGATGAGAGG
This sequence comes from Rhynchopus sp. YZ270_cl-10, assembly GCA_964035575.1. Lineage (NCBI taxonomy): Eukaryota > Euglenozoa > Diplonemea > Diplonemida > Diplonemidae > Rhynchopus > Rhynchopus sp. YZ270_cl-10. The sequence continues at coordinate 689,866 of OZ037895.1, read as the reverse complement.
GGATGAGAGCGTCAAAAAAAATCGAATCTTGCGTCTTTTGAAAGATTTCGCACAAAATCTTCTCATTAAAAAAAAAAATCTTCAAAAAGTCCTAGTGGAAGCCAATTTAGGTGGTTGCGTGGACATATATGTCCCCTCTGGTCCTTAAAGGGTTAAATTATTTTGATGTGAATGCAGAGAGCAATCACAGTCAAAAAATTGTTTTCTTTTGTTTAACTCTTTTGAGAGGCGCATTTAATCTTTCAAGTGTTTTTTTATTATTATTTTTCTTTGTTTATTCTTCTCGAACATCTCTGATGATTATGCATATTATCAAACGTGACCTCTACCCCCCCTCCTGCCTCTCCCCTATTCCCCTGTTTTGTGCACGCATCACCATGTTAGTTGAACATTTGTTTTATTTCAGTTTGTACTGCCATTTCATTGGCGCTGAGCAAAACGCGGAAGAGAAAAAAACGCCCCATTTCTCCCCCATTTTTAAACCTCGCATGCTATACACCCAAGCGAGTAGAAGTCTGGAGCACTGGAAAAAAACAATAAATCCACATCTATCAGTTACAATCGATCATATAGGAGTCTATGGGCGCATATTATCTTTGCCGACATTGAGAAATCACCGCCGAATTCTGAGTAAACACAAGGTGATCGAAAACGGAGCAGAGATGGAGTTATAAATCCCCAAAAAAAGAAAAAAAGCGAACCACCACAACACAAAACGTGGTGTACATCCTCTCTCTCTCCACTCCCCACTCCCCGCTCTCTCCCACCACCTTTTTTCTTCAGTCCCTTTATTCATCAACCCACACAAATGCAGACCCAGCAGATGGTTGAGAGATTGGAGGAGTTTTTCCAGAGTGAGGTAGTGCAGGAGCGGTTGAGCCGCTTTATGCATGCCGAGGCGAGGGTCAACACGGTGTTTGAGGAGACTAATGTGAACCTCGAGCAGAAGCTGCAGTACACAAGCGTGCACAATGCGTACTGTGAGATGGTGGAAAAGATGCTGGCCTCGTTCCAGGAGGCCTACAACTGCTCCGTAGATGAAGTTCTTAGAGTTCTCGTTGATCTTGATCTCGCTGCTATGCACGATACCCACGTCTGTGCGCCCTACCTCGCAGGCTCGCTAGACTACAAACCTTTCGTCAACCTCGTCGCTCAATGGAAGGATTCCTACTCAGGAAACGAAATTTCTGCATAAAAAAAGATAAAATGATTTTGTTTTACAGTTCTGAGTGCGTTATTTTTTGTGTTTGTTTGTTCAAAAAAAAAAATTGTGGAAGGAAAAGAAAAGGAGATCTTCTTCCACAATTATTTCTATCCAAAAAAAATGAACATATTTTAGTTTCCACGATGCATTTTGTGGAATTTTATTTACACCGTTTTTACTCTTTTCTTTCCTCATTTTCTTTTTGTGCTGTTGAAATTTACAGTGGAAAAAAAAAAAAAAAACAAAGAACAACCATCCCTTTCCCCCCCTCTCCTTCCTCTGTATTGCCTCCTTTGCCTCTCTCCCTCCGACTCGCCTTCACAGCGTTCACAACACTACACTGCCACAGCGTTGTACACTTTCAGTTTCACACACCATACACAACGATGGGACGTGTCGCAACATCTGCAATGCTGCTCGCAGCACTGTGCGGGACTGCGCTTGGTGGCAGTGCACACGGGTCGGCTGGGCAGGACCACTACTTCCTTGTCGAGAACGCGTTTGACGGCCACCCCGACACGCAGTTTGTGTCTGCAAATGGTCTGTCTGAGGTCATCATCGGATGGAAGTACGGCCCCGCAACGACAGTGCTGCGCTACGGGTTGGTGTACTCGAGTGGGAGCGGCCTGCTGGAGGAGCGTACCCCAAGGAGGTGGGTCATTGAGGGGCTTGGTGGTGTGTGTGGCTCGAACAACAACTGGGGGTTGCTGAGCACAAGCCCTGATATGACGGCAGACGCGTGGCGTGCGATGGCGGTGAAGCAGGGTGTGCACTACACCCTCCCGATGTTCACTGTGCAGAACCCGCTGCCGTGCTCGTCGTACCGTATGCGTGTCACGATGGGCAACACACCCGACGGGACGATCAAGAACATTGCGCTTGGGGAGCTCCTCCTCGACACGGGGTGCACGAAGTCGCCTGTGACGTGCTGGAACGGTGTTGTCCTCTACCCCGACCCGCTGTGCAACATGCAGGCAGTGTGTTCGCCGTGCACCCCTGATGTGCTGTACTGCTACAGCCACCCCTTTGTCACAGAGGTTGTACCACGTGACCCCACAAACAACTGCCACGCAACGTGCCCTGCCCGTCGCTGTGTGGGTGGGTCGAATGTGTGCTGGGATGGAACTGTTGTGTACAGAACTGTCAACAACAACTGCAACTTTGCGGCCTGCCCCCCGGGTGGTGGTCTTTCCCCGATTGGCGGAACCGAGTGAGCACATCATAACGTTTCTGATATCCACTTGTTTTCCCCCTTCCTTTTCTACATTCGCATAACAAGCAAGCTGGGAGGTCACCTTTACGCTGTGAAGCGCAGGTGAAAACACCTCTCCTTGCTTCCATTACCTTTATTTCCCCTCCTCCATTTCTAAGCCAACTGTCCTCATGGGGTGAGTGTTCGCATCTTTGACGACTTTTTTTTTTTTTGCTTACACTTCTCTTCAGGTGACTGAGCATCGGCTTAGGTTCATCTAATGTACTGTTTTATTGCATTTTTTTTTCTTACAAAACGCCGCGAGGTGGTTTTGTTCACTTGACACAAAAGACACATGGAAATGTCAACACAACCAACAGCACCCCCTTCCCTTCTATTCCTCTCGTACATTTACCCCACTTTGATTCTTTCTTCCCCTTCCCCTTCCAAACGGACATTCCCCCTACTGTCCTATTACTTTCTATTAGACCCAATGGAATGACATCACATCACTGTCACATCACAATGTCCGTTTGGTGTGGTGTCGGGGCGCAACTGTGTTTGCCTCGAAACTATTTTTTTACTACTCTTTTCTTTTGGTCTACCCACTACCCACTACACACTAACTCAACACCCAATCATCAATCAGAACATTTCCCCCCTCCTATTTCCCCTCCTATTCCGCCTCTTTAATGGACCTAGACGGTGCCGTGACCTACCAAGTTTCTGATGCATTAAGAGATCGCCACCCTTACTCCCGTTCTGCAAAAAACGTTTTGCGTGCAGGGTCTAAATGCGGCAATGGATTTGGTATTTTAGGTCTACAGGATTCGATTGCGCTTATCGTCGATGATGAGGCTGCTGTTTCGGAGAAGGAGGCAGCTTTGCAGCATGTTCTCAGACATTTGTCTTCTGCTGATACGAAGGCGCGTCTGCTTAACCACAAGCTTCTTGAGGCGTTGACACACAACCCTCCTGGGTCATTGTCGGTGACGTGCGATAAGTTGATTTGCCATACACTAAAGCAGCTGGCAGTGCTCCCCACTGCAATGCATGCGTTGGCAGAGAAGGGGTGCATAGAGCTTGCAGTCTCCATCCTCGAGACGCCCACAGAAGAAGGCACCCCAGGGGCACAGCTGGCAGCATGCAACGCGCTCCTGCAGATGGCAGAGACGTGGGACGGAAGGCTTCTGCTCCTAGGCCTTCCCCTCCCAGAAGGGTTCGCAAAACAGCAGAATATCCCATTGGCAGGCCTCTCCGAGGATGAAAAGACGGCAGGTATGGAAATATCAATTCCAAACGTTTGAATCGTAGATCGCAAAGTGTTTGAAAAATTCAACCTTTTTTTTAGCGACTAGAGGCTTGGGGTTCAACTTTCCTTTTTTTTATATCGACTTTCACTGAGGAAGCGTAGTGGTATCCTGCCTCTTGGTAACTTCGCTTTGCATTTGTAACCGGTAGCGGGTATTTGGGCTTATTAAGGGTACTGTTCGACACATATACTATTCCTTCAAATGTACTGCCTCCATCGTGGCTCTGATTTCTTCAACTATTCTTTTCTTCATTCTTCTTCTTCCTCTGGGGAGACCGATGGGTATCTCATAAATGGGAGGGAAATAACGCAACTCTCTTAGGGGTTTATAAACAACTATTAATACCACTTCAGCGATCGTTAATGAAGAGGCAAAGAACGAGGCGCTTGGCAAACGCCTTGTTGCAGCTTTGGTGGCGAACATTAATATGAACAACCGTCCCCTTCTGCTGTCAACGTTGAAGTGCCTTGGGAACATCACCACTGTCGAGCGTGGTCTGCACTTTGCATTGTGCGAAAGCGTCTTCAGGGACATCAACCAGGTTCTTGAAGAGTTTATAGGGGTAGGGGAGAACAGCGACGAATGGATCTTTGATGAAGGAGCAGTCGAGGTCATCCACCATGCTGTCACAGTCGTCTGCAACATTGCCTTAGACGACTTCGGGAAGGACCGTGCCACCGAGATTCCTCTTGTCCCTTCTACACTCGGCAAAATTCTCTATGAAGCGGTTAAATACCCACACAAAGTGCTTCAGGTAAAGGCAGCTGTTACAGGGGCGATTAGCGCGTTGTTTGTGAGGGCGCAGACGAAGCATGCTTGTTTGCAGCCATTGCATATCCCGCCCTTGCAAGAGGAAGGGCAGGAGGTGTGTTTGGCGTATCTTCTGGTGAAGCTGTTGAAGCAGGCGAATGCGATTTTTGGCCCAATCCGTGATGCGCAGAAGCGTGACAACTCGACCCCCCCAGGCGCAACAGAGGAGGAAGTGCGTTACACAAAGAGTGTCGTCACGAACTGCAACCAAAGCATCCGTCTACTCGCAGAGCTACCAAGTGCACGTCGCCGTGTGGCTCAGATTCTCAAGTCCGAACCCCTCCCCCTCAAGCGCCAAATATTCTACTCCACCCAATTCGAAGCAGAGTTCTTGGGAGAAAATTTCAAGGCTTTCTAAATGGGAGATTTCTTTTTGGGGGGAACATTAAAAATTGTGCAACCCACACACGGCTTCCGCCATGGAGGGGGGTTTCTTTTAACGAACCCTTTTTATTGGGCTCTAGTTAAAAAAAAACGAAAAATTTCGCCCCTTTTTTTTCCAACCTCCCAACAACACACCACCACCACCCTTTTCAATACCCATTCAGGCAAAAAAAACACACACACACAAAAGTAAAAAGAAATTCCTCAGTGAGGGGACAGAATCTTTTTGTATTATAACCGAAGTTTTCTCACTTGCGACCCTGCTTCCTTGTAGAAGCCCCCAACAAGCTCCAGCCCCCCGCATGCACTGTCAAAGACAGCCATGACGCCTCTCCCCAACACCCTGAGCCCACCCTCGCAGCCTGCACGCAAGACCCTGGAGACCAGCTTCGTCATCGACGATGCAGAGTACCTCAGCAGGCGCCCCCGAGCAGAGCGCTGGGGGAAGTGGACTGTCCTGCTCTTCTTCTGCTACCACACCTCCTGCAACTCCTTCATGTACATGGACTACGCCACTGCACCTGAGTATGCACCTTTTCCCTCTGTTTTTTTGAACCCACCCCACATGACTGTTCGGGATAGAAGCTACCTTCGAGTACAGAAAACCATATAAATATATACGATGCCGTCCACCGATGAACGGTGAAGCGTTTACACTTTCAACTTCTCTTTGTATTGTATTTTTACCTTACGGAATATCCCTTGCTCTTTTTTCCCTTCAATGCATGGTTGGGAACCACTACGGTACAGCGGGTTATGTACCAAAGGTACACTCTTCACGAGAGGGCTAGAGAGCTTTGTATTTCAAGTCAACGTTCCCCCCCCACTTCTAAACTGCGTTGTTTTGCCTCATCTTTTTTTTCTCCATCACGCATTTCCTACAGCGTCGCCCGCGAGGTTTTCGAAACCACAAATGCCAACGGCACGACCACTCCGCTGTCGGCAGAACGCCTCAACTTATTGTACTCTATTTCGCTCTTCGCGGTGCTGCCGGTGTCCTTCCCTGCGTCACACCTGCTGACACGCCACAGCTACGCCACCATGTTCGCAGGCGTGCTGTGCAACATTGCCGCCGCCTGGCTGCGCTACCTCTCCGTGGTCACTTCATCCTACAACATTGCTGTCGCCTCCTCGCTTATGATCGGGTGTGCCGGAGGCACTATTGTTACGGGAGTGGCGTACCTCCCCGAGAAGTGGTTTCCCCTCAGTACCCGCACCCTCGCGACCTCGATAGGCGTGCAGGCGAACTACTCAGGATGGGGCATCTCGACGCTCCTCATCCCCTACACCGCCACCTCGCAAGAGGCCCTCAAGACGATGCTCTTCATCCAAGCCCTGGTCGTCTCCGGCACCCTCGTTGCCTTTGTCGTCCTCTACCGCTCCCCCCCGAAGGAGATGGCACGTCGTCACACCATGATGACGGAGAACTCTGTCTTCGTAGAGGGCCCCTTCCTCGCCCCCTTCCTCGCTGCGATGAAAACTCTGTTTCGCAACAAAGCCTTTGTGCTGCAGTTGGTCTGCTATTCTATCTTAGGCGGATCGTCGTTTGCGGTAACCGCAGTACAAGCAGTATTGTTCGAACCGATTTTTTCGACAACCCAAGGTGCGTGGACCAACTTTATTTTTGTCATGTCAGGTGTCTCTGCAGGCATTATGTTAGGCAGTTTGAGTGACCGCTATGCAGACAGAATCATCACCACCTGCGCTGTTACGGCTTCATTGGCAATGACGTGCCTTAGTGTGGTGGTAGAAGTGTCTGATGAAATCGATCATGACTTATTATACGGTATTTGCCTGTTAGCAATGAGTATGTCGGGGATCTCCACTCTTGGGTTCATAGGTCCAGCGCTGGCCAAAGCCTGCAGGACGACAGAGGTGAGCCATACCTGGAGTGGTGGGGCAGTGGAATGGTGGATTTGTGTGTCGGGTGCGCTTCTGACGCTGGTCTCAACCGAGGCGGTGGGGTTCAAAGTGTGTGCCGGAATGTGTTGGTTTGCGACAGCAGGGATTGTTGTGCTCAACATTCAACAAAACAAATGGTCGTCCAGCCTCCGCATCTGCAGCATCAGGAACGATGAAAGCCTCCCCATCCTCAAGAGATCTGTCGGAGTGTGAAAAAAAAGTGGAGATTGCATGTCACCCACTAGGCTGCACTACACCAATTTTACCAAAGAAGAAGAAAAACAACAAAGGCGCGAAAGAAGGGTAGAGCTTCAATATGCCGAACCCCTTTCGCTGAAGATGGGTGGATCCGCGAGACCAGGCTTGGGTAGTAGATACACCAAGCACTGAAAGCGTAGAGCCCATCTGACAATACTATCCACATCCCGGGTAGAAAAAAATGCCATAAGGAGAAGGAGAGTATTTTTTTTTATCCGGCTACATTTTTACCCTCTAGACCTCCTTTTCGTCAGAAAAGAATGTATATGAAACAATTTTATCCACAAGATGCCTTTTTTTTTTGGTTGTGGTGCGTATGGTGACATTTGTGTGTAATAAATAAGCGGTTGTGGTTTCTCTCGTGTGTGAATACCGAAACGAAAAGAAAAGATGTACTTTAGTGCTCATCCTCTGGGTGTCTACACTAATACAACTAAGTTTTCAACAAAAAAAAATCCCCCTCTACGAACCTTCATGACTTTAAAAAAAAAACGAAAGTGTGAGGAATTTCCCAAGCGAAGCTGGAATGTGCAGTCAATCAAGTGGCCCCAGATCACAGAGCGATATGAAATGCAAAAAAAAAAGCTGCACAAAAAGTCTTCGTCGCTCGTGTGGAGCTTTCTCTCTCCCTCTCTTTTAGTATTTTCTCTTTTTTTTTATGGGAACATTTTTATTGATCCCTCCTATGCTCTCAATTTATTGATTGCGTATGTTGAAATACTTTTTTTGCACTCAGGACCTATGCCAACTCTTCTCCCGCTTCAGGGTTGTGAAGAATATTGGTATGAATCCAAAAAAACCCTCTCGCTTCATTTCAAGACAAAGATGTGAGGACACACACACATCCATCTTTTCACGTTTTGTTTCCTTTCAAACCCATATTAAAGGGAGCCCCCCCCTATCCCCCTATCCCCCAGATTGCTTAGAACGACTCTTCGGTGAAGCCGGAATATATCAACCGTCATTAGGCTCTTTGATCACTGATCTCAGGGGAGCAATCCCCTATCGATTAGAGTGACAAGAAACCTGGTTGATCCTGCCAGTAGTCATATGCTTGTTTCAAGGATTAAGCCATGCAAGTCTCAGAGTAAAATGGATTAACAGTGGATCTGCAGACGGCTCATTAAATCAGCTACAATCCACGCGGGAAAGGTGCCTTACGGCGTCCAGTAGGATAACAATGGTAACTCCATTGCTAATACCTGTCCGAAAAATTCCACTCAGATTCCACCCAATGAGTTAACGCTTATTGGGCTGAGAGGGACTGATAGCCTACCTATCCGAATAATTCCCCTTTGATTTTTGATTTTTTGCGTGTTTTTTTTTTTTTTTTACCCCGCTTATGAGATGTATCGTGGCCCTTCACTTTAATGCCTTTCTCGAAAGATTTTTTTGTGTTTCTCACATCAAATAGGATCCTTTTAATAGTACAGCGCATTGTGATGCAGTTCACTTAAGGTGCATTTAGTGCGTATCTCTCCCTCCCCACACCCCCCCCCCTTTTTTTTTTGAAAGAAAACATTGCTTGATCTGAACAATGTAACCCTGCTTGGCTTCAATGCTACCAGGCTCTTAATAGTAACAGCGGCGCGACTCCACACCTTTCGAGACACTCCGGAAGGGTGAGAGGGTGCGTCCCGCTACCAGAATACTACACACACACATCTTCCAATATGGGCAATGTTCCGCCCTGAGGAATTACCCACATTTGCTTTCAACACGACAGTGAGCGAAAATGGCTTGCAAAAGGTGAAGTAAAACCATAAGTCATTTGCTTCACCGTCGTGCGCACATCCCAACCCCACCCCCCCGTTTTGCTCTTCCAAATTGTGAATGAGGGCAGGGAGAGCTGTGACAAAAAGCGCGACGATGTTTGCCCTGTGTGTCCCAACCCCTCCTCTGTTTGCCCTGATCCCTTTTACTTCCCTTTTCCCGAACCCTCCGTACCTCCCCCCACCTCCCCCTTCACGCTGTTTTACCTCTCTTTTACGAACCTACCTCAGGTATTATATTCTAGAAAAAAAAACCTGAATCCGGAGTGTCAGGGTGCCTGCGTCCCAGAGGCGTTTTGCACATATCATCTTCACCTTTTTTTCTTCTTTTTTTCTATTATCATTTTACCTTTTGCAAGGAAAAAAAACAAACATAGTGAAACACTGCCCCGTGGCAGCTACACTAAACTGATGATCAAAAAAACCCCCCAAGTTTAGACCATTGCATTGCGAGAAAACGTTTGTTCCTTTTTTTTGGGGGTTTTTTTGTGAGGGAGAGGTGGGGGATATGGGGGTACAGGGCAAAGGGGAATGTATCTGCGTGGATCACGAGTGTATTGTCTATTTAGTGTTACCTTCTCACCTGTTCAACCTTTTTTTGCCTTTTATTATCAAAGGTCACCTAAGCGAGAGAGGCTTAGGTTTCACCTTATTAACTTTTCTTTTGCCACGTGTTCTGAGTGGCTACACGATAGTCGTGTATTTTTTTTCGCGTTTGCACTTCAACAACCTTTCCTCCCCTTCGAAGCGTTTGCAGCATTTTCAAGGATTTTGTTTTTTTGTTGTTTTTTTTTAAATTTATTTGCACCAGCTGTCTCTGTGTAAAAAGCGTGAACAGTACAAAAGCCTCTCTCTCCCGTCGTGTAATGGGCCCCCCCCTCGCAACGATCATCGAGTGAGCGATGATCAGGCGATTGTTTCCTTGCGAGAGTTTCATAAACGAAACCCAACAGTCCTGTATGTTTCCGCGACAAGCGTGTCCCGTTCATCTTTCAAGGTCTCCATCCCGTCGTCTCCTCTTGTTCCATTTATCTCCCAGTTTCCATTTTTCTTTTTTGATAAGTTGATAAATTGACGACGTGAGTAACCTTTGTTTTCGTGTGATCTCCACGCAACTCTTTTTGGTAAGTGGTGACTGTGAGATGCTTAGGTCCATCTTTCATTATTATTTTTTTTTTTTGTGCTTTCATCCGGATGGCTGGCATCGTACAGTAGGTCAGTCGGAGGTGCCTGTATCAACAACTACCATTTTTTTCATACCCCCCCCCAATGCCTGCGACCTTTTCACACTGCCCGACACGGTGTGACAACGCCGTCACAGCAGTTTTCAAGTCATACCAGACTTTGTGGATTAATTCAGTAAGGGTAACGTTGTGCCCCCCCCCTACCAAACACTATAGCAAAGGCAAAAAAGATGTTGCAAACCCGTGATACGGTCTTCCACACACAATATTCCACACACACGATATCCATTAGAATGATGCAACGGGTTACAGGGTCCAAAAATGAGGTGAAATAACACGTTGTCAGGGCCTGACAGAGGGCTACCGTGTACACGCTCCACACACATACCCCCTTTATTTTACGTTATTCTCAATGTTTCTTTTTATAAGGTGGCAACACACCGTGAGTCTTTTGGGTCATTTTAACCAGCTGTTCTCTTTTTACCTTTTCTCCCTTTTGTAGTAGGCGACTTTGCGTGTGCTTTTGCACCCCTCCCCCAACACTTCCCCCGCGTGCATACCCGATGAAGTGTTATTCCCACTATGTTCCTCATTTTTCTTTTTGGGAAGCTAAGACCATGACGTTACAATAGTGCTACACGACGGTGCCGTAAAAATGACTTGACTTGTAGTTTTCACCGTTGTCTTACAAATGGTAGAACCACAAAACTAAGTCATTTACCTCATTGTGGTGTACTTCAGGGCAGCCGCCCCCTCTCTCCCCCGAATTCCTGAACCCCACTTATGGTGTTAGAGACGGTATGACGATGCTCTACGCCTTTTTGTGTCGGGTCCAAACAAAAAGATTCCCTAATTCATCTTAGTTTATTTTAACAGAAAAAGAAGACAAGTTACAAGAACCAACGAACATCCACAGAAGAGAATACTGGAGTGCTGCGTACATCCCTTGCGGATGATGTGCCTCTACTATTTTTTTTTAAAAAACCCAAGTACTCAAAGCATTCAACACACCCCCATCCCCAGGGCTGACAGTAAGGACCATGTGGTATTTGAAGCCTCCCGCCGCCACCCATTCCCCTTTGTAGAGAGTTGATAGAAACTGAAGCAAAGGCATATGGGATTTGTTTGCATCCATTGATCTTTCAATTTTTTTTGAGATATGTTTTTGTGCCCCCAAAAAAGGACGTATGAATATGCATAGTATATTCATCTTCCAAAGTTTTTTTTTTTTTGAAAACTTGGTTGTATTAGTGTAGCCACCCTAGAGTGTGCTCCACTATACTAAACATTTTTATGTCACCGCAGACGAGCGCGATGATCTCTCTTGTGTGGCAGATGTCACACTGATGTCGCTGATACTACTTCATACTTAGCCACAAAAGGCATATGGGATTTGTTTGCATCCATTGATCTTTCAATTTTTTTTTTGAGATATTTTTTGTGCCCCCAAAAAAGGACGTATGAATATGCATAGTATATTCATCTTCCAAAGTTTTTTTTTATAGTGTATTTATTTTGTCTTCCCCCCCGCCCCCCCCTTTCTCAGCCTCTCACACCGAGAGAAGAACGAAAAATGAAAACGAAAAATGCAAAGCCATGAAAAAAAAAAATACGAAAAATATAGTTTTCTTTTACATCCCCTTCTCCCCCCCCCCCCATCTTCCATTTGCTACCAACCCCATAAGACTCTCATACAAAAGTATCGCGTCCTTCCTTTACATCTACGACACCACGACATCAAAAGCAGAGCGCACAAAGCACTTTTAAAACAAACCACATTTTCAAACCCCACAATAGCTTTCTACCATCCTACCATTTACTCCTCTATCCACTAATTGGTGTGTCTGAAGGGGGGAGGTGCTATTTTTTGCGCTATTTTCTGCTACTTTCTGCTATTCTGGGCATCTGAATTTTTTTGGTGCGGCTGAAGGGAGGTGCTATTTTCTGCTATTTTGGGGTAGTAGGACACACCACTAATACTTTCAACTTTTTCTTCCTTCACTTTAATCACTTTGATCACCCCTCTCTCTATCTCTCTCTTCATTACAGAATACAAAAGAAGGTTCTTTTTATCATGTCGAAGATCTCTTACGATGAGGTGAAGAAACACAACACCCCAGACGACCTCTGGGTTGTCATTGCAGGGAAGGTGTACGACCTCACCGACTTCGCCGCGGAGCACCCCGGAGGCGAGGGGGTAGTCCTAGAGCAGGCCGGGTACGACTGCACCGAGCAGTTCCTCCACGCACACCCCGAGAGCATCATGACCCTCACCCTCGGCAAGGACGGCCTCGTCAAATGCCTCAAGGGAGAAGTCGACTACACCACCGTCCCTGCCTCCGCAAAGAAAGGCGGAAGCACTGCAAGAGCCCCCTCCGTCGAGCCTGTTGCCCCTGAGGATGGTCCGGTGGTCCCCCCGATCCAAGCAGTGCTGAACGTCCGCGACTTCGAGGCAATCGCAGAACGCAAAATGGCAGCAACCGGTAAAAAGCAGGCCTGGGGATACTACTCCTCCGGTGCAGACGATGAGTTGACGTACCAAGAGAATGTCACCGCATTTCACCGCATCTGGTTGAAACCTAGGGTGATGGTCAACGTAAAGGAGGTGGAGACAAAGACAACCATCCTCGGCAGCTCAACAGACTTCCCTGTCTACCTCTCTGCAGTCGCAATGTGCGGAATGGGCCATGAAGACGGTGAAGTCGCCTGGATGCGCGCCGCCGCAGAAGCAGAGGTGCCGTTCATGATCCCCAACCTCTCCTCGAAGCCGTTTGGGGAAATCGTTGCTGCAAAGACGGCCTCGCAGGATGCGTGGTTCCAGATCTACGTCAACCCCGATAAAAGCGTTGTTGCCGACCAGCTGAAGCAGCTTGAGGCTGCAGGGGTAAAGAACCTTTGCATTACAGTCGACTCCGCTGTTCCCGGAAAGCGTGAACGCGATCTGCGCAACAAAATTGCAATGCAGCTTGGCCAAGAGCAGCAGCAGGCTGCTGCAGCAAAGGGAACCAAAGCGCGCAAGGCAGGCAACTACGCGAACCGTGACCCTGCCCTGAACTGGGAGGACCTTGCGTGGTTCAAAGAGCACACCACGATCCCGTTGGTGCTGAAGGGGATCCAGACTGCAGAGGACGCAGTGCTTGCGGCAGAGTCCGGTGTGGTGCGCGGTATCATCCTCAGCAACCACGGTGGACGCAACCTCGACACCGCACGCAGCGGCATCGAAGTCCTCCCCGAGGTCATGGCCGCACTCAAAGCAAAGAACCTCCAAGACAAAATCGAAGTCTACGTTGACGGAGGCATCAGAAGAGGTACCGACATCCTCAAGGCCCTTGCCCTTGGCGCAAAGGGTGTTGGTCTGGGTAAGGCTGCTGTTTACTCTATGTATGCATTTTTTTTTATTTTAACTTCCCTTTTACTCTACGAAACAGGTCTGCCTACGGAAGCGAAGGGATTGTGAAGATGCTTGAAATCCTGAAGGAGGAGCTGGTTAAGTCGATGCAGCTTTGTGGTGTGGCTTCCATCTCGGACCTTACCCCTGAGATTGTTGATGCGCATGCAGTCACAAACCACACTGCTCTCACTATTCCACCGTCGCCGTTCACAATGCGCCCGGCTGCTGTGCAACCTAAGGTGGAGCAGGCACGTACCCCTACAGAACTGCGCGCTGAGATTGCCAAGATGCAAGTTCTCCTGGACGAGGCGGAGGGACGCACCTCGCTCTCGGCAGTGGACCAGACGCTGCTGTTCTCTAAATCCCTCTTCTCAGGCGTGCTCTCGGGCATCTTCACCCAGAACTTCCCCACCCTGCTGCACCGCACAGCTCTCGTCCTCTACGCCTATATGTTCCTCATCGCCCTCGGCAGTCTCTTTGCCTTCACCGGGGCAGACGGCTTCAACGCCTTCCAGGCAGTGCTGGAGAGGTCGTACCTCTTTGCTGCGATGCAGGTGTATGTGCTTCTTGCGTTTGTCGGTCACCTTGCGCTTGCGGGTCTTCAGATGAAGAACAGAATGTCGTACATCATGGCCAACCCTCTGAAGAACGGTGTGCTGAACATCTCCGGTACCGTCTTCCTGTACCTCGTGTACGTGCACTATGTTAACTTCTATGAGAGCCCCGAGGCGATTCCGTTGACTGCGGCGGGGGCAAAGGATTACTTCCTGCACGAAAGCAACGTCTTCGCGGATGTGACCAATCTCATCATCTACATCCTCGGAGTCTCCATGATCGCCTGGCATCTTCAGGTGGGCTGGCCCAAGACTGTTAACAAAATGGCATTCCCCGAGCAGGAAAGAAAAATCATCGCCAAGGTCGGAGTGGCCGCGACCTACCCCCTTGCCCTTGCCCTCCTTGCCTCCCCGGTGGCATTCTACCTTCACTCCTCGGGGTACCAGGTGCTGTAGAAAAAAAAATGATTTTTTTTTCGAAATGCAGAGGAAGAGGAGGAGGAGGAGGATAAAGGGAAGAAAAGGAATGCAGTCACAAAAAAGGGGGGCTTCAAAGTTGTATGGTTGAGTAAGGGCAAAGAAAAGGTAGGGAGGGGGGCAAAAACCGGGAAAAAGAAACGCCGTGAAGAGGTCCCCGTTCCTCGCTCAAGGGAGGAGATAGGGAATAGGGGATTATTCAACGTTCTTCATGGTTCTTTTTCTCCCATGCTCCTTTTTTTTTCTTTTTGTGTTCTTATTTGACCGTTGTCAACGATGGGCGTGTTGTGTGAGTGGAAGGGAAGGCTTTTGATAAAAAAACTAAACTCGTGTTGATTCTAGAGTTTCCTTTTTTTTTTTTTTTTGTCCAAACAAAAAGTTGACTCTTGTTCTCTTCAGTGTGATTTGTTGATTTTTTTTTTTTTTCTTTTTCAACTTCACTTTTTTGGCTCAGCATTTTTGCGAAGAGGTCAAAGATCTCTCTTTTTTTGTGCCTTTCTTTTGCACACCATATTTCAACATTTTTTCAAAAAAAAAGTGATCATTTGGGCATTTGAGGTGTGCACCTGCATCTTCGCCTCTGTTTTTTTTCTTTTTTTCTTCTTTTTTTCCTTCCCTTTTTTATTGTATCGCGGAGTGTCAATGCCTGCGTCCCAGAGGCGTTTGCACTATCAACTTCACGTTTTATTGAATAGATGTGCATGCACGTGAAGTATATGCATCTGTCAACTTTTCTTTGTTTTGCTCTCTTTTCCCTTCTCAGTGTGTATCCAAAATTGGTCTATTTTGAAGGCGTCCCCCCCTTACAACAAAAGGGGGAAGGGTGAGCGAAGGGTGACAGCAGAATCTTCAATTTCTGATGTCTTTTTTTTTTTCAGTTCTGGTCAGTGAAGGTATGTTTACAGGGTTTTTTTTTTGTTAGGGACATCTGTGTTATCAAAAAACACATGATGAACCCTTGGGGTTTCAAAAGATGTACGCCGGGGACGTATTTCATCTTTACATTTTCTTTTTGGAGTGTTAGTGCCTGCTTTCCAAAGGCGTTTGAACTATTTATTTCACTTTTTGTTTTTTTTGAAAAAGTGGGGTTAGAAAACCGGTAAAGAAAAAAGCCAAAAAAGGGGTTCGTCTGTTTTACTTCAATTCAAACCTTTTGCGCACCCCACAGATTGGTAATAGTACCTCTTGGATTTTGCCCTCAAGGGAGAAACAAAAAGTATTTTTTCTTTCCAGAAGTAATAGGTTATCGAATCAATTTGGCCGGATCAGCCGGGGTTTCTTCACCCTTACTTCCAATTTTAAAGGTGATTGAGCAATGAGAGGCTTAGGATCATCTTATAACCTTTTCTTTTTTTGTTGTTTTCCTCCATTTTTTTGTTATCCCAAAAATATCTTGAGGGACCCCCTGAAATGCAAAATTCATGGTTTACTATTCAAAGGATTTTTAACGTAAAATGCATACAGTTAGCATTCAACACCATGTGAGAAAAATGCCTTTTTTTTTTCCTTTGTTCAAAAGATGTGTACTGAATAACATCTTTTTATTTGTGACTTCTTTTTTTTTTTTTTTTTTTTGTGACACAGTGTGATGTGATAAACAGTTCTCATCGAATTGTCTTTCTTCCCCCCCTCGTTCCCAATTATTATTTCCCCCCCGAGTCATACAAGCAACATACTGTCTACATTTTTTAAAGATTTAGCATCTCAGGGGGAACACAAAATGTTGCAACACAAGCGGGAAGAAGCGCAAAGGTGTATCTAAGAACACCGTCCCATTTTTTATTTTTTATTTTTTGGCTAGCTTTTTTGTTTTTTTTGCTTTTTTATCCCTTGATGTGTGCACGAGAAGCATTCATCTTTTCAGGTTTTTTTTTTTAAACCCCTCTTTTCCTTGCTCCCAATGAAAAAAAAAAATTACATTGAGAAGGGAAATATGTAGAAAAAAAAACGTTCAGTAAGTTTTCACGGTGCGTGGGTTGTACCTTTTTCCCCACCACCCAAACGATAATCTCTCAGACCAGATAGTGTACTGATTTTGGTTCATATCTGACAAAAAAAAAAAAAAAACACTTTTTGGGCCAAGTCTGTCTGTGTCTCACATCCCACTCTGCGCTCTTATCTATTCATTCAAAGAAAGTCCTCCACACACCCCTTTTTGAGAGTTTTAAAGATGATCAAGCAAGGTGCTTTAGTATTGTCTTCTAAACTTTTTTTTTCTGAGATGTGTGCATGCACGGAGAGGCACATTTCATCTTTTCAAGTTTTCTTTCTTTTGACAGTTCGTCCACACACACACCTCAACATCCTTGCTCAGCAAGGATGCGAGACCAAAAAAAGAAAAAAAGAGTGAGACGAAAGAGAATCACAACTGAAACAAAAAAAAAAAGCTCCATGAAACACTACAACTACCTCCTGATTCTACCAAACTCCAAAAACGCCTCTAATAAAAAAAAATAATACCACACCAAAAGGCCACCCTCCCTTTTCATATTTCCCCACTCTTTTTTTTGCCATTTAATTTGCCTTTTTTCTCTTTTCTCTCTTCCCCTCTCCCTCTCCCCCACACCATGCACATACAATGCAAGACCTGCTTAACGACCAACGAGAGAGATGGGGAAGCGAACTTTGCGCTGAACGCATTGAAGACAAACTGCAGAAGCGTGCGATGAGGGCGGCTGCTGCACTTGGACAGGTCGACCGCACACACCAGGTTGCTACCAAACTCCTCTCTTGCCTCCGCCGTGGACGCGCCACACGCGAAAAAGAAGCCAAACACGAAAAAAAACACCCCCAACCAAGACCCCCTTCTATCCCCCCACTCTGCGACCCTGAAGACGACCGGCCTATTCTATGTCGCCGTGCCAAACCCCGCAATTCTTTTGTCTCATTTGATGCATTTACCCCAATAATTCCAAAATCGGATGACCCATCGGGCCTCACAGTCTCTGTGGAGGACGGTGTCTCCTTTGTCCCTATGTACGTACAAAAACCGAGGAGGGTGAGTAAAAATTCGAAGAAAAATGTACCTAAAAGCGAAACCGTTGCCAGCGGAGTAGAAGAACTGATCCGGCAGGGTTCAGAAGAGCTGCCTAAATGCCGCAAAGAGAATGCTGGGCTATCCATGCCCTCCGCTCCACCACCCCCAGCCCCTACTCCTGCACCCACCCCTATCCCTCCAGAGGAGATGATGCAAAGCGACCTATTACAAACCTCTCTAAATTCTGTACAAAGCTCTGAAGAAAATCAGGTTCAAGGTAGACGGCGTTCATCTATTGTGAGCTGTTTTCGAGTTGAGGTGTCGAAGAAAGGGGATAAACCTGTGGGTAAATCAAGGTCTGAATCGATTCGGAGTGCGTCTATTATGAGTTCTGAGAACGAAAGAAAACGGAGTAGTGGACTGTCCAGTCTCAGCATCAGCCGCGAGGAGGAGGAGGATGAGGAGGTCTGCGCGCAGGGGCTTTACGCGAATGTTGACATCGAGCTAACCGAATGCTCACCACGGCATCGTACCAGGTTTATCCAAGGTGGAGTCGACCCTATACCCACCTCTACCTTCACTGCGTGCCCGGTAGTGGCACCGCCTCAGGACTTTGCTGTACAAGATTCTCCCAATGATGATCCCCCCGAAACCACATTTGACATAGAAATAACCCGAACACCCGGGAATGGATGGGTGTCAGAGGAGGAGGGGGAGGAGGAGGAGGAAGAAACAGATGTTACCCTATCACCCCACCCCCCAAAGCAAGCCTTAAAGACAGAAGCCAAAGTAATGGAGACGTATTTAAAGAAGGTGACCGAAGCCTTGGGGGAAGGGAGGCACGCTTCTTCTGGGGGGTTTTTTAGTGCGAAGGATGTAGGTGGGGTGAAGGAGGAGAGGCGAGGGGTGGGTGGTGGGTTGCATCCGTATAAAGGGAGAGGGATGGGAGGGGTGGCTGTGGAGGAGAGAACGGAGGAGGCGCAGAGAATGCTGGGGATTGTGTTTGCTGGGGCAAGAAAGTTGGTGAGGATGCAGCAAGCCTCGGATGCTGCGAAGGAGGAGATTCGCAACCAATTTGTGATGTGCAATGAATGGGGTGCTGTGGGAACGATGTTTGCGCATACCCGAGACCCGGTTCGGCCTCATCGCTCTGATGCGCATAAATTAGAGCGATTTGCAATCGCCATCCGTCTTCCCCGCAGGGTACTGTGTGTCCTGCATGCCTGGCTACAACGGACCCTCAAAGCTGTGGCGTCACGACGTCGTATCCTCTCTCGCCTACGGCACAACCTCTGTTTCAAAGCCTTCCGCATCTGGTGGTCCTCCCAACAGTGTGTTCTGTTCGAACGGCAGCACCTTGTAGGACGTGTCTTTTATCGCTTGCAAATCGCGGTGCGGGTTAAGATCTACAAATCCAAACCAGCCTTGAGAGACTTTAGTGAACATGAACACATTACAACGCTGTTAAAGGAGCCTAGGGTATGTCATATAACTACCACCACCATTGCGGTTCACCAAGGGAATATCAAAAACCACACTGTTTTTTGTGGTTTGTTCTTTGAAGGGAAAAACCTCATAAACACCCATAATATTCACGTTTGTTTCACCCCCTTTTTTTTTGATGCATTTTCCCTCACCGGATTCGACTAGTCGAGCCAATTTACCCCTAACGTCATCCTTTTCCTTTTGCAAAATAGAAAAGGAAAGATAACAAATTATTATGAGACTAAAAGATATTCCCCACCACCACCACCACCTCCTCCACCTCCCCTCCCTTTAATACAGAGCGAGCCTGGTAAGATGCAGATCTTCGAAGAATGGCGTAGGGTGACAAGACACGCGCATCATTCCGATAAAAGGCTCCTTGCGATGCATGCACAACGGAGGCTCGCATCGGGGAGAGTGTCAGCACTGCACGAGAGACAGCTCCTGCAGAGGGCGTTCTGTGCCTTGGTTGTGTCCCCTGAGGTTCGTGCGGAGCGAGGTCGTGAGGCTGCCCTGGCAGACGCCTTTCTCGACAGCCACATCATTTATGCTTGGTTTTCAGCGTTGTCGAAACACCTTCTCGCACGCAAAGCATTTCACGCATATGCTACTAAGCTGCGTCTCTCTGCGTTCCGCCGTTGGCAGTATGAGCTCCACGCAGTGCGGCAGGCCGATGCATTGTCTGCGGTCCATCGCTCACGACGGAGGCTTACAGTGGTGTACAACACCTGGAAGACGTGGAGGACGGAGTACCTCTCTCGGGTAGCGTTGTTTACGAGCAATGTGGAGGTGGTCGCAAGGAGTAGGGCAAAGATGTTGTGGCCAGCATTAGTGTTGTTAGGTGATAGTCGGGAAAAGTTTGCCCAGGTTTGGCTCCGATGGAAAACATTTCAGACCAGGAGGAATCATTTCAAATCCAGCCTCCGCCTCGCCCACACCCTCCACAACACAAACGTCCAACGTTCCCATCTCCGTGCCTGGCGTGGACTCCACCTAGGTCTTGCTAATTATCTTCACTCCGAATCCACCGTTGATGAATGCAGGAATTATCCGCAAATTCTTTACCAGGTTCGACAAAGCTATAAAAGCGGTGTCCTGCCAGACCCCTTAACGCTGACCCACCGGATAATGAAAGAGAGGAAGCCGCATATGACGAATGTGCTTCACACCTTCTTTGTGTTGACGAATATCATGCAGAACTCTGTTATTGCTGTCCGCGCCGTAAAACAGCAACGGAAGGAAGAAGACGGGGAGACGAAGACTCTGGAACAGAGGCCGGTGGTGGAGGAGGAAATACAAATGTTGCAGGTCGACCGGGTGCCTGCAACGCGGTCTGTACTACAGCACCTAGCAGAAGCCGCATTGTGCAGGGAGCGTGACGTTGTGCGTCATGCAAAGGCACGTTCCGTTGCACTCCGTGCTGCGCAAGAACGGATTCTCTCATGCACACCGCTTGCCATCCAAAAAAGCCTCTGCCTCCATTGGCGTGCCAACCTCGCAACCGAACACTCCTTTGCGCACCGTGCCCGTCTCTCCCTTGCTACAACTCAATCATACCTCCTTGAAGGCCGTCTACAGGCAGAACTACACATGATAGTTGAAGACAGCGATGATGACGAAGACACACCACCACCACCACCAACATACCTGGGCCCAGGACGGTTGGGCTTAGAGTACAAAGGGAAGATGAAGGCAAAGGGGGAAGTGGAGGAGGAGGAGGTGGTAAAGGTGCAGTGGTACCCGCTCGACAGTGTGGTGGCGTCCTGTGAGGCGAACCTCCTGGCGCCGAAGAAGGTTCCCGCAGTGGCAGGGCTAGGGGGGCGGGGCTTTAAGGAAATGACGCTTCCGTTTCGGTCCAGCTTCGTGTCGTTTCGTCCACCACAGAGATGAAGAGGGGTTTAGTGCAGTTGTTGTAAATAGTTTGTTGTACTAAACCTTTGGGTGCTGTATTAAACACACTGAAACAGCCTTGCCTACCGTTAAAGGAGAAAAAGTAGTACCGGTACGGTTAAATCATTACTCAAACAGGAGGATTGTGCAATCAACGAAACCACTTTGCCTTAGAGGGGTATCCTTCTAATGGGCCAGTTTCGTTCGTTTCGTATGAGGAAGGTGGTGGTGGGTGCGTAGGAAGGAAACCGAGAGATTTTCTGAAGATATCAGACAAAAAAAAACTATTTGCGATGGCGTGAATTGTCTATCAAAACTTCAAAAAATTTTCCCCCGTTGATTTACACAACGAAGGAAAAAAAAGCTGCCTTTTTAAACCCCCTTTTAGGCCCCAACTAAGCAACAGGCTTTTTAGATTCACCTTTTACCAGAAATTCCTTTCAAGGACTTTACCCCTGAATTTCCTAAAATATGAGAACCCTTTTTCGATGTTACTTCACTTTTCTCATAAGGTCCCCCACCCTACCCCCCGCTTACCCACAGATGTAAAAAAGGGGGGGTGAAAAACATAAAATGAGGAAAGGTGTGAGAAGGGGGCCTTCTGTCTCGGTATCAGAGATGGCAGGGCTGACATTCCCTGTAGGGCGGGTGCGCGGGATGCTTAAGAAGCGTGGGTACGCAAAGAGGGTAAGCGCTTCGGCAGCTGTGATGCTGACAGCGGTGCTGCAGCATTTATCGAGCGATGTGATTGCTGTGTCGCAGAAAGCTGCACAGACCGGAGGTCGTCGGTTTGGTAAGAAGCCAGCCAAGGTTAAACAACATCGCATCACCCCGCGAGCGATGTGTATCGGAATAAGTGAAGACCAGGAACTTGGGGAGTTCAACCAACACGTAACAATCGCAGACGGTGGTGTGCCAGAAGGAATCCATGCGGCACTCCAATGTAATCGCCGGTACAAGCCAAAGAAGCGACCCATTAACATGAAGAAGAAGAAAATGAAGGCGAAAAAGTGTTCCCCCAAAAAAAAATGTTCACCAAAGAAAGAGTCTCCAAAAAAGAGTGTTGCCAAGAAGGTAGCGAAAAAGGTAGTGAAGAAGGTAACGAAAAAGAAATGTATGAAGAAGTGATGAGAGAGAGAGAGAAAAATAAAAAAGATGGAAGGTTATCTAGGGGGGTGAATGTGTACCAAACGCTGGCTGAAGAGAGAAGAGAAAAGAAAAAAACAACGGCGACGTGTCAGCACTTTGCAACGTTAGATTTATTGCATTTTTTTTTCTGTATATTTTTTCTGACAAATTCATAGTCCAGGTTTTGCGGAGTGTTTCCCCCCCCCCCCCCCCCCTAGGGGATACGACTCCAGCCATTTTGGCTGGGACCAAACGCACGGAAAATTCATTTGGCATTATCTGGCCATCTCCAAGGCAACTGCGGGTGAAAAACACCCTCAGAGTGGGTCACAGGGGGCCTGTGGGTCGAAAAACGACCCAGAAGCCACCCCAGAATACAAAAAAATGGAAAAAAATAGTGAAAAAACGGCTTTTTTCACGTTTTGGCCACTTTGGGCAAAATAGCGATTTTTCGAGAAAAAAATCAAAAACCGGGATATTTTTTGACATCACAAAGCCTCCTTTGGCACAAATATACCCCAAAAGTGGCCTGTGAGTCCATTCCAACCTGTTTTGGACATATTTGACACTTTTGGAAGTGTTTTTTTGGTGTTTTTAGGTCAAAAAAATGCCCAAGACGTCCCCAAGACATCCCCAAGACACTTTGCACACCCCCTGTTACGGTCATATTTTTTTCGTTTTTTTGCCTGAAACCCCCAAAATACCCCTCCCGGACCCCACATAGTCCCGAATATCCATCACACACCCACTCAGAGTGAGTAGAAGCACCCCAAAAAAAATATTTTGGGCTTGGGCCCCCCCCCCCTAGGGGATGGCACAAGCCTACACCGTGCGCTGGTCAGAGGTCTGACCAGGTAATACCTGGTCAGATTTATGACCAGGTACACCTGGTCAGATCTGACCAGGTACACCTGGTCATGACCAGGTATACCTGGTCATGACCAGGTGTACCTGGTCAGATGACCAGGTACCTGGTCACATTTACCCAGGTAAGTACCCAGGCGCCCAGGTGACCAGGTACCCAGGTACCCAGGTCCAGGTCCAGGAACAGGTACCCAGGAACAAGAAAAAAGTCGTGAAAGAGCAACCACAGCTCCACATGACAAACACAAAAGTGTCCAGTCACGTGGGGCATTCATGCACTGAGGAGATAATGATCCAACAATTTACAAGAAAGATTACTTAACCTACTGCTGGAAATTGCCAGGTCGTAGTAACACACAAAGTGTGCCTCCGTTCGGGAAGACCGGATATTCTAGAGACCAAAAAGGCCTCAAGAATATCTTCCGGTAGTCAAGGTAGAACCGAGTGAACGGCCCAAGACCCCCGTGGAGAAGTTAAATGTTGTAATGCTATCAGGTAGAAACTGCGAACACTGTCTTACCCTCCTCAATGCATGGTGGTTGATGTCTTCCACAACAAATTTCCTGTACCCAGGTACCAGGTTCCCAGACCCACGCAGTACCACGTCGCAGTACTACGCAAAATTTACCACCAGACCCTGTCTTCGTGCACCTGAAGTACAACGCCGCAGACAGGCCAAACATGCGTTGGACTCAGAGGAATGCCCGCTGTGCAGGTATCATGAGAACCAACTCCCAGCAACAAGGGGCGCCTTTTGGCGGGCGTTGTTGAGGGTGTTTGGGGTGCAAAGTTTTCCACAATTTTGATGCGCGGGTACAGAAGTGTTGTCTTGTTCTTTCATCTCTAGGAAATGTAAATGTCAATCGCGTTTAACTACCACTAGGGCTTGTTCAGTGAACCCACAAGGGGTCGAAGGGGGTTGGTTATCCCATATCTATCAAAGGTTGTGTCGACCAGGCTAAACCACTATGTTACGCTGTACGTTGTTAAATCCGAAGAAATAACACTTTAGCAGCCGCAGGAAGTTTGCTAAAAAGAGTGCCTCACGCTACACAAACCACCACCCGCGATTGACTTAGATGTTATAACAAAGAGAATTCAGAACAAAACAACACCCTGCCCCATACACACTAAATTGTCATGCTTCAAGAGCATGCCTGGGCCAAAATTACTGTTGACAAAAAAGGCAACAAGACCACCCACAAGGAGTGTGAAATGTGCACTGGTTTTCTGGGGGAACGCAATATTTTCTTGTGTCTAGTCCTCCGCAAGCAGAGGACAGACTTTCCGGAAGGTTTCCAAAGTCGAATTTCTTGCACTAGCTATGCTCCCTGGGTTAAATGGCAATAGCAGTGACTGACAAAATATTCCCACCCCCCAGGTCTTCGTCCACAAACCCAGAATAGATTGATGTGGGTGAAGCCTTTCGGATTTTTGAGTTGTTGATAGAATGTCGAAGAGCGGCGAAACTTCTCATCGCAATCACGGATGCAGTTCAGATTTCACGATCCTGTGATGAGTGTAAATGTGGGGTGTGATTAAGTTATGGTGTATAAACGCAGTACTGTAAAATCGTTTAATTTGTCACCTACAATTCTTCCGTCCCTAATACAGAAAGTATCACTCAAGGCTGTACTTTAAAAAGTAGACACAAAAAATCGCCCAACGTAATGTGAGGGGGTGACAAAATTCATTTATGACTGATATTTCAACTCGGTTAATTAGGGTGTGACAAATTAAACGATTTTCCAGTATTAAAGATGAGGTTAATGAAGAAAGTGGTAATAACTATGCATTGCCGTGAAATAAGGTAGCCTTTTTTTCACGCCACAGCGGATTTCCTGCTGCACTAATGGTTCCCAAGCGAAGCGAGGGGACCATGTATAAGTATTTACCGAGCGAAGCGAGGTGAATATTATGTGCAGCAGGTAACGAGCACGCCTGCAGAAGTTAAAAAACGGCTGCCTTATGACAAGCAATATGTAAGTTTATTCCGATTACACAAAGTAGGGGTAGTCTGCAAGCACCAGCCAAAAAAGAGTGAGATCGGTGATCAGGGAAAACAAACACCACCACACAACAACTTGACAACCACTAAAGGAATGAATCTACACTAGTGCCTGACAGTTAAACATATTTACATACCTTGTCTTCATCGTAACCTGCGCCTTCGCTGCTGTCAAGGTGCCTTCTCTGGGTACAGTGCCCAGTGTCCAGTACAGAAAAAAAAATTCGTCTAAAAAATCGAGTACGCAAAACCACATTTTAGACATTTTAGACCCCTACAGAGGCTCAAAAGTGCCAAATTTTGCTTTTATGGCCTCAAATCGTAAAAATTAGCTACTACAGTACACGGGGTATGACCGTATTTTGGCTGAAATTTTGACTTGAAAATTTTTTTCAACATTTGCCCAATCTGAGGTTTTCTTTGGATTTTTTGGGCCATTTTATGACCTACCACGGCCAGTTTTGGGCAAAAAAGTTATTTTTTCTTTGGTCAAAAATCGCCTTGTCTAACCACTGTTTCGTGTAGGATTGTTCAAATACGTGTATTTGGTGAAACCCCAGATGGTCAAAACACCCGAATTTTGCGTTTTTTTGCATTTTTCGGTGCCCCAAGACCCAACCCAGAGGCCAAATTTTTCCCGAAAAAAAAAATTTTTTTTTTGAGATTTTTCGATTTTTTGCTAAGGTGATGCCCATACAAAATGTACAGGGTGCACACAAATAGCCGTGGAATAAATTCTAGATGCTCTAAACTGCTCGTAAGTGCCTTTATTTGCACTTTTAGCCCAGTTTTGAGGTCATATGGACCCACCAAGGGCATTTTTGTGTTGTCAAAAAAAAAAAAAAACCTGGTCACAGTGGCCAAATACCTGGTCACTGACCAGGTATACCTGGTCAATACCTGGTCATTGACCAGGTATACCTGGTCATGACCAGGTGTACCTGGTCAATCTGACCAGGTCAAAACCTGGTCATATTACCTGGTCAACTGACCAGGTATCCTCTGACCAGCGCACGGTGTATAAAACTGTGTAGAAATTTTTGTTTTTCTGAATATTCGTCAGAAGGTGCAAAAACCACGAAAAAACACACCAAACCACCCCAGAACCCTCCGGAAATGTGTTTTTGTGCCGGAATTTGACAATTTATGCACTTATTTTGGCTTTTTTTTGGCTTTTTTATTTTGGGACCCACATCTTGTACCTGGAGGGACCCACAAGTGGTACTATTTATGATGCATCATGGCAAGGCAACAGGGTCCAAGTTGCGGTATGTATCTTCAAGCAACCGTAGGCAGATGGCAGGGGCCGTGGGGCCTTCGGAGTCGATTCCTGGTGTTTTTGCAAGCTTTAGAAGCGCCGGTTTCAATTTTTTTTGGAACTTGGTGCGAAGCTAGGCTTTCTTGTTCTTGTCGTAGATTCCAGCATCTTCTTATTTGGCTGTCTGTGCGGGGCTGAAGCAAAGTCTCTTTCTGCAATTGTCAGTCTCTTCTTCTGTTGTGACGGCACCTCGCATCTCACAAAGTGTACGTTTCCCCATCTTGTGCTGAGCAAGTGACACAACGGTGGAAGGGCGTGAAGGGGGTGTTCTTGATATCAACCAACCTCTACTACCTGCTGTGCCCACCTGCCTTCACCCTCTTCTGGGGGTAACCGCCAGCATTAAGGGCGCGGAGAAAAGCGCCGTCCTTGACTTTCGGAAGCCTACCCTTCGCCTTCTTGTAGGCTTCCAGAACCTCCCCGGTGAGTCCACAGACTCGACTTTCCGGCTTAGAACAAACTCCTGTACTGCATCTGATGTAACTACAGCGTTTGTCTTTGCTCTCCCTATTACTTTTTCCAAGGATTATTTTAAAATTAAATGATTGATTGATTGTGATTGCCTTCCATTAGTGTGGTGTGGGAGAAGGAACGCAGTGAAGAGGACAGGTTTGTGTGGGAGGTATATTATTTTCTTTCGATGGAGCCACTTGGCGATAAATAGTACCAATTGTGGGTCCCTCCAGGTACAAGATGTGGGTCCCAAAATGGAAAATCCCAAAAAAGCCAAAAAAAAGTGCATAAATTGTCAAATTCCGGCACAAAAACACATTTCCGGAGGGTTCTGGGGTGGTTTGGTGTGTTTTTTCGTGGTTTTTGCACCTTCTGACGAATATTCAGAAAAACAAAAATTTCTACCCCTTGTGACCCCCCCCTACCCCCCCCCCCCCCCTTTTTCGAACTGAGCTAGCCATGATTGCCCTTAGGGTCCCCGCTATGCTCCCACAGAAACTATCATGCAAATTCATAGCAGGCCGTTCAGGCTGGGGTATAAAGAGGTTGCGTGGCCTGACGAGCGGTTGTGAACCGCCCTCCGTTCTCTTACAGTACAGATCACTCACGTACCCCCCCACCCTTTTGCATGAACTCGACCGAGATGCGTTTTAGCACGTTTCGGCTACTCTTTTTTTGAGAAGTGTGAGCACGAGAGGCAGTTTTTCTCTTTTTTTTTTGGCAGTCCCGACACATCCGCTGGACTCTGCCGGAGTCCTGCCGGAGTCCAGCGGAGTCGCGACCCTGGGAGGGGGGGTTTTAAGCAGACACCTACAGATGATGAACTATGAAAAGCTTTTAAAAAAAATTTTTTTATAGATGTGTATACACGTGAGGTATGTTCATCTTACAACCTTTCTTTAAGGTGACTAAGCAACGAGAGGCTTAGGTTCATCTTATAAAACTTTTCTTCTTTTTGGTGACCGGAGAAATACAACGTCATTCAGATGTTGGTTTCAATGTTTTTGGGGTTGTCCATACAAACAAAGCCTATGTGCATCAAATAAAGTGTCCTTTATTTCACTGAGGGGTTTTCTTGTTGGAGCTGGTGAAGTTTTTTTTTTTTTTGTCGAAGTGACGAGCATAGCGAGTCACTTCAAGAGACTTGGTACCAAGATTCACCTCCAACTGGACAACCGCTGAGGTGAAAGAAAGTGTGGCATATGTGTGGCATATACAATATTTTATATAATAATTATATTACAAAGTGAAACGATAACGTACATTGTTTCACTAGTGAGACGGAAAAAAAAAACTTTGACCGACTTTGTGTACAGAACCTGTCCTCGGACAGGTGATTGTCGAAACTGCAAAAAAAAATTTTTTATGGGGGCAAGCTGTGTTCAATAGCTATCCAACAACGCAACGTTTAAAAATAGGATTATTGTCGATGTAAGGTACCCACAGGGAGAGACATCCCCTGATGAAGATGGGTCCTTTCTTAGAGCGTGTCCTGCGCACAAAAAAAATGAGTATTTTTCAGGAAACGTGAAGATAAGCACAACACGAAAAAAAAAAGAAGAAAATTGAGGTATCTACACTGTTCCAAATAAAAAAGCCCAATCCCTCCCCAAAACAACGCAAACTTTTTCATTCTTTTTAGCCTAATCCATTACTTAAAAAAATAGCAATGTTTTACCGGAGCTTTCTTCGTATCTCTCTAAATTTCGCTTTGCTTTTTCTTTTTGATTTGCTTCAGTTTCTCAAAGAAAAATCACAGATTTCTACTCCTGACCTAACAAAAAATGCCGATTGTAATTGAGAAGCCAAAATATGACCCTGTGATAAGCAATATTGAGATTGCGTGCGATACGGACATTACTATGGAGAAGATGAAGGAGACACAGCAGGAAGCTTGGGAGATTGCATGCACGGCTGCGAAGAAGGCTCTGGTGGAGGAGCAGCGGAGGAAGCTGAATAAACTCCGGCTGAAGCAGCTGCTTCTTGCGGGAGCACGGAACGCGGAGGAGAAGGATGATTTTGCGAGCTTCATGGCATACAAAGCGAAGCAACAGGAGGAGGCAAGGAAGGCGCACGCTGAACTGCTCCAGGAAATAAAAGATGCGAGCCCAAAAACGTCAGAATCGCTCTCCACAAGAAAGGCGCAGCAGGAGGTCCGCAAAGCAGCGAGAGAGCATCTGAGAAGGTGGCGGGAAGAGTTCAAGGGCATTGTGTACGACACCGACGACGCAAAAAAGATATGGAAAGCTCACAAAGCAGAGGAGAAACAGAGGTCTCAACTGCACGCAGAACAGCAGAGTGCACGAGAGGCGGCAGAGAAACAGGCAGAGCAACGCAAAAAGGAAGCTGCGAGGAGGGAGAAAAAGAGACTTATCGAAGAAATAGAGCTGGCAAGCGTGGCTTTGGAAACCCCATACCCACAAAACAGGAAGCTCTGCCGGGCAGTAAGGAGGGAAGCGCGGGAGCTAGCTTTTCCCCCCAGCCGACAGAACCTTCCAAGGCAGCCACATCTGACAATGGCTACGAAGGCACATAATTTCCCCGACAGGAAGAGACAGAGGAAGAGACAGAGGTCGGAAAAGAGGGCAAGGCGAGCAGCAGAGAGGACAGCAAATGCTGAGAGGATGGCAAAAGAGGCAAGGAGCGACGCGAGGATGCAGCTCCCAACAGCGACTTTGTTGTCATCACGTCCAGTCTGGCCAACCCTCTCCCAACTCTCGCAACCCAGGCAATTTGCTAGCACACCATTGCCGATGTACAGAATGACGAAATATGCCCAGTTCTGCCGCAGAATGTGTAAACTGGTTTAGATGACCACTGCAATTTACAAAGCGCAACAGTCAGGCGGATACACTATACAGGTAACAGACGCAACGTTTCCTTGGCAGCATCATGTCTCTTTGATATGGTTGCTGTCAATGTCAGACAAGATACACCCCACGTTCTCACCTCCTTTTTGTCTGACAGTAGACCAATGAAGCACCGTACCCACACCCTGCTTCGCTTCCCCACCCCCACCAAACGCCTGTACATTTAATAACCGATACTAAAACCCCAGTTTCCTTTTATGTTGCGTTATCACTCTCTACTCTATATCCCAAATTACCAAGCTATCAGATTCACAAAAAAAAGACAACAAGATGCCGCGCACACCTGCCAAGTCAGTGAAGAAGTCGCAGTCGTCGACTGGAAAAGACGGTGAGCAGAAGAAGAGGAAGCCGATGACGAAGCTGAACTACAGGCCCGCTGAGAAGAAGGACAAGAAGGGGAAGGTGGTGAAGAAGTCTGGCCGCTGGTTGCCCGGAACTGTTGCGATGCGTGAGATCAAGGCACTGCAGAAGGGGACACAGCTGCTGATCCAGAAGGCGCCCTTCCAGCGCCTTGTGCGTGACGTGATGGACAAGCACAAGCAGGACATGCGTTTCCGTGCGTCTGCCCTTGAGGCGATGCAGGAGGCAAGCGAGCAGTACCTGATCAGCGTGTTTGAGGGTGCCGTGATCCTGCAGCTCCACAGGAAGAAGAAGACCCTCATCCAGAAGGACCTCAGCTACACCATCCGCATCCGTGGGGACAACCTCTGAACATCACGCCCTTGACGTTCCGTGGCTGCGTTCTTTTGCAAGACATTTTGATGTGATTTTTGTATTTTATTTTTCTCCGACAGCTTCATGCTGTGGAGGGTGGACCTTACCACCGTGATTAACAAAATAAAGCACTTTCGTTTTGCTTCGTGTTTCCTGAAACATTTCACACCCTCCTCATCTCCTCCCATCACATCTCACATCTCCCGCACAACAGATTGACACAAGTCAAGAGCACACAGACAAAACAAAGGCATATCAGAAGACAAGATGGTGCGTGTGGCAGCTCTTGCGAGCATGGCTGCAGCGATGTGCTGCAGCTTTGCGGAGGCGCAGTTTACGTTTCCTTCGAACACATGCCCGGACGGTGCCTCTGGACAGACGCAGGTGTCTGGTGCGAGCGGCACAATCACGTACCCGGCGGGCTCGGGGAACTACCTTGACGACCAGACGCCGTGCTGGTACGTGGAGTGCGACGGGACGCTGACCTTCACGTGGAGCACGTTCCGCACAGAGAACAACTACGACTTCGTGTCGATGTGGCCTGTCGCCAGCGACAGCTCTGTGGACACATCGGCAACGGCGGTCTTCAGGGAGTCGGGGGTGAAGACGCTTGACCCGACTGTGTTCAACGGCGGTGGTGGTGCGCTGATGCAGTTCAAGTCTGACGGGTCTGTGCAGGAGCAGGGGTTCTCTGTGGGGTACCAGTGCGTGTCGACGCCACCGCCACCAACACCACCCACACCGCCAACATGCACGGATGTGATGATTGGGTCTCCCCCGAGGGCTTGGTACGACTCAGACGGGAGCACCTACACATGTGCATGGTACGGGGCTGTGTCGACACGGTGCTCGCAGCACGGCGACAGCTTCGAAGCAGACGGCTACACCGCAAACAGAGCGTGCTGCACGTGTGGTGGGGGGGACACGTCGTCACCGCCACCAACTCCACCAACCCCACCTGCAACATGCACGTCGCGTGTGCGCAAGGAGTGGAGACAGCTGTCGACGGCAGAGAAGGCACTCTTCATGAAGGCTGTGCAGCTGCTGAAGACGACGACTGCAGGGTCCGCAACGCAGTCGGCAAAGGGTGGCTACGACAAGTACCCGACGATCCACGGGAAGGACTCGTCGTACCTGCAGGCACACGGGACAGGGATGTTCCTCCCGTGGCACAGAGTCTTCATCCAGAAGTTTGAGGACGACCTGCGTGCGCTTGGTGCAGAGTTTGCGTGTGTGACGCTTCCGTACTGGGACTGGTCCATTGAGGAGGCGGCTGGGGCAGCGTGGGACCCGGCCCTGTGGAACAGCAACACAGACCCTGCAAGCGGCGAGTTCATCGGGTTCGGGTCGGTGTACAACGGCCGGTCGAAGGCAGACAAGTGCAACGGCCCTGTGGACGGGACGGGAGGGTACCACAGCGATGGGTGCTGTGTGTCGGACGGTCCGTTCCGCAAGGGTGCGTGGGTGCACTCGCACGAGACAAGCGGATCCCTGCCGGTTGGCGACAAGGGGGACTGGCCGCTGGACAACAAGTGTCTGTTCCGCTACTTTGCGAACGACAACCTGGTGCGCAGCACTGCAACCCAGGCAGCCGACTTCCTCCCGCAGGCAACCTACGGGTACGACACAAACACGAACCCTGGGTTCAGAAACGTCCTTGAGGACAAGGAGCACTCGGAGATCCACGCGCGCATTGGCGGCTACATGATCACGAACTGGAGCCCCGAGGACCCGATCTTCTTCCTGCACCACGCGAACATTGACCGTCTGTGGGCGATGTGGCAGGTGTGCCAGGGCCACGACAGCGCAGCAGGGAACGTGAAGTACGACGCAGGCCCACCCGTGGCAGGCACCAGCACAGGGCTGAACGACGAGATGAGCTACCACAACTTCTACGACCGCACAGGTGGCGCAACGACGGACCCGCAGCCTGCACAGTGGAGCGGCTTCACACCTGCCAAGGTGTGGGACCTCCACCACGCAGACCTGTACGCACACTCCGGTCCCACCGGCCCGAAGGTGCAGTACGAGATCAACGACTTCAACGGAGGAAGTGCCTGGACCTCCGCATGCCCCAACGTTGATGCTACCGGCCAGGCAAACTGGTTTGTGGCAAGGCCACCCACAGTCTCCTCCCTTCTGGGTGGGAAGTAGTGAAGGAGTGAGAGCGTACGATGCTGAGAAAAGAAGGACAGTGGTCTTTCTTTGCGCTTTATTGTTTATTATTCTTATTGTGGTGCCTGCTTCTGTGGAGGCGTTTTGCACCTTCAGCTTTGCTGATTTATAGTTTCCGTTTGTTTTTTTTTTATAGTGCACACTTTTCCCCTCAACCATGATCATAGGTGGAAAGTGTGTCAAAGATAAGTGGTGTGTGTTTCTCTTTTCCACTCTTTTTCGTTTTCCCTTTCCTTTGTTTTTTATCAAGGGTGTGTTGTGTTCGTTTCTGTGTGTGCGCTGTGTGTGGGTGTTGCAGACGCAACAACGCGTGTCCTGTCGACCACATAGTGGTCGATGGGATATAGTGACAGAGAGCTGTCTGTAACAATCAATTTTTGAAGCCCCCACACAGCAATTCAACACCACGCACAGAACGGACTTGGCAGAAACACCTATTATGTTCCCCTTCTCTTTTATTTCCATTTGATTCTCTTTTCCCAATTGCTGACAGATGTGTCGTGTGCCAATGGCCCGTCCATATTTGTCTCGAGTGGAAATGCAAAATCAGACCCCAAGAAATACAAACAGAGTGCCCACAAATGACACACGTGTCATTTCGGAGAGGCCAAGAGTTTTTATTCGCAAACCCATTTTTCTTTTGAAAAGATGTCTGCGCCCTTTAGGCCAAATTATCTTTTCACTATTTTCCATTATTTTGGTTTGGATCCACGTTGCGGTGATGGGTGTGCAGTGTTCACTGTCATTTCTGTTATTTGCTTCATGTGCGTAAACTGAAAAAGCACGAAAAAAACAACGTCAGATACTTCTGGAGTGAAGGAAGGAAGAGTGATATCAGCACACCACATTCACGTGACAAAGTTGGTCTTTCATTTTATCGATTATTATTAATTCTTTTAGCTTTTGTTTTTATGGAATGTTGGATGCACACGTTGTTCTCTTTTTTGTGTTCTACAGACGCAAAAGAAGGAAACGAACGGTTGCAGACCTGCGCCACATCAAAAAGCAACACGTATGCAGTGGTATACCATTGCATCACATTGCAAAGCAAAGACACTGTTGTCCCCAGATGCTGTCAGAGGAGGGAAAAAGGTGGGGGAACCAACGAAGCATTGGCGACAACATTGACTGATGATTGTTGATATTGCAAAAACAAAGACCACAGAACATGCACTTTTGTGCAACGCACATGTAACCTTCTCCCCATGTCATCTCAATAAACTCTCACACAGCACCCACCCCACACACAACACAAACACACACACAATGCCGAGGTTCGAGTCGATTGCGATTGCCAAGCCTGACGAGAAGCGCTCTGCCAAGATCAAGGCGGCAGCGAAGGCGAGGAAGGACGCTGTGAGGATTGCAGTGAACAAGGTGAAGGAGGCTGAGAAGCAGAAGCGTGCGGACGCCAGGGCCAAGAAGGCGGCGAAGAAGGAGGAGAAGGCGAAGAAGGCAAAGAAGGCCAAGAAGACCACCACGAAGAAGAAGGGAACCTCTACAAAGAAGAAGGGAACCTCCACGAAGAAGAAGGCCAAGACCACGAAGAAGTAAGCGCACAGACGCCGGAACGTGGTTGGCGTGATGTTGCACTGTGTTGTAACTTTTTGTGTGTTTCTTTTTGTAACATGTTCCTCTGTGGCTTGCGTGCAGGCCACGAAGAGGGGTGGAAATTCCCACCAGAAACAAACCCGAAGAACAATAATCTTCATGTTAAACTGTAAAAATGTAAAAACAACGCAAGTGTGTCCTTCTTTTTGTTGTTGCTTTGCTTGAAGCAATTCCTCATCATCCCCTTATCCTCTTCTCCCACAACCAGATAATACTATCTAAACCAAGTCAAACACACAACAATGGGTCCGTCGAAGTCTGCGAAGGGAAAGTCGGTTGCCTCCGGCAAGGCTGACAAGAAGACGACCGGAAGCCAGAAGCGCAAGGGCGCAAAGTCGAACAAAGGCCGTGGTATCACGAAGGGAAGCATCCGCCGTCTGGCCCGCCGTGGAGGGTGCAAGCGTCTTGCGAGCAGTGTGTACGACGAGGCAAGGGAGATCCTGAGGAACTTCGTGGAGCAGGTGATGAAGGACACCCACGCACTGATGGAGGTGCGTGAGAACGCCCCTGCGAAGACGGTGCGTGTGGAGCACATCCTGTACGCCCTGAAGAAGCGTGGCCGCACCCTGTACGTCTCCAAGTAAGCTGTGATGTGGGCTTTGTGTTTCTTACTCTTTTCTATTGTTCCAAGCTGTGCTGTTGCAGGACTGCATGCATTTGCTTCCTGCGGCAGCACAGTGGCGTAGTTGACGCCTGTTTCTTTTCTAAAAACATAAAAGCTCCCAACCCATACCTAGAACCTGCCTTTTGTAATATCCACGCAACTGATCAACAAGGACACCAAACCACCACCACCAGATAACTTTTTGTAAAACACACCACCAAACCCAACAAGATGACACCATCGCCACAGAAGTCCTCTGGAAAGAAGGGAGCAAAGAGAGGCCCGAAGTTGGACAAGAACGGGAAGAGGATCAAGAAGCACAACTTCAAGAGCTACTCGAGCTTCGTGCACAAGCTGATGACGCAGACCTTTGGTGTGAAGGCGTCGACGAAGTCGGGGAAGAAGAGCTCTGTTGCGATCACGTCGCGTGGGATGGGGATTGTGAACTCGTTCGTGGTGGACCTGTTTGAGCGCATTGCGGAGGAGGCGGGCCGCGCAAACCACTTTGCGGGCCAGAAGACGCTGCGCAGCGGTGCCATTGTGGCGGGTGTGAAGATGCACTTCCCCGACGAGATGGCGTCGCACGCCCTGTCTGCGGGAGTTGCTGCCGTGGCCAAGTACGCGAAGGCCCTGAAGGCGAAGGGCAAGAAGGGCAAGGGATCCCCGACGAAGAAGAAGGGTTCCCCGAGGAAGTGAGGGAGGTGAGGTGATGCTGCTTGTTGAGTTAATACACGGCCCCTGTTTCATACACGGGGGCGTGGGTGGTACTGCCGCCGTCTTTTTGTAAAGCAAAATGAACAAACAAAACAGCGAACTTACTTTTGGTTCTTCACCCTCCACTCAACTCGCACATCACACACCACACCTTTCTGCTTCCAGATATTCCAACACCAACACACCCTCAAGACAAACAATGGTCGGCGCAAAGAAGGGAGTTAAGAGGGGACCGTCTGTGTCTCTGTCTGAGATGTCTGGTCTGACCTTCCCTGTGGGACGTGTGGGCAGTGCGCTGAAGAAGGGAAGGTACGCAAAGCGTGTGAGCCCCACTGCAGCAGTGTTCCTGACGTCTGTGCTGCAGTACTGCACAGGTGAGCTTCTGAACGTGTCTGCGAAGGCAGCGACGTCGGGGAAGAAGGCGAAAAACAAGAAGCAGCACCAGATCAAGCCCCGCCACATCTGTGTTGCCGTGCGTGAGGACAAGGACCTTGGCGACCTTCTGTCGAACGTGACGATTGCGGGTGGAGGTGTGGGTGGAGGAGTGCACGAGGCGCTGAAGGCGACTGACAAGAAGTACAGGAAGAAGTCCTCTGGCAGCGTGACGAAGAAGACGAAGAAGTCGAAGGGGAAGAAGAGCAAGAAGTCGAAGGGCTCCCCCAAGAAGTCGTCCCCGAAGAAGTAAGCGAGCACGCTCTCGACATCCGTCTGCTGAGTTTGCCTCCAACTATTTTTGTATTTTGAACCCTCACACCCGATATGAGGGTGTGAGGTGGTGTGACTGCGCACCGCATATGTGACAAAAAAAGAGCAGCGTAATCCTATTTTTCCTTTCTTGCCCTTCACCACACCCAGGCACAAATACAAATACAAACCACACCCGACAGATTACCAAGACAACAACCACACAAGAAGATGCCACGCACACCTGCCAAGTCAGTGAAGAAGTCGCAGTCGTCGACTGGAAAGGACGGTGAGCAGAAGAAGAGGAAGCCGATGACGAAGCTGAACTACAGGCCCGCTGAGAAGAAGGACAAGAAGGGGAAGGTGGTGAAGAAGTCTGGCCGCTGGCTGCCCGGAACTGTTGCGATGCGTGAGATCAAGGCACTGCAGAAGGGGACACAGCTGCTGATCCAGAAGGCGCCCTTCCAGCGCCTTATGCGTGAAGTGATGGAGAATCACAAGCAGGGCATGCGTTTCCGTGCGTCTGCCCTTGAGGCGCTGCAGGAGGCAAGCGAGCAGTACCTGATCAGCGTGTTTGAGGGTGCCGTGATCCTGCAGCTCCACAGGAAGAAGAAGACCCTCATCCAGAAGGACCTCAGCTACACCGTCCGCATCCGTGGGGACAACCTCTGAGCCGCCTGCCTGCTGCTCCAATGACGTAGTCTTTGTGTTCTTCCTCCTCCCCTCCTCCCCTGCCCCCTTCCCAACTTTGCACCTCTGTGCAAGGGGTGGTATTATCCGCCACACTGCCATACAGCACTCACATTCCCCCCTACTCTCCTTTTTCATACAGTCACCACCCACTAACTCGGCACGATACCTATTTACACACTTCCTCTTAGAGACGAGCTGTGCTGTCTATAGGAAGCTGAACATTTTACCTTTAGTTTAGAACAACATTGTACGATTATCCTCGCACCAGATATTATTCACACCCTTGCCTCTCTACACCACCCTCCCACACACCCCTCTCTGTCTCATGGAAGCCTTGAAGAGGTATGCTGTCCGACATGGTGCGTCGCAAGAGGTTGTGCCCTTGGTTGATATAGGTGCGAACATTACGAAGTTAAAGAAGGCGGAGTTGAGGCGGCAGTTGGTGCGTGCTGCTGGGTGTGGGGTGACGCGGGTGGTTGTCACTGGGACGAGTGTACGGAGCAGTGCTGCTGCTGCTGCGCTTGCTTCAGACGCCTCTGCGGTGGACGGTACTGGGGTGACCCTGTACTTCACTGCAGGCGTGCACCCCCACGATGCAAACGGCTTTGCCTCCAACACAGTCAACACACTGCAACGCTACATGGCACATCCCTCATGCATTGCCGCAGGTGAAATGGGTCTAGACTACGATCGTATGTACTCTCCCAAGGACAGCCAACTTGCCGCATTCCTTGCACAGGCAAGACTCGCGTTGCAAATGCAAAAACCAATGTTCATTCATGAGCGCGACCGCGACACGAACAAAGGCCCCCCTGTTGGGTCGCATGGTGATTTGGTTCGGATTTTGGATGAAGTTTCGGAGGGTGACGGCGAACTGCCTCCGGTGTGCATACACTGCTTCACGGGGGCTGATGATGCGCTGCGTGACTATGTGTCGAGGGGGTATTATATTGGGATTACCGGGTTTGTGTGTATGGTGAAGCGGGGTGCCCGGCTGCGGGCTGCGTTGACAGCAGGCCTTGTGCCCATGGATCGTCTCATGGTGGAGACAGACGCGCCGTACATGAAGCCCGACGGCATCCCAGATGATGTGGGTGTAGTGGGGCGCACCAACGAGCCATGTGTCCTCCCAACCATAGTGCGCACCCTTGCGAAGTGCTACAACGTGGAGGAGGCTGAGCTGGCGTTGCAGGTCACGAAAAACACCGAGAAATTCTTCAAACTCTGAGGTGAATTTTTTTTTGTGGAAAAAGGTACTTTTTTGTTTTGTTTCCTTGTAGTATAATGGATTCGCCCGACATTGAGTACAGACATTAGTTACCCAAAAATATGCGATTATTGATGCATTAGTGAGGTAACGTATCCCAGCCTTTGTGATCTCGTTTGAATATTTATTTTTAGGCAAAGACGGGAAAAAACGAAACACTGGAGTAGAACCTTGGATTTTTTTTTGTCCACAATCATGCTTTACATTGTGCTTTCCAACCCAAAAGCACAACGTGATAAAAGGCAGCGACAGGGTCAACTGCATCTACACTATAGATAATCGTTCAATAAATAGTGATGCGCATCCTTTTGGTGCCTACACTAATATGACTAAGTTTTCAAAAGAACAGAAAAATAAAAAATTCCCCTTCCCGCATCCCCCTATCTGCTCTGTAAGGAATGCTCCTTCTAACCAAGCAACAGGAGTTTTCTTATTATAGACAGCCCTCCCCTTTTCCCCCTCTCTCTCCCATGTGTACGCTAGTGATGCGTCGTGGGTTGAAAAATACCTTCACTTCTCTACCCCCCCTGAAGACGGATGCACATTCATTTTTTGGTGAACGCACCGTTTTTGTGAGAGCCATTCCCAATAGATGTTACCCTCCTCTCCCAAAACTTTCTAATTTTTTTTTGTGTCGCCTAATGAAGGAGGAAATAGAAACAAAATCATTTTGAACACACTTTGCGGTTCTCTCTCGGGACGAACCGCACTGCAGAGCCCCACGCCTCACCAAATAAGTTGAGGATGTGTGCGTTTCACCACAACCTCTCTCCTGTTAAGTTTCTATTTCTCTCTCATTTTGTTGATATTTTTCTTCCCTCACAGAGGCATCCCCCCTATCCTTCGTCTCCTCCCCCAAAATGACGACACATTCATTACAACGCAAACCTGTCGCAATGGATAATCTTGTTGCAGGTGCATTGGCGGATTTGTTAAAGATTTGCTCATTGGGACAGCCTTTTAAGGTTCTTAAGACGCATATGGGGGTCGAAAGACGGGATAGTTTGCAGAAGAGCTGTCAGGTTGCGTGGAGCCGTGGTGGGGTGCGAGGATTGTACCAGGGGCTGTGGCCGTGGGGGGTCTTTGAGTGTACGACGAAGGGTGCGGTGCTGCAGGTCACTGCGTCAGAGGTGAGCTATCAGTGCTCAAACTTGGGGATGGGGCCGGCAGCAGCAGGGGGGTGTGCTGGGATGGCTGGCGGCATTGTGCAGTCATACACTACAATGGGGGTGACAACCTTCATGACCACAATAGAGGTGACGCGAGCTAAGGGTGCTGCTGCCTCAGGGGATTCCAAAGGAACTATGACCATCGCAAAGGAGATCGTCAAGCGTGATGGTGTCTTAGGAATGTACCGTGGTGTGCATGCTCTCGCGCTCAGGCAGATGACAAATTGGGGCTCCCGGTTTGGGATTTCACGCTGGACACAACAGGTGTTGGATTGGGCCAAAGGAAGGGAGTCAGGGTCAACAGAGAAGAGAAAACCATGGGAGAAAATATTTGCGTCATGTGTTGGGGGAGCGTTGGCGTGTTGGAATAAGTATGTGTTGATGGGGGGGAAAGACCTTTTAAAATAAAATAAAACAGTCCTATCGAAGTGATCCGCGTTGAGCAGCAGAAGGCAAGCACAGTGCAAAGCGGTGAATTCGTGTCCTTCGGTCAGGCCACAAAAGAGATCTGGGTACGTGACGGCTTCCGTGGGTTCTACAGGGGGGTGGTGCCGCGGGTTGCGTTAGGAGTGTGGGCAACCGTCGCCCAAGTTGCAGGATGCGATCAAATTCGTGAATACATGGATGATTGGCGAGCTCGCGACCAGTGATGCGCCCATTTCTTTCGGTGTCTGCATCTGATGAACGTTGATGTGTTTGCACTTTCAACTTCTCTTTTGTTTGCATTTACCAAAGGCTACTAGAAGCATTAGAGATGGCTAGACTCATCTTAATGGTTCTTGTGAGAAGTCCTCTAAAATAGTGCAAAAAACGATGAATTTGTCCCAAATTTGTTGAATTTTTACAAAACGTTATGTGAACGAAAAAAAAGAGTGCTTTTTTTTAAACTGGTGTGGCTGAATGGGCCCTTTTTTACCACTTTTGTCTGTCTGCGTCCAGGAGGGAGGGTGTGTTTGCTCTTTTTTCAATCTCACCTTTTGTTAGAATTGACCACGAAAAAAGAGGTCCATCGATTTTTTTTCTATTTTTTTATCAGATTTTCTTTTGTTCTGTCATCACATGACACATCTCACGTCTCTCAAGCTTTTCCCTCTTTTTTTGGTACATTTAGTGCACCCTATACGTATACCTTCTATTCAGTAGAATAGTTGGTATATGAAACAAACTTTTTTATCCAACTAGAATAATCATTTGCCTGATAACTCCTCTTTTGTGCAGCAATGATGCACCTGCATCCACAAAGAGGTGGTCCGCTTTGCAGCTCTCCCTTTCTATTGTTTAGATGGAACAGCTTCGACCCCCCTCTGTGGTGGCATCTGTCACACCAATAGAGTGACTTCGTTGCTGTCCTAGAACCAACCCCAACCACCCCTGAGACCATATAGGCAAGTCGCCCTTCACCTCATATGGAATCTGTTTTCCCTCGGGTTGAAAACCCCCAAGGGTTCAATAACCCAAGCTTTCTGGGATGTTTTAAAAAGATGTGTGTACGAGAGAGGGGCACATTGCAATCTTACAAAATTTCCCCCCTTGTAAGGTAAGTGAGAAACGGGTCTCAGAGCCTGAGGGGGGGTTTTTTTTTAGTGTTTCTGCGTCCGCTGATGTACGGTGAGGCGTTTTGCACTTTCAACTCTTCTTTTTTTTGCTCTTATTCTTACGGAAAGGAGGTTATTTTGTTTTTTTTTTTTGTTTTTGACGAACGAAACGAAAAGAAACGAATCCAAAAAACGGGGGGTTTTTTTAGGCCTTAGGTTTTGACATACCGAGCGCTCGGCATCCTCCTCTTCTTCGCCATTCCGTCCTCTTACCATTCCGGGAGTGCACCATGTACGTGGTACCCCACTTCTTGTCCAGCCACTGGCTGATCTCCTTCGAGTATCCCCAAGACATTAGCCCTCCATTCAGCTCCTTCACAGCATCGGTCCACTCCGTGGATGAGGCACTTCTTTGAGGCGGGGATGTCCTTGCGCACTTTATTAAACATTTCGTTGTGCGGACCTTGCCCTCACCCTCCCCCATTACCTGTGCGTAGCAGTCATACGGGACGGGTGCCGACCCGGCCCTGAGAGGTGCTCGAGCAGGTTGACCTCCTGCTTTCAGGAAGAAGCCAGACTACCTGGAGTGGTGGTGTTGCGGTTGTGCTTGCGGGGATACAAACTACGACACTGCATGCGGTTCCTGCACGCTTTACGGCCCCGCGCGACTGGAGTGATGTGAACGCCGCTCGGGGCCCCGTCACAAGACGCAGTTGGGATCGGTGTTTCATCGTTTTCATTCAGCATTATAGTTTCGATTCCTCAACCCTTTCCTATTACACATCATAACCATTTTTTTTGTCCAAACTCTTGACACCAAACGTTTCCCCCATGATTTTCTAAGACACCTTTCTTCACCCTCAGTTGGAAAAAAAAAACATAGAGTAACAACCAACCCCAACCTCCTAAACAATGCTAACAGCAGACGAAAGCAGCGACGAGGAGTTCACCCCGCTGCCTCAGGAGGAACGTCTTCAGGTTGCACTGTCGAGTTTGAGTGGGGAGATCGATTCGAGTGTTAAGCTGGAGTCGTTGAAAGGTACTTGGGTGTTACATGAGACTCCTGCACCATTTGACACCACACGCATGGTGGTGACCATGCAGCAGCAGGGCTCTGCTTTCGAAGGCCGCGGTGTGGTCAGCATGGTACGCGACTCTGCCACCAAATTCAACGTCCACATCAAAGGCTCTGCAGTCTGCGGCCACGTTGTCCAATTCACTCAGACCCTCACTATGTCCACCCCACCCGCCTCACACACCCCACCCGAACCCTGGCAAGGCCTCTGCACAGTCCTCGTGGACGAAACCTCCTGCTATTTTTCAGGCACCTACGTCTCGGGGCACAGCTCCGGAGTGGTAACAGGAGCATTGACGACCGCAGCTGCACTAGAGATAAGCTCACCTACCAAGCACGTTGTCAAGCAATGGCCGCCACATCCTCCGGAGTTGGTCAAACAGAGAATGCGGATAAGAGAAGAGGCAAAGCAAAGAGGGGCAATGGTAGAACCTCCTAGGGAAGTGGAAAATGAAGAAGAAGCAGAAGCAGCAGAAGGAGAAGAAGAAGAAGAACCGGGTGAAGAGGAGCAAGGGGAGGAGGCAGAAGGGGGAAATGAAGAGGAAGAAGAAAAAGAAGGAGAGGATGTGAATAAAGAGGCACCCCCAGGGACCCCGGTTGAAACTCATGGAGAAGGGGGTGAAGACAACGATGACACAGAGACCCCAGAAGCAACAGAAGAACCAGGGGCATGACACGTTTTGTGCAATACAAAAAATATAAGCCATAACAAGCCTTGACATTGTGCACAGAACCTAGCCAGCTGGACAGGATTGTTGACTACAAACCAACTTTTCAAAAAGGGTGACTAACAAAGGCGTTTTCACCAAACCTTTTTTTATGCCATTTACACTAAAAAAAGCAAAATTCAAACAATGATTTTCTCTTCACTCTCCTCTCTCTCTTGCTCTCTCTTCTCTAATCCCCCCCTTCCTTCAGTCAAAAAAAAATACACAAAAAAAAATGGACGACGTCATGACCTGGGATGCAGAACGCGCCAAGCTTCTTGGCATTGATTACGACCCTTCACAGTACTGGATCGAACGGACTGAGAAGGTACGCGCACAGCTGAAGGACCGGAGGGAGACTTTGGCTTCTTACGGAAGGCTTGGGACGCAGTTGTCTACGATATTGGAAAAGACGAGACACAGTGTTATGGTTCCTGTGGGTGGGCTTGCGATGATGGAGGGGTTTCTGGTGAATACTAATGATGTGCTTGCGTTTTTGGGGGATAGCTGGTTTGCGAATCGCTCTGTCTCACAGTGCAAAGACATTGTCTCCCGCCGTCTCTCTGTCATCAAAGAAGACGAGGCAAAACTCGCTGCAGAAGAAGCAGACTGTCTCAAACGTCTCAACCTTCTCGACCACTTTGCCTCTCTCCCTGGTGGTGCCCCTGCCCCCCCTGAAAAAAAGAAAAAGCAAAAGCCTCTCATCGAAGACATCACCCCCGCTGCACGCAAAGTAGAAGTCGCAGATATCCACGAAGCCCTAAACGTCATCGAACAAATGGAAGAGAAAGGAGAAGATGCCAGCGGTGTTAAAATTGCAAAGAAAATGGAGGAGGGCGAGGAGGAGGAGGAAGAAGAAGAGGAGGAAGAGGAGGAGGAGGAGGAGGAAAGCGACGGCCGGGTTCTGACCGACGCGGAAATCCAGCAGAGGTTGCAGGCAGCGGGGCTGGGGGGAGGGGGGAGTGATATTTTGTCGAAGTTGGATCAGATGTTTACCCCGGAGGACGTGGCACCACCGAAGTTTGCAGATCCATCCGATATTTTTAGTTCTTATTCGGCACCGGGTAGTGCCGTAGTGGATACCAAAGAGGTGGATAACACCAAAAAGGTGGAAAAAAAAGTGGAAGACAGCACTCCCGGAACTGTTCCCGTCACCCCCGCTGCAGGAATCCTAAAAGAGAAGAGTCGTGTGTCCACCGAGGTGCCCGCAAAACACGAAGCTCAAGGAGACGACGTCGCACCGCCCCTCCAAAAGCTGCAAGAAACCAAACCCGTCGTGCACGATATCGTCGTCCGCTCGACAGGGATGGTCCCTCCGCCGCCTCCACCGGCAAGGCAAAAGAAGGCCCCAAGGCAACGTGATTGATGTCCGTTTTCCGGGAATTCCCTAACCCTTAGTAATATTCAAAAAAAAAAGGCCCCTTTCAAACCACTCATTTTACACCAAAAAAAAGACGACTGACGTCTATACCCTTTACTGCGCTTCTCGGTTCTCAGCTCCCACATTGGGTACAGACTCTAGATTCCCCAAAAAGCGGGGCGATTATTTCGACACAACAACAAAAAAAATCAGGTTTACACACACCACCTCCCACCTCCTCCCCCTATGCCTCCTATAAGCAACTCACATATTCGTGCTGGGTTTTGTGATATGGGGTTTACTATTGATGCGGTGTTTGGTGGAGGGAGGTATGACTTGCAGGAGGTGCGGTCTGGAGCGAAGGCGACTGGGTGGGTCACTACGACCCCCACCACGACAACCGCCGCCTCCTCCCCCGTACACCCACACCTACCATACGTCGAACAGATCCTCTGTGTGCACGACATCCCCACCTCCGACCCCAGCACCTCCGTCCGCCTCACCGCTGCAGAACGTCTCGTCCCCTTAAGCATCTTCCGC
Organism: Rhynchopus sp. YZ270_cl-10; assembly: GCA_964035575.1. Lineage (NCBI taxonomy): Eukaryota > Euglenozoa > Diplonemea > Diplonemida > Diplonemidae > Rhynchopus > Rhynchopus sp. YZ270_cl-10. Next base: position 645,584 of record OZ037895.1, on the reverse strand, counting down.
CGCACCACACCAACCCACCCTCTCTCCACCGACCCACTCTCTGAAGAAGGGTTCTGGCTGCTTGCAGTACCAATTCTGATGGCGTTGGTTGGATTGGAAGGGGAAAAGGTAGGGGTACAGGGGATAGGGTTAAGCGATCTAGGGGTGAGCGAAGAGGGGGAGATGTACCATGTGAAGGTGATGAAGTCAGCATTCTCGGAGGGTGGAAACGGTGTCGTGCATTCCGTGGCGATATTCCTCTGGGAAACGGCAGTAGGGGAGGTGAGCTGCAGACGTGGCACCCTCCCACCCCTCACCCAACTCCGCCCCTCATTTTCTCCCGCAGCCAACACACTTCTCACTCTTCTTGAAGAAAATCGCAGTATTTCGACCATTTTGAATACCACAGAACTGCAACCATATCTTTTTGGTGTTCCAGGGCTTCCTCATGTAAACCCTTCTATGTTTAAATGCAATCAGATGGACAATCAATGCCCCTGCTCGCTTCCACCCACCTTATGTCTTTGTGGTGTTGAAACAGAGTTGGATCAACGGAAAACTGCGGTTCTGAGACGTGAAGAGGCATTGTTGGAACGTGTTCTACGGTGCACCTTGCCTTCAGCTAAGGTAAACGCAGAGGAGAAGGTGCTGATGCTGGATTGGTGCGACCGCATAGTGAAATGGGCCTGTCTCGGATGTGACCCCTCCCAGATCCCACCAGTGGTGTTAGGGGCAAAGGAGGAGGAGGTAGAGGGAGAGGTAGAGGGGGGAGGTTCAGACAGCTTCCTGTTTGGTCCAAGCGACTCCCTTCTGGACACATGGACCTCAAGAGGTGAGAGTATAGCAAGCAAGCGAGAGGCTTAGGGGGGTTATCGAAAACGTTTCTTTGAAAGAATAAAAAACATTATTTCAGTGGGGAGAAATTCGAGGGTTGTGCTTGTCTGAACGCACCCTAGTATTCAGGGAATTTTTTTTTTGTATTTTTTTTCCATAGTTTCTAGTTTCGTTCTTTTTGTACCCTTTTATACGCCGAGAGAGTACTGTGAGGTTTTTTATTTAAAAGGTATCGTTACACTAGAGGGGGTGATCGATGCTGAAATAGCCCCCATACCTTTTAAACACCACTGCTTTTTCCTGCAGTAACAAAAAAAAAAAACCCATTTGTATTTTCTTTTGTCTCTTAGAATTTTTTTTGAAGGGGAGCCTACCTTTTTTTCTGTGTTTGCATGCATTTTCATGCCTCAGGCCACCCCAACGGTAGGCACGTGCATCTTGCAATTTTTCTTTTTTTCGGATCCCAAAAAATGCAAATCAAGCCAAAAAGTTAAAAAAAACACCCAAAAAACAGATGACCCAAGAATGGCCTAAAGGGTCCAAATTGTCGGGTCAGCCACACCATTTGTGCTTTTTTCCCCCCTTCAATTGAGATGACCTCCTCTCACCAGCCAACCTGCATCTTTTATACGTCTCCATCCTCGACAGAGGATTTGAGGCTGTCGCAAAAAACACTCGAAAAACTTGATCACCCCCGCGAAAAGAAAAGCCAGCGAAAGGGAAGGATGGCCCGCAAACCCGAACCTAACCCACACCTCCCTGCAGATTACAACAGCAGATACACAAAGACAAGAAGATGCCACGCACAGTCGTCGACTAGAAAGGACGGTGAGCAGAAGAAGAGGAAGCCGATGACGAAGCTGAACTACAAGCCCGCTGAGAAGAAGGACAAGAAGGGGAAGGTGGTGAAGAAGTCTGGCCGCTGGCTGCCCGGAACTGTTGCGATGCGTGAGATCAAGGCACTGCAGAAGGGGACACAGCTGCTGATCCAGAAGGCGCCCTTCCAGCGCCTTGTGCGTGACGTGATGGAGAATCACAAGCAGGACATGCCTCTCACCAGCCAACCTCCACTACATCACAACAGGATAAACACCCTCTCTCCCTCTCATACCCCCTCCCCCAAGTATGTCTGCTCTGGGTTTCGCTATTCCTTATTGTCTAGACTTTGTGCGTAAAGTGGAGGAGCACTCGGACATATTGAGGAACTGCCTCAGGAACGGGACGCTCGATGTCGACAGCATTGGGGATGCTATTAGGTGGTTCATGACCAACTCACCAACCTCTGATGACGTCCACTCAGTGCTTGACAAGCTTAGTGACAGGCGGGCGGTATGTAACACTTGCTTTCCGCATCCATTTTTTATTTCATCTTTCTAGCACGACGCATCGCAACATGTGTGTGTTGAGGTTGCAAAGTCGGCAGTGGAGATGTGCAGTGTGTGCACAACTTTGTATTTTATTTTGTTGTTTTCTAGTTGTACGTTCACAAAATAATCACACACAAACAGATGTATCAACATCTTATCGTGCTGGATATGGAGAACCACTTTGTGAAGGTATACTTACTCCTCCCAAGAAGTTCGCGCTAAAATCGTATTTTTCACTCTCTCACCCATTCGCAACATGTGTGTGTTGGGGTTGCAAAGTCGGCATGGTGGAGATACACAGTGTTCCTCGACCCATGTGCCGGGCTCATATTTCTCAAAAGTTAAGTGCAGGGCTTCCCACAGGGGGGACCAGGGGGGACCACTGGTCCCCCTGGGGGAAAATAAAAATAATAAGGGGGGACCAGGGGGGACCAGCCTGCCCTTGAGTGTTCCGAGGCTGCCTATTAGGAATTTTCCACATTTTTTTTAATTTTTCCCACCCTCCCGTCCCCGCGCATCCAAATACAGGCAACTACACGACGGTGATGTACAGTACATTACAAGTGAAGTTACATGTAACGTTACAAGTGAAAAACCGTTACAAGTGAGTTACAAGTGGGATACATGAATTACAGGCAAAATCAGGTTGTAACTGGTGGGTTACAAGTGAGTTACATCACCGTCGTGTAACAGGGGGAAAAGATGGCACCAAAAAAGTCCTCCGGACCAAGACAGATTTCCATAATGGAATTTGCAAAGCGACCGGCGGAGTCCCAGTTATCGGCTCAGGCTCCGAAGAGGCAGAAAATAACGGTTGCAAAGAACCACGAGTATGCCTCATGGGCAAAGTGACCCCGTCACAGCCAGAACGCGACTCAATTGGTCAAACGCCGAAGGAAAAGGAAGCATGCAGCATGGCAAAAGAAAAAAGTAGCGTACCGTGCGCCTGCGGCGCAAGATTGCAAGCCACCCATGACATAGTGTGGCTGTAAAATGTGCAATTTTAATCACAGTATTTTGAAATGTTGCGTACCGTGGCTTCGCCAGGAACCTTTGCCATGACTGTCGTTTCTTTTTGTAGATGTCTATACGAGGAAACGTCTGCACGCTACCGACCTGACATATTTTTTCTTATTCCGCAAAGGTGGGGAACGTGAGATGATATGCAATATGCGAGTTAATGCAGCAGTTTTAACGGTTTGCCGGGACATTTTCGCCGAAGTCGAAAAATTTTTTTGACCACTTAAAGTGCGTAAAGGCGCGTAACGTAACGTAGCGTCAGCGTTAATGCTACACACCACACAAATTAAAATCATTGAAAAAAAAAAAAAATTCCACCTTTTTTTGGCTGGTCCCCCTGGGAGGCCAAAACCCCAGATCCTGCGGGAAGCCCTGAAGTGGTCAAAAAATTGTCCAATTTTCGAGATTGACCCCACCACTGCACGGGCGGATCCCAAAAATGCAAATAAGGACCCTTCCCGTAAGGCACCTTCGGGAAACCCACGGGGGAACCACGGAGAATCGGTTTGGTGATCACACCACTAAAACTTTGGTTTTTATTTTGTTGTTTCTAGTGTTGTATTTTCACTTTCCACACAAACAGATCTATGAGGAGCGAATGATAAGCCTGGAGAAGCACTATAAACGTTGTATGAAGCTCCAACGACAGCTGCTCAACAAGGCTATGCAACGTTCGTCACACACATCCTCTAGCAGCGTGAGCTCAAGCTACTCTAGTGCCTTGAGCTCATTCAATCTCAGACGTAGTTCTCAGCATCATTCTCAAGGGTCTGGTAGTCCAGATGTTCCAGAAGATGGCCAGGGGCAAGCAAGGGACAATGCGAATGGGGGTATCACTCGCGCAGCACTTCGTGCGATGTCAGAGAACCCTTCGCCTGGGGAGTCAAGGGAACCATCCGTTGCTGAATGGCGGGCCACAACATCCCCTGACACTGCGGACCCTCCTGTCTCAGAAAGCATTTAACTTCGCATCGTACACAGCCTAATCGAACCTGACCAAGAACCGTCTAAGAAACTACATTACACAGTTGGCACGATGCGACTTCTATGGCAGGTGACTGCTGCATTCCGTTCACTTTAGATTCTCCTGCCCGTTACACTTTTTTAATTGTCCTTAGTAAGATGTGTGTGCCCATGAAGCTCATCCGCCAGGTGTTTTTTTTTAAATGTAATCTACCCAGAGTTTATTTTTCGATCCGGTTTTTCAGGCCTCAAGGGGGGTCGAAAATTTGTCAGCCGAGCCCGGGCGCGCTTCGCGCGCCCGGGTCCCCACCTTAGCTCAAGTTGGGGGCCTCCGGCGGAATGTGAGAATTCCGTGGTTGTCCAACTGCGGAGTTCGGCACTTCCCTGATATTTACACCAGGCAGACGGGGCACACGAATTATCAGTAACCTCAGTACATTTACAAAAGAAACGGCGGTCATGGCACCCATAGGTTCCTGGCGAAGCCACGGTACGCAACATTTCAAAAATTTGCGCTTAAAATTACACATTTTTACCGCCAAACTATGTCATGGGAAGGGTGGGTTGCAAGCTTGCGCCGCAGGCGCACGGTACGCTACTTTTTGTCTTTCGCCATGCTGCATGCTTCCTTTTCCTTCGGCGCTTGACTAATTGAGTCGCGTTCTGGCTGCACGGAGTCACTTTGTTCACGAGGCACGAGGCTGAATATGGCCCATGGCGAGTATGGGTGCATGCCGGGCCACCCCCCCTGGAAATTTTTCGGCCCCCGGATTTTTTTTTTCTCCACCCCCCCTGGACACGTCTGAAAAACCCCCCAAGGGGGGTCGAACCCCCCCCCCACCCCCCCACAAAAAAATCTCTGAATCTACCGAGGTAGGCGCGACGCTAACTGCTAAGGCTTTTCTCTTTGGATTGGTTCCACTCATATTTCGAAAAATATTCCGGTGAAGGGCTTGTCCAGGTCTTCTGTAGTGGATGGTAAGGAAAACAAAGACAAACAGGGGTGACCGAAAGTTGTTGAATGTAGGAGACGCGGCGAAGCTTCTCATCGCAATCGCGGATTCAGTTCAGATTTCACGATCCTGTATTGTGAGGTGGGAAGTTAGTGTGTACAAACAAGTTGGGAAAGGTCAAGACAGGGGAAATAAAGAGACGCTAAAAAAAAATGCTGGTGTGTTATTTGAAATCTGTAACTAAGTAACTGGAAGTTTAACATACTTACATACCTTGTCCTCCCCGAAACCTAAAATGTTCGATTTTATGTTCCAATTTCTGAAACGTTGCGTACCGGCTTCGCCAGAAAAGTTTTGATGTCGTGACCGCCGTTTTCTTGTACTGAGGGAAGGTTTCGTTCACGAGAGAGAACCTAGTGCAGGAAGGGCTTGACGTGGAAAAAATACATGAGAAAACAGGGTGAGTTTGGTTCTTGATGTACGTTACCATCCCACGTCATCACGTATTGACGCGAAATGAACTGATCTTTCCCCCCTTTTATTTTACTTCCCAACCTACCCCTTTCCCCCAAACTTTGATGATGCAACTTTTGTGTTATCAGCACTTCAATGCATAACAAAAGCTTTACATGCGTCTATATCTTTTAAGTACAACAGCCTTCGGGCAACATTGAGTACATATCCTGCACTAGCAGGTGGTTGTCGACACGACAACAGCAAATAAACCCCCGTTACACCTCCCTGCGCGCCCCCACTTAACATTTCTCTTTCTATAACAATAAATAACAACGTGAACCTGTCCCTGTTTTCTTGCCCACCTCATTATGATTATCACGTATCGTCGTTCGAGATCCAGGTCCAGATGTCTCCCTAGGTAGTGTTCGTCGCATGTTTCGTTTCATCATTGATACGTCTCCATCCTCGCCAGAGGCTTTGAGGCTGTCGCATGTACACTTGAAAAACTTTATCCACCCGCAAAAAGAAAAGCCAGCAAAAGGGAAGGATGGCCCGCAAACCCGAACCTAACCCACACCACCCTGCAAATTACCAAGATTCTTGCCCTTCACCACACCCAGACACAAATACAAATACAAACCACACCCGACAGATTACCAAGACAACAACCACACAACAAGATGCCACGCACACCTGCCAAGTCAGTGAAGAAGTCGCAGTCGTCGACTGGAAAGGACGGTGAGCAGAAGAAGAGGAAGCCGATGACGAAGCTGAACTACAAGCCCGCTGAGAAGAAGGACAAGAAGGGGAAGGTGGTGAAGAAGTCTGGCCGCTGGTTGCCCGGAACTGTTGCGATGCGTGAGATCAAGGCACTGCAGAAGGGGACACAGCTGCTGATCCAGAAGGCGCCCTTCCAGCGCCTTATGCGTGAAGTGATGGAGAATCACAAGCAGGGCATGCGTTTCCGTGCGTCTGCCCTTGAGGCGCTGCAGGAGGCAAGCGAGCAGTACCTGATCAGCGTGTTTGAGGGTGCCGTGATCCTGCAGCTCCACAGGAAGAAGAAGACCCTCATCCAGAAGGACCTCAGCTACACCGTCCGCATCCGTGGGGACAACCTCTGAGCCGCCTGCCTTCCTGCTTGTTTCTATTTTGTATTTTTATTCCAAACAGCTTTTTTGTGCTGCTGGAGGGTGGAACTGACCACCACATTAACGCTACTGAACCCACACTTTCCCCCTTACAAGCACTACCCTCCCACCCTCCCACCCCTCCACCCACACCACAGACACTAGGCTTTGTGCCTACGTCACACCACACCATATGTCTGATTCCGACTCTTATTCAGACGATTTCGATGGTTCAGATGACTCTGACGACGTCAAGCCCACGCAGAAGAAGCCTGCCGCGAAGCACACCAGCCAATCCATCGCCGACTCTATTGCAAGCATCCTGAACCCTACCAAGGCGAAGGACCCAACCCCACCAAGGCAGACCACCACCACCACAACCACCACAGCAAAGATCACCACAACATACCCTTCACACCCACCACCAACACCTCCACAGACCAAGGTGGTGTCACCTGCTGCAGCCCCATCTCCTGCTCCGGCAATCCCGGCGTCTGTTGAAGTGGCAGTGGTGGGGCCTGGAGGTGGGGCTGCGTTTGTGTTGTCCGACACGGATAGTTTGGGGGATGTGGTTTCGTTCATTGAAAAGCGTATCAGCAGTGATGCGGCGGAGGGGTTAGGGGGGGCGGGGCTGGGGGCTGGGAACGACCTGGCCACTATGACGGTCACCTACCAGGGGAAGGAGCTGGTGGATACGCATCAAACCCTCCGCAATGCGGGAATGACTGGCCATGTTACCATTGTTCTTAACGACCTTGGCCTCAAGGAAAGCCTCAAAGGGGACGCACTCATATCCTCTGTGATGTCGCTCGCTGCTTCGGTTGCAAGCATCGTTGCCTCCTCTGGGACTGCAAAGGGGAGGGTCGTGCTGTCCATGCTTCGGTCCTGCATAGCAAGGAAGGAGCTGGAGGTGCGTGCGTTTTATAGAACGATTTGCGCATTGAGGGCGTATAGACATGCTCAGGTAGGGGTGGCTGTGGTGGAAGACAATCATTTGAACATTCCTACCACAGTTTCATTGTCCGCGACGCAGATGCAAAGCATCTTTGTCAGGTTGCAAGCTGCGGTATTACCGTCTGCCACAGAATTTGATTCAATCGCGTTGACAATGTGCGAAGTGGCAAGGTCACACCGTGCAGTACGCCACATCAACATAGCTGCCCCTGCAGGGCTTGTTGTCGTAGGTGACCTACGAGGTGACCTTTCTACACTAAACCAAATTCTCCGATTAGACGGGACACATGCCGATACGGTGTACATCTTTAATGGAGGGCTAGGATGTTCATTGGACGGCCCTGATTCTGAGGCTGCGAGCATTGCAACTATTTTGTGTGTCTCCCTCCTCACGCTTCTTGCCCCTTCCCATGCGCACATCACACGAGGCTGTGGAGAGGTTTCACCCCACGCTTTGTTTCATGCCCTGAGCATCCGATACGGTCGTTCTGCACAGCATGTGGTCCGGTTTCTCTCCTCACTACCGGTGGTTTATGTTGTAAATAAGGAAATTGCTGTAACACATAGTGGAGTTCCGTCTAGGGTGCTGCAGCTTGCAGACGAAGATGAAGTAGAAGACCATGCCGATAGCTTTGTAAGAAATGAGGTAAGTGCCGTAGGCACCACTCTCGGTGCGTACTGTGCAGAACGCCCCGCGCTTTGTGGGGTGAGAGTGTCCGGGCTGTCTCTCGCAGCCTTTCTTCGAGCAAATTCACTTCGCAGTGCAATCACTTCGCATACCCCACCTAAATCGGATGGGCATACAGTACAGAACATCGAAGGGTTTGATTGGTATACTGTTTGGTCTGCTCCGGAGTACCTTCCGGGGCTTGGTGGGAGTCTTCTGTTTCTTGCAGTGAAGGGCGATGCATTGGGGGTGACCCCTATTGTGTTAAAACCTGGTTTAGGTTGCGAACCAAAACGATCGCAGTGGCGGGCATTGCGGACCATGGCTGTTTCTTTGGCGGCTGAGGTGCTTGCTGCACCGTGCTTCACGGAGTCGATCTTCGCGGAACGACTTCTCAGTCGAAAAGAGATTGTTGCGTTGTTGTCTACCATGGTTTTGCATGAAGTACCCTGGCGTACCATATGGGGGGTGATTAGCATAGCATTGCCTACGGAAGGGAAGGTGCCAAAAGGGGTGTCGCACCTAGAGGAGTACGTTGCGCCGTTCACGTCGCTGCTCATTGCGACTCGATTGGAGGCGTTTTGGATGGCGCAATGGGGGAAAAGGGTAGCACCACTTCTCGGGAGGGTTCTAGACACAGCGTTGGCAGCCCTGCCTGCTCCGCATCGTGAGGTGTTGTCACCGTCATTTCGCATTTCAACGTCAAAGAGGACGCTCAACTCCCTTACCGCGCTTGCTTTGCAAATAATTCGTTTAGAACCGCGTATCCCGCAGGCCACCGTATGGCTTTACATCGCTCACCTCTGTAACGAAGGGAGAGAAGAAGGGCGTGCATTGGAGGAGGCTGTCTTTGTGCTATGGAGGATTCGGTGTGAAGATGCTGTACGGTATCAACGGATATGCAGTATGGTGGGGAGTGTGGGGTGGTTGCAAGGCTTGGGGGAGGGGGAGGATGTAGGGAGGAGAGGGGCGTGGGAGACGGCAGAGGCAGCAGTGCGTGATGCTGGGGGGAAGGACCCGGTTGGGTTTGTGGAGGAGATGGTGGCGAGGTGCGGTGCGTTGTTGTGTGTGTCGCCTGCAGCATCGTATGCGCTCTTCTCATTGGTACGGAGGGCAACACCACGGATTCTTGCACTACTCTGTTCTCGGGTGGATGAACGTTTGTCAATTTCATCGAAAGTCTTCATCGAAGTAGTGACACTATGCTTCCAAGCAGAGAACAGTGCAGAGGAGGTGGTGGAGGTGGAGAGAGAATCGCACGCCGACACAGCCTTCTGCAACGCAGTGCGTGTTTGGGATTTGCTTGAGGCGATGTTGTTGAGAGCAGGGGAGGTGCGTACCGCAGAAGGCTTTCTTCTCAAAGAGGTGTCGCAAGGGCTGTCTGATATGTGTGGCTGCTCTTTTACACAGCGTGTTCCCGTTGTGCGAAAAAAATTGTGGAAGGTGCACCCCTTTGGGGCGTCTGTGCTGTCGGCGGTTGCAGTCGGTGTTGTTGTTTTGTGTACTGCAGAGGTGCACGCTGTGGAGAGAACCAATCTTTTTGCGTTACGTGGTCTACAAGAGCGGGATATTGCAGTGGTCAAAAGGCATGACCAAAATGTACAGCACGCAATAGACGTGGTCGACAAACAACGCCCCCTCTGCGCACCGCAGGAGCTCTGCCAGCACCTCTCCGGGAGTGTTGTTATTAAAAAGAACTTTGCGGAGTTGAAGTTCTTTAAAACCACTAATTCTACACCAGACCTGATTCTTACTCTGAGCGCTTCTTCGCCCAAAAAGGTGACAGAGAACGTCACTTTATTGGTCACAGTAGGGAATATGCGAGCACCGCAAGCAGTTCACCGTGCGTCTTCATTGACGTTATTGGCGGGGAGAGGGAAAGGGGTGCCGAAGCTTGCTTTTGAGGTCGTGTCAACGATGCATGAGAAACGCCGTGTGCACATTGCACTGCCAGAGGCGCCATCGTACACAGCAGCGGCGATGCGGGTCTGGGCGTTCCTGGAGAATATCCGGTTTGGTGCGTTTTCGCATAATATAGGGACACAGTTCTGCCATGAAGGGAGCATTGCTTGCCCTGCTCGAGATAGACCGCATCTCATGCCGCTGTCACAAATCCGAGAGGCACTTCGCGAGACAGCACGCTACGCGGTGTTTCTCCACAAAGAGCGTTTTGCAGAGAAGATGGCGGAAGAAGGGAGTACCAAAGCGATCATTGAGTCTGTCATTTCACGTTGTGGGGCAAAAACCCGCGGGCGCATCGAAACACCGCTGTCACACCTGCAGAATATGACGCCCACCGAATTTCTTGATTTGGTCACTTTGAACGCGACGTTGGAGACTGTGGAGACTCTTCCTGTGGAGACACCCCCTGATACCACCGGAGACAATGCAGAAGACAACGACACACCCCAATACGGCCGTGGTGTTCACTCTTTGGCATACTCCTTGGAGGAAGCTGACCTTCACCTATTAGAAGAAGCTGTGCTCAAGGCGGAACGACGTTTCTCTGCGCGACCACATGCTTCAGGCATTACTGTGTCCGACAGGGTGTCGCTTCCGGATGATGCAGGGAGGGGCCCCGCTGAGGTTTTGCAGGTTTTGGGTGAACAGGTGGTGGTTCGCTTCATGGAGGATCCTGAACACAAAACGGAGACAATCTCATTAGAGAAGGTACGTCGATTGTCCTTCGCAAGGGTTGCAGTGTTGAATGAGCTAGGCTATGTGGAATATCAACGAAACCTTCTGGGGATCCGGAAAGACCATGGTCGCTATGCTGTGGGCGCTGGGGGGAAGGGCACGCCGTTGCACTTTGCCTGCATTGCCTTGAGGGTGGCGACTGTCAAATGGCTTCTGATCCGTGGTGCAAACCCTTCAAGGGATACCAACCCCATCCGGAAAGGCCCCTCCCAAGACCGGAAGTTTTCCCTCACCCCAGCGGTGCTGTGTGGGGCGAATGCGAAGGCGGCAGGGGAGTTGGGTGGCAAAGTGCTGCAGGAGTCGAAAGACGCGCAGATTGCATTGGCGCCACTCAAAAACGCTGAGGCAGCAGCAATGAAGGAAAGCACTGCAGCGCAAAAGGAGCGAGACGATGCACAAAAGGAGCTCCTTGACCTGCAAGATGACATGGCGAAAAAACGGCAAAAACAGAAAACATCCTTCGACGACCCAGCTGACGAAGAAGAAGAAGCGAAGCTGAAGGCAGCCCTGGCAACATCTGCCCGCATCTTCAAAGAGAAGGAGGACTTGGAACAGACACGCACCGCGGAGACAGCTGTCATCAATGACCGTCTTCTTGGTTTGGTCAGCCAAAGCGAACACCACAAACAAGCTGCCACTTTGTACCGAAGCACTGCAAAGCTGCTGGACTCATACCTTCCAACGCACCTCGCAAAGCTAAAGAAGAAGAAGCAGGCCCCTACCCTGGTTGCGCATGAAATGAAGGAAGGGCAGAAATGTCTTACATCTGCTAGCGCAACACATATTGCGACTGCACTTCAAAAGAACCGTGTTGTTTCTCTGAATCTTGGCGGCATTCGGGTTGCCGATGATGATATGGAAACGATGTTCGCGCACCTCCCTGCGAACACTTCTTTGACAGAGCTGAACCTCCGTGCCTGCGGGGTTTCTCCAGAAGGGGGATTGGTTCTTGCGAAGGCTGTCACCTCGAACAAATCCTTGCTTGCGTTATACCTATGGAGCAATCCTCTTGGCGGCGAAGCTGCTGTGTCACTGCTAGAAGCGGCGTTGTTCGCAAGATCACTTCGCGTCTTAGATTTGACCTCCACAGGGATGAGTGAAGAGGAGTGTGTACACTGTGAACAACTCTGCGCACAACATAATATCACTGTACCGGCACCTAAGGTGATATCAGAAAGGAATTTGGATGACTTTTTTGGGTCAGAGCCGAATTCTATTCGGGACCGTCCTTTGCAGGAAATTAGAGAGAATACTCCGAGCGCCGCTTCGTTCATTGAGCTGCGTGATGCGGGATGTGCGTCTTGCAGTGACCTCTACACCACCCTACAACGGAACACCTCTGCAAAAAACTCCGAACCAAGCATACCCTCTCCACAAATTCTTTCAACCGGAATCCCAGGGGGGACCCCAATAGTACCACCACTGTTCACACCAAGACGGCTTGCTTTGGTAGAAGGGTTAAGAAGGAAGGGAGTAATCACCGCAACACCTCGAAAGCAAGAAATAGAACCATGGTCATTAAAGCTTCACGTAGACGCAGTCTCCGTGAAGGCGCCGGGGAGGGGAATGAGAAGGGGAGGAGGGACGTCAAGAAGTGGGTCGGAGGTGGGAGAGGGAGAGACGTTGTCATTGTCTCAGAGAGAAGCAGCGTTGAAGGCGGCGAAGACGTCTGTTGCGGAGGACAACGAGGCAAGGTTAAAGGAGATGGAGCGGATGGAATCAAAGAAGGCTGAGGAGGAGGCGGAGAAGGTGCAAAAGGAGAAGGAGAAGGAGGAGGAGGAGAAGAAGAAGAAGAGGGCGGTGGATAGCGATAGCGATAGTTCCTCAACGTCAGCAGGACCGACCTCGCCTGATGCGAAATACAGAGAACGCATGAAGCAGCTTGAACTCGATAAACTCATGAAGGAAAAGGAAGACGCAGAAGAGGAGCAAGACAAGCTTCTTGCAAAGCAAGAGTCGGGAATGATACGATAAGATTTTTTTTTCTTTTTTCTTTTTTCTTTTTTTTGCAAGAAAAAATCTGTGTACGGTGGGAGGAAAAACACCCCCAAAAAAATTCAGTACAATGCCCTTTGGATAACACCCTACCTGGGTAGGTAGTCACAACAGAACAAAAAAAAGGTTCAAATAAGTCTCACGTCCGTAGAGGCGATTTGCATCTTTGCTAGCCCCTTTTTAGTAATTTCTCAGTTTTTTTTTTAGAATATATTTCTTTGAAAGTAGCCAGGTGTGTGAATCCACCTTTTACAAAATAGAGAACTACATAGAGTTAACACAAAAAAGTGGCCTTGTTTTTTCCTCTTTAAACCCCTGTTGACGCTTTCCCTACCCCACACTGCCACCCACCAGACATCACTCCTTCTCACCCCCTACTTCATTAAAATGGCCGACACCGTTGCCGCCGCAATTGACGAGGTTGAGGTTGACCAGGTCGAGATCCCTGAGGAGGACGAGGAGCCGCAAGACCTGAACTCTGCCCTGCAGCAGGTGCTCAAGCGCGCCCGCTACCACAAGGGTCTCTGCCGTGGTCTGAGAGAGACCGTGAAGGCCCTTGACAAGCGCGTTGCTCACCTGTGCGTGCTCGCTGAGGACTGCAGCGAGGGTGGATACGTTGCCCTTATCGAGGCGCTCTGCTCTGAGCACGGAATCGACCTGATCAAGGTATGGCTTTTGTTTTGTATTGTGGAAAATATGAGAGGAGAGGTGTATTGATGTCTTGCATTCAGGGGTTTTGTGTGGAAAAATCACGACAAAAACAATGCAAATCATTTGCTTTGTTCCATCTTCCACCACATTGTCTGTTTCACATCACACCCCACAACAGGTGCCCGAGAAGAAGAAGCTCGGAGAGTGGGTCGGTCTGGCCAAGTTCGACCGTGAGGCCAACATCAAGAAGGTCATCGGAGCCTCGTGCGTGGCCGTGACCGACTACGGTGAGAAGAGCAAGGCCCTCGACATGATCCTTGGACACTTCCGCAACTAAGCACTGCGGTAGTTCTCTGTCTCTCCACCCCCATCCCCCTTGGGAGGCCTCGGTCTCTCAGCAAACCATCACTTGATGTCAAATGACTACAAACAAAGCCCTGCACCCCCCTTCTTTTTGTCCCCCTACCCCTGCAACACTCACACCCCGTGTCAAGTCATTTTCAGACTTGCGGGATTTCCGAAGAGCGGTCCTTACCCTTCGTTTCCCTCAACGTAGGGTTGGCCTGTGCACTATGCTGCAGGCTCTATGGTCCCTCTGTAATGCACTTCACACCTCACACCTCGCTTACCCATAACGCCCTCACACCACCGTCACCCAGGTTGTGGATCCCTGTGCGCATTAAATCATCAGACATGGCCGACACTGTTACCGCCGCAATTGAAGAGGTTGAGGTTGACCACGTGGAGGACGTGGAGGAAGATGAGGAGCCACAGGACCTGAACTCTGCCCTGCAGCAGGTGCTCAAGCGCGCCCGCTACCACAAGGGTCTCTGCCGTGGTCTGAGAGAGACCGTGAAGGCCCTTGACAAGCGCGTTGCTCACCTGTGCGTGCTCGCTGAGGACTGCAGCGAGGGTGGATACGTTGCTCTTATCGAGGCGCTCTGCTCTGAGCACGGAATCGACCTGATCAAGGTATGGCTTTTGTTGAATTGTCTCTCTTTTGCACAGAACCCTATGTCGTTCATCTGCGTGTTATTCGATAGATGAAAGACATTTCCATTGATTCCGTTGTCTCATTTACATCACATCTCACAACAGGTGCCCGAGAAGAAGAAGCTCGGAGAGTGGGTCGGTCTGGCCAAGTTCGACCGTGAGGCCAACATCAAGAAGGTCATCGGAGCCTCGTGCGTGGCCGTGACCGACTACGGTGAGAAGAGCAAGGCCCTCGACATGATCCTTGGACACTTCCGCAACTAAGCATAGTTCAGAACCACAATTTGTCAAAGCTATTGTCACTGTGACGAACCGTCTTTGCCCGTTCAGCTATCATCTGCTCGGGTGAAGGATACCGACAAAGCTTTGGCATCTAAAACCATTTTATGGAACAACAAAAACAAAAAGACCAACAAAAGAAATTTAAAAAAAACGTTGTACCACCCCCCCCCACACCCTTTGCCTTGTTGCAGGAGCAACGCACGTCTTCGTAGTGTGTAAGCATGCTTCATACGTTGTGGTCTGGAGCAATCATGTCTTTGCCATTGTTGCTGTCCATGTGAATCAAAGCACCACCATTCTCGTCTCGCTCTTCCCCCCCAATGTATTCACAATGAAACGTCACACCACACCACCCTGCAGATTACCAAGACAACAACCACACAAGAAGATGCCACGCACACCTGCCAAGTCAGTGAAGAAGTCGCAGTCGTCGACTGGAAAGGACGGTGAGCAGAAGAAGAGGAAGCCGATGACGAAGCTGAACTACAAGCCCGCTGAGAAGAAGGACAAGAAGGGGAAGGTGGTGAAGAAGTCTGGCCGCTGGTTGCCCGGAACTGTTGCGATGCGTGAGATCAAGGCACTGCAGAAGGGGACACAGCTGCTGATCCAGAAGGCGCCCTTCCAGCGCCTTGTGCGTGAAGCGATGGAGCATCACAAGACGGGCATGCGTTTCCGTGCGTCTGCCCTTGAGGCGCTGCAGGAGGCAAGCGAGCAGTACCTGATCAGCGTGTTTGAGGGTGCCGTGATCCTGCAGCTCCACAGGAAGAAGAAGACCCTCATCCAGAAGGACCTCAGCTACACCGTCCGCATCCGTGGGGACAACCTCTGAACATCACGCCCTTGACGTTCCGTGGCTGCGTTCTTTTGCAAGACATTTTGATGTGATTTTTGTATTTTATTTTTCTCCGACAGTCTCGTGCTGTGGAGGGTGGACTTTACCACCGTGATTAACAAAATAAAGCACTTTCGTTTTGCTTCGTGTTTCTGAAACATTTCACATCCCCCCCATCCCCTCCCATCACATCTCACATTTCCCGCACAACAGATTGACACAAATCAAGAGCACACAGACAAAACAAAGGCACACCTCCGTCAGAAGACAAGATGGTGCGTGTGGCAGCTCTTGCGAGCATGGCTGCAGCGATGTGCTGCAGCTTTGCGGAGGCGCAGTTTACGTTTCCTTCGAACACATGCCCGGACGGTGCCTCTGGACAGACGCAGGTGTCTGGTGCGAGCGGCACGATCACGTACCCGGCGGGCTCGGGGAACTACCTGGACGACCAGACGCCGTGCTGGTACGTGGAGTGCGACGGGACGCTGACCTTCACGTGGAGCACGTTCCGCACAGAGAACAACTACGACTTCGTGTCGATGTGGCCTGTCGCCAGCGACAGCTCTGTGGACACATCGGCAACAGCGGTCTTCAGGGAGTCGGGGGTGAAGACGCTTGACCCGACTGTGTTCAACGGCGGTGGTGGTGCGCTGATGCAGTTCAAGTCTGACGGGTCTGTGCAGGAGCAGGGGTTCTCTGTGGGATACCAGTGCGTGTCGATGCCACCGCCACCAACACCACCCACACCGCCAACATGCACGGATGTGATGATTGGGTCTCCCCCGAGGGCTTGGTACGACTCAGACGGGAGCACCTACACGTGTGCGTGGTACGGGGCTGTGTCGACACGGTGCTCGCAGCACGGCGACAGCTTCGAAGCAGACGGCTACACCGCAAACAGAGCGTGCTGCACGTGTGGTGGGGGGGACACGTCGTCACCGCCACCAACTCCACCAACCCCACCTGCAACATGCACGTCGCGTGTGCGCAAGGAGTGGAGACAGCTGTCGACGGCAGAGAAGGCACTCTTCATGAAGGCTGTGCAGCTGCTGAAGACGACGACTGCAGGGTCCGCAACGCAGTCGGCAAAGGGTGGCTACGACAAGTACCCGACGATCCACGGGAAGGACTCGTCGTACCTGCAGGCACACGGGACAGGGATGTTCCTCCCGTGGCACAGAGTCTTCATCCAGAAGTTTGAGGACGACCTGCGTGCGCTTGGTGCAGAGTTTGCGTGTGTGACGCTTCCGTACTGGGACTGGTCCATTGAGGAGGCGGCTGGGGCAGCGTGGGACCCGGCCCTGTGGAACAGCAACACAGACCCTGCAAGCGGCGAGTTCATCGGGTTCGGGTCGGTGTACAACGGCCGGTCGAAGGCAGACAAGTGCAACGGCCCCGTGGACGGGACGGGAGGGTACCACAGCGATGGGTGCTGTGTGTCGGACGGTCCGTTCCGCAAGGGTGCGTGGGTGCACTCGCACGAGACAAGCGGATCCCTGCCGGTTGGCGACAAGGGGGACTGGCCGCTGGACAACAAGTGTCTGTTCCGCTACTTTGCGAACGACAACCTGGTGCGCAGCACTGCAACCCAGGCAGCCGACTTCCTCCCGCAGGCAACCTACGGGTACGACACAAACACGAACCCTGGGTTCAGAAACGTCCTTGAGGACAAGGAGCACTCGGAGATCCACGCGCGCATTGGCGGCTACATGATCACGAACTGGAGCCCCGAGGACCCGATCTTCTTCCTGCACCACGCGAACATCGACCGTCTGTGGGCGATGTGGCAGGTGTGCCAGGGCCACGACAGCGCAGCAGGGAACGTGAAGTACGACGCAGGCCCACCCGTGGCAGGCACCAGCACAGGGCTGAACGACGAGATGAGCTACCACAACTTCTACGACCGCACAGGTGGCGCAACGACGGACCCGCAGCCTGCACAGTGGAGCGGCTTCACACCTGCCAAGGTGTGGGACCTCCACCACGCAGACCTGTACGCACACTCCGGTCCCACCGGCCCGAAGGTGCAGTACGAGATCAACGACTTCAACGGAGGAAGTGCCTGGACCTCCGCATGCCCCAACGTTGATGCTACCGGCCAGGCAAACTGGTTTGTGGCAAGGCCACCCACAGTCTCCTCCCTTCTGGGCGGGAAGTAGTGAAGGAGTGAAGTAGTGAGAGCGTACGATGCTGAGGAAAGAAGGACAGTGGTCTTTCTTTGCGCTTTATTTATTATTATTATTGTGGTTTTATTATTGTGGCTTCTGTGGAGGCGTTTTGCACCTTCAGCTTTGCTGATTTATAGGTTTCATTTGTTTTTTTATAGTGCACTCACACTTTTCCCCTCAACCATGATCACAGGTGGAAAGTGTGTAGATAAGTGCTGTGTGTGTTGTCTCTATTCCACTCTTTTTCGTTTTCGTTTTCCCTTTCATTTATTTTTTATCAAGGGTGTGTGTTGTGCAGGGCACTAGCTTGGTTTTGGGGAAAATTCCAGAAGTGGGTCGCTTTCCATAAAAGTGGGTCAGCGAGTTTTTTACTACAGAAGATGGTTTAGCGGCGTTCTACGAGCTATTTTCTCCAATCCCAGCTTGTGGTGGGGGATATTCGCGAAAATGGCCAAAATTCGGTCAGTGTTGCAGTAATCCACCGAAATGTGCTGTTTGCCCGCCTCACTTTGTGGTCTCTCGGAAAACTACCACTGGTATCTCATCCAGGGTTTTTTTTTGCGGAGCAAAAAATAGTAATATAATATGGCGCGCCGCAGGCGAAAAAAAAAATAGGGTGCAGTGTAAAAATCTAGCTTTTTACACCACAGAGTCACTCAACGAACCCTTTTTTGCGGAGCAAAAAAGGAAAAATGGCGCCGCAGGCAAAAAAATAAAAATATGGTACAGCCTCCTGGGTCCTCCTCTAGACCCTTCCCACGTGCAAAACCCTACAGAATTCTCAGATTTTTGGTGGGATGATGGCAGGATGATGGTTTTTGGTCGGGGGGGAAAGCCATTTTCCGTGGGATGATGGATGATGGTTAGCGTCAGGCCTGAACAGGCTCGGGGGGAGTTCCCTGTAGTCGAGCTCCCAAAAATTTTTTTTCTAAAATCCAAAATCCAATTTTTTTTTTTTTTTTCCGGCTGACCCACTTTTTTTTTTTTAAGTACAGGAAGTGGGTCAGCTGACCCAGCCAAGCTAGTCCCCTGGTGTTGTGCTCGTTTCTGTGTGTGCGCTGTGTGTGGGTGTTGCAGACGCAACAACGCATGTCCTGTCGACCACATAGTGGTCGATGGGGTAAGTGACAGAGAGCTGTCTGTAACAATCAATTTTTGAAGCCCCCACACAGCAATTCAACACCACACACAGAACGGACTTGGCAGAAACACCTATTATGTTCCCCTTCTCTTTTATTTCCATTTGATTCTCTTTTCCCAATTGTTGACAAATCTGTCGTGTGTCAATGGCCCGTCCATATTTGTCTCGAGTGGAAATGCAAAATCAGACCCCAAGAAATACAAACAGAGTGCCCACAAATGACACACGTGTCATTTCGGAGAGGCCAAGAGTTTTTATTCGCAAACCCATTTTTCTTTTGAAAAGATGTCTGCGCCCTTTAGGCCAAATTATCTTTTCACTATTTTCCATTATTTTGTTTTGGATCCACGTTGCGGTGATGGGTGTGCAGTGTTCACTGTCATTTCTGTTATTTGCTTCATGTGCGTAAACTGAAAAAGCACGAAAAAAACAACGTCAGATACTTCTGGAGTGAAGGAAGGAAGAGTGATATCAGCACACCACATTCACGTGACAAAGTTGGTCTTTCATTTTATCGATTATTATTAATTCTTTTAGCTTTTGTTTTTATGGAATGTTGGATGCACACGTTGTTCTCTTTTTTGTGTTCTACAGACGCAAAAGAAGGAAACGAACGGTTGCAGACCTGCGCCACATCAAAAAGCAACACGTGTATGCAGTGGTATACCATTGCATCACATTGCAAAGCAAAGACACTGTTGTCCCCAGATGCTGTCAGAGGAGGGAAAAAGGTGGGGGAACCAACAAAGCATTGGCGACAACATTGACTGATGATTGTTGATATTGCAAAAACAAAGACCACAGAACATGCACTTTTATGCAACACACATGTAACTTTCTCCCCATGTCACCTCAATGACCACTCTCTCACAGCACCCACCCCACACACAACACAAACACACACACAATGCCGAGGTTCGAGTCGATTGCGATTGCCAAGCCTGACGAGAAGCGCTCTGCCAAGATCAAGGCGGCAGCGAAGGCGAGGAAGGACGCTGTGAGGATTGCAGTGAACAAGGTGAAGGAGGCTGAGAAGCAGAAGCGTGCGGACGCGAGGGCCAAGAAGGCGGCGAAGAAGGAGGAGAAGGCGAAGAAGGCAAAGAAGGCTAAGAAGACGACCACGAAGAAGAAGGGAACTGCAACAAAGAAGAAGGGAACCTCCACGAAGAAGAAGGCCAAGACCACGAAGAAGTAAGCGCACAGACGCCGGAACGTGGTTGACGTGATGTTGCACTGTGTTGTAACTTTTTGTGTGTTTCTTTTTGTAACATGTTCCTCTGTGGCTTGCGTGCAAGCCACGAAGAGGGGTGGAAATTCCCACCAGAAACAAACCCGAAGAACAATAATCTTCATGTTAAACTGTAAAAAATGTAAAAACAATGCAGGTGTGTCCTTCTTTTTTGTTGTTGCTTTGCTTGAAGCAATTCTTCATCATCCCCTTATCCTCTTCTCCCACAACCAGATAATACTATCTAAACCAAGTCAAACACACAACAATGGGTCCGTCGAAGTCTGCGAAGGGAAAGTCGGTTGCCTCCGGAAAGGCCGACAAGAAGACGACCGGAAGCCAGAAGCGCAAGGGCGCAAAGTCGAACAAAGGCCGTGGTATCACGAAGGGAAGCATCCGCCGTCTGGCCCGCCGTGGAGGGTGCAAGCGTCTTGCGAGCAGCGTGTACGACGAGGCAAGGGAGATCCTGAGGAACTTCGTGGAGCAGGTGATGAAGGACACCCACGCACTGATGGAGGTGCGTGAGAACGCCCCTGCGAAGACGGTGCGTGTGGAGCACATCCTGTACGCCCTGAAGAAGCGTGGCCGCACCCTGTACGTCTCCAAGTAAGCTGTGATGTGACAGCAAACGTGAAATTTGGCTTTTTACTCTTTTCTATTGTTCCAAGCTGTGCTGTTGCAGGACTGCATGCATTTGCTTTCGTGTGACAGCACAGTGGCGTAATTGACGCCACATTTTTTCTTTAAAAAACACAAGCCATAATGCGAAACCTGCTCCCTCCCCTCTTTACGGTAAGAACGTAGCACAGACAACTAAACACCCCACCATCACCACCAGATACTTTTTGTAAAACACACCTCAAAAACCCAACAAAATGGCACCATCGTCGCCGAAGAAGTCCACAGGAGCAAAGAGAGGCCCGAAGTTGGACAAGAACGGGAAGAGGATCAAGAAGCACAACTTCAAGAGCTACTCGAGCTTCGTGCACAAGCTGATGACGCAGACCTTTGGTGTGAAGGCGTCGACGAAGTCGGGGAAGAAGAGCTCTGTTGCGATCACGTCGCGTGGGATGGGGATTGTGAACTCGTTCGTGGTGGACCTGTTTGAGCGCATTGCGGAGGAGGCGGGCCGCGCAAACCACTTTGCGGGCCAGAAGACGCTGCGCAGCGGTGCCATTGTGGCGGGTGTGAAGATGCACTTCCCCGACGAGATGGCGTCGCACGCCCTGTCTGCGGGAGTTGCTGCCGTGGCCAAGTACGCGAAGGCCCTGAAGGCGAAGGGCAAGAAGGGCAAGGGATCCCCGACGAAGAAGAAGGGTTCCCCGAGGAAGTGAGGGAGGTGAGGTGATGCTGCTTGTTGAGTTAATACACGGCCCCTGTTTCATACACGGGGGCGTGGGTGGTACTGCCGCCGTCTTTTTGTAAAGCAAAATGAACCAAAAAAAACAGCGAACTTACTTTTGGTTCTTCACCCTCCACTCAACTCGCACATCACACACCACACCTTTCTGCTTCAGATATTCCAACACCAACACACCCTCAAGACAAACAATGGTCGGCGCAAAGAAGGGAGTGAAGAGGGGACCGTCTGTGTCTCTGTCTGAGATGTCTGGTCTGACCTTCCCTGTGGGACGTGTGGGCAGTGCGCTGAAGAAGGGAAGGTACGCAAAGCGTGTGAGCCCCACTGCAGCAGTGTTCCTGACGTCTGTGCTGCAGTACTGCACAGGCGAGCTTCTGAACGTGTCTGCGAAGGCAGCAACGTCGGGGAAGAAGGCGAAGAACAAGAAGCAGCACCAGATCAAGCCCCGCCACATCTGTGTTGCCGTGCGTGAGGACAAGGACCTTGGCGACCTTCTGTCGAACGTGACGATTGCGGGTGGAGGTGTGGGCGGAGGAGTGCACGAGGCGCTGAAGGCGACTGACAAGAAGTACAGGAAGAAGTCCTCTGGCAGCGTGACGAAGAAGACGAAGAAGTCGAAGGGGAAGAAGAGCAAGAAGTCGAAGGGCTCCCCCAAGAAGTCGTCCCCGAAGAAGTAAGCGAGCACGCTCTCGACATCCGTCTGCTGAGTTTGCCTCCAACTATTTTTGTATTTTGAACCCTCACACCCGATATGAGGGTGTGAGGTGGTGTGACTGCGCACCGCATATGTGACAAAAAAAGAGCAGCGGAATCCTATTTTTTATTTCTTGCCCTGCCATGAATTTGTTTCTTGCCCTTCACCACACCCAGACACAAAGACAAATACAAACCACACCCGACAGATTACCAAGACAACAACCACACAACAAGATGCCACGCACACCTGCCAAGTCAGTGAAGAAGTCGCAGTCGTCGACTGGAAAGGACGGTGAGCAGAAGAAGAGGAAGCCGATGACGAAGCTGAACTACAAGCCCGCTGAGAAGAAGGACAAGAAGGGGAAGGTGGTGAAGAAGTCTGGCCGCTGGTTGCCCGGAACTGTTGCGATGCGTGAGATCAAGGCACTGCAGAAGGGGACACAGCTGCTGATCCAGAAGGCGCCCTTCCAGCGCCTTGTGCGTGAAGCGATGGAGCATCACAAGACGGGCATGCGTTTCCGTGCGTCTGCCCTTGAGGCGCTGCAGGAGGCAAGCGAGCAGTACCTGATCAGCGTGTTTGAGGGTGCCGTGATCCTGCAGCTCCACAGGAAGAAGAAGACCCTCATCCAGAAGGACCTCAGCTACACCGTCCGCATCCGTGGGGACAACCTCTGAGCAGTGCGGGCCAGTCTGTAGCACAGGAACAAGGGTAACCCAGTTTTGTTGTTTTTCTGTTTATTTGTATTTCTCCGACAGCTTCTTGCTGTGGAGGGCGGATCTGACCGCCGCAAGACAAACCAAAATAAAGGAATAAAATAAACCTCGAAAGCGAACGTGTTTTGTATATCCATTGTGAGTGCCCTCCTCACCTCTCCCCCCCCACCGCAACACAGTTTCTATTTTGCACAACACAAACACACACACAATGCCGAGGTTCGAGTCGATTGCGATTGCCAAGCCTGACGAGAAGCGCTCTGCCAAGATCAAGGCGGCAGCGAAGGCGAGGAAGGACGCTGTGAGGATTGCAGTGAACAAGGTGAAGGAGGCTGAGAAGCAGAAGCGTGCGGACGCGAGGGCCAAGAAGGCGGCGAAGAAGGAGGAGAAGGCGAAGAAGGCAAAGAAGGCTAAGAAGACGACCACGAAGAAGAAGGGAACCGCAACAAAGAAGAAGGGAACCTCCACGAAGAAGAAGGCCAAGACCACGAAGAAGTAAGCGCACAGACGCCGGAACGTGGTTGGCGTGATGTTGCAGTAAGAAGAAGAGAAGAAGTAAGCCTACGGTGGCAGCTGAACAGTGTATTGGTGATAGTTATGAGCGTCGTCGTTTAAGTTTTGTTTCTTTTCGACACATTTACCTCTGTGGCTTGCGTGCAGGTCCCACGAGGGGTGGAAATTCCCACCACAGCAAAACCATGAAGAACAATAATCTTCAAAAAAACCAAAAACCTCGCATTGTTTGTCTCATTTCTCCTCTCATCCCTCTTGACTGATAGTGTGCCTGTCGTGACTGGTGCACCAAGCAGCATGGCACATCCTGTCTTACCTCTTCCCTCCCCACAACCCCTGACTGACTACCACACACCCATCCAGATACTTTATTGACAACTTTCTTTCCTGTTTACAAGCCAAGAGCACACATACGAGACAACACACCGACACTCAGAGCACATGAAGCTCCCTCTTGCGCTGTGCGTGCTGCATGCTGCACTGAGCATCGCTGCGCCACTGGAGGCACTGCAGGAGGTGGACTGCTCTGCGACTGGCGGGCTTGTGACACTTGAGGTGCGTGCAGGGCGTGTCACTGTGCCTGGTGTGGTGTCGTTCAGTGTGCGTGCGTACCACGTCAACGGGCAGGACACGCCGTCAGCGCCGTCGGCTCTGATCAAGATGACGGCTGGCGACGCCTGCGCTGTGCGTGTTGTGAACAACCTTGTCGGGACAGCGTGCAACGGAGAGCATGCGAACACATACCACTGCCCCGACACAACAACACTGCACACACACGGCCTGCACGTTTCCCCCGAGGACGACAACATCGACACCCACGTGGAGCCGAATGGTGGCGTGCACACCTACACCTACAACATCCCCGAGAACCACCTGATGGGGACGCATTGGTACCACGCACACCACCACGGTAGCACGGCGATGCAGGTGAGCGGCGGGATGGCAGGTGTCCTCTACGTGATGCCGCACGCCTCGTACACACTGCCCGACGACCTTGCCGCACTCTACGAGGCTGCGGACGCACTGCCGCCGTTGGTCTTCCACCACCTCCAGATGGACACTGTCTACAGGGACAACCTGTTCAACTTCTACGACTACCCGGAGCTGCTGTCGCAGACGCAGAACAACGTGCCCCTCGACCTGGACTGGATTGACGACTCCGAGTCTGGGCGCGACTTCTACACAGTGAACGGACAGTACAACCCGACGGTGACGGTGACGGCAGGGAAGGCTGCCTTGCTGCGCATGGTGCACGCAGGGCATGCACGGCACATCAGCCTGTCCCTGGACACACCTGGGTGCACGATGACGCTTCTTGCACGCGACGGCGTCTTCCACTACACACCGTACCTCGAGATTGACACGATTGCGATGATCCAGGGGACACGTGCCGACGTTGCGCTGCTCTGCCCAGCCTCGCTCGCAGGACAGACGATCAACGTCCGCTGCAGCACTGCTGTCGGCATCCAGCCCTCGGTAGCAAACGGGCACGACCAGGGCAGCTTCTTCCAGGTCGAGGTGGTCGCGTTGTCTGGAGGGCAGGCGGTGCCCACACCAGTGTCGCAGGCACCACTGCCGGCGTATCTGGACGACCTTTCCAACGAGCTGCGGTTCAGCAGAGGTGGCCTGAAGGGCATCATGGGCATTGGGTTCTCGAGTGATTTGAATGAAAACTTTGGTGTCAACGGAGCGCCCTTTGCAGGGTTTGCTGAGACGGACCCTGATGTGAAGTACCTTGATGAGTTCTGCCTGGGGGACGTGTACCAGACGAAGCTTGGGGGGAACGGTGCGCCGTCAAACCCTGATGGACCTGCGCTGTCGCCGGTCCCGCCGCACCCTTACCACCAGCACATCAACCACTTCCAGATTCAGGACAGCCTGGACCCGTCTGGCACTGTTGTGCGCAGCTTTGAGTGGCGCGACGTGGCACCCGAGTGGGAGCTCTTCATGCGGTGGCGTCCAGTCGACTTTGTTGGTGATGTGGTTGTGCACTGCCACATCCTGCAGCACGAAGACAGAGGCATGATGGCGCTCTACAACATCAGAGACTGCGATGCGACTCCAGCACCCGAGACAGATGCACCTGCACCTGCACTCGACACCGATGCGCCACCCACACCTGCACCTGAGACAAACACACCACCCACACCCGCGCCAGAAACAGATGCACCTGAGACTGACGCACCACCCACAGCTGCACCCGACACAGATGCCCCTCCTACTCCCGCTCCGGAAACAGATGCACCTGAGACAGATGCACCGCCGACACCTGCACCCGACACAGACGTGCCTCCCACAGATGCACCCACCAATGCGCCGCGAACCCCAAGGCCAAGAACCAGACCTGGCAGAGTGTGATGCTTTGCACGATGCCGTTGTTTCTCCACAGCCCAATAGCGAAGGGCTGTGCACAACGCCTGTCGCTCATCTGACTCTCTCTCTTATTAGCATTTGTTTCGCATTGAAATGCACAGCAGGGATTTCTCCCCGCTTGAGATGTGAGGTGAGGGGCATGGCAAGGATTAGTACAAAAACCCTGTTGCAGGACTGTGGAGATTATCACACAAGAGCGCATTGGATTGATGCTTTTGTTTTTGTTTTGTTGTTGTGTGAACTTGGTGAATTGGTTCTTGTGATTTTTCATTATACCGTTGTGTTATGCAACTTTCATTTTAGTTTGTTTTGCTCAGAAGTTGCCTCTGTGTGCAGAGGCGCTGCAGGTTTTTCTGCATTTTTTCACGTTTATTTCCTATATTTTGTTGTTAGATGTGTCCTCTGTGAGGGACGTTCATCGTTATAACATTGTTCCTGCCGACAGATGCGCATATTCGCGGATTCACTATTCCGCCTTGTACGGCCACCCAGTGCTTTTGCATTACTGGGTGCACAACCTCGAGGGTTGTACGAATGACTTCGTGCTCTTATCCGTATGTGTTCCGTACAAGGCGTCTTGGTGGTCCTTCAGAAGCATGGTCAGCACTTTCATGTTTTTTTTCTTTTTATCTAATCTCATGTTGTTTGCTTCTTCGAACGTTATTTCCTCAGGAGTGCGCTCACCACTGCCGTGTGTGTGCTGTCAGAGGCACGAAGGCACGTCTGCGAAGTGGGAGTGCTCCTGCAGAGATGCGCAGAGGCAGAACAGAACACCGACGAACACCTTATGCAAGGCAACAAGTCTGGGGTGGTGAAGGCTCACAGCAACGTGTGTTGACGTGCTCGCCGCACACCCACCTGACTTTTCTTATCTACCCTTGCACAGCTTCTTTCACCGATCTTGTGTTGAACAACACAGGTGTGAGAACAACCTTAACCTTGTTTTGTTGATATCAGAACACTCCGAACATTTGCCAAGGTGACTAAGCACGAAAGGCTTGGCTCATCTTGCGAACTTCTTCTTTGCGTTGTTTTGCTTTATCGAGGATGTGTGCATGGCACAATCATCATGCAAGCTTACTTTTTATTTGTTGTTCATTTTCCCTTTTGTTGGTCCGGTGCCTGCACCCACAGAGGCGGTTGCACTTCCAACTCCCGTTTGTTTAGCTTAAAAAGAAGCTTAGGTGCATCTTCAAAGCTTTTCTACAGCATATAAACACTTCCCAACCTCTTTTTCTTCTTGCGACAGGACGTGTAGTAGTCCTCAAAGGACATACCGCTCCAAACCGATAGTGCGTCTGTCATGCGCAGTGCACCAAGCAGCGTGCCTCCACACCCATACCCCTCCCGACACATCATCCCAGATAGCAAAAAGACAAACACACAACAATGGGTCCGTCGAAGTCTGCGAAGGGAAAGTCGGTTGCCTCCGGAAAGGCTGACAAGAAGACGACCGGAAGCCAGAAGCGCAAGGGCGCAAAGTCGAACAAAGGCCGTGGTATCACGAAGGGAAGCATCCGCCGTCTGGCCCGCCGTGGAGGGTGCAAGCGTCTTGCGAGCAGTGTGTACGACGAGGCAAGGGAGATCCTGAGGAACTTCGTGGAGCAGGTGATGAAGGACACCCACGCACTGATGGAGGTGCGTGAGAACGCCCCTGCGAAGACGGTGCGTGTGGAGCACATCCTGTACGCCCTGAAGAAGCGTGGCCGCACCCTGTACGTCTCCAAGTAAGCTGTGACGTGACAGCAAACGTGAGCTTTGTCTTTCTTACTCTTTTCTATTGTTCCAAGCTGTGCTGTTACGGACTGTTGTATTGTGTATAGTCTGCGACAGCACAGTGGCGTAGTTGACGCCACCCTTTTTTTTCTAAAAAAAAACACAAAATTCGATACGAAACCTGCTCCCTCCCTCTTTATGGTAAGAACGTAGCACAAACAACCGAACACACCACCACCACCACCAGATACTTTTTGTAAAACACACCAACAAACCCAACAAGATGACACCATCGCCACAGAAGTCCTCAGGAAAGAAGGGAGCGAAGAGAGGCCCGAAGTTGGACAAGAACGGGAAGAGGATCAAGAAGCACAACTTCAAGAGCTACTCGAGCTTCGTGCACAAGCTGATGACGCAGACCTTTGGTGTGAAGGCGTCGACGAAGTCGGGGAAGAAGAGCTCTGTTGCGATCACGTCGCGTGGGATGGGGATTGTGAACTCGTTCGTGGTGGACCTGTTTGAGCGCATTGCGGAGGAGGCGGGCCGCGCAAACCACTTTGCGGGCCAGAAGACGCTGCGCAGCGGTGCCATTGTGGCGGGTGTGAAGATGCACTTCCCCGATGAGATGGCGTCGCACGCCCTGTCTGCGGGAGTTGCTGCCGTGGCCAAGTACGCGAAGGCCCTGAAGGCGAAGGGCAAGAAGGGCAAGGGATCCCCGACGAAGAAGAAGGGTTCCCCGAGGAAGTGAAGCAGGTGAGGTGATGCTGCTTGTTGAGTTAATACACGGCCCCTGTTTCATACACGGGGGCGTGGGTGGTACTGCCGCCGTCTTTTTGTAAAGCAAAATGAACAAACAAAACAGCGAACTTACTTTTGGTTCTCACCCTCCACTCAACTCGCACATCACACACCACACCTTTCTGCTTCAGATATTCCAACACCAACACACCCTCAAGACAAACAATGGTCGGCGCAAAGAAGGGAGTGAAGAGGGGACCGTCTGTGTCTCTGTCTGAGATGTCTGGTCTGACCTTCCCTGTGGGACGTGTGGGCAGTGCGCTGAAGAAGGGAAGGTACGCAAAGCGTGTGAGCCCCACTGCAGCAGTGTTCCTGACGTCTGTGCTGCAGTACTGCACAGGCGAGCTTCTGAACGTGTCTGCGAAGGCAGCAACGTCGGGGAAGAAGGCGAAGAACAAGAAGCAGCACCAGATCAAGCCCCGCCACATCTGTGTTGCCGTGCGTGAGGACAAGGACCTTGGCGACCTTCTGTCGAACGTGACGATTGCGGGTGGAGGTGTGGGCGGAGGAGTGCACGAGGCGCTGAAGGCGACTGACAAGAAGTACAGGAAGAAGTCCTCTGGCAGCGTGACGAAGAAGACGAAGAAGTCGAAGGGGAAGAAGAGCAAGAAGTCGAAGGGCTCCCCCAAGAAGTCGTCCCCGAAGAAGTAAGCGAGCACGCTCTCGACATCCGTCTGCTGAGTTTGCCTCCAACTATTTTTGTATTTTGAACCCTCACACCCGATATGAGGGTGTGAGGTGGTGTGACTGCGCACCGCATATGTGACAAAAAAAGAGCAGCGGAATCCTATTTTTTATTTCTTGCCCTGCCATGAATTTGTTTCTTGCCCTTCACCACACCCAGACACAAAGACAAATACAAACCACACCCGACAGATTACCAAGACAACAACCACACAACAAGATGCCACGCACACCTGCCAAGTCAGTGAAGAAGTCGCAGTCGTCGACTGGAAAGGACGGTGAGCAGAAGAAGAGGAAGCCGATGACGAAGCTGAACTACAAGCCCGCTGAGAAGAAGGACAAGAAGGGGAAGGTGGTGAAGAAGTCTGGCCGCTGGTTGCCCGGAACTGTTGCGATGCGTGAGATCAAGGCACTGCAGAAGGGGACACAGCTGCTGATCCAGAAGGCGCCCTTCCAGCGCCTTGTGCGTGAAGCGATGGAGCATCACAAGACGGGCATGCGTTTCCGTGCGTCTGCCCTTGAGGCGCTGCAGGAGGCAAGCGAGCAGTACCTGATCAGCGTGTTTGAGGGTGCCGTGATCCTGCAGCTCCACAGGAAGAAGAAGACCCTCATCCAGAAGGACCTCAGCTACACCGTCCGCATCCGTGGGGACAACCTCTGAGCCGCCTGCCTTCTGCTCCAATGACGTAGCCTTTGTGTTCTTCCTCCTCCCCTCCTCCCCTGCCCCCTTCCCAACTTTGCACCTCTGTGCAAGGGGTGGTATTATCCGCCACACTGCCATACAGCACCACATCCCCACTCTCCTACTTTTATTTCCATATCCACCGCGCAGCTGGCTGCGTTCGAAGAGCGACATTTCCAAACACTGCGAAAACTGAAAACAGTCAGGGTGGTGTAACTTTTTGAGACTATTACTGTTATTTTGGGGTTCGAAAAAAGTGGCGTGTGTTAGGGGTAAGAAGTGATGAAGGGGAGTTCCTTGTTTTCAAAAATAGTCGCACACATCACGTTGTCGCCGAAGATTTCGACGTTTGCCAGAAACCCAACCAACAGCAGAACCGAACAGTACTCTATGCTGCAGTACTACTAATTGAACTCATCCCTACCCACCTGTACTTTTAAAAATCCTATTCCCCACAGCAAACAGTACACGAAGGACACCATGCGGCTTTTAGGTGGTGTGTTTGTGATGTGGTTGATGTCGGTGCTGTCGTGCAGTTCGGCTGATGTCATCAAGGGGTACGATGGTGTTGCTGTGAACGTGTCCGGTGCCACGTATCATGTGTGGCTAGACGGACACCTCCTTCTCAAGGGCGAGGAGACGCCCAACCCAATGCTGTGGGGCGAGTCTCTTGTGCTAACGAATGTATCGCGTGGGAGTGGCGTCGATGCACACCTGGGTGCATACACACACATTGACGTCAACTGGACAGGAGCAGCAACTATCGTGACCACAACAATCAAAGTCTTCAGCAACCGCCCTGCCTTGCTGTTTGAAACCACCTACCTTGCAACCGCGAAGCAAGAAGGTGCACCTGCGTCGCAGGATTCGGTTGTGTCCTCATTTCCAAAGTTTCTTGTCGCAGAAGGGGAAATGGACTTGGCGCAAATTGCGTGGAATGGAAACCAACTAGCCGGCAGCAATGTGTCTAGGTGGACGAGGTTCTGGGGGGGAAATGACGGAGGCATTCCCTTACTCCTGTTTGACGAAAAGCTGCGTGCTGTGATGATCGGGCCCTACAGCAACTTCATGACTTCCATCCACGCGAAAGCAGACGATGGACTGGTATTTGCTGCTGGGGTCAAAGGCAGCATCGAAGAGATCCCTGCCGGGCACACCCACCAAACACTTATGTATTTTGGCCACAGCATCAACCAAACTGTCGTCGATTGGGGCGACTGCCTTCTTAGCAGAGGGGAGAAGCAAAGAGTACAGTACTCCGACGACTTTATCCTCAGCCATTTAGGGTATTGGACTGACCACGGCGCTTTCTATTATCACCAACACCCAGGGTTTGAAAATGCTGAAGAGGCACTCAAAGCTGTGAAGGCAGATGCAGAGAAGAGGGACATCCCTTTGCGTTACTTTCAATGGGATGACTGGTGGTATTCACAGGCACATGGCGATGTCGGGGGGCTAATGGAATGGCAACCTCTGCCTAATGTGTTCCCCTCGGGGATGACAACATGGCTGGATACCCCACTCTCGCTTTACGTGGCTATGTACAACGCTGACAACATTTATGTGAAGGACTACGAATTCTACTTTGACACGACAAACCACTCACTCCCTATAGACAAACGCTTCTACTTGGACCTCTTCAAGAACGGAACGGACATAGGCATGCGGATGTTCGAACAGGACTTCTTCTCGACAACAAACTCCGCCACCACTCTGCTGAACCGAAACATCTCCATCGGCAACCTATGGCTGTCTGCAATGGACGACGCGGCCGTATTCCACAATGTGACCCTCCAGCTCTGCATGATGGATCCAGTCCACGCACTGCAGTCCTCCGAGATGAAGCAGGTCACAAACGGAAGAGGTTCCAAAGATGCAACTGGCGACCCCGACTTTCATTTGGTTCTTGGCATCAGCGGGATGTTGATGTATTCGATGGGTGTCTGGCCATCCGCTGACAATGTATGGACAAATGGAACACAAGGAGGCCAAGAGAGGGCCGACCCCGCTTACGAGACGTTAATTGCCTTTTTAATGGGCGGTCCATACGGTCCTGGTGATATGGTTGGCGCCATGGATAGAGATCTTGTCATGCGTACCTGCCGTGCGGATGGAGTACTACTCCGTGCTGACAAACCTCTCACACACATGGACAGCACCTTCCTTGAAATCTTTAAGACAGGGAATGCTCCGAACGTCTGGACCACTTCCTCCGAGGTGGATGGTCATCGATGGACCTACATGCTTGGGCTCAACCTTCACGATACCTTTACAGTAGCCTCAAATGACATGCGCCTTGGGGATAACGTTACAGAGTATGCTGTGTGGGAGTTCTGGGGCGGACCGCAAAAGGGAGTAGCAGCATTGACGCCGTCTGTGACGTTTATGTTCCCTTCGTGCCCAGAGCCAACCACGACACCCAAAACCCTTGGACATAAGTATTATGTGGCTGCACCAATCCTTCCATATGGGTGGGTTCTGTATGGAGAGACAGCAAAGATCGTGACGGTGTCGCGTGTTCGTGTTCAATCCGTAGCAACAAGCCCAGGGGCTCTCACTCTGGGAGTAACCGTTTCTGCGGGTGAAGCGTATTCATTCTCTTATTCAGTCCCCCAGTCTCATGTTGTTGTTGGCCATCAGTGCAGTGTTGCCTTATGTACCACGGGCATCTGTAGTGTGACAGTCGTCTGTACCGTATCCTCGTGTGAATGCAAGTTAAACTGAACCCACTGGGATCGAAGTGGTAACCTAACGTTCTCCCCACCCCCCAAATGCCACCCTTTTCACCCCCCGTGCTGTGTTCACTCGTGCAACCTATTTCTATGTTTCATTGATGTGTTGCTCATTCATTTTTATAAAGTTTTTCCCTCGTTCTTCCTGTTATCTGTGTTCAACTAATGACTGAGGAAAGGTGTTGGTAGGTGTGGCAATATATCTTCACTGCAGAAGTTTCACACTGAATGAAAACGCAGAAAAGGATTACGCATCCAGCCACCCTATCATCTGCGATAGGAGTATTATCTTTCCGCGATCACAAACGATTTTGATTTGTGATGATTTTTGCTAGCACATTTAACTTTTACTTCCCTCCTTAGTGTGGTACCCGCAAACAAAGCAAAAAAAGTCCGTATTTGACGCCTGTGTCTAATTCAATCTTATTCGTCACTTTCTTGTCCCCACCCCTAAAAAAAGGTACCAATTGCAGCAACTTACGTTCTTGTGGTGACACCAGCGTTCGGGACACTTCCAACCGGGTCCATCTCAACATCAGGCCCCCTGTCCCCTGACCTAGTAGGTGTAATGAGACGCCACGGGTGGCAGACCCACTGTTATGTCTGTTGACATCACCTATTTTCCACCTCTCCCACACAACGCACCTTTTGTCCAGAACCACAAAACAACCACACAATACCTTATGATGCAAATCGCTGTGCTGCTTGCAGTGGTGCTGTCGAGTAGTTGTGGTGACCCTACGCAGTACCCTTGCGCTGTCAACCAGACGGTGGGCGTAGGCAGCACTCTGGCCTACAGCAGTACAGGACGGTACGCGACAGATGCGGGGTCAGCGGTGTATGTCTACGAGAAGGACGGTTCTAGTGTAGCGAACATCTTGGTGACGTCCGACGTGCAGGCGCTTGCCTTCAACCCTCTGAGCGCGGCTTTGGCTGTCTGCACAGCGCAGCCCGATGTCACGTTGTTCTCGCTCTCTGAGCCCATTCTTCCGCTCCAGACAGATGTCATTCAAACCAACGAGGGCTGCCAATACATTGCTATGTCTCATGAACTGCTTGCTTGGAGCTCCGCCACATCGCTTCTTGTGTTAGATCTTACCCACAACGGCAGTGTTGTGAAGGAATATACCAGGTCCGTTGGTGGGGGCCCGGTTGCGTACAGCAAAGACGGTACACTATTTGCGTATGCTGACGGAAGCAAGGTGGTGATTACCGGGGCGGACTCTGCTTCGACAGTGCAACACAACTCTGTTGTGCGTGGCATCGACTTCACGCAGGACAACCGCCACCTCGTCAGTGTCTCTGACGACGAAACCGTAGTGGCCTCCGTGGTGGACGGCGAACAGCAAAGCATCCCCTCTGGTGGCAGCTGTGTTGCGTTCTCCCCAGCCAGCATTGTGGCAGTGGGCGGACCTACCGGGGCGGTGCTGTGGGATTGGGAGGCGCAGAAGAATGAGACCACGTCTGTCGTCGAAGGGGATGTCAAGGCAGTGGCGTTCACCCCCGAAGGCTCGCTTGGCGTGCGTGTGGGAGACCGTTATGTGTCGGTGACCATGGTGTCGCAAACATCAGCACCTCCAGAGATCGACGAAGGGTCAAGTCTCTCTGTGCTGTACATCATTGGCGCCTTCGCCGGTCTGCTTCTGTTCATGTGGCTTGTGTTCAAGTGTTTGACAACCCCTGATGCAGGAAAAATGTTCACCCGACAAAGCGAAATGAAAGACGTACTCATGAACGAAGACATTGCCACTGCAGAGTGAAGGGGTTGAGTGTTCGCTTGGAGTCAACTGACTGTACACAAAATATGCAGTCGCAGGACCACGCGCTCTATCCATGCCTCCAGCATTGCCTTGACAGAATCAAAGGGTTCAGGGGGGACACAGAAGTCTGTGTAGGTTGTAGAAGGGTGAAACACTTTCGCAGCGTCGAACAAGAGAAAATAGTATTCTTTCCTTCAAAAGGGTGACAGTACACGAACCTCGTCTCATTCGTTGTGGGTGCAATATTATACTAGTGGGTTTGTCTTTTAGTGTACAAGGGTGCTTTTGGCAAGGGGGGAGGGGGGGTTTTTGTCAGTTTTGTTGAGGTCATTCATTACATACAGTTCCTTCGGGTTCGATGGGTGCGTCTCTTTTCAAATTTTTTTTCTGTTTGTGTTTGAAAAAATGATACCGGGTTTGCCCATTTAGTGTATATGTGTACATATGTCTAGCCCAGTCAGGTCAATGTTCGGAAATGTTTTTCACCAACAAACCCTTTTGCGGGTAACGTAACAAAGCGGATTTGACAGCCCTTTCTGTCCACGCGCTTACTTTGCCCACGGTTGCTCTTTTTGTTTTGTTCCACCCGGTGTCTGTGTCCGCCGATGAACGGTGAGGTGTTTGCACTTTCAACTTTCTTTTGTTGGGTTTAGTTGTTTTGAAGCGAGACCCATCTTGACCTGATATGTTATCAAAATCTGGTTTCATGAGATGTATTTCCTCTCCAACAGTGTTCTGTTCTTTTTTTGTAGATGCACCCCCCAAAAGCACGCCTTCTTTGGTGACAGCTCTGTCCGTCCGAAAAACTCTTCAAATATGACTGAGCTCCTTGGCAATGCGGGTTACGTGGCACAACTTAACCCCCAAAAGAAAAATGCAACACACGGCAGTTATGTCCGTTCGTTTTATGGAATGATGCCTTTTGTATAGAATGTCAGACGGAAAAAAAAAGCAAAAAAAAATCGTGTCTGCAAAAACCCTCAGACTGTGGTATCTGGGTGGGGTGTGTGTGCCTCGAGACATATTTCATTTAGGTTCCTTTCTTTCACTCTCCCCCTTCATCCCTGCATCCCCTCCTCCCCTCCTCCCTCCCCTCAAGACAAACGTACAACGTATGGCACATCATTGTACTTTATTATACCCTATCCACAGCTCTTTCTCAAGACATCACACCACACAGGAAAAGTACACGGGGCAGGAGGAGGGGGGGTCGATGTCAGCCGCAGGTGTCGCCCACTCGTTGTCCTTGCTTGAGGATGGGAGTGTGATTGGGTGGGGTGCGAGCGACCATAAACAGACTGTGCTGCAGTCTCCGTCGCTGCCGTTGTTTAATGGGCGCAAGGCGGTCACGATTTCTGCGGGGTATTTCCACTCCTTGGCGCTTTTAAATGATGGGTCGGTGGTGGGGTGGGGCTACCAGAACGACGAGCAATGCACTCCCCCACGCGGTGTGGTGCCACCTGGCGCGTACATTGTAGACATCTCTGCAGGAGGCCGCCACTCCATGGCGCTTCTTAATACCGGTGAGGTTGTGGCTTGGGGCTGCAACGACCAAAAACAGGTGACTGTCCCAAAGTTTGACGCACCGCGCTATGCGATAGGCATCTCTGCAGGGTGTTATCACTCTCTCGCGTTGCTTGATGATGGGACGGTGAAAGGGTGGGGTGGCAATCCGAGGATGGGTCCGGGACGTCCGCCGCAGTTTGGGAATCGGAAGACGGTTGCGATGACGGCAGGGCGAGCGCATTCCTTAGCACTGCTCGCGGATGGAGGGGTTGTGGGGTGGGGTGACAACAGCCACGGCCAGGCGCTCCCACCGTCCTTCCGCTCTATGGGAAAGACCGTTGTGAAGCTGGCTGCAGGTGGACAGCACTCCCTTGCACTGCTCAAGGATGGAACGGTCGTTTCATGGGGGGGCAACAGCACGCAGTACACCCCACCCCAAGGGGAGCTCAAGGCAACCGCCATCGATGCGGGGGGGCACCACTCCACAGCGCTGCTCTGTGACGGCAGCACTGTCTGCTGGGGAGGCAACTCAAGTTCACAGTCGTATTCCCCATCCTTCAGATATCGAAAGGCGGTGATGGTATGAAAAGACTCAATGGGGAGAATATCCTGAACACTCTCTCGTGGACAGCTATTTCAAAAGTATTGTTCGCGTAGTGGTAGATGTGTGGTGGGCATATGCGCATATTACAAACATTATTTCAATTGGGGTTTTTGGGGGAGTGGTCATAGGGTGGGTGGTTCCTTCTAATGGGATTTTCTATGTTCCTGCATTGAGATGTGTTGTAGAAACGTTGTTGACACCCTAACATCGTTTTTCTTTTTGTTACAGAGTCACGGAAGAGAAGTGCATGGGGTGCGTGTGTTCCTGCTTGCCCAGATTCTGCTGAACGAGAAGGAGGGTGCTGGTGAAGGCGCACAGCACTGCATCGTACGCCCTGCCCTCATCCGAACGGTATGTCTTCAGAATTATCGCTCTTTTTTTGCTTCATTGTTTTGCAAAGTATCCTTTCAACCCCTTTATCATATAGGGGTCTGCACTGTGCTTTGTTTCTTTGTACATACTCTTTTAGGTGACTAAGCACAGTAAGCTGCCACAGTGTTGTTTCTAGAGACTGTCAGAATGGGCAGTTATACTATAGCAAATAGATTGTCAAAAAAAAGTGTACTCAAAAAACACATCCTTCATACAGATCTGTCAGTTCCTCTCTCATACCATGCCTACGAAGCGGCGTCAACGTGCAAAGATCAGCACAATAAAGGAGCGGGCAGGGTGCATGATCAACAGCGTTGCGAAGATGTTGAATGTCAAGTGAGCGAGGGTATTTTTATTTTTTGCCGCAAATAATGCGCATCCTTGGCATGGGTGGCAATTTGAGTACAACAGCGCATCTTTGGTTGGGGTGTTGTCGCTCCGCTCGCTCACGACAAGCTATATGGCGCTGCATCTCCATCGCACTGTCTTGGAAATGCTGATGTGCCACCTTCGCAATCATCCTCCCTTCGGTTCAGGGTGGCGTTTTTTTGTGTGGCAGAACACTCGTCTGTAGACATCGCTGGAAACACATCATGCCTCATTGTACCTCCACCGACACCCACATCTCCAGCACCGATGCCGCCCATATCGTCACTACCAGCAGAACTTCCGCTTCGTTCAGTGTTAGCGTTAATGTGAAATGTGTGGGCAGATAATTGAGTTATCGGTGTGCAGTGTTGCTCTGAGTAGGCATATATGAGGGTTGGGTTCATCTTGGCAAACTTTTAGTTTGTGGAGTGGAGGAATTCTGAGGAAGATTGCGCGATTGTCCGTGATGTGGTGTGGTGTGGTTTGGATATGTTATGCTGCTCTCGTTTTTACCTTTCATATAGTGTTGTGAGAGAGCGTCGCATGGCTTGGTTTTGATTTTTATCAATCTGATTTGTAAAGGATGGACCAACCAATAGGGCTTAGGTTCATCTTCACTAGCATTTTTCTCATTATTTTGAGCGTTTTTTTTCGCTGTGGTTTTTTTTTTACGTATTTCTCTCAAAGTTTTACGTGGCATTTTTTTGTGTTATTTTTCCAGGATTTGGGGGGTCCAGAGCTCAGAGCTCTGGGGGAATGCTAAAAACATCCGAGGCTATTACGTGAGTTTTAGGGACAGTGGAGCTTGGTGATAACAGGTGGCAACTACACTATTCCAACAATTTTTTTTTCATAAAACAAAGAGATGCAGTGCCTACGTCCGTAGAGGCGTTTTGTCTACATTTCTAGCTAGCTTCATTCTTTTTTTGGGGGAGGGGGGGTTTTTTTTCCTGGCCTAGTTGCAGGGTGTGTGAGTGTATGTCGTTTGAAAGCAAGCGTGAATGATTCCCAGCTACGGAGCGTCGTGAGGTTGGTCCATGATGCCTTCTCCAAGGTACGCAGCTTTGTATCCCGTCCCCCCCCACTTCCTTTTTCCTTCTTTGGAAGAAACGGTGTTTTGGTGTGTGTCCTGTGATGTGTGGTGAAAAACCCACCTTACAGATTGATTGTGCATGTGTCCCCCATTTTACTGTGTTGTGTTCATTCATTCATTTCCCCTTTTCTTTTTTTGGATTTTGATCTGTTATTAGGTTTTCAAACTGAGGTGACTAAAGTGCATTCATCTTGCAAAAAAAATTTTTCTTTCCGGCTGACGAGCGGTTGTGTACCGCCCTCGTTCTCTTACGGTACAGGTAGGTCTACTTAGGTTTCTTTTTACATCTTCTGTTGTAGGCCGCAGGGTAGTTGTGCTTTCATCCGGATGGCTGGCATCGTACAGTAGGTCAGTCGGAGGTGCCTGCATTAATAACTTCACTTTCTTTTGTTGTACCCACTGGACATAACATGGCACAGTGGTATTATTTTCAGATGCGTTTGCCCTCGCAAGACATCATCAAACCAAAAATTATTTTTCCCCCGGAGAACCAGTGCCCCGCGTCCGCTGATGAACAGTGACGTTTGCACTTTCAACTTCTCTTTTTTTTCGATGCCTGCATCCCAGAGGTGTTAGCACCAACGTCACCTCCCCTCCTTTTTTTTTTAAATTCCTACGAAACCTGCTTCGGAGAAATAGTATTTACCTATACGCCATCCCTCAAACATAATCTCACCATTCTCTCTCTGTTCGGGCCTTAGGTGGTTGTGGATCCTCGAATCTGGGGGTCATTTGCTTCTTACATCAACCCTCTTCGCTACGCAACCAGATACAAAACGATGCCAATCAATCTGGTCAGGACGATGTCGTAAAAACGGTGCCATCGCCTTCCCACTTAGCATTCTCCCTATGAGACAGTCACGGCTTCGTGAGACGTCTTACAATAGTGAAGAGAAATGGCGAAGGTAGGCCTTTGTCTTGTGTGGAGGCTGCACCATCCTTAAGATATGTCTGTGTTTATAAGTGTATGGGTATTTCCCTGGGATTTAGCCCGAATTCATGATATATTTGAAAGCGATTATAGGTAGTTCCGTAGAAGGAGTATTGCCTAATGATGTGTGTTTGATACCAAATAGGGGCAATTCTTGTGCAGAATATGGTCCCTATGAGGTGTGTGTGTGTGTGCTCTTAAAGAGGCGCATCCATCAAGTGTTTTTGGTTTGTTTTTCAGGTTTTAGGTTTGTTGTTAGGTCTGTTGTTCCGTGGGTGTTCCCCTTTTTTGGTGTTGTGGGTCTTCAGAGGCCATTAGGGGAGTTATGTGGATTCTGTAGTTTTTTTTTTTTTGTCCGTCTCCCCGCAGGGTATTAGGGTGAAAATCCAAAATTCCGGAAAAAACTGGTTTTTCTGGTTTTCTCTCCTGGGTGGCGAAAACTAGTGTTTCCGGCGAAAACCTCCACCGTTGACGGACACAGTCACCTTTTTCGGGTTTTTCGGGGGTGGGGTCAGTGTCTTATCCAGGAATCCAGATTTCAAAATATTTTTCGGCGCTGCTGACCCAGGGTAGACATTGGGAACATAGGGACTGTATTTTTTTTTGCGGGGCAAAAAAATAATGTAAAATGGCGCCGCAGGCGAAAAATTTTGAGGGTACGGTGTAAAAATCTAGCTTTTTACACCGTACCCACAGAGCCTCAAACGAACCCTTTTTTGCGGAGCAAAAAATGAAAAAATGGCGCCGCAGGCAAAAAAAAATCAAGGAACAGCCATTTCCCAAAGGCACTCCCGTGATTCAACCACGGTTTACGGGTTCTACCAGGCGGGGGAAAAATGCGGGGAAAAAAATCGAGTCCGCCCTAATCTGGGGACGACATTTACAGAAAGGCCTGGTGAAAAGTGTCGGTTTTTTTTTCCCCTCCAGATTTCTCTGTTTTTTTTTTTTTTTGAAAACCAGTTTTTGGAAAAACTGGTTTTCAAAACCAGTTTTTTTAACCACCCTAATACCCTGGTCTCCCCCCTTTCCCCTAGGTTGTAAAATTGGAATAATTCGTATAATTCATTTGTACGAATTATACGGTAGTCGGTCCCGAGCAGCACCGTATAATGTGGCATAATACCGTATATTAGCGTATACTACCGTATAATACGGTAATCGTATTATACGAATAATACGGTATTCGGTCGGGGCCGAAGCACGTATAATACAACCCAGTCTTTCCCCATGCCAATCGACCTTTTCGTGCACAGCTATTAGTATGTTTAGCTTTATGTAGCATTGCAGGGAAGGTATTCTCATTGTTTCTATCTTATGAACCGTTCGTAGTGGAGGTTGTTGTGCACCCATGTGAAGTTTGTGAAAGCATCGATATTTTTGTGTGATTCATTTATCAGATGTGCATTCATGTTTTCAAGTTTTCAGTTTTATGTTGATATCCCCCCGCAGAGAACCACAACCGGAACCCTGCGTCCGCGTGTACGGTGAGGCGTTGGTACTTTCAACTTCTCTTGGTATTTTTTGTGTGGTGGGCGTTGGAAAGGGAAGGTTTCTGCAACAGAGGGGGGCATGTAATAGTGGCAGTATTGTGATAGGAGAAACACGATGTATTGTGATGTATTTTGATGTATTTTGCGCATTCCAATGGGCTCCCATCACAATACTGCCACCATTAGGGGTATGGGTATTTGCATTGTGTGTTGTTGCAGCTGAAGCAGTTCACAGCAGTGGTGTGTTATGGTGTTTCCTGGGGGTCTTGTCTCCTTTTCAAAAAAAAAAAAAATAGTGACCATCATCTGCATAACAGCTAAGCCAACAGATCCAGACCATTTATGTTGCGTGCACCTTTCAAAGATGTGTGTGTGTGTGTGTGTGCACGAGACACATTCATCGTCCTAGTTTTCCTTTTCAACTTCTCTTTTTATGGGGGTGACAACCAGCGAGGCTTAGCTTCACCCTCCCCCTCATACATTCTCTCTTCTCTGACCGCCTTCTTATTGTGTTGTGAAGTCACATCAGTCTTTCCACGTCTTTTCTTTTCGGAGGGTACAAAAAAAAGCACTGTGAGAGGCTTTCGGACCCATCTTTCCAACCTTTTTTTCTCTTTGTTCTGTTCCTATATGTCAGTTTCTTCTCCGAAAAAAAAAGTACTCTTCGCGTAATACGACACCCCATCCCGCCTGCGTCCTCAATTTCTCCCCCCTAACCCCGTTTTTTTCTTTGTTTTAAAACTCAGGAAATTCCCGAAACGTTTTCACCTTCAGGCGTTAAGGGATAGATAGGTGTTGTGTACGGAGGAGGATAACGAAGAACGCGATACAGCAAAAGAAGCGAGGGTTAAACAACCGAAAATATAAAAGGCAACCTTTCCTCCCCCCCCTCTTTTGATAAACCCATCCCCCCCCTTTTTTTTCAAGATACAAATTCCAAAAAACCCCACTTCACACCTCAACTTATCACAGAAATTTAGCAATAGTCCAGATAACTTCCCCGAATTTAGGAAATTTAGGAAATTTAGAGGTAATTTAGCGTCCCCCCTTTTTTTTTTTTTGGACTCCCAACATAGTTGGAGTGCTATAATTGCTGTTCACGAAACCCACCACAAACTTCCCATACCCGCCCCCTTCTGGAACACCAATACTTATACCCCCCTCTATAAACCACATCTACCCTTTACAGTACACCAACGCATTTCGCTTTTTCTTCCCCACCCCCACACCTCTCCCCCTACGCTTTTTTTCTTCAACATTTTCCGTCTTTTTGTACGGGATGGAGGAGGAAGACTTTGATTTGCGTGCAGAGGCTG
Organism: Rhynchopus sp. YZ270_cl-10; assembly: GCA_964035575.1. Taxonomy (NCBI): domain Eukaryota; phylum Euglenozoa; class Diplonemea; order Diplonemida; family Diplonemidae; genus Rhynchopus; species Rhynchopus sp. YZ270_cl-10. The sequence goes on along the minus strand of OZ037895.1, from coordinate 603,568 downwards.
TTTCAATCCCAGCAATACAGGCAGATGCACCGGTATGGCAGCCTGATGAAGAGGCGTTGATATGCAACGAATGCATGTCAAAGTTCACACTACTGCTCCGGCGGCATCATTGTCGGGTGTGTGGCCTTGTTTTTTGCGATGCATGCTGTCCAAGAGAAACTACTGTGACACGAAAGGCGTCTCTGACTCCAGACTCTGCTTGCCAGCGTACACAATCACCAGGGGGTTTTCTCCCCTCCCCACAGTCGTCGCACACTTCTGTTACAACAAATTCTGCGTCCACCTCGCAAACCGTTATGGGGTCTACCTTAGGCGCGTCTAGCTCCGCTTCTAGTACAACCGTTACCTCAGCGAGGGTGTGTACGTCGTGTATCAGGCTTCCCGTGGAACATCAGAGTGTTTCGCCGTTGTGGGATATAGGTTGTGGTTCGTTTGGGTCGGTAAAGGTGGGGCTCATCCCAGATGGACGTTGGTGTGCGATAAAACATATTCCCATCAAAGATATGGGGCCAGGTTCAGAGAATGAAGCGGCGATAGAGAATGTTGTGAAGGAGGTGAATTTGATGAGGCAGTTGGACCACCCAAATATTGTACGGTACCTCGGGTCGCATGTGGCAAGTAGTGCAACGAAGAGGGAGTTGGGTTTGTATTTCTTCCTGGAGTATATCTCTGGGGGTTCTCTGTTCGATCTTCTTGGGAGACTTCCGACACGGAAGCTGCCGGTTCCGGTGGCGTTTTTGTATCTTCGTGATGTGTTGCATGGGGTTGCGTATCTTCATAAGTCTGGCTTCGCACATCGTGACATTAAATGCCAAAACATCCTAATCTGTTTCGACACCGGACGCGCAAAGGTCTCCGACTTCGGTACCGCATGCACCATCAAAAAGAAAAAGAAGCAAGCAACCACCTTCGTTGGCACCCCTCACTGGATGGCACCCGAAGTCTTCTTATCTAGCAGCAGCAAAGGTGACGGATACGACGCTAAGAAGGCAGACGTATGGTCCATAGGCTGCACCACAGTAGAAATGCTGACAGGAAAGACCGCATGGCCAAGCGACGTCAACCCAATGCTTCTGCTCCACGAAATGATGAAGGACTCCTGCAAACCCACAGGGTATGAGGAGGAGGAGATCCCCGAGGATTTCCGCCCTTTTCTTGACGTCTGCTTTAAACGCGATCCTACCAAACGGCCGAGCCCTTCGAAGCTTCTCAAACTCTTCAAATTTTTCTCAACAACAGACCCCAGAGAGCCGCCTCCACCGCCTCTTAGCTCCACCAAACCTCTTCCCCCTAGACGTCAGCTCACTGAACGGGACCTTCAAAAGACTGTTAAGGTTGCGCCTTTGGTTGACTTCACAGCGCCGTTCTCTGTCTCTCAGTCGACTGCTCTTAATTCAGAGAATAACTCGAATTGTGCGATTTATGTTGATCCATCTGTTACCATCAATGCGTCGCCTGACTCTGGGAGGTCGCCGAACACAAGCAAAGGGTGTATCGAAAAGGATGGGGAGGAGAGTGAGAGTGAGGAGCGGCGGAACACTGATTCGCCCCTCCCCCTCTCTGATCCTGCGGTGCCCCCAGAGCATATGATGCCCACCTCGCCACCTCCCCTGGATTTCACCATGGATGAGGAACGCACGGTTGTGGAATCGTTGTACCTTCAAATGACGGGAGAAGTGGTACTCCTGAAGACAACGTCCTCCTCGCAGGAGGACAGCACCACAGAGGATACGTACGCCCAGGCCATCAAGGAGATGTCGTTGCTCAGAGAATATCAACACCGTTCGATAGTAGGCTACTTTGGATGCTTCTTTAAGGAGACAGTGGGGAGGGTGCAGTTCAATGTGTTGTTGGAGTTTGTGACAGGGGGTTCGCTGGATAAGTTGTTGCATAAAATGCCGGATAGTCGTCTGCCCGATACAGTGGTGCGGGCATATACACGACAGCTCCTCCAGGCATTGGTGTTTTTGCATAGTAAAGGGATTGCGCATCGGTCGTTGTGTTTGAAGAATGTTATGGTGTCGCAGAATATGGGGTTGGTGAAGTTGCGGGATTTTGCGGAGGCGACGGATCCGTATACGAGGTCTGCAAGGGATCAGGCGAAGACGTTGTGTGGTACTGCGCAGGTCGTGGCCCCGGAGGTGATAGAGAGCGAAGAGGGGTATGACCCAACGAAGCAGGATGTGTGGTCGCTTGCCTGCGTTGTGGCGGAGATGTACACAGGTGAGACGCCATGGCCGGAGTTTTCGTCGCCATTAACGTTGTTGCATGTGATCCTCTCCAGCAAAGCATGGCCCAGCAACATCAACGCCGACAAACTCCCCATCGACATGGCAGACTTCCTCTCAAACTGCTTCCAAAGAAAGCCACGGAAGCGCGCCACAGCGTCGGGTCTGCTGGTTCATAAATTCCCGACGTTGAGGCATTCACGGTGGTGAACCCTCTTAGAGTGCTTTTGATATTAACCAAGCGTGTTTAGATACAGTGTTGTGTACAGCGAGACATTTTTTCTAAAGGTGGCTAAGCATGAGAGGCTTATGATCATCTTATAATTCTTTTGATAGTGTGTAGAGAGCGTGGGTTCCCGCTAGGGTCAGACAAAAGGGGGTGGGGTGCTTTTGTGTTTTTATGTGATTCAACTCTAGACGATAGAGTCTTAAACAGGTCTTTGGGAATGTTAGTTCTTTATGTTGTTTTGTTTTTGAGGCAGCATGATGAGAGCTCATGGGGGTGTGCAACAGATGAAAAGGGGTTTCTCTGTTGGAAGAAGAAAGTTTTACTAATGTCGCTCATCCCGCGCGTAGGGGAGGGTGTGTGCTGTTGTGACGTACTGCCCCCCCTTTTTTTGACAACATTTTGTAGTATCTTTTTTTAACGAATCTGATCAAGGTTAGCATGAGGGCTTTAGGTTTTCACCTTTTATTTGTTTTCCCCAACCCAACCGGACCCTACATCAGGGCAATTACCCTGTGTTTGCAATGATCCCCCGTTCATCTGGATGAGTGGAAGCGGGAGTGTCTCATATCAGATGTAAACCACGAAAATGGAATGTAGGACTGCATGGTTGGGTTGTCCACCCCCCCGGGTACAGCCGGTGATGGACCAAAGGTACACTGTTCACGAGAGGGCTTTGTATTTCAAGTCTACTTTGTTTTTTTTTGGTAATCACGACACATCCGTTGGACTCCGCCAGAGCCCTGCCGGAGTCCAGCAGCGTCACTACCCCCTGACTACGTTTATCCTGGGGAGGAGTGCGGTTTTGTTCTTCCCCCCCCGGTGGGATGTCAATGTCAGTTTGGAGAGAGGATTTGATAGTGGCTGTCCTGTATGGTGCTCTGATGGTAAAGTACGTCAGATACACGACACAGCCACTGTCAGGGGTGGTGTAGGAGGGGGAGGGGTTTCTTGTGTTAGTTCTGTAATTTAGTGTCGGATGATAATTCATCTTGGAAAGGAGTCCGCTCATATTAAGAAAAGATTCCTGGTGTTGGTCATTATGACAAATTATATCAGTTGAAATCGGCGATATTTTACCATTTTTTTTTTGTTTTTTTTTTTTTAATCTGTCGTTTCCCCTCCCTTTTTGCTGGGTTCTCAAATGAAAGGAGGCAACATAACAGTTCGCCACAATGAAGGCGATTTTTTTGATCTTTTTTTGTTTTTTTTGAAAACTTGCTATACTTCCTACGACTGAACTCCTCTCTCTTTTTTCTCTAAAAAAATCCCTCATTTTTTTTCTCTCTTTTTTCGAAAGGGGAATATTGCGACAGCGATTGTGACCAAGGTGACTAAGCACAGTGAGACTTACGTTCATCTTCCAAAAACGCTTCTTTGATGTGACGTCCGCAGAGAGGCACATTCCATCTTTTGCAAATTCCCCTTTCTTTTGCTTTTTGTACAATAACCGGCTTTTTTTGATGCTGACGATTTCTCTCTCTCTCTTTTTGGGTCTTTCCGGTTTTTCAAAGATGTGCAGTAGTGAGGCGCAGTAATCTACGAAGTTCCGTCTTTTTTTAAGGTGACTAAGCACGAGAGGCTTAGGGTCATCTAAAAAAAATTTCTTCTTTTTTTTTCTGGCGCGGAGAACCAGTGCCCCTGCGTCCTCCGATGAACGGTGAGGCGTTTTTGCACTTTCAACTTTTAGTCTAAAAAAAAGTTTGGGTACATTTAGTGCACCCTATTATACCATCTATTCAGAATAGTTAGTATATGAAACAAAACTTTTCTTTTCTTTTTCTCTCTCCCTTATTCCCGCATTTCCTTCCTCCCCCCAGCTTGCATATTATCTACATCGATCACCCACTCCTTTCCCAGCTTTTTCCACCACCGTTTTTTCTTGGATGGAAGCGATCTTTTTTTTTGTGTGCATGCAAAGCAGGTTTCTACTCATATGACATTGTGGTTTCGATGGCCCATATACAAGAGTTTTCTTGCTTCAACGCCTGTATCACTAAATCAACATATTTTGTATTGTGCTTTCATCCGAATGCTGGATATCACACTTTTCTCTTCGTCTCTTTTCAGTCTTTTGGAGTATTCAAAGGGATTTATTACTCCCATGCGCAACACTCCGGGGTGCGATAACCCGCGGAGTGTCAGTGCCTGCGTCCCAGAGGCGTTTTGCACTATCAACCTTCACTTTGTTATGAGAAGATCTAACGTCTATTGCTAACTTTCTCCTTCATCATTTGTTAGATTTTTCCGTTTCCGTATTTTTTTTTTTCTCTCTTCCAAAAGTTGAGAACGTGTGCGAGCTCCACGCAGCCGTCACCTCCCTATCTCTCGTTTCGTGGATACCTCTACACGTCCTCCCGCCTCTGTCAAATAACGAACGGGAATCAGTGGATGCCCAGGTGAGATAGGTTGGCTTCAGACTTCAAATTTTTGAAAGGAATTAAAACTCATTTTATTTATACTTTATCCGTTGGCCAAAAAGACTGTACCCCACTGCCTCGGTGTGTAACCCACTAAGTGGATCAACAAGAAAACGTGGTATGAGGCAAGAACCGTGGTCAACGTCCATGCACTAAACCCGCCTACACCGCATTTCTTTGAAAAAGGTGAACACCGCTCCGCTGGAGGCTCCAGCCCTTGATAGGCTACAGTAGACGCCCTATGCTGTCCGCCAGGACACAGGAGGCTTTTTTTTTTACTTTACGTGATAAAATACCCCCCTCCCTTTCTGGTTCGGGCAATGATTATGTTTTCTGCTTACAACCTCGTGGTAACCGTGTGTATACCAACTGAAGTGCTCTCTGGGGGGTTCGATAACCCCGCGGAGAACCGGTGCTCCTCTGCGTCCGCCGATTTACGGTGAGGCGTTTTTGCACTTTCAACTTCTCTTTCTTCTTGCTTCTTTCCCCAACCACACCCCATTTCAAAAAGTCAAAAAAAAAATAACTCAACTAAATTGCGGTGCATAAACTGGGGAAAATGACTCCTTCTTTTCCCCGTCTTCTCAACCCCTTTATCCCCCGATGTCAATCTGTTTTGCTTTCATAATATCCATTTGTGAACGAATTTAATCTGAGCCGAGAACGAAAAGAGGGATCTGTCTATTGTCTCATCGCCTACTCACTCTGAGGAACGAGGCTGGGCCTTTTATTGTTTGTAAACTATCACAGCCTTTTTGAAGGCGTCTTTTTCTGTTTTTTTTGTTTTTGTTTTTGTTTTGTGTACAAGAACCGTATTTTTGACAGTGGTTTTGTTGATACCACACGAGAAAAAAGTGCTTTCCCATATTTTTTTTTTATTCATGTGAGCTTACGCTTTTTTTTGGGTGTCCAGGTATCTCACTCTGTTAGGTAAATGAGTAGAGCGTATCTTGTGTCAGCGAGACGGGAGGGGGGAAAGGAATCATGAAATAAAAATTAGAGGGGGGGCAGTTGCTGTGTGGTATCCATTGTCCATTGCGTTCGCGTGCCTATGCTCTTGTTTGCAGAAAATGATTTTAAGGGGAAAGTGGAAGTGGCAACTATACTGCCGTTTCAAAAAAAGAAGAAAAAGACAACGAGTGCCCAGTTCTTTTGCCTTCCTCCTCCTTCTTCCATTTTCCCCCATTTTTGTTTTTTTTTTTAAAATACCTACAAAGCGTAGTTTAAAGGGAAAATAGTTTCCTCCGATACGGTCGCCAACCACCCCTCCAGGGTAATTGAGCAATCAACGAAAAAACTTTTTTTTTCCCTTTTTTACTTACCTTATCAGAGTTACTATTTTTTTTTGTGTTGATTCGGTATTGAGTCCAGTTCGGTTCTGTCTGCTTTCAATTCGTTACCCTTCCGCACAAAAGCGCACATTGCTCCCTTTTTTGGGCCTCAAAGAGGTTTTCCTCTTTACGCGGGAGCGTATTGTAGTAATAAAAATATCACAGATTATTTATTATACACTTTACGCACAAAAAAAAAGGTCATACCTTCTGCCACCCTGCCCACTATTCGCAAGAAAAAGCAGGCAACAAGCAGGCCCTCACGCTCCAAAGATGTTCTCTGTGCGTTTTGTGTGGACCCCCCCCCCCCGTACTATACCCTCTTTTCCCCTCCCCTTTCGCTTTCTCGTTCGCTCCACTAGATGAGTCGGTGGAGAGGGGGGTATAAGTGGGGGAGTTAAAGTGTAAACCACGTCTCTTTTCAAAAATCCCCCTTTTTTCTCAATCTTTTCTTAAAAAGACGAATCAAGAAAGGGGTCTTTTTAGGTTCATTCTTATAAACCTAATTAAGTTTTTTGGGGTACATTTAGTGCACCCAACCATATACCTTCTATTCAGTAGCATAGAAAGTATATGAAATAATATTTTTGAGCGCAGTGCCATTTTCGCCGTTTCAGGTTTTCTGTCTCGCTTTTTTTTTCTTCAAATCTGGAGACTTAGCTATATGCCTGCATTCGTGCAGTCAACAGAAACGGTAAAGGATGTGCGTTGTGGGAGGGACATGATGAGTTGTTTCCATTTTTTTTTTTGTGCCACCAAAAAATATCAATGAGTAGCTATTTTTTTGGCATGGTTGAAATAGTCACAATGAAAAAAAGCCCCCCAAAAGAGAAACGCACCTCCCTCCTCCCTAGCTCTTAGATCTCGCGAGAAGGGAAAACAAATGACGTAATAATGTTTAGTATAGTGGAGCACACTCTAGGGTGGCTACACTAATACAACCAAGTTTTCAACAAAAAAAAAAAAACAAACAAACAAACAAAGGAATGTACTATTTCCTGGTCGCTAAGGAGAGGCTGCGGTTCATCGTAACATTTTTTTTCCGTATTTTATTTCACCCCTTTTTTTCTTCCAATGTTTCAGTCACAACATTATAAAGGGAATGCATTTTTTTTTTTAGGTACACTGTCACGAGCGGCTGTTGTATTTCAAGTCAACCTTTTTTTTTTTCTCTTCCCTCACGCTCCCTGGCTAGAAGATAAGTAATAATATATGGCCAACCCTGAGTGTTCAGTTCTTGAAGACGGATTGGATGTGAAGGCAGGTCCATTCGAGGGAGAACACAAACAGTGAAGTAAATACCCTGACGTGTGATTTTACTTCTGGTTTCACCGTTGCCTTTGCAACAATAAACCCAGAAGTTAAACCACAAATCATTTTTCAGATGTAAACCACAAAAATGGAAATGTAGGATTGCGTGGTTGGGTGTTTCCACCCCCTCGGTACACCCGGTCATACCAAGGTACACTGTTCACGAGAGGGCTTTGTATTTCAACTCTACTTTACTTCACTGTTGTGAAGCCAGGTGAAGGGGGGGAAAGAAGCAATTCAAAAAAAAAATCCGAATATTGATTCGTTCGCCTAGTGAACACAACAAAACGTTTCTTCTTTTTAAAAAAAGCAAGGTGACCAAAAGCACTTTTGCTTAGGGTCATCTTATAAACTTTTGTCTCATCTTACCAACTCTTTTTTGCTTTCTTTTCAGTACCGTCCTCTCTTCCCACTCCCATCCTCTCAAGAGCTGACTCATAATACCCTATACAAAAAAAGGTTGGCAATACTCTTTTCATTTTTCATCAAGCGCTCTGTGTTTGCAATGATCCCCCGCTCATCTGGATGAGTGGAGGCGGGGGTATCATATATCAGATGTAAACCACGAAAATGGAATGTAGGACTGCATGGTTGGGGGTTGTCCACCCACCCCGGGTACAGCCGGTCATTGTACCAAAGGTACACTGTTCACGAGAGGGCTTTTCCACCTGATTTTTACCCCGCGTATAGGCGTGTAAAGGCTGGGGAAAATGGGTGGGGTTTGGCCTATACGGGCCTATACGCGCCTGGCTTTTGTATTTCAAGTCAACTTTTTTGCGAACCCCTCCTACCCTCCTCTCCTTATTCAACCCACACCACAGGGAGGTGCTATTAAAGCCACCTCGAGGGATTTAACAAACACTATAGAACCACATCCTTCGTCTTCTTCTTTTACACCACACGAGATATCTTTTCTAAATGGAGGACCACGTCGAGAAGGGGTGCAGAGTATCGACTCAGGTGAACGGGGTGAGTCGGGAAGGGGTGGTACGGTTTGTTGGGTCGACGCGGTTTGCGAATGGACAGTGGGTGGGGATAGAGCTGCCCGGACCGGATGGGAAGAACGACGGCAGCGTGCAGGACCGGAAGTACTTTGAATGCCCGCCTCTTCATGGTGTCTTCTGCCGCCTCGATAAGTGCACCGTGCTCTCCCGTGCACCCCCACCAGAAACACCACGCGACCGCCGTGCAAGAGAAGAAGGCCGCCCCCAAGACATCCGCGACGCCTCCCCACAGCTCGACGAAACCTCGACCTCCCCAGCAGAGGCACCGCTCTCGTCGTTGCATGCGTCGTTCTCTCGTCTCTCTGCTGAGGCATCTCCGGTAAAGGAAATGGACGATCTCGACACTTCCAGTGAAGAAACCCATGAGGAGTCTACCCAAGAGGAGAAGGAAAAGGAGAAAGAGAAGGAGAAGGTTTCGCCAAAAGCGACGGTGGCAGCAGCGGCCGCAGCTTCGCCGCCAAAGAGTGCGGCGTCTGCGGCAAAGGTGCTGCGACCTCCAACAGCGGGAGCTAGAGTGCCGGCTAGGGTGCCTGCAAAGAGAGTGCCTGCGCCGCGTCCGTCAGTGTCTACAGCTAGTTCGGATAGGAGCAAATCGCCGGAGTCTGCGTCGCCGTCTCCAAAGGTAGCGCTTCCTGCATTGACGTTGTCGGGTGTGACGGCGGAGGGGGCAGGGGCGGGGGCAGGGTCGTTGTCACCACCGTTGAGGCCTGCTGGTGGTGCTGGTGGGTTGCTTGGGTCTTCGTCAAATTCGTTGGCGTTGGCGACACCGCGGACCCCAAGGCAGCAAGTGTCGGAAGATGTGAGGTTGCTGAACGAACAGAAAAAGTCGTTGGAGCTAAAGTTGAAGCAAAAGACGTCGCAGCTGGCAGAGCTGCAGGAGCAGCTGCACACAGAGAGGGATACGATGCGTGCAGAGCTGAAGCAGAAGTATGAGACCCAGAAGAAGAGCGACGCAGAGAACATAAAGCGTATTGACAACGAGCTCAAGGAGAAGGAGGAGCGTGTCATGCTTCTTGAGTTGGAGTTGGAGATTGCAGTCGAGGAGAAGACGCTTGCAGAGGCGAATATGAGCAAGATGCAGAGTGCAGGTATTGTTCCCACCTTGACATACAAAGCGTTTCTTTTTGAGTATTCATTCTTTCACCCTTTCACTCTTAGGCGATCCTTGAGAGTGGCCTCGATTTACAATGATAAAAAGGAAATTTTATTTTGAGACAACGCGAGGCTTTAGGTCAACACAAGCTTTTTTTTCTTTTGAGAGACTTATTAAACACACACTGGAAACCACCTTCCCCCCAACACAGCACTGGACGTTCGTCTCATGGAGGAAGTCGACCCTGACTGCAACGACAGTCTTTTGGAGCACTGCGCAAAGTTGGTGGAGGCCATTGAAACGATGAACGTTATGGTCGCAACGATCACACAGGAGAGGGATATGCTGAAGGAGGAGATGAACGAGCTGCGGAAGTACAAGGAACGGTGCAGCGTGCTTTCGAAGAAGGTGGCGGTCTTTGAGGAGCGCCTTGACGAATACGCTGACTTGGAAGAAGACCTCGAGGCACAATGCGAAGAAGTCGCACGACTCAGGGACGAAAAGCTGCAGCACGTCGAAGAAATACTCGACCTCAAGGAGCTTAGTGAATTGAGCTCTGCCCTGGAGCATGCGGCCGGGCTCGAATTAGAGAAGATGCGCACCGAAAACGACACCCTACACCTCGAGAACGCCGACTACGAGACGCGTCTCGGGGAAGCAAAGCGCGAAGCAGTTGCCAGAGAGATTGCCATGGATAAGTACAAATCGTTGGTCGCGGAATATCAGGAGTCCCTTCGTGAATATGACGACGAGCTGAAAACGCAAAAACTGAAGGAACAAATTGGGGAGGAAAAACAGCGGCAGGCTCTGACGACCGAAGACGTTGCGAAGGAATTTAAAAAGCTTGTTCGTGACTGGGCGGATAAAGAGCAGAGCTCACGACACGAAATTGCAGAAAGCTACAAGGACAATGTCCTTGACTTTTTACCAACCGTTTTAGTTGAACTCGAAACGCCGCTCCTTGACGCCATGGCTAGTCTTGAACGTGCTCTCTTCTACGCACAACACATAGAGTCTGCATCAGGCGAGCTTCTCCTTCTCCAACTCAAAAGCAACCCCGAAGGCGACGAAGCTGGCTACGTCCAGGTCTCCCCCGGGCTTTTCAAGGACGCTGCGTTTGAAGAATACGACCTCTCGCGTGCAGCTGAGCTGACGTCCTTGCATATGTGGTTGGTCTGCTTTGTACTCAGCCGTCTCCAGGTCTTGGCATGCTCGCGTGCGGAGTTGTTGCTGATCCCTGAAGTGGCAGCCTCGCTCCGGCATTTAGACGAAGAGTTCCGGTGTTTCCTCTCTAGGTTAGAGAAGGACGCTGTTAGTCCCACCTATCTTTCGCAGATTTTCCCAAAGATCTTTGAGCACGTTGCCTGCCTTTGGAGATGCTGTCGTGAGGAAGCCAACCCCGCTTCTGGAGGTGAAACCACCGACGATGAAACGGACCTGGCTGAAAAGGAGCGGGTGTCTTCAGGGACGCTGCTCTTCTTCTTATTGGGGGTGCTGTCCTCGGCGAACCTCTTCCAGGGCAGTCTTGCCTGCGTCGAACGCTACTGCACCATGTACAACTCAGAGCTGAGCGACGAAAACCGCGACCTGATTGCCTCCCTCACTGCAGACATGCGGGAACACCGCAGCTCCTTAGTACACAACGTGAAGTCGATGTTCGACGACCTCGAGCAGGTCGAGGTCAAAGTCTCTTTAGACGCAGACAACTTCCAAAAACTCCAAATCGTGCTCATGACCTTCATCCACGCAAGCATGGAGATGCGACGTCTCTGCGTTCTCCTCCACGACCGTGCCTCAGACGCAAAGCACGGCACAACCTCCAAAGTAGACGGCTTCTTCGGACCACACATCCTGTCCGCCATCAGCAATACCCTTCAAGGCGAAAAGGTTCTCTCTCTAGCAGACTTCCTCGACGCGCCTACACCAGAAGACCCTCGTCTCGTGTACCACGACCTGAGGAAGCATCTGACAGCACCCCTTCTCGTACCGGACCTCGAGAACCTAAGTGAGTTCTGTGTGCTGGACAACAACGCTCCTCTGGTCAGTATGCTACAAGACGCCTCCAGCGTGACCTTCAAGGTCTGGAGCGACCTCCAGAAGCTGTACTGGGATGAGTCTGGGCCAAAGAAAGACCCAAACGCTGTGGAGGGGGAGGGGAAGAAGCAGGCTGCGAACTCACCACATTTGCTGCGGGCGTTGGAGGTATGAAATTTTATTTTATTTTGATTTTGTAGAAAAAGGGTCTGGAGGTAGGTTTTTTGGTTCAGGTACTAGAACCCTTTCTCCTAATTTCGCAGTTTTGCGGTCTCAGGGCCGAATTCATAGTTGGGTTCTCTGTTGCCGCGGTTTTCTTAGCAACGTTTTTGTTTATTTTATTGTTGCTTCCACGCAGTGTTATTATAAACTGAACTTGATTATCCAACATAACCATTTCCCCTCACACAGACCCGTAAGTCGCTTGCCTCTGTCGGAGATTTGCTGCAAAAGATCCAAACCAACGATGCGACCATCAAATCGGTATGATACCTACCCCTTCCCCCCCATTCGAGAGGTGTTAATGTCTTCCATTCTTTGTCAACCTTTCTTCCCCCGCATACTTCGATTGGGGCTTTCTTATCGATTTTTCTCTTTAAAATCAGAAAGAGAACTGACCCAACTTTAGTGTGTCGCAACATATACGTAATTTGGCATCAGTTTTTCAGCTACAAACCTCACCACCACCCACCTACCCCCGCTACAGGAACAAAAGCGTCGCGCCCGTGTTGAAAAAGAGCTTGCCGAGTCCCTCGTTGAGATCGACAACCTCGTCACCATTGCGGACAACGTTCGCGAACACGGAGCTGAGCGCGAGCATCTCAGGAAGGAGTATGAGGAGAAGATCGGTATGACATCCTCCCCCTCTCCCCCTTCCCAGTGTTGGTTTAGTACAGCGCCCCAAAAGTTTAGTACAGTTTAGCACACCTGTTTTAAACACCCTTGTATTAAACCTGCCAACACTGCCCCTTCCTACAAGTTGTCGCCGTGCTTCACACGCCCCACACATCACCTCGAATAGCCCCCTCTGCAAGACGCATTAATTGCATTCGTTGAGTTCGCTCGTGTCTGCATTATGGAATTATCGTTTTTTTTTTTTTTTTCTTGCACTATTTATTTTGAATGTGTGTTTTTGGGTTTAAATAGCCGTTTAGGGGGGTTCTACTCAGTGTTGTAAAAAGACAGGGTCCTGGCAAAAAAGACCAAAAAAGACCATAAAAGACCAAAAAAGGCCAAAAAAGACCATAAAAGACACAAAAAAGACACAAAAAAGACATAGAGGGACTCTACCTTGCAGAAAAAAAAGCACTCCACGCGTTTTGAACACAAATCGCAGGTTTTCCTAAAGCTGAATCTAAATTCTGAAACTAAAACTAAAACTAAAAATGGAAAACCTTTCACCACTCAACCGACTCTTCATCTTCATCGCTGTCGTTTCCTTCAGCAGGAGCTGCCTCGACTTCAGGAGCTTCTGCTTCTGCTTCTGCGTCGCAGTCAATCACAGGTTCTCCTGGTTTGGCACCCTCGATTTCAAACCAGGAGTCACCTTTGCCAGTGCGGAGGCAACTGTGAATCTGCGTCAGCTTCGTCACTCGCGCCGAGAGGAGTCGATTCCTCCGCAACTGCGACATCCAGCCCATTGTGCTGAATTGCCGTTCGAGTTCGGCACTCGAGGCTCGGATCCCCGACACTCTGTACCCAATCCTGCAGAGCTTCACGTCTTTCTCGCTCCCTCCATCGCTCTGCACCTCCAGCAAGAATATCCTCCACCACTCCTCTGGTGTCTTGGTCTTCGCAAGATCCCACATCCCGTCATTTGCAAAAATGCCGGATGCAGTGCGAAACTCGATCAGACACGCCGACAGTGCCGCGCCCCCCAGTTTTTTGAGGTAGGCAGAGGCGTTCTTCTTCACCTCTGCACACGGAGCCCAACCTGCCAGTTTGGTCAGCGGGTGTTTTGCTGGCAGGTCCTTTGCTTCTTTGTACACCTGTGTGATTGTTGTTGTTGTTGTTGTTGGGATCAATATGGCTGAAGTATACCTGAAAAAATGGGTTGAGAAGAGTCGCAGCGGAGAAAACACCGTCCTCGTGAGTGATGTAGCGAGAAACACGCACTTGGATTTTTTTAATAACGTTCTCCATTTTCTGTTTGTCTTCCACCGTTGCCAAAGCTGCCTTCGTCTCTTTTGCTGCACTCAGAGCTTGCTCAAGAAGCGGAATCACAAACCCAATCCTACACGAATCCGACTGCAACAAGTTGACCACAACACCAGCCTTCTCCACAAATTTGTGAATCGCGCGAATCAGAGGCATGCTGTTGCAGACTTTAAGAATATCTGGGCAGCGGGCGAGTGCTTCCTCATCATCGGCAACAAGCAACAGAGCCTCTCGGTATTGCGCGACGAAGTCGAACAGCTTTGACGTTGTAGTCCATCTGGTAATCGCCATAAGCTTTGGCGCGTTCGTTCGCTGACTCAGTTCAGTCTGTTTTTCCTTCAAAACAGCCCTGAGGTAGTCAACATTCTTCAGAGACGCTACAACGCTGTTCAGCAACTTTGTCACGTAGTTGAATTCCTGTCCCGTTTCGTTGCCTTTGGATTTCTTGGTCCCGAGACAGTCATTCACCATGCGTTGTACAGTATGGGCAGCGCAGACAATGGTGTGCACGTCAATGTTCTTTTTTTTTAGTTCGGCTTTGAAGAGTTTGTTTGCCTTGGTAGCTGTCGTATCTCCATCTGAAATGAGTGCAACAGCTTTTTTTTGAAATTTTTCTGGTGTTTGCGTGAGGTGTGAAAGAAGCTCCTGCGCGTTGTGTTGTTTTTGTTGTAAGATCCCGCTGTTCACGATCAATCCTGCCTGCTCCCCTGCTGTTCCGGCGCACGCAAAAACTTTTTCTGCTCGCGAATTTTTCCAGGTGTCCGACTGGAGGGAGATGTGCTCGTTTTTTGCGAGCTTATCAAACTTCGGAACACAGATGGTGGTGTGCACCTTGTCCAGCAAAGTTGTGGAGATGACGTGTCGGCTGGGTATGTGTTCTTTTTTTAGCCCTGGTCTCGTTGCCATCATGGCCTCAATAAAAAGTGGACTATCGACTACCGAGAAGGGCACCCCTGCGGCGAACACGAACTTCGCCCAGGCGAGATGCATCTCCTCGATCTCCTTCGCGTTCGGTGCAGGGATGCAGGGGATGCGGGTTTGGCTCTTTTCGAGCTTCGCCCTCTTTGCAGCAGGCGCTTCAGCCGGTGCCGTCGTGTCGGAGCGGGATCTTTTCGCCCGCTCTTCTTCCTCTTCGATCCTCTGTTTCGCCCTGTCACTCTTCTTCGGGCAGTCCTCCACGATGTGCTTCTTCATCCGTGTGGCTGAAATGCCGTTCTTCGCCAACCTGTACCCGCAGCCCTCCCCCTTGCACTCGAGGTAGTCAACCTCGTTCTCCGTCACCTCCACGTACTCCTCGCGGCTCCAGCAGCTCTTCCTCCCTGGCATTTTATTATTATTCCCCTGATTAGTCTGTGTTGATACTCTGTAAGTGTGGGTGTTTGTGATGTTTGCGGGATCCCTTTTCAGCTCAGCTCCATGGGCTCATAAGCACCATAACCCCAAAAACGTGCGCTCAAAAAAGACCAAAAAAGACCGAAAATGCTGGCAAAAAAGACCAAAAAAGACCGAAAATGCTGGCAAAAAAGACCAAAAAAGACCAAAAAAGACACATCAAAAAAGACACAAAAAAGACACTGCCACAACACTGGTTCTACTCCACTAAATAAATCGAGCAAAAATATGGTGAACTCAGAGGAGGGGGTCATTCGGTTCGAAAAACACAATTTTGGGCAATTAGAGCCAAAACAACACCCTAAAATACAAGAATCAGGTTTGGAAAATCCCGCTTTTTGGCTGAGTGGGTAAAGTAACCAGACCAGGTTGTGAAAAATAGCTGTTGGTTTTTTTTTGCTCGGGTTTGCGGAAGTTCCATTCTTCACCGTCGTGTGGGAGGGGGTAAAGTTCACTGTTGCGAATCCACATCGATAAAGAAACGAAAGCATCAAAACAAGCTAGAATACCAGTAAAAAAGAACCTATTATTCGTGACACTTGTACCCATTTTTCACTTGTGACGTTACGAGTGACTTCACTTGTAATGTCCCATACTTCACCGTCGTGTGGGGGACGTAGACCATATCCCGTTAGTTGTTTTTGTGCTTACGGATTTACCACTTTTCACTGTGCTTTGCAATTGTTATTCTGGCTGGCACATTGTTGTCTGCAAGCTCATACGACAGATGCGCGACTTCCTTCATAGTCGCAATGCCGGACTCCCCGTGGGACTTTGCCTGTGCTGCACCACTGCGTCTTGTACCCAGTACAGCTTCGCAACGACCTCGCCGTAGATGTAGTTGTGCAGAATGTGCACAACTACAGCAGTGTCGTGCGTGCTGTACAGGTCGTATGTCGCCAACACCTCCCCCGGTGTTGGCGCGTTTGGAATTGAATGAAAATATTACACCCCCTGCCTCAAGCATACTAGACTGTGGACCCGTAGAATTTATCGATTTTATGGCCCGGGCACATTCTGAAAAAAAAATATTCTTGGAAAGATAGGGTGCGAAAACGTTTAATTCCGGGGTCGCGGGCGGACGCTCAAAAATGCATCTGGGGCGAGCGAGTTGACGGCGGGAGAATGGGTACTATGTACTGAGTACTGCACAGTGCCATGTACGGTGAGGAAATCTCCTCCTTGGGTCTAACACAGTGATATACGCCTATTTTCGGGGTGTTTGGAAAACAACTTCACACCTCAGGCGTCGGAGATCAAAAAGTGAAAAAACCTGCCGACACTATTTCACAAATAGCTATTTTTATCGACCAGAAAAGTTTTCTTCATAAGTGATTTCTGAGTGCACACTCAGAAATCACGAATCAAGAGAAAACGACTTTTTGGGAGGTGAAAACAGGGCTTTGTTGAACTTTTTTGGCTTTGAGGAACTTTTACAATTTTAACGGGTTTTACCTGTGTACCTGTATACATTCCCTCCTGCGTGGGTCACTCACACTTGAGGTCATGTGCCACTGCATGGGTCTGGGTACCTGGGCCGAAACTACACCAGCACCCAGGTGCCCAGACACACCACTGTGCCACCCAGAAAACCTACTCCTACACCAGAAAAGTGAAAATGGCTGCTCGACCAGAAAAGGAGCGAAAAAGTTCAGAAAAGCCAGAAAATTTCAAAACAAATATTGGTTTGAATTTTTTTGGGATTGAAATCAGCGGATCGAAATGAGTTAAATGTGGGGTCGCAGGCTCAAAGATTTGCATCTGTGGTTTATTAAGAGAACGAGGCCCAGAAGTATACGCCTAACGAGATTTTGGCTGATATGTGAATCGCACTGTACTGTACTGTACTGTACTGTACTGTACTGTACTGTACTGTACTGTACTGTACTGTACTGTACTGTACTGTACTGTACTGTACTGTACTGTACTGTACTGTACTGTACTGTACTGTACTGTACTGTACTGTACTGTACTGTACTGTACTGTACTGTACTGTACTGTACTGTACTGTACTGTACTGTACTGTACTGTACTGTACTGTACTGTACTGTACTGTACTGTACTGTACTGTACTGTACTGTACTGTACTGTACTGTACTGTACTGTACTGTACTGTACTGTACTGTACTGTACTGTACTGTACTGTACTGTACTGGGTACTGGGTACTGGGTACTGGGTACTGGGTACTGGGTACTGGGTACTGGGTACTGGGTACTGGGTACTGGGTACTGGGTACTGGGTACTGGGTACTGGGTACTGGGTACTGGGTACTGGGTACTGGGTACTGGGTACTGGGTACTGGGTACTGTGTACTGTGTACTGTGTACTGTGTACTGTGTACTGTGTACTGTGTACTGTGTACTGTGTACTGTGTACTGTGTACTGTGTACTGTGTACTGTGTACTGTGTACTGTGTACTGTGTACTGTGTACTGTGTACTGTGTACTGTGTACTGTGTACTATTCTCTACAAATCTTTCAAATGAAGCACGAATCGAAAACTTTTGTGCATCTGATTGCCCCTCCGAGGCTGTGGAGGGAGGGGGTGGGTACCACCCACTACCTATAGGATTTGTACAGTAAAACCATAGGGGGGACCCTTCTGATTTTTTGGATTTTTGACCAACTTTTTTGAATCACGAATTTGCTCGATTTTTTTTTGCTTATATAGTTTACCCACCCTAGCGATCCATTAAAGCAAGAATTTTTCACTTTTGAGCAAACGTTGCATGTTCTAAATACAGCCCAAAATACACACATTCAGAATAAATAGTGTTGATTTTTTTTTTTTTATGATGTCTCAAAACCACAGCGACTGTCAAGGAGGAACAAAAGAAGCAGGTCCAGCTGTACCGTGAGGCCTGCAACGAACTGAAGGCGGATCTCGAAACCGAGCGGAACTATACTCAGAGTTTGTCGACCGCTGTGAACAAGAGGAAGAGTGCGATAGAGAGCTCTGGGGGGGATGCGGGGGAGGAGGTCTTGCGACTGCGGCAGGCGCTGCTGTTTTCGCAGAAACAACTGAAGCAGGAGCGACACGCTGCGTGGAAAGGACGGTGGAGGCGTGCCTGCGCTGCTTCGGGTGTCGCAGTGGACAGAGAAGGGGAAGAGTCCCTCCCAGCGTCACCTTCTTCAGCTTCAAAGGCTGCCCCGCCATTGTCTCGCATTCTCCAAGATGTCAGTGAAATCTCTGCCTCCCTGACCCCAGAAGTGCTGATGCTCCCTTCAGTGGATCTGACCGCAAAGCCCTCAGGGCTGCCCTCCTTTGTCAGTGCAAAGGCGCAGTTGAAGGCACAGCAGAACCTCTCCCGTCGTGTCGACTCGCTCTTCTCTAGCGTCGCAGTGCACAGAAGACTCCAACAAGAGAAAGACCAGCAGAAACACTGTCGCAGTGATCTGGACCCAGTTCTTACCTCGCGTTGAGTGGATCCCTCTCCGGGAAGCGATGTCACAAAAGAAGTAAAATGAGCATTCACAATTCGTGCAAAAATACGTCTCTTTTCTGAGTATTGTTTTTAAAAACGTAGATCTTAAAAACCTAGGGTCGGACTATGTGTGTAAGCATGTTTTTTTTTCCACACCCGTACCATTCGTTCGTGTGTTGGGGGGTGCGAGAAAGGTGTGCTGTTTAGAGTTATATGTGGACGACATCACCTATTGTGTCCTATTGGAAAGCTTGAGAGAGAGAGAGAGAGAGAGAGGCAGGGGTGCGCTCAAAAAAAGAAAATATGCTATTATCGAAGATTCAATATTGGTTTTTTTGGATTTTGTTTCTTTCTTTCTCCAACACAGTAGCGCGACAATCGAAAAGAAAAAAAAGCCTCGTTTTTCTAGTGGAGCACACTCTGGAGGTGGCTACACTAATACGACCAAATTTTCAAAAAGCAAAAAAACAAAGGATCCGTATAACACGCTGGGTTTCTTGATTAAAAAAAGCCTCGTTTTTTTGAAAAAAAATTTCCAAGCGTTGCTCCTTCTCTCTTTTAAGGATTCCTGCAAAGAAAAATAACCGTGGCTGCTATCCTGTAATAGTAGTAGTCTAAAACATCAAACAAAATTTCAATCTTTTCCAACACCCCCCCCCTCACTCCCTCCAGAACCTACACAAGACCCCCTCTCTTTTCCCTTTTGCTCTTACTCTTTTTTGATCTTTCTGTTTCATTAAAATATGACCCAGTGTTAAAAAACCTACACTCTTTTTTTTTTGTGTTCCGAACAAAAACAATTATATTATCTCTCTCTCTCTCTCTCTTTATCTTTACCTTCTCCGGTTTCATCTCAATCCTCCTCCTTACCCCCCTCCATTTTTTTTTATAAATGGGGTCAGAGTTTAAGTCGTGGGAAGCATGGGTGTGGCCGCCAGCTGCGGTGATGTGGTTGTTGTTTACTGTTATACACATCGCATGCGAAGTATGGCGGGTGACTAAGATGGCACAGTGTAAAGACGACCTGAGGTACATCCTCATTACCATGTGCATGGTGTATATGCTTGCCTGCATGTTTTTTTCTTCGTGGATCGAAAGGCGAGAGGCCTATCGCCCTACCGACCCGCAGCCCTCTTCTCAAGACTGGCATTCCTTTGTGGTATCAGAGGACAGCGCGTCGCTCCCATACCCCGATGGCCGCAAAGTGATTCTTCCGACCTCAATCTCCTTGGGGTGTTCGTTTATGTTGTGTTTGATTGTGATATACATTGTGCAAGGGGTTGTCACACCTATGCCACATCTTTGTGAGCAGGCGATGGCAAAGGAGGGGTTGGTTGGAGAAACTGCAGTGGTTTCTTGCGGTACAGAAGCAGCAGAGTTGCAGCACGGGAGAGAATACAGTGAGGCAACGTATTTTGATGTGTCGGGGGGTTGGGAAGTGTGGTGGCATGAAAGGGTTTTCTTTGAATTCGATGGGGATATGTTCTGGTTTGCGCCTATTGCAGGGTGTGATGGAGTGACAGGAAATATATACGCAGTATGCGGTGTTTCATCACGCAATGAACCCCACACCATCTACTCTGCGTTAACCTCTTGCACAGCATCCTCTCAATTCATACCAAACACCACAACAACAATCCGGCGTCTCGAAGCTTCTAGTACATACCCGCTAACCCTTCGCCAAAACGCTCTCCGGTCTTACCGTTCTCTTTTCGAGGTAAATACTGATGCACAATCTCATGTTCAATACTGGGTTGATGATATCGATACGCAGACCACTCTGATGTGGGTGTTCAGTATGTTGACGTGGTGTGTGCTCTCGGGGATAGGGTGTTTCTTTTATGTGCGGTATCTGAAAATAAAATCGCGGGGTCTCCAAAGGGGTCTAACAACACGCTTCATAGGCGCCATAGAAGAGGATATGCTGGTGTCGCCAACGATCGGCCTTCCCGACCCTATGAGCCCAATGGAGTGCTCCGCTGTTGATAGCGTGGAGATGGAGGAAAGGGCGTTTCTCTCGGTGATCCCACCCCCTCCAGTTGAGGATCCTGACCAAGAGGTAGTGTGTTGATGTAGGGGATGTTGTGTTGAGCCCTATCTAGGCCTTTTTTTTTGCACACACGAAGTGTGATTGGAAACTAAACATATTTAAAACCAACGATAGATCTGTCTTTACGCTTCCTTTTGAATCCTCCCCCTCATCCATTATCATGTGCGTCATAGGCAAAGAGCCTAAATGGCTGCGGTCAACGAAAGACATAGTAGTAGAGTAGTAAGGACAGAGCAGTTGGTATAATGGTATGTTTAGTTTTTAGTCAGATGTAAACCACGAAATGGATTGTAGGAATGAATGGTTGGGTTGTCCACCCCCCGGGTACAGCCGGTCATTGTACCAAAAGTACACTGTTCACGAGAGGGCTTTTGTATTTCAAGTCAACCTTTTTTTATATAAGATGTGTGTGCATGAGAGTGCACACTCATCAAGTTTTTTTTTTTTGTGTGCTTTATTGTGCGCTATCTCAAAAATAAAGCCACCGCACGAAGTTTGCTATCATTGCGCTTCGGGGGGTGGGGGTTAGAGGGTTGCACGGTGCGGTAGGAAGCCAAATGAAAGTCCCTAAACGATAACAACCCAAAATGAAAATGTCATATTTTATGAAAACCCTTAGGGTGTTGTCATTAACAACCCAAAAAACAATGACTGTCGCAAAGGCATCTCGTATGAAAAAAGGTTGCAAATGACATTTTTGGGTTTGTTATTTTGCCGCACCGTGTGGGTTATGGGGGGGAGGGGAATTTTTTTTGGTACCAAAACCTATAGAATGACTTATTTTGATGTCTGACGCAAATAAAAGGAAAAAACAAACAACCACACCAACAATTGAGTACAGACCCTAGTATCCCACTCTGGTGTTCTTAGGCGATTGTCGACAACAACAACAACAACAAAAGCACTATACCCCCTCCTTTGACTCTACTCCATCACGACAACCATCAACGACAACCAGATTTTCTATAAAGGCTCATCTCAACTCTTTTTGTGGTGCAATATTGCGTTTTGTCAGAAAACTATAAAACGAAACCTACGATTGCCGAAACCACTACCACCCACTTCAAAGCACCCACTCTTGTTTTTCTTCTTCTCTCTGGGTAAAGGGTATCGCTAAACCTTCTCCCACCTCCTCTCTCTCTATAAAAAGACAGGGGTGGCAAAAAAGACCAAAAAGACAGAAACCACAACACCCCCCCTAACCCCCACGCCCTTCCCCAAACCTCAAAATGATGTGCTCACTCATGGCCGAGGCAGAAGAGGAGCTTCTTGAAGAGCGTCTTACACAACAAAAACAACGTCTCGAACAACGTGAAACCAAACTCGAAGAATACGACCAACTCCGCCAACGTATTGAATACGAGAAGGCCACCCTACGCTCCGAGGCGCGCGAACACCGCAGACAAGAGGAAATGGAGCTTCAGGTACTTCTCATCGAAGAAGCTGAAGAGAAACGCAGGCAAGACGACATGGCACGTGAAACACATGACGCACAACAACGTCTCACCGAACGAATGAGTGGTATGACTGCTGCTGAAAAGGCAGCATTCCTAGAAGATCTGGCGGAGCTTGAAATGCTGGAGGAAAAGCTTGCGAATACGACAGAGTCTTTGGAGCAGAGGCAGGATTCGATGAAGAGGATTATTGCGGAGCAAGAAGCTGCGAGGCAGAATGAGGAGAATGTGCATCAGACGTTTTTTGCGATGTGCAGAAAGGCGGGGGAGGAGCTGGAGGAGGAGGAGGTGTCGGCTGCAGCGTTGTTGGAGAAGCATTTTGAACGGCTGCAGACAGAGCACGAAGCGGAGCGGGTGCTAGCAGGCAAAGAGATCAGCAGACGCAAGCTAGAGGCACGTCGGCACTCAGTGGAGTCCACACTCTCAGCAGCAGATCGAAACCACATTGCTGCCCTCTCAGCTGAAGAACGAGGCCATCTCCTCGACGAAGTGCATGAATTGAAGCAACTTAAAGAACGCCTCAAAAAACACACTCATAGCTAAAAAAAGCCCCCAGTTTTCTGGTGGGGCTGGCTTTTCCACAATGTAGCCTTCCCCACGTAGCGATGGGAAAGGACCCCAACCCAAACCTGTTCAGCTCAGGAGTTGCTATCCTGAGTTCTAGTGATACCCGGTTCGTTGTCTGCATCAGCGGTTTTCATGAAATGTGAACAGGGGAGGGTGGGTTGTGTGGATTATTCGTCGGGATACACGTTGTCAAAGTATTCAGAAGAAGAAAAAAAAAAAACTGCCGTTCATTTTTTTCCCCATTTTTTCTCTGCTTTCCAGCAGATTCAAAACCCATATAAGCAAAAAGCAATATCTGTAAGCCATCTTCTAGCCCTTTGCCTGGAGGAAATGGGCTCGTAGCGGATACCCTGCCTCTCAACGGAAGAAAAAAAAAAGCGACACGTTTTTTCCCCTCCTCATTTCTCTACCATCTTTTATTTCCTACGATGATGTGCTTCACATTTTCTAAATATCCGGCCTGCTCCGTGCAACACCTCTGATGAGATTCTGGCTTACCGAGATTTAGGACTTTACACAAAAGCTATTTTCTCGGGAAAACGGGAGAGCTATCTTGTATTTTTCATACCACATTTCTTAGCTAATGCTGTGATAACGATTCAAGGTGACTAAACAGGAGATGGTTAGGTTCATCTAATACACTATTTTCCCCCTCTTTTACTGGGGTTCACTTATAATATTATATAAAAACCCACTTCTTTAGGGGGTTGCATGCGATTATGGCGAATAAGCATCTCTCCGCTGATGCATTGCGCCATGTTGTGTGGCCGACACAGTTGATCAGCGGCGGGGTCCCGCACGCCCCGTTTTCTCACATCCAGCCGTATATGGGGTTCTCCCCACTGCAGAACCACGAGGGGCTGAAGGTTGTTTCCTGGAATGTAAATGGCCTGAAACGTCTGCTGCGAACGAATGTCAATCTTCTCAGCCAACTTCTTCTTCGCGAACGCCCTCAGATGCTTTGCCTGCAAAAGACGAAGGTGTCTGCGAAACTCGACGACCTGGACGACCTGCTCTCAGACTACCGTAGCCACTACTCCTGCAGCACCTCAAGGAAGAACTACGGAGGCACCGCCACCTTTGTACACAAAGATCTTCCCGTCGACGAAGTTGTCTTTGGAATCCCCGGAGTACCACAACTCTCCCAGGAAGGCCGAGTCGTCACAGTTGTCACCCCAGAAGCAATCGTTGTAAACGTTTTCTCGCCGTATTCTGGAAAGAATTTGTCTCGATTGGAGTTGCGGACCGAAGTATGGGAGCCGGCGTTGCGAAAGTATTTGAAGCAGCTCCGGAAGATTGGAGGGTCCAGGCAGTTGGTGGTGGCGGGGTCGTTGAATGTAGCTGCAGAAGACATTGATGTGGAGAACCCAGAGAAATGGGATTCATTGGCAGGGTTTCAGCCTTCCGAGCGTGAGGCCCTGAAGGCTTTGTTTGCGGAGGTAGGGGTGTTCGATACGTTCCGGAAATTTACGCCTTCGCAGGCGAATTGGTTCAGCCACTGGCCACCAAAAGATGCCTCACGCGAACGAAACGCAGGTACCCGCTTCGACTACATCCTTGCCAGCAACGAATGGAGAGGCCGTATGGTCAACAGCTCCGTCCTCCACGCCTACCACGGTTCCGACCACTGCCCTGTCTCAGCGTCATTGCTCTACACCCGCAAATTATAGAGAGATACTCAATAATACCCCATTTTTTTTAGCTTGAAGCTGATGTCTACAAGCTTGGGGGGGAGAAAAAGATCTGTTCTGCTTCTTCTTCTTTTTTTTTTGTGAAAAAAAACGCAAAACACGTAGTGAAAAAAGAATGCGTTGCAAAAAAAAAAAATGGGATTTTTTTAAAATCTTTTCCCAAAAAACCTCAAATAAAGGCAGAGACCCTATCCCCCCTACACAGAAAAATGCCACCAAAAAAACGGAAACGTGAGGAGGTTTCACCACCGACGTCACCTGCACCACCTCCACCTCCACTTGCTCCTCCAACCCAATCTACCACCGATACCCACCCCATATTCCAAAGGGAAAACCTTCAACCTGATGTCGGGGTATATTCTGAAACGAGAGAAGAGTGTGTCCGGCCGGCTGTGGGGAAGAGGTTGCGGCGTGCCTCTGGTATTTCAAAGGTTTATATTGATTCAGAGCGTTGTGGTGCAGATTTGCTCACCTTGATGGCCGGAATAGGCCACGGCGAAGACCTACTACGAGGTCTCGAGGACCTCGAATCCTCTCTCTCAGATCTGACGGAGCTGACCGACCTCCGCCTCACCTCCACAGCCACCCTCACGGTCGCTACCGAGATTACCACCCCACCGAGAGAGGCGGGGGACACTTCTGAGTTGCCCCTTCTATTAAAGGTTCAGGTTCAAGCATTTATTGATGATTTTTCTGATATAAGCCCTTTACGGAGGGTTACACGAAGGATAGAGGCGCTTCATGCTGGAGGTAGTGCAGAATGGGATGGGGAAGAAGAGACGTTGACGTGGGAGCATACTAGCAGTATCGGGGATGGTGGGTCTCCTGGTTCACTGAGGTTGAGGGTTTGGCCGAGTGAGGACTGTGCACCGCAGTACACCCTCTCTCTCGGCTGCGCCCCGCTGCGTACCCTTCTCTCCGAGGTCTACCATCTGTCCGCAGCGAACAACGGCACCTCGACGGCCCCTGAGATCCACACCGCCTTCCTCTCCTACCTCAGCGACCACAGGCTCCTCCAGGACCCCTCCGCGCTGTCACCAAGCCTCGCCCCAGACCCGCTCCTCTCAGAGGAGTTTCGCTTTGTGACCAAGGCAAGCCCCGCAGAATTGCTGGCAAAGGTTCGAGCAAGAATGACAGTCGCCCCGCCACTCGAGGTAGTAGTACAAATTCCTGGACGGTCTGAAATTCAAATGAAAGTCGCAGGTCTCAAGAATGTGGCAAAAAGGTGTACAGCAGAGGTAGAAGGGGCAAAGGAGGAGATAGCCGAGATCGATGAAGCAATGGAGGCCTTGGTGGTGGGTGCAGAGCTTGCAAGGAAGAGGGAAGGGGTATACGCGATGCTAGCTAAAGATGTGTTGCAAGGCACCAAGTCTGTGGTGCTCGGACAAACGAGGACGTTACAGGCCCTCACAAAAGTGCCGCCTGCAGTGCGGAAAACAGCTCAGGCACGCAGCGATGCGTTCTGGAACAGTGAAGTAGGAGCAGCGGCACATCAACGCTTTCAAAACCGTGTTGAAGCAAAAGAAGCGCAAAGCGTCCTCTCCGCAACGGAGCGGCTCAAGGCTCATGTAAAAAAGAAGACCGGGTTTAAATAAAGAGACCCTCTGGTTTGCCGTTCGTATTATGGAATGGATCCTATGCTAGCCTGTTGGTAGTGTTTGGTGTAGAACCCACGATGGGGTTTAGAGTGTTTTCTTTTCTTTTCAAATGTATTGTTTTTAAAGGTCCTGCTGAATATCAGCGGGGATGGATTTCTCAAAAAAATGGTCGCTCTTTCCCCCTCAAGAATATGCCAAATTCTTTTTAATAAACCCAGTCCCCCCCTTCCATCTACAAAATACAGCGGGGGGGGAAAAAGTAAAAAAAAAATGGGTGGAAACCAAACCCCACAGAAGCTGCTGAAGGCACTGTCCTGTGGAGGTGCTGGGGTGGGGTGTTTGAGGGAGGTTGGGAGCTGTGAGGAGGAGGTGGTGGCAGCACTTGTCGCTGGTGGCTGCGTCCCGAAAATTGCCCAACTGCTGAAACACCGGGAGGCAGCCTTGGACGCACTGCAGAACATATCCCAGGACGGAGATGGGGTGGAGGCCATTCGCATATTGCCTGCCGCTATCACATTTGCTGTCGACCGCCTAAAGGATTCAATTGAGTCGCCCGCCCTGCGTCAGCACGCCATCAACCTCGTAGGCAACCTTGCTGCGGGATGTCCCAAAACCGCACACAGTCTTGCAATTAGCGGCGTTCTTGGCAGTCTCACCGAGATCATCTCCAATGACGCAGAGGTGGCCGAAACACGGCACGTTGTCTGGGCATTGGTCACCTTTGTCACAGCAGCACCACAGCTTGGGCATGTTGTAGGGCGTCTGCTTGGGACTCCAGAGGCAGCCTTTGCCCTCGCAGTCGCAGCGCTGCCCGAAGAGGAGGGGGACGACGATACGGACGTCTCTGGAAACTTCTTGGATATGCTTGTGAACGAAGGGTATGTGGACCCCGGGGTGTTCTTGCGGTGCCCGGAGGGGCAAGGGGTGGGGGTGTTGTTGCAGATACTGGAGGACGGCCCTGCGTCTGCGGTGCACGCAGCGAAGGTCTGCCTCTTGGCAATATGCTCTGAGGAAGAAGGTGTGGCCGGGCTTGCGAACCACCCTGCCGACAGCAGCACCGCGACCGCACTGCTGGCGTTGGCGCCACATAGTCGGAGGATGGCAGGGTATCTTCGCTCCTCTCTGCCGCACAGAGCAATATTAGACAAAGACCACACAGAAGAAGTACAGGACCTCTGCAGCCTCGTACAGCCCGCCAAAAGGGTGAAAGGCAGTTTCCACGATGCCCTATCAAAGGCATTGGCACACCTTGAGACCACAGAGCCACGTGACAGCCCCTCCTGGGGGGACATATGCGGGGATGCGGTGCTGCTGCGGACGGAGGCTTCCTATGCTTTGTACAGCAGCCGCAAAGGGGTGGTGGTCTTTAGCAAACCTAGTGCCGCAGGGTTTGGTCCGGTTACCGTGACACGGCATGGTACGTGGCATTGCCTTCGCTTTGGTGAGGTGGAGCAGGGGTTAACCTATTCAGGGTCGCCAGGGGAGTTAGGGTATGCCGGAGGGAAGGCGATAGTGGGGGTGCTTGGATATGATTACATTCGGACCATGGCAGCGTGTCTGTGTGCCTACGGAGGAGCGGGAGGCGATAAGGTGGTGATCAATGTAGGTCTCGGGTCCGGCGCGCTCCCTGCCTTCGCAAGCAATGTTCTTGGCTGTGCTGTCTCTGTCTTAGAAATTGACAGTGTCGTTATCGAGGCTGCAGACATCATGGGCATCACCTTTGACACCAATCTCTCTGTCACCGAAATCGATGCCCTCTCAGGAATTTCCAAAATGAAGCCACAGTCTGCCGGGGCAGTTCTCCTTGACGCTTATGACACCGTAGGGGGGATTCCGGGGCACCTCAGGGATGTGAAGTTTTTGGAGCAGGTAGGGCGTGTGTTGTGTCCTAATGGTGTTGCCATTGCGAATCTGCACAACGGACCGATGGGTTCACGTGATCGAGGGCTTGCCAAGGAATATATTGAATTGCTGCGGAAATATGTTGGAGTGACGTACATCGTGAAGCTCCCGACACAGCAGTCTAACCTCGTTGCGATTGCGTTCCGCGCGGACCACCTCCCGTTAGCCTCAGCAACACGCATCACCCCTGTGCAATCGATGGAGTTTGACGTTGACTCTCTGGTGTCCCACATCTTCTGCCATGGGGATAACCCTGCAGCCGATGGACTCCCGTTAGGTCTATGGGGAGAAAATGTGGAGCAGAAGGTGGAAGAAGAAGAAGAAGGGGAGGAAGAGGAAGAGGAGGAGGAGGAGAAGGTGGTGGTGGTCGAGAAAGAGACAAAGAAGAAGGCGAAGGGGAAGCGGAAGAGGGATTGAAGCATTTCGCAATGTGTGCAAAAGGGGGGGGGACAAAAAAAAAAGGTGAACCAGATCAAAAGATGAAACGAACGATACTACACATTCTCTCCCTTTTCGATTTCTTGTTTTTTCTCTTTTCAACCCAAAACCCATTTGATCATACTATACCACCCACAGAATGCACACAGCACTATACACAGTGTAGCATGCAGAAGGCGGCGACACTTCTCATCTCTGTCATCGCCGTCACGCAGCTGCTATACTCATTACACACCGCTGAACCTGCATCTACAGCACAAGCTCCACATCCACACCCCACACAGCACGATGCACATCCCGCACAACTCCCCATTGCCATCAGAACCACCACCACACACACCCTCCCGACCGCATCCCTTTCAGTCGTGGAGGACAATTCTACTGTCCTCTATTCAGAGGCTTTGGCCTGGAAGGTCCACGAAGGGGGGCCCGCCTTTTCTGCCTCAGGGACACCACGGAGTGTCAGTGGGTTGCCACAGCGGGGTGAGGCTGTGGGATGGGTTTCTTCTTATAGCACCGCCGCGCAGACGTGCGATAAGGAGAAGGCGTGCTATGCAACCCTGCACAATGTGTGTTACAGTGGAGGGAAATTGGAGGTCGCGGCGCAGCCACGACATGCCGTGCAGGTGTCGCTGTGCAATGAGGTGGATAAGCAGCTGAACGTTCCGCTTACTGTGCACCGCAGTGGGCCAGAGTCTCCCTACAAGGTTGCATCTGAACCACTGTTTTTGCTCTTCTGCTGGGAATACACGGGGTATCATTTGATGTACTGTTTGTCTGCAGTGTGGAGCCGTCTGTTCTCAGAGGCGTTGGTACAGAATGGTGGTGTGCTGCAGGAGGCTGAGAAGACTGCGGCGGAGCGGATGAGAGCGGCGAGGTACTGGGCGTTGACCTCACCGAAGGCAAGAACGGAGATTGGGCCGCAAATTTTGGTCGGTTTTGCGGCGCTTCTTGGCGAGGTGTCTCGATACGGTGGTCACAAAGGGGGTCTCTGCTTTCATACTGTCTACGCTGGGTTTCCTAAGCCAAACACAATATCACCTCTGGCCATGCGTACCTTCATGCGCCACGCAAAGCAGCAGCTGCAGGTGGACATGAAGCACCTCCAGAACACTCTCTCCACCTCACTGCGTTCCTACATTCTGCAGGTCCTCATCGTCGAACGAAAGGGGAATTATCATATTCAAAACCTGAGGGACGTGGAAACCAGTGTTAAGGGGTTTTTTGCTAGGAGGCAGGAGGCACTCACAACGACACCCTCCTCTCACAGAAGGACAGCGGAATTGGTGGAGTTCTGTCGGAATCGGATGGAAATTGTCTCCGCGAATATATCTGTCGCACGGTTTGAGGAGTTGTCGTTGCTTTCACAGCTACAAAACGTTGCTGGGGCACAGGTCTTCGTAGGAACACATGGCAATGCTTTGACCTGGGTTCTGTTCATGCAAACTGGGACCTTCATGCTTTCTGAGGACACCTTTGCACACCGACCTACGTTAATTGAGCTGTGGCCTGGTGGTTCCTACAACGGAAACTACAACAAACTCGCTAAGAGCGTGGGGGTTCACCACATTGGCATTGAAAACGGCGCCCGGCACGAACGATTTGACTATACAGTGAACACTGTGTTGCTGCGGGGTGCTGTTGCGACAGCAGCGATGCGCCTGCAGGAGCAGGCCATACCGGACACACCGTATGTCAAACCGCTGGAGTATTCGCCCTATGACGACATCCACCGGAATGTTGTCAAAAAGAGCCGCAACCTCTACCTAAGCCTCGGCATTTCCAAGACCAGGGGAAACCATGCTGGGCAGGCAATCGGAATGGGGTCGTGGCCTGCCGTGCTGAACAAGGCGTATTACCACCTAGGGACGTCTTACAATAGCACCCCCGCAGAGGCAGAACGGTGTAGGGAAACCTGCGTTGAAGGCAAAGGAATGCAACGGGAGGCTCGCACACTGTGTATCATCGCGTACGACGTCTTGCGATACGCTCAGACAGCGGGAGTGACGTTGGCACCGGCGGAGTGGGTGGTACCCGAGATGCAGGACACGGAATCACAAAAACGCATTCACGACACCACAGCGAACGACCTCTTCCAAAAGGAACTGGCCCTACGCAAGGCAGGACAGTGGAATGACTCTGACCCATACGTACTCGAATACATGATTGCCCCAGGATAGGATAGGATGGTCTCTCTTTCTCTCTCTCTTTCTCTTTCATCCCATGGTAACACGCGCAAAATCATAGTAAACCGTTGGGCGAGGGCTGGGGTATAAAGAGGTCGCGTAATTCTAGCGGTTTTTGTGAACCGACTCCGTTCTCTTACGGTACGGACCACTCACGTCTGACCCTTTGCATGAGATTGACTGAGATGCGTTTTTGGGGTTCTACTGATATGTATTTCAAGCCAAAAAAAAAAATGTCATTCGAGACCTCAAATAACTAAAAGAAATTACCCCACTCACAATCCCCTCTTTGATCTATAGATCGCTACTTTCTGCATACCAAGCTCTCCTCTGAGCTACGGAAACAATCGTGAAGCAAACTGCCCCATCTCCTCAGACACACACACAAACACCCCCCTAACACAATGTTCGCAGGCCCCCTCACCAAGGAGGCGGCAGAGACACTGGCAAGGCGGCAGTTCTATGCAGGGTTTTGCTTCCTGCCGTGGCTGTGGGTCTCGAACTATCTCTTCTTCTGGGACATCATGCGGCGCAACGCTGTTGTCGATCGCTACTGCCAGATGTCACTGCGCTGCTTTATTGCCGCCTGTATCCTCGCCCTCGCCTACTGGATCATCTTGCGCTTTGGCTTCCCAGACAGCGGCCTCTGGATAATAAAACCAAACACCTCCGAATTCCAAGACGGTATCTTCACTAAGGCACTCACAAAGGATTACACTGGGTAGAGAGAAGGGGGATGGGGACGGAGGAACGCAAAAAAACACGAAGCGATTTTTTTTTGTGTGAATCCGTAGGTGTATGGTGGTGGGGAGTGCTGAGGGGGAAACCCTGTCCAGTTGTGGAGGTTTGTGTATACCGAGAAAACGGAAGGTGACCATGGTTTGGATGTGTTTTTGGGTGTTGGGGAAAAAAAAAATTCTGTGGTGTTGTGTGGAGGTATATTGAGGGAGGTAATGTACATGTTTTCTGAGTGTTTTTCCAACACGATTATGATAGTGGTACAGATGGGTGTGTACACAAAACACATTCATCACAAAAACTTCCTTTTATTTTGTGAAATAGTATGGATTGAATAGTAAGGACTGCACGACGGTGGAGTAAATGGCGTGGTTTGGGGTTTTGCTTGGTTTCACCGTTGTGGACCATTTGTGTTGACCTTCGTGTAAGGTGGGTGGGGCAGGGGAGGGGGGGGGCGACACCATACATTTCCTTTCAATTGTAGAACGAACAAAAAATGAAAAAAAAGTAAGCCATCTGGTGGTATTAGCCCACTAAACGGGGTATGGCAGCAACGAACAAAGAAGTCACGTCTTCTGAACAAAAAAAAACGTTTAACCTGTCCACGTCCGCAGCATTTGCACTTTCAACGTCACTTTCTTGCAAGACAACGATTGTGATCAACACACAGTGACCCAGCACAGTGAGGTTCATCGTACCAAATTTTTCTATCTTGTATTCGTACGAGTACCCCCCCACACCCCACACCCCGATGTGGGTGCTCTTCCCACTCCTTGTTCTTTTTGAAAAAATATCCCCCTTCCCCTTCGGTCTGTCAAATAAGAAAATCTGTATGTGTGTTCAAAAACAGTGTTCTCTTTTTCGTAGTGTGCTATCTCTGCCACATTCCCGAGGGGATGGGGTGGGTCCGTTCTTGATGCAAGAAAAAAAAGAAGCCTCTCACCCCCGTTGTCAAGATGGACAACACAAAAAAGTGAAACAAAAAAAATCACTCACAAGACTTCCCCCCCGACACTGTCGTTCGGAACTTAGGGGGGTTTCGCGCTGTGGATCCGACTACAGAGATGGACCTTGTGTTGCATGGAAATTTTTGCAACACTTCACCCCTTTTTTTGCGATGTCTGTACACGAGAAATATTTTTTCGGATGTAAACCCGACAAGCGGTTGTGTACCTTCCCGTTCACACCACAGTACGGGTAAGCTATCAGTTTTATCCGTCACGTCTGTGTGTTCACTGCAGGGTATCTTCAAATTGCTCGCTTTGTCAGAGTTTGTTGAAACACATATTTAACCCACCAACCTTCTTATTTGTCATTGCGAAGTGACGCCATCAACCATCACATCAGACCCCTTAACAATATGATGGATGTGACCTTTGTGCTGGAAGAGTCAGGCGTGATTGCGACAGTGGAGGTGCCGTGCGAGGTGAAGGCTGCAGCGGCAAAGGAGGTTGCGTGCACTGCGCTTGCTGTCTCGCCTGCGTCTGTCGAGATGCGCATCGGCACGCAGGTGCTGGAGGGGACGTGCCGTCTGCAGGACACTGCGTTTGATGCAGGGGTGCAGGTTGTGCTTGCGCGCTGCTTTGCCGACATCAAGTGTCCTGCTGAGTACAGTGAAGCGCGTGTTGGAACCGTGTCGCTGTCGCGTTGTGGAAGGCTCTGCGTCTATAGTGGCAGGGATGAGGTTGTTGGCGGTTTCGACACAGAAACCTTCGACACTGTCTTCTCGTTCAAGGCGGAAGACTACGATTTGTGCGGTCGGCCTGCCATCTCGCAGTGCAAGACACTCTGCTACCTGGCGTGTGGGGATTGTCTTCTCAAGGTTGCGGTTCCGGATGGGGAGGTGCTCCGCAAAGTCGAAGTCAGCTCGAGTTCAGTGTGTGCGTGTGGCAGTGTTGTTGTCTCGAAGGGCAAAGACGGCGTCTCTGTGTATGACGAAGACCTGACGTTGCTCCGCTCTCTCTCGCATGAAAAGTGCTATGACATGGCAGTGTCGGGCTGTGGTGGGTGGGTGATCACCTCTAGTGAAGACGACGCACGTCTGTGGGATGTGAACACAGGTGAAGTTGTGACATGTGTGCCTGTGGAGGGGTGGTGCGCAGGAGTGGCGCTTTCACGGTCTGCCTCTGTCTTTGCTGGGCAGGATGGCATCGTGCAGCTCTATGATTGGAGTGGTGCGGCTCTTCACAGTGTTGATGTGCCTGGGCATGGTATCGTGTGCATGCAGTTCACCCCGTGTGGGAAGTACCTTGTGGTTAGGGCTGACGATGTGTTCCAGATGAATGGGCCGGAATGCACAGATGACGACGAAGATTGCGAGTTACTGCGCCAGTACGATGTGGCGACCATGTCCCCTGTGCATGTGATCCCGCAAGCCCAGTATGGGTCCTTTGCGATATCACCGTGTTCACGTGTCGTTGTGTTCGGGTGTCTAGCAACAAACGGCATTGTAACAAGGCATCTGTACCCATACAACAGTGAGTGATGTTTAGCGAGTGGGGGAACTGTAGCTGCTTCCGCCTATCGTCTGGGATATCGGTGCATTTCTGGGGGGTTTAAGTTTCTGTGCCTATCTCTCGATTTCTCCTACTCGCACCCGTTTCAACGCAACAAGAGCCTATTCCAGTTACAGGAGAGGGGGGTGGGAACGGGAAAGGACCGCCTTTCCCCGGCTATGGCTCTAACATACACTAAAGACGTACGCACCACGTTGTGTCGCTCAATCGCCCTTCAGTATCCACTGAAGATGGGTAACATAAGATGAGGCAAGGGGGTGATTGAAGGGGGAGGGGTGACAACTCGCATCAAGACCACCGCACCCACTCTGCCACCTCCACCTCCACCCACACCCCAACTACTGATATTTCATCATCTCACACAGGACAACACATTTCCTTCCTTCCCCCATATCCCCTCCCTTCCCCTTCCCAACCCACCCCAAGTGGACATGTCTATTGTGTGTCATAAGTGTGAAAAGCTGTTCATCACCCAGGCTGATTATGACGCCCACCCATGCAACCAAGCGACGTCCTCATCATCTGGGCAGCATGCACAATCTTCACAACAACCCATCAACGCGTCTACTGCCAAGGGCGAGGTCCGTACTCTCAGGTCAAGGGTGGACAATCTGCAGGAGCAGATCGCACTGTGGACTTCCAGATTGGTGTCCAAAGTCAAAGAAATTATGGGGTCGCCTGACGAAGTCAAAGTTGCGAAAGTTGGTGTGTACAATGGCACACATGTCACTGCCGAGTTCTTTGCCAAAAAGATCACCGAGCTCAAGGAGGAGAAGAAGGTATGACCCTTGCTTTCCACACCCATATATTTTTTATTGCCTTCAAATATTGTGTCTCGCGCCAATTTCTTTAGGGGGGCACACGACGTTGAAGTAAATTACTTTACTTGTGGTTTTCAACAACCTTCTGCGACAACTGGTAGAAACACGGTAGAACCACGGGGTTTATTTTTCTTTTTCTACGTTTTGTCATCATAGGTTTCGAACGCGCGTTCGCGTTTTTTAGGCGTTTTCGAGTGCGCGTTTGAAAAACGAAAAAAAAAACGCGCGTTCGGAAAAAACGAGAAAAAAACGCGCGTTTGAAAAAAACGAAAAAAAAACGCGCGTTTGAAAAAAACGAGAAAAAAACGCGCGTTTGAAAAACGAAAAAAAAAAAACGCGCGTTCGAAAAAGTGGAAGCCTCATGTTTACGTGGGGAGGTTTTTCGAACGCGCGTCGAAAAAGTGGTTTTTTCGAACGCGCGTCCAGTTTTTCAAACGCGCGTTCGAAAAAACCACTTTTTCGAACGCGCGTTTGAAAAAAAAAAAAAAAAAAACCGTTTAAACGCCCTTTTTTTTTTACGCGCGTCCGGCTTTTCGAACGCGCGTTTTTTATTTTTTTTTTCATGTGCGCGTTTTCCGATTTTGGATTTGCGCGTTTTCGATTTTCGAACGCGCGTTCGAAACCTATGTGTCATTCAAAAAAAAAAAAGCAAGGATACATTTTTCGCACCCTCTTTACTTTCTTTTTGTTTCGTTAAGAAAAGAAAGTATGTGAAATAATTATTTTGTAGTTTTGTACATTCACTTTACACGCACTTCCAGGTAGTGATGGGGATAATCGCCGCAAAGGAGCGAGCAAAGGAGCGAGCAAAGGAGCGGCAGAAGACATTGGAGATAGAGCA
This sequence comes from Rhynchopus sp. YZ270_cl-10, assembly GCA_964035575.1. NCBI lineage: Eukaryota > Euglenozoa > Diplonemea > Diplonemida > Diplonemidae > Rhynchopus > Rhynchopus sp. YZ270_cl-10. Next base: position 568,145 of record OZ037895.1, on the reverse strand, counting down.
GCGTTCGAAGGTATGATGCACCATTTTATGCCCCAGGAATTGTGCTGTAATTGTGGTTTAATTGTGGTGAAATTGTGCTCAGTTATGTGTACGTGTATGTACGTGTGTTTGATAACGAATTTAGAGTGGGTAACGCCTGAACGGAGTAAAAAATGACCCACCGTTGCAACAGCCCCTGCTTCTGGAATGCGTATTGATTTTGTACGGTTAGTGGAGCGTAAAGTGACAACCACTTTTGCCAGGCCTGACGCTAAACAGTTACGTAATTGTGTTCTTCAAAATTATGCTTCAAAATTGTCTTATGCAAGATGACACCTGAGAATTGACACTCATTGGTCCTTGTCTTATGAAGTGAAGACAAATATTAAAGGGGCTTTGGCGGGTCTAAGGCCAGCCAAAAAAACGGTAGCGAACTTTTTGTACTTGTGCTGAACGTGTGCCGGTTGTGTTTTGGGTAAAACGGTACATATGAATCACTCTTCTTCTGTTCTATACCACTGCAACCCACAGCTCAGAGAGGCGAGAGAGAGATTAGGGGACGCTATGCCAAAGCATATTAGAGATGCGGTGTTGCGGGAGCAACATGAGGAAGCCTCACTATACTTCGGGACGTTTCCTGTCCTAGTTTTTGATCGAACTTGGACGGTGGGTGCTAGTGACCCGATAACGCACGACGCAAAACTAAGTGCACTCGAATGGCTAGGAAAGTACGGTATAAATAAATGTGTGGTGTGCGGTACGGAACGAGGACTGTCTGCTGCGCATATTTTAAAAAATGTGAAAGCGTTGGAGCACTTGGGTTTACAGGCTGCAGACATGGATCATACCAACTTTCTTTGTTTGTGTGGTACTGAAGGAAAGGAGGGAACGTGTCGTGACAAATTCGACAAAGGTCGGATCTCCTTTATGCATATTGCGGACAAGACGTGGCACATCATCGGAGGTGAGAAGCACCTGACAGAAGTCACCCTGCACAATGGACCACATAAAAGGAGTTTGCAAACACACCTCGCCTGGTGCGTTGTAAATGGGGCCCTTGAGGGAAAGGATAAGTTATCAGATTGGTTGAAAGGAATCAGGGAGACCACATTACCTAACAAGGAAATGTGGACTCCAGAAGAAGTGAAGAATACTTATCATACGCCTGAACAAAAACGAAGGGGCGAACAGGAGGCAAACGAGCAAGGTCAGTCCAAACAGGGCCGCAAAAGCGCAGCTCGCAAGAAGATCCAGGTCCCTTGCCGCAACGGAGCAGCCTGCCGGTTCGGATTCAAATGCCGTTTCCTCCACTAAAGCATCTAAAGACAGCGTCTCTGTGTATGACGAAGACCTGACGTTGCTTCGCATGAAAAGTGTAATGACGTGGCAGTGTCGGGCTGTGGTGGGTGGGTGATCACCTCTAGTGAAGACGACGCACGTCTGTGGGATGTGAACACAGGTGAAGTTGTGACATGTGTGCCTGTGGAGGGGTGGTGCGCGGGAGTGGCGCTTTCACGGTCTGCCTCTGTCTTTGCTGGGCAGGATGGCATCGTGCAGCTCTATGATTGGAGTGGTGCGGCTCTTCACAATGTTGATGTGCCTGGGCATGGTAGTGTGCATGCAGTTCACCCCGTGTGGGAAGTACCTTGTGGTTAGGGCTGACGATGTGTTCCAGATGAATGGGCCGGAATGCACAGATGACGACGAAGATTACGAGATACTGCGCCAGTACGATGTGGCGACCATGTCCCCTGTGCATGTGATCCCGCGAGCCCAGTATGGGTCCTTTGCGATATCACCGTGTTCACGTGTCGTTGTGTTCGGGTGTCTAGCAACAAACGGCATTGTAACAAGGCATCTGTACCCATACAACAGTGAGTGATGTTTCGCGAAGGGTGGGAGGGTGACATGAAGAAGGAGTTGAAGTTACCGTTTGACAGAGTCTTTGTTATCAGCACAACACTACCAACCGATCTACCAGATGACAATGGAGCACTTTGCAGGCATTGACGAGAAGATACGAAGTGAGCTGGAATGGGAGTTGAGGAGAAGAAGGTAAGTGAGGAGAAGATCGATGAGACCTTAGAAGCCTTGAAGCGAACAGCAGAGTTCTTCGACAGTGTGGGTGAGTTCGATGTGGAGGACCTTGACGCAAAGCAGAAGAACCTTGTATCTTAGACGACGTTGTGCTGGAGGAACCAGAGAGACTTCATGAACCTGTACGTAAATGGACGTCATTGCAACATTTCACCAGTTTACTTGAGTCAGAGCTTATTTGCAACCCCAAAGGTGATACGGATACGACAGAACTGTAGCTGCTTCCGCCTATCGTCTGGGATATCGGTGCATTTCTGGGGGGTTTAAGTTTCTGTGCCTATCTCTCGATTTCTCCTACTCGCACCCGTTTCAACGCAACAAGAGCCTATTCCAGTTACAGGAGAGGGGGGTGGGAACGGGAAAGGACCGCCTTTCCCCGTATATGGCTCTAACATACACTAAAGACGTACGCACCACGTTGTGTCGCTCAATCGCCCTTCAGTATCCACTGAAGATGGGTAACATAAGATGAGGCAAGGGGGTGATTGAAGGGGGAGGGGTGACAACTCGCATCAAGACCACCGCACCCACTCTGCCACCTCCACCTCCACCCACACCCCAACTACTGATATTTCATCGTCTCACACAGGACAACACATTTCCTTCCTTCCCCCATATCCCCTCCCTTCCCCTTCCCAACCCACCCCAACTGCATATGCCTGTCGGTAAGTGTGATCCGAGGTTCATCTTCAACGCTGCTTATGTCGGTCCCCCGTGCAACCAAGCGACGTCCTCATCATCTGGGCAGCATGCACAATCTTTACAACAACCCATCAACGTGTCTACTGCCAAGGGCGAGGTCCGTACTCTCAGGTCAAGGGTGGAGAATCAGGAGGCAGAGGTGGACAATCTGGAGGCAAGGCTGGACAATCTGGAGGAGCAGATCGCACTGTGGACTTCCAGATTGGTGTCCAAAGTCAAAGAAATTAAGGGGTCGCCTGACGAAGTCAAACTTGCGAAAGCTGGTGTGTACAATGGCACACATGTCACTGCCGAGTTCTTTGCCAAAAAGATCACCAAGCTTGAGGAGGAGAAGAAGGTATGACCCTTGCTTTCCACACCCATATATTTTTTATTGCCTTCAAATATTGTGCCTCAAGCCAAATTCTTTAGGGGGGCAGGAAAGATAGCAACTTCCCCCCCCTGCATTTTTGAACCGTAAATGGGTGGGATGCGGGGAATAAGGTGAAAATGAGTAGGGAATAATAACTTTTATTAACTGTGAAATAAAGTTTACCATGGGTTCCTGAAGAAAAAATCGCCCATATGGGCGTTCCATCTATGCTGTACAATGTCTCTCTTTACACAATGAACGCACCGCAGATGGCGACTTCCTCCAGTGTATCTTTCTAGCTCACCCATTCGCAACATGTGTGTGTTGGGGTTGTAATGTCGGCACTAGTGTAAGACAACTTTATTTGTTATTTTGTTGTTTCTAGTTTTGCACATTAACTTTGCACACAAACAGAACTTGGTGCAGGAGCTGGTGAGTGCATGCACGACACTGGCGGATCTGACAACGCAACAGACGTTGGCGATGGAAGCTCAACGGCAGCAGGGAGGGTCTCGAGCTACGCAATATGTACGCGACGTATTTTCAAAGTACGGACCACAGCAATTTCCTCAGATCCAAAACAAACCCGCTGCGATGAAAGAACTGGGATTGCTCGATCTGTCAGAGGCACCGAGATTCTTTTTCCAGTTTCCGGTAGCAGTTATGTCAAAAAATTACTCTGCTGGTGCTGATGACGCTGCGAATGGAAAAAGTATTGACTCGAGGACGAGTGTTAAATCCGACGTCAAACGTCAGGCCGAGGGCGAGTGTCAGATCTGCGGTGAGGGGGGCGTGAGTGCTGCACACATTCTGAAAACTCATGCGGCATGTTCCGCCCTAGGTGTGGAATACGACGAAGGGAGTAACTATCTTGCACTATGTGGACGTGAGGGAGACCTATCCTCGTGCCACGATGCTTTTGACAAAGGCCGTGTCTCATTTATCCATACGGAAGGTGAAGAATGGATGATTGTGGGAGGCAAAAAACATGGTACTACCGTAACATTTCCACAGAAACCTCATCGTCGCACCTTGCACACTCACTTGGCGTGGTGCGTCTCGCAGCAAACGTTGTGTAGCGAAGGAGATAAGAAAGATGAGATAAACGAGTGGCTCAAAGGAGTCGAGGGTGCCCTACAAGAAGACGAATGTGCACTTACCCCACCTGATAGTCCAGAGAAAGAGGAGGAAGAAGAGGGAAAGGAAGAGACCAACCAGAAGGTTCTGGCATGACTGGCTTGACGAGTCCAACATCGTAGCTAACACGGAAGAAAAGCGCACTCCAGAGACCGAGCCCAGGAAATTTGTGAACAGCGACAATCCGGACGGCTACAAAGCAGTGCTGCTTCAAACCCTCGTGAGTGGGTAAAGATATCATGAGCAGTATCGACTTCTCCACACCGTCCCCTACGAACCAGGCAAAGGGTAATAACCTGGTCTGCTGACACATTCAACGCCAATACCACGAATAGACTGTACCCTCGCAGTCAGTTCTACCAACACCAACACCAACAGCCCCACCAACCACACACGAGGGAATGCGACACCGCAAAAATTTTCCACCAGACCCTGTCTTCGTGCACCTTCGGTGCAACGCCGCAGACAGGCCACACAGCGTTAGACTCAGAGGAATGCCTGCTGTGCAGGTATCAAACAGGAGACCAGGAACAAGGGTGTTTGGGGTGCAAAGTTTTCCACAATTTTGATGCGCGGGTACAGAAGTGTTGTCCTGTTCTTTCATCTCTAGGAATGTAAATGTCAATCGCGTTCATCTACCTCTAGGGCTTGTTCAGTGAACCCACGAGGGGGTCGAAGGGGGTTGGTTATCCCATATCTATCAAAGGTTGTGTCGACCAGGCGAATCCACTGTTACGCTGTGCGTTGTTAAATCCGAAGAAATAACGCTTTAGCAACCAGGAGCAACCTGCCCCATACACACTAAATTCATGCTTCAAGAGCATGCCTGGGCCAAAATTACTGTGACAAAAAAGGCAACAAGACCACCCGCAAGGAGTGTGGATTGTGTACTGGTTTTCTGGGGAATGGAGAACGGAACTGGCAATTTGTCGGCATGTAGTGCAAGCGTACGATGGGGGCCATACGTTGGAGGAGTAAGTCTTCTGGAAAAAGGTTAAATACCTCGGACCGATAGCGAACAAGTACAGTGATGGAAAGATGGAAAGATGAAAAGAACTTTGAAAAGAGAGTTAAAAGTCCCTGAAACCGATGAGTGATAAGAGTTAGAGGCCCGTTCAAACCTGCTGCCAAACTTGGTAGTAGGACGTCGGTCGTATTCGCGGCACCTACCTTGTCTTTGCGTTGCACTGGCAAAAGGCAGACTGCTGAGGATACGTATCCGCTCGAGGCGCGAAGTCTGTCCATTGTGCTCATGTCCTCAGAACCGTAACCTACAAGCAACCTTCCTGAGGGTAAGTAACACCATGGTGTCCAGCACGCATGTAAGACTAAGTAAGAAATGTTTCAAAAGCTGTTCTCAAGTGTTCAGGACGAATGACGTCTATACCTTCCGTAATACAAAAGGCTTCGACCAACATTGAGTACAGACCCTATTAACCCCAAGTGGGTTCTTAGGCGATTGTTGACACAACAAAAAGGAAGTGCCCTCTTGGTGTGGCTGAATGGGGGTGCACAAAGTAGGCAGGAAGTGTGAATCATTTTCCTCTTTTTTTTTTCTTGTTCGAAAGTGAAATAATAAAAAAAGGATATTTTTGCAGCAAAACACCAATTGTGCCTCAAGCCAAATTCTTTGGGGGCAGAAAGATGGCAACTTTCCCCCCCTTCATTCAAATTTAATTCTCCCATTCTCAAAACCAGACCCCCCCACCCCCACCCCCACCCCCCCCCATACACAATGAAAACCCCCCAAACCCGACGGAAAGACCGGAGGCCGTTTAATGCGATGATTGGGTGTCTTTTGTTGTTGGTGGTGGGGGGGTTGAAGTGGGAGTGGGATATTCTGTCACGCCCTCGCGACAGGAACACGGACACCAGCACCGACACCGGCACCGAACCTGACGTCCACGCACCGAAGGTCTTCCCCACCAAGACCTCCTGGGGGTACGACCTCTCCAACGCAGGGTCGTCTTCCTACTGGCTGGACACACCTCTCTGCGGTGCCGCCGTGGACACTATGTACACGATGGAGGATCTTAAGACACATGCCTCAACAGATTCGTTGTTCCTTTTGATCCGTGGATACGTATTCGATGTGACTAAGTTCCGTGCAGAGCATCCGGGAGGAGACCGCATCCTTGAGGGCACCGAGATGGAGGCGGCGGAGACCTTTGAGTTGCACCATCCTGCGTTGATTAGCCACATGCTTACAAAGTTTTGTGTCGGAAGAATGCAAACGGAGGCTGCACTACCACAGGTAGAGGTCCACTCTATTGACGAAAAAATCGAAGAAAAAGAAGACAAAAAAGAAGAAATCATCGAAGAAAAGAAGGCCGAGCCAGGAAAGACCCCTTGGGGCTACACTCTCCAAGGCGATACTGAGTATTGGAGCCAGGTGGAGTTGAAATGCAAAAAGGACGGACACTTCGAGATGTCCGACCTTGCCTCCAAAGATGGAGAGAGCGGTGCGGATAAGGCGCTGTACCTTTTGATTCGGGGGTTGGTTTTTGATGTGACCAAATTCCGTACGGGGCATCCAGGGGGTGAGGAGATTCTCCGTGGCGCCAAGAAGGATGCTACAGAACTGTTTGAGTCGATCCACCAGCCCACCACTGCACAGCTTCTCAACAACTTCTGCGTTGGCAAGATGTACCCTTCCGACAGCAACAGCAACAGCAACAACGCCAACACAGACGACACCAAGAAAGAAGAAGAAAACGCCCCGCGCACTGAATGGGGTTACCCATTGACGGCTGGTTCGCCAGACTACTGGGGACAGGCCTCGTTCACATGCAACAATGATAAAGGGGAGAAGTTCAGCATGGAAAACATTATCGAGAACAACGGAAAAGATGGCAAACCATTCCACCTCCTGATGCGTGGATACGTACTGGATGTGACCAAATTCGTTAGCAAGCACCCCGGAGGTGAGGACATCTTCCAAGGTGCAGGCAAAGACGCGGCAGACGTCTTCGAAGGCCCGCATCAACCTACCACAGCAACCCTCTTCTCCAACTTCTGTATCGGTAAGCTCTACGTTTAAGCTTCCCTATTTTATTTTATTTTTGAAAATTTAAGAGAATTATGAAAAGGGGATGGGATGGGATTATGTGGTTTGAATTCAATGTGAGCACCATTTTTTGTGGAATGAAAAAACTGGGCAGTGGGGAAGGGAAAGAGGGGGGGAGTATTTTCATCTTGTGAGCTAAGAATCAAGACCTAAAGAAAAGCCCCCAAACTAGTAACTCTGATAGGTAAAAAACGGAAGAAAAAAAATTATAGTAGAGTTCATCTTCGGGTGTCTACACTAAAACAACCAAGTTTTCAAAAAAAAAAAAAAAAGAAGTTGAAAATACCCTTCGCCAAACAAGATTATACACCCTATTTGGTTTTGTGGTATGTCAATAGAAGCGACCCCGCTTTCACCCCCCCCCCCCCCCCACCATTTCTCAAGCATTGGAATAGAGAGTTGTGACAGGCGTTGGTTTTTCTGTTTTTTTATTTTTGTTTTTTATTTTGATAAATCGATAAATTGACAACGTGTAGTCATATCGCTTATTTTTCCCCCCCCGTATGATTTCCACGCGGCCGTCACCTTCCTATCTAGCGTTTCGTGGATACCGCTACTTTATCGTGTCAGTGCCTGCGTCCCAGAGGCGTTTTGCACTATCAACTTCACCCTTTTTTTTTATAGATGACAGAGGGAAATGATGGCAGAGGTTTTCCCCAAGGGTTTGATGGAGAAAGCAATATTTTGACAGAAACAAAAAAAAAAAAAAATGTGGGTGTTTCAAAAATGCAAGGTTTAATGTGCAAAGACCAGATCGTCCTTCAGTTTTCATTATTTTGGAGGAAGAACGAAAAAAAGGCATACGTAGATTTGCAGCTGAGCGGGGTCAGCAGGGGGGTGGGGACCGTGTTGGTGGAGGGGTGGAGAAAGCTTCGTATCTTCGTATCTATTGTTAGAGAATTTTGGATGCTGTGTGTATGTATTTGCAATGTGACCGTTGTACGTTTCCTTTATCTGTGCTTCTCTCAGTGGCTGGCCTCAGTGCCTCAGGTCCAAACCGTTTCAGCACTTTTTCAAAGTTTTTTTAAGGTGACTTCGCACACAGAGATGCTCAGGTTCATCTTATGAACTTTTCATTTGGACTTCCACAACGTAAAGAACAACGCTGTCCTCTACCCCTTTTAAAGTACACCCCCCCAAGCCCCCCACCCTCTCGGCGTTCTCTTAAAAACACCTCATCCAGATCAAACCCATACACATATTACTTACACAGTTTCTTTTCATCCGCTTTTTAAGGAGTAAACAGAGGAATTTTCGCTTCCGATTTGCACCAATTTTTTTGTACCAATTGAACAGAGGAGGTAGAGGTAACCCACGACCACTTTTCTTGTCATCAATGAGCGATACCTGTTCCAGCATAGTGACGTCCACAATATGCATATCAAGGTTTCAGGTAGGGACAAATGCGCGGTGTGTGTGGGATTCAGTGTCGGGGATGTGTGGTGCGCCAGGCACGATGTTCCCTCGAGCCCGCCCAGATGATGACGATGTGAGTACTGCGCCTATTGCACTGATCGTGGTTGGGTGTGTGCTGGTGTGCGCACTGAACTGCTGCATCGTGTTCTACTGCTACTGCACGAACCCAGTCATGAAGCACGGTCGTGTCCGTCAAGAGATACAAGTCCCCTCCAGAGGCATCGTCCCCGCAGGTGCCGCAGCAGGCCCCTCCCACGCAGCAGCAACCGCATTCGTCAGCTTCAAAGAACCCCAAGTCGTCGACGACGTGCCCTGCTCCTTTTCCTCCCCCAAAGCAATGGTGGACTCCCCAAAAAGCTCAGGGTACCGCCAGTTTGATAACCAATAAGGCTGTTTTTCCCGTGCGGAGAACTGCGTCTGCCGATGTCTGGTGATGCGTTTTGCATTTTCCAACTTCTCTCTTTGATTGCCATGCTGCTGAAGGGGGCAGACGCATGTGCGTGCACTCGATGCTCGAGAGGCAAATATCTCACCCTCAACCTGTAATACAAGCAAATGGGGTGACGACATCATCCCGAACAACTGCGGAGGGAACGCAGATGATGGTTTGTTCTATGGTAACACTGCCGTGGGGGGGTGGTGGTGGTGGTGTAGTGGGAAACGACGTCCACACTCTCTCCCGTACTGAGTGCAGAAAAACCGGGACTTTGGCTAGCTTGGGGAAAGTTGGGACTTTGTACGGTCCCCATTTAACGATTGTTGATCAAGGTGACTATGCACGAGAGGCTTAACTCATCTTGCAAGCCTTTTCTTTTTATTTATACGATAGTTGATAAGGTAGAATATTGTAGACGACGCGAACGTATTTTTGTGTTGTTTTTGCCAGGTTGTGCAAAATCTTGCCCCTTCTCTCTTTCAAATACCCAGTAAGCACAGCAAGGCTTACACGACGCCACATGTCATTCTGACATGTGGTATGTGTTGGTACGTATCGTTCTCTGTACAGAACGCACACTTTTCTAAGGTTTGTTGAGGTTCACCTATTCCCGAGGAGAGGGCCTTAGGGGGGTTAGAACAACAAAACCATGGAAAAGTGTGTGTTCTGTACAGAGAATGACGCGTATCAACACATACCACATGTCAGAAAAGTGACATGATATTTTGCATGGCACACTGACAGGAGGCGTCGTGTAGGTTCATCTTTCAAAACTTTTCCTTCTTAATATGTGTCATCTGTTCTCTTTCTCACTCTCTCTTAGAGAAAGGTGAGAAAATGAAGCGGGCACCACCCCCTCCCACACCCTCCCTTTAGAACTATTCTTGCTGGAAAAAAAAAATTATGACTCCTTTCTTTAAACCTTAAGGCTTTGCTTTTATTGTTCCTGTTCTTCTTTCTTCTTCTTCTTTTTAGTGCACAACGTCGCCAAAAAAACGTTTCCCACCCCATTCCCCTCTCCCTCAATTTTTTGTTCAACAAAAAGCAAAACAAAAACAAGCCATCGAAAAAACGGGGTGTCCTGTGGATATGGGTGAGGCTCGATCCCACAAAAACCTGAAAATTACACAACAACTGAATTCCAACCATTCTATATGCGATAACGAATATGATGAAGGTGACTAAACACGAGAGGCTTGGTCATCTTATAAAATTTTCTTCTATCCTTCGAATCCATCACCCTCACAGGGGGATACACTATACCCCCCCCCTCTTCCCCATCCCCTTTTCCTCCTCTCTCCCCTCCCTCTCTACACAATGTTGAATGACTCCCCCATGGATACGTATTATCGAGAGGGGTGGATGGATGTTGGAAAAACCGGTTTGTTTGATATGAACGAGCTGGCAGAGATCATGCAACGTTTAGGATCGAACCCTGGGTGGAGGGTGTACCGGAATGGGAGATGTGTGCGGAAGCTGGATGCATGGTCGTTAGAGGAAGGGGTCACCCCAGCGAGGGTGCGGTGTTTGGAAAGGGTGGTGCAGGCGTTGATATGGGTGGCGCAGAGAAGGGATTTGTCGATGAGGGTTGTGCCGCGTCAGGTGGTGCTCATATCGTCGGAGCATTCTCATGAGCTGCCTCCACATCATCGTGCAGGATGTGAGGCGATCTCATTAACCTTCTGCCCACCCCAGCTTGCCGTTCTCTCCCACCAGCCCATCTCCCCTCCTTCACCAAGCCCCATGTTATACGTTGTAGTATTCTATGGGGTACACAGCGCAGAGCCGCACAGAATTCCTCACATAACAGCAAACTGTCTGACATCACAACGACGCAAAAGAGGGCGGGAAGAGACAGAATTCATAGAGCACAACCCATGTGAAATATACGACCCAGACATTCGTCCTCCCCCAGCAAAACGGAGGGATTTTAGAGGAAGCTCGCAAGGTTCGCTACAACCTTATTTTGCATATTGAAAAATGAAAGGGAGAGGGGAAGAGAGAGCGAGGAGGATTTTTTTTTTTTTTTTAAATTCTCCAGTGTTTCCCAGCATCTCACCTAACTCTGAAAATAGGTGAGATTTTGCGGTTTTGCGGGTTTTTGTGTAGGTGTGGCGAGCCCGGGCGCGCTTCGCGCGCCCGGGTCCCCACCTTAGCTCAAGTTGGGGGCCTCCGGCGGAATATGAGAATTTCTCGGAGTTCGGCACTTCATTGATATTTGCACCAGGCACACGTGGTACACGAATTATCAGTAACCTCAGTACATTTACAAAATAAACGGCAGTCATGGCAGGCATAGCACCCAAGCGAAGCCACGGTACGCAACATTTCTAAAAATTGTTGACATAAATGTCACTGTCGTTGGAAGATTGGGGGGTCAGCTTGTTTTTGTGCCCAAAATTTCTCAGCACTGCTGACCAGGGACATTGGGAACATAGGGATTTTTGCGGAGCAAAAAAAAATCAAACAAATGGCGCCGCAGGCGAAAAAAAATTAGGGTACAGTGTAAAAATCTATCTTTTTACAGCACATAGTCACACACCTAACCCTTTTTTGCGGAGCAAAAAAGGGAAAATGGCGCCGCAGGCAAAAAAAAATTGAGGTACAGCCTGGATGGTGCGGTCAGCAACCCAGTTCCCCATGGTATTCACGTGGTTCAACCATGATTTTTTTTTTTTTTTTTTTTTTCCTGCAGGTGAGATTTCTCACCTCACTTTTTTTTTTTTTTTTTTTTTGTGAGATTTCTCACCCCAAAATCTCACCGTGGGAAACACTGAAATTCTCTTTTCTGGGTTTAAAATGCCCTTTTTGGAGACGAACCCTAGGGATTGTAAACAAAAAGGGGGAAAAAAAAAAGGGGGTAATCTTTTTCATAAAAGCTGGTCAAGATTGAGGATGGAAAAGAAAAGTAAAAAGGAATGATTTTCCCATTGCTGGCACTCTGCCGTCATTGCGTGGAAGGGGGGTGTGGTGTACGAAGTAGTTCTCAAGAAGATATCTTTCTCAATGCGTTTTGCTTTTTTGCTATTATTATTGTTTTGAAGATGTGTGTTGTGTGCAGAGTCATTTCATCTACAGATTTTTTTTTATATTAGGTGACGAAGCCGAGGATTAAGTTTATGATTAGATTATTACAGAAATTTTCCTTTTTTTTTTTTTTGGGTGTTTGTTGTTGTTGTTGTTGCTTCTGCTACTCAATGAGGTGAGCATACAGAAACCCACACACTGTCTTGGGTGTTTGTTGATGCAACGCAATAGAAAATGATAATGAAATTGTCTCTCCGTTGCCACTGTGGTCTCACTTTTGTTTGATGTCTAAGATCTGGTAGTATCTTTCGACGTTTTGCTTTGTTTTTATACGAAACATGAACGGCTCTCTGCCTTTCATCTGTAAACACCGTTTTTTTTCTCCTAAAAGGTGACTAACCACGAGAGGCTAATCTGGGGCTGGCATCATGGGTCAGTTAGGGGCATATCCTCTGCATTGATACCGCAAACGTACAAATAGTGGACCGTAAAAAAACGTACATTTCCAGTTTGGTGAGCGTGGAACATTATTACGGTCCACTATTGTTACGCGTATGGCATCATCTATTCTTTTGCGTGGCGTTCATTGCCAAAGCCACGTAAATCCACAATTTTAAAGTTTTCTTTTCCTTTGACCGATAAAGACAAGACAATGTATTGAAGAAAGGACGGTGTTCGTGGGGTACAACCTTGAATAGGGGGTATTTTTTCTAGGAATGATGGTCGAAAATCAACAGTGCTGAGTAGAGTAAGCAATATCCCGCTTGTAGGTGTTTTGGGGGGACCAAAGTATGGTGAAAAGACTTGTCTGAATGGCGGTTGCACTCAAACAGATTATAGAAAAAGAGGGAGGGAGGAGGGAAGTGGAGGTGCGATGATGACAATGCAAGGCAACTACACTACAACATTTTTTTCGAGAAAAAAAAAAATAACAACGTATGTAGTGTGGGGGGTGGCACTGCACAAGTGTCCCCCTTCAATAACATAATACTGCAAGCATCATGGCCTGATTTTTTTTTTGCTTTTCTCCACAAAAAAAAACCTTCCTTTTTTAATCTGTGCACAGTGCCCTGTTTCTTTTGTAGGTGGCTCCTCTTTTTTCGCATTTTTTTTTTTTTGTCCCCACCACAACGGGCTTCTGCCCCCACGTAGAGTTTCGTTGCTACATTGTGTGAGGTGATTGTGAATACAACACGATTTCTCTCCCCTTCCCCTGTTTCTCACCTTGCCTCCATTTTTTTGTCATATTTGCCTTGATTTTAAGATGTGTTGTGTCAATGTGTTATTACTGCATATTCTGTGCCTTTTTTTGCTTTTAAAGGTGACTAAGCATGGCTTAGGTTCATCTTATCAACTTTGGTGAAATGTGTATGCGAGGCACATTCATCTTTTTCAAAATTTGCTTTTTTTTTTTTTGTTCCTGTTTTTCAGTCTCGCCTAGCCAGCCCCGCCCTTAGCGTTCCCTCCCTGTGGCACAAATAACGACAACGTGGCCTTTATCTCGATGAGGCTTATGCTCATTGACAAATATTTATATAAATTTTCCCCTTTTTCTCCACAAAGAAGGGGGGGTGGGGGGGAGCACTATCCTTAACACCCTCACCTAGTGTTTCTTTCTACCTTTTTGTATTAGATGGGTCTGTGTCGTACGAGAGACACATTCACCTTTTGCAAATCTTCCTATTTTTCTTTTGATCAATATGTCTTCGTTTATTCTTTTTCTAAAGAGAAAAAAGCCCACGCTTACTTTATACAAGGTATTGCTCCCTTGTGTTCCAATTATCCCCGTTTTCATTGACTAACGAGCTGGGGTAGATCATCTTTCTTGTCTCTGCAGACCTCAAAATGAAAGTAAGCTGGCGGAGGGTGGGTGTAGAGTGGATATATTCTGTTGCTGTACGACATTTTTTTTGTCTCCAAGTTTTCAGGAAAGAAAAAAAGGAGGGAGCAGAGAAAGCAATGTCGGTGGGGTACCACTCTATGTGATCCACGTAACGTTTCAAATACCGTGCTTGTAATGGTACTGGATTGTTATAAATTTGGACGATTCAGAGGTAAATTTGTTGTGGATCTAGCCATGATTGTCGTATGGTCCAATATTATTACAAGTGCAGTGTGTGTGTGTGTTTTTAGTTGAGTTTCACTCAACGTGTCTCCACGTTTGGTTGTTTGGGTAGAAGGGGGGGGAGGCGGGTGGGGGGCATTCCATGCCGTGTATGAAAGAGTCAGAAAACAACTTTTATAAAAAAAAATAATGAAATTAGTTTCCATGATGCAACCCCAAAGACCCCACCACAAGGCACACACACACCACCTTGACAGCTTTGTACACTTTGAGTTTCTCAACACCACACACAACGATGGGACGTGTCGCAACATCTGCAGCGCTGCTCGCAGCACTGTGCGGGACTGCGCTTGGTGGCAGTGCACACGGGTCGGCTGGGCAGGACCGCTACTTCCATGTCGAGAACGCGTTTGATGGCCACCCCGACACGCAGTTTGTGTCTGCAAATGGTCTGTCTGAGGTCATCATCGGGTGGAAGTACGGCCCCGCGACGACAGTGCTGCGCTACGGGTTGGTGTACTCGAGTGGGAACGGCCTGCTGGAGGAGCGTTCCCCAAGAAGGTGGGTCATTGAGGGGCTTGGTGGTGCGTGTGGCTCGGACTGGGGGTTGCTGAGCACAAGCCCCGACATGACGGCAGACGCGTGGCGTGCGATGGCAGTAAAGCATACCCACACATACACCCTCCCGATGTTCACTGTGCAGAACCCGCTGCCGTGCTCGTCGTACCGTATGCGTGTCACGATGGGCAACACACCCGACGGGACGATCAAGAACATTGCGCTTGGGGAGCTCCTCCTCGACACGGGGTGCACGAAGTCGCCTGTGACGTGCTGGAACGGTGTTGTCCTCTACCCCGACCCGATGTGCAACATGCAGGCAGTGTGTTCGCCGTGCAACGCTGCAACGCTGTACTGCTACAGCCACCCCTATGTCACAGAGGTTGTGATTCCCGACCCCACAAACAACTGCCACGCAACGTGCCCTGCCCGTCGCTGTGTGAGCGGGTCGACTTTGTGCTTTGACGGATCCATTAAGTACAGAAACCTCCTCAAGAACTGCAACTTCGACCCTTGCCCGAATGGTCCTTTTGATCCAGCCTTTTGATCCAGCGTGGTGAGCCTCATCACAGAATGTTTTTGATATCCACTTGTTTTTCCCCCTTCCTTTTCTATATTCGCATAACAAGCAAGCTGGGAGGTCACCTTTACGCTGTGAAGCGCAGGTGAAAACACCTCTCCTTGCTTCCATTACCTTTATTTCCCCCCCTCCTATTCTAAGCCAACTGTCCTCATGGGGTGAGTGTTCGCATCTTTGACGACTTTTCTGCTTACATTTTCTTTCTCTCTTCGCTTCTCTTTCAGGTGACTGAGCACAGGCTTACGTTCATCTGATGTACTTTTCTGTCTTTTATTGTCCCTCATAACCTTTTCTTAAAAGGGAGCACTTTAGCACCCCTTTTTTTTCACACTTTCTCATTCTGTTGGAGATAAATGACAATGAAATTTTCGCTTCCTTTAGGTGACCCTAGCACTGCAAAGGCTTGTAGTTCAGCTTTGCCACCTTTTCCTTTTTTTTTCTTCATTTTTTTTCAAGGTGACTAAGCACGAGAGGCTTAGGATCATCTTATAAACCTTTCTTTTTTTTCTCCCCCTACCCCCTTACAAAAAAGCCGCGAGGTCATTTTTTTGTCACCCGACACACACACATTATGTCAACACGAGCCTTCTCTTCCTCTCCCCCTCACCCCATACCATCTTGATCAACCTCCCCCCTCCCTCCTCCCTTCTCCCTCCCCCACCGTTCCCCCCCATGGTGTCTGTACCCTACAAAGCAGCTGCATTTCTCTTTATCAGAGTTTTCAGTACAACCATTTTCTTTTTCTATACTATCCACCCCGATCTCACCCCAAGCGGTTCCATCCTGGATGCAACGCGATCTTCACCTAGCGAAGACGGCGTTGCGGGAGGAGGTATGGGGGCGCATGGAGGCGAGTAGAGGGGATGTTCTGTGTGCCTACCCTGGGTCCTGTGTGGGGAAGATCCCACATTTTGTTGGGTGTACCGATGCTGCGATGCGTCTTAGTGATACTCCCGAATTCAAATCTGCGAGCACCATTAAGGTAAACCCAAGCCTCGCGCAGCACCACCTCCGTCTGCTCATACTCAAGGCTGGTAAACATCTCATATCGACAATACCTATTGAAGGTGAGATAGACTATTCTGATCCATACAAAAGCGTCACCTTCCTCCACGTAGATCCAGGTAAGATGCCTTTCCTTGAAATCCATAAGGCAGTGAGCAAAAAGGGCATGCAGCTGTACGGTGTGGTGTGTACACCCGAGGAACTCCCAGAAGTGGATCTGGTGGTGTCCGGGGTGACGGTGGTTGGGGACAACGGGGTGAGGTTGGGGAAGGGGAAAGGGTATGCGGAGATCGAGTGGGAGATGCTGCGTGGGGCGGGGAAGGTCTCGCAGGGCACGCATTCGGCAACTACGTGCCATGATGTGCAGGTTGTGGCGGGGTTGCAGGTGGCAGACCTGGTCGCACCACACGACCTCCCCGTTGACATCATCGCAACCCCACAACAGCTTCTCCGAGTGCAAAACCCTCTCCCAAAGCCCTAAATGATGTTGCCTTGTGATGTCTCTTTGACATAGGATGTCGTTCTGTTAGTTGCCCCTTTTTTTAGGTGACGTTAAAGTGTGGAAGTCGCCTTCCGGTGTTGGGGGGTGGTTTGTCTATAGATGTAGAAGCCACATCCGGGATTAAATATGAACGTTTCCCCCCTTTTTTTCCAACAAAGATGATGCGGTTGTAGCCCCTCACACCCTTTCTTACCCCCCCGATATAGGACCCCCTCCCGACACACACAACCACCCCGTCCCCCCTTTCCCCTTTGTGGGGAAGGGGCACGGGGGGTGGGGGAAGGGGGGAGCAGAGCGACACATATCCGCATCCACATCCACACCCACACCACGACCGCCCCCCTGAAATGCCCAGCACCTCCCACGGCACCAACCTCCCTGCGTCGTTGCTTGAGTCTCTGGGAGACGAGTGTGATACCGGGAGTTTGGGCAATTCTGGGAGCAGTGCAGAAGGGTTCAGCCACGCTCCGATGCCGGTCCCACCACGGGTTGGGGGTGCTGCTGGGGGGCAGACGCTCACAAGCACCACTGACACAATGCTGCCACTGTCTACATATGAGCCGCAAACACCTTTGAGCGCACTTCCGAACACAGCATGGGTGCAGACCTCGAATGTGCAAGCAGCGCTGGGACGTCTCGTGGCTGCGAGACCTCCAAAACGTGCCACGCAGTGCCGTGTGTCATGGGAGGTGCACATCGTAGGTCTGTGCAGGCAGAAGAGCGGCGCGCAGTTCCTGCAGTCCAAGATTGAGTCCGGCACCGATGAGGAGAGACAGAGCATCTTCGAGGCCATCGTCTCCGACCCACGCATCGATGCGCGCGACATCGTCAGCGATCAATTCGGGAACTACGTAGTGCAGAAGCTGCTGAAGCGCGGCACCCCTGTACAGCGCAAGGGGTTGGGTGTGAAGATCATCCGCGATGCGGTCTTCCTTGCTGTGCATATGTATGGCTGCAGGGTGCTGCAGTGCGCGCTCGACGTGCTTGAGGAGGAGGACAGACACGCGATCATCACAGAGCTCTCAAAGGGGATTGTCAAGATCGTGAAGGACCAACACGGCAACCACGTTGTGCAGAAGTGCATCGAGTCCGTGCCCGCAGCGACCACAGTCATCACGTACATGCTCAAGGGCATCTTCTGCATGATCTCCAAGCACATATACGGATGCAGGATAGTGGAACGCATTCTCGCAGAGTACGCAAAGCGAGGCGAAACCACAGGAGTGAACATAGAGCTCATCATGAAGGAGCTTTTCCACAACGTGGAGGACCTCATCAGCGACCAATACGGGAACTACGTCATACAGTACATTCTCACGACGGCAGAGTCCAGGTATGCAGGGGTTTGTATGTTTGTGGGATTTTCAGTGTACCTCATTTCATCTTTCATACGTTAGTTAGCGGATAAACCGCGTCGGGGGGTATTCACAGTGAAGTGGTGGCCAAGAGGCTTAGGTTTACCAACTTTGTTTGTATGCGCTGTTTCTATCCCAACCCAACCATTCAGGTTCAGCTCCGTGCTCGTAGAGAATGTGAAGCGCAACTTCTTCCGCTACTCAACCCAAAAGTACGCGTCCAACGTTGTCGAGAAGTGCTTCAGTGTGCTTGGGTCTGCAGACAAGATGGCGCTCCTGCGTCCCTTCGTCACCCTCGCCCCTGTGTACGCACTCGTTGCAGGAGGCACTTGCGACGTGCCACCTGCAAACCCTTCTGCCGCGGAGTCGATGCTCGTTTACCCGTTGATTGCGATGTCTTCCGATCAGGTGTGTTCATTTCTTGGTTACTATTGTGGCATGGGAAGACTCGTTCTCAGCACCGTTGCGTTCAAAGTGATTAAACACGGTCAGGATCATGTTACCAGCTGTTCTTCTTTGCAACACGGACAAAAGCTTCGGCTGTGATTTCAGTACCTTTTTATTTACAACCCCCATTATTTTTTCCACAGTTCGGGAACTACGTTGTGCAGAAGATCTCTGAGCTTGCTGACGAACGCATGCTGCATGCGGTATGGTGCTGCTCTCTCCCCCCTTATACATACGTTTGTTTGGTGACAATGCACAACCAATACTCCAACACCTGTTCCCACCTTTTCCACATAAATACCATTGAACATACACCTCTTTCCACATCGTCATCGACTACACATTACAGATAATAATTTGCAAACCTTCCCTTCTCATACCGAGAACCCCCCTTGTATGTCTCTCATCTATTCTCAACAGATTCTCAACATTGCGCGTGCAGGCTCGCAAGAGCTGGCTGCGCGGAGCTATGGGAAGGCGGTCCTGCAGAAGTTGATGAAGATCTGTGAGGACAGACGTGTCCCAATGCCGATGGATTTGCGTGCGTTGTGTATGTCGTTTCATATGAACGCGCCGCTGCCTTCGCATGGGCAGGCAGCGACACAGACGCAGACACAACCTCAGCCACAGCCACAGCCCCAGGTACAGACACAGCCAGCACAGCATGTGTTCTCTCAGTACACACAGCCACAGCAGGGTTTGGTGCAGGTTCCGGTGCAGCTTGCACCGCAGCAGGCAGTCGCCGTCCCGCAGGGCTACCTTGTGCACACAGCGACGCCGTGGAGTGGCTACGCACACCACGTACAGCATCAGCACCAACCCCAACACCAAACAACAATCCGCTCTGTCTCCGCCTCGTCTGTCGGCTCTCTGCAGACCGTGCAGCACCACACCCACACCCACACTCCACAGCAGCCCATCACCACCCTCTACATCCCCGCAGTGACACAACCTGGGGTGATGTCTCTTGGCCATCCACAACAGCAGGTCATGGACGGGCGGAACGTTATTGTCGTGTCAGACATACCGGCGCTGATTTCACAGGAGGAGACACACGAGGAGAAGAAGGGGAACGTCGACTGGAGCTACCCACCTGCCAAGGACCCACTGGAAAAATGGCCGGAGAAGCCAACGAAGGGGCTGATTTCAGTGGAAGGGTACATCTATGTGGATGGGAAGGTCTTCGATGTGAACCGTACCATCGGATCCCTCAAGGCAACGATAGCAAGAGACCAGAACTGCCCAGTGTCCTCCGTCTCCATCAGAGCCCAATCCGACACCTACTATCCCGACGATACCGAGGTTCGTGCCGTCGGTGCCTTCGTCCTCGCCACCCCCTTCTCCCACATCGCCTTTCTCCCACCCCTCTCCTTCGGCGAAGCTGTCATAAGAAATTGATATCAATAGCAAACATCTCAATTTATCAGAGGATGAGTGTGCAAGGACAATGTGAGCCAACAAGGGCAGAAGAAAAAAAAATGTATTATTTTGCATTTTTTTGTAAGGTGCACTGTCACGAGAGGTCTTTGTATTTTTCCAAGACACATTTTTTTTTTCCTCTGTTTGTTTCCTCTTCACCACATTGAAAGAAAAATATTCAAAAAAAAAGGGCATTTTCCTAAATATGCTCACCGATGCAGACCCCTATTTAGGATATGCACTGCCCCATCCCCCCCCCCCCCCCTCCCGATCAATCACATTGACTACAGCACTTCCAGAGGGTCTCATCCTCCTTGGACATAAGCTGATCATCGTTTTTCCCCTTTTTTTTATATTTTATTTGTATCTGGTTTGTTCGACGATCGTTAATATTTTTTTTTTGAGACGACTGAGCACGAGCTTAGTATCGATCTCACCAAATTTTCATCTTTTTTTTTTATAGATGACTAAGCACGAGAGGCTTGGGTTCATCTTATAAACTTTTCTCTTTTCTTTTTTCTCTTTTGGGAGGGGTTAGGGAAATATCCTCTAGGGGTCAGAGACCAGAGTTTCCCACATTTGTCTCATCTCTCTGCCATTCACTCTTTCAGAGGTGGGATGGACTGTAATGTAGTTATTCACTCCTTTTTTTGGGGTGATTGTCGTATAAGACAAAAAACTATGCTCATGGAAAAGAGGGTCAGATTCCAGATCAGCCTTTCGAGATGCATGCATGTATGCACGCGAGGAGTATTCGTCTTTCAATTGAAAAGGTTACAAAAAAAAAAAAAAAAAACCGCGTGTTGACCATCTATACGGTGGCATCCCGTTGTCGAATTACCAAAAAAAAACAAAAAAAGAAGAAAAAAAAAATGAATTTTTCCCCATGCACTAAAAAAAAAACCACACAACACACAACGCACTCACACACGAAAAAAAAATTAAATGGGCGACATTGAGTGATTTGTCAACACAAAAAAACAAACAAAAAAAGCCCCGTTGTTAATGACAAGTGACGACAAGGGGTTGCAGGGTGACCTTAAATATGGAAAACTCTGACCAGGGATCAATTCTCTGCACTCACCAGAACGAAAGACAAAAAAAAAAAACGGGAAAAATTTCACATTTTTTTTTTATACATATTTTTTTTTGGGGGGGTGGGAAAACTAGACGATATCATCCGCCAACTGATCTTGATAACAAAAATATAACAGTGTTTTTCGTTGAACGCAGCCAAATAGGGGTAACAATCTGTTTGGCACAAGGTGAAAGGATTCAAGAGGAAATACTGTTATACAAGATCTGAACGTTGGCTTTCTCTTTGTCTAGTTTCTTAATACACTATGTGTTAGGAAGGAAATATATGATTTTTTTTTTTTTGCAGGCTGGACATTCAATTCTTTCAAACTGCAGTCACTGATGAGGTATCTCACATTTACAATGTATTTTTTGTTGAGATGACTGACTGTGAGACTTAGGTTCATTCCACCAATTTCTTTTTTGTTGTTGTTTGTTGTGTCGTTATTTTGAGACAACGACCGCCTGATTTTTACCCGCGTATAGGCGCGTATAGGGCCGAAGACGCGCCTGTACTCACCTATACGCGGGGTAAAAATCAGGTGAAACGATAGCACGTTTTCAACAGATTCGCCTGCCCAACTTTTTTTCTCTCTTTGAAATATGTGATGTGTCCTATGCGGTTCATCCATCCTTCAAAGCTTTCTTTTCATTTTTTGGTATTATTTTTTTTTTCCTTTTATCCAGAAAGTGGCAGCTTAAACTGCACTTTCTAGTGTCTCCAATTTTTTCTTTTTGTCGGTGGATTAGCTCTCTTCTGGCATACATATTTTCTTTTGAAAAACCCCCTCTTTTTTATTTGTTTGTGCTTCCGTATCCGCCGTTGTCCGGTGTGAGGCGTTTTTTTTTTTTTTTTTTGCACTTTCTCTTTTTCTTAGGTACACTGTTCACGAGAGGGCTTTGTATTTCAAGTCAACTTTTTTTTTCTTTCTCTTCGTCTTCTTTCTCTGCCTCTCCCGGTCTCACCTCTCTCCCCACAATCCCCTTATTCAGCATATTTTTGTGTTGGTGTCTTTTATCGAACTAGCGTACCCAATATCCCACCCACCCCTTTCCAACAAAATGACCATCCGTGTGGTTGAGTGAAACGCTGTTTTTGTATAGCTACACTGAACCAACGGATTATCAAAAACAAAAAAAATACAGATAGTGAAGACAGTATGGCTACACAATGTACAGCACTTTCCCATATTTTTCCATGCCTGCGTCCGCCGATGCACGGCGAGGCGTTTGCACTTTCAACTTCTCTTTTTCCCCCCTTTTTTTCTCGAAGGTGTCTGCACTTTACCAAAGCCACCCTTTTTTTTTCTTTTTTGCGTCACTCTTGGGTAACCGTATAGGACTGGGGAAAAGAAGTTTCTGCGAGAACACCCCATTTCTGTGGGAGGCGCCGTCCTTTTTGGCAACTTATTTTCTTTTTTGCGAAGCTACGACCATGACAGGTACAATGATGTGCAATGGTTGCACTTTGAACTTTTCTTTAGAAAAGTTTGCGGGAAATAGGGGTACTGTGTGTGGCCAGATATTTCTAAAAATGTCTCAATCTCATCTATTCGGGGATGTGCTATACGTAAGGGTGGACACAGCAATAAACAAATGTCGCAAATGCACAGCGTTGTCATGCTAATATAGGTTTGGAGCCTGTACGGTTGACTTTTTGTGCGTATTTGTGTACGTTTTGTTTGTTTGAAAGTGAATGTGGCTATTGCGGTGGGGCGATTTTCATCTTAAATTTTTCTCTTTGTTGCGCAGTGCCTATCCTCAAGGGATGCACGGAAGAAGGGGGGGGGGGGGGGGGAAACGCTACTCAGTTAACTGCCGCTCTGTGCGTGCAAATCAACCCTGCGAGTGACTTTATGTTTCGGCACGGTGGTCCGAAAAAGCGTTATCACTTTCAAAACCCCCCCTTTTTTTTTTCTTTCCGCTATCAACTTCACATTTTTTTTTCTTCTTCTTGTGAGCTATCTTCCCGAGGGGAGTCCTTATTTCGTAAGCTGACGGTAAAATAAATGACTTGATTTTGTGGTTCCACCGTCGGCTTACAACGGTGAAATCACAAAATCAAGTCATTTACTTTACCGTCACAGAATGCAACGGCTGCGCATATCAGCCTAGTTTCCGGGGTTTTGTTTTATTTTACTTTTTTTTTTTTTTTTTTTGCAATTAAACCGCTTTTGTTTCCGCCTGACAAAGTAACCCACCTTTGTAGTACGCACTCTTCTTTTTCTTTTAGTGTCTGACTTTCGGGAGGCGTGTATTCACAAATAAAAATGCACAATTGTGCCTTGTTACGGAAGCTACCAAAAACGGAAAAGTGTTGCTAAAAATTAAGAAGGTTTTTGTGACTTTTATGTAAGGTGGCGAAGGGTCAAACTTCAGGCTTTGAATTATCTTACATATTGGTTCATTATATTAATCTTCTTTTTTTTGGCACAAAAAGGTGTGACAGATTTGCACTATATTTTTCTCACCTGAGTCACACCCATTCACCTCACATGGAAAAAAAAAAATCACGTTATTTTAGATTATCAAAAACACACACACACACACACACGAACCTTAACTTTTTCCCCCCCCGCCCAAAGGTAAGAGACAGACTCAGGTATACAAATAATTGCCCAGTTCTACTCAAACCCTTTTCCTTCCCACTCATTACCCCCCCCAAAATGCAACGTTTCTCTCCCCTCCACTATGTTTCTCTTTTATTTTATAACACAGGGTTGGTTTTTTGGGGTATCTTTTTTGGGTCTAAGGGTATCATAGGAAAAAAACGTTTAATGAAAAGGCTGGGGGGGGATGGGGGGAGGGGGGAGGGGAATCAAAATAGTACTAATATGTCTATAGGTGTTTTTCAAAAATTTTCGGGTCATAATTATTACGTTCCCTGATGGAAAGTTCAGGAGGTTTTTTTTTTTTTAAAGGTGACTAAGCACAGAGAGGCTTAGGATCATCTTATAAACTTTTCTTTTTTTTTTCATATCAGATGTAAACCACAAAATGGATGTAGGACTATGATTGGAGTCCCGGTACAGCCGGTCATTGTACCAAAGTACACTGTTCACGAGCGGGCTGTTGTATATTTCAAGTCAACCCTTTTTTTTTTCTTATAGGATGGGGTGATTGGCGATAGCACCAAAAACCTTCCTTTTCTCTTCCCCTCTACGTGATTTTTTTTCCCTTTCATTTCTTTTGCGGAAAAAAATATAAACTAAAATAAAAACAAAATGCATCGATTATGGTGTGGCTGAATGGGGGGGGGGTGTGCACAACGTCGTTAGAAGTGCGAATCAGCCCTCAATTCCAAAGGTTTGATATTTTGGGTGTGTCTTCAGTATTCACTGAACCTAACAAGGATAATCAATTTTTCTTGACGCTCTCATCCTTACATTTAAGGATGAAGCTTGTGACATCGTAGCTTTGAACGATGAAAACTAAAGTTTAAAAAAGTGTTGTCAAAACTAAAAAAGGGTAAAAGTTGACAGGTGGAGATTGCACAAACTGTGGCAACACAACCGAGGCAACTACACTACTCCAACAATTTATCAAAAAACAAAGAAAACTACTTCGGACGTCTGCAAGGAAACCATTCACCCCAACATGAGGGGAAAGTGCCCGCAAGAAGTGCAAATCACCCCCCCCATTAACCACACCAGATTACGTTTTTTTTTTTTAACTAAATGCATGAGAACACAAGGCCTCCCTTATTTTGATGTATAATTTACCTAGTGTTGGACACTTGGTGGTTATTCAATCAGATCAGCTTTGTCTCCTCCTCACCAAAAAAAAAAAACTTCCTCCCCCTTCCATGCCAACCGCTCGGAGTGGAATACGTATACGGGTTTTGGGATTTTATTTGTTTCCCCATTTTATTTTTTTTCGCCCCGTTTTGAAAAACCCCGAAAAAAAGGCAAAGGTATACACATACGCCTGAGGCATGCCCCTTTCACTTAAAATTTGTTTTTTTTTTTCTCTGAAAACTTTGTTGTATTAGTGTAGCCACCCTAGAGTGTGCTCCACTATACTAAAGTTTTTTCTTCCAGTTCCATCTCTTCACCCTCTTTAAAAGATGACTAAGCACAGAAGCTAAGGTTCATCGGATAAACCTTTGTTTTTATTTTTTTTTAAACTGAGTGACATATCACGTTCTTTTCGATACCGCCATCGCTTTTTTTTTGGGGATACCCTTTTCAAAGTATGATCTAAAGTACGACAGGCTTAGGATCATCTTACTGTTGTGGCCTACCTTTTTCGGAAAAAGTGTTTATATTTTTATTTTTATTTTATCCAAACCACCCCTAACATCCACCTCTTTTCTTTTTTTGCGGAAACATAACGCAAATGCCGATGGTCCGCCGATGTACGGGTACCCCCCCTACAACCACCCTGGGAAAAAAAGACACTGTCCCGCACTGACTCTCTCTCTCTGTCTCTTCACATCTTTCTCTGCCCCCCATCCCTTGCCCCTGTCCCCACTGGATAACTAAGTGTGCCAGCGTCTGCAGAGGCGCTTACCACCTTCGATTTTACATTTTTTTTTTTTTTTTTTTTTTTTTTTTTTTTGGTGGCGATGACTATCGCACTGCGAGGCTTAGGTCATCTTACCAAGTTTATCTCTTCACATTTTTTTTCCCCCCTTTTTTTCCCTTTTTTTTTCCAGTCTCATCGGGTACTACGCACCACACCCCCTTTCATTTGGGACAAAAGGCGTGTGTGTGCGTGTGTGAAGGGCAACACTATGTTTTGCAAAATGACTTCACCTTTGTGCCGAACCATGTATTTTTTAATCATGGTGTTTTTTTTTTCTCTTTCTTTTTTTTCTTTTGTCACAGAGACAACCTCTTTTGGTTTTTCTGAACAAAAAAAAAATGGGGTATCAACTGTTGCCGAGCGATTTTTTTTTTTTTCCATTGGTGCCAACACGGCATGGAAAAAAAGCCTGGTGAAAAGCTTGCGAAATGATAAGAACGGAAAGAATTAAATAACAATCTACCTGTCCGAAAGGAGG
The DNA here is from genome assembly GCA_964035575.1 of Rhynchopus sp. YZ270_cl-10. Taxonomy (NCBI): domain Eukaryota; phylum Euglenozoa; class Diplonemea; order Diplonemida; family Diplonemidae; genus Rhynchopus; species Rhynchopus sp. YZ270_cl-10. The sequence continues at coordinate 541,919 of OZ037895.1, read as the reverse complement.
GAGGAGGGAGGAGGGAGGAGGGGGGGACAATGCAACAGTGTTTGTGGTAGCGTCCATCCTTCGGGGTGTTGATACAATAATCCTCCGTTTTTTTTTTTAAACAGAAAGCTACAAAAAAATATATAGCATGGATGTACAAAGTACTCGAGGACCTTTCGAGTACTCGAAACTGAAGAAAAAAATAGTGGAGCACACTCTAGGGTGGCTACACTAATACAACCAAGTTGTCAAAAAAAAGAAACTGGCCACTCGGTACTCCGAGTACTCGCCTCACCGATTTTTTTTAGAAGAAGAAAAAAAAAAATGCTCGTTCTGACACTCTGTGAGAAGGACTCAATTGCGCGTTTCAAAAAAAAAAAAAAAAAAAAACCCACCGCTGGCGGGCACACTTCGGCACGTGCCTGTGAGGGCTGCCCTGATTGATCTTCCCAGTAACTAGCGAATGCTGCCTGAGTATAAAAAAAAACCCCTGCGGAAGAACTTTTCAGAAAAGCTGTTCTCAAGGGTTCAGGACAAATGACGTCTATACCTTCCGTACAAAGGCTTCGACCAACATTGAGTACAGACCCTATTAGCCCCAAGTAGGCTCTTAGGCGGTCGATACAGCAAAAACAAAAAAAAACACACACACAGAAGGAGAGTACTCGAGTACTTTGTATACCATGAGAAAACCGGAAAACCTGGTTTTTTTCCGAAATTTGCGTTTCCACCCTAATACCCTGATATAGGGAAAAAAACAAAAACAAAACCGGGAAAAATAAATTTTTAACCCTTTAGACCCCAGATGGACATATATGTCCAAGCAAATCCCGACGAGCAATGGGAAAAGTTCTACTCATTTTCGTAAAAACATTTTTTATATTTTGAAAGATTTTGCGCTGATCTTTCAAAAGAAGCAAGAATCGAAAAGTTTTGTGCATCGGGTATATATTTGGATGCTGGGGGGAAGGCGGGACCGCCACGGAAAATCCTGTTTTTTGACCAACACCCCCTGAAATAACCCTCCTAATACTACTAGGCGATTACTGGGGTTCTACTCATTTTCAGAAAAACATTTTTTTATATTTTGAAAGATTTTTCACCGATCTTTCAAAATACGCCATCTAAGAACACTTTTATGCATCTGGGTTTTCCTTGGATGCCGGGGAGCGTGAAAAAGTACTGAAAAAAGGTCACTTTTCAGAGCCTCCATGTGATCAAAAATTTTCTACTCGTTTTCGTGAAAACACTTTTTTTGTGTGGAAAGATTTCGTTCGCATCTTTCAAAATACGCAAAAATCGAAAACTTTATTGCATCTATGATATCCTCGGATTTTGGTGAGATTTTACCACCAAAATCATGGGTTTTAACGTTGCTAAGGTCGTAAGGCGAGTAGGGTTGATAAGTGGGGTTCTACTCATTTTCGGGAAAAGATTTTCACATTTTTGGAAAGATTTGATGTCAAATCTGTCAAAAGAAGCAAGAATCGAAAACTTTTGTGCATCTGAGTGCACTTTGGAAGTCCGTGAGAACCACCACCAAAATCACTGTTTTTTCTGACTATCCTTTGCCTTATTCCCACCCAAAACACACTATAAACCGGGTTTTCACTATTTTTTCGTATTTTAGGGTGCTTTTTTTGTGAATTTTCGGCACACAGGGTCGTTCTGACCCATTCTGGGGGTGTTTCGGACCTGTAGATGCCCAAAAACGTGAAAAAAATGCACTTTTACGTTGTGTAGTGGTGTTTCAGTGTAAATCGTTAGGGAAATCGATTTTTAGACATGCTGCTAACAGAGCTACACTCATCTAAGTTGGGTTCTACTAGGACTTTTTGCTCGATTTTTTTTTCTTTGAAAAGATTTTGTGGCGAATCTTTCAAATAAAGCAGTTTTTGGGCGGCAATAATTTACTAGGGTTGTCTCGGCAGGTAGAGAGAGTAAAAAATCAAAAGGTCAATTTTATGCTCACCTCATTTTGGGGATAACATTTTTTTTCGAAAAAAAACTTAAAAAAATGGAATTGAAAGCCGTGTTCAAAATCTTTCAATTGCGGCCAGGTACGATCAAAAATTTGCATCTGGGGTCCCTTTACCGGTTGGAGAGCCCCAAAAACCAAAACTCAAAAGTGGGTCCAAAAAACGGCTTGGGGTCTAAAGGGTTAAAAAAAAAGCAAAAACTTCAAAAAAGGGAAAATACTAAAAGTTACTTCATTAGCATCATGGAGAGGGGAAAACAAAAATACCCACCCCTCACTCCACCCCCCATCCCCTCCCAACGAATCATCGATATGTGTTTTTTTTTTTTTTCATTTTTTTTTTTTTAATGTAAACAGGGTTTCCGCCAGGATTTGGGGTTTCAGAAATTGGGGTGTACCATGAAAACGACCCCCAAAAAAATTTTTTTTCTCCCCGAAAAAGCGGTCGTCGCGCGCTTCGCGCGCGCCTCCCTGGCAGACACAGGTAGAGAGGCGAAGCGTGCGGGGGGTGCTACAAAAATTTTTTTTGGGAAGGGTTGAAAGGGCGGAAGGGGAGGCGCGAGATACGCTCACTACCGGTTGAGGTGTCACTTCCACTGGGCTGCAGAAGGGCGGTCTTTGGTAGAGGTGGTTCGTTTGGAGGTCGGGGGTGGAAGCTTAACAAGGTAAGGTGTCTTGTGAGAGGGTGATGGTATTTGCTTTTTTCATTGCATGGCGCTACACAATGATTACAGTGCTGCCGTTGGAACATGTAATATAAAGTGAATGCACTCGTCGCTTGCACCGACGCCTCCTTTAGTTTAGAAGATAGCAACATCAAATAACTAGCAACACAGCGCCGCAGGCGCACGGTACGCTACTTTTTTTCTCTTTTTTTTCTAGATTTTACCCCCCTTTTCTTCCACTTCTTTTGAAACGCTCTGCACGGTGGGGTCACATGACCACGGGGGGTCATCTACAACCTCTAAAACCCCATTTTTCTCGGGGTGTACTTTGGTACACCCCGAATCCCTGTAAAAATCCAAATTTTTCCGGGGAAAATATTGGGGTGTACCAAAGTACACCCCGGTACCCCCTGGCGGAAACCCTGGTAAACCGCCGCCAGGATTTGAGTTTTGAAAAAGTTCTGTTGATGGTTACAAAAAAAATTTTGCGCTTCGCGCGAAAACCCCTGCAAAAGCTCCTTCTCGTGGCCTTCGGCGGAGAGAAAAAGAATGTTCCCCAAGCCCCGGCTAGAGTTCCGAATCAGTGAAATTTGCTCTTTCTCTCTTCTCACCAGGCTGTGTAGTTTGTCGCTGGAATCGGAAAACCTAAAGACCCAGAGGGCCAGACCAATAAATTGGCAGGTGCCGTCTCCCCATCATTGGATAAGTAAAGCGACGATAAGAGTAGTGGTATTTCATTGTTGCAGGAGGCTGTACCTTGTTCTCTTCGGTGACAGGTGGCGTACCGAGGCTTCGCCAGGAATCTTTTGGGTGTCATGACCACCGTTTACTGATCGGCTGACACCCACTATGGCTTGCAAACAGCAACTTTTCAATGACAAATAGAACGGGTTTGAACCACTCAACAGAACTTTTTTTTTCTCTCTTTTTCTTTTTTTCGTTTTCATAAAAGTTCTGTCTCAACAGAACTTTATTAGGTGGCGGCCCCCCTCGGATGTAAACTTATAAGATGTGTGCACAGAGGCACATTCATCTTACAAGCTTCCTCTAATTACCCAAAGTTTTCTTGGCAAATAGGAAACGACTGACGTTGCCCTGCTCACTTTACGAGAGTCAAGCAAATGACTTGACCTGTGGTTTTTGCTTGTTGTTTCACCGTTCGCAACACCGTGCGTCTTACTGATGTACAACACTGTGTCCAGGACCTACCTTGATTTTCGATTGTCGATGCAGCAACAAGAACAAAAACACACACAAACACCCCTCCAAATCCCGAAAATGGGGTCGTTCAAACGCGAAAAAAAAAAGGCAAAACAGGAAAAAAGGGGTGAAGACTGTATTGACAGCTGCACTACGAAATCGACAGATTATATCAAAACAGGAGGGAGGTTTTTTCATATCAGGGGGGCCCTCCGTCTCGACCTTCTGCAGTACAAAAAGGTACCCATGATATTTTGGGTACAGAGCCTTTCACCCAGTTGGTAAAAAAAAGTAATTTTTTCCCCTCGTTTAAAAGGCCGTTTTCAACCTGTTTCGTAGCAGATATAACAGAAAGCAAAACAGAGGGGAAACTGGGTACAGGGGCAAAACAAATGCGTTTTTTTTATCTTTTTCGGGGAAAATGGACGGTTTTTCCCCCCTTCTCTCTTTTGCTAAGAACACAACAAAAAACGACACTCTATTCCACCCTCTTTTTTGTTTACCATAGTTGGTGTTCACGAAGCCATAACTATATACTCCCCATAAATTTTGCATATCCAGCTTGTCATGAGCACGACTTTTGGGTGTTATGGAAACCACATAACGTTCCCATAAGCTTCCCATATCTGTATGAGGGTTGCCCTTCGCTGATAGCGTTCCTTCTTCTCCTCCTTACCAACAATTCTTCCTTGAATGTCGCCGATTGGCTTGTGCAGTAGTCACCTGCAAGGACTTGCGCAGCTCCCCCTCGGCCTGCACTACCCTCGTCACCGCCGCCACCTCCGTGCGTGCTGCCTGTGCCCCCGCGGCCTGGGAGGCGTTCGCCACGTGGACCTCTGCGCTTGCCCGCATCGTGTCCAACGCTGCGTTTGCCTGTGCAGTGGTCACCTGCAAGGCCGCGCCGGCTTCGGCGCGCGTCACCCTGCACGTGGGCGATGTGTTCGCCCGCCTGGGCGTTGTGGGTGGCCAGCGCGGCCTGGCCCATCAGCACCACCGTCTCCGCATCCATGGGCGGTTGGTGGGGGTGGCCCTGCAGCGGGGTTCCTTGCGAGCGCCCCGCCATCAGCGGGACCATGGCGTTGCTGACGCCCCGTGGTGAAGGCGGCGCGCCGAGGTTCTCATCAAGCGCCATTATTTTCGCTCATAGTGAAGTAGGAAGGGGTGGTAGTGGTAACGTGCAATGAATTATTTCGTTGAACGCAGCCAAATAGGGGTAAAAATCTTGGCACAAGGTGAAAGGAATCAAGGGGAAATACTGTTATACAAGATCTGAACGTTGGCTTTCTTAATACACTACGTGTTAGGGAAAAAAAATTCACTTTCCTCAAAGATGGGGTTGAATATTGCAATCCTGACGAGATTTTTTTCTTTTTTTCTTCCACACACAAACCCCCCCCCCCCTTTCCCACAGCAAAACCCCCTCTCCCCCTCCCTTCCCTATCCTCCAAAACCTTCTTTCCTTTCTCCACTGATTTTCTCTCCCCCTTCCCCCTTTCCCCCCACTTTCTCAAAAAAAAAAAAAAAAAAAAAATGGCAAAAGCGCATTTGTCTAAGCAGTTGAATGATTTAATGAGACATCCCATTGCCGGGTTCAAAGTTGAACCTTGTGAAGGGAATCTGTTTAAATGGGATGTATGGTTACTTGGGCCGAAGGATACTGCGTATGAGACAGGGATCTTCCGTGCGCAGCTCAATTTTACGGATGAATTTCCGATGAAGCCGCCGGAGATGAAGTTTGTGAGTGAGTTCTGGCATCCCAATGTGTATTCGAATGGGACCGTGTGCATCAGCATTTTGCATCCCCCGGGGACAGATGAGATGAACTCTAGCGAGACGGCGCAGATGAGGTGGACACCGGTGCAGTCGTTGGAGAAGGTCTTGTTGAGTGTTATCTCGATGATTGCCGACCCCGACCCGACCGAAAGCGGTGCCCCAGCGAACGTTGACGCGCTTGTAGAATGGAGGAAAAACCGTGATGCATACACAAAACGTGTCCGCAAGCTTGTTGAGAAGGCGAACGCACAGCTCCCAAGCGACTTTGAGCCGCCTCTCGAGGAAGACAAGCGGCCATCCCCTGCCCTCAAAGAGGTAGACACAGCACCTATGTACGACGACGATGACGAAGACTATGATGAAGACAGTGACGACGAGATGGAGGAGAGTGAGGACCAGGGCGGGGGTGGCGGTGGCGGTCAGTACTCCGCAGAACTCCAGCAGCTGCGTGAGATGGGGATCCCGAATGAGGATAAGGTATTGGCTTTTTTGTGCAACCTCCAAAATTTTAAGTTTTTTTATGGAATCTTCCCCCCCGAGGAGGTGCTCGAAAAATGGTTCTCTCCCAACTGATGTTAACTAAATTAAACACATCAATTCGATCGGCCGTAAGACAAAAAAAATATACCACGAGACCCATTAGAGACGCTCTTAAGCTTGCGCCTGGTCTTAAGAGGAGTGATGCATATCACCCCACCTCAACCTATAAACCCCATATATATCCCCCACCACACAGCACCTTGATGTCTTGACGAAGTGCAAGGGTAATCTCGAAAAGGCATTAGATATGCTAGCTGGTGAATAGACGGTGTCCAGTGTGGATGCCAACTCAGCCTCAAACAATAGGGTGGGCGGGGAAAAGGGGGGGGTGTTGTGTGTCAGCCCGAAGACACCGGCAAAGGAAACCAAACAAAAATAAAAAAAATACTTCTGGCGATGGGGGTGGAGTGGGGAGGGGGGAGGGAAAAACAGTTCTTATCGATCAACGGAACAAAAAATGAAGAACAAAACAAAATAGAAACCGACGTTTCCTTTTGTGTTGCACCATGGACTCGTAATGACATTACGCGCGTCATGACGAGGTAATTACGAGTGCCTTGACGAGGGCACCCCCTCGTAATTACGAGGGGGTGCCCTCGTCATGACGAGGTAATTACGAGGGCACCCCCTCGTAATTACCACGTCACGACGTCGTCATGACGTGGGCACCCACGACAAGGCGATTTTTGACCAATAAAAAAAAAATTTTTTTTTTCAAAAATCGGGCGTGGTAGGTCATAAAGTGGCCCAAAAAATCCAAAGAAAACCTCAGATTGACCAAATGGTGAAAAAAATTGTCAAGTCAAATTTCAGCCAAAATACGGTCATTAGACCCCCACAGATGCTTAAAAGTGCCAAATTTTGCTTTTAATGGCCTCAAATCGTCGAAATTAGCCCTATATAGGGGCCAAAAAAAAAAATTCGAGAGTCCCTTTCCCTGGGAGACAATAGCCAGACAATGACCACGGGAGCACCCCTCGTAATTACGAGGGGTGCGCTCGTAATTACGAGGGCACCCCTCGTCATGACGTCGTGATGCCGTCGTCGTGACGAGGGAAACCCCACGTCATGACGTCGTCATTACGAGGGGGTGCCCGCGTCGTGACGACGTCATTGCGCGCGTAATTTCCCACGTAATTTCCCTCGTCCCTCGTCACGTAATGTCATTACGAGTCCATGGTGTGTGAATACGTTGGTACAGTCTGAGACGGTTCTTGGGGTGGGGAGGGGGGATACTGCTGGGCAGATCGTGTAGGGCAGGTACTTAGTATTTGGCTCTATTCTTAGTGGTGGGTTGGGGTGGTGGGGGGGGTCTGGGAGGGGGGGTTAAGGGCAAGCACTCCCTCTGTTCCATACTGCAGTATTTTATTTATTTTTTTTGGATTTTTTTTTGAAAAAAGTTGGGACCATTTTTTGATTCCTCTTCCTATGCTATCATTTATTGAAATGCATAGGTTGAAATACTTTTTTTTTTGTGTCGGGGAAAATATGAGAGAAAGGATGATGGGTGCAGTTGTTTGCCCCACACAAACCAATCTTGGTTTTCTGTGGTTTTAGACCACATTTCCCTTCTCCCGCCACCGTTTTTTTTTTTTTTTCTTCCCACACCTTACTGTTAATAGCGGAAAGGGTGCATTGTTCCTGCATCTGTTTGTGTGTGCGCTTTTTTTTAATGTGCCTGTAGAATAGGCACATTCAATATTGGGAGGAAATACATAACACAGTGTTTCGAGGCACAATTTAATCCTTCAACTGGTTTATTTTAAATGTTACAAAAAAAAAAAAAAGAAAGCAACAATTTGGGTCTGTGTGTGTACTATCTCTCTTGCCTGATGTGAACACCCCAAAAAACCCCATGGTTTGCTTTTTTCTTTTCTTTTCTTTTCTTGTCACCTTTTTCTTGAATCGAAAATATGGCAAAAAATTTTTTTTTCGTTCGTAATGTGTGCTATTTCCAAAATAAATAAAGACAAAAAAAGGCAACTTGGGGGTTACAGAGTGCATATCTAGCAACATGTTTTCTTAAAGATGTAGATGCGCGTGAGGTGTATCCATCTTTTCATTTTTTTCATTTTTTTTTTCCCCCTTTTCTTTGTGGCGTTCAAAAAAAAAAAGATGTACAGGCACGAACAGCCTGAGGGAGGAGGAAGAGGAAGAGGAGGAGGAGGAGGAAGAGACAACAGCAATACCAGATGCCGCTCTCTCTTTTGGCTGGGGCGGCACACTCTGTTACACATTAACGCAGGTGTCCTAAGGCAAGCTCAGTGAGAACAGAAATCTCACGTAGAGCATAAGGGTAAAAGCTCTACATTGTCAGGGCGTTCCTCTCCCACCTCGCCCCGCCCCCCCCCCTCCCATTTCTTTCTCCAACAATCCCCGTTTATCTGACCAATGAGGAAGCGGGCGGGCACATTTTTTTTACCACTCCCATGCGCATCACTCCGGGGTTCGATAACCCGCGGAGTGTCAGTGCCTGCGTCCCAGAGGCGTTTTGCACTATCAACTTCACTTTTTTTCTCTCTTGATTAGAAATACTACCAACTGTGGAGGTGTGTGTGTGTTTGATAACTAATAGGGGTAATTCTTGCTCAGAATATGGCCCCAATGTGTGTGTGTGTGTGCACGAGAGACACATCCATCTATATTACTCCTTGTTGGTGTTCGAAGAATGCACTTAGCAGAGAGTGTGTCACAAAAAATTGGCAACCACAAAGAAGCAACTCAGTATTTCGAAAAGAGGATACCTTTCCCATTTCTAATACCCCCCCCTACCCTCTTTTTCTCCCAAACCCACAACAACTTTCACAAAATATATAGTGGAGCACATTCTAGGGTGGCTGCACTAATACAACCAAGTTTTCAAAAAAAAAAAGCAAAAAAAAAAAAAAAAATACTGCGTTCTTGTTAAAACCCCAATCCCCTTCCCCTCCCCTCCAAAAGAAGAGGTGGCAACAGCTCTCCCTTTTTGTGTGTTGCTACTCTGGTCTGTTTCTGTGGGGGGAAAGGTTGGTATAATACAATGTCACGCAAAAGAAGCTTGCGATGTACGTTGCATTGTCAGAGTGGATTAGGGAGAGAGAAAAAAAAGGTTTGAAAATAAAAAAAAGGGGAGGAATAGCAACAAAAACAAAAGCTAAAATATCCATATATTTTTCCCCCTAACACGTAGTGTAGTAATAAACTAGACAAAAAGAAAGCCAATGTTCAGATCTTGTATAACAGTATGTCCCCTTGAATCGTTTCACCTTGTGCCAAGATTTTTACCCCCTATTTGGCTGCGTTCAACGAAAAACACTGTTATATTTTTGTTATCAAGATCAGTTGGCGGATGATATCATCTAGTTTTCGTCTTACCCCCCCCTCTTAATCGTACGCATGTCAATGAAGTGCTCTCTGGGGTTCGATAACCCGCGGATAATTAGTACCTGCGTACACTGATGAAAACGGTAAGGCGGTTGCACTTTGAGCATATTCTTATTTGCTTTTTTTGATAAATTGTTGGAGTAGTGCAGTTGCCTCGGTTGTGTTGCTATAGTTGTGCAAATCTCCACTTTCCAAAAATGTTCCGCCCCTCTCCTACCACATCTATAGTTCATCACATAGGAATAAAGAAAAAGGCATAAAATGGCGCACAACGAACACAGCAAAGAGGAGGAGGAGAAGGAGGAGTCCGACGTCCCCACCCCCACCCCTTCCCCTGCCCCGTCCCCTCCGCTGTCTCCGCTTTCATCTACGTTGTGGCGATTGTTTTCATTGGCTCGCCCGGAGCTTCCTTCGTTGATTGCGAGCGCGGGGTGCTTGGGGTTGTACAACAAGGTGACACTGTCAGTTCCTCGACAACTCGGCGTGCTTGTTGACATATCACAGAGGAACAACCCCGATGCCGTGCGGCAGCACTGCGCAAAGCTGGTGGGGATGTTCTGCCTGGGTGGGTTGGCAAACTTTGTCCGCCTTTACCTTGCTGGGACAGCCTCTGAGAGGGTTGTGCTTGGTGTCCGTACAAAGTTGTTTGGAGAGCTCATGAAGAAAAACATGGAGTTTCACGACCAAGAACAGAACACCGCTTCTGAGCTGGTTCACCGCTTGCAACATGATTCGGATCGGGTTGGGAATATGGTGACCGATACCTTTCTTCATGTCTGCAAATCTGTTGTGCAAACGGTAGGTTCATTGACGCTTCTCTGCGAGGTGTCTCCGAAGCTGGCTCTATGCATGGTGCTGTTGTTACCTCCTGCAGCGATTTCTTCTGCGTGCTATGGACGCTTTGCAAAAAAAATTGAGAAGGTGGCCTCAGACAAGCTCGCAGAAAACGCAACCACAGCAGAAGCCTTCCTCTCCAACGTCAAAGTCGTGAAGGCCTTCTCCGAGGAGGACACCGCGGCAGCACAGTACAGCAGATCCCTTATCGAGGGGTATGCGCTGAAGAAGCGGGGGATTTCTGCGTCCGCATCGTATACTGCGTTTTTGCAGACGTCTGGATATCTTGTAATTCTTTCAATGCTTGGGATTGGTGGTCTCGAAGTTTCCAGCGGGAAAATGTCGATTGGTCAGCTTACATCGCTGATGATGTACACCATCTATGGTGGGGTGGGGATTGCGGGGTGTGGTAACTCTATTGCAGATGTGTCGCGGTGTATCGGAATGAGCAGACGTCTGTTTGCTTTGTACGAGGAAGCGGCGAAGAACGCAACGGAGACAACGCAGATCAACGAAACCCATATGCTCCCAGCAGATTCAGTGGGGGGCGAGCTTGTCTTCAAGAACGTCACATTCGCCTACCCTTCTCGCCCCTCCGTCCGCGTTTGGAACAACGTATCCTTCACTATCCCCTCCGGTTCTGTCTGTGCAGTGGTAGGGCACTCTGGAGCAGGGAAGACTACCCTAGTAAACCTTGTTCTCAAGCTGTACACAGCAAATGAAGGTGCGGTGACCCTGGAGGGTGTGGATGTGAAGAGTATTGATGACACCCGTCTGCGTGAGTTTATCACGTATGTGCCGCAGGACCCGCTTCTCTTTGCAGGAACCATTCGTGAGAACATCCTCTTTGGAGTGGGTGTATGTGAAGGGAGAACCCAAGATGAGTTGATCCACGAAGCTGCGAAGCGTGCAAAGGTGGATGAGTTTATTGGGTCGCTTGAAAAGGGGTATGAGACGTACGTTGGGGACAAGGGGAGCCAGCTCAGTGGTGGGCAGCGGCAGCGGGTGGCCATTGCGCGCGCGTTGGCAAAGGAGCTGTGTGGACAGTCCCGCATCTTGGTTCTCGACGAAGCCACCTCAGGGCTTGACCCAGTCAATAGGGTATGTGTTTTATGAAAAAAAAATGGGACGAAAATACAAAACAACAAAAACACACACAGAGAGCGCTGCAAAGTACTCTGAAGGGTATCATGTCAAAGCAGCAGGGCACGTCCGATAACGAGGTATTATTTTTTGTCTTTATTTTGTTAGATTTCTCTTCTATTAGCACACAATGTCTGATATAATAGCACGTTTTTCAAACCACCGAACAATTTGATAATACCGCACACTTCCACTTTGCCCCAATTGGGTTTTCCTTCCCTCTTCAGCAGTGCTATCAATGTCATCACTATCACCGTTACGGTCAACCATCACCTCCCATCACCCAACACCCCAACACCCTCATCAGGACAAAAGACGCACCATCATCGCAGTGACACACGACGAGGAGTTGCTAAAGGCCTGCAACTACGTGGTTGCGTTCCAGGGTGGCAATGTATGTCTCTCACCCACGAAACCCCTCATTGCCCCATCGCCCACTCAAACAGGTTGCAATGTGTGGTCCCTACGACGGGAAAGACTTGTCAGAGTACATCATGTCGACGACCAGCACCGAATAGTGTTCTGACCCTCTTGCCACGTTCCTTGCGAAGCGCGCCATGCAAGGAGGGCCCAGGTTGGGTGGCAGTGTACTGCTTGGGAGCAGAGCGACTGCACTAGATGTCTTTTTGTGTGTGTGTGTGTGTGTGTGTGTGTGTGCCGTGTCCATGTCAGGTGCTTCATCCGTTCAAATCAAATTCTTTTGGTTTCTGTCCTGTGTCCGGTTCGGTCTTCCTACGCGTCCTCTGATGCCTTTTCAAAGCTTTATTTTTCCCAATTTAACCAGTGCCTTGACCAGCCACATTTTTTTTTTGAAAATCAATTACAGTAAACACAACCAACACCGCAGGGGTAAAACTTAAGGTGGGTTTTGCGATTTTCAAAATTCGGAAGGTTTTTTACCCCACCGATGTTGTGTTACTGTCTCAGAAGTTACTTAGAACACCTCCTGTGCGGAACATTGCTCATCGTGTTCATGTGTAGATAGGTCTCACAAGTCGTTTCCTTTTTTTTGTAGGTGACGCACGAGAGGCTCATGGTCATCTTATAAAATTTTCTTCTTTTTTAACGATAGCAAAGATGTGTATGCAGGAACGGCATATTCAATCTTTACACAAGGGGGGGGATTTTTTTTATGTGGGATTTCTCAAAAGGTTTTTAGGGTTGGGGGAGGGTGCTGGGAAAACGTTTGGTTGGCCGGCAGAGTGCCAGAAGGCGCTTTTTGTTTTTGCTGGCCCATCTGGTGTAACACTAAGTTAAACCCGATTGGTAGAACGGTGTATGTGTGCCTCCGTAGCCGTCTTGCGAAGCATGGCTCTTATTAGATCGATTTCTTTTTTAAAATAAGCTTTCCTTTTTAGAGGTGGGTGGGAGGTATCGGGTAGTGTCAGCAGGTACTTCACTGGTACTGTACTGAATTATTAATCATGTGTACTCCCCCCCCAGCTGTCGTTTTTTTTTTATGCAGCATTCCGGGGTTCGATAACCCGCGGAGTGTCAGGTGCCTGCGTCCCAGAGGCGTTTGCACTATCAACTTCACTGTCATAAGTGACGAAGAACTGCGATGACTAGGGTTGCTTTGGTCAACTTTTCTATAGCGATACACTCTTATGAGAGGGTTTGGTATTGCAAAATTATATTTCTATTTTCAATTTGCACAAATGTGCCACAAAGGGGCGTCTGCGAGGCTCACATTTTCTTTTTTTTAGTTTTTTTTTTCATGATCCATTATTAAAGCTGTGGATGATCACGAAAAGGTGGGACTGCACAGGGCGTTCGCCCCGGGGCGAAAAATATTTTTTTTCGTTAAAAAAATCTTTTCCTGAAAAAATGACATTTTATTTCGCCCCAGGGCTTCGCCCCACCGGGGCGAAACCCTGTATAAATAAATAAATAAATAAAAAAAGGGGAAAAAAAAAAAAAAAAAAGAGAGAGAGAGATTTCTCCCCACCACCCTGTAGACCCCCCCGGAGGGGGGGTCGCAGAGGGGTGTCCACTGTACTCAAAATCATCCGCAAACCCGCCTGCCGTGAGAGGAAGTTTCCCCAGCACTCCCGCTCGCTCCTCAATCCTGCAGTCTGCTGAAGGTGCACCGTACCCCCTGTTATAGAAGGTGTCACTGCTCGTGTCAACTCTACCTTCAATGGCAGAGAGTTGAAAATAATCAAAATAAGGATGAAGTCTCATATGACGGATGCCTCTCTCTTGTACATCTGTTTGATTAAACAACACAAAGAGACCCTCAGTGAGGGGGGATTGATGAAATTCTCCATCGTTTTGCTGGTTTTAGTATCAGGAAAGTTCAGCTGTAATATCACTTGTGCTGGGGAAGGGATCACGCGCAAATCGCAAATTTTTTTTGACCATTCACCCCACGAACTAACTTCTCTCCGGCGGGAAAAATTTTTTTGACCTATTTTAAGCACCAGTAAAAAAACGAAAATTTCGGGGTTTTTGGTATTTCGCCACGATCAGGAAAAAACGATGGCGATAGCGAACGCCCTGGGACTGCAACAAAAAAAAGCAAAAAAAAACTTTATTTTTAAAATAATTTCTTTCGAGACAAAGGAGAAAACAACAAATAAAAAATGCAGTGGAATGGGGGGTGCTCTTTGAAATCAGTTATGGGTGATTCCTCGCGTGAAGTATTGTGCATTATGGTCTTGTGTGCGTTTGCAAGCAGATATGGGTTACTCCTAGGCGAGTATCATCCAGTCGTGTGTGCTTTTTTTGTGAAAACAGTTGTGGGTACTCCCTCAGAGCGGAATCATTTCCCCATGTGGTTTGTGGTTTGTGGTTTGTGGTTTTTGGCACCACTGATCTCAGCCCTATACCCCCTTTCCATACATTATTATTTTTTTTTCTGTTTTCTCTCTTTCCCAAACTAAGAAATTGTTATACCTTGGAAACCCCTTGTTGGCCAGAGGATAAGGTTTAGTCACCCATCATTGTGTTGCGAAAAAAAAAAAAAAAATGAATTTCAATTAATAATTAGAGCTTATACAAAGTGCCGAGAAAAGTGATATCACATGAGTTTTATTTAGGTGGCCAAAGGTGATCGGTGGTACCTATCTCCTTGTTTTTTGTCTCATTCCTCTTCTTCTTCTTTTTTTTCCAGACGTTTGCACTTTAAACTTCTCTCTTTTTGTGAACATCACAAGCACCACTCCTACTTCCCCCTGAGAAAAAAAAAAAGGGAGGCACAAAAACAAAAGATACACTTTCCCCCTTTTCCTCTTCTTCCTCCTCTGAGATACCCACCATACCCACCATCCTACTTTAATTCTTCCACCATTTTTTTTTCGTCCTTCCCTACCTCCTTCAACCCCATCACCTCAGGAGGGGGCACACCCCCTACCATGACGTTCACATTATTGCTAACAATTCTGCTGTTCGCTGTAAGCACGAACGGACGGTGGCATGAAGGAACCGCAGTGCGAAGTACAGCAAGCGAGGTGCAGGTCCGTGCTGCCCTGCTCAACCTGAACAGCACACATGGCAGGGAGAGGGCCTTTATCTGGCAGGATGAGATGCGGACCTGCCTGGGTGCACCGGGTGTGGTGGTCAGCGTTGAGCTTGGGGGGGATGCTGTGGGTGTTCTGTTCCCTACCATTTCACGGACCAAGTCGTATGCGTTCCCTACCTCCATTCTTAGAAAGCTGGCAAAGCCCCAGAGGTCGGCATCTGCGCAAGCACATATCGTCAACTCCATCAAAGGGAACCACCCACCGGAGTTCACCATCAACCCCATGAAGTCCGTCGTAACAATGTTTGAGGACCAAGGCGAGCTGCAGAATGGAGACTACTGGGCGTGCGGTGTATCCGACTGCAACGGCGACGTGCAGGACCTTCTCTTCCGCTTCAACAACGGCGACCCGCAGCTGCCCAACCCAGACCCCTGCCTCGTGAACATGGTGCCAAGGGTCACACCACCCGCACCAGACAACGATGCAGACACATACTTCACCCGCGGCCCCCTCGCCACAAGGCGGCTCATGAACGTCGCACCCATTTCGAACTGCCCTGGAGGTGGTGTCGGGTGTGGTGGTGGTGGCCGTCAGTGGCCCGAAGATCCGAACACTGGAGAGCGTGTGCCGAATACCTGTGTTGGTACTGAGGAGCCGACCTGTGATACAGGGAACGCAGGTTGTCCTGCAGAGCAGACCCAAGGGAGGTACTGGTGCAAGTGGCCGGACACGTTGCAGTTGAACCCCCTGCAGCCGGCACTGCCCGGAGGTGTGCGGTGTACAGGTGTGCCGCAGCGATGCACGGCCTGCCCTGCTGCGCCTGTGCCGCAGACGTCGCAGTGCCAGGTGCGCTGTTATGATGACACACGCAGTGGCGGTGCGCATGCCCGTCTCGAAGCAGACCCATCGCCAGACCACTTCGGCTACATCTGCTGGGATGTGCGTGCAGAGGACGACGGCATCGAGTACGTCATCCCCAATGTCGACCCCAACCAGCAGGCCACATGCAACTGCCAGCCCGGCGGCAGCACCGTGCCCTGTAACGAAAGCCCTAATTCACAACGTGCCTGCATCCACATCCAGGACGTCAACGACTGTCCCGTCTTCAAGGTGCGTGGCGACGCTGTCATCTTCGAAGACAGCGCCACCTGCACAGGGTCACCCAACTCCAACTGCGACCCTGCTGTAGCGGGCGGCGGTGCTGGCGGTGTGCCTGGATGTCTGCTGAACCTCGGGGGCTGCTGCTGCCCGACCTTTGCAACAGGATGCATGCTGCAGGACTGGATTTACGACATCAACCAGGGTGCGTGGAATGAACACCCTTATCAGACGATTTACTTTGATGTGTCTGTGGACAACCCGGACCTGTTTGACACGACTGTTGCAGAGCCGTGTGTTGAGTTTGTTCCACGCACTGGGCAGTGTGGCCGGGCATCGGACGATGCGTTTAATGCACCAGACTTTGTCACACGGAACTTGAACTTCAAGCTGCGCCCCGATGCCTGCGGCAAGACACGTGTCTCGATCATCGCACGCGACGACGGCGGCGACAGCCACCAAGGCTGCTCGCTCTCCAAGACAGAGACCTTCGAGCTCGACGTGCAAGGCGTCAACGACCCCCCCGTCTTCGAGCCAGGCCCCCTCACCGGCGCCCCCGTCACCGTCGATGAAGACAGCGGTGTCTACCACTACGGCGGGTGGGCCTCAAACCTCTCCCCCGGGCCAGGCCAATGCGAGGCCGGTCAGATCATCACCTTTGACGTGCAGTGCGGCGCAACCAACCAGTACCTCTTCAGCGTGCAGCCCGAGATCGACCCTGTGACGGGCGATCTCACCTTCACCCCTGCGCTGCATGAGTTCACCACCGGAAGGTTTGCTGGGGACTGCGTGCCCTGCCAGGTTGTGCTGCGTGACAACGGCGGCACGGCGAATGGTGGTGACGACACTTCGGACCCACCGACAATGAGTACACAACATTGGAACGTTGGGGAGCCTTGGCCGCCTGTGTTGTGCATCACTGTAACGGCGGTGAACGACCCACCGTACTTCAAGCCAGAGAGCCAGATCCTGACATGCGAGGACCAAGCATTCAACAAACTGTGGGCAGGTGACCTCTGCATCGGCGGCACACCGCCCATTCCGTGTGCGACCAACGAGGCGGACCCACCGGAGAGCCAGACAGCGACCTTCTCGTTCAGCAACTATGACACCTCGTTGATCTCGTTGGCCGACCCGCTTGCGATCGACCCCGCGAACGGTATTCTGACCTTCACCCCTGCGGCGGGTGTGAGCGGCACCACAGAGGTGCTGGTCACCATGACTGACACGGGGTCGAATGTCGGGCAGAACCAGAACTCCTTCACACAGCGTGTCATGCTCACTGTGGTGCCCGTCAACGACGAACCCACCGCCACCGTCGCGCTTGCCGTCATCAACGCTGCAGAAACCACGACTGCCACGGAGACGTGCATACCCAACTTCTTCACGAACCTTTCTCCAGGCGCAAACGAGTTGACGACACAGCGCATTAGCACGACACTGCTTGCAAGCCCGACAGGGATCTTTGCCAAGAACCCCACCATCACGCTCACCTCACCGACAACGGCAACACTGTGCTACACACTCGAGCCTAATGCAAACGGCGAGTCGACTGTAGAGCTTACTGTGCGCGACGATGGCGGGAATGTTGCGCCCTTTGGTGGGTGTGGTGGGGACGATGTGTTCACCACGCGTTTTGTGATCCGCATTACGCCGACTAACGACCCTCCTGTTGTACGCCCTGGGGACAGCGTCGAGGCATGCGAGGACTCTGGCATCCACAACCGTCCTGCCTGGGGTCAGTTCCTTGCAGGTCTTGGGGACGAACAGACCGAGCCTGTGACGGTCACTGTTGTGAACAACAACAACGCGCTCTTTGCAAGCCAGCCCACCATCTCCGGCGACGGGCTGCTTGCTTTCACGACAGCACCGGATATGTCTGGGGAGGCGGAGCTTACCATTACTGTGACAGATCAGCAGGGCCTGAGCACAACGCATCCGAACGCAGCGTTGGGGGAGACTGCTGTGCGCATCAAGATCTTGGAGAAGAACGACCCACCGCAGTTCACGGTGTTGAACGATCAGTTGACAATCGCCGAGTGTGCCACCACGGACCCGCAGTCCGCCTGCAAGTACACCTCCCCGATGCCGGTGTTGGGGAACATTGCACCCGGCCCGCCCGATGAAGCCAGTCAGAATGTGATCTCCCTTCAGGTCATCCCTGACCCTCGCTTCGCAGACGTCTTTGCGTATCTTCCGGTGATCGACCAGGTGTCGGGACGGCTCACCCTTGAGACACTTCCAGGGAAGAACACGAATGGGCAGTTCATCCCACTGACAATCGAGGCAAAGGACGACGGGTTGATCAGCAGTCAGTGCGGCGGGACGAACACCTACCGGGAGGACATCCTTGTGAGGGTGACGGGGGCGGCAGGGGGCAACCCTTCGTATCTCAAGGGAACGGATATTGTGGTGAATGAGGACAGCGGTGCGCATGTGGAGACGCAGTGGGCAAAGCTGATCGACTACGGCACTAGCAGCAACGGTCAGGCGCTGAACCCTACCTTTGCATGCGTCCCTGTAGATGCAACACTATTTACCGTCTCAGGGGTGATCATGGACGCCGTGCTTGGAACCATATCCTTTACGCCAGCTCCAGACAGGTTCGGCAGCACCCAGGTCACCTGCACGCTTAACAATGGAGTGACCGACCCGACACTGTGCTGTGCGTCGGACACCTTCACTATTACAGTGCGGGACGTTAACGACAAGCCGACCTTCACGCTCAACAGAATGACCATCACGATACCAGACATTGCCGAAGAGCAGACTATTGAGAGTGTCATCCGGAGCAGCTTTGTTGGACCATTTGAGGAGACAACACAGACACTGTCTTTTTCGGTGACTCCACAGGACCCTGAGTTTCTTGTCGGCGGGGCAAGCACGGTGAGTGCACGCCGTGCGCGCATTGACGTGGCCACGGGTAATCTCCTTTTGACGCCTATTGAAGGCAAGCTGGGCACAACAACGCTTACTGTACGCGCAATAGACACTGGAGGCACAGCACGACAGGGGGTGGAGATCTCTGACCCATTGGACATCATTCTGAACATCGTGAAGGGGAACCGCCCGCCTAGCTTGGTGTGCGGCATTGACGCTGAGGTCTCGGAGGATGCGTGCAGCAACGGGGCCGTCGAAACGGTCATGCGCTGGGCAACAGGGGTGACCGCTGGGAGCGAGGAGGAGGACAAAACGCAGCAGCTCACCACCACCGTCACGATCACTGCGGCAGAGGCAGCGAAGTTCAGCGTTGCGCCAACCCTTCTTGTCAGCACCCCGCCACGTGGCGTCAACTTCGGAACCCCTCCTCTGACCAGCGACACTGCGAGTCTACAGTTCTGCCCTGCTCCGAACTTTGTTGGCAACGCAGTCTTCTCCTTGTACCTAGAGGACGACGCAGGCGCGACCTCTGCAGCCACACCCTGCGCCGTCACCGTGCGGGTCCTCTCCGTCAACGATGCGCCCACTGTTGTCATCGCGCTCAACCCGGTCACCTCGCTGGAAGACGAGGTGACGCTGTTCCCCGACAACGAGAAGGTCTTCGCGAAGTGGGCGCTTCTCTCGAGTGGCGACCCGCCTGTGGTGACGAACCCGCTCGCACTGCAGGAGCAGACCATCACACCGAGGGTGGAGCTGATCAACACATTGGACCAACAGCTCTTCTCGAAATTGCCGTATTTGGTGCAGTCCGGGACGCAGACAGGGACTGTCCCGTTGGTGACAGAATGGGACCTACGGTATAGGTCCGCTGCGAACGTTTCGGGGTCGGTTCCAGCGCGCATCTGCGTACTGGACAACGGTGGCCAGGAGCGCGGTGGGGTCGATGAGGCGTGCGTGCCCTTCACCATTGCGATCACCCCCGTCAACGATGCCCCTTCTCTGTCCCCGTCGCCATTGACAATGGCCATACCCGAGGACTCACCCGAGCAGGTTCTTCAAAAATGGGCACGTCTCGTGTCGGTAGGACCGTCAGACGAAGCAGCAACACAGAACATCATATCCACCCGCTTCTCCTATGATAATGACAACAACCGACGCAACTTCGATGGGTGGGGGCAAACCGGATTGGACACTCTTGGGGCGATTTTTTTCAAGAAACAGCCGGTCTTGGACTTGGTTAAGGGGGATTTGAGTTTTGAGGTGACTCCTGATGCCTTTGGGACGCTGCAGGTTGATGTCATTGTACAGGACGATGGGGGAGTAGAGAACGGAGGGGTGGATACTACGGTGTACAACTTTTTGCTTCAGGTGACATCGGTGAACGACAGGCCGAAGTACACCTTTGCCGCAACGGACCCTATCAGCCTTGTTGAGGACAACGGCCACTACGAAGTGGTGTACGCATCGGGCATTTCGTCAGGCAACTCCTTTGAGGATCGTGTGGACCCTACCAACGCGAATCTTGCATTTTCCGTCATTGCAACGCCTACCCCACCTAATGCGAATGGCTTGGTCATCGCCACATCCTTCAAGACCCCGCCAGAGATCAACTCCAAGACCGGTCTCATGACGTTGGAGATGAACCCCGATGTGTTTGGCAACTTCGACCTGTCGGTGGTGCTCTCGGATGGGTCGCTGTCAAGCATCCCGTTGGTGACGCGTCTGGAGGTGAGACCGGTGAATGACAAGCCGTCGTTTTCGTTGTTGACAGAGGTGATAACGTTGAAGCAGTCTGCGAACGACAATGCGCAGACCGCGTCGAACGTTGTGTACACGAATCAGATTGTTAACGTAGGAAACACATCGGTTGGGCCAAGCAATGAAGTGTCTGCACAGACGATTGGCTACACTGCAGTGCCGGTCAGCACGACCGATGCGAACTTCTTCAAAGGCGGTGCAGAAGGGGTAGCGATCGCGACGGACGGAACGATTCTCTTTGAGGTAAACTCCCGTATGTCCGGCGAGGCGCGTCTCCTCGTCACCGCAAAGGACAATGGCGGGACTACAGACGGTGGTGTCGACACAGCCACGCCCATCCTCCTCACCGTCAACATCGAACAAACCACCTTCTCCCCATTCTTTGCTCTCAAAACACCGACGATAACGGTGGATGAGGATGCTGGGGATGTGACGCTTGTTGGTCAGATCTTTGATGTGTTGCCTGGACAGACCACGGGGCAAGGGATGAACGGTGATTCCGTCCGTTTTGTGACCTCTCTCAGCGACCCAAACCTTATCAACGGGAATGTTCAGGTCTCTGTCTTTAATGAAGGTGGGAGTGGAACGTCGGGGGGAGTCCGGCACATCCGTTTCCGTACTGTGCAGGATGCGTTTGGGGAGACGGAAGTCACGATCACAGCGTTCGACGAAATCTTCGGCACCCTCAGCAACTCCTCGCAGTCCTTCACCCGCACCATCCCTATTCGCATCCTTCCTGTCAACGATCCACCCTCTTTTTCGCTTTCCTCCTCCATCTCTGGGCGTGATGCCACCTCTCTGCAGGAAAGCAACGTCGTGGTGACAAGCACCGAAGACCAAGGCGGGTTTTTTATCCGTCCGTTTGCGGTCGACATATCGGCAGGGCCTCCGAACGAGCTGAACCAGCGGCTGGAGTTTGAAACTGCGTGCGTCCCGCTTGATCTGTTCTCCTCCCCGCCGACGGTGTCTGCGGAGAATGGCGAGCTGGCGTACACCTCCGCGCCGCAGAGGAGTGGAGTGGCGGAGTGCACCGTGGTGTTAAAGGATGACGGCGGATGTCCTTCCTGTGTAGGCCTGACCTCTAGCCAGGTTGCCTTCAGGGTCAACATCCAGAACGGCAACGACCCGCCCACCTTCTCCACCGGGGCGTTGTATGTCGCTGTCGCAAACTACGGTGATCTGACCCCTTTCATCTCACCCTGGGCGACCAACGTCGTCCCCGGCCCCGTCGACGAAACCATCGGTGAAGGCAAACAGACCGTTTCCTTCAACGTAGGTGTCGCAGAGCTCTTCAGCCAGCAGCTTATTGACCTCTTTGCTGGTGGGAAGCTCCCCGAGGTGACAGTAGAGAACGACCTAGGGACGCTCCGGATGACGCCCTCCGCGCAGGCGAAAGGATCCGCGAATTTCAGGATTTTTGCAGTAGATTCGTTGGGTGCAGCGTCAACGGCGACAGTGGTGCTTCGTGTGTTGGTCGTGCCTTTGGACCGGAGTTTGACAGGAAACGCTTCGCTGACGAACCCTGCGTTGATCAGTCGCGACCCGACTTTGCTTCTCGGTCTTGATGTGTCGACGACAGAGTTTAACTCAAACAATTTCCGGAACGAATGGTTGGCAAAGCTTACTGCACGCATGAACAAAGGGAATGGTGAGGTGGTCATCACAGATATCATCAACTCTGCGGAGGGGGCGAACATCTTGGTGACTCTCAAAGGGGACGACAACTTGGCAGGCACAAACACGCTCATGGACATTGTATACAATCCTGACCAGGCTGCCATTCGGCAGGAGCTCAACCTGAGGGGTGTCTTGGATTACAACCCGCCAGGTACCTTGGTGACGTCGTCCCCCTTAGGAACGCCGGGAACAGTGGACTGCACGGTGTTCACGCAGGTCGCTGCGTGTCCGTCCCCAGACTGTGTATGGGATGAAGCAAGCTCACGCTGTCTCCCACCCTCGCAGATTGACAGTGATAGTGGGAGTTCGTTGGGGATGGGGGCGATTATTGGGATTGTCGCAGCTGTGCTCGCATTTATATTGATTCTAGCGGCTATCATTGCGTTGATAGTATGGAACGCACGGAAGAAGGAATCACGCTACGATGAGTCAAAGCGCAGTGAAGCCTCCAGTGACTCCGTGGGCAATGGATATAAATATGCGGGTGCACCAGAGAGCCAGGTAGTACAGAACCCTCTCCACTCTGTGTTCCCCTCAGAAGCCACTGCCAACCAACGCTACATCTCTGACGCGCCAGTATTGGTGGAGCAATACCCTGACATGATGGTCATGCCGGATGGAGGAGGAGGAGGAGGAGGTGGAGGTGGTGCTGGGTATGCCGACCCTGTAGTGGTTCCTGCAGAGTACCCGCAGGCTTACGGATAGATGCTTGTTACGAGGAGGTGACTATGAGAGGCTTAAGTTCATCTTATAAACCTTTTTTTGTTTTGTGTTTTGGAATTTTTTTGGGTTTCGTCTGAGTGTTAGAAAAGAGAAAAAAAATTAGTGAAAAAGCTTTGTCTGTCATGGCAGTTATCACTAAAAAACCAGAGTATCAAAAAGAAACGAAAAAAACGAAGAAAATAATTTCCTATCTCCAGTTCAGTTAGTCCTCCTTCCCCCTCGTATTCTTTTGTTGGTGTTATCAGCTATTTATAGTTCCCTTTTTTTCATTCTACCCTCGCGTGTTTTGTTGCCAAACCATCGTTGTCGATTTTTTTTTTTGTGTGTGCGGGTATCTCTATTTTCACACTATTATCAAAACCTCGCGTTTTTTTATCCCCACCAATCTTGTCTACATAGCTTACCTTCCCACACCTCTTTTGTTTTAGGTGAGCACAGATAGGCTTTTAGGCTTTTAGGCTTTTAGGCTTTTAGGCTTTTAGGCTTTTAGGCTTTTAGGCTTTTAGGCTTTTAGGCTTTTGGGCTTTAGGCTTTTAGGCTTTAGGGCTCACCTTTACCAACGATTATTTTTTATAGCGATTTGGCGATCTCAAGGTCATATGATTGTGGTGTTGAGTAGAGAGGCTTCTTGTTTTTTTTTTGTTTTTGTTTGCAGCAAAACTTTCACTTTCAGTGAAGAACGTATTGTACCCCTGAAGCTCGAATGGTGTTGGTTTGGGTGCCCCCTTTTTTTGAGGGCCGATTCCTGAGCCACCTCCGGCTTTCCTTTTATTCGAAGTGCGTCTACAGGCTGTACGTTATTTGCATCAAACAAGCACATTGTTCTTCGTTAATTTGTATCTTCGATCTTTCAGTATGTCTTTTTTTGGTTGTTTTTTTTTGTGCTTCATCCGGGGCTGGCATGATAATGTGTCAGTCGGAGATGTGTCTGCATCAATAACTTCCATTTTTTTGGTGTGATTCAGGGGGTAGACAAACGGACAATGCGGGAGAACCACGGGGTAACTACGGAGAACTGCTGGGGGGCTATACCTCTCACCGGAGCACCTTCGAGAGAACCACGGAGAATCGGTTTGGTTGATCACACCAATTTTTGTTTGTTTGTTTTTTGTTCTAAGGATAATGTTGCATCTCACCGAGAGATGTGTTCGTCTGTTCGATAACCCATGGGGAAAAAAACAGTACCTGAGGTGGCTGCACTTTCAACTTCATTGTTTAAATGGCTGCGAAATATGCTCCAAATGTGCTCCTGTTTTTGTGCCTCTAATCTCAAGAGTAAATACCAACGTCGATAATAGCGCTAAGGTGACCACAAATGTTTTTTTTTGTTATTATTTTTGCTGAGAGTTAAAGAAATCATAACCCTCTTCTCTGCAAAATGTAGCAGTTCATTTTTTCTTCTTCTTTGTGAGTCAGTAAAAGAGGTTCCTCTCTCACCCTCTCTCGAAATGTTGTGTTTTGTTTTGAGGAAAAACGTTTAGTTTTGTTCTGTCCACTGTTTGTGTTGTTGTTGTTGTTTTTGCCCACCCTCTCCTCTCATTGCTGAGATGTCGAGAAGCGATCGCCTTTTTCTGATGTTCTACACCGACCAAGGGTTCGGGGCAATTTTTAGAAAGAGTTGTTTTTTTTAATACCTTTCCCCCTCCTCACTGCAAGAGGGGTTTTTTCCGTTCTACTTACGCTTTTTTAGGTACACTGTTCACGAGAGGGCTTTGCATTTCAAGTCAATTTTTTATTCCGCCTGAGATGGGTGCGCACGAGAGGATGATGGACATTCATTTTGCAACAAAAAAAAAAAAATCTAGTAGTCCAAATAACCAGGGTATAAGATAAGGGGGGGGGTTTTTTTTTTGTGCCGTTTCCCGGATTTTCTGCTTTTCAAAAAAAAAAAAAAAAAGCAAAATATCTGTTTTCCTCTAAAGTTCTACGTTGTAGTAACCCCCATAACGTAGCTATTTTGGTGCGCTTTGTTATCCCAAAGAGGCTCACGCACAATAGCTACTGTACATATTATCATCCCCTCCACAATAGCAAATATTTTTGCTCGCTGGTAGTTTTTCTTCTTTTTTTTTTGATCTGTGTGCACGGGTCGGGAAAGATCTTTTTTTTTTTTTTTTTTTTCGAGAAAAAAAATCCTCTTCTCCCGAAAAAAAAAAAAAAAAAAAGATTTTTGGGAGAAAAAAAAAAAGAGAAAAGATTTGAAAATCCTGGGAAAATCCTGAAAAAATCCTGAAAAATCCTGGAAAAATCCATGAAATTTCATGAAAAATCTCGAGATCTTGAGAAATCTTTGAAAAAAAAAAAAAAGATTTTCAAAATCTTTTTTTTTTTTTTCCCAAAAATATTTTTCAAAATCCCAAAAATCTTTTTTATCTTTTTTTTGAGAAAAAAAAGATTTTCAAGATCTTTTTCATCTTTTTTTCTCTTTTTTTCCTTTTTTTTCCTTTTTTTTCCAGGATTTTTCAAAGATCTCAAAGATCTCGAGAGATCCTGAAAAAAAAAGACAAAAATCCTGAAAATCTTGATTTTTTTTTTTTTTCTCCCGAGATTCTCGAAAAAAGACAAAAAAATACAAAAGATCTTTCCTGACCCGTGTGTGTGTGAGAAGTACAGTCATGTTTCAAGTTTTCTCATGGTTTTTTTTTTTGTTTTGAAAACTTTCTAGAGTCTGGGGGGGTATGGGTTGGGGGTGAGTTGGGGGGTGTTATACGTTCCGTATATTTTCCTCTTTTTTTTTTCTTTTCTTTTCCCAATAGAACCATATCATGTTCCTTCCCCCACCTTTTTTTTTCCATATCCACACCTTCTCCCCTCAATGGTAGCTTCGTGGATTAGATTGTGATATCTTTATTCTGACCCTCCTGATAACACCGTCATTTGACAGGCCCCCGGGACCGCACCAATCTATTTTCATTACCAACCCTTTCTCTTCCTCTTCTTCCTCCTCCTGCTTCTCCTCTTAACAAAAAAAAATAGTGGAGCACACTCTAGGGTGGCTACACTAATACAACCAAGTTTTCAAAAAAAAAAAAAAAAAACACCTTTTCAGAAAAAAAAACACACCCAATACCCCCTCCCGACAATGAGAAGAACGAGGCAATAGGAAATAATAGCAAATGGACTCTCAATCTAACCCGCTACCACCACCACCGCCACCGCCACCACTTCCTTCAGTACCGATTGAATGGCCAGCAGAGGGTGTGGTTGATGAGGAGAATGTGCCCGATGGTGGGGTGTTAGATGCTATGGATGAAATGGATGAGATTGGGGAGACGGGGATGGAGATGCCTCTGCACTCGCAGTATTTGCTCCCGTTTGGGGGTGCTGGTGGTGCGTCGGTCTCTGCATCCCATGCAGACGAGGCGTCTTTACTTTCTATCGATGCTTCCAGCGTGTACAGCGATTCCCTCATCCTCGAAGGGAATGGGGTGTCCGAAGCACCACAGCAACAAGGCGTTCTCGCAGAAGACAGCCATGATTCCTGCCCGATCCAGACGCCGATGCTAGGGTTTGCGACGCAAACCTCGGTCATGCTTTCTTTGGAATCGATGGACGCAGCGGTTCCCCCACAATGTCATTGCGTTTCTCCAAAGCCCTGTGTACTACTTAATACGGAGTACCGCTGCAGTTTGTTCTTTACTAAGGATGGGTGTGGATACGTCTCTGCCAAGGATGGGGGCGATGCAGCGAGCGAGGATGTGGTGCAGACAGAGCGGTCGTCGCAGGAGCGGCCCTCCTCGCTTCCGTTGTTGGGGGAGACGGAGGAGGATAGTCGTCACTTTGATGAGACTGCTGCCAGCTTGTTGACGAAGAAGAACATTATTGTCATTCTCGGAGCAGGTGCCTCGACTGCCGCAGGCTATAAATCGTTCCGCGGTGATGGTGGGCTTTACGAAGATTTGCCCCTAAAAAGAAAAATGTGCGGTCGTGTAGAAAACCTCTACAGCCTAGAGTTCTTCCGCCGCCGTCCCGTCCCATACCTCCAATACTTCATGGATAACATGAAGCAGGAGTTTCAACCGACAGAAGTCCATAAAATGCTGCGTGACTTAGAGCGTCGTGGAGCGATTCGCACGATTTTGACGCAAAATTTTGATGGTTTAGAGGCTAAGGCGGGGGTGAAGAAGGTGGCGAATATTCATGGGACTACAAAAAGGGCGAGATGCGTCACATGCAACAAAACTTCACCTATTTCCTATTTTAAACGGGTTTTGATGCGGGGCGAGGTTCCCTTCTGTCTTTATTGCGTACCGGCAAACCGGCGGGCTACGGGGCTCTACGAAACCAAAGCACAACGTCGCACCCAGCACACCGAAGACAGCGATGACGAAGCACCCCCATGGGAAGACCTGCCACCCATCAACGGGCTGCTCAAACCTGACATCGTTTTCTACGGCGAAGACGCACACCTCTGCCCGGAAGCCATCACACAGGACTTCCGCCGTGCCGACGCTATGCTTGTCATCGGCACCTCCCTCACCGTCAACCCGCTCGCTACTCTCATCTCCCTCTCGCAAAGACACATTCTGCATCTCGTTGTCGACAAAAACGCGGGTACCATCGTTGACAACCACCCTGCACTATCTTTTTCGCAAACTTATGAAGGGGACTGCCAAGAATTCGCAAGATTGATCCGTCAGCGTATGTCTCCTATGCCCGAAGAGGACGACGAGGAGGAGGAGGAAGAAGAAGAGGAGGAAGAGGAGGAGGAGGCGGAACCCACCCAACGCGGGGTGTTCTCGCAGTACATTGTGCCGCAGAGATATCTCTCTGTCGACAGGGTGAAGGCGGCGAGGATTGGCAAAGGGAAAGAAACCAAGACAAAACAGACGAAACCCACCCATGGAAATGGCAAGCAAGCAAAGGGAAAGAAGCGTGGACCCTCCAGTCCAGACCCACCTGCAAAGAGACGCAAGGTCGCCAAAGAAGATTCCGAGGAAACCAAGAAGGGGAAAGTGGCAACAGTGGCAAAGGTAGCAACGAAACCTGCGAAAAAACCTGCCCCAAAGAAGAATCCTGCCGCAAAGCAAAGCAAAAATGTGGTAGTGTCCGTTTCAGCTACAGATGGTGCAAAAGGCGGCGCAGAAGTACCCAACGGGGTTCCGAAGAATAAGGGTGGGAGGCCTCGGAAGGGGGGGAAAAAGGGGTAGATTTTTCTGAAAATGTAGTTTGAAAAATCAATTCTTGGGTCATTTCCAAACAAGATAATCCATAAGACTTTCAGAGGTGGGTGTCTGAAAGCAGGGTGAGGGTTGTCCAGGGTGAGGTGTGAGACTTTTTTTCTTTGAGGTTTTGCTGCCTCTTTTCTTAAAGGAATGCTATGTGACTGCATTCTGCAGAGCGTGTTTTCTTTTTCATCTTTGTAAGGTGGAAAAATTTAGCGCGAGAGAAGGAATTATCTTACCTACTTTTCTTAGGGTCTGCACCATGTATTTGTTTGTTTTGTTTTTTATACCTAAAAAGGAGAAATAGTTCAGATCCACGCCCCCTCAAACAGGGTAATTGAGCAACGAAAAAAAAAACCCTTTTTTCTTTTTACCTATCAGAGTTACTATTTCTGTCTCAGTTGCAAACCCTGTCTCTTGAGGTTGTACTAACAACCACCATTTTTCTGATAGGGCAGGTCCACCTTCCATTTTTTTTTCTTTCCAGGACGCGTGGCTCACCCCTTGACTGTGTACCTGCTTACAACTTTCTGGTAAGCAAGTGTCAGGATGGGTCTTTAAAGTCCAGGAACAACCACGCCACGTTCTCGTACAGCGGGAAAAAAAACGTATTTTTTTTAAACAGGGCAATTCTGTGTCCCTATTTTTTTGTCTCAATGTCTTCACAGAAACTCTTCGTTTTTTTTTTTAAAGGTACCGATGGCACAGAACCCACTTTGCCAGCACAGCAATTTACTGGAATATCGACGTAAACGACAACAAAAAAAAATCCACACGGAAAAGAAACCCGGGTGATCGTACACGGCTTTTCTTGTTTGGTAAAGGGGAAAACATACAGGGGTGGGTAGGGCGGTACTGCGTGATATAGGAGTAGGGAAGAGGGAGGGTGTCTAAAATTTCTCCCCCTTTTTTTCTTCCTTTGCCTTTATCATTTTTTTCCCTTTTTTCACTTTACCTTAGAGAAAAAGTGACCAAGGCAAAGTGGAAAAAGGGGGGTGGGATTTGTTTTCTCTCCCTTCAAAATACTACAGAAATTATAACAAAAATCTCCCCCTCCTCTAGACTCTATGTATCACAACCACCACCACCACACCCCTTTTTTAAAATAGCAGCTACCAACGGCCCTTACCCATTCAACAAAATCACAGAGAACTTTTACATTTTTTTTCTTTTTCTTTCCCCCCCTTTTTTTACACAAAACATTGAGCCATGGTCATCGCAGCGTTGAAGAACTGCTTTGGGCGTTCCCCGGTCACCTCTCTTTCGAAGGACCCACGAAGCAACGACCCTTTTCTGTTTGCACCCGAGGATATTAACAGGAACCGATGGGATATTTTGATTTTTGCGACAGTAGTGTTGATCATTGTTGTCGTGCCTCTGCGGCTGGGGTTTTTGATTAAGGAGTGGCAGAATTGGCTGGCTGTGGATATCATTTGCGACACGCTTCTGAGTCTGGACATCGTTGTGTGCATGATGACCACCTTTGAAGTCGATGGTGAGGTCATCAAAGACCGTGGTGTCATCCTTCGGCACTACCTCCGGGGCTGGTTCGTCGCAGATGTGATCTCTGTGTTTCCCTTTGAATGCATCGCACTCATCACCCACCGCTACCACCCAGCATACAGAGCAAACCGTCTCATCCGAATGGGCCGTCTCACGTACTACTTCTCGCAGTGGGAAAAGGTGACCTCCCTCAAGCCCTCTGTTATCCGTATCTTCAAGTCCACCTTTGTCATTCTCTTCTTGGCGCATTTCATCGGCTGTGCGTTTTTCCTGGTAATCCTCATCGAGGGTGACGATGTATGTCTTTTGGTGTAGGGGGGGAGGGTGTTGTCTGATTGTGAGTACTGTGGGGGTAGAAGGATGATGTGAAGGATCCCCTTGTTATGATTTTGCTTGTTGCTGCCCGTGTTGGAGGGGTGGTTATATTTTTGGGAAGTAGGTTGTCGTGTGTTGTAAAGGGGGGGGGGGAAAACGAGTTTTTTCCTATTTTTATCAAAACAAAAATTACCTGCAGGCGAAGGTTGACTTCACCGGAACCAACGAAATTTTGAGGCGTACGCTCGGGTCGAAGTACATTCGTGCCTTTTATTGGTCGTTCGTCACTATGACAGGTTACAACAACACCAACCCGCACACGCAGGTATGAGTTTTTCCATCCCCCTTGTTTCATCTTCAAGAGAAACGTTCGTCTGCAACAACGTAAATGGACACCACAACATTATCTCGACTGCTGTGGCCAGGCATGCTGTCTCACAACACATCCTGTGCGCTGCTGGTTGCCCGGACGTCACTCTTCTCAACACGCTTCAAAAATAGAATTTGCTCAAGGTGACTACAGTCCCGATGATGATGTGGCTGCTTTTTCTGAATTGCCCCCCTTTTTCCTTTTGATGGGATGAAAAGGGGACTGGCTGACGGACACTCCGGACCTCCTTGCCACGTTGTTGACGAAGTCTAGCACTACCTGTCTGTACACTGCATTGCAACAAAAATCCGTCGCGCGATCCTCTCCCTGTTCTTTCCCAGGTCCACTTATGCTGCGGCTCCAACTTAACGAAGAATTCGTCAACGTTAAACATAAGGCGGCGATCCGAGCCGCACTACTCCTCCAACTCTCGGAACCAATGTTCGCCCTCCTCGGCGACCTGCTTGGCCGTCACTGTCTGAGACGTGGTGGCTGCGCTCGGAACCCCTCTTTGCGTAGGTGTTTTTTCGCCCACGATTCCGAAAACTGCGCGACACCGTACAGTCGGGACTGTAAGCACCAGAGGCTTAGGATCATCATATAAACTTTTCTTTGTTCCCCCATCCTCACAACACCACAGCTTGAGACCATCTTCTCTATTGGCGTCACCATGGTTGGAATCAGCCTTTTCGCGACTATCATTGGTATGAACACATCACACATGCCCCCCTGATGCCACACTTCACTTTTTGCTCACATGCTGCAAGCCCTCCGTAGGTTTCGACAAAACATGACGACAGTTGCCAAGAAATCCAAATATATTTGGTACCTGATCTGGTGTTTCAGCGCGCTTTCAATTTTTCAACTTTCAACTTGTCTTTTATATATCCAACTCTACCCCCCTCTTCACCCTTCTCTTCACCCCTCCTTCAGGTACTGTCGGCTCTCTGGTGACAAACCTCGACAGTTCTGCGTTGTACTTCAGACAGAAGATGGACGGGATCAACGATTACATGAAGTACAAACGCATCCCACAGGACCTGCAGAACGAGGTCCGCAACTACTACACGTACCTCTGGAAGAGCGGGAAGGGGCTGGACAAGAACAAGGTGCTCGACGACCTCCCGCCCTACCTCAAGAACAAGATGAGCGTCATCCTCAACAGCGAGATCATCAAGAAGGTGCCGCTCTTCCAGCAGTGCAAGGACGACACTGAGTTCATCAACGAGATTGTAAAGTGTTTGAAACCTCGGGTCTGTCTGCCGAACTCCTTTGTTGTCAGAAAGGGAGAAGTTGGGACGGAGATGTTTTTTGTCTCCCGAGGCGAACTCAACGTTGTTTCCGACGACGACAAAGTCGTCTTCACCCTCAAGGACGGTGGTTTCTTTGGTGAGATTGCGCTGTTGTATGACACCAAGCGGACAGCTTCTATTGTAGCCAGAACCTACTGTGATATGTTTGTCTTGACCAAGGAGGACTTCAAAAAGGTGATGAAGAAATTCCCTACACAGAGCAAAGGCATTAAGGAGATTGCGAAGGAACGTTTCCAGAACATTGTTGACGCTGAACGGCAAAGGGAGCAACTCAACGTTGAAGAGAAGGGAGAAGAAAAAGACATAAAAGGTGATGGCAGTACCGACGACGGGGCTGCAGCAGCCCCACCAAGAGAGGCAGGGGAGGAGGAGGATCCATTCGCCAACGCAGGAACCTTCAACCCCACGGAGCAACGTGGCACCCCTGAAGCCACACCCCTCGGTGACAAACCGGGCGAGAAGAGGGTTCCATAAAAGGGGGAGATGGGGGGGGTGTTTTGTGTATAGGTTTAAGGGGGGGAAAGGGGGTGGGGGTTATGGTTTTGTGATTTTGTGAGGGAGAATCATGTGGCAGTGAAGGGAGTCCCCCTGGTGCTGTTTGCGAAAAAAGAAGGAGATTTTGAAAGATGTTGGTACGAAAAAGAACGGCTATCTTGCAGTTTCCCTGTTTTATCTTCAGAGAATTGAACCAGTGTTTTTTCTGGAGGGGGTGCGGGGGTGCGCGCGCACCCCCGTCAGACTTTTTTGAGATTTCAAGGGAGTGCACGCACCCCCTAGCGGCCCCCCCCTTCACCTTCCCCATCATGCTCTCGCGAGCCTCACCAGGAAGTAAGGAGTCGGCGTTTCCGTAGCTGCAAACATAACTGTTTTGCGTCCCAGGTGCTGTAAGTGTAGCTCTTCTCTGTTTGGCTGTAAAAATGTGCAATTTTAAGCGCAATTTTTTGAAACGTTGCGTACCGTGGCTTCGCCAGAAACTTTCATTTTAGATAATTACCAACGAAAGTGCCATTTTATGTCATCATTTCTTAGAAATGTTGCGTACCGTGGCTTCGCCAGGAACCTTTGGGTACCATGACCGCCGGCTGGTACTTCGTGCCACGTGTGTCTAGTGCAAATATCAATGAAGTGCCGAACTCCGCAGTTGGATAACTGAGGAATTCCCATATTCCGCCGGAGGCCCCCAACTTGAGCTGGGGACCCGGGTTCGACCGAGTTTTGACCGAGTTTCAGCGAAAAACCCCAAAACCTTTTTAATCCCCTGTTGCATGGTCAACCGCGGGGAAAAAAATATACGCACTTTTTTGCCCTGTGCACCCCCGTCAGCCAAAAACTCCAAATCCTAGAAAAAACACTGATTGAACAATTCCAAAAAAAAAAAAAGTGGAATGTTGAATGTCCATTGTGTTGAGAGATAAAATGGTACGGTAGATTTGTTTACCAGGTTGTAGCTTGGCATTTATTGCAGTGAACACAGCAGAGCTGCATTTTTCTGCACATTTCAAATACCCTTTATTTGGCGTGCGGATGATGTGCCCTCGGTTTAATAGTGCCTGTAGTTCACAGAGAGTGTTTGCACTTTGAATCATTCATATTGTCAAGGTCGTCTAAATATGAGAGGTTTAGGTCTTAGATCTTCCAGTCTTTTGTATGATCAAGGTGAATCTAAACAATTCTTTCCTTTTTTGCTTTTGTGGGCTGCGTGCTTGCATTGGTTGTGCACCCAAAAAGGGGATCCCGTTTTTTTTTTGATTTGAGGACTGGGTTTTGGAGAGATGTGTCCATGTTTTCTTTTTCCCGTTGCTCCCTCCCTCCCTTCCCCCTCCCCCGTTGTTGCTTGTCTGCTTACCAGTTGGGCCAGTTTTTTGTTTATTTTGTTTTGTTTTCTTTTCCACACCCGCCCCCCTTTCCACACTTTAACATTGTTTCCAGCGAGGTGGATCTCGCACAACGCACTTTGTGGTGCGAAAACAAACCATTCTGTCAAATGTGGTATAAACGGGCAGGGCTCCTAATGTCTCATCTCTTTGCCACCTGTCTTGAGGGTCATGTCATGCTTTGCAAGCATGTCGCCCTGCCTTACTAAGATGGCATTGTTTTTAAACACAGCTAAACACAGCAAAAAAAAAAAGTGATTCACGGCAAATTTGACCAAAATATTTTGTTATTTTTTTATTCCAGCTATGTTTCGTTCTGTTCTGTTCAAAAAAAAAGCCTCTGAATTTGACCCTCATTTTTTTTTTTGTGTCAAAAAAAAATCTTCACGTTCTTCTTCCCACCCACCCCTCTCCCCTTACACTGCGACCAGAAAGAGATCGTGAAGAGGCTCCCTTCTCAAGGGAGGTGGGGGGACATTCCTTTTGGTGACTAAGCGAGATTTCTCTCAAACGAAAAAAAAAAAACTTTTTACAGAATGAAAAGAGAAAGAAAAAATATTGTGGAGCGCATCCTTGGGTGTCTACACTAATACAACTAAGTTGTCAAAAAAAGAAGAACACATTTTTTTTCTCCCAAAAAAACTCTCATTATTCAACCCTTCTCATGGGAACTGAAGTGTCTCTGGTTGGCAGGGATTGACTCTACAACGCTAGCTTCTATAGGGATATATTCTACCACCTATAAAAGTTTAAGGCAACTGAAGTGTCTCTTTTCAGCAGCCCCAGGGGAGTGAGCTCCTACTCCCGAATGATGTGTGACAACAAACGTGCTGAGAGCCATCAGTGGATGAGTTACAACCTTGTCTCAACAGACTTATCACTTTCTCTCTGTGATTAGGTGGAACAAAACGAAGAAGTTAGTGCACTTCTCTACTCCCATACAAACAGTACAATCCTCTCACAGAATGTTCGAACCCAGCATTTTTTTTCCACTTCTCCTTTAAAAAATTTTAGTGGAGCACACTCTAGGGTGGCCACACTAATACAACCAAGTTTTCAAAAAACCCCCTCCCCTCCCCTCACAGAATTATCAAAGAAAAGGTATTTTCACATAATGCAAAACACACCTAAGGTCAATGCTTTGTTCAGCCATACCTGGAGTGCACAGGGTATGGATTTGCCTACTGCGCTTCGCATGGCATGGGAGGAGGACAACACAAAGACACTAAAGGTCATTTTCAGCTTCGGTGCCGTCAGAGAGGGGAACACCGACCGCCGTCTCTTCATGGGCTCCTTGCTGTGGCTGTGGAAGGCGCATCCCAAGGCTGTTCTTCAAAATCTGGGAACGATTCCGGAGGTCGCCTCGCTTAAGGCGGTTTTGGACCTTCTGATGTATGTGACCCATTGCGATGATGAGTCGTCGCTCTACTCTTTTGCGACGCAAACGAAGAGGGCGGATGACAGGACTGCTCACAAAAACAGTTTGCGGACGGAGGAGGGGAAGCAGCAGTGGTACGCAGAGCGTATGGCGAGGAAGGCAGCTTTGCGGATGGCGTTTGCGAGGTCGATGGGCAAGCCTTTGGGGGACCTTTGCACTGCACACCCGGTATCGGCAACGACAGAACGGTGTGCCTGGGTGAGTTCCGAGGTGGCGCTGCGGTATCGATCCTTTTGTTCAGCAAGAGACACTGCGGCGAAGGTGGATGCGCAGTATGAACGTCATCAGCGTCGTTTTGTAGAGAGGCAAATTGCAGCGCAGAAACAAAATGATGTCAACGTGGCGAAACTGTATGCCGCTGTGTCGGACCTCTTCGCAGAAGGCATTTGCACGGACTATCACATGAGGGAAAATGCGGCAGGGCTTCACGCAAAGTGGGCACCCACCTACGACGGCATGCACGACAAAGCCACCGGCATCGCTCGCCTTATTGCCATGAAAGTCCTGCCCCGTCTGGATATGCCCTGCGACCGTTGGGACCAACGCTACCAGCGTGATGTGCTCGCAATCATTCGTCGACGCACCGAGCTGGCAGAGAGCTACGTCGGCAAAGGGGAATGGGCCAGTATGGGTCAGACCGTCCGCATGGCAGCGCTCTGTCGCGACCTTTATGGAAAAGGTTTTAAGGAGCGTGCACCCAAAGCCTACGCAGCTGCAGCAGCAGCAGCAGCACCCATCGCACCGCAAATCGCACCCTCAGCAATGCTAGAGCGCGTCGAAGAGTTGTATGAGAAGAGTACAGACGAACAGAGCGTGGCTGACATCAGCGCGCAGTGGCAGGCAATGGAGAACAGTGCGCTAGGCTGTACACGGCATAAGGGGCTTGCCTGTTTGATTCCGGTCTGCGGGGTGACCAACTTTGAGCCCAATGAGAAGTACGGCGATGCCAGCAAGACTGCTGTGTCCCTCGCAATGCTTCTTGCGAAGACGAACCATGCAGGCCACCCCTTTGACCGCACGATTATTTCGTGGAAGGGTGTGTTGGTGCCGCAGACGTCGGGGGACGTGCTGCAGAACACTCACGCCATGAAAGAGCAGTGTGCTGGGTGTGACAACGCTGACTACATCCGTGTGTTCCGTGCCTTCCTCAAGTACGCCGTTGCAGGGAGCTTCACTGAGTACGAGGTGGAGCAGGCAGGACTGTGCTTCATCTACGCCTGCCCAGGTGAAGATGAGTGGGACTACGTCGTCAGCGAGGTGGAAGGGGAGTACGCTGCAGCAGGCTACCGCATGCCTAAGGTGTTCATGTGGTCCTTGGGCTATGAGCTGCCGAACATCGATGGCAGGCGTGTCTACCTCGCTAGCGGGACGTCCCTCGTGGCGGCAAAGGGCCTGCTCTCGGCGGACTTCTCGACTGGGCGTTCGCGGTACCTGTGGTGGAGGGGACAGCAGTGGCGTCTGGTGCGGACGTACTTCCTGCTGTGCAGGGATGTCTGTCGCAAAATCCTCGCCCTCCCAGGGCACATCTGGGAAGGTGTCGTGGAGCTCCCCTCATTGGTGTACGGCACTGCCGTTGACATAGCCAAAGCCCTGCAAACCTTGGTCAAGGACATCTTCACTGGGGTGGCACGTATCCCTGGACACCTCTGGGATGCTGCTGTTGATGTTTCCAAGGCCATGCAAACCTTGATCAGGGATGTGTTCACTGCGCTGATCGACATGGGGAAGGCTGTAGCACGCATTCCTGGACACATGTGGGATGCTGCTGTCGAAGGTGCCAAGGCCATGCAAACCTTGGGTAGCGACCTGTACGCTGCAGTAGCACGCATCCCTGGACACATGTGGCATATCGTTATTGAAATTTCTAAGACTATGCCCTCGATCCAGGATGTGTTATCTGTTCCGTTGGATATGGGGAAGGCTGTAGCACGCATCCCTGGACGGGTGTGGAATATTGTCGTTGACATTGCCAAAGCCCTGCAAACCTTGGTCGGTGATGTATTCACTGCAGTGGCGCGTATCCCTGGACGTATGTGGGGTGTTGCTGTTGGTGTCTCTAAGGCCATGCAAACTTTGATCAAGGATGTTTTCACTGCGCTGATCGACATGGGGAAGGCTGTGGCACGCATTCCTGGACACATGTGGGACGCTGCTGTTGATGTCTCTAAGGCCACACAAACTTTGATCAAAGACATCTTCACTGCAGTGGCACGTATCCCTGGACGCGTGTGGGATGGTACTGTTAGCATTGCCAAGGCCATGCAAACCTTGGTCAAGGATGTTTTCACTGTGCTGATCGACATGGGGAAGGCTGTAGCACGCATCCCTGGGCAGGTGTGGAATATTGTCGTTGATATTGCCAAGGCCACGCAAACCTTGGTCGGTGATATGTTCGCTGCAGTGGCGCGTATCCCTGGACACCTCTGGGATGCTGCTGTTGACGTCTCCAAGGCCATGCAAACCTTGATCAGGGATGTGTTCACTGCGCTGATCGACATGGGGAAGGCTGTGGCACGCATCCCTGGACGCGTATGGAATGTTGCTGTTGACATTGCCAAGGCCGTGCAAACCTTGGTCGGTGATGTATTCACTGCAGTGGCGCGTATCCCTGGACGTATGTGGGGTGTTGCTGTTGATGTCTCTAAGGCCATGCAAACTTTGATCAGGGATGTGTTCACTGCGCTGATCGACATGGGGAAGGCTGTGGCACGCATTCCTGGACACAT
Organism: Rhynchopus sp. YZ270_cl-10; assembly: GCA_964035575.1. Lineage (NCBI taxonomy): Eukaryota > Euglenozoa > Diplonemea > Diplonemida > Diplonemidae > Rhynchopus > Rhynchopus sp. YZ270_cl-10. The sequence goes on along the minus strand of OZ037895.1, from coordinate 504,140 downwards.
GTGGGACGCTGCTGTTGACGTCTCTAAGGCCATGCAAACCTTGATCAAGGACATCTTCACTGCAGTGGCACGTATCCCTGGACGCGTGTGGGATGGTACTGTTAGCATTGCCAAGGCCGTGCAAACCTTGGTCAAGGATGTTTTCACTGTGCTGATCGACATGGGGAAGGCTGTAGCACGCATCCCTGGGCAGGTGTGGAATATTGTCGTTGATATTGCCAAGTCCGTGCAAACCTTGGTCGGTGATGTATTCACTGCGGTGGCGCGTATCCCTGGACGTATGTGGGGCGCCGCTGTTGACGTCTCTAAGGCCATGCAAACTTTGATCAAGGATGTGTTCATTGCGCTGATCGACATGGGGAAGGCTGTGGCACGCATTCCTGGACACATGTGGGATGCTGCTGTTGACGTCTCTAAGGCCATGCAAGCCTTGATCAAAGACATTTTCACTGCGATGACCGACGCGGGGGGAGCTGTGCTGCGCCTCCCTGGACGTGCGTGGCAAGGTGCCGTGTCTCTGGCAGACCTGACAACAGAGGTGCTGGTGCAGGCGTATGGGGGCGTGGTGCAGTTCCCATGGTTGGAGAGGACACACAGCCTTGCTACACGTGTGGCTGCCCTGCCCTTCGACACAGTCAATGGTGTGCGGTCGTGGGCAGGCTCCGGGTGGGGCAAGGCTGCTTCCTCCTACGATGCGTTTGTGGTGTGGTGGAACGTGCCTTCCGTGTCGCCCACCGACCAAAGCTTCCTCATGAACCACAACGTCGGCGAACGCTGCCACCTATACAACGACCTGTCCGTCCCTGCTGTGGAGTGTCCGTAACCTGTGTGCTCGAAAAGCGACCTTATGTGCAAAAGATGTGCGATGCATCTTTCACATTATTATTTTTTTGCTCCCATCCCTCTAGTTACTCAGCAGTGTTGATGTGACATACCCATTGTAACTTCTTCATTATTCACTCCTACAATGCGAAGGTTTGGAGTGTCGCATGAATCATGTGACCGAAATAATTTTCATTAGGTGCGAAGGTGACTAAGTACGAGAGGCATGGGTTCACCTTCACCACCTGGGTTTTCTCTTCCTTTTTTTATGTCGGTTACCTGGGGGTGGCCGTATTTGTTTTGACCATTTTAAAAGCGATGTGAAAGATGCGCCTGCTGTCTTTGGAGCATTAACATTCTTTCCCTTTCCTTGTGTTTACATTCAGATTCATCTTTCAACGTTTCTTTTCTGCTGCGCGATAACGAATGTCCTCAAGGTGACTAAGCAGGAGAGGCTTAGAGTCATCTTATAAACTTTTCTTTTCTTTGTTTTTTTTGCCCCTAACCCTACCTTGACGCAACTACCGCCCGTAAGCAATCCATTCATAACCTAACCCCATTGTTTTTTCTTTATGGATATTTTTGCATTTTTTTAAAGGCGCTGTTGGTACCAAGATTACTCTTGTTTTTTCCTTTTGAAAGTTTTCTCTTATTCCTTTTTGACAGCAAAATGGACCATTCTGACTGCATCAGTTGAGAAGGCGCTCAATCATACCGTCTCTCTGCGTTCAAAAGAAGTTCATTTTTGTTTTTTTTTTGTTTTGTTTTTGTGTTTGAGCCAAATTCGACTTTGCTGAACCACCGTATTTGACCACGCTCAGCTTCTCTTTACTAGGTGACTAAGCAGCGAGAGGTTTAGGTTCATCTAAAAAAGCACGGGTTGCCTACGATCGTAGTACAATATCTTACGATCGTAGCTCTTTTTTTGATCGTACTGCGATCGTAGTTGATCGTAGTACGATATTTTACGATTGTTACGATCGTAAAATATTGTACTACGATCGTAGGCAACCCGTGAAAAAGTAGAAAGTAGAGATTGCAACAACTGTGGCAACACAACCGAGACAACTACACTACTACAACAATGTATCTAAAAACCCCTTTTCTTTTTTTCCCCCATGTAGATGAACACCAATGAAAGAGCCCTCCACATAGGTTTTGATACCCTCACGGAGAACCGGCGTGTCTGTGTGTCTTGCACAGACGTTTTTGCACTTTTCAAGTTCACCTCAAATGCCGAATTGAAAGTGAATCTAAGCAGGAGGTTCACCTAAACAAAAAAGAAAGCCAACGTTCAGATCGTGTATAACAGTATTTCCCCTTGAATCCTTTCACCTTGTGCCAAATAGATTGCTACCCCCTATTTGGCTGCGTTCAACGAAAAATACTGTTATATTTTTTGTTATCAAGATCAGTTGGCGGATGATATCGTCTAAACCCCCCCTCTGCATAATATTAAATTAATAATACGAGTTATATACATAGCGCTCCAATTAGACTCTAACTAGATAATTAGAGTCGGCAGTTCGAGTATAATTAGAGTCTTTAAAACTCTAACTGAACTCTAATACTCTAACTGGACTCTAATTAGAGTCTAATTAGAGTCCTATAAGAGGGTCAATAAAGAGGGGCACATCAATCAATGCTATAGCCATCAACCCAGGGGTCATAGCTAGTGCAAGAAATTCGACTTTGTAATCCAGATAGTCTGTTCTCTGCTTGCAGAGAACCAGACACAAGAAAATATTGTTTGTTCCCCCAGAAAACCAGTGCACAATTCACACTCCTTGTGGATGGTTTTGTTGCCTTTTTAGCACAGGAATTTTGGCCCAGGGGCATGCACTTGAAGCATGGCTATTTAGTGTGTATGGGGCAGTGTTGTTTTGTTATGAATTCTCTTTTGGTATTGTCGATCGCGGGTAGTTGTTCAACGCGAGGCTTGGATCTCTCCTGGGTTCATAAGTAGTATTTCTTCGGCTGAAATGAACGTATGCTCGCTATAGATTTCCCGTCAACACAGCCTTTGATACTGGGATTACCCCTTCGACCCCTTAGTGGTAGTTAAATTCGATTGATATTTACATTCCTACAGATGAAAGAACAAGACACCACTTCTGGTCATTTTCAGGTCGGAAAATCCAAATTCGGATAAAATTGTGGCGTTCCTGACTGGGAACAGGTAGCGCCGCAGGCGCACGGTACCCAACTTTTGTCTTTTTCTTTTCCCCTTTTCTCTGCTTTCTTTTGATGCGCGAGCCGATTGCTCTCCACGGTGGGGTCACATGATAGAATTATATCATGTGACCCACTCGTACATGGAGGATTCTGTGTCCGAAGATATTTGGTTGATTTTTCCCGTGGAGGAAGACGGGAGGGAAAGTCAAGATAACCTGTTGGCGTACAGGCTTCGCGCTAACTTTTGGAAAAAAATCTGAAAAATCGTGTTTCGGGACCAAAAAAACGCACCTCAAATAGGGTTACGTCTGGGGGTGAAAAAACAGTGTTTTGTGGCATTTCCGAGCCAATCCCAGGCTGTGGTGGGGCATATTCGGAAAAATGGACAAAATTTTAGTGACTTAAATTTTCACAAAATATGAACCCATACTCTTAAACAGGGGCATTTTCAGGTCTGAAAACCCAACTTCAGATGAAATAGTGGTGTTTTGACTGGGAACAGTAGGTAGCGCCGCATCAACATTTGTAGAAAATTTTGCACCCCAAACACCTTCAATAATGCCCGCCAAAAGGCGCCCCTTGTTGCTGGGAGTTTCTCATGTTTGATACCTGCACAGCAGGCATTCCTCTGAGTCCAACGCTGCTTGGCCTGTCTGCGGCGTTGCACCGGAGGTGCACATAGAGTTTTTGCATCGCATTCCCTAATGTATGGGGCACACACACTTGAGGGCATGTGCCACTGCGCGGGTCTGAGTACCTGGGTGCCCATAGCTGAGAATAAGCCGGGTCCCGAGTCCCGGTACTGGGTACTAGGTACAGTAGGACTAGGACTAGGCCCCCACCCTCCCGCGACCGGGTCCCCGACCCGCTTTCAGGCGGACCACAGCGCCTTCACATATTGTGTCCCAGTCCGGCTGAGAACTCGGTTCCCCAAGTCTTATTTTCAGCTATGTGGGTATCTGGGCACCTGGGTCCTACAGAGGAACCTTAGGGGAACCGGTTCCTTACGGCGTTTGCACCTACAAGAAGCCTGTTGTTTTACTCTAATTAGACTATAATTAGAGTGTAGTTAGAGTCTAATTATGCTCTAACTGCACTCTAATTATAGTCTAATTGAAGAAAAGCGACTCTAATTATACTCTAACTGGACTCTAACTGACTTGGCCCAAAATCCCAGACTCTAATTATACCCTAATACTCTAATTAGAGCGCTATGTATAGAGTTATATTTAATAATACGAATATTATTTAATAATACGAAAATGGGTGCTTATATTTAATAATACGAGAACGCCCAGCCAAAATGCTTTTTTTCTTCGCGAAATAAAAAATACTCCCCGTCTTGGCTGGGGCTTCGTGCATGTTTTGTTCACAAACACAGGGGGAAAAGCAAATAAAAAATAAAAAATGCGCTATTTAATAATACGAATATGTGAATAATATGACTTATATTATACATAGCGCTCTAATTAGACTCCAACTAGATAATTAGAGTCGGCAGTTAGAGTATAATTAGAGTCTTTAAAACTCTAACTGAACTCTAATACTCTAACTGGACTCTAATTAGACTCTAATTAGAGTCTTATAATAGGGTCAATAAGAGGGGCACATCAACCAATGCTATAGCCATAAACCCAGGGAGCATAGCCAGTGCAAGAAATTCGATTTTGTAATCCAGAACGTCTGTTTTCTGCTTGCAGAGGACTAGATACAAGAAAATATTGTTTGTTCCCCCAGAAAACCAGTGCACAATTCACACTGGTCTTGTTGCCTTTTTAGCACAGGAATTTTGGCCCAGGGCATGATCACTTGAAGCATGGCACTTTAGTGTGCATGGGGTAGGGTGTTGTTTGTTATGAATTCTCTTTGTTATAACATCTAAGTCAATCGCGGGTGGTGGTTTAGCGCGAGGCTTGGATCTCTCCTGGGTTCATAAGTAGTTATTTCTGCGGATGAAATGAACGTATACTCATAGATTTCCCGTCGACACAACCTTTGATACTGGGATTATCCCCTTCGACCCCTTAGTGGTAGTTAAACTCGATTGACATTTACATTCCTAGAGATGAAAGAACAAGACAACACTTCTGTACCCGCGCATCAAAATTGTGGAAAACTTTGCACCCCAAACACCCTCAACAACGCCCGCCAAAAGGCGCCCCTTGTTACTGGGAGTTGGTTCTCATGTTTGTTACCTGCACAGCAGGAATTCCTCTGAGTCCAACGCTGTTTGGCCTGTCTGCGGCATTGCACCCGAAGGTGCACGAAGAGTTTTTGCGGTGTCGCATTCCCTCATGTGTGGGTCACTCACACTTGAGGGCATGTGCCACTGCGGGTCCGGGTACCCATAGCTGAGAATAAGCCGGGTCCCGAGTCCCGGGTACTAGGTACAGTAGGACTTGGACTAGGCCCCCACCCTCCCGCGACCGGGTCCCCGACCCGCTTTCAGGCGGACCCACAGCGCCTTCACATAGTTGTGTCCCAGTCCGGCTGAGAATAACCGGGTCCCGGGTCCCCAAGTCTTATTCTCAGCTATGTGGGCACCTGGACACCTGGGTCCTACAGAGGAACCTTAGGGGAACCGGTTCCTTAAGGCGTTTGCACCTACAAGAAGCCTGTTGTTTTACTCTAATTAGACTATAATTAGAGTGTAGTTAGAGTCTAATTATGCTCTAACTGCGCTCTAATTATAGTCTAATTGAAGAAAAGCGACTCTAATTATACTCTAACTGGACTCTAACTGACTTGACCCAAAATCCCAGACTCTAATTATACCCTAACACTCTAATTGGAGCGCTATGTATATTATATTGAATAATATGAGTTATATTGAACAATACGCGCTATATTTAATAATACGAGATAATTAATAATACGAGTAATTTAATATTATGCAGAGGGGGGGTTTAGTTTATTATTATTATTGCGCCTTTCAAAGTACGTTGCCATAGGGGTTTGTATTTCAAGTCACATTTGTGACGACCCCCTTGGGCAAAGCCGTAGAGCTAATACTGTACGGCAACGATTATAATGAAGGTGACTAAGCACAGAGAGGCTTGGGATCATCTTTGTGAAGTATTCTTTTTGTTTTTTACTTTTTTTTTTTGAATTTTGGAGGACCCCCTATGCATCTTCCAAAGAATTTTTTCTTTATTTCATGTGCCTGCGTCCGCTGATGAACGGTGAGGCGTTTGCACTTTCAACTTCTCTTTATTTCCTTTTTTCCCTTCTTTTCTTTTTGCGGTGACTGCGTCCAGTGGCGTTTCCTACCTTTTTTTTTTTTTCACACAAGGTGACTAAGCACGAGAGGCTTAGGATCATCTTATAAACGTTCCTTTTTTGTGAGTCCTCATCTTACCAAACTTATCTTTCCCTATTCCCTTTGTCCTTGCATCTGGCACACTACACCCCCCATTCTGCAAAAAAAATTCAAGAGAAATTGTCCCTTTTTTAAAAATGATATAACCTTAGCCTCAACTTCACACGCCGCACAACAGGTTTTATTTTGTTGAAGAATATGGACCTCTCGAGCGTGGTCATGGCGAAGCTGGGCTCGACGTCGACACGGGGCAGCCACACGACGGAGGGCGAGGCGTCGTCGTGCGAGGCAGCGTCGACGGCTGCGTCTGCAGAGGCCACTGCGGCACCGGCAATGCGCCCCGTGCAGGTGTCGCTGTGCGTGCAGCGTGCACACGAGACGGCGTCGCTTGGGATGGTGCTGGGCGACGGCTGCGTGGTGCGCAAGGTTGTGAAGGGGTCGCCTGCCTCTGTGGCCGGGGTCATCGCTGGGATGCGCATCACGCACGTGAACGGGACGGCAGTCGCATCCCCGGCAGACGCAAAGCGTGCGGGCAGTGCCCTGCTCGACCTGCACCTCACGGGCATTGTTGACAGCAGCACCCGCCAGCGTGGCCGTGTGGTGTCGTGGAACGCACGTGGCTACGGGATGGTTGCCCCAGACGTACCGATCGTGCTGCCCGCAGGACAGGTCTACGCCTCGGACGACCCTGCGCTCTACGTCGGGAAGCTGTTCTGCCACATCTCGCAGTGTGCGCACGCCCTCGAGGTCAACGCCTCGGTGGAGTTCAACGTGGAGATCGCCCCCGAAGGTCTGCGGGCAGTGGGGGTGCGTCTCTGCAGCACTGTGCCGTCCGGGGTTGACGTGAAGCGCGCAGGGCTGACCAGGACGGTGGAATCGATCGAGTGGTGGAACGTGAACAACCTGCACCAGGTCGGGAAGGTGGTGGTGACGGGGGACCGCACTGCACGCACGTTGCAGTACAGCAGGAACGGGGTGGCACGTCCGGCGGTGCGGCAGATGGTGTTCGACGGGGCGAACGCGGTGCACATGCCGGAGATCGAGAAGACACTGCGGGTGCCGTATGGGCCGGACAGGGTGCGTCTCGTGGCGGCGCTGCGGGAGCTGGCAGACCGGTGCTTTGTGCAGCACAACTTCCCCTCGCGGGCAGCAGCAGCCTCACTCACCGAGGAGGACAACGAGGCGGAGCAGCGTGGTGGGCGCGGGAGCGGTGCAATGGTGGCGCGCACCACGACGCGCCTCTGGATCGGGTGGCTCACACCGACGCTGGCCTCGCGCCCGGCACAGCTGCGGCGTGCCGTGGAGGAGCTGCTCGAGGGACACAAGGTCGAGTCTGTGCGGGAGTGCCCTGTGCAGGACAAGCTGGCTGTCATTGTGACGCTTGCTGGGAACCTCGGGGTGACGCTGATGCAGGTGTGCGAGCTGAACATGCGGGAGCACGCTGGCGGGGTGCGGGTGACCATTGACGATGCGGGGAGCCGCAGCACCAGGACTGCCACGCAGACAAGCAGCACCACCACCGCAAAGGCTGGCGCAGACATGGGCCGTGTCGAGCTTGCTGTGACAGTCACCCTGCCACGCGACCTCACGTGCGAGTCTGCCTCTTCAGCATCAGCATCAGCACAGAAGAAGATGAAGATGCTGCACACACGCAGCATGGGTGTGCGCCTGGACAGCACCTGCCGCATTGCCGAGGTGACACCAGGGTCTGCCGCCTCTGTGGCAGGCATGTGCCCCTCGATGCAGGTGGAGCAGGTCGCAGGGCAGGCTGTGTCGACGCCAGCGGACGTTGAGGCTGTGCTTGCTGCACACCACGGCAAGGACAAGGACAAGGCAGTGGGCGTTGCTGTGGTCACCTCGATGGACAGCAGCGGCTTCGTGGGTGGCCGTGTGGAGTCGTGGTCGGACCGTGGGGGTGTGCTGGTGCCCGATGTGCCGGTCTTCGTGCCTGCAGGCGTGCTGCCGGCGTCGCCGTCGTCTGCGGTGTACATTGGGGATGTGCTGTGTGCGCCTGCAGCGCTGCCTGCAGGTGTGCGCAGCCTTGCTCCAGGCCAGGCTGTGGCGTTCAGGGTGCACTACCAGGGCGGGCGGATGCGTGCGCTCGCCGTGCGTGCTGCTAAGGAGGGCGCGCGTCTGCAGGAGGTGGCAGAGGCCGCACAGCGCAACGTGCGCGCCGGCTCGGACATGGCACGTGTCGTGAACCACGCCCCGAAGATCTGCATGATGCACCTTGGGGGGAAGTGCAGGAAGTTGGATGCTAAGGTCAAGACAAACCAGACTGCAGCCACCCACGCACACGCACACGCACAGACACAGGGGGGTATGCTGCCGAGGTGTGCGGGTGGGGTGCACGTGGACCTCCCTGGAACGTCTTCTCCGTCTCCATCCTCGTCCCCCTCCGTTCACGCAAAAACGTCTTCTTCTGAGGCCGATCAGAAGGAGTTGGAGGCCGAATCCCTGAGAAAGGTGCTGACACGTGTGAGCCCCGCAAAGCTGCAGCTGCTGCAGCAGCAGGTGGCGGAGGCGGCGAAGGGATCCCACAACTGGTGCGGCGGGCAGGCAATGCAGGTGCAGGAGGCGTGGCAGCTGAAGAACGAGGCGCTCGAGTTCCGCTTCCGTGCAACGGAGTACAACATGCGGCAGGCGACGGGACGTGCGCCAGACATGATCGAGGGCTTCCATGGGACTGCAGAGACGAATGTGCTGAGCATCGCACTGCACGGCTTTGACCCCTTGCGGCGGGCGGGACAGGCGTTTGGGTCTGGTGAGTACTTTGCCAAGAACCCAAACATCTCTCGCGGGTACTGCCACGGCGGGGCATACATGTTCCTGTGCGGGCTGATTCTCGGGAAGGCGGACGTGGACCACACATGGGTGCAGGACATGGGGTACTACGTGATGAAGCAGCAGGGCGGGAACATCCAGTGCCTGCCGCGCTACCTGATCCGCTTTGCACCTGAGGCGTGCCCCAAGGCGCGGCTTGGGAAGGCACTTGCACAGTTTGGCGGTGAGGCGGACGATGCGGAGGCGACGCTGCGCAAGATGGGTGAGGACCAGCGCGGTGGTGTGGAGGCGTGCAAGGGGCGTGTCGACGCAACGATGATGGCGGCGCACACCCGCTGCCTGTGGATGGGGTGGCTGGACCCGGAGCTGGGACGCGACGACGCTGCAGTGGAGGCGAGTGTGCGCAGGTTTCTTGCCGGACACAAGGTGGTGATGGTGAAGCCGGAGCGCAACGGGGCGCGTGTTGGTGCGTTTGTCGAGCTTGCGGCGGCGGTGGGGCAGGCGCAGCTGGCGGAGCTGAACACGCGTCCGTACGGCGCACGCGGGCTGCGCATCTCTGTCGACGACGCACAGCCGGGGAACGCGTTCCTGGCGCAGCGCAGGTGCCCGAAGCTGTGTGGACCAGGGAAGTACTGCCGCGGGTGGAACCTGAACGGCCACCACGACTGGACGGAGACGTGCTCGTTCCGGCACTCGCCCGACATGTTTGTGACGTACGGGGCGCAGCTGCAGTACGAGACACTGCGACGAGGGACGGCAAAGTATGACGAGCTTGCGGAGGAGGTGACACGCAAGGGGCTTGGCGTGGTGACAGGTGTGCGGCGTGTGATCAACACAAAGCAGGAGCAGGCGTACGAGTCGCGTCGGTCGTTCCAGCAGGCGAAGAACGGGTACGTGGCGGAGAAGGAGCTGTGGCACGGGACGGCGTGCTCTGTGCTCGACACGCTTCTTGAGGGCGGCCTGCAGTGCCCGTCCGACACACTTGCGAGCGACGCGTGTCCACGCTCCGGGAAGAAGGGGCTGTCGACAACGCTGTGCGGGACGGCGTGCACTCACTGCACAGAGAAGCACAGCTGGGGGATGTGCCACATGTTTGGGCTTGGGATCTACCTTGCTGACGACGCGGCCAAGTCGCACCGCTACGTCCGTCCGCAGGGGCGGCAGCACTCGCTGGTGCGGTGCCGGGTGAACCTCGGGAGCCCGTACATGATTGAGGGGAACCTGCAGGAGCAGCACGGCCTGCACAACGTTGTGCGCTGTGTCGACCCTAGTGCGCACGTCGACGCCTCGCCGCACGAGTGGGACGCCCTGCGTGGCCACGACTCCTACTACGTCAAGGGGCTGGGCCACAAGGCAAAGCACGGCTACGGGGTCATCAACAATGAGTTTGTGGTCTTCCACCCAGCCCAGGTTCTCCCGCTGTACGTTGTTGACTATAAGTGTTAAAAGGGTGTGCAACGACCATTTGAAAAGGAGCCAACGACAACAGCCCAACGACACTATCCCAGCTATTTTATCAGTTTTATCATGAAAAACAAACAGCGCAAAACAAAACAAACAACGAAGAGGCTGTGTGCTGTGTTTTTCCTGCTTTTATTTGATTTGGTGGTGTCTGCGTCCGCAGAGACGTTTGTACTTCCTCTCAACATCACTTTGATTCTTCAGGGTTCTTCGCACAGGATTCTGTTTGGTTTGAATTTGTTTTCTTCTTCGGTTGCTTTTTTTGCTTTTTTGCTTTTGAAACGCTGATCTTAAGTAAGCATATTGATGCTTTCCCTTACCTTCCATATTTTTTGTTCCCTTCTATTGTGTTGTGTAGGATTGAGTGCGTGGCTGTTGCTGTGGTGATGTGGGCAGTCTTTTTGGCATATTCGTCTCCCCCCTCATTTTTCTTCCCCTTCCCTGTGCACCACACGTGTGCCAGGTCTAACCCTCTTTTCCCACCTGCCGCCAGCTCTCCTCATCAGGCAATACCGTTTGTCTTTTGAGGGGTGCTGTTGCTGCTGCAGAGTGAACTATGTAATATCCTGCCAAAGAGGAGGGAGAGCGAACTTGCATTTGCAGAGAGAATAGAAAGCCCACCTTTTGTAGCAAATGCCCCACAGTCTTTGTTTACACAGTTTTGTGTGTGCTAAAACTTGCACACAAGCCCAAACTGTAAGAACAACACAGTGAGTTGAATTTGAGGAATATGTTGACAAAAAAAATAAGTTAAAACGAGAGGAAAAAAAGGAGGTGGCGCACCAAAATATTTTTACGTTCACCGCACAGCATCTCACCTCATCTCACCCACCTTCCACACCATGAAACAGATTATTCTTTCGCCAAAAAGTATTTAGCCACACACACAAGAAAAAAGCAAGATGAGAGTGGCTTTGAACACAGTGGCAGCACTGCTGTGTGCGTGTACCAGCCTGAGTGTTTCTGCAACAACGACAACAGACCCACACGCATCTACAAACGTGAGCGACGTGCTGGCCTCCCTGCGCCACGTGACGAACCTGCTTGAGGAGCCCTGTGGCGACTACGTGCCGTACACAGCACGCTGCTTCACGTTCACTGTGACGCAGCCTGTGAACCACTTCCGCCACAGACGCTGGAGCACAGCAACCTTTGAGCAGAAGGTGCGCATCATCCACCGCAGCTGGGACGCACCTGTTGCCCTGCGCACGCGAGGCTATGCGCTGTACGCGGACAGCACGCCGTACCGGTACTACCCGATTGAGCCGACACGCATGCTCGAGGGGAACCTCATTGACGTGGAGCACAGGTACTACGGGGACTCGATCCCCGGTGCTGCTGCGGGGCGTCCGTACGACTACTCAGGGCTGACGGTGCTGCAGAGTGCGATTGACCTGCTGAAGGTGGTGCGGACGCTGCGTGGGCGGGGCCGCTACACGGGCCGCTGGGTGTCCTTCGGGTACAGCAAGGGTGGGATGACGGCAGCCTTCTTCAGGCGGTACTTCCCGCGTGCTGTGGACGCGACTGTGGCGTACGTGGCACCGCTGAACACAGACCTCCCGGACACACGTGGGCTCGACTACTACGCAGGGCTTGGGTCGGAGGAGTGCAGGGCGACGCTGCTTGCCTTCCAGCGTGGTGTGCTGCAGCGCCGTGACGAGGCGGCCGGGTACCTGGCGGAGCTTGTGACGTCGACGAACGACAGCGCAGCGCACTACAAGCGCGGTGGTGTGTCGGAGGCCCTCGAGTACATGGTGTCGGAGTACGACTTCTTCTTCTGGCAGTACGGCGGGGAGGCCTACTGCGGGGACGTCCCCGACGCAGCAAACACGTCGACGCCGATCGCAACTGTCATGGAGCACCTCGACCTGCACGTCGGCCTCACGACGTACTTTGCGCGCAGCCTTGCCCAGGGCACCGACACGTACTACCAGCAGGTACTGTCTGAGCTGGGAACCTCTGCGGCCCTCCTGGAGCCCCTGGAGGACCTGCTGCAGTACAACCCAAACGACGTCTCTGTGTACGGCCCGCACGACACAGAGACACCGTGCTACTCGTCGCGCACCATGCGCGGTGTGGAGCACTGGGCCAAGTACCGTGCAACGAAGGTCATGTACGTGTACGGTGGGGGCGACCCGTGGTCTGCAGTCATGTACCCACTCCCGTACAACGCCGTGAGGAACGATGTGCACCGCTTCGTGGCTGCGGACAGCAACCACGGGGCAGACATCAGCGAGCTTGCGGACAGCGAGGGGCGCCAGGAGGCAACGAACACCGTGCGCAGGTGGGCTGGGCTCCCGGAGCTGTCGGAGGACGAGGAGGCAGAGCGCACAGCAGATGTGCAGGTCAACGGTCTTGCCTTGCCACGTGTGCCTGCTGAGGGGAGGAGGCGTTAGGTTGGAGGTGAAGGAGTGTAGAGGACGAACACGAGAGGTGTATTCGTCTCAACATGGTTGTTTGTTGGTTGTTTGTTGGTTGTTTCTTATATTGAGTTCCTGAAGATACCGAAAAAAGAGTGGATAAAAATAACATAAACCACAGAGAGAGCATACCCGGAGTGGTTCATTGGAAACTGTTGTGTTTTCTTTCAGCATCTTTTTTGGTTATCAGGAGTTTGAAACAGGGAACACCAACATACAAAAGAGTGGAGGGAAAAATGGTCGATTCAGGTCGGTCTACATTTCATACACTTCTTCTGTGATGTCTCGCAGTGGAGGTGTGTTGCGGCCTGCAAATGACTTCTTTTTTATTTCCCTCCAAAATTTGTTTGCCCAGTTGGGGTTTTCTTGGTTTACCTTGATTTTTTATTTTTCTACTTTTATCATCTAATTTTGCAGAAACCAGACACCATCAGCGTGACTAACATTCGTAGTGATGCGGTGTCTGCTTTGTTGTATTGAGTTATTTAAAGATGTGTGGCACAAAAGGCACATTCGTCGAACAAATTTTCTTCATTTTGTCTCAAGGAAAAGCAATCGCCTGGAGCAATATTTTGAGTCTATTCAGAGCTTGTTCTTCGAAAATAAACATTGTGGAAGTAGTCCTGAGCCTTACCACACAATTGTTGTTGTTGTTGTTTTCTTTCGCACAATGGAACGCACTCTATGTCCCAATGCAAACGTAGTGACACAGTGTACATACCCTTAGTATCTATGCTTAACAAATTACTGTCAAAAAGACAGAACAATCCAACCGTATCCTCGCCCCTACTTTTAGTTTTTCAGTACACACATTCTATTCAAATTTCCCCCTCATTTTTATTGTCGACTGCGTCTGACGGAAATAGAGCGTATCTCAGGCGGCATGTTGACAGATGGGTATCGCTGCATCGCCTCTAGTGCAATACCAAAGGTATCTCGAATGAGATTTACCCTATTTTTGCAGAGTTGCCCTACCAAGTTTTTTTTTTTTGAAAACTTGGAAAAATCACGTGTCGCAACAGAATATATCCACGCCACGCCCACCCTCCGCCCAGCTTACTTCCATTTCGCGGTCTACGTTGAGTTGCCCTACCAAGTTTTTTTTTTTACCCGGACCAGCAAAAAGTACTACCCTAAGGCCTGCTACCACAACCACATTCATTTTTTTTTAGGAAAAACTTACACACACAATGGTTTCTATTCAACGTGAGGATTTGATGAAGGTGCCTTTGTTTGTTTTGGGTGGGCCTCAGGATGCGTTTCTTGATGAGATCACAGGCGCGTTAAGGCCACGCTGCATTGAGGATGGGAGCCTTGCCGTGACGAAGGGGGAGGTGGGGACGGAGATGTTCTTCGTCGCTGCTGGGGTGCTGCAGATTGAGATCGACGGGGGGAAGGTGGTCGGCTCGCTGAAGGCAGGCGACTTCTTCGGAGAGGTCTCCATGCTCTACAGCACCGAACGCATCGCATCAATACGCGCACAAGGCAAAGCCGAAATCTACGTTCTTTCGCACGCAGACTTCAAAACCCTTCTCGAAAAATTTCCGGCACAAAGAGAGCTTGTCGCGTCCGAGGGCAAAAAGCGGTTTGCCGAGAAGGATGGTTGAAAGCAATGTACTGTGGAGGGATGTGCCCCTTTTTGTTTTTGGAATGGGAAAATGAATCTACCGTTTTTATTGCTGAAAAGGAGAGTGTGGGCAGTACTCCTTTTCTCTCTTCTCCCCACCGCACCCTAGTGTGAGAGCTGTTCCGCTTCTGTACATTATCACTGCTTTTTGTTTCTTTCCCTTTACAATTTTTCTCTCACTCGAATATCCTTGTTCCCCATTTCCGCAGAGCCTGCGCCCTTCCTTGCCTTACGGAAGGAGGGATAGCAGCTCTCCGTGTCTTTCGATGACGCGCCCACAGTATGTCATTCACGTCTTTTGGAGACATCGAGGCGATTGATAAAAAAGAACTCCCTTTGTACCCCTAGCCCTTTTCGGATCCTTCAGGAGTATCAGTGATTGTGCAATTCCACAGAGCTGATGCTGTGCGATAACGACGTACACACATTTTCTTTGCCTTCCTGCCTTCCCGCTGTCCTGAGCAGTCCGTGCCCATCGAAGGCCCGCATTGTTTTGTTTCAATCAGACGCACACTCCTCGCCGTATATGATGCCACGACTTGCTC
The DNA here is from genome assembly GCA_964035575.1 of Rhynchopus sp. YZ270_cl-10. NCBI lineage: Eukaryota > Euglenozoa > Diplonemea > Diplonemida > Diplonemidae > Rhynchopus > Rhynchopus sp. YZ270_cl-10. Next base: position 488,987 of record OZ037895.1, on the reverse strand, counting down.
CTTCCAGGAACATTGTTGACAGGAAAATCGATCGGTCTTCAGAAAATATGCTCTTCGAGTCGTCGATTGGGTACCCCCAGAGACTAGTATCTCTTGTGGATTATCTCTTCTGCTTTTCTCAGCTCTGAGAGACATTAGCACGTCGTCAATGCAGGTGGTTCGTTGAAAGCTTGACTGTTGTTTCCCGCATGATCTGCAGTATGCTACTATCATTGAATGCATAAATGAGTCCAGAGCCCCTGTGAACCCTTGGATTCCTCCAGCGGTGAAGTCCATCGTGATTTTCGCTCCTGGCTAGTCTATGAAAGCACACGCTTCCAAACTCTTGCTGATTTCCCGACTACCTCATCTGTGCAGATTGAGAGGACCCACTCAAGCACTGATATCTTAACCTTCCTCTCCTCCATTCACCATGCGATTGTGACGGTGACTATGCACGAGAGGCTTATGTTCATCTTACCAACTTTTCTTTTGAAGGGAACGAGGATTAGGTCATACTAAATATTCTTTGTTTTTTTTTGTACAAGAGACGTTCTGTCTGTCCATTTTTGAGCACACACGAAATGTGTAATGTGAAAGTCGGTACGCAAAGACGACTCACCACCTATCCACCAGAGGCACATACACACAAAAGGGGGGTGTGGGGAGGTTCCTCGCAATAACACAACAAAGATGGCAAGCCACCAAATGCAAATTACCGCGAATCTGAGCCCACTGGAGTCGTATAACATTGGCGTTAAGGTATAGTCAACACAAAAAAGGGCACGTTGTGCAACTCTTTTTTGAACACTTCCCGGGCGGGTCTTTCACTTTATTTGCAAAAGAAAGGGTGCATGTGTTGACCCTCTCAAATACTTTCAATTCTGTGAACTGAAAGTATATGAATCTAACTTTATGTGTGCTACCACAGCCCCTACTAGGGCGCGAGGAAAGTCCCGAAATAATAATATTCCGGGAACCCGTCTTGGGCGCTCAAAAATGCGCAAAAAAAAATAACCACGAAACGAACGCAAAATCAACATAATCCTTCATTTTGTTCAGGACCTGGTAGACTCGAAGGACCAAACAACAACGGCACGATTGGAGAGAATGAAAAATCGTTTCGACGCTGAGGGCATGCGGCGTTCAGTGGACGCAGTTATTTTGGTGACACAGGTATGTGGAATACACCCCCATTCTGATTTCCCTGCCCCCCTTTTCTGCCCCACCTCAATTACAACAGCACAACCACCCCCACGTTTTGGTGATCCAAGAAGGAATGCACTTCCGCTTACCCGGGGGCCGGTGTCGCCACGGTGAAGGGGAAATAGATTGCCTTAGGAGAAAGCTTTGTGCGAAATTAGCGCCGCCGGGATACCAGGTATGACCCCCCACCCTCGCCACCCTCGCCACCCCACCCCGAAGTGTCGTTGCCACAATATTATGCATCTACTAGTAACGGGTGTGTGCTCAAGGTCACCTAATCACAGTACTTGATCATCCAACGTTGTGTTGCATTTAGAATTCAGAAGTTTGCTTCTCTATCCGCGTCTGACTAAAAGACATACCCCCCCCCCCCCCCCCCCCCCCCCCCCTAGGCATACTGTGCAGGCGAGTAAAAAAAACTCGCCTACTCGCCAAAAACTCGCCTAAAACTCGCCCATTTTTGGGGGGCGAGTTTTGGCGAGTTTTTTTTTTTTGGTAGGGATTTTACCTTGGGAAAAGTGTACACACGAAAATATGAGGGAAATTTGAGTTTTGAAGAGAAAATTTTTTTCGTTCCACTTGAACAAGACCTCTGCAGTTTGCTTTGTAGGCTTCCACAACCAGTACCACCAGTCCAGCTGTACCTTCTGCGGATCCATGAAGCTTGCACAGATGGGTGCGATGTAGTCGTGGGGGAATACCGCCAAGGGGTGGCCTGCAGGGTTGCCATTTACCGGCATGACGAGGACATTGTTGTATAGCGAGTGTAGCCCCGGCTCATGTCTTCGTCATCCTCCGGATTGTAGCACGTCTTGTCCCCCGGGATCTATGGCACGCTTGGATCTTCCCCTGGAGCAAATGTTTACATACATGCCTGTCAGCCACTGCCGTGACATGGTTGCCGTTAGACGTACAAGTGACACAATTTCAATTTTTTTGTGTGTTTTCGAGTGGCATGTTGTCATCAGTCACCCCGCCCTCCATTTTCACATCCTGGTGCACATTTTCACCCCCAAGGTGCGTATGTGCACCAGGATTTGCACCCAAATGTGGGCGAGTTTAGGCGAGTTTAGGCGAGTTTTTGGCGAGTTTAGGCGAGTTTTGGCGAGTTTTTGGCGAGTAATAGGCGAGTAATGGGCGAGTAGGGCGAGTTTTTGGCGAGTTTTTCCTGAAAATCAGGAAAACGAAAAACTCGCCTAAAAACGGCTCGCCTGCACAGTATGCCTAGGGGGGTCCGTCCGGCCGTTTTTGCTGTCCAAAATCGCTTTTTTTGAAGAAAAACCCCGAAAAAACACTCAAAACCACCCAAAAACCCCCCCAAAACCACCCAAAAACCACCAAAAATTACAAAAAATGCACTTCTGAGCACCAATTTTCATTTTTTTCTGACTTTTTGGCACTTTTTTCCGCTTTTTTCACTGCAATTTGACCTCCAAATATGCCTAAATTACCATAATCTGAGACAACAGAGCGACCAGAGGCCCCTTCAACATCTTGCCGTGACCGTTGTCAATCGTATCACAATCTTCCGCAAATTCCCGCAACTCTCCCTTTGAGAAGAGGTGTAGCACCTTTTCGTTGTATTGGAGTTGGGCCTTCTGGGTGCTTGCCATAGACCTGCGCCTGTGGCTCGCTTGCTTGTGTGCTGCGGTGAGTTCTTCTCTTGAGAGAGACGGAACCCAACCTAGACTGTAGAGGATGTCTAGGTTCCAGCGGCAGTGGGCGAGTTATCGGGTACTGGGCTCCGTCCGTGATGGCTTGCAACTTGGTCAAGGACACCGACAACGGATTCGCATGAATCGTTGCTCATGGGGGAGTGTGCAAGCAAGGCTTCACTGCACTACGGAAGAGGATACGTTGTCATGAATAGGACAGAGAAGATTTAGCCTCCGCACTGCAGTCCCTAGCAAGTGTTGCAAGTACGATTTTCCACAGCTCGGGAGGTCTGTCGGGCAGTTCGGAGGGATTTGGACACTTCTGCGACTGCCTGAACACACTTTTTGGGCTTTAGAGTGCGAAAAACGTCAAAAAGGGGGGTATACGGGTAGTTCAAGCGTTGCAGACACACACACCCCCAAAAATACACCCAGGGACCCCAAAAAGCTGCAAAAACCACACATTTCCACCTCGGGACCCCAGCGGAGGTGGGCTGAGGTGGTTTTCGGGTGTTTTGAATGAATTTACATTAGTTTTTTTTGATGAAAAAAATAGTGTTTTGCTAACCGTCTCTAGCCGGGGTAAGTGTTGCAAAGTGTTGCATAGCCGGCTCATACCCGTTGCATGCCATTTCATGGCCCAAAATAGCCTCCCGAGTGTCCCAAATGCTATTTTTCACCCCACATGAGGTCTGGGAGTCATTTCCTGGGGCATTTGGACACTATGACGACTGTCATATTACTTTTTTGGGGGTTTTCAGGACGGGATTTTTTTTAAAAACGATGAAAACGGGCTATTTTTAAGCTTTTTAGGCACACATGCACACTGAAAAATGCATCTGGGACCCACACAGTACCCCCAAAAAGCTGTAAAACTATACATTACCACCCCGGGAACCCAGAGGAGGTGGACCGAGGTGTTTTTCGGGTCTTTAGAAGGAGTTTTATATGATAGGAGAAATTTTTTGATAAGTGTTGCATTTTGCCCCAAAGTGTGACGCGAGCGTGACGGTATTTTGAGGGGTTTTTTCACAAAAAATCGATTTTTTTTAGTCAGGAAAGTCTCTGTAGAGGTTTTCTGGCGGTTTATTGGGATATTTGAGTGATCCCCAGGGCGATTTGCGGCCAGGTACGCCCATTTTAGTGGATTTCTTCACCTACATTTCAAAAAAATGGTTTTGGACACCAAATCCTTAAGGAATTCCTTCTACGTGGACCCCCCTACCCCCCCCCCCCCCCTCATCTCGCCGAAACTATTTTCTTTTTTACTTTTCTTTTTCCCCCAGCGTTTTTTGGTGACATAGTGCCTGAAAAAATACCAGAATTTAATTTCTACTTTATCAACCCCCTCATCTCCCCATCTCACCCCCACCTACACAGGCGGATTCATGGGAGATTGTTGACACAGTAGCAACATGGTACCGGCCCAACTTCGAGGCCCTGATGTACCCCTACATCCCCCCTCACGTAACAAAGCCGAAGGAAACGAAGAAGTATGTATTCCCCCTTCTCCCCAAATGCACAGAGCGTTTGTCAAAAGAGTTCGATTTATGTCTCATTGTCCTCCCCCCTCCCGGTCTTTTTCTCACCCATTACAATACTCACACACAACCACAGGGTGTACCTCGTGACGCCTCCGGCAAAGTTCCAGTTCTGCGTGCCGCGCAACCTGAAGCTCCTTGCCGTGCCTCTGTTCGACCTTTACGAGAACACACGGCGGTACGGGTCCGTGCTTGCGTCCCTCCCTCAGTCGCTCTCACGGTACAACCTTCAGTGCGAAAAACCTAGGGATTTTTAGAGCTTTTTAAACCAGCGTTCCTCTCGGAATTGGGTGTACTGTTTGGACAAAAAAAATGGCAGTGGGTGTGAGAATTTTGCTGGGGAAAAAAAACTGCACGTAGGTACTTCCCCTTCAAACCACCATCTTGCCGTTAGCCAACAGAGGTGAGAGACCATTTGAATTTTTTTTTGCCGAACGCTACAGCGAAGGGTTGGGAAAAGAGAGTGAGGACGCATGACCGGGAAAACCCCGGCTTTCTCTCCCAAATCTACCCCCTTGAACCATAAGTAAAAATAAATAAAAAAGCAAAAAAAAAATTGGGGCGGGGCTATGTTAGTACAGAACATAAGATGGGGATCTGGTGTGGGTGGGTGGGGGAAACTTCTTTTCTTCTTTTTGCGGCACTACAGCCGCGGCCTTTGAGCACAAAAAAATGGACCCATTTTTCTTTCAATCACACCAACAACCTTTACACTGTGCTCTTCACATTCCTCTCCCTCTCAGACTCCATCACCCTCAAGAGTCCACAGCTGTGTCTCCACTTGGGGCAGTTTTGGTAGTATTCTGCACTGTCAACTTCGCTTTGATAATTGTGCTGGCGTTAGTGTAGGCTTCACTGTCCAGAAGACACTCTGTGGAAGGCCTCACGTCTAGCTTGGTGTGGTGGCAAGCGGTCCTTTGCGTAACCCTGGGGTGATGGTGCAGCGACGCTCAAGAACACCTCTGATCTTTCCGTTATCTTTAGAGAGACAACCGTGATGTGCACCATGCCATCCGGTGAAGGCTTTGCATTTCCCACTTCCCACCCAACAGACATATACACACCCCCACCCTACCCTACCAAGATGTCTATGGGCCACGTTATCGCTGGGTTTGTGTCGTTGACGACTGCTGTCTTCCTTGGAGTCGCCATGGCGGATGGACAGTCCTTCGCACTGCGCAAGACGTCGCAGTGGGACGCAGGCGCAACGGAAACGACACCGTCGAGCTACAGCGGGCTTGGTCTGTGGAAGGACTACACCGGGCACTCCTGGGAGAACGCGCTGAACCTGGTGTATGACTGCAACGAGAGACGTATTCTGGGACGTACGATTGCGCCGTTTGTGTTCATCCCGTGCGCACTGAGCATGATCTCGCTGCTGTGCAACCTGCTTGGGCTTCAGAGCGGGAAGGGGCTGTACGGGCTGGTGGCGGTGCTGATCAGCGGGTTCAACTTTGTGTTCCTGTGTGTTGCGCTTGGGTGCGGGGCTGCCCTCTACAACGACTCGTACTGCGCACCCAGCACCGCCGAGATCCGCCTGAAGGACTTCTACGACCTTGAGTACGGCCTTCCCCTCGTTGTCCTGTGCATCTTCTTCGCACTCCTCAACATCGTTGTCCTCGTGTTCACTGGCACCATGAAGGACGCTCCGTCCGCGGATATCGCCACTGAGCCCGCAGCAGAGCCCGAGAAGGAGGCATAAAATTGTAAAAAAAATAGTTGAAGTTAAAAAAAATGTAAATTGTCCCCCCCCGTTTTGTTTTTTTTTGAATTGGTCTCTGCTGTGCTAGCTATTTTTTTGTGTGTTGGTTGGCAGCTTTTGTCATCTTCACAGAGCAGGGTTCAAAAAAAAAAAAAAAGTTAGGGCAGTAAAACCCTATTGGTAACTAAGCTTTAGGTTTAGACTCCAGCATTTTTGTTTATTTTGTTTTTTTTTCTTCTGAGTCGGTAACTTACAAAACTGTATTGATGTTGCTTACTTGAATTGTTCCTTCTTCGGTCCCCCTTTTTGTGCTAACAATCAGATTTGTGTAGTTTTCCGTTTTCCGTTTTTTTGCTTTTTTTTTTTACAGGATAACCGGAAGTATTTAGCGTTGTTTCTGCAAGCCACTTCTAATAGTGCGCCCCTCATTTTGAAACAAAAATAAAAGCTTTTGGTTTGTAAAAAAAAAACTTTGACCAAGAAACACCAGCACAGGACACCAAAAAAAAGACTAAAATCCATAAAAAAAGGAATGGTGGAGGGTAAACGATTTCTTATCACCCCTCCCGCCATTTATCAATAAAAAGTATTTTCCCCCCCACAAAAAAAAAAAGTTGTAAAAAAACACACACACCCATTTTTCCTGAACCGATTTCGTCTTCTTTATTTGTATACCCACACACACGTTCCTTTCCCCTCTTTAAAAATAAGGATTTCAAGTATGGAGGCGACGTTGGCATTTCCCTTTGAGGGAGAGCAATTCAGGCACTCCGCTAGGTACTAAAGTTCTGTTGATTGTCAACAGAACTTTTTGAAAATGGGGAAAATAAGAAAAAAAAAAAAAGTTCTGCTAAGTGGTTCAGACCCGTTCTACCTGTCAAAAAAGCTCAGGAGAAGAAGATATGGAGAGGTGAGTGCTCAAACGTCCCAAAAAAGTCAAAATCGGGCGTTGGTAAAAAAAAAAGTTGCGCACCGTGCGCCTGCGGCGCAAGCATGTACCCCACCAACGTGGACCATCAACAGAATATTTTCAAAATCGGAAATCCTAGCGGAGAGCCTGGAGCAATTGCAAAAAAAAAAAAAAAAAAAAAAATGCAAAGAAAAGTAGTGGAGCGCATCCCTCAGGGTGTCTGCACTAATACAACCAAGTTTTCAAAAAGAAAAAAAAAAAAAAAAGGGAGCGTGGTTCAAATACTTCATTGAAAATGTGTGTTTGAAACAAAAAAAAATGAAATGAAACTTGGAAGGGGGGTTCTTTTCTTTCTTTTAGATTTTTTTCAGGTTTTTTGTAGTAAACCTTATACACAACATGTGTTGTGTCGTTTATTTTTTTTTTTGCCCCTTTCCCACCAAAGGGAACAAACCAAAGGGTGGGGTGAGTTGGGACAAAAAACGAAATCGCAGGAGAACTTGGCCCCAATGAAACGTAAACACAGGAATATGTAAACACACACAAAAAAAAGCTTTTTTTTCTTTCTTTGAAATCATTGATTTCGGTTTCATCAAGAATTTTTGGCCGCTACACCAATGCCTCTGTGCTTTGTTGTGCTATATAGCGGGGTTCCTCACTTCGACATTCATCACATTTCTAAGTACCCTACGTCCACCGATGAACGGTGAACGCGTTTTTCACTTTCCACTTCTCTTTCTCACCCGCAACGCAGATTACCCATTACCCATTACCCATACACATTTCCCCCCAATCTCATTTTTTTGTGCTCATTCGGAGGAGTCTTTGTTTGCTGCGTATTTTTTTTAATCTTCCCTTTAACAAGCAGTGATGCCAGGCTCAAACCAGGTCGATGCCTGCATTCGTCTTTCACGTTCGCTTCAACAAGAGCAGCAAATGGTATGTGCTTTTTATTTTATTTTTGGATCTTAACACCGCACACCTTTGTACAGAGCATGCAGATCTTCGTGAGAGATCTGAATGGGCGTATCCTTGTCCTTGATGTTTCCCCGTACGACACCACTGCTGATTTGAAGGAGAAGATCTACTCACGGTGGGACCTCCCGCCAGCCGAGCAACGTTTGGTCTTCGCAGCCAAGCAGCTTGAGGACGACTGCACACTGGCGCACTACAGCATTCAAGTGGAGTCCACTGTACACATAGTACTGAAGCTTCGAGGTGACTAAGAGGTGAGGTTAGGACTGGAACATGGACTTGTGGTACAGATGTACCACCCTACAAAAACTTTTGAATATGCATATTTACAAAAAAAACAAAAGCAAAACAAAAAGGATCCAAAAATACAACAAAAAAGATTGATGAATAGCCAATGTTCAAACATTAAGTAATCTAATCAGACTAAGAGGTGAGCTATGCTTCCAAACGACAGCCTGTATCAGACAGAACAGTTTCTCGGTTTTTATCCCCACACTTTTCTAACAATTTTTCATGCGAGAACGTACTGTCTTTATGGTGATGTCGATGCTTCTCTACATCAGTCCCACGTTCCCTCCTACAGACGGGTCGTGAAACAGTGTTTTTTCTTCTTTTCCCAAAGTTTTCCACTTTTTTTTGCGTCTTTTCCTGCACAGAGACGTAAAGACGTCATCTCCTCACTGCATGTAGTACATATGAGGTACATCATCACGGAGGGAGCACATTATCATCTCACGTCTAGCATTTATGTTTTTTTTTTCTCCCTTCCCTGCTTTTAAAGGGAGTACATAGTCTACACCCTTTAATGCCCCCTGTTTGTTAGAATATCACGCATTGCAATAATGCTTTCTATTCTCATCTTTTTTTTTTACACATTTTTTTTCTCCATCTCTTCCTGTACTTATGAGGTACAGCCTTGCTCCCTTCAACGAACTACGTTTTGTGAACCCTCCTCCCCCCTTTTTTTTCTTCCAAAACCCCCTCCCAACCCCCCCTCACATTTCACCCTACAGAAAAAAAGGGGTATTTCCCCCCAAGCAGTGAGGTGTATCTTCTCACCAAAACCCCTTTTTTTTTCTAAAGATGCCTTCGCATGAGTCTGTACCAGCGACTACACCGCCTACAGCGTTGAGGGACCCTGCGAATGCTTCGTTTGTGACTCCGCAGAAGAATGTGAACTTTGAGGTAGGGGGCACCCCTTCAACCCGCGCCGCAGCTGTTTCTGGGGTGCCGAATAAAAGCTTTACCAGCACCTCATCCACCTCATCCTCGTCTCCACCGCATAAGCAGTTGCCTACTGCTGCCAGAGGTGCGGAGACACCCACATCGCCTGCAGCCGCGCCAGAAGCAGCGAACTTCTCCTTCGCGGATTGGACCCCAGAACAGGGCCTTCCAGGCATGGAGTTTGACCCAGCCAACGTTGACGACCCGATCCGCTCGATGAAGGTCATGGAAATGCTGCAAGCATTGGATAGGACGACAGAGGAGCTTATGGGGACGAAGGTGTCCAATGAGGAGTTGATGGGGTTTTTGGAGATGGGGGAGAAACGGATTGTGGATCTTGCTGTTAAGGTGAAGCTGCTAGAAGACAGAAACGAGAAGATGGAGGCTACGGAGCAGGCACAGAAGGACGCCATCGCACGCCTCCAGGAACACCTCAGCGAGCTACGCAGTGTCAAGCAACAGCACGAAGGCCGGCTGGAAGAGCAAGAAGCCGAGATAGGCGCTCTCCGCGACAACAACCACGACCTTTCACACAGCCTCGATGTAGTCTCCACAGAGAAGGCGCGCGAATATGACAGAGTAACAGAACTCCGCCGCCTCAACGACGACCAAGAAGAGCTACTCCGCAAAGAACGCGAACGCGCAGAAGGCGACCGCCGAGTAGTAGCCGCAACCGCAGACCGCGAAAAAAAACGGATCAACGAAAAAAGCGAGGAATGGCACCGCAAATCCGATATGCACCACTCCCGCGCGAAACAGCTCGAAAAGGACCTTAAAGACAAGACCCGCGAGGTAGAGAAATTCCAGTCCGAATTAACAGGGTTGCAAAGACAGTACAAAAACGAACGTTCACGGATGGACAATGAGTTGCAGAACGGGAAGATGAAGAACCAAGAGGAGATGGTCCGTCTGCACACCTGGGATAAGGAGCTGAGCGAGCTCTCCGAGAAGCTGAAGAAGGGGGAGGCGAAGCTGGACAAGGAGAAGACCAACATCAAACGGTCGCTTGCCGACGCTGTGACGGAGATCCAGGCACAGCGGCAGAGCGAGAACCACCTGCTCATAGACATGAAGGCGCAGTACGAGGCTGAGCTGGCATCGCAGTTTGAGCTGCGCCAGGCAGAGTTGGATGAACACTGGCGGCAGAAGGAGTCTCTCGAGCTCGAACAGCTCGAGGAACGTCGCAACAACCTCGACGCAGAGCTGCAACTCAAAATGCAGAAAGCAGGCGAATCCCGTCAACGCCTCGAACGCTACTCCGGCAACCTCGAACGCTACGGCCGCCGTCTCAAAGCAGAGTACGACAACTGGCAACACGAGAAACAACAGGTCTACATCGTCCTCGACGAAGCACAACACGAACGCGAAGAAATCGAAGTCCAACACAAAGTCAAAGTCGATGAGTTGATGCTTGCCAACCGCGCCCTCCAAGGTGAGGTGCAAGCAAAGCAGGCACAGCTCGACAGTCTCAACAGCCAACTCGGCATGGTGACAGACGAGCGCGAGAAGCTGACCCAAGCGCAACAGCAGGCAGAGGAACGTGAGGAGGAGGCCGAAAAACGCATGGAACAGCTGACAGAGGAGAACGACCGCCTTGTTGAGGACAACACCATTTTGGAGAAGAACTTTAATGAGCTGAAGAGCGAGCACGACCAGCTTCTGGAGGAGATGACCTACATGCGCAGTCGTGAGGAGGAGGAGCGCGAGCTGCGTCGCAAAACGAACGAAATGCTGCTCGCAAGCTACAAAATCAAGAACCCACAAACCGGCATGGTTGTGCCTATGACAACGAAGGCGGGCCAGGTTGTCGAAGGCATTGACCTGCTCTGTTGGAAATGCCACAGCAACGTCCTCGAGGACGAAGGCTCTGGCCTGCTTGCACGCACAAAGGAGGCACGCCAACAGATGCAAGAACTCACACAAGAACGCAAGCTGCTGCACTCCGAAAAGGAAGTCTTCCTCAAAGCACACAAACTGGACGCACTCAAGCTCGCAGACGAGACCGCCACCATCCGCGATGAACGTGAGGCACTCCGACGTGACACAGAAAACCTAATCGCAGAGCGCAAGGCCATTGCAGATGCAAGCGTCGGCCCCAAAAACAACCTTATCGTACAGAACCAACGCAACCGCATTGACCCAGACACCAATCCCATCGAAGCTGTTACTCTCAACCCACACGCAGAGCCCCCAGTTGACGCAAGCAAACGGCGCAAGAAGGACTTAATGTTCCTAAAATCCGTCTACACAGGTCCACAAGTAAACCGCAACCCAAGCCATGTACCCTCAAGCCACGTCTCCCAAGGCTCTCGATGGGGCAACCAGGATGTAGTGTAAATGATGTGTCCCATTTGAGGTGGTGAAGCATGCTTCAATTTGTTATGTGTGTGTGTGTGTGTGTGTTTTTGTACCTTAGCTGTGGAGGCGAAGGGGAGGTCCACCCCATTGTCGTATATAAGGACACTCCCCTTGGCTTGCCGCAGTGATTTTTTTTGTACCCGATTTAGAATTTAAAGAAAGAGATTGTTTGTATTTGTGTTGTTGTTCGCGACCCACTCCACCCTTTCCACACTACACCATTGCAGACACCTCGTCTCTTACACTTTACACTTCGCAACAATGCCGCTTCTGCAGAAGGGACTCATGCTGGCGTCGCTTGTGGCCCTCTCCCAGGGGACGGGCGTTGCTGAGGTGAAACTGACACCGGCAATGGCAGAGCTTAATGCGCTTGCAGTCTCTGCGTCCCTCCCGATCCACCTCGAGTTCCTGTCCTCAGCAGGCAACCCTGCCTGGCCAGACATCAGCGCACCGACAGTGGTGCCCGGTGCACGTCTGCAGGACCCACCAGCACACCTGCGCCTGCTCCCAACAACGCTGTCGAACTGGGACCTTGCTGCAGGGACGGAGGTGACGTATTCGTGCCCGAACGAGCCTTCCCTGATTGATGTGTGTGACGCATGGGTGTTCTTCTACGCATGCCCGCAGAGCTGTGTGCGCACGTACCAGGGTGGCCTCCCAGGACTGCTCGCAGTGACCCCAGGATGGGAGAGGACGCAGTGCGCACCACGCTTCACAACTGGCGCACCCGGCACCTCGTTCGTGCACCCGATGGGGAGCTTCAGGAAGCAGCTTGCGCCGGGTGCGTCGACGACGTTCACGCTGCCTGCCAACGCAGAGTTTGTTGCCTTTGGTATTGACAAGGACGGTGTGGACTGCACGCAGCACCTCACTGTTGGTGCGTGCCCCGTTGCGGGAGGGCGCTGCACCTGGGACGGGTCCTCGTGCAAGAACAACAACTGCCAGGGCAGGTACGGCCCACCACCACCGTGCACTGAGTGCCCGTGGGAGGGACTCGTGTCGCGCTCTCCCTCCGACGGTCCGTTCCGTGGCATCCCCATCTGAGTGTCCTCTTAGAACAACACCACAAGCAACATACAAAAGACATTCCTTCCTCACCACACGGCATCCCTGTCCCCGATCTCTGCCTACGGACACGTAGAGTAGAGCCTTCCGGACACTTCGCCATCCAGAGACCCACATGCTCTCTGTCTCTGGGGTTCCTTTTTTCTTGACAACCTAAAACACACCTGCAATACTGGTACGTTTATTTACATTGATGTTTTGAAGACATCACTCTTTGCTTTCCTTTTTACCTTTTTTGCTATTTTTAACCTTTTTTTAACCCTACCCGACGTTCGTTTGTCAGAGGGACGTTTGTGTTGAGCACCTGCTGGCACATGAACACGACACGGGTTTTGTTGCCCATCTTTTTTTTATTTCGTTAGGTACTTCACCTGGAGGCTAAAAAATGACAGGCACAAACAAACACGACGGTCTTATTATCTTTCCCCCTCCCCCTCTCCCTCTCACCTATTCTACCCCGGCTCACCCCGACACCATACACCTCAGAGCCATTCACACACTATGGTGTTGGTTCCCGAATGCAGCCCAGGGCTGTTCTCAATGATGGGTCTGCGGTACGAATGTGACAAACGCGTTCTGCTGTGGATCGTGCTGTACCACGCACTTACCGTGTTCACGTGGCAGGCGTTCTACTCTCTGTCGCTTCTGCCCTGCAGCATTCTCGTGTTTTTGTGTGCAATGTTCAGCTTCTTTGGTGCGACCATTACGCACAACGCTATTCACGTCCCCTTATTTGGCACTGGGACGCAGAACTCTTTCTTTCAAATTGTGCTGACCCACACTTACGGGTGGCCAGTATCTGCTTTGGTTCCGGGGCACAATCTGAGTCACCACAAATTTACGAACACCCCGAAGGACGCGATGCGGACGGATCGGATGCGGTACAAATGGAATTTGCTGAATTATTTGATGTTTCCTGTGACCACTGCGAGCGCGATTGCGGCAAGCGATAAGCAGTACATGATGGAGCAGAAGGCGCAGAACCGCCCGATTTGGAACCAGTATGTTGCTGAGGCAGTGTCGTTCTATCCGTTGCAGGTGATGCTGTGTGTGGCGGACCCTGTGCGGTATGTGTGCGTGGTGTTCCTGCCGCAGCTGTACGCGAAGTACCAAATCATCGCAATGAACATCCTGCAGCACGACGGCTGCAACGAGCAGCACCTCGACGCCTACAACAACTCACGCAACTTCGTCGGCACCGCCATCAACTACCTCACCTTCAACAACGGCTACCACACCATCCACCACGCAAACCCAGGCTGGCACTGGCACCGCCTCCCCAAAGCACACAACGACCTCATCAAACCCCACATGCACCCAAACCTCGACCAGTCAAACATCCTCAGCTATTTCTGGACGGCACACATCTACCCAGGAAAACGTCTCATGTACGACGGGTCTCCGGTATGAAATAAATACCTCTCCCCTTTATTTTCCTAAAACAACCCACTTTCCTGTATGGCAAAAGATGATTGTTTGTCTTCATCTGGAAAATGCAGACAGCCTTGTCCAGATTATCAAAAACAAAATTACTATATTGGTGTGGCAAACCAGCTATTTTGCCTCCACCAGAAGTCTACAATAGTGTACCCCAGAGGTCAAATACCCTTCACAAAGAGTCCACAAAAGTGTACCAATTTTGGGTTCGGCCACACCATCTGAACACCACGCTACACACAGTAGTGGGCTATACTCCGTTCAGGCGTTACCCACTTTATATCTGTTATCCAACCCACACCACACACAGCACGTTCTCCCTCCAGAGACTGAGGATGCGAAGTGGTACGACGGGACCGACGAAACATACTCCAGCCAAACACAGCAGTGAGCGAACCGGGTGTGGGGTGAGGGGGGTTGAAGCGTCCCGGGTTCCTTTGCAAGCAATGCAGGGGAGGTTTGTTTTGACGTGACGAGGCGATGCTAGCTGCCAGGCGAGTCTTTCCGTTCCTTTCCATCATGAGTTGTGTGTGTGTGTGGAGCCATGAAACCACGTAGCAGTCCTCGTTTGTTTCTTGTTGTAAGGTTCTCTTATAGGACGCTTAAGAGGCGGGGTTTGTCTGCTCGGTTGTCATGTATCGTCTCAGTAGAAATGTGTGAAGAATGTGTGGTATATGTGGTAATTTGCAAGGTTTCTTAGTTTTGCCAAAAAAAAGGTGGATAAGCGCTGTGGGGCTTAGGTTCGTTTCTTTTTTTTTATAGGTAGCTACGTGCCGTGGAGGAGATCGTGTGGTAATACGGAGAAGTATCAGTCAAGGCTGTCCTTACAGACGCATGACAAAGCGGCCGCCACGTGGGTGTGGACTTCAGAATTATCTCATTTGTTGTATCTGATTAACCATTTAAGGCGTTCACATTTGCAACTTCTCTTTTTTTTTATTTGCCCCCGTTTTTTGCCGTAAGAAAACATCGACAAAAAGCCTGCATACCACGACGACTCACAGTTGTCTGTGTGGTGGGTGTGGTCTCTCTGAGCAGACCAAAGCCAACTAAAGGGAAGGAAAAGTAAAAGCTACTTCTTGAGTCGAGAGAACGCCCCCCTTTAAGTGCAAAAAGCCCAATAAAAAAAACTTTTCAAAAAAAAAAAAACGAGATGGATCACAGAGTCCACCAGGATAGAGCAAATAAACATTCAAATTGGCATCATAATACCGCAATTTTTAGATCCAAACCTGGTCTGGTGTACACAAAACGCAAAAAATGCTACCAAAAAAAGAACCGTTCTTTTCAAAGAAAGAACTGCCTTTGTCTCATTTCCTTTTTTTGTTGGTTTGCTTCTTCTTTTTTTTTCTCCGTTTAATCCTCCCTTCTCCCCTATTATTATTGTTTGGACACCTCCATTTTGACAAGGTGACTAAGCACGAGAGGCTTAGGGTCATCTTATGAAACTCTTTTTCTCTTTGCTTTTGTAGATGTACACGGCCACGGCTCTATGCTCTCCAGTTGACGCTACCAAAGCGAGAGGTGACACACTTTGCGACGTGCACCGTTCCAACATTTTTTTTTTCAAAAAAAATATAAAAGGGTGTGGTCGAAGGCCTACGTGTATCAATGAAAAAAAAAAAAAAAACTTTGCAAGGACTATTGTACAGACTGGCTTTTCAAATCACATCACTGATGCAGTCTCCAAAACCCCCCCCCAAAACATTCAATAGGGGAGAGGTGTCGCTCGAGAGAAACAGCCCCCCCTTACAAAACGAATCTCTTATTGAAACAGTACGCCTAAACGTATTGGCCAGTTTTCTCTGGTGTATTCAAGAAAAAAAGATGAAAAAATTCAATTTTTTTATCCCCGCTTGAGACCATGAATTTCACGCCCCTTCACAAAATCGTGAAGGAGGTGCGTGAATTTATTTTCCGGTATTTCACGCTCAAAAAATAAATTCACGCTCAGAAAAATAAATTCACGCTCAGAAAAATAAATTCACGCTCAGAAAAATAAATTCACGCTCAGAAAATCGTAGAACTGAACTCTCGAAAATTTTTTTGGAGGCCTTTGGAGGCCCAATTTTGCAATTAAAGCCAGAAAAGAGGCATTTTGAGCCATTCTGGGGGTCTCAAACGCATTTTTGAGTTAATTTTCTGTATCACACAAACCACGGATTTACACGTTTTTTTTCCCAAATTTTCATCAAAAAATCCCAAATGAGACCTCAAAAACGTGCGAGGGCACCTGTGGAGAGTGAGTCCGACACGAACACAAGTGACTCATCGTCATCGTCTTCCTCATCTTCATCAGAAGTACAGCCGCGTAAGCGCCACAAACCCGCTGCACCAGTTCTGGCTCAAGGCGCTGTCCAGCGCTAAGAGTTCCACATCAAAAAACTGAATCAAAAATCATCATAAAAAGAACCACCCCACCCTCGTCTCTTTGTACGTGAAAACGGGTTGTGAAATTCATGGTCTCATTTGGAGATAAAATAATATATTTTCGTGAATTTATACCAGTATTTCACTTACAGGTGGAAACAGCCCTCGGGGAAGCATTTTTCCCCTCGGGCTTCGCCCTCGGGAAAAAATGCTTCCCCTCGGGCTGTTTCCACCTGTGCGTGAAATACTGGAAAATAAATTCACGATAATAATATATATTATGTCACCTCATGAAAGAGGAAATAGAAACAAAATCATTTTTGAACACACTTCGCGCGGTTCTGGGGACCACAATGCAGATCCAATCCTCACCAAGCAGGTAGAGGTTGTGCACGCTTCACCACAAACCCTCTCCCATGGGTTTTTATCGATGAGTGTTTAAGTTTCTATTTTGAATTGCTTCGCAATTCAAAACCCAACTACCACACACCACCACCACCACCCACCCACCCCTCCACAGAAAAAACCCTTCCCACTACAACGTATGTGAGGATACACAACAAAACCTTTCCCCCCCCGCCCAACGACTCTTATTTTAGGAAAAATCTTACTACCTTTTTTCCTCCTTCTGAACGCATTTCCCCCCCCTTTTTTGCCATTTACATTACCCTCTCTCCCCTTCCCCCTTTTCTCCAAAGCTGACTTATAGCAGCTTGGTTTATTTGAGATATATTTTTTTGAATGATTCGTCGATGGAAGGATTTTGCGGCAGTTGTAGCTGTAGTGGTGTTTACTATGGTTCTTGAGGAGGCTTATTTTACAGTACAAGAGACAGGAACACATGACAGAAGTAGTCTTCAACCTCCTATGTTTACCACCCATACAGACGTTATTGCTGCAGTTGAGTATAAAACCGAGTTGAAAGCGGAGATACAAGATTTGTTCACTTCCCCTGCCCCGACCGCTCCGCTGCAGAATGCAGGATCCACCGCAAACAAAGGAAACTGGAAGATGATTGGAGGTCGTTGGTTGAACGGTAGACACCCTCTAGCCTGCTTTGTAGGCTTGCTTTCCCCGAAGAAAGGGAATATCACCGGAGGGATTGAAATATTCCCTTCTGCACAGCCGGATGCGTATTTTAAACGTATCGTAAAAAATTCGAAAAAAAGGCAACCTGATCGTTTCGCGCATCTCCGCAAAGAAGTGCCCTGGTGGGATAAGGATCTGTCTGATCGAATGGTGTGTACATCATGCTGTGACGGCCGGCAGATGGGGTGTGCGTCGCATTTTTTTCAGTCCAGGGTGTTAACGAAGAAGCAGGAACGGAAGTTTAAGGGGAAAATGATGTATCCGTTTAAAGCCGCGTTTGTTAATGGAATTATGAAGGAAATTGGGAACCATAGTGTGAACAAAGATGCGTTGCTGATGACGGGGCTACCAATTCACCCGAGGGATAATATTTCGGAGGATACATGCGATGAGTGGTATCGCGAGCCGACCGTTATTTTGAAGAACGGAGACTGGACGAGGGAGACCTCGAAGCGCAACATTGGGCATTGGCTTGCTGATATCATGGGAATCTTTCTCCACGCCACCGCAACACACAATGTAAAACGCGTTCTCCCTTTAGTCCCTAACTGCCCCATCGCCAAGCCCGGACCTACCAAGCAATGCCGTACCTTCAAGCTTGAAACCGAATCCTACCCGCAGCAGCACCTCAAAGCTACTCCGTTCAAAGAAGGTACCTGGTTCGTTTTTGACACCCCAGATCGGTTTGGAATTCCGTGGCTCCACGACATCTTCCTTCCTCCCCCCAAAACGCACAACCGCACCGTCTGCTTCGAAAAGCTTGTCTGGGGCTGTCCCTATCCACGTGCCTGCCCTACTCCAAAATACATTTCGCTTCTCATGCCGTTATATCAGTTCTGGTTAACCGAGACATATGGGCTGAATTTTACACATGATGTCATAGAGGAGGATGGCTGTAAACATAAAGGAAATCTGGTGATTTTAACGAGAGATCCGCAACGAAGCAGGTATATCACAAATTGGGAGGCCCTCTTTGAGGCAAGCAAAGGGAAGGCATGTTTCAAAACCGTACGTCGGGTGGAGATGTGGAATGCGACGGAGAAGTTATACCCTGAAATGGTATCAGCCTTTCAGAATGCAGATGCGGTCATATCCATGCACGGAGCAGACCTGGCTATGGGGCACACCCTCATGAGAAGGGATACAGTAGGAATCGAAATACTCCCGATGGACACAGAGCGTGAAGATCCCTTCTACGTGTACCAAGCGCACGGTGCGCATATCCATCTAATTCGTTGGCTTGTCAATCTCGACTATATCCCAGAATGGGGGAATTTCAACGGTTCCGCAGTATGGGACTACCGGGGGCGCTACAACAACCACAAATCCTGGCGGAGGCAGCTTAAAAACTTCACCCTCCCTGTCGAAGGCTGGGTTGACGTCTTAGAATACGCAAACCTCCTTCTCGAAACGCCACCGCTTCCGTCAGAGATAAATAAATGAGAAAAAAAGGGGGGAGAAAGAAAGAAATAAAGAAATGAAGGAAGAAAAAATCCCAAAAAAAAAAAAATGTCAGTGGTGGCGTTTTTTCGCGAGGGGCCAAATATCCAAAATAACAGCGTTTTTTTCTCTTCGTTTGGCCATTTAAACAATAATTCCTGCCAAATAAAGTGTACGCATACTTTAATTCTCCCCACGTAACAGAAAAAAAACAAAAAAGAAAACAAAAATGGTGTCAAGAAAAGTGATCCATATAACCAGATAGATTCTCTCTCCCTCTCCCTCTGATTTTTCTTTTTTACTTCACCCCCTCCCCCTTCTCCCTCCTCTTCTCCCTCCCAACATCTTCAAAAAAAGGCGGAAGGAAGAAAAAAAAGCAAAAAAAAAATATGATACAATCTGCCGTCCCTGCGGGGATTATTCTGACAGACCTTCGAGCACAGCAGGCCTCTCTTGAGGAGGAGATGAAGGTTATGAAAGTAGAGTTGGAGAAAGCGCTTGTTTCCGGCGCGTCACTTCACCTTCGAAGCCCTGAACGGCCCCCTCCTCTGTCCACCCCACTGCACGCATCGTACCCGGTATCACCTTATGCAGGGCTAGCACCTTCTTCACCATACGTCTCTGTGAACAACGTCGAAAGAGATGTGTTCGCCTCTCCTCGTACCCCTATTCAGCACCACCAACCCCTCCACGCTACCACCAACACCACAACCACGGTGCAGTCTCAAGAGCCGGATCTGATATGGTCCTCCCAAGAGTCGAATGCAGTCAACGTTCTACCCTACCCATATGCGGATGACACCTTGAAAGGTTCCCCTGAGAGACGGTGGAACCTTTCAACAGCGGTGCCTCCAGTCAGTCGGTATACTAAACCAATCAAGCCGCAGGGGAGGCCGCAACCTTTGTACTGTGGTGCGAGACCGAAGAGTGTTGACTTTTATGAGTTGAAGAGAAAGGCTGGGGGGGCACGGTCGAGAAGCAAAGGTGCAGGAGGAGGAGGGTTGAGAAAGGGTCCAACCCGGTCTGTAGGTGCTTCATCGAGACTCCGTACCGCTACAGAACGTGAACGGTCCCCTGAAATGGATTTGGTGACGCGAGCCCCACAGTACTTCGATGAAGACCTGATGCTCAGTAGCAGTGTGCTCGCCTGCGGTGGGGCAGCCGGGAGTGCTGGGGAAATGGTCAGTACGCGGACCCCTCTCAGGGGGGAGTACAGACCGTGCCCAACGACGAAGGGGCTGTGGGCGACAGTACCGAACGGAATTCGGAGGGTGGCGAAGGATACTACAGAGTTCAGTAGGGGGTGAGAGGGAGAAAAGGATTGCAATTTTGCATCTGACCTAGCCTTTCACTTTACATCATCTGACTGCAACGTCTCCCTTTCCCCCCCCTCTCCGATGCGACTGGCCCCTCAAAGCCTTCTATCTTGTAGTGCTTTTGTTGATTCGTATCTTTTGCATGATATGTGTATGAGACAATATTCAAATATTTTCAAAATTCTTCTTTTCCTATGAAGGTGACTAAGCGCAGGCTTAGGTTATTATCCCCAATTATTATTATATTTTTTTTTTTGAAGATGTGTGTTTGATTAACTAGTAGTAGGGGTAATTCTTGCGCAGAATATGGCTCCAATGTGTGTGTGTGTGTGCACGAGAGGCACATTCGCTGTAATGAATCTCAAAGTATTTTCTTTTTGTTTCCTACAAAAAAAGCAAGGGTACTTCTTTAGCACCCTCTGTACCTTCTTTTCATTAGAAAAAGAATGTATATGAAACAATTGTTTCCTGCTTTTTTTCCTCCCTACCTACATCACACAGGATTCTCATTGTTCAATGATCCCGTTCATCTGGCTGAGTGGAAGCGGGAGAAGCGCATATCAGATGTAAACCACAGAATGGAATGTACTGTCCACCCCCGGTACAACCGGTCATTTGTACCAAAGGTACACTGTTCACGAGAGGGCTGTTGTGTTTCAAGTCAACCTTTTTTCCCCCCCCTGCGCAGTGCCTGCCTCCCAGAGGCGTTTTGTGCTATCAACTTCACCCTTTGCATGAGCACGACTGCGCTGCGTTTTTTGGTACGTTTTCAACTACTCTTTTTAGTAAGTACACTGTTCACGAGAGGGCTTTGTATTTCAAGCCAACTTTTTTTTCCCTTCTTTTTTCTTTTGCCTTCCGCCATAGAGACGTTACGTCGTCAACCCCTCCTTTTTTTGTACGAATGTATCCCCCCCACCGTTATATAAACCCCCATTCCCATATTATTGTACGTAGAACTAAAAGAACTCATGAACCACTCATTTTTTTTTGCCTCTTTTCCTCTCCCATCCCCCTTTTCTCATCAACCAATCTTCAAATCTCAGGGGGTGCTCTAAGAAGGGGGGGCACACAACACAACCCTCCTCCTCTTCAACCCTTAACCCTTTTCTTGGGTATTTTTTTTTTGAATTTTTTTTTCAAAATGTCAGAAATGGGACCCCCTTCAGTGTCGACATCGTCACAAAACTCCCCTCAGCCGCCGCCTGTTGATTCTATCTTTAATTTTGAAGATTTCGCGAACGATCCGATGGACGATGTACAAGGGGTGGATGGACCTGTGGTGACATCTTCGGTGTCGACGTCGTCCAAAAACGCTTCAGTTTCCGCTTCGCAGCATTCACAACATCCTCAGCATCCGGGGTTGTTTGATGATATTGATGTAGCGTTGGTACCTTTTGTTGGTGCTGATGATGATGCTGATGATTTTGATGAAGGTGAAGACGGGCCTGAAGCTGTTCCGGTCCCCGGAAACCGTATTCCCGCTGATGACTCACTCAATGCCGACTGCGGCAACGTTCTCAACGGTGACGAAGCAACCGAAAACGCACTAACTCCAAACCGCCATTCCCGCGCACAACTCTCCGGGTCGCTTTCGAAAGCGCCTGCTGCAGCCAGCTCAGAAATTTCCTTGGGAAAAGCTGCATTTCATATCTTCAAGGGAAACGTAGGTGCTGCGGTTTTTTCATTGTCGCTTGCGTATTTGAAGAGCGGGTTTGTGATGGGAAGTGTTATCATTATTTTTACAGCGTTAGTCTGTGTACACTGTATGATGATGCTGGTTAAGATAAAACAGAAGATTAACAACCCTAACGTGAACACATACGGTCAGGTTGCGTGCGCCGCGTTTGGCAGGCCAGGCAAGCATTTAGTTGATATCTTCATTGTGATTACACAGCTTGGGTTTTGCTGTGTGTACTACCAGTTCGCAGCAGGGTTGTTGCATGGTGTTCTCGGCATCAGCGTCACAGCGCTCATCGCAATGATGATCCCAGCCACCACCCTCCCCACCTTTCTTCCGTCCATGAAAACGTTGATTCCTGCCGCAATGTTTGCGTCCTTCGCTACAGTTGTCTCATTGGTGATTGTGTACGGTTATTCATTGGACAATGTGATGTCGAAAGGGTTTGACGAGCGGGTCACTGCGATTGCCCCTGCCTGGGGGTGGCCAGTGTGCATCGGGAATGCTATTTCTGCCTTTGAAGGTATCGGCCTCGTGCTCCCCATCGAAAACTCGCTCAAAAAGAAAGAAGAATTCCCCAAGCTGCTCTCACAGACGTTCCTTGGGATCAGTGCACTGTACGTCACCTTTGGGCTTGCGGGTTACTGTGCGTATGCGCATGAGTTGGACAACAGCATCACCAACGTGCTTCCGGAAAAGGAGTTCGCAAGTGGTACTGTCAGAGTCAGCATGGCCTTCGCAATTCTGATGACATTCCCGCTGCAGTTTTTCCCTGCAATTCAGGTATTTTTTTTTAACGCTTTTGGTTTTTGCGTCTAAATATTGCATTATTGTGGTATTCCCACAAAAAAAAGGGGGGTTGATGACACAGTACAACACATCATACTGTAACACCACTAACAGGTCATCGAAGGCTGGACCTTTGAGCGGAAGTCCCGCTATCTCGCACTCCAATCTTCTCTGAAGGGAGTGAACTCCTACGGTGCGAAGCTGGGATTGGTATGAGCCGCTTTTTCTTCTGGCATTAGAGTGCCAGAATTCTGCCGTCTCGGCAAGAAGCGATTTGACACAAAACTCATGTAAGAGTACCCCCCCGGTCGGGAAGAAATTTTTCATAAAAGCTGCTCATTGCCGATGTTGCGGCGCCCCTCAGCCTCCTGTTCCTCGCATGAGGCAAACCCTAACCGGACCCTCATGTGGCTCTCCTCTCTCCTCTGCGATGTAGCGTGGCTCTGGGCTTGCCTTCGGTTTAAAGCACCTGTCCTCGTCAACTCACTCGTCTTCGCCGATCCAGACTGTGCTCCAGCGGAGCTGCGGACACCCTTCGCCTTCTCCTGCATCTTAGGGTTCAGGACGAATGACGTCTATACCTTCCGTAGTACAAAAGGCGACCAATATTGAGTACAGACCCTAGCCTCAAGTAGGTTTTTAGGAGATTGTAGACACAACAAAAAGTAGTGGAGCTCGTCCTCGGGTGTACGCTAATACGTTTTCAAAAAAAATTCTCTCAACAGATCTGGAAAAACCTGCTTCTGAGAACCTTAATCTCGTCTCTACTCGCAATGCTGGCGATTTTGGTATGTGCAAAAACCCCAGCCCCTTGTAAAACACCCCATTTTCCCCCTTCTTTTCAGGTTGGCGACCAAATGAGTGTGTTCCTTGCGTTGATCGGTGGGATGGGTGGTAGTGCCCTTGCTGTGATCATCCCGCCTTTGCTCCACCTTCGTGTCATTGTCTACTCTAATGAGGCGATCCAGAAGGGTATCTCGAAGTTCCACGCCACCAAAGACGTGCTCATCATCCTGGTTGGCGTCTTTCTTGGCGTCATCTCAACCTACGTTTCGTTCGTGGAGCTGCTGACAAAGCTTGGGGAGACGGAAGCGTCTGGGTCTGGGTCCTCTTCTCTCGTAGAAGAACTCCCCAGTACAACATAGGTTACGGTATTGGTAGTATTGCGATGGGAGCCCATTGGAATACGCAAAATGCATCAAAATACATCATGATGTATTTTGTGTATTCCAATGGGCTCCCATCATCGCAATACTGCCACCATTAAGGTGGGGTTGGGGTTATCATTTTTGATAAGGTAGGGTACACAACTCTTGGGCGTATATTTCAAGATACGCCGTTTTTGTAGTTTTAGTGGGGTTGTGGGGAGGGGGAAAGCGATTATTTTGTATCCATAACAATCGAATTCCTAACACGATGTGTAGAGAGAGGACCGTTTTCATCTTTTTTTTTTCTTTTTTTTTTTCTGTAATTCTCAGGTATTTGATAGTGTACAAACAAGGGGTGGGGGGTGGGGGGTGGGGATGGGTGGGTGGGTGGGTGGGGGGGTACAAAAATTGTACAAAATTTTTGTAGTTGGAGAGGGAGGAGGGGGGATTGGGTGGCTTCCGATGATCGGTTTATATCAGGTGACTAAGTATGTGAATATTATGATCATCTGACCAACTTTTCTTTCAAGCTGACTAAGCAAACACAACGGCTTAGCCTCATATTATAAACTTTTCGGTTTCTTTCAGATGTAAACCACTAAAATGGAATGTAGGACTGCATTGGGTGTCCCACCCCCCAGTACAGCCGGTCATTGTACCAAAATACACTGTTCACGAGAGGGCTTTGTATTTCAAGTCAACTTTCTTTTCTGAATGAAAGTATATGAATCTAATTTTCTTTCCCCCCAAGCTTTGGCAAATGCCGAACGCCATACAAAAAAAGACAGTGGGGATTGCACAACTGTGGCAACACAACCGAGGCAACTACACTACTCCAACAATTTATCAAAAAAAGAAAAAAGGGTGACAACAAGGTTTTTTGTGAAAAAGATGGTTTCGTCTTTTCATGTACCCTTCTTTTTAGTTACACTCTGGGAGGGGTTCGGTAACCCCGCGGAGTGTTCAGTGCCTGCGTCTCAGAGACGTTTTGCACTGTCAACTTCACAGTTTTTTCCCCCTTCTTCTACCCAAGATAAACTACCACTCTTTATCTTTCTCCCACACCTTATGAAAAAAAAAGAGTTGTTTTCTTTTTATAAGAAGCTGTGCGATAACGAATATGATAAGGTGACTGAGCACGAGAGGCTTAGGATCATCTTATAAACTTTTCTTTTATTTTGTCTTTCCACAAACAGCAATATCTCTACGTACTGCATCAATGTACTACCCCCAGTTGAGGATGATTCACTATAGCAACCAACCCAATCACCTGTCCAGCCCCTTCTCTCCCACTTCATCCACTATATTATAGATTCCAGTTAAAAACACAGAAAAGACATATATTCAGAAAAAATAGCAGTGCGTACAGCTGATACACCGTTTTAAGGGAGGAAAGCACAAAGAATACACAAAAAAAATGAGGCATTTTGCTCTCTTGCTGCTGCTCAGCACAGTATGCGCATCGAAGCCTCCCCCGGAGACTACAGACCAGCCTTTCGACTCTTCAGCGTTCACCTCCTCCTTTACTGAGGTGGTGGATGACTTCAAGGCGCGCGCGGTGTCTGCCGTTACGGACGAAGTGTCGTCATACATGGACAAGATCGGCGTGACAGCAGTTATTCACGAAGTGATTGACTCTAAGCTTGGCCATTTCCTGAACAAGACTGCGCTCGCTTTGGATGATATGATTGATTACTTCAACGAAGCGGACATTGAGACCCGTCTTGAGCATGCCGTTGAAGGAGTTGCATCCAAAATTGGGCTGAGCCTTGGGTCGCTTGGTGGGGGTGACTCTGGGACAAGCAGTACAGGAGCAGAACCATCTTCAGCAGGATCGCGCATCGGAGATGTTGTGCTGGCGACGGTGGGTCTCTCTGTGTCGCCGTCGTTGAGCATGGGGTCTGTGAAGGGGGAGAGCCTGTCGTTGTCGGCGTCTGCGGGGTTCCACTTCCAGGCAGGAGTGGCGTTGAGCAGCCCAACAGACTTCGTGCTTGCGCTGGGTGGGTCCGCATCGATGGGGTTTGCAGGAACTGCAGCAGAGGGCGGTGGGGATGACAACACAACGTCGTCGAGCGAGCGGTTCTTGAGAGAGGCCGCGACTGTGCTCTCGAGCTCGGGGAATGGGGCAAGCAGTGTGTGGGGGAAGCTTGACAAAATCCTGGACGCAACCATCGCCATCGACTTCGCAAAGACAACCGACAGCATCAGCGGGTTTGCCTACAAGGTGAGCGTGGTGCTCCCCTCCTTCAAGGCCATCAAGGAGCTCCACGTCTACCTCAGCCACCCGAACTGGGGCTGTCTCGCATCGAACCCAGCGTCCATGATGGACCCCACCGTCGTTGGGTGGGGGGTGACCCTGTATTCCGGATATCCCTCAGGGCTTGTGGAGGGTGCGAAAGGACTTTGGGGCGAACTGAAGGACTCTTGGGAGGAGATGGCAGCACTCAAGGGAACGTGGAATGCTGAATGGGGGTCCGGCAGGCTGATGATTGGCGACGGACTTACGGTGGCAACCACAGGGCCGGCACCGAGCTTCAGCCAGTCCGAGTGCACCAGCACCACACAGCGGTCAGCTACTGCGACTTCCACATCTGACGTAACTGGCGCTGTGTCGAAGTTGGTTGATGTGATCAAGCTTGTGTCGCCTATGATCCTTGAGGGCAAGTTTGTGACAAGCTTCTGCATGGGGTCGTGCCACGATGTGCCCCTCAACACTCTTAAGACTGTGTCTGGCACTGCAACCCTGGAGATCACAGAGGACCACGACGGTGCTGACGTTGCTCTGTGGGTGCCGGGCCTCACCTTTGGCGGGATTGGATATGTCGTGGCTTCTGGGCTGCCGAACTCCGTTGCGTCTGTGTTCACAAAGCTTCTGTCGCCAATTGCGGCGCTGGGGCTTGGTGATACCACTGCGACTTTCACGGTGACGAAAACTGGTCTGAGTGTGTCGGTTGTGGGTAGCCCTGTGTTTCCTGCGACCTCTACAAGCGGCTTCCAGCAGGTGGCAGAAGGCCTGTCGGAGATTGTGTTTGGGGTGACAGCGTCGATGTCGTACTCTGGCGATGTTGCGTTTGAGGTCGATGTGGCCACCCCACCCTCGGGCCTCGACAAGGTCTTTGCGCTTACCGACGTCACCGAAAAGATGGGTTTCACCCTCTTCACAAAGGTAGAGGTCAAGCCCGAGCCCATCCTGGACCTCGGTGTGGAGCTCCCCGTCAGGTTGTGCGTAGAGAAGTGCAGCTCCTCGGCGCCTCGCTACCTCTACCTGGCTGGGTCGCTCTCGCTGAAGGTCAGCGCCAGTGCACAGCTTGTGGACGGACAGGTGAAAATGGATGGGTGGTGGACGAAGGTGCTTGAGATTCCCTTCGCAAACATTGGGGACGTCATTCTTGGGATCGGCATGGACCTGAAGGTGGAGCTGCCGACAAAGTTGGAGGTAGGGGGTGCCATCTGCCTTGGTAAGAGCTCGGACTGCTTGGGACACACCGGAACACGTATTGAAGGGCGTGCGTACGTCGGGGTGAGTGCGACGGAGCCTGACAGCAACTACTTCACAGCAATGATCAACCAGATCACGATTGCGCAGATCTTTGCGCTGATTGAGGAGTTCGCCCCGCCGCTGTCGAGGGTGCAGATCCCTGCGAAGCTTGGTGCCTCTGGTATCTACCCCTTTGACAAGACAGCGGCAGCAACGTGTGAGGAGCAGCGCCGTGCAGCAGTGCAGGGAGGCAGCACCCCACAGGAGGTGGACATGGACTGCTTCGCGTACGCATCGTTCAATGCAGGCACCGAGGACAAAACGTTGACCTTCAGGAGTGGGAACCTTGTGGTGCCAGTGGGCATTGCCTTTGCAGGGCGCCTGGACTTCTTCGGCTGGGAGATTGCTGTGAAGGTGATGGTGTCGGAGACGGCGTTTGAGATCGACGCAGAGATGGACAAGGTTGACCTGCGCATGGGGGGGCAGGTCATCATGCAGATCGGGAAGTACCTGACAGCGTCGCACGACGACGTTGTGGGGGGCGCACGGTTCCATGTTGCTGCAACTGCGGACCCGGCGACGGCGCTTGTGGGTATTTATGGTGCATTCCGCATCCCCGTCCTGCGTTCGTACGGAGAGCTGCAGGTAACTCTGAACGCTGACATCTTCAGGTTCGAGGGTGACATGCACCTCTTCGATGGTGCGTTGACTGCGCATGCGCTTGTGCAGTGGAACTGGGATATGTCCTACTTTTCTGCAGCTCTTTCGGACATGAACTTTTTGTACGTCGTCAAAATGGAGTCCGTTCGATTCACCTTCGACCCGACAAAGGAGTACGCAGAGTTTGCCGCCAAGGTGTCCGTTCTGGCGCTAGTCAAGGTAGACACACAGCTGACGGTGAAGGGCAGCAACATCGCCTTCGTAGCCTCCGCAGAGCTGACCCCGCTGCTCACAATGGTTGTGAGTGGGACTGCTGTGCTGGCGAATCCGTTCCTCAGCTCTTCCTTCACCCTGAGGGTCTCAGTTCAGGCGGGCGAGCTCGCAAAGAAGATTGCTGCCGCTGTGAACGACGGCCTGAAGAAGACAGCAGCAGCCATGCAGGTGGCCATTGGTGCAGTCGGCGACACAATGAAGAAGGCGTACACGGAGATCACAGAGCAATTCAACGGCGCGCTGAACGCCATCAAGGGTGAGGCAGGGAAGATTCTTTCGGGGGTTGAGGACTTCGCAAACGATGTGGAGTCGGCGTTGGGCAGCGTGCCCGGTCTGTCGGACGCTTTCAAAATTGGAGAAGCCGTTGGCAAGGGTGACTGGAACGAGTTTGGGAAGCTCACACTTGATTCGCTTGGCTTGGGGAGCTCAAGCCACTCAATCGAGCCTACCGGCAAAGATAACAAGTACGGCTGCAAGATGCTGCATCAGGTGTGGAGTGAGTGCCATGGTGCGTGGATCTTTAAGTCGTGCTCTTCTAAGGTCAGTGCTGCCTTCCCCGAGTCTGGCTGCATGAAGGCTGTGGGCAAGGCAGCGAACGTTGTGAAGAAGGCTGCCGAAGCTGTGAAGGCAGCGAAGAAGGCGTCGACGGTGGCAGCCCAGGAGAACGCAGGCCTGCTGTCGACTCTGAAGGGTGCAACCATGCCCGAACCTTCGGTCGACCTACTCAACTACGAGGTCTCCCCTTCTGCCTCCATGCCCGTGAGCACGCCGGCACGGGTACAGTTCCATACTCTTGAACAGGGAGGCTTCTCTAAAGGCCAAACGGCTGTCACCCACAACGTCTGGGTCGACCTGAGTTCTGCCTCTGCGCTGCAGGCAAGCTTGGACAAAGCATCCGCAAACATCGCCAGCGCATCTATGAACACGGTGCTCAAGGGGCAGGGCAAGGTGGAAAGCTACCTCACAGACCAGGGTGCGAGTGGGCAGTACAAAGCGCCGATCCTTGGTGCCGCTGCGGGCTTCACTGCACACTGCACGACACTGGCTGCGAAGACGATGTCGCAGAAGCCGGCCATCACGTCCATTGACGCACGCTGTAGGGACGGCGCGCGTGTTGTGGCGGCAGACCTGTCCGACACTGCGCCTTACGTAAACGGCTGTGGTGCGTACAACCGCCAGGTCACGTGGATCGCGTACGACTCCACCAAATGCAACGACCAGAGCGCCCCAGTGGTGCAGAAGATCCAAGTCACCCCCGGGACGGCACACTTCACAGACTTCCCTGCAGACGCAACAGTGAACTTCGGTGACGTCTACACACCTGCCATGACGGGCATCCCCCAGGGCTCGACTGAGTGTGGCGAGCACGTGACCGTCTCCTACACCGACCGGGACCCTATCCAGCACGACGGTGACGACCACTGGGTTGTGCAAAGAACGTGGACAGCAAAGCTGACTCTGACAGCACAGCAGTGTGCGAACACGCCTGTTGGGGAGACCAAGGTGCAGATGATCAAGCTGATGGGTGGCGGGCCGAGTGAGCTTGGCGCTGTGAAGTACTTTGGCGCGACGTCTGCTATGCCGTCTCTGCAGGACGGCGTGTCTCTGTTCAGGATGGGTCGTGTTGGTGGGGGCTACGTGGGCGCGTCCACTGTGAACGGGTCGGTCGCCTACACGACGGAGGCCGACGACCTGTCGCTGTGGTCTCTATGCAAGATGGCCGACTCTCTCTACACGATACGGAATGTGAAGCTTGGTTGCCACCTTGGGCGGTCTGGCGCCAATGCTGTCTGCTCCACTGCGGTGACGACAGACACCCACGAGTGGAACTTCCAAGTGTCCCCACCGAAGACGATTGACAACGTTGTGAACATGAACTTCATGAGCATCACGTACCAGTCGCAATGCCTCACAGTGTCCACAACCCAGGGTCTCATGGGTGCCTGTACTGACGATTCTGCAGACTTCTACGTTGAGCCCGCAGGGACTGCCCCTCAGAGGATGTGCTGATGCCGTTGTCCGTGGAGCTTTCAAAAAAAACCAAAAAAACCAAACGACAAACAAAAGAGGACTAAAAAAGTGACCCCCCTGTAAATGCTACTAACCCCCCTCCCCATATCTCCCCCGTTTTGGCGTACCTCGTTTTCTTTTTTCATTATCACTTCATTTATGGTCAGATGTCATCTTTCAAGTTTCTTTATTACCCGAATACCCCTTTCATGCGTGTATAGAGAAATAGAAACTTTTTTTTTTTGCTCATTTCCAATTTTTTGCGTTGCCGGCAGTTGAGAAGATTTCCGGGGTACAACGCGAGACTGGAGGCTGCTCCACCCACACCCCATAACCTAGTCTTGCACGTCTTTACCTCAAAGTGTTGTTCAACCGTCTTCCCCCACATAGGTTGATTGTAATTGATCAGCACCAAACGAGAGTGAAGGCCAAAGTAAACGTTTTTTTGAGCGTGTCCTGGACAGTGAAGGCTGTCTGAATGGCTGCTCAAGAACGACAAAAGGGTTCCTTACAGTTTTTGTGGGATTTAATTGAGGGTGGGGTAAGCAGGAAAGGAGAGTAAAAACAAAAACTGTTATTTTTATCTACTTTTTCATACATCGCATTGCGACATATTCCCTTCAGGAGAGACCAGTGCACTGCGTCGTGCCGATGTATGGTGAGACGTTATGCGCTTTCAAATGCTCTTTCTTCTTGATTTTCTTGGCTTTCCTAACATCATACCGTGCGATTCTTTTGAATAGGTTGTCTTCTGCACATCAACCTCCTTACATTTTTCTTGTTTTTCTTATTTTCTAGTATTTATGAAGCCAAAAAAAGAAGAAAAAAAAAAAGGACACAAACTAGCGCGACCGTATGTCAGCTGTTAATGTCTTGTTTGGTTTCCTTTGTGTTCACTATACTTTTATTTTTGTATCTTTAAAAAGTTCTGAACACAATGGTGTACAAAAGCTTACATTTTTGTCCCCCACATTATTTATTTTGAAGATTCCCCGTACCCCCGCCTCAAGCAAATTGAGCTTCCCTCCCTCCCTCCCACCCCCCTTTTGCCCGCTCCCACCCCTTGTGTTCTGAAGAGGATTCAGGGGGAGGTGATAGTGCATTATGTCCCACCCATTTTTGTCATTTCATCCTTTTTTCCATCCGAATTTGGTTTTCTTTTCATGAGTCTCGCCAGTCCCCGTTCTTTTTTTTTGCCTTTTTTTTTTATTTCCCTTTTCCCCTCATCTCCTATAAAATCAGAGCATTAACGCTGTCTTTATGTTTGGATTTGAGAAATGCTATTTCACTGGGGGAAGACTTCAGGGGAGTTTAAAATATCGGTTTACCGGTTTCAAAAACCGAAAAATTCGGTTTGAGGATTTTGAAAGAAAAAAAAAAAAAAGCTATGGAAAATCTGGATTTTTGAAAAAAAAAATTTCCTCGTAACAGGGTTTCTGGCCAGAAAAATCCTGTTTTGCAGATAATGTGACCCCACCATTTGACGGACGGAGCTCGGAGAAGCCAAACATGAGTGAGAGAGGAAGGGGAAGTGAGGCCCTGAGGGATAACCCCATCCCTCAAAAATTCCTTAACACTCTGTGCTGAGGTTTTTAAGGTTGCTTTTGCTACGCACCCTGTACCTACACCCCCCCATACGGGGTCCACCAAAAATAGACATTTCACGCAGAGGCACCAAAGTGTTTAGAAACGTGCGTTCCTTAAGGCAAAACGGGCGTTTTTCACCGAAAACCACGAGTTTCAGCCCAAAACCCGGTTTTTTGGGCCCAGACCCGTGTATGTGGCGCCGGAAACGCACTTGCGGGGTACCGAAGGTGGGCTGCGGTTTGTAACCACTCGTTGCGTTGCTTGGGTTCCGTTCGATGCATTCAGATCGGTTGAGTTGTGTTGGATGCGTTCGTTGCGTTCTGTTCGTGGGTGCCTGTTCGTTTCTGTTCAGATCTTTGCGTACATCAACCACCATCAAGAGGGAGCGTTAATGATCAGCAAAACTAAATTCTTGCTATTTACAACCCGCCTCAAAAATTCACTTTTTGTAAGAAAATTTTTTAAAAAGGAACAGAAATCGAAAAAAGTTGTTAAGGGATGAAGGGTGGGGGGTGAGGCCCGTGGGGGGGCGAGAAAGCTCGGAATTCGCTTTTTTTTGCCCAAACCGATTTTTTACCTCAAACCGATTTTTTTGAAAAAAAATCCAAACTTTTAAACTCCCCTGCGGGGAAGAAGAAGGAAAAAAAAAACAAATCATGTACGGCACACAGCACATTTCCCCTCCCCATCTCCAACACAGTAATAAGAAATGAAGAAAAAAATATTTTCCCACCCAACCCACAACAGAAGCATTTCCCTTTATCCCCCCCCCCCAAAACAATACACAATGTCAAGAGGTTTGATGCTCCTTGCTGTGTGTTGTACAGTTTTTGGCGAGGAATTTGGTTCCATTGGCGAGTTTATCGCGAAGCATGGTTCTGATGGGAAGGCTGTTTTCACTTTGGAGGTGACTGGCGGGCGGCTAGCGGTGATGAAAGGGGAGGATATGTTTTCACGGGCGAAGGTGGTGCTTGCTGGGGAGGGATCTGGGGTGAGTTCTATTCAGTGGCATTTGTGTGGGAAGGTGCTCAAGAATGTACAGGAGAACTGTCAGATGGGAAGTGGAGATCAGGTAATCAAGGGGCCGCCTATCATCCAGACTTTCGTCAAGCCGGATGTTTTCTACGGTGGCTTTGGAGGCTTTGGTGGAGGTTGGGGCGGTGGCTTTGGTGGTGGCTTTGGAAGCAACACGCCGCAGTTCTCCATGACCACGACGCACAACGTTCTCACATGCGAGCCCTCCTCCTTCCTCACCAGCAGCGG
Organism: Rhynchopus sp. YZ270_cl-10; assembly: GCA_964035575.1. Taxonomy (NCBI): domain Eukaryota; phylum Euglenozoa; class Diplonemea; order Diplonemida; family Diplonemidae; genus Rhynchopus; species Rhynchopus sp. YZ270_cl-10. The sequence goes on along the minus strand of OZ037895.1, from coordinate 455,831 downwards.
ACAATGGGATATGACCCTCAAAACGCTGAAATCCGACACCTCAGCAGCCTCTGCGCACACAGTGATGCTGCCTGTCAACGTGAAGACAGGAAAGTGCATTTCGGACCTAACAGCGGGAGAAGGCAGAGTTCTCGGTACCCCCCCTTACGGCTGCACCTCGGTTGTGATCAAAGTGATTGCGACTAACGGAGCCAGTTGTTAAAAAAAGTTACTTTTTTTTTTTGTTGTTTTTCCACAGTATTAGTGGCGTTTTTTTTTTGTTAGAATGGGGAAAAAATAGGTTAAAAATGCCTGTCTCCGTTTTTTGTTAGAATTTGTGCATGCGTCCGCCGATGAAAAGCGGGGTGGCGTTTTGCACTTTTCAACTTCGTTTTGCCCCCCTTTTTTTCTGTCTCAGTTTTTCATCTCTCCCCTTTTTCTTCCCGGGAATTCTAAAAAAAAAAAAGCAGACAAAAAAAAAACGTTTTTTTGGTTAGTAGCATTTACACCCCCCTCCCCTTCCCCTCCCAATGTCCCCTCATTTTGTTTTTATTGTTGTTGTCTCACATAGCTTTTGTCCTCGTTCCTATCGTTTGGTTGCCCTCATCCTCACCCTCATCCCCATTCCCCTATCGCAAATGACAAACAAAGAGAACCCCCCTATTTTGCCTTTTCCCCCAACCGAATCACTTCCGCGGTTTATTGCGAACGTTATTTTTTTTTAAAACCCAGACAAGACTCTCACCGAGCACGCACGATGCTGAGAATATGTCAGCTTCAAAAAAAAAAAAAAACATTTTTTTTTGAACGAAACTATTGCAATATCAGCACCAAGCCCCCTTCAACCGGATTAACTCCACGGTTTACCTCCCAACTCTGTGGAGACCTTTTTAACCACCAGACCCCGGTGATATTCACGTACAAAACCCACACATGATTTAATCACCCCGTAGCACCCAGAAAGTCGTACCGTGCCACCACAGACCGCGAATCCGACTCCTTCCACGTCACGTCAAAAGCGTCGGCGCGGGCATCCAGCAATTCCGTGTGTCGCCGCACCGCCGCTGCCGCCCCCGTGTACCGGATATTGTCGATCCACACGTGCGCCACCACATCACGCACTGCCCACTCAGGGTCCACATACGCCGGGTCCCCGGCCATAACCGCCGCCATCGAGTGCATGATCTCGGGAGCACAGCAGTGACCCATAGGGAGGCGAGTGAGCTCGTACCACACGCCGTCAGCCGCCAGGAACCGGAACAGGTGGCAGGCATCCTCAGGAACCTCAATGGCAAAGAAGCCGGTGCGGAAATCACGGAGGGAACCCACCCCCCGTGAACAGTGTACCAAGGTACACTGTTCACGAGAGGGCTTTGTATTTCAAGTCAACTTTTTTTCACCCTACCCCACCCTCACCCTTATCCCCACACACAACAGTTTTGATTTTCGCCACACTCTAAACACACCATATGAACCGCATCAACCGCAAACGCCCTTATACCCTGAGCAGAGAGGAGCGCGAAGAACACAACGATATTGCAAATGCACGCGCAGATCGGATGATGGAGAAGAGCAAATCACGGTGTGCGATATATGCTGCAGCACGCAAACGGGGACTTGCGCATGTGGAGGCAAAGGAGGAGGCGGATCTGATCGTTGATGGACCACCTAAGCCGTCTGCGGTGGTGGTGCAGGCGGCGATGATATCGATGGAAAATGAGGAAAATGATGCCGAAAATGATGAACTCCACGCTGCAATCGCAGCAAGCCTCGAAACTAGCAATACAACGCACACAGAGGGCAATGCAACTAGGGTAGAAGGGAACAGCAAGGGGGAGGAGGAGGAGGAGGAGGTGGCAGAAGAAGACCTATGCCCCCTCTGCCTCCGTCCCTTCCCCCTGGCGGTGCTGCCGTCCCATAGCGATCGTTGTCATGCCAAGCAGGCAGAGCTGCAGCAAATGGGGTTCGCTCTGAACGATGTCGGCCACGCCCTGCAAAATGCGGCAATCAACGCCTCGATGGAAGTACTGACGAATATGATTTTGGGGTGAAACAAAATGGCATCGGAAAGAAGTGTGTTTTGCAAGCAGGTGTTAGTGATAGGTATTTCATGGTATTAGGTGACCAGATGGTCAAATAAAAGAACTGTGGGGGAGTCAGACTAATGTAATTTTGTCTCGTTTTTCTGTGTCATGTGGCTCTTTTAGAGTGAACTGTGCCTTCTGAAGTATTTACCGTCCCCCCCTTTTTTTTTTTGGGAGGTGGCATTTTTGAGGATAGAGTCCACTTCTTTTGAGGTGATTTTGTTGATGAAAAGCAACAAAAAAAGAAGAAAAAAAACCTGTCAATTTCTTTTCAAAAATGGTTGTTGATCTGTGAAAAGGGGGGGAGAGATCCATCACCCCCCCCTCTGTTTTTTGGGGAGTTTTTTTTGCTAGATATCCATTATTTTTTTGTTAGAGTCTCATTTACCCAAAAGGTCTTTTCTTTTTTCACTGGAAAACCAAAAAAAGCTCGCATTTTTTCATGCCCCACCAGCCTCCCCCTACACGAGACGAAGTAAATGACTTGATTGGTTTCACCGTAGTACACCAACGGTGAAACCACTCAAATCAAGCAATTTACTTCACCCCCTTATCTCCTTCTCCCCCCCCACCCCACAACCCACACCACAGCAACAAAACCCCCCCCCACTCCATGCCATGCTAGCATCTGTTCAGTAGTAGTCCACACACCCGCACTTATCCCTTTCTTCTTCTTCTTCTTCTTCTCTCTCTCTCTCTCTCTCTTCTCTTACCTTTTGTGCATAGCGTGGTGCAGGCTCTGCTGTAGTGTTGTAGCAGAGAGGCACAATGCAGATCATCAATGCCGTGCTCGCAAACGAACGCCTCACCAAAGCGTTGACCTCCTGCGGGCAGGTGGTCATGTACGCCGTCGGCCTCATCTGCGTCAGCGCAGCAAACGTCCTGATCATGGGTCTCTCCTTCATATGGTACAGCAAGCTGCTCCCGGCGCTCATGGACATGAACAGTGTGGAGGGGTTGGTCCATCTGGGGCTGAGCTCCTTTTTGACATTCAACGCACTGTTTAACCATTACCACGCGGCAACCTGCCCGCCGGGGGAGCCAGAAGACAGCCTGCTCCCTCCGATCAGCCCGCAAGAATGCGATATGAAAAAACAAAACGGAGAGATGTGGGCACGGTTTTGCAAGACCTGCTATGCGTGGAAGCCTCCCAGGGCACATCACTGTCATTTCTGTGGGAAATGCGTTTTAAAGATGGACCACCATTGTCCGTGGATTAATGGCTGTGTTGGCCATCATAACCAGAAGTACTTTATGAACATGCTTCTGTACATTTTTCTTGCAACGGGGCACGTCTGTGCGATCATTCTTCTCTACTACGCAGGGTTGATCCACCCTGTGGTCTCCCGCATGAAGCTGCAGATTTTGCACAGCCTCTTTACAACGGAGCTGCTGCTTTGCGGGTCGCTCTTCGTGATGATGGGATTCTTTATCGGATGGAACGGTCTGCTTCTCGTCACAAACCAAACAGTCATCGAATTTTATGGAAACATCCAATCAGTCAAAGAAGCGAAGAAGGCGGGGCGGGAATGGAAATCGCCATTCGACCTTGGGTGGTGGAGGAATATGCAGGAGGTATGTGGCGGTGCATGAAAACGGTTGGAGTGGAGGACCGTGGCTGTGGGTAACGGGGAAGGGTTCGGTTCTGAGAGGGGGAGAGATTGAGGAAAGCGGCTAGCACATCTAAGGATGGGTAGCGTGTAGATTTTGTCAGAAGAAGGGGGGGAAACGAAAATATGTGCAATGTTTTCTTAGGAATTACCCATATTTTTGGGTGATCTATGAACGGGGAGAGATTTTTTCACTAGCTCTCAGTAAGCTCTCACAGGCTCTCACAGACTCTCACAAGCTCTCACAACCTGTTACGTGTCCCGCGGAGACGATCATAGATCACCCAATTTTGCGTTCAAAAAAACTCACACAAACACAACAGGTGTACGGATACTACCCCACCCTGCTGAGCATGGCACTGCCGACCACTTCGAGGCTTCGGTCGGATGGGCACACCTACACAACAGTATGTGATACACAGTAAAAAAAACCCCCCGTAGTAGGGCTTCGGCCAACATTGAGACCCTATTAGCGGTGGGTTCTGAGGCGATTGTCGGTAAAACAAAAAAATTAGTAGGGCTCGTCCTCGGGTGTATAAACTAATGCAATGTTTTGGGGTGTTTGCACGATTCAATTTCGTTTCTTTCACACAACACATCCACAGATCTTTGGCCCTGCGCAGGTCACGAACCCTACAGGGAAGAGGCAGGTCGATGACTACGACAGTGACTCAGACCTCCGCCCGGTGAATGTCCAGAGGTGAGGTTAATCCACATTAGGTCGTGTGTGTGTGTGGGGTGGGGGTTTCGTTCCCTGCCCACGGAATGGGGACAGGGATGGCAGCGTCGCTTTTTGCCCTTTTAGTTTGAGGGCCTGAAATGAAAAGGTCGATGGAAGGAGGCGCGTAATTTAAATAGGAGATGGTTACTAGGCAAAGTGCGGCGTGGTGAACGAGTTGCAAAACGTTGTCTCTGTCGTGTCTTCTTTTGTCTTGATGTTTTGTTGGAGCGGTGTTTCGTACCTTCGGCGCAAAGCAAAGGGTTGTCATCACGAAAACCAATGTTGGTGTTTGTTGTTCTTTTTTTTCTCTATCCTCCAAAAAGCTTACCCCCCTTTCCCTTGCAAAGGAACAATGCAGGAAACGAAATGACCGAAAAAATGTTGTGTTTTTTTTATTTATTTGTTTGTGTGGCTGCTGCCAGGCTGTTTTGTAATTTGCTTCCGCTTCCAGGGATTTGCCCGGAATTTGCCAGGGAAAAAAAAAAATTGCTGGAGATCCGGGTCCCCCCCACAACGCTATTCACAAAACATCCACTTTTTATAGCAAGCAGTCACCTGGAACTGAATATCCAGGGCTTGGGGAAGGACGTCATAGGTCGAAGGGCGCAGGTTTCGACCAGAAGGAGAGGGTCTGTCTGCGCCCGCGCTACGGTACACGGACGCGTATGCTGCGTTCCACTCTTTCCGTAGTGAGCGCGGCATCATATTCGCCAACTTCTCGCGATGGCGGTTCAGCAAAGTGAGAGTGGACCACCCTTCTTATTCTCCGTTCGATATGTCCAGTAATCTCTGCTGCTGGGTCGTTGATCTGCTTGGGCTTCTTCTCCGTATTCTTTCCCTTTCCGCGTGATTTCGCACCGCCATATTAGTCTGTGATTTGTCTTCTGTATTTGGTGAACTCCGAGTAGTACTGCTCAGCGAGAAGCCTATCCTTTGCTTCCATTTCTCTTCCGTCTGGAGAGAGTAAATTCCCCAAAAAAACTACCCTCTCCTCACACTTATGTTCCGCACTTCCCGCATTTCACTTGCCGATACTTCCTTGAGGATACACCCGCCCAGTGACGCTTGCGTCACTGAACTCTCCTTCCGCATCCGCATCCCTGAGCGCACCCATGCGTAACTGCAGGCTGTTTTCTAATTTGCTTCCGCTTCCAGGGATTTGCTGGAAAATTTTCAGAATTATAAAACAGCCTGCAGCCTCTGGTGCAACTACCCAAAGGAGCCCATGAGGTGCATTTTTATCACTATTATGGTGTGGCCCGATTTCTGGTTTTGCGTGTCTCAAGAATGGCCCAAGAATGGCCCAAAAGTGGGTTAAATCGAGGGGGGGTCCCTTTTTTAATTTGTTACCCGGTGTTTTTTTTGGGGTGGTTTTCACGCTAGGTCTGACCCGGAGGCACCTCGCATAGTGACTGGAGGGGAAATTTGGGGTGGTCTTAACCGGTGGCTAAAATCTGTACTGTACTGTACTGTACTGTACTGTACTGTACTGTACTGTACTGTACTGTACTGTACTGTACTGTACTGTACTGTACTGTACTGTACTGTACTGTACTGTACTGTACTGTACTGTACTGTACTGTACTGTACTGTACTGTACTGTACTGTACTGTACTGTACTGTACTGTACTGTACTGTACTGTACTCCCAATCCCCCGTGTATACTGTGTATACTGTGTATACTGTGTATACTGTGTATACTGTGTATACTGTGTATACTGTGTATACTGTGTATACTGTGTATACTGTGTATACTGTGTATACTGTGTATACTGTGTATACTGTGTATACTGTGTATACTGTGTATACTGTGTATACTGTGTATACTGTGTATACTGTGTATACTGTGTATACTGTGTATACTGTGTATACTGTGTATACTGTGTATACTGTGTATACTGTGTATACTGTGTATACTGTGTATACTGTGTATACTGTGTATACTGTGTATACTGTGTATACTGTGTATACTGTGTATACTGTGTATACTGTGTATACTGTGTATACTGTGTATACTGTGTATACTGTGTATACTGTGTATACTGTGTATACTGTGTATACTGTGTATACTGTGTATACTGTGTATACTGTGTATACTGTGTATACTGTGTAAAGGGCAAAAAAATTAAAAAATACACCTAAAAAAACACGGCTCAAGAATGGCCCAAGAATGGCCCAAAAGTGGGTTAAATCGAGGGGCGGGCCACACCATATTATTTATTATTATTTGCTGAGCTCGGCAGAGCTGCGTTTTAGCACATTTCGCCTACTCTTTTTCCCCCCCACCCCCTTAAAAATGTTCACCACCCAGGTATCAAAACACGGGAAAAACCACAATACACAAAAGCATTTTTGCCATATTTTCTGTCCCTCCCCTTTGGACACTGATATAGACATAGCTTAAGATGGCTCTCACAGGGCAGAACATTGCGAAAGGAGGTATGCACAGCCGCTCTCGATCTCCGTACCCCTACCTTGCCACCACAACCCCCTACAGGTTTGGCAGTTGCGGCAGCCTGCTACCTTGGTTCGTACGCGTGGGAGAAGTCGGCAAGTCCCGATGCACTGTCGGCACAAAACGTATGTCCCTGCCACCTCAGGTGGTTCAGCGTGGTCGTATTCGTGACGTAGGCAAGAAGTGCAAGAAGCCAAAGAAATTTTAATGTATTTTTGTTGACGTGATTATGCGAGCAGTAGTGGTTGGTTTTGCTGTGGTTCTCTTCACCCCGTTGCTCAAATCCCCCTTTCCCATTCTACAGGAGCTGAAGCAGTTTAAGAAGATTGTTGCCGCAGGTGTGCTTGATGAGCAGGAGCTGCTCTCGTGTCTGACACGCATGGTGCGGGAGTCGACGAACGCTGGCAAGCGCGAGCTCATGCGCAACATCCACGTATGTCCCGCCACATGGACCACCTTGTTTTATGCCTGGGTTGTGGTGTACCATACCTTCACTTCATTTTCCTTTACAAAAACTGCCTTTTCTTTTTTACAGCATTTCGTTGCGTTGTGCTCGGGGAAGAAGGACTTCAAATACCCGCTGTCGATAGTATCATCGGCACTGGACTTGATCCGCTCGATATGCCGGATTGGAAGCGAGGCTGTGGAGGCGTTGTGTGCGACCGGGGGGGTGCGTGTGCTGTTCGTGGCGCTGACGTGCGCGTACTACACACGGATGAGTGGTGGGGAGGACGCGGGTGCAGCGAAGGACCTTGTGGAGAAGGTGCTGGGTGTGCTGGACGAGGTGGTTGCCTTTGACGAGACGCTTGTTGTGCTGCCCTTCGACGTGCCGAAGGCTGCGTGCGCAGCGGCACAGCTCGCAGAGGTGAAGGCGCTGAGCTCGATCACGATGCTCCTCTCCCCCGAGCATGGCTTCGCACACAAACGCTCCAAGGTGCTGGGCATCATCTCCGCTGTCACCGCCTTGAAATCCGGAGCACGCCGCATTGTCGAGCCCCGCGAAAACGAGGCCAGCTGCGTCGACCAGCTGCTCTTCTTCGCCGCCAAGAGCGACTCCAGATCTTCGGTATGCCAACACCCCACACCACCGCCACCACATCACACACCACCACAGGATTACGCACGCGCCACAATGTGCATCCGCAACCTCGTCCGCCACGTCCCCGCCGTCCGCCAGAGGGTGCTCTCAACAGAGGCAGGCATCCCCGGTCTGTCGAACCTGCCGCGTCTGCGTGACCAGTTTATCGAGATTGTTGATGGTGGTGCCATTGGGTACCCACCCAGGACACAGAGCGGCCCGGCACGCGAGACCACCGCGGTCAGCGCTGGACTGGACACGCTGCGTCATCTGCTCGAGTCGTCAGACAGCAAGGCGCTCACAAACGAGGCGCTTGTCGACTCGAACCAGCGTGGTGTGCTGGCACTCCTCGGGGTGATGGCACGCTGTGACAGCAAGGTTGTGCGTGAGAAGGCGTCGCGCATCTTTGGCCTGCTTGACCAGGAGGCGTTTATGTACGCGAACATGATGCACTCCTACACCGGAAGCGGCGAGCACGCGGAGAAGTGGGGAACCGGGTTCCGTGTTGCCCAGGAATTCCACGCCCGGGAAATGAAGGACAAGGAGCAGATGCGTGGCCAGCAGCAGAAGCGCCAGCAGTTCATGATGCAACAGCGCATGATGGCTGAGCAGGGCATGTCCCCCGAGGAAATGGCAATGATGGGCGGCATGGGTGGCATGGGTGGAGGCATGCCCCCGGGAATGCCCCCAGGCATGACCGAGGAGATGATGATGCAGATGATGATGGGTGGAGGAATGGGACAGTAAAATATTTTCTAAAAAAAAAAGTTAGAAATGAAAGATAACGAAAAAACGTGCCAAAAATAAAATGGGGAAGGGCAATAAACCAAAGACAAACGGTGATCCGTTTGCGAAATTTTTTTTTAGTCAGTTATGGTATGGGTGTGTTTTTTGGGAGTTTATTTTAAAAAATAAGCCGAAGATATTTTTCACGTTTCCCCCCCTTTTTTTTTCAATCATCAAAAACGGAGGCTGTAAGAAGAGAAAAAAAAACATAGCTGAGATTTTCTTATCAGTGGATTCAAAGAAGATAAAAATGACAGCTTTCGCGGTACCTCACTTATGACTATATTTTACTGGTCAAAAGAAAATTCCCCCTCCCCTCTCAAGGTACCTAAATCACTTATTGACCTGATAGTTTACAACAAGGGGTTTGTGTAGCATATTGAAACTCGGTCAACGTGACTATCATGCCAAAAAAAAGTATCCCGATCTCAACATCAAAAGAGAGCGCCTGATGGTCTTAGATAGCTCAAAAAGTGAGTGAAATGTCGGTTTTTATTTTATTTTTTTGGCTAGGGATGGGTGACTTGAAAAGTCTCTTTTTTTACCCCCCTCTTTTTTTGTTCTCTTTTTTCCAACCCCAAAACAAAATAGCAAAAAAAAAAAAGCAAAAAAACAAAAACTGAGAAATGGACAGCTACGAGGAGTGGGGGATGGGCAAAGGAAAAAAAAAAAAAAAAAAGGCAAAATACCAAAACCCCCCAAGCAAAGAAAATAATGAAAAAGCAAGCCTCATCTCATCCCCCTTGCGTACTTCCCACACCAACTACTACTTCGGGGGGTTTTTTTTCTTTGGTTGATCCCTCACCATATACTATCAATTTATTGATTGCACATGACGAAAATACTCTTTACTGTATGTTATCCCACGAGCAGTCCTCTTACATCGATCCCAGAGCCAAGCCTGCAGTAGACAGCGCTCGCAGTAACGAGTGGGGTGACGAGGACTACGCCGACAACCTCGACAACCTTCTCTGCCTGTCCGACCGAGGTGAGGGGGGAGCGGAGCCCAGAGAGCGCTACTGTTGTAGCTGTCGTAGGACCTCTTGCTGTGTCTGCCGTTGTCGCAGTCTGCGGTTGCCTCCTTCGCCGTCGCCGCCGCGATCGCGAACATCAGTAGAGTCGCCCCAGTCGGGAACCTTAAGGTTGTCGGTGGCCACTCACAAGACTTTGGCTGTGAATCGTGCCCAAGCAACGGCTAACTCGCTCGGAGCTTTGAGAAAATTCGCCTACTAAATGACCATTATCAGTCTGTGTGCTATCCTACATGACCCTCGCAAATGCTTTCAATTCTGTGAACTGAAAAGTATATGAATCTAATATCCTGATTTTAAAAAATAACACAACAAACCCCCCCTCCAGGACACAATGATGAGCAGCAGCGTCAATTCGCTGCTGCCATCAGAAGGCGTATGGTGGCGAGGGGGTGACAAAGCAGCGAAGCCTGCCAACCCTTCCAACCCCTCCAAATGGAACCTCCCCACCGGGAGCCGTGCGGCATACATCGACGATGTGTCTCGCGCACTACGGGGCGAGGGGCCGTTTTTCTCCAACACCAATTCTGCCACCGCCGCCGCGGGGTCTGCTTCTGCCGCAGCACCTCGGCCCCCCTCCGCACCCCGCCCCCCCTCCATCTCCGCAAGCAGTGCCCCCGAACGGAACAGCCTCATCTCGAACTCCGGCTCCCCTCAACCAGTCATTCCTCAGGGCGCCTCTTTCCTTCCTCTTCGTGTTGACGGGCTTATAGATGAAGCGTGTCTGCCACCTTCTCCTTCCTCCGCCGCAGATGCGATGCACTACCCATTTGTGGAAGGATCCGTGTCGCAGCAGCCTGGTCGGAGTGAGTCGCGCGATTCTACTCCGACACCAGGTATTCCTTTGCAGGTATTAACCAGTTTGCGGCAAAGTGTTCCGCAAAGTGAATCCGAAGCTGATCCATCCCGTGCAGCCACCCCAACAGACAAAGGAACACCCGGAGGAGGTGAAGCGACTCCAAGAAGCGACCCCCCTTCCAACTATTCTACAAGACTTCGAGAAGCGGATCGGATTTTGAGACAGTCGGGAACACCTCCTGAAGAACCTCTGTTTGCCTCTACACCGTTGCGGGTGGTCGCAGCGAATCTTGCTGGGGCGCGTGCAGTATCACCAACACGCCCACAATACAGTAACCGGCCGATATTGAAAAGCGTGCCCCTCAACCGTTCAGAGGATCTGATGAGTATAGATGGAACGCCGTTGAAGTTCAGTCCGGTGCGGGTGGGGAAGGGGGGAGGGGGAGGAGGGCAGGCGACACCGCAGCTGAGGCCTGCAGGGAAGCATTATAGGGATGCTGGGACAATGAAGAGTGTGAGTGCGGCGCGGCATAGTGCGTCGCCGTCGCAGAGACGGGGGAGGAGGGAGGCGGGGCGTAGTGTGGGTGTGCCCGCAGCTGTTCCCGTGGTGGCAACAGAGCCTAACCACATTGACGCTGCCTTTGGGGCTGCAAAGAAGGTGGAGCGCTACCTCCTCTGTGTAGGCCCGCGCTTTAAACAATGGAATCTCTACGCAACACCAAGCATCACGTCGCATGTGCTCGCTGCAATGCCGGATGGGGCGGAGGTATGTTAGGAAGCAGTGATCAATGATTAAAAAGATTTGGAGGAAAAAAAAATTCCATAAAACTGAGGGGAAATATGATCCGTCAAAGAAGGGGTTGAGTGTTAGGTTCGTCTATTGCAAGCTTTTCTTTTTGTAATAAGGTGTTTGGGATGGTGCACATCTTGTAATTTTATTGTCGAAAGTGACTACCCTGCCTCTTTGCACACCACATCACAAACACAGATAGAAGCCTCCGAAGAACAGGAAGGGTGGTTGCGGCTTGCCTCGAGCAATGCTTGGACACCGAAGGTATTTCCACATCTCCCCCCCTTCCCACAACCTTGAATGCAGCCCTGCAGCTCTCCAACCTTCCCTTTAGACCACATTTGCTACCCCTTTTGTTTTCAAGGTGATTAAACACGAGGTTTAGATTCATCTTTTATCAACCTTTCTTCAAGGTGACTAAGCATGAGAGGCCTTAGGATCAGCTTATAAACTTTTCTTTCTTTTTCACCTTCCAGCTTTTTATTCTATTTTTATTCCCTTTATTACTTCACCTCCTTTCAAACCATCTCCCCATCAGAGCGCCTGCGGTGTAGGGTGGATCCCCTTCAGCGAGATGATTGCGGAGCGACGCAACCGTGCGCTAGGTGACAGCGGCCACCCACCGTCTCCACTGTTGTCACATAGTCCTGTCTATACATCGCCAGCTGCACCGCCGATTGCAAGCGCAATGCTGCCTGGTGCGCAACAGGGTTCGCTATCTCCGGTGCGCGGGAAGGTTCCGTTCACGGCGCGCCCTTTGAAAGATTCACCTCCGCCTCCGGCTCCACAGCCACAACGTCCTACCCCAGCACCACCACTACCGTTGCAAACCTCGACAACACATACTAACCAAAGTGTTAATGGACCCCGCCGTCCGCCACCTAAACTGCACGACGGAGGGTCGATCTGGAAGGACGATGAAGGGGGTGTGGAGGTGCACAGCGAGCCGCGCATACCTCTCGCACCGTTGCCGTTGTCGCATGAAAACCGACCCGACACCTCATGGCATAATATGTCTATTAACGAAGGCAAGATCGAAGCCCCGCATACGGTGGTGGACACCCCGGTTGTCTCGCCTTCACGCAATAAGGCGATGCTGCTTCCTACGAAGGGAAAGCATTCTGCTGGTGGCGTGCGTCTCCTTCGGGACTATGAAAGAAGCCATTATGAAGGCACCACAACCGAGAGAGAAATTGAAAGCAACCTACGGTCAAGCTTTTTGGAGCAAATGAAGGAGGTCGCAAAACTCCACGTAGAAGGTGTAGAAGCGGCGATGGAGAAGACGCTGACTGCAGTGAAGAAAAGCAAGGCTGCCTCCCCTAAGAGGGCCCCATCTCCAAAGAAGGTTCCTAAGCAACGTCCACTCTCCCCTACACGACCAAAGAAGCAGGCTCAAGAGGTCCACAACGGAAGAATCCAGCATTTGCTAGAGAGGTACAGCAAGCTGCAGGGTGGGCGGGGTGTGGCGTACGTTCCCGGGGATGTGATTCATTTTGTGGATGCAGACGGCGACTCCGTGGTGTTCGCGATAGACCCGCAAACAAAGGAGGTGGTAGTCACAGTAGATTCGTTTGAGATCTGCCGGCCCTACACCATCTCAGTAGACAAAGGGGCAGGGATGCTCGATCTTGATGACGGTGCTGCGATGTGTCCGCTCCCAAGTGACTTCAAATCCCTCTTCCCACGCCTCGCCGCAATGCTCGACTCGACCTCCGTCAGACACAACCTTCACAGCACTGCAATAGGTGTATCAGAAAATTTTGTGTAAAAAAAATGGATTTTCATTTTCTCAGTAAAAAATAATAGAAGAACGAATTTTTTTAAAAAAAAAGTGAATAGTATTGTCGCAGCTTTCCGTACAAAAAAAAAAAAAAAAAAACAAAAAAAAAAAAAATGGAGATTTTTGGTGACTGTGTATGAGGCTTGCGTTCATCTTTGCAGCCTTTTCTTCTCTTGGGTGGTATCCTTTGGTTTGCATGCCTAGCAAGAGGGAATTATGGAATGGTAACGACTCTTCTCAACCCACTGCCAAAACAACGTTCACAGGGATTTTTTTGGGGATTTTTTTTGTACAGAAAAAAGGGGGGGAATTTGGTGGTCGTGTGTACACAACATCCTTGGATGTATCACAGACAACCTTTTTGTGCACAACTAACTCTCAACCAGTTTTCTTTCCACCCCCTTTTTTTGTACTGACAAAAACCCTACTATGGGGTTTTCAAAAAGTCGGTTAGTGCCCCTTTAGAATTCGTTTTATCGACAAGAAAAAAAACCCATTTTTTTTTTTGCATTTTTTTTCTCTCTGAACTGTGTAAAGCAAGGTTGTTTGTTCTCATAGCTTTTTTAGGTGACTAAGCAAAGAATCATCCCGACAACTATTCTCCCTTTTTTTATTATCAGAGGTAAACCACGAAATGGATGTAAGACTGCATGGTTGGGTGTTCACCCCCCAGTACACCCGGTCATTTGTACCAAAGGTACACTGTCACGAGAGGGCTGTTGTCAACTTATTTTTTTATTCCTACGAAGCTTGCTTTAAAGGAGAAATAGTATTTACCGGGGTACGGTCGCCAATCATCCCTCAAACAGGAGGATTGTGCAATCAACGAAAACAACTTTACTTACCTACCGATCCTACTATTTCCCCCCATACGTGTATTGCACGAGAGGGAGAAATTCATTGTTTCAAAGTATTCCATTGTTGGTTCTTGTTGTGTGGGGGAGGGGGAGAGTTGGGGTTTTTGTTTTGTGTGCGTTATCGAGTGTAGAATTACCCTGGTCCTTTGTACCGGGGAAAAAATGCTTGCTGTCGGAACGCACACCACCCTTTCTCCTGAAAATCCTACTCTTCCCCCTTCCCCCCCAGCAAAACAAAAACATAGTCGAGCACACTCTAGGGTGGCTACACTAATACAACCAAGTTTTCAAAAACAAAAAAACCCTCCTTGTTGGCTAGCTTCTAATGCTCAAGATGCTCAGCCATTTAACAGAAAATTAAAATTTCCTCACACCCCCCCGTAAAAGAAAACAACATTCAAGAAAATGAGTGTTCTTCTGTGTCAGTGCCTTGTGATCAATTTCGTGCCTGTGTAGAGTTACATCTTTCAATCCCTTTTTTTTAGGTGTCTGAGCCTGAGAGGCTTGGCTTCAGCTTACCCAACATTTTCTCTTTGTGCGATTCAAAAAATCCGGTCCTGCCGACTGTGATTCATTGACAGTGGAGCTTGCGCAGGTGGCAACTGCACTATTCCAAATTATTCTAAAAAAAAGAAGAAAAAAAAATGTATAGTGGTGCACCTCCTCGGGGTGTCTACACTAATACAACCAAAATAGCAAAAAAAAATCTTCACCTTTTGTACAGCACCTCGTGATCTTTTTTTTGATTTTTGATTGTGATAAAAAGGTCAGCGTATTTGACTACGCTCGACTTTTTCTTTACAAGGTGACTAAGCAGAGGCTTACATTCATCTTATAATTATTTTCTCTCTTTTTTTCTTTTTGTTCTTCGCGCAAACAACAATCCACTTTTTTTTTTGGACGTTGATCAACTTACCTTTTTTCTACTGCTGTTCCGGGCATTTTTTCCCCCTTTGTTAGATACAAAAATCCGCGTCCAGCAACACTAGAGGCGAGATATTTTAAAAAAACCCCCTACCCGCCATCCGACCCTTCGATACTTTTCCCCCCCCACCCCCCCCACCTAGGGGGTTCCACCAAAGGCGTTTTGCTGTCCAAAACCCATTTTTTTGAAATTTCGGTGAAGAAACCCACTAAAATGGCGTGCCTGGCCGCAAATCGCCCTGGGGATCACCCATATATCCCAATAAACCACCTGACAACCTTCACAGAGCATTTCTTGTCCAAAAAAAATCGATTTTTTGTGAAAAAAAGCCCCAAAACTGCGTAACGCTTGGTGACCAAAATTTAGCACTTGCCAAGAAATTTCTCCAGTCAGACAAAACTCCTTCTAAACACCCGAAAAACACCTCAGTCCACATCTTCTGGGGTCCCGGGGTGGAAATGTATGGTTTTTGCAGCTTTTAGGGGTCCTGGGAGGGTCCCAGCCGTATTCATGAGGGACGGAACCGCTAAAAATGCCCGAAATTACCTCTTTTTTAGGGTGCTTTTTCACCTTAAAAATTCAAAAAAAAGTGCTCAGACAATCACAGAAGTGTCCAAACCCCCTCGGAACTACTCGCCAGACCCCCTGCGGGGTGGAGAATCATATTTGTGATTACTTTTTGGGCTATTTTGCCCATAATAACCTCATGTTACACTTGTCCCAATATAGCCTAAAATACCCCATTTTGGGACAAGTGAGGCACAAGTGAGGCACGGGGTTATTTTGGGCAAAATAGCCCAAAAAGTAATCACAAATATGATTCTCCACCCCGCAGGGGGTCTGGCGAGTAGTTCCGAGGGGGTTTGGACACTTCTGTGATTGTCTGAGCACTTTTTTTTGAATTTTTAAGGTGAAAAAGCACCCTAAAAAAGAGGTAATTTCGGGCATTTTTAGCGGTTCCGTCCCTCATGAATACGGCTGGGACCCTCCCAGGACCCCTAAAAGCTGCAAAAACCATACATTTCCACCCCGGGACCCCAGAAGATGTGGACTGAGGTGTTTTTCGGGTGTTTAGAAGGAGTTTTGTCTGATTGGGGAAATTTCTTGGCAAGTGTAAAATTTTGTCCCCCAAGCGTTACGCGAGCGTTACGCAGTTTTGGGGCTTTTTTTCACAAAAAATCGATTTTTTTTAGACAAGAAATGCTCTGTGAAGGTCGTCAGGTGGTTTATTGGGATATATGGGTGATCCCCAGGGCGATTTGCGGCCAGGCACGCCCATTTTAGTGGGTTTCTTCACCGAAATTTCAAAAAAATGGGTTTTGGACAGCAAGTCCTTAAGGATTTCCTTCTACGTGGAACCCCCTACCCCCCCCCACCCCCACCACCACCCACCCAGTGTACCTTCTCTTCTTCGTTTCTCCCCACCAAACCACCTTTTTTGTTAGAGTTAAAATCGAACCACCACGCAAACCCTTTTTTTTGTTACTTTCCCCAAAATATTTCCTCACAAATATCCTTATGTCAACAACAGAACAACACACAACACCCCCCACACACACACAACCACAAGAAACCAATGCAATAGCGCTTCGCATTCAACGGAGGTTTTGTTAGCAAATAAGCAGCCTTTTTTTTTCTCTTTTTTATCACCTTTTTTTAAATTTTTCTGTAGATTTGCTAACCCCTTCCCTGCAAAAAAAATAGCAACTCTCATTGAAAAAACTGGCAACACCTTTTGTTGTCTATAACCATTTAACAAAAATTTTTCTGTAGATTTGCTTAGGTTCTCCTCTTATCATGCCCCCTCCGGTTTATTTAAATGTCGCAGAAAAGCCTTCTGTTGCGCGAGAATTGACGAAAGCATTAGGGGGTGTCGGAACACCACAGAGGCAGGGGATGCAGTCGGGCAACCAGGTTTTTGACTTTGGGTTTATGCTTCAGGGGCAACAGGTTAAAATGGTGGTAACCAGTGTACGGGGGCATATGACGGAAATGCGGTTTGGACCGGAAACGTCGGATTGGCGGGGGTATCCTACAGAGAAGCTGTTTAAGGCGAAGATTCACAAAGAAGTGAAGAACGATATGCGCGGCATCGACAGTGCGCTGCAGCAGGAGGCCCGCGCTGCGAACTACCTTGTGTGCTGGCTTGATTGCGACAGAGAAGGCGAGAACATCTCCTACGAAGTGATCGACACCTGCCGCAAAGCGAACCCCAACCTTTACATCCTCCGGGCCCGTTTCTCTTCTTTGACCACCCCGCATTTAACCCATGCAATGAACACTCTAGGCCCACCCGATCAACGTTCCGCTGAAGCCGTCGATGCAAGACAAGAAATTGACATCCGAGTTGGCTATGCATTCACCCGGCTTCAAACCATCAATTTACAAGACAAATTTGGTATGGAGGATAAGGTGTCATACGGAGGCTGCCAATTCCCTACTCTAGGGTTTATTGTGTCAAGACATTGGGAGAGGGAAGGGTTTGTTCCGGAGCGGTTTTGGAAAATTAATATGCAGCATCAGAACGTTGAAGGAAATAGCACTGCACCACCGGTTACGGTATCATTTCGGTGGGCGAGAGAACGGATTTTTGACCAGGCAACGTCGGCGATATTCTATGAACGTTGTGTACAAAACCCTACTGCGCGTATTGCTGACGTTAAACGCAAGCGAAAGCACAAATACAAACCACTCCCCCTCTCGACGGTTGAGCTTCAAAAGCTTGCCTCACGGCATCTCCGGTTTACTTCAGAGAAAACAATGCGGCTAGCCGAGGAGCTTTACAACGAAACCCTCCTTTCATACCCTCGCACGGAAACCGACCGCTTCAACATGTCAGAGGAGGAGCTACACAACCTCATCCGCCCTCACGTCACCGCGAATGTGCAGAACACTGCCTGGTACGCGCCGCTCGCGACATATGCCAGCTCTCTCCTGGTTCCTAATATACCATTTGACGCTCCTGGAGGATACTTTACTCCTAATCAAGGGAGAAATGATGACAAAGCGCATCCGCCAATTCATCCCACCAAGCCAGCACCGCATCTGGATGGAGAAAAGAAGCAGCTTTATGAATTGGTGACGCGGCATTTTCTTGCGTGTTGTAGTAAAAATGCGTGCGCCGATGAAGTGGTGGTGACCGCAGTCTGCGGTGGGGAGCGTTTCTTTACTTCGGGCCAGACGATTGCTGCGCGGAACTACCTAGACATTTATACCTACGACAGATGGGGGAACAGTTCAATCCCGAACTACCAGGAAGGTGACACCTTCGAGCCCACCCGCCTTACCCTCGATGACAGCAGCACCACCGCCCCAGCCCTTCTATCTGAACCTGATTTGATTGCAACAATGGACAAAAATGGGATTGGAACAGATGCAACCATAGCACAGCACATCAAAACCATCAAAGACCGTGGTTACGTTCAACAAAACGGCCTGCAATTTAGTGTAACAAACCTGGGGCTAGCCTTGGTGCAGGCGTATGATGAGATGGGCTTTGCGATGTTGGCGTTGCCAAAGATGCGGGCGGAGATGGAAAAGGATTTGGTGTGCATTGTGCGTGGGGAGAAGACCCGCCAGCACGTTGTCGAAGAGCATGTCGAAAAATACCGCCTAATCTTCCGAGCAGCCACACAAAAAGTGAACGTATTGATCAGCTCTGTTGGACGCTGGTTTCAAGAGGTTCGTCTCACTGCGGCAATTGTACAGGATAACTACACGAAATGCGGAAAATGTCGTTCCCCCAACCGAACCACCATTCTGAAGAAGGTAAACGACAAGGTCCGTATTCTATGTTGCCACAACTGCAGTGATGTGTCCTACAACCTGCCGAGGGGGTCTCTCGCACCACACGAAAAGATCTGCCCTCTTTGCAACTTCCAGGTCATCACGGTCACAAACGATAAGAACGTTGTCTACACAGTGTGTCCGCACTGCTTCGCAAACCCGCCTCACAAGGTGTCACCCACATCGGACACTGACATAGAGGAGCAACAGTCGATGCGGTGCTTTCAATGCCACCACCACGCCTGTGAGCTGGCGAAGGGTGCGATTGCACTGCGGAAATGTCATTGCGGTGGGTCGGTAGGGTTGACAAGGGGAAAGGTATGTGGGTGGAGGAGAGTGTGTGGTTGAAAATATTCAGTTCAAGGTGCGGGTGTGGTAGGTGATCAAAATAATTTTATTGGTACCTTGGTGCCGGTAATGTACCAAAGGTACAGGGCTTTTGTATTTCAAGTCAACTCTACTTTTTTTTTAAGTAAGAGAAAACCGAATGGAGTGGGAACGCTAGTGAGAGCGCAGCGGAAACGATAGTGGGAACGCAACGAGCTTTTTTCATAATGTTTTATTCTTCCCCACAAAATATCACGCGCAGAGAAACACTCGTTTTTCACACAGCGCGTCCGTTTGTTTGTTTTTCTCAAACGACACCTTTTTTCAAAATTTTTTACCTCCAATTTTTCTCTCTGTCTATTTTTTCTCTAACTATGTCGAGCCGTGCACGCTGACAAAGAACAAAGTCATGTACAA
Source organism: Rhynchopus sp. YZ270_cl-10 (assembly GCA_964035575.1). Taxonomy (NCBI): domain Eukaryota; phylum Euglenozoa; class Diplonemea; order Diplonemida; family Diplonemidae; genus Rhynchopus; species Rhynchopus sp. YZ270_cl-10. The sequence continues at coordinate 436,407 of OZ037895.1, read as the reverse complement.
AATGAACAGAGACTGTGTGTGGTTTGACTCGTAGCTGTCCGTGCGGTGACCGTAGGAGGCGCTGTGTGCGAGTGGGACAACCTGACGGAGATGTGCTCGCTGAAGCGTTGCCAGCACGGCAACGTCGAGGACTGCGAGTTTGCGACCAATGGCGGCGCCGAGAACTGCACTCGGACCACCCCTTACTGCGAGTGGTCCCCGGTATCACATATGATACTGATTTCCATGGATACACATGAAAAGGAGTTCCGTGCTATTCACAGAACTCGATAGGCGATTGAGCTTATCTAACAACAACCAAAACAAAAGAAAGTACAAAGAAGAGAATAAAAAATGCAGGAAAAATAGACAAAGAGAAAAACAAAGAGATTTTGACAAAGTGAACAATAAAATAACTTTTATTTTTTAGGGACATGTAGTGTAGATGCTTCAACGCAACAATAACGTACAACAGCAAAGAGACACAAGTAACTTTTTCCTCCAAAATCTCAAAAAAACAGGGCAACGACATCTACGCCAAATGCGACAACCGAGAGTGCGAACACAAAGTCTACCTCCCAAGGAACATTGAGATCAAGGTAACTTCGGACACTTGCATAGCGCACAACGCGTTGCGGATGAAATTAACGTTCAAGTATGATGTAGATAAAAAAATCCCCTTCCCCTCCCCTCCCCTCCCTACCCAACAATAACCTCGCGCATCGCAATTTCCGTTTTCCCAAAAAAGGGGAAATCGTTCGAACGATGAAGGGTTCTAAATCCCTATTCGCGAAGAGCAAGTGTGACTTCTTTTTTTTGTCCCCAACCCTTCTCCCCCTACCCACCCATAGCCTCTCTCTTCTATGTTTCAATGCTGTCTTTTTTTTGTGTCTTTTTTTTTGTCGTTCAATGCTTGGTCATGGTATACTTAACAAACGAAAAATTCTTGCCCAATTGTACAATATAGTCTGTTGGGGGCTTGAAAATCAGTTTTGTGTATTTTTTTTTTCTTTTATTTCGATGTATTTTGAATAGAGGAATGCACGGCAGCGTATCGTATGCTCTGTTTTTCTTCTTCCCCTTCTCTCGAAAGAAAGGAAAAAATGAAAGATTTCCAAAGAAAATGACTCAAAAAAAAAAGAAAAGGAAAAAAACGTGGCGCCACAGATTGCAGAATGTAACCTCTTTTTAGAATGGTTCCGTCGTCTGTAGGACAAAGGGATGCATGCACAAAAAAATTTTTTTGATGTCAATGATTTGGATTTTTTGATTTTTTTTTTTGGAATTTGAGAGAACGGCAAAAAAGAATGCGTACGATGGGCTCCCCCCCTTATTCCATAGATCTTTTCATATCTCGAATTGAAAAAATAAAATAAAAAGCTGATTTTTTTTGAGCACCGTTTGCAACGATAGGTGGCGTCACACAACGACTCCTCTCGGCAAGAACAGAAATTGTATAGTTGGTTGTATTTCATGCACCAAGATATTCACTGAAAGGCAAGAAAACTCAAAACGAACAAAGCAAATGGGACAAAAACGGAGAGGGGTTGAGGGAGGGGAAATGGGAAAGGGGGAAAGGGACACGAAACTGGGAGCACACCACCCGGGAGCTTTTGCCCATACTGAGAATCAGTTCAGTGTGGGTTATGACCTGCTGTGTACAGAACCAAATACAAAAAAAAAATTCAATCCTTTTTTTCTCCTCTCGATTATCTCTTCTCTCATCAACCCCACTCCGTTTTCTTTCCAACAGACATGGAATCCACCCTCCAGACTGGACTATTCACTGCGACGATATGGACGAATTTTCCGTTACTGTATGTCAAAAACACCCCCCCATTTTGATAGTACATTTGGTGTGATTCAAGGGGGTACGGACAACCCACGGGAGAACCACGGAGAACTGTTTCGGGCTATATTAAGATTTGCGGAGCACCTTCGGGAGAAACCACGGAGAATCCGTTTGGGTGATCATACCAACATTGCTTTACTTTTGAATTTCAAAAAAAAAAATGCATTCCACTTTCTTCTTTTATGTTCCACAAAACCCCTAAAAAACAGACGTGTTTATGGTGCGAAACTCGGTTTGATACGATTGAAGTGAAAGGGCAGCATCCGCAACGTGCGCCTGCAGCGCGGCAGAATACTTCACGGCAGAGTAATGCACGACAGCGCCAGCCGGTTGTTGTGGGTGCGCCTGCTCAGGCCCCCCCGCCACGTCAACAGCAGCCTAGGCAATACCAACAGCCACCCCAGCAGCAACCACAGCAGTTCCACAACCCCGCACCACAGTACCGGCAACAGCCCACCCCACCCCCGCAGCACAATAATAACACACCCAACTGCAGCTGCGTACCCCCCACACCCTGTGCAGAGCGCACCACCAACAACAGCAACCCCCCTGGCCGTGCCTTCTATGCATGCCCCAAAGGACGCGATGCGGGCTGCGGCACCTTTCATTGGGTCGATGAGTACGTCGCACCCGACAGCAACTTCCCTTGTGGCTGCGGGCTGGCTACTACGGTACGCACTGCACAGAAAGAACCACATCAAGGGAGACGCTACAGAGCGTGTCCCAAGCCGAGAGATCAGGGGTGCGGGTTTTTTGAGTGGGTTGATGCGGAGAGTGGTGGCGGTGGTGGATTAGGAGGAGGAGGAGGTGGAGGAGGAGGAGGTGGTGGTGGAGGATTAGGAGGGGGCTTTGTCCAAGCCAGTGCTATGCGATAAATAAAAATATCTCCATTCTTCTCGGGTGCCGTAAGGTTTGGATAAAAACGCAATCAGGGTGGGAAGGGGGGGGGGATTTTTTTTTGTTCAGTGCATGTGTCGCTAGACACTCCGGGAGATTGCGTTGTGTGGGGTTGTTTTTTATTTCTTCTATTTGTGAAGGTTTATATTCTCAGCGGGATTATTGTTTGAAAGGTTTTCAACCTTTTTCTTTTTTGTGACTTTTTTTTTTAGCGTCATCGCATTTTTCATCTCTTTTTTGTTTTTTCCATGTCTCCAACGGGGGTTATTTGGTCTCTCTTTTTTTAGATGTGTGCGCGTGGCGTATTTCATCTTTTTGGAAATAGAGATCTGAACATGACGAAGGTTTTCATCTTGCCAAAAACCCTTTATTTTTATTTGAGGTCGTCAGTGCCTTGCGTCCTAGAGGCGTTTGCACTATCAACTTCACTTTTTTCTTTTTTTCTTTTTTTCTTTTTTGGAAAGGCTTCTTTTCCCTCTAGATATGTATTGTCTGACTGAACCTTCCCCTCTGATGCGCATCTTTCAAGGTTTCTTTCTCTCCATTTTCCTTTTTTTTAGACAAAACAAACAAACAAAGCAAAATAAGAATTCTCTCCTCCTCTCCACATTGTATCAACACCCACACACACACCCCTCATACTTCACTTTCTTATTCAGTACCTGATTTTGCCTAAAATTTTGGTGGAGTTTGGTGGTATTTAATCCCCCCAAGATCAAACTCCGACAAGATTTCTTAAGCTTTCTTCTATATGGGAGCGTCCGCGAAAGACCCCCCCCTAAAGCTAACATCCATGCTTATTGGTATTTCACTAATTAAAATTTTGGTATTTTATAAGATTTTTTTTTAAAATGAACTCAGAGTTAAGTTTCTGAGTTCATTAAAAAAAAAATCGGTGAAAAATTCCGAGTAGGTATTAATTTAGATAGGAAAAGCTATGTCAACAGCTATGTGTCCCCTTATTTTACCTGTAAATACTAAGGATATAGGAAGGAATTCAGTAATATCTGTCTCTAAACCCATTATCAAAAAGGGGGTAGGAAAGGGGGGTGGAGGCTTGTCGCCCCCTCCGAACACTCTAAATAGAGCGCGAAAGAGCTTCACGCTCCGGGTCGTCTGCGGCGACGTCGACTTTCTCGCAGAAAACCCCCTTTTTTGAGTGACCCTATTGACCTCCGTGATGAGTCTCTCCAAGAGTTACAGACAATTGTCCGCCTGTTCCTCCTCTTCCTCCTCCGTCTCGCTGTCACTGTCCTCCTGAGGGTGTCGCTGATGCAACTACAGGAGTAGTAAACGGCGGACACCCCTTTTCTCCTGGTGGTGTCTTCTGCATATGGAGGGACATATGCTTCGAGCTACACACCTCGCGCATCCAGCTCCTCGCGCCCCACCCTTTGCCCCCCTGCCAGTGAACCCCTGCATACACCTGCAGCTCGGCGAAGTTTTTTAGGCCTCGGAAAGGCCGGGTTTTCAGCTCCTGAGCGAATGCTTTGGCTGCTGATTACATTTCCCCCTGTTGTGTTGTTCTATGGGTGGTTATATGGGTGTTTGTGAGGATTTCCTTGTATATCCTTAGTATTTACAGGTAAAATAAGGGGACACATAGCTGTTGACATAGCTTTTCCTATCTAAATTAATACCTACTCGGAATTTTTCACCGTTTTTTTTTTTAATGAACTCAGAAACTTAACTCTGAGTTCATTAAAAAAAAAAATCTTATAAAATACCAAAATTTTAATTAGTGAAATACCAATAAGCATGGATGTTAGCTTTAGGGGGGGGGGGTCTTTCGCGGACGCTGCCATATACCTGCTTACAGCTTCCCTGTAAACCACTCCCATGCGCATCACTCCGGGGGTTCGATAACCCGCGGAGTGTCAGTGCCTGCGTCCCAGAGGCGTTTGCACTATCAACTTCACTTTCTTATAGGACATATCTGACTGCCGATTGAATTGGCTGGCTCCCGGAAGAGATTGGGTAAGAAATTGGCTGGATCCCCGAAGAGCACAATTACTATGTCCACAAACCCGCAAAGTGGCATTCCTCTTCGGAACGGCGTTGCTCCATTCTATTTTAAAAAGCGTTGATCAGCCGATTGAATTGAGACGTAACTCTTTTTCTCAATGAGATGGAACCAACAAATAGTATGCTTGGACCTTCTATTCAGTAGAATAGTTAGTATATGGGTGAATGCGTAAAACCCCCCCTCCCCTAAATTTCACTACGATTTTTGATTTTTTTTTATTTCTGCTGGGAGGCTATGAGAGGTCGAGGTGCATGTACAAGGGGTGTTTGGGGGGTCTGGGGGGCCTGGGGACCCTGGGGGGGTGTTTTGGGGTCTTTTTTATGATGTGCGACGCTTTTTTGGACATGAACGTGTATTGTGGCCCGTCTTACCACAGGTTTTACACGTTTTATGTGAAACTGAGGAAACTGAAGAAATAAAAGACCGCGTTCTCTTAGCCATGCGGTGACGGGTGGTCATCCCTTCTTCTTCTTGGGGGACAGGATCGTGCTCCTCGTCAGAGGAGTCACCGATTATATCAAGGTAGCTGTTGAGTCCAACTCTGGGTATTCTTTATGTGTCTATCTGTTCTGGGGGTAGGGAGTAAAAATAGCCCAAAAACACGCAAAAATACCCCAAAATGGGTCAAAATAAGTATATTTTTTCCCAAAAGCCCCCAAAACCCGCCGGAAAATGGTTTTGGGGTGGTTCTGGGCAGTTTTCGGCGCTGATTTCTGGTAAAACCTCAAAAATCGTAGTGAAATTTGGGGAGGGGGGGTTTTACGCATCGACCCATATGAAACAAATAGTATGCTTGAAAAAAACAGCACTGCCAAGACGTCTAGCAATGAACCACATTACACCAACTATACTCACAGACTCTGGGGGGAAAACATCCTTTTCCCCTGCCTTCTCCAATGGGGGATCAACAGGAAGGGGAAGCATGCGTCATGTGTAAATGCAATATCCCAGCTGCGTTGCGCACTGTCGCCAAACCACCTGGTCTGAAAAGAGACTTCTTTGTATGCGGTGGCGATGATACGAAGTGCAGCTTCTTCATGTGGTGTGCCGAGGCTGCGCGGGGAGGTGACAGCAAATGAACGTCTCTTCCCTATTCTAACCCCCAAAAAAGACGATAATGCTATGGGAAATCGGTCAACGACCTGTCAGCGACCTGTCAATGGCGACCCCCTCTCCGGAGCCACCAACTAAGGATTTTTTTATAAAACCGCGTGCATGCCAATGAAGTGCTCTCTGGGGTTCGCTAATCCGCGTACGGTTGAGGCATTTTGCACTTTCGACTTCTTTTTTTTTTATACCGAAGCAAACACACCACACTCTATACCCCATCTGCTTAGGGTTATGGGTGAATAATCGAGAGAAAGGGAGAAGGGAGAAGGGCAGATAGAATATTTTTTTTTTTTTGCAATTTTGATGACATAATTTGATGCGCTGAGGGTTTTATCTGTCTGTTCTCTGTTTTCTTTTGATGGTGATATTGCTAAAGAGTGCGCTTTTTGTTTGATCTTACTAAATGCACTTTAGATGGCGTTTTTTTTGCACTGTGTTCAAATTCTCTTTTGAACAAAAAATATTCTCAAAACCTGAGTCCAACGAATTCCAACACCCAAACAATGAAAACGACGGAAGAGGAGAGCTGCTAATCGGGGTGTCAACCAAAAAAAAAAAAACACCTCACTCATAACAGAAGAGTTTTTCAAAGGTACACTGTCAACGAGCTGTTTTGCGTTTCAAAGAGTTGACTTTTCTTTTCATTCTTTTCCTCTTCTTTTTTTCTTCTTTTTTTTTGAAAAAGATTCATTTCCAAACCTCTCCTTTTTTTCATGACATTTCCATCCTACAAACACATTCTTCCCCATCAGAACACCAACAACAGTGGAGAGGGGCGCTTCTCTCCCCTTTAGAGGGGGAAAAAACAGAGTTTAGAAAGAGCGTCAAAAAATGGCTGCAGTGTTTAGCAATGCGTCCACTCCGACTGCAGCGCCGGTGGGTCCGCAGAAGTCGCGGCGGTCGATTAAGGTGCAACATCAGATTGTTCTTGGAAAGCAGTTCAAAGGAACGCCATTCTTATCAGACCCGCCGCAGGTCTTATTTGAGGACTTCGAAGTCGGAGTGCCATCCAGCCGAACCATCACCTTAACGAACGTTTCATGGAGCTTCAATACATTCAAGGCACTAGAGCTGCCGTTGGACATTTCAGACTTCTTTGAAATAACGTACGAAAGACCCGGGGAGGTGAGTGCGGGGATGTCGTGTCAGTTGACGATACATTATTCACCCAAGGTGAATGAGGATATTCACTCTGAGATCCGTTTTCTTGCAAAAACAGGAGAGTTTTCTGTTCCTCTCATTGCAACGACTAAGAAGGTTGCCATCAGTGTTGAACCGGCTCTGGTGAAGGGTGTTGGGCGCGTTGTGGACTTCGACAGCGTGGTGGTGGCTGAAACCGCTACGAAGGTCATCACGATTCGCAACTCAGGAGCGCTCGCAACGCGGTTTTCGCTGTTGGGGTCTATCACACAGTGCCCGACACTGCAAATCACCCCAGACAAACACGAAGGGATGTACCTCCCACCCCGCTCCGTGCGCACACTAAAGCTTGTATTCAACCCATCAGAGGTAGGGCACATTGACGCAGACGGGTTGCTGCATTTCCAAAGCAGTGATGTGCAGGACATCGTGTTCTCCTGCAAAGGGCACGGTACGGAGGTCCCGGTGTATGTGCACGAAGGGTCAAAGACGCTGGAATTTAAGTGTTGTGTAGTGGGTGCGCTGTACCGCGATGAGTTGGTGATGTGCAATCGGGGGAAAATATCGATTAAAGTTACGCCGCAGGTTCCGCAACTTTTGAAGCCGTTTTTGGAGTATGTTCCAAAGTTTGGGTTTATTCAGCCGTCGGAGACGTTAAAGTATCAGGTAAAATTCCGTCCTTCCCGCGCACTTTTAGACCAAATAGCAAGCGACGGAGGGGTGATAAACAAGCAAATCAGCATCTCCGTTTTGGGCCAGGCGCTTCCAGTTTCTTATATGTTCAATGCGCGGTTGACATCAACGAGGTTAAAATTTTCTGACACAGCGTTGGACTTCGGGAACTGTGTGATAGGTGAAGGCGTGTCACGACGCCTTGTTGTCGAAAACACTGGGGCGTTACCGATTGAGGTCGGGTTTCCTGGGCTTCCGAAAGGCATCTTTGTTACCCCAAACTGCGGGTTTGGGTGTATCCACCCGAATCGTTCGAAAGAGTTTTTGGTCTGCGTGACGCCTTCAGGGCCTATCGTCAACGAAACCCTCTACCTCACCACTGAACGCGACGAAACCTACCCTATCACCCTCACCGGGAGTGCCTCCGTGGCTCCCCTCACGCTTTCCTCCTCCGTCGTGAAGTTCGCTGCCACAGCGCTGTACGACGAGGCGTACGTTACTGTCCTCCTGAAAAACACCTCCAGCACCTCTCAGGTCTTTTGCGTCGATCTGCAGGGCGCATTGCTTCCGGACACACCAGATGACACGAACACCCCCGAGGATGAGGCTGAAGAGCGGGCTGAAGAGGGGACTGTGATACCATCAAAACAGGAGCTGTTGTGTATGTCCATATCACCGTCGTCTGGTATGGTTGCCCCGGGGGAAGCGACGGCGGTGTTGCTAAAATTTGCACCGAATTCCAAAATGCTAAAATCAGCCCTCTGGCGGTACAACGCAAACAACTCCGACAAATCAGTCGGGCTCAGCTGCATTGCTGGTCAACCACACCGCACCCCTACAGCAAACCCACACCAAGCCTCCTGGCATGCCTCTCTGAAGCTCCCCTGCTTCATCACAGCGCACGACAACGTCCCTGCAAACTCTGCCCTGAAGGTCATCTACCTCGAGGTGCATCTCTGCTGCACTTTACCTACCATTATCGCGGAGAACAGCAGAAATGAGGTCACCCCAAGCAATGTTCTGCAGTTGTTATCTGAACCTGAACCCCCAACGCCTGAAGCTGCCCCTACTGCCGACCCTGAAGAAACAGAAGCGGAAAAGGTAGCAGTTGTTCCAGTAGTAGATGTGGCGGCAGTTATGAAGGAGCAGGCTACACGGTACGCGGAGTGGCAGGAGCAGAACTGTGTGACCTGTGTTGACTTCAAGGCGACGCCGGCGAATTCCACGGTGCTGAGAACGGTTGTTGTGCGGAATGTGTCGTGGTATCACTCCGCACAGCTCGTGGCGGTGCCGCTCGACACCTTTGGACCCTTTCAGATTGTCAAACCGCCCACCTTCCTCAGCCACAACCATATCTGCGAGGTTACCCTCAAATTCACTCCTTCTGCGCCCGCGCTCTACCAGGACACATTAGTTCTTCAGCACATCGGCGGCTCCTCTGTTGCCATCAAACTCATAGGAAAAGGCCTCGCCCCATCTCTCGAAATCTCGCTCGATTCCGACCCACCAATCGAAGGCTCCGTTGTGAAGGTCCCCTTGGGCGCCTGTTTAACCTCCTCCGCGTTGCTGGCGAATGGTGTGTTCAATACTGTGGACGAAGCAAAAGGGAGGGAAATGACGTTGACATCGAAGACTTTTGCGGTGCCGTTTCGAATTGAGTTTGACTGCGACTCCATCGAGCCTTACAATAGCAATGGTGGGGTGCCCTTTAGCGCTGTCCCGGAGTGTGGTGTGGTGCCGGAGAATGGGAGTGTAAAGGTAAAGCTTTTGTTTGCACCAGACCATCCGTATGCTTCGTACCGCGCTTCGGCGATTTGCGCCTATGGTGGAGCTGATAAAGACATTCGTTTAAACCTCTCTGGTACCGCTTGCTCCCGCTCCGTCTATGCGCATCTCCCCAAAGCACTCAACCTCGGAGGCCAAATAGCCCGAAGCGGCACCACCACAGTCTCCCACCCCACCCCCTCCGACGACTCCCTCTCCTGGATCGGTGCAGCCAAACCCTCTCTTCCATTCGTCTACGAATTTTTCCCTATATTCAACAAAGACAGGCGTTTAGAAGCAGAAGCCACCCACACCATCTTCTTCGGTAACATCAAAGGAAACGACGGGAAATTAGGAACCCCCGGAGAAGTAACCGTAGAAGCAAAAGAGATTGCAGATGCGGAGGCCTGTGGGTTTAAATTGACGGGAATGGCGGGGGGAAAGCTGGTGTTGCCGGCTGGTGCGCAGGATATCCCGGTGGAGGTGGTGTTTGCGCCGAAGGACAGTACCGGGTGTCTGTCGCATGAGGTCTTCAGTCAGCTCCCGGTCCCAGGGGTGTCGATAGACGTAGAAGCAAAGCTGCGCTTTCAGCTGAGAGGAGGCTGGCCTCAAGGTGAAGCGCCCCAGGATATAGTTGTGGTGCTCAAAGGGTCTATCCGGTTGCCTGTATAATGCAAATCGGGAGAGATAAAGATAAAAATAAATCCTCGGCTGTGGATTGAGTAGGCCAGATTATTTTCATCCCCCAATTCTTTTGGTTTCGTTTCGTGCATTTTAGATTTGAAAAATATGGGGTATTAACTATTGAGAGGTTTTGGGTAACGATTCTTCGTCTCACCCAAACCCTTTGAAAAACATCCCGAGTTTTATTTTTGATGCATGATGAGGAGGTGCCTGCATCAACTACAGTTTTGTTTTTTTCTTCTTCAAAAATTTTCATCTTTTTACACAATATATTTACCAATAACAAGATCACCTCCTTCTCCTTTTATACCTCCACACCCCTTGCGTTTCCCCCCCCTCCCCACTGTCACCTACCTATGCCGCTGACTACACAGTGGTTTCTCACTCACAGTGGTTTTTTTTGGTAGCCGCGCCACATGATACCTGCCTCTTGCTTAGATTTGTTGTGAGGTATATAGCAAAGTTCCACACTGCGACTGGGCAAGGGGGACTGACAGTTTCCCTTTTCTTCTTTGAGGGCACAACCCGCATACCTCCCCTCCCTAAGGTCGGTGATCTAAAATACGCATTGCTACGTATAATACGCATTCGTATTGATACGTATTGATATGTAATGCGTGGGGGGGTAAGTCACGTATTACGTATTAATACGTATTTTGCCACGCGTTTTAGATCACTGCCCTAAGGTGTGGGTTTTTCGTTTTATCAACGAAAAACAGCGCCTACCGAAGCATGCATCATCTCTCTCTCTTTCTCACTTCCACCCCTTTTCAGAGAACGTACACCACAACAAAAAGATGTCGCAACAGACCCGCCCAAAGGATGCTGATTACTACAACAAACGCATCACCACCTTAAAGGAGGTGCATGAGAGTGAGGTGGAACGTTGCCGCAACTTGGAGCGTGCAGTCGCACTGTCGCAGGAGGAGGTAGGTGAATTCCAACGCCGTCAGGAAGACGGCGTGGCAGAGCGTCAGCAGCAGGCGGAATACGTCGCCCGCCTTGAAGAAGGTGTGCAGGAGAGAGAAGAGCACGTTGGGGAGCTCAAGAGAAAGATCAACCAGGTGAGACGTGAGTTGCAGGAAAAGGATGTGAATGCACAGACCCTCCGCCAGCAGGTTAAACGCGTTCAAATGCGTGCCAAAAACGCAGAGCAAATCCAACAGGCAAAGGCAGACAGTGCGGGCGATATGGAGACGAAGAACAGACAGCTTGCCCTTCTTGCGGCCATCCGTTATACCAATCAGCGGATCAAGCAGCTTGAGGGGGATAAGCTGGGTGCAGTGCATAGGGACCTTGATGAGCAGGATGGGAAGACGGTGCATCAGAGGAAGGCGAACCAGTTGCTGCGTGAGGAGAACGACAAGACGAAGCACAGCATCAACGAGGAGATGGAGCAGCAGCGGAGGTACATTGAGGAAGTGGCGTCGAAGATTGAAGCGGCGAGGAGAGACATTGCGCAGCTTGAAGCAAGCTTTGAGGAGCTCGAGACAGCGCCGCAGTCGATTGCGCTCTCGACGGAGGTGCTCGAAGGTGTCATCCAGCACCTCAAAGACCAGATTGCACAGACCGAGCGTGACCGCGCTGCCATCGAAGAAGAAAAGAAGACTCTTGTGCAACGCATCATGCGGTCGAACGACCCTGACGCAAAGATGCGTGAATGCATGATGCTCCTCAAGTCCGCTGTCATCAACCTCTGGAAGGACTACCAAGCCATCGGGCAGGTCAGGGAGAGAATTAGTATGAAAAAAGAAATTTGTTTTTTTTTGTAAATATTCTGTGTTGATAAATTTTATTGCAATACGCTTCCTAGAGGAAACCTCTTTGAGGGCAAAAAATGAGGGGATAGTTTGGAGGTGGGTCGGGCTAAGTGATATTTGAACAAAACAAAACAAAACAAAACAAAACAAAACCCTACAACAGTCAAGCGTCCCGACCAAGAGGCTGTGTTCAAAGAAGCGCACAACACCATCAAAACTGCCATCCGCTCGATTATCAAGAACCCTAAGAGAGGTGACCGTGACTTCGGCAAGAAGAAGGACGACATTAAGTATGCCCCTCTCCCACACATCCAACATGCTACACCACAACAGATGGAACGTTGTCGAGAAGGACATTGAAAAGCTGGACACCCACAAGCTCCGCACGGTGTTCAGGGCCCTGCAGGAGATGGTCATTGCCTGGGACGTCATGCCTGACGAACGCAAGGCGAAAATGTCCACCTGTGAGGAGGTATGGCACCTCCCCACTCCACTCCCCCCTCCCTCCCTCCCTTCCCCACGCGACGGTGAAATACTGTATTTCGTACAAAAAAAGGTCGAACTTTCAGAAAAATTCTGAAAAGGTTGAACATATTTGGGGTCGAACATTATCGATAATTTTGTACGAATACGGAGAACTGTGTTTTTTTTCCTTGGTGGTATCACCATAGGCTTATGATAAAACCACATTTACTTCATCGTTGTACATCAATTACATTCACACTTCAGGTTGTCGCCAACGCGCTTTTGTTGTACTCTTTGGCAAGGCATACTTTGACGCATCAGAACAAGACGCTCATTGAGAAGCGGATACAGCTCGACCAGAATGAGTCCCGTCTGACGAAGAAGGGAGCCTACACCATCCCACGCGATGAGGACGGCGGCGTCATGCCCCCTACCTCCCCATCCACCACAAACGGCGTCAGGCGCGCACCCCCTGCTGCAGCCACACCCTCCACAGTCAACAGCACCCGCAAGCCTCTCCGTTACCATACACCAGACATCCACCAGGAGGTCCCCAACCGTGATGTCTCACCTGGATCGTTTTTGTAAAAAGGGGGCGGAGTGAGTGAGGGAGAGAAAAAAGGTTTTTTTTTACACCGCTACACAAATGGTGACAGGCATCCAGCCTGGAATTAAGTTGGAGTGATTTTTTTTGTCATTTTGTAAACCCTGTCTTTGGCATGGTTGATGCACAACGGGCCAAAAAAGTGGTCGTCCCTTTACCCCACCCCTCCTTGGATCGTAAGATGATAAGTCCAAGACACATTGTTTGTCCCATGTTTTTGTTTGAAGTTTTTTTTTTTTTGTGTTATTTTGTACATTCTTTTGAGGAAATTTCATCTCTTTCAACTATTCTTCTTTTTTTTAGGTAACCTGAGTGCTACTGAGGACAACTTACCAAAAGGGGGAGGGAGGATGACTTTTTTTAAGGTGACTAAGCACGAGAGGCTTAGGATCATCTTATAAACTTTTCTTTTTTTTTCTCCTTCCCCCACTGCTTCCCCTTTCCCTCTAGTCCGAGGGCTCCATGAACTGGATATTTTCAATGGTGACTAAGCACGAGAGGCTTAGGTTCATCTCATATTTTTTTTTACCCGCGGAGTGTCAGTGCCTGCGTCCCAGAGGCGTTTGCACTATCAACTTCATTTTTTTCTTTTGAAGCAACGATCTGCCATTGTACATGCATCTGTATCTGCATAATAATGGTCCCTTTTTAGATTTTTTATTGTCAACCTTGCAAAGGGGGTAGGGGGATGGGGGGGGGGTTTTTTTTTATTGAGGGGATGGGCGGGAAACCCTTTGTTTATCTTTGTTATCTTTTGTTTAGTAGATTTATCCCAACTCCCATCCCCACCGCTGCCTTCCCACTGTTCCAACCCCCAAAAAAAAAAGAGTGTATGCGCGTTTATTTTTGAAGTATTCTAAGCCAGAACCCGCGAAATGGGTGTAGGACTGCATGGGTTGGGGTACACCCCCATCCACGGTGCATTTTTTTTTTTTGTACCAAGGTACACTGTTCACGAGAGGGCTTTGTATGGATTTTAATTCAAATTTGTTTTTTTTTGTTTTTTTTTTTCCCCCAACAAACTACACTCCAGAAAAACACGACCTACCCACCCCCCACACCCCAAACCCCTCTCCCTCCATTTCCGTTTTGTTTTTCAACACACACACACACACACACTCTCTCTCTCCCTCTCTTCCTCACCCTCCCCTTATCTCTGTTTTGTTCAAAGATCTGCAAATAAAATTCTGGGGGGGTTTTTTTTTATATTCATTCCTTTTCATTTTGGTTTTCCGGAACAATCCCCTTTAGGCGTTCTGTGTACAAACCCCTCCCCTGTTTGAGGGGAGGGTTTTTCCGGTGACGGATGGGGTGTAGTGTGGGTGTGGAGAAGAAGGGGGAGGCGGAGAGTACGAAGGGAACACGGAAGCGGGGGAAACAGGAGAAGGGGAAGGGGGTAGAGTCGAAACCGCATAAGTTTGATGCGGTATGTTCACCGGACAACGCGCCGTCTCCGAAGAAGAAGCGTGGTACTGCGAACGGCAAGCAAACCAAAGAGCAGAGCCGGAAAAAACGCAAGAAGGGAAAGAGACGAGACGAAACCCCCTCACACGGGGAATCCTTCCCGACCGCATCCCCTCTCACCTTCTATCTCAGTGACATCCCACATCGGCAGTTCGACTTCAGCAGCTCTGTCCCGACATCAGAAAAGTACGAGAAGATAGACCGATGGATCCTTCAAAGAGATGAGGCCGCAGGGTCCTCAGACCCACTCCAGAACCCTCAGTCAGAAACAGTCGAGTTTGTGAGAGAAACGATTCCTCACGAACTGCGGACAAGGTATGTACAAAAAAAAAAAAAAGGACTAAGAGAGGGTTTTAATGCTTTTTTTAAAATTAAAACATAACGGAAAACATCACAAAAAAAAAATGATACGCCCCGACAGTCGGAACAACTCACTTCAACTCCGGAAACTGTCTGCGTTAGAATTAACCGCAATGATGCCAGGGGTCGAGAACGTCAAGTCAAGTTTGGTATGCCATTTGAATTCAAGTTTCCCCCCGTTGGGATGACTTCTTAACTCTTTCTAATAAGCTAGTTGACGCCACGGGTCGGTTTAGGAAATTTGTTCATTTTCTGGAAAATCGTGTCCCATACCCCCCCATACCGCCTTCAAATGCCCCCAAACCCTCCAAAACCCTCGCATACCCCACCATACCCAACCATACCCTCCCATACCCTGCCATACCGCACGTTTGCCTTTTTTTTGGGGGTAATCATGTCCCATACCCTGCCAAACCCTACCATACCCTGCCACACCGTGCCATACCGTGCCAAAAAACCTCCCCAAACCGTGCCATACCCGTGCCACACTGTGCCACACTGTGCCATACCCTGCCCTACCCTTACTAACCCTCTCAAACCCCCCCAAATCCACCCAAATCCACCCAAATCCTCTCAAACCCTCCCAAACCCAAATGTCCGCGACGTCAACTAGCCTATTCTATCAACTGTCTCAATGTTTTTTTTTCCAACTCCATCTTTCGATTGAAAAGAATATCTTAATCATTTTCCCCTATTCTCTTGCACTCTTGCAGACAACCGTCCGTGTCGATGCTGAAGAAGAGCGAGAAGTTCTCGAAGTCGAAAAGGGCACCTCCTCGGTGCACAACTCCGGTCTCGATGTGTCAGGATCGACACGGGAAGGACTATCACCACGCGCCGAAAAAGAAAAAACCGAGAGAGAAAAATAGCAGAACTGAATGGGGATGGGAAAAAATGATAATTTTCCCCTCCCCGCATTTTTTTTTTTCTGTTCTGCCTAACCTGTGCTACCCGTTTTGTCTTGCAGTCTGGCGTTTCAAGGAGTAACAGCTTTCAAGTAACGCTTCTTTGTACAGCTATCGACAGGGGTATGTTTGAGTACATTCTCCCCTACCTATCTTGGTGATAATATATTGGGCGGGCGACATTGAAAAAAAAAAAAAAAAAAAAAAACTGCCACACAAGAGAGATCATCGCGCTCGTCTGCGGTGACATAAAAATGTTTAGTATAGTGGAGCACACTCTAGGGTGGCTACACTAATACAACCAAGTTTTCAAAAAAAAAAAAAAAAATAAGAAGGGAACCAAATATCTCAGTGCAGAAAAAGTCCATCAAATTCGTGGCGATTTAGTCGCACACCAAACTACCGTGTGGGTAGTACGTACATTGTACTGGGTATTGATGCATTTGGGAATACGGAACACCCTGGAACGCGTCATGTTTTCCCTAGCAAGCAAAAAAAAAGAAAGCTACCAGATGCATCATTTGACTGAACGCTGTCTGCCCATTTCTCTTGATAGTGTTTGTTTGTCTGTTTGTTTGTCTTTTACATTTTTTTTTGTTTTTTGTTTTTGAGGACAGTGTTTTACAACATTACTCCTAGAACTTAGTTCAACTAGACTGTGTATTTTTAAATATGCCAAGCATTAGCAAGAGGAAAGAAAACCGACGGAAGGTGCGTGTCTGCAAATTGGTTTTCATCCATGGTGCTTCCGGAAGTCGGTCAACGACCTGTCGGTGACCTGTCGGTGACCTGTCGGTGACCTGTCGGTGACCTGTCGGTGACCTGTCGGTGACCTGTCAATTTCAGGGGGTGTGTGTCCCTGTGCCAGCGACCTGTCAATATCGACCCCTCCCGGAGCACCAATCCAGTATTTGTTTTTTTTTTTTTAAATCATTCTCCCCAGGGGTTAAGTTAGCTTTTTTTTTTTCTCGCTGAGTCGGGTTTTCTGGGTTTTTTCGGGTTTTCTGGATTTTGCGAAAAATAACCCATTCCCTCCGCGAGCGCAGCGAGCGGGAAAATTTTTAAGGTGCACCTCCGCGAGCGTAGCGAGCGAAATTTTTTTTTCGCAATTTTTGGGGCAAAGTTCAAAAATCCCACCAAAAAGTGGGGGACCCTGGGGGGTTTTTGGATCTGTCCTAACAATTTTGGAGCATAAATTTGAAGAACAGGACTGGTGTACCCCTCACCGACCTCAGTTCCCACGTCCTGCCTCACCCGCACTCTCGCAACACTAGTACTGAACCCGAAGTTCGCCAGAGATCCCTGTTGCCTCTTCATATGAATAATTCCCAGTTCTGACGGGGGGTTTGTTTGGGTCGGGAGGATTTTTTTCCTTAGAGGGTGGGGTGGGAGGGGCTCCGCCCACCCCTACCCCACCTTCCCAGCCTACACCACCCAAAAATTTGGATTTTTTTTTTTTTTTTTTCAGATTCCATTTTTTTTTTTTTTTTTTGAAAAACCCGAAAACCCGAAAACCGGGTTTTGAAAACCCAGAAACCCGCCCTAACTTAACCCCTGATTCTCCCTCATACAGCGAAAACTACAGCAAATTTGCAGAGCGATAAACGAACAAAGTTTTTTTACTGTTTCCTTTTCTTTGTTTGGGAAGGCTCGTTTTTTTCCATTTCCAGAAATTCTTTTTATTCACTTGTCATATCCTCAAGTCGGATTCTATCTTTGCGTGCATCCTCCTTTCGTACCCTCCTTTTGACTTCCCACGTACTATTATACGTGGTGTTTCCCCGCTCTGGTGCAGTGCGAGGTCCTCGCAGGGGGGCGTTGCTGTACCCGTTCAGATCTTAACGTATTTCTTTTTAAAGTGTGCATGCGAGACGAATTCGCCGCTCAACATTTTTTGGTACAACCTAAATGAGTGGGTAAAGACTGCAAGGCTCCACCTCATCTTTTTTTTTTTTTGCCATTTGAAATCAGAAACCTTCTCCAATGAACAGGATGGAGGTGTCACTTTATGATTAACGAATGTGATCAAGGTTTTGACTAAGCACAGAGAGGCTTAGGTTCATCTTATAATTTTTTCTCTCTTTTTCTTTCACTGGGCTGAGAAGGGCAGTCCTTTTTTCCTTTTGTCTTTACTGAGGTGATCCAGTCTCACGCTTTTTCACACATTTTCACTTGGTTTCACACATTTTCACACATTTTCACATGGTTTCACACATTTTCACTTGGTTTCACACATTTTCACTTGGTTTCACACATTTTCACTTGGTTTCACACATTTTCACATGGTTTCACGGTGTGAAAAAGTGTGTACGAAAGTGAAAAAAAAACTGCTTCACGCACTCTGAGTGGATTCCTCCAGAAAAAAAACTTGGTGTTTTCACATGGTTTCACACATTTTCACTTGGTTTCACACATTTTCACATGGTTTCACAGGTTTTCACATGGTTTCACACATTTTCACTTGGTTTCACATGGTTTCACTTGGTTTCACATGGTTTCACATATTTTCACTTGATTTCACACATTTTCACCTTGGTTTCACACGTTTTCACTTATTTTCACACATTTTCACCTTGGTTTCACACGTTTTCACTTATTTTCACATGTTTTCACGGTGTGAAAAAGTGTGGAAAAGTGTGCGCTGGATCACCTCATTTACTTTCTTTTCTCATGGTTGATTTCTGGATGAGTACTGCCCAACCTACCCCTAGTCATACTGTGCAGTCAACTGCGCTCTAAACCTCGCGTTTTTTTTTTTAAACACTCGGTTCCAAGATATTAGAGTGGTGCATGCGTCTTTCTCTTTCCTTTCGTTTGTTCCAGTGTCCGGTACCAGGCGTTTGCACTTTTCAGCTTCTCCTTCTTGCAAAGTGACTACGTTCGGGCCATGTTACAAGCCTTTTTCTTTCTTTATGTCTTCCTTTTTTTTACAATATATACCAAATGTTACAACGAAGAGAGTAACTGCAACTGGGTCATCACAGTTTACCCCTTAATGTTTTGTTTTTTCCTTTCCTTTGACACACTATTTGCGTTTCATTTTCCTGCACTGCAATGACGTTTTTTTTTTTTTTTGCGGGTTTGGAAGGAAGCAGTAAATTGCAGTGAAAACAGCAGAAAATTACCCTCCCCTCTCACCCCTTTTTATTTATCTGGAAAATACGTCTGGGACTTCCGTCCTTCAAACAGAACTGAGCATGGTGTGATGTGGGAGGAGTTAATAGGGTTGGGAGAGGGGTGGAAGAAGGCTGCCGTCTCGATATGTCTTGTGTGGCCCAGGCTGGTAGCCAGAGATGGCTAATCAATGCAACCAAAGAAGGACAGCGAGGGAAAAAAAAAAAAATACGGGAAAAAATAGATGGCAGCTACCCACTCCAACAGAGTGACAACAACCACAAGAAAGTGTTTCCCCCTTTCCCCTTTCAGGGCTGACATTGTACCTTCTGGATGTCAGTTACAATAAACCAAACCGATTTAGGGAAAACAAACTTTCGGTCTGCGTGCGCGTCCTGCGTGCCTGGGTTTTTTTGAGATTTTCAAAAAAAAAGTTTTTTTCAAAAAAAAGTTTTTTCTGTGGAAAAGCGAATACCGACCCCCCTGCTACCCCTGTCTCCCCTAAAAATTTTTCCCATGGAGAGCAATCAGCTCGCGCAATCAAAAGAAGACAGAGAAAAGGGAAAAGAAGAAAAGAAAAAAGTTGGGTACCGTGCGCCTGCGGCGCTACCTGTTCCCTACCCTCCTTTATTTTTAAACATGATGTACTTATTTGTGTACAGTGTTCATTTTCTTTTGAGTACGACTCCACATCCCCCCTCCCTCACCATGGCACACCTGCAAGCCTGCCCCGCAGCGAATAATGATCTGCTGAACCGTCTCCACCCTCGAACCTCCGAGGACATAACCGGTTTTTTGTTTTCACTCTTCTCTGTGGTCACTGAAACCCCACCGACGTCACTACAATACCATAGCTTTCTTCAGTACATTGGTGTTTCCAGTAAAAGCACTACAATTTCATGCCAAGTTGGCTTTTCAGACTGAAAATGACCCTTGTTGAGTATGTGTTCATACTTTGTGACAATTTGAGTCACTGAAATTTTGTCCATTTTTCCGTATATCCCCCACCACAAGCCGGGATTGGTTCGGAAATGGGGTATCCTTATAATAATTACTAAAACCAGAGGAATCTCATAGTTCCTAGTAAGGGTACTTCAGTGTGTTTTTGTACACACATGTGACCCCACCGTGGAGAGCAATCGGCTCGCGCAATCAAAAGAGAGCAGAGAAAAGGAACAAAGAAATTTTTCAAAAAAGAAAAAGTTGGGTACCGTGCGCCTGCGGCGCTACCTGTTCCCAGTCAAAAACACCATAATTTCATCTGAAGTTGGGTTTTCAGACCTGAAAACGACCCTTGCTCACGAGTATGGGTCCATATTTTGTAAAAATTTAAGTCACTAAAATTGTGTCCATGTTTCCGTATATCCCCCACCACAGAACGGGATTGGCTCGGAAATGCCACATACTGTGTTCACCCCCTTATACACAGCTGTTTGAGGTGCGTTTTTTTGGTCCCAAAACATGATTTTTCAGATTTTTTTCCAAAAGTTAGCGCGAAGCCTGTTCTCACTCCATGAAAGAAGGACAATTTGAAAAAAAACTTTTTTTTAAAACAAACTTTTTTTTGCCTGCCTGCCTGGGTTTTTCTGGGGGACGTCCCGACGCGCACGCAGACGAGAAGTTTGTTTTCCCTTATCAAAAAAAAGCAAAAATGGTGTGGCGCGTTACCCTACTTTTCAAGTACATACACACTACATAAGAACTACACAAAAATGACTTTTTTTTGGGGGTGTTTAAGGGAAAAAATATTTTTTAGAAGTGACCTTTTTTTGGGGGGTCCGGGGGGGGCCGGAAAATTTTTTCACCAATTTTTGCCTACAAAAAATCGGGAAATTTTTTTTTTTGTTTTCGGTTCTTCCAGCCCCTCCGCTACGTTTTCAGATTTTTTTTGAGTTCTGTTGCGGGGGGTTTTTTTTTCACCCTGCGCCAGTGTCTTATCCAGGGATTCAGATTTCAAGATAGGGGGGTCAGCTGTTTTTGTGCCCAAAAATTTTTCAGCACTGCTGACCAGGGACGTTGGGAACATAGGGAACTGTATTTTTTTTTTGCGAAGCAAAAAAAATCAAACAAATGGCGCCGCAGGCGAAAAAAAATTTAGGGTACGGTGTAAAAATCTAGCTTTTTACAGCACAGAGTCACACATCGAATCCTTTTTTGCGGAGCAAAAAAGGAAAAATGGCGCCGCAGGCAAAAAAAAAATTGAGGTACAGCCTGGATGGTGCGGTCAGCAACCCAGTTCCCCATGGTACTCTCGTGGTTCAACCATGGTTTTTTTTTTTTTTTTTTTTTTTTTTTTGAAAATTTTTAGACTTCTGTTGCGCCGCAACAGAACTTTATACGGTAGCGGAGCCCCTGGTTCTTCCGAGTCTGTGCGTGCTGTGATGGGGTCACTTTGCGCTGAGAAATGAGTACTTTTGACCTAAAATGCATGTGTCAGTTTTATACAGGCCATTTTCAGGTTTTGTGTGCAAAATATGGTCAGTACTTGACTTTGAAGGAAAAATGCAAAGTGAACGTGGGAGCAGTTAGCATAGCTGCGAACTTTGCTGCATGTTGCGACCCACCATTTGACGGACGGAGCTCGTAGAACCCAATGAGGAGTGAGAAAGAAGGACATGGTCAAATAAAAAAGTAGCGTACCGTGCGCCTGCGGCGCAAGCTTGCATTCCACCCTCCCCATGACATAGCTTGGCTGTAAAACAAAGTGCATTTTTAAGCGCAATTTTTTGAAATGTTGCGTACCGTGGCTTCGCCAGAACGCAGTTTTCTCGAAGTCTTCTTGCTCTTGAACATTGCAAGTCGGAAAATGGGATACTCTCGCACGGGTTTTGGAGGCTGCGGTCGTTGCACTCCCGTCTTCCGTTGTTGTTGAACGAGGATTCTCTCTCCTGGACCACATCTACGCAAAGAGACGCCACCGCCATTCTCACAGCACTATTGAGAAGCTGATGATTCTTCATGAACAGGCACCCGAGTTTAATACCGAAGAGATGGGGAATATTCTTGAACACGCTGTTGTCCTGTTTCTCAGCGACAAGCGTCACAGGTTCAAGAGAAAACGGAGGGCGGAGGAGTTGGAAGACTTCGCTTCCCCCGTATTTGTTTCCGGAATTGAGCTTATGAGTACCTTTTTCGCGCGCAGCGCGTATGTTCGAAACGTATCGTGCAAAAAAAAAATCATGATTTTCACCACCAGCCATGGACCAAGGTCGAAAAATGTCTGATTCCTGTGTAGAAAAACCCGTAAAAAAAACCGGAATTCCAAGCCCGAAAGTGCGATTTTTGTAGCTGTTTAGCGTCAGGCCTGCTCTAACACAAAGGGTGGGAAAATTTTTTTTACCCTCCCTTTTTACAATACATAAGCACTACATAAGAACTACACAAATATGACTTTTTTTTTGGGGCGTGCCACACCAAAAAAAAAAAAAAAAAAAAACTAAGTCCCTCCCCCCCTTGGCTTCTTTACAACCAGGGTGGTACTCATGTACCATAACCTACCAACACCCTTCACGCACGCACTCCTGGGAAAATAGTGAAATTCTGTGAAGAAATAAAAGTTGCTCTTTAGGGTTCAGGACGGCTGACGTCTATACCTTCTGCAGTACATAGGCTTCGGCCAACTTTGAGTACAGAACTTTGTTCCGTTTTTGGAGCGAAGTGATTGTCGACACAACAAAAAAGAAAGTGAAGCTCATCCTCGGGGTGTCTAATACAAACCAAGTTTTCAAGAAAAAAAGAAGCATAATGATATTTCCCACCTCGCTGCGAGACCCCCCGAACACATGCCTCCACACGCTTATGCGCTCGTGACATGTACAAGGCGACCCTTATTGAAAATCGGGTAGTTTGGGGGCGCTTTTTTTACTTTTTTACCCCCATATTTACAATATTTACAACAAAAGAGTACGTTCTACAACAACAAACAGTAAGGACTCTCCCTTCCCCCCCCACCTTCGCTTTTTTTCTTTCTGCTCCCTTCCCACCAACACCCCCCACCCACCCCCTCAACACCACTCCACAACAGGACATTTTTTCTTCTTTTGCTTTGCAAACAAAGAACGAAAACACACTTTTATTTCCCGCTCCCTTTTCTTTTCCCCCTGCATTTTACATCTTTCAATTTCTCAAATTGTGGCACCTTTTTTTTTTCTTTCAGGGTTGTGTTGTCAAAAAAACACTCTTTCTCTCTCTCCACGAGGTGTTAGCTCTTTTCTACCATTTCACCCTATTTAACCCCCCCAAAAAGGGGGAGTGTTCCCTCTTATGCTTCGCCGTATGCTTCGCGTATGGCGAAACAACCCCGGGGACAGTTTTCTAAAGGGTGCCTCATTGTCTTTGCCATGTTGACTGCCGTAGTTCTTAACAGACTTTGCTTTCGAGGGAGTCGCGATGCAGTGCTGGATGGGTCAAATGCACCATTTGTCTCCACTCCCCTACCCTCTTCTGATACTCCACGTCCCCGCTTCATTGAAAACTTTACTGCAGTTTCAACGTCATTATATCAGATCAGAGAAACCGACAGAAGGGTCACCCAAATAGCACGGCAACCCCCACAGCCGGTTTTCAATGAGAGCAATTCGTTGGTACACAGCGTTACCCAGGCGGGGGTGGTGTCAGCATGGGAAGCGGAGAGGGTACGATCTGCGAGAAACACCTATTTTAGAAAGAAGGCAATGACAGGACCGATGGCGTGTCTGCCAGATGGAGAGCCAATGGAGGGGTTGATGTCTTTAGATGAGTATTTGGAGGGGATAGGTGAGAAGACGCTGCCGCAGACGAAGGAGGCGCAACGTCGGGTGTTCCTCCATCAGCACCCCCAGAACTGCAAAAACTCCTCCTTTTTGGTGTGGAAAATGTGGAATACCGGGTTGGGTGCAGATCTGCATACCTTAGCGCAGGCATTGGGTTTTGCAATAAGCTCGAACCGCGTTTTGTTGGTTGATGATTCGGCATTGTGGTGGTACGCTATGGACCGCTCCCCTTCTTCAATTGAATGCTTTTTTGAACGCATTTCCAACTGCACCTTGGCAGATGCTGGAGAAGTCGAAATACTAACACCCACCTACTCCTATGACACACACCTCAAAAAGGTCATACCAAAACACCGCCCCAAAGTCAAACAAAACACAATCCGTTCAGTAGGAAACCCCCTCCGCCTTGCCGGCGATTTAGGCAACAAATGGAGCTCCGTGCCATTCCCCGATATGGCCCACTATGGGTACCAATGGTGGATGTCCCAATCCAGCCGGTACATCCTCCGCAAGCCGCGGTCGTGGTTGGCAAAGCGCTATGACCTCTGGGTGGACCGGGTTTTTCCTGAAGGGGTTCCTCCGCGGATGATCGGGATTCATGTACGACATGGCGACAAATACAAAGAAATGCGGCTTTTACCTCTTTCCTCCTACATGCAACATGCGGCAGCACTTCGCAAAAAAGAACCCAATTTAACAGCGGTATTCTTGTCTACTGAAGACGACGCCGTTTTAAACGATGCAAAGGAGTACGAAAAACAAGGCTGGACCTTTTTCTGGACAAAGCACGCGAGACACAATCGAGGCAGCCCGATGGACTATGCACTGCACGTCGGCCCTTCCATGCTTGCGGAAATCTCCTTCACCAACCTCCTCATCCAAGCACGTCTCTGCACGCATTGGGTCGGCACCGACCAATCCAACTGGAACCGCCTCATCAACGAGCTCCGTCTCACCTCAGGCAGCTACGGGGCTGACTACCTGCAACTCAATAAAAAGAAATGTGCAGGAGGGGGGACCTCACGGCAGCAAAACACAACCCTCCCGGAAGATGTTCCTGGATGGGAAAAAGGCTGCTAAAAAATCCCCCAACAAAGCCTCTCTTTGGATATTATAAGCTTTTATTCTTTTGGGAAAGTTGAGAACATTTTTGTTGATCCCTATACCTACACGGTGGCCCTACGAACCCTATTTGGGGGTACCCCGCTACGAACGTACCCTGAGGGATCGTAAGACGTACCACCGTGTATGGTATCAATTTATTGAATTCTATTATGTTGAAAATACTTCTTTTGATTCATCCTCTAACCATTTCAACGGAGCAGATAAACGATGTTTCCACTAGATAAAAAAAAAAAGAGTTTCTTTGTGTTTAACTCCCTCCTCTCTCCCCTCAAAATATCCCCTCCGTACTCCCATAGACTACACAAACACATTACACAAAACAAAAAAATGTATCCTCGCAAAATAAGAGAGGTATAAAAAAAGATTAAATGGGCGAAGAAAACTCATATATTTCAGAGATCTGTGGGTTTGGTACTACAGCGTCGACGGAGCATTTTGTGGTGTCGCTTTGGGGGCTTGCGGCAGGGGCGAAACGTTCTTCGGATCCTTCTTCCTCTTCTTCCAATGTGGTGAATGGGGTAGGGGGGTCTTCGTCGTCGTCCTCCTCCTCTTCTTCTTCTTCTTCTTCTTCTTCAGCTGCTACCCCTAACGTTTCTGTTCCAATTATAGTAGAATTTTTGACAGAGTTACAAAACACCGAGAAAGAGGTTGTCACTGAGTGTGCAAAGTATGACAGCAGAGGGGCCGCGTATCGTATGCTGAAGGTAGGTCTGGTAGGGAGGCTGGGCCAAGCGCTTCGTCCGCACTGTGAAGGATTGTTGCGATGTTGTGAGGAGCTGGACACCCAGTTGGTTGCAACGTTGCGTGCCTGGAGCATGTCACCCCGATCTGTGGGGAGGCCGGAGGAGGAGAAAATCAAGCTAAATAATAGCACACAGGGTTTATATAAAACTGCGACTACATCCTTGAATAGCTTGCTCGATGCAATTATTGACTCCGGAGGAGGTGACAAAAGACATGAGGATTTGTACGAACTAAGCGGAGCTATATTACAACGGATTCGCGCGAAAAAGACGCTTTTTGAAAAATTTTTAGTTCTTGAAGGGTTTGGTGATAGTTTTTGTTCTGATGTGACAGCGCTTCTCGCAGAATGTTCGCAAGAAGACCTGCGGGTTGTTCGCCCCATAGTAGAAATCATTGAGCACCGTCACGACTCTTTCACAAAACTCCAGCATATCCGCAATAAGGTGCAGTCTGTGATCTCTGATGTCCAGGGTGGGTCACTTCGTCCCTCTGAGATCGATGAGGAACGCCAACTGCTCACTGTGATGCTCGACAGCAGCGATGCAACCACCATAGAAAAAGCTGAGGTTCTCAAACCCCTGGCAGAGATGCTCGCACCAAACAACACTGTAGGGGATGAGCTGCTCACTGCAATGGCCGTTCTCGCGTCATCATCAGGAGAACAACACGAAGCCAGCATGGTCGCACTCTCCACCCTCATCAACTCTGCAGACACCCCTCAAAACCCATCTCTAACCGCAACACTGTTAGAAGCAAAAGCGCTTCTCTGCAGTTACAAAGAAGTTCATAAAGTGCGAAGCCGTCTTTCCCAAGAGGTTGCGAATAAGGAAAAGGGGAATAAAAAGCAAAGTCTAACAGAGGCTCTGTCCGAAGCGAATGCATATTTAACAAAAAATGGGTTGAAAATTGAGAAGCAGACCCTCATAGATGCCCCAAAGGCGCAGCCAGCGACGAGAGTTCATGAAGATCTTTATATTGAGCATTTTAATAACAACCTTTGGACTGCAGAGTGTAGTGTACTCTATTCTGAATGTTTCATTGCGTTAAAGGATTTGGTGGAACGAGAAGATCTTATCGCAGAAATACAGGATATTCTTGAAGACGAAAAACACTTCGTCGAAATCGCAGAGCGAGAACGCTACTTCGAACCCCTTCTCAAACGTTGCGATGATATCGCCTTCTACGGGGTAGAGCGGAAGGCCCTACAGCGAAGCATCGACTCCATCAAAATACGAATAAAAGCGTTTTTCCCCGAAGGGGTCATAAAGATTGCGACGTTACCCCAAAAAATTGTTTTCGCGGATTTGCAGAAAACGCTACGCGAGATGTACCTCAAAGACAATGCAGAGATCAAGGATATTGCCTTTAAGCTTTCGTATATGGATCCGGATGCGGACCGGATCCGAATTACAACTGATAATGACTGGAGGGAGTGTCTTCAGGTGAAAAGAGAACAATTTGTAGAAAAACAATACATGCAAACGCTCAATTCTGCTTTTGGAGAGTCTCAAAGAGCGGGGAATGCGACGATGTCATCACCGAACCAATTTTTCTACAATTTTGAGACCAAGCTGGACTTGCACCTAGACTATGATTTCACTGCGTTGCAGGGTACCACTACCACTGATAAACCCAAATCCAATCTTAAGGCAACCGCCTCTGCACCACGAGCATACGTGGCCCCAGTGGTGACAGAACTGAAGCTCAACCACACCGCGCCTAAACCAAAGGAAAGGGAGGTCCGCGCCTATTCCTCTTCCTCTGCAGCGTTGTCCGCAAAACCGCAAAACGCCTCTCAAAAGCCTTCTACAGTACCAGAACCGAAGCCAAATCTCTCCTCACAACCACTCTACCCATACAAGAAGAAGTCCGAGCCTGTCCTGACCCCGTCTGAACCGCTTGAGGTGGCGAAGCATCCGTCGCCTCCTGCGACAGCACAGCCGCCCCAGCTGCAAGGCCGTTGGGGTGCTGGAGGGGGTGCGCTCTCCCTAGGGGAGTTGCCAGTCGTGCCGGATGAGTCGTTCATGGCGGAAAAACCTATTCCTGTTGAGGATATTGTTGCACCTCAAGGGGCGTACCCTGAGTTGTCGTTGGACGAGGAGGAGGAGGAGAGTGGCCCCACACAGTGGGAGCTGTTTAAATCTGCGCAGGGTCGTGGTGGTGGTGGTGGTGTAGGTGGTGGTGGATCAAATGCAAAATACCGCTCCAAATACAAACGCAGCGGAGTCAAAGTGGACAACAAAGGGGAGGCTGCAGGGGAAAACGGAGCGCGCAGCTCGCAGCCGAACCTTGCATTAGCGGGAAGGGGCATACAGTGAAGAAGCTATCCCCCCCCTTAACCTTAAAACACCAAAAAGCCCATCATCTTAAAACATCTCTCTTTATTTAAGGCGCGTCAAACTGAGCCAACGATTGCCCCTAGGGTCCCCGCTATACTCCATAGCAGGCCGTTTAGGATGGGGTTGAAAGAGGTGCATGCGGTTGTGAACCGTCTACTAAGACACTCACGCCCCACCCTTTGCGTGAGCTCGACCGAGCTGCGTTTTGGCGCGGTTCAACTACTCTTGGTTTCCCCCTTCACCCCTCACCCTCCACCAGGTCCACACAATGGGAGCGGAAGATGCCCCTCAGGCACCCAAGCGTCCCCGCGCTGTTAGCGTGGTCACCGGGAACACCTTAGACGACATGGTCATCGATGGGCTAACTGACGACCGCTCCGACGCAATGTCGTATGGTCGGCGCAGCGGGCCAGGCAGTGTGCACCCCTCATCTGCCGCACGCAGTACACGGTCTCGTGGAAAACGCCATGAGCCTGTTGGCATGAAGAACCGTGACTACGCATTTCTCAACTCCGCACACCCAGAGCACGCGCCAGACCTGGACCAGCTTGTTGCTGACTATAAAGGTGTGGAGCTGAAGCTGGAGGAGCCTGGCAATGAAGCCCCGTCCGATGAAGTGCTTCAGTACTTCGCAGCGATGGACAAAAATATGTTGTTAAAAAAGGCGAGGGAGCAGATCCGACAGCGGACCAATGCGCAGAACGCAGCAGAGCGACTGGAATTGGACATCGAAGACGCGGAGAAGCGCCTTAACATGGGGGAGGACGACCTTAAACGGAAGGCCGCGAATCTGCGAGAGAAGCAGCTACAATTGCAGCTGCAGACTCTTGAGTTGGATCAAAGCAACATTGAGTTGAAAAAGAAGATGCAAAGGGAGACCAGAAAGCTACGGTCTGCGGCACGCTCTTTCGAAGACCACGTAGAAGGGCTGGAAACTGGGTGGGGGGAATACGTCGACATCCGGCAGGAAACACGCGGGGATGCAAATGCCGCGCGAAGAGACCGTCTTGTACAGTTCCAAGAACAGCAGACCATCTTTGAGGACCGAAGCGCGGAGCTGGAGTCCGAAACGCTGCGCTACCAAAAACTCCGCAAAGAAAAGGAACGCGTCATACGCAAACAGGAGAAGGCGATACGCAAGCTTTCTAATGCACTGGGCCTCAACACTGACGTCGGCACCAAAAACAACAAACGTGCCCAGGTGATGAACCCAAGCGCCTCCGACTCCTCCTCCCAGTCCACCCGCACCTGGTACTCCGACTCCGACTCCGACTCTGACAGCTACACCGGAAGCAGCTACACCAGCTCCACCTACTCCTCCGACCACTGCTCCACCTGCGGCGACACCTTAACACTAGCCTCGCGCACCTCAGTCTCGGCAACCAGCAACGCATCGTCTTCCATCCTCTCTTCCCTCTCCTCCCTCTTCCCGCGCAGTAGAGGCCCTACACTAGGTAGTCGTACCCGAAGCACCCGGAGCAAGCACAGTACAGGAAGCAAGGCAGAGCCGCAGCAACGTTCGTCGAGTCCGGAGAAGAAGAAGAAGGCGAAGAAGAATGGGCTGCTGACGATGATCTACAACGCCGTGAAGCACCCAGATCTGCTCACGTTGCAGAAGGGCAAGAAGGCGCAACAACGATCGGGTCGAGGGGCTGGGGGCCTTATAGATGCGCCGGTCTCCAGTCCACCACCAGGCGACCCCAGGTGGAACCCTACGCACGATGCTTCAGGTTATGAGGACCCCGAGCGCGGGTTTGTCTTCCCCCGCTCGTAACCAATAAATGTTAGCTCGAAAACAACAAAAAACAAAAACCCATAGACAAAAAAATCTCTTTCCCCTTTGTGTCATTAGTCGAATTTCAAAAAAAAAAAGCGAATTTCTCTTTTTATCCCCCAAGCATGCTGGGAGAAACCCCAAGCAACATCACACTCTGGGGTTCGATGACCCCTCTTTTTTGAGCACCCCGCGTCTCAGGGTGTACCATCAACCCTGCTGACCTCGTTTCCCCCCCCTCAGCGTTGTGCAATAACATTACATCACCTTTCGCCCTTCACATTCCACCCAAACCCATAGGTAACAACAAGCAACGATGGTGTCCCTGAAGCTCCAGGCGCGTTTGGCAGGAAAGATCCTGAAATGCGGTCGCGGCCGTGTCTGGCTTGACCCCAACGAGACCAGCGACCTTGCCGCCGCCAACTCCCGCTCGCAGGTGGAGAAGTGCATCAAGGACGGATTCATCATCAAGAAGCCGAAGCAGTCCGCATCCCGCTTCAGGTGGCGCAAGACCCTTGAGGCCAAGAGGAAGGGCCGTCACACCGGGTTCGGAAAGCGCAAGGGTACCGCCGAGGCACGCATGCCCTCCAAGGAGCTGTGGGTGCGTCGTATCCGTGTCCTCCGTCGTCTCCTCGCCAAGTTCCGTGAGCAGAAGAAGATCGACCGCCACTCCTACCGCCAGATGTACCTGAAGTGCAAGGGTAACGTCTTCAAGAACAAGAGAACCCTCCTCGAGCACATCCACAAGGAGAAGGGTCTCAAGGCCCGCGAGAAGGACCTGCTCGACCAGCTGGAGGCGAAGAAGAACAAGAAGGAGGACAAGCGCAAGAAGCTTGCCGCCGCCACCGAGAAGCGTCGCGAGAAGGAGCGCGTCGAGCGTGGATCGGCCGTCAAGAAGGTCGACGACAAGAAGAAGAAGAAGTCCAAGAAGTGAGCTCTTTAATTCTCCTTTAGCCCTCTTCTTTTGTCTGTGGTATGTCATATTTTCCCCCATTTCCCCATCTCCCACCGAAAAATAACACCAAAATCAACACAGATGAAGAAAAACCACAATCACGAACAAACTGGACGGGGGAAAACCACACACGAAGACCCGGGTTGTTACCAAGAGTCGTAGTCAAAAACACAAAAAAATGCAAAACTCCCCCCTCACCTCTCCACTTCTTTTATCATTCTCTTCCACGAACATACCCCTTCGACCACTCATTCAGGGATGAGACGTGCTGTTCCGTCTGCATCCTCACCATTCTCAAGCGGCGACCTTTTGCGTACAGAGCGTACCTCTTTTAAGTTTGTTCATTCAAGCAGATTGCACAACGCAGTTTTGGGAAAATGTTCCACCTACCCAACAACTTTCAAAACACATCTAAGGATGGCAGCAGGCGCGCAAATTGCCCAATAGCAACACTGCTGAGGCAGGGAAGAGTATAGTAGCTTCTCTGGCGTCACGTGTTACAATTAACCGCTCCCTTCCACCCCCACTCCCCAACCAGGTACAATGACAAGCATGGTAGCACCACCCATCAGGGTGGATGCAAAGGCGTTGGAGGTCTTGGCCATGTCCATGCTGGAACGGCTTGGGTGTGCAGAGGACGAGGGGTCTGAGGTGGCTGCACACATGGTGCATGCAGACCTGAGCGGCGACGGGACGTACGGGGTGCACATGCTCACCACCCTCGCAGCCGCCATACAAAACGAAGAGGTGACACCGAACCTTCCTGTCTTTGTCGCACCCTCCGCATCACAGCACTTCCTCTTGGTCAATGGGTTCCAAGAAGAGTACCGCACCAAGCGAATCCAATATGCCCTCGGACAACGTGCCCTATGCGATACTGTCAACGTTGCAATCTCCCGCACAAAGAAACGCGGTGTCTGCGTCGCATCCCTGCGGCACAGCGTTCACATCGGGCGCCTCGCGTACTATGCAGAACAGGTGGCTCTAGAAGGTTTGGCCGGCATCTTTGTGGCGGATATGGGTACACCAGAACACAACCCTGTCTGTATCTCATTTCCTTCTGCAGGCGCAGGACGTGCTTTTGTATTAGACTTTGCGATAAGCAGTGATGCAGTAGGTGATATTGTAGGGGGGTTGGTGGAGGTGGAACCGGAGCTGTTCTTGGGGGACAGAAGGGAGGGAGGGTGCGAAGAAAGAGTGGGCCTGCAGCGTGCAAGCGAGGCCCTGGCAGCTGCACTGTGCAACCCTGGGAAAGTCTCGAAAGGGGTGTCGAAGGGGCGGGTGGAAAGTGTTGTCTGTTTTCTGTTCCTCCCCGCGCTGCTGCTGACAGCGCCGGGAACACCGGGGGAGGACGAGGTTGATTCGTTTCTGCGCTTCCTTCGTACTGTGCGTGGAGCACATGGCCTCCCAGGAGATACCCCTAGACACACCCGAGCTCTACGAAAACGGCTTGGCATCCCGTTCGAACAAAGCATCTGGAATGAGATCGTAGCCTGCGCCACCTCCCTAGGGGTACACCAGGAAGTCATTCTCTCGGCAGAAGAGAGCAAAAGAGACGCAAGGCTCTGATTTTTGATATTTTTTTGGTTTTACACAAAAAGCGGTGTAAGCAGCACTGTGGGGCGGATTATTCTCCCAGATGTGGGTGTGAGGGATAGTCATCTTGGAAGCTTTCCCCCCCCTTTTTTTTTAGCGGTTGTGAATCACCTCCGTTCTCTTACGGTACGGAACCACTCACGTCTCACCCTTTGCATGAGCTTGACAGAGATGCGTTTTAGCACTTTTCAACTATTTTTTTTTTCTTTATTGTACACACGGTAGAGTCCGCCCATTTTTGGGCGAATTCCACCGTGCAGAACCCTGGTGATTTATCGACGCTATCAATAAAAGAAAAGAAAAATACAGTGAAGACTGTTTATCTGACAGTCAGCTACACTTCTCCAACAAATCACCAAAAAAAAAGAAAAGAAAATTAAACGGCTCTGCATTTGACCGAGGAAAAAAAATGCCAGAAATAAATATGGGCGAAAAAAAAAAAAAATATGGTGAGCCGTCTCTCATCTGTTGTGGTTCTAACAACTGAAATACCAAAAGAAACACGAAAAATGGTATCTTTTTTTTTTTTTTTACCCACCAATAAAACTTCCCCCCCCTCTTCGCTTCAACCCCAAAAAAAACATTCACAAAAACAGAATACACAACGGCACTTAACATATCATACAAAGAAAAAAACTTCCTTTTCTTGCATGACCACATATCTCACTACCTCTCCTTTCACCCCACACTCCGCAATGAGAAGAGGGCAACTCTAGCTAAACACGCTTTTTTTTTTTTGTGTTTTATTGTTTTCCCCTCTCCTCCTTCTCCCCTCTCCCCTCTCCCCTCTCCCCACCTCTCACATACACTCTCCCCTTCCACCTTTCTTTTCACTCTTTTTCTGTGAAAATTCAAACGACTTAGACTGCCACTATTACAGCTTACTACCTCTACGGTGTTTTAACGTACGTGAACAATACTCTGAAACTACAAAAGAAACGTAGGTTTTCAGCAAAGAAATCTCCTTACAATGGCGGTCGCAGTGCTTGCCGCGACCATGGGGAACCTGGAGTCGCATGATTCTTCCAGCGAATCCGACGAATCCTGCGTCACAAACGAGAGCACCATGACACCCCCGTCGCTAGATGGAATAGGCGCGAAGAAGAGACAACGCGACCAGGACCCTTTGATATACGCGGTACCGGTGAAGGCGGGGCACGTCATCACTGATTGGAGCTGTTCGAATTGTGGGTGTGGGTTGACGGTGGATATTCGGTTGCGCCCAACGGAGGAGGAGGTGGAAGAGGAAGTGGACGAGGAAGAGGAGGAGCAGGCAGATCAAATCCTGCCGACCACGTGGCGGAACAAACTCTGGCTTATCGTGGAGCCGACGGACGACCCTCCTCCGGTATACGCATTTCTCTCAGCGTTGGTGGCTGGGGTAGGCATTATCTTCATTCTGATATCGGTCGTCGTTTTTGTCATCGAAACCCACCCAGACTATTACCACGACACCCCAAAGGAGCTTTTCTACATTGAGGTGACGTGCATGGCATATTTCACTCTCGAGCTCTTTTTGAGGACAATTTCTACTCCAAAATTGGTGCCCTTTTTTACGGACCGATATACCATCATCGATGTGCTGTCGATTCTGCCGTTTTACATTTCATTGGCAATTGGCGGGCAGACGGCGGAGGGGTTGATTGTTATAAGGATTTTGCGGTTGATGCGGGTATTCCGCATCTTCAAGGTGTCGAAGTACAGTGTAGAGGTGAACATCGTGATGGGGTCTTTGATGGGGTCGCTGGAGGGGCTGTATTTGCTGTTGTTTTTGATCTTTTTGAGTACTGTGTTGTTTTCGTCGGCGATGTACTTCGTTGAAAGGGAGACCCTGCAGTTCGACAACATCACGGACCGCTGGTTTGCATGGGCAGAGGCAGACCCAGGAAGCTACCGAGACGTCGTCCCGCACGTTGTACAGTACTACCTAGATACCTACGGCCTGCAAGGAGGTCCGACCCCAACAGTGGAGCTGCTCTTGAATGCAACGGTGCCAAGGGTGAAGTCGGTGACACCGTACCAATCAATCCTGCACGCATCCTGGTGGTGTCTCGTGACCCTCACTACAGTAGGGTATGTACAAAAAAAATCTAGGATTTGAAGTCAAGAAACCAAAACACATCTACAGGTATGGGGATGACGTGCCGTCTTCTGTTGCAGGGAAGTTTATTGCTGCTGTGACAATGCTTTGCGGGACACTTGTCATCGCGTTTCCTATGGTGATCATTGGACAGAACTTCCAGGAGTCGTACAAGAACCACAAACGTTCGACGCACACGAGGGAACTCAAGCGGAAGCCGAACATGCTTCGGTACCTGAGGTCTGCCAAACTGCGTGGGAGTGATATGTCTTTGAAGGGGTTGGACCGTGACAAGCTGCAGGCTGTGCGGGTGTCGAGACAGCCGAGTTTGGCAAGCTCGTTTGACCGCATTGGGAACATGAACATGGAGCAGACCCCTGTGGTCACCCCGGCAAGCCCGCAGAACAGGAACTTCAGCGCCTTCCAGCTCCCCCCTGGGCCACACCCCTCTCAACCCGTTGCGTCCCCCGTCCACGGCAGGACACAGAGCCTCCAGGTGCCCATCAACATCGTGATGCCTGCACCCAGGAAACGCGTCTCCTCGATGTCAATGCCAGAGCATTCGGGGTCCTACATGGACACACCCCCGCCAGAGGAGATCACTTCCTGCCCTGCATCGCCGCAGAGCGTAAGGGAGCGGACACGGCAGAAGAACGACGATGCTAAGATTGCCAAGGTATGCACCGTGCTGTTGTGTTGACTATAAAGGTGGACGTGCATGATTCATTTTTTTTTTTTTTTTCGTTTTTGTAGTGGTGCACCCCAACACCCCCCAAAAAATACAGTGTACAAACCAAATCGAAGCCCTAGAAGGAAAGATTCAGCAGCTTATCCGCTTAAAAGCAGGTCGTGCGAAGGAGGCTGGGAATGGGATGTAGTGACACCTAAGGGGGCTGTTCGTTTGAAGGGCGGATTGGTACCGGGAAAAGACTGCACAGCGCTTCAGGGATATGCTATGCAAAAGAAGTGTCTTGGTTTGATGCCTCGCCCGAAGCTTTATGACTAAGAGGGCCATGGTCAGCCGGCCAATCTTTCTTTCATCTCAAACGCGTGTATTTGATATGATATGAGAATCCATTTGGTTTCCATGCTGCCATCTTGACAGAGGTTGTGCTGTACCCATTGTAAGGATGTATGTGGTTGACTGCATCTCCTTTCCGTCAATCCTTTTCAGGTAGCCAAATGCCTCGTCGTAAAGTGCCCTGATAGTGGCAACGCTGAGAGATCAGGTCAAGCGCGGGTAAACGGCAGGAGTAACTGAATGACTTCTCTTAAGGTAGCCAAATGCCTCGTCTTCTAATTAAAGACGCGCATGAATGGACCAATGAGATTCCTTCTGTCCCTACCTACTATCTGGCGAAACAGCAGTCAAGGGAACGGACTTGAAATGTCAGAGAGGAAAGAAGACCCTGTTGAGTTTGTCTTTGTTTATGTATCTATTGGGGGTGTGGTGTATGTAAGATACACGGGTAGGTTTCTCAAAACACTTTGGTGGAAAAAGACGCGAAAGGGCTATTCTCCCCAAAGGCAAAAATTTAAACAAGGTAAAAAAACGTCGAAAAAAAGGGGCGTTGTTGTGATATTTGGGTATAATTTTTGGAACACAACCAAAAAAGGGGGTGGGGGTGCTTTGGGGGCTTCTGTGCAGAGTCGGTGCCAGTTTTCTTCCAAAAAAAATGTAAATTCTCAAAAAGGTCAAGAAAAATAGTTCAAATTCCTCAAATCCAATCCATTCGGACTTGCATAGATTCTGATAGAGAAATATGTGTCTCGATGTGAGGGTACAGTAGGGAAGGCTGTGAAGACGACACTCTACCCGGGGAAGAAAAATGGAAGGTTGGTTCAATCATTTCAATGATTTTCTTCCCATACAATGAACATAGCCGAGCTGTGTTTTTAGTACGTTTCAACTACTCTTTCTTTTGAGTCAATAACCAATAACCTTCCGTTCCAGAGAGGCGTGCTCTACTCTCAATTTTTCATAATTTTTCACAATTTTTTTTTTGAAGATCCTTAGAGTTGGCTGAGTTTGTCAAATGCGAATTTCAAAAAAGGGGGCTTTTTTTTTGTGCCTTTGCGTCCCTAAAGAGGTCCTATCGTACTTCCAACTTCACCCCTTCTCTTGAGCCTTTTTTTTCTCTTCTTTTTTTTTTGAATTTTTGAATTAAACATCCGTAGAGATTGTCTGTGTTCACAGCTGGAAAACATTTCCCTGCTGCCCCATCTTTGTGTTTTTTTCTCTTTTTTTGCGACAAGCGGTCCGCTCATCTCTCAGGTTTTCTTATTGTATTTGTCCCACCTCCCATTCCCCTCGCGAAGATGCCCAAGCTAATGACAAAAATAATAATCAAGAAAATAGTACATCCCATCCCCATTTTTACCCGTTGTTCTTTTTGTACCCACAGAGGTCCGCATCACACAACACAGAACTCTTTTCTTCAGTTTTTCCACACAACATGTCCAGCACACTACGCGCAGCCCTGGTTGCGTCCTGCTTCTGCAGTGCGGTGGGCGGCACTGCCTTTGCAAGCAGCTACCTCGACGGCTCGTTCCTGCCTTCGTATGCCTTCGACGGAGACCACACCTCACAGTACATCTCTGCCACGTACCCCGGTTTCGAGTACGTCACGCTTGGCTACACCTACGCCACCCCACGCACCGTCACACAGTACACCATCATCTACTCCAGTGGCAACGGCCTCATTGAGGACCGCTCCCCACGGAGGTGGACAATCGACGGTTTGGGTGGTGAGTGTGGTGCAGTGTGGACGGTGCTTTCCTTCGTGCCTGTTGATATGACGGTGGCACAATGGGAGGCAAGAGCATACAAGAGGGGTTCGACGTACACCCTGCCGATGATGGCGGTGCAGTATCCGAAGTCGTGTCTGTCGTACCGCATCAGGGTGACCACAGGGAACACCGACAATGGTGTGATCAAGAACATTGCGATTGGCGAGTTGGTGCTTGACTCAGGGTGTCCCGCACCGAAGACCTGCTGGGATGGGAAGGTGCTTTACGCTGACCCGGAGTGCAACATGCCTGCGTGCGCACCTTGCAACGCTGCAACGCTGTACTGCTACAGCCACCCCTATGTCACAGAGGTTGTGATCCCCGACCCCACAAACAACTGCCATGCAACGTGCCCTGCCCGTCGCTGTGTGAGTGGGTCGACTTTGTGCTTTGACGGAACTATTGTGTACAGAAACCTCCTCAAGAACTGCAACTACGACCCCTGCCCGGATAGTCCTTTTGGTCCAGCCTTTTGATCGAGCGTGGTGAGTGTGCGATCACGGAATGTTTCTGATATTTTCCACTTGTTTTTTCTTCTTCTTTTCTATATCTATATTCGCATAACAAGCAAGCTGGGAGGTCACCTTTACGCTGTGAAGCGCAGGTGAAAACACCTCTCCTTGCTTCCATTACCTTGCTTCTCTGTTGATAAGCCAACTGTCCTCATGGGGTGAGTGTTCGCATCTTTGACGACTTTTCTGCTTACATTTTCTTTCTCTCTTCGCTTCTCTTCAGGTGACTGAGCACAGGCTTAGGTTCATCTGATGTACTGTTTTATTGCATTTTTTTTCTTACGCACACTACTTTGTGAGCGGAAAGTGTCACGTCGTTCACTCACCCAACCGTGCTCCGCAACACCACCAACCAACAGGTGATTTTTAGTGTGTGTGGAAGCGTCAACGCATCAAACAACTACAAGAAGGGGGGTGAGGGAACGACAAGTGACACTTTACTATACATACAAAACGCCGTGAGGTGATTTTGTTCACTTGACACAAAAGACACATGGGATGTCAACAGCCAACAACACCCCCTTCCCTTCTATTCCTCCCGTACATCTTCCCCAGCTACCCTCCCACACCACGAATGTTCCCTGCTACCCTGTTGCCTTCGAGAGGTCAACTATGATCACTCGCGTCAGTTCTTTTACGCACAGAATTAACAGCCGCACAAATATCGTCTCATATTTTTATTTACTTTTTGAGGATGGCACGACATTTTTTTCTCGCTTTCACACGACCTTTCAACACCACGCAACACAACACAACACAGAACTCTTTTCTTCAGTTTTCTGAAACAACACAAACACAGCATGTCCAGCACACTACGCGCAGCCCTGGTTGCGTCCTGCTTCTGCAGTGCGGTGGGCGGCACTGCCTTTGCGAACAGCTACCTCGACGGCTCGTTCCTGCCTTCGTATGCCTTCGACGGACACCACGGATCACAGTACATCTCTGTCACGAACCCCGGTTCCGAGGTCACGCTTGGCTACACCTACGCCACCCCACGCACCGTCACACAGTACACCATCATCTACTCCAGTGGCAACGGCCTCATTGAGGACCGTTCCCCACGCAGGTGGATGATCGACGGTTTGGGTGGTGAGTGTGGTGCAGCGTGGACGGTGCTTTCCTTCGTGCCTGTTGATATGACGGTGGCACAATGG
Source organism: Rhynchopus sp. YZ270_cl-10 (assembly GCA_964035575.1). Taxonomy (NCBI): domain Eukaryota; phylum Euglenozoa; class Diplonemea; order Diplonemida; family Diplonemidae; genus Rhynchopus; species Rhynchopus sp. YZ270_cl-10. The sequence continues at coordinate 397,791 of OZ037895.1, read as the reverse complement.
GAGGCAAGAGCATACAAAAAGGGTGTGACGTACACCCTGCCGATGATGGCGGTGCAGTATCCGAAGTCGTGTCTGTCGTACCGCATCAGGGTGACCACAGGGAACACCGACAATGGTGTGATCAAGAACATTGCGATTGGCGAGTTGGTGCTTGACGCAGGGTGTCCCGCACCGAAGACCTGCTGGGATGGGACGGTGCTTTACGCTGACCCGGAGTGCAACATGCCTGCGTGTGCCCCTTGCTCGCCTGCCACCCAGTACTGCTACAGCTGGCCCTACATCACAGAGGTTGCGCCACGTGACCCCGCAAACAACTGCCAGGCAACGTGTCCTGCCCCTCGCTGTGTGAGTGGGCATACTGTGTGCCTTGACGGAACTATTGTGTACAGAAACACCCGCAAGAACTGCAACTACGACCCCTGCCCGAATGGTCCCGATCACCCGGAGTGGTGAGTGTGCGATCACGGAATGTTTCTGATATTTTTCACTTGTTTTTTCTTCTTCTTTTCTATATCTTTTTTCGCATAACAAGCAAGCTGGGAGGTCACCTTTACGCTGTGAAGCGCAGGTGAAAACACCTCTCCTTGCTTCCATTACCTTGCTTCTCTGTTGCTAAGCCAACTGTCCTCATGGGGTGAGTGTTCGCATCTTTGACGACTTTTCTGCTTACATTTTCTTTCTCTCTTCGCTTCTCTTCAGGTGACTGAGCACAGGCTTAGGTTCATCTGATGTACTGATTTATTGCATTTTTTTTTTTTTCACTATACATCAGGGAAATAGCTTGGTTTTCCTCCAAAATCAGGAATTATGCGAAAACGAAATTTTTTTTTCCGCCCGGTCGAAAGCGGTCGTTGCGCTTCGCGCAAGCCTCCCTGAGTGGAGAGGCGAAAGGTCAATTTGCGAGATAACCAAAAACGGAATGCAATCCCTTATTACGGAGCTTGGTCTTGCACCTTACGTTCCGCTAACCGTATGGAAAAAAATAAATGGCGCCGCAGGCGAAAAAAATAGGGTACGGTGTAAAAATGCTGGTTTACAACCACACAGTCACTCAATAAACCCTTTTTTGCGGAGCAAAAAAGGAAAATGGCGCCGCAGGCAAAAAAAAATTAAGGGGTACGGTACATCTGCAAGCGCAGCGAGCGAAAATTTTAAGGTTCCATCATTCCAGTCATCTGGGAGATCTGGGGGTCAGCGGGCGAGGGGCCCCCAAAAGTGCCCAAAATCCCCTCTTTTTTTTTTTTTTTTTCCAAAAAATCCAGAATTATGCGATGTCGCATAATTTGGTATATGGAGCTATTTCCCTGTATACATACAAAACGCCGTGAGGTAATTTTGTTCACTTGACACAAAAGACACATGGGATGTCAACAGCCAACAACACCCCCTTCCCTTCTATTCCTCCCGTACATCTTCCCCAGCTACCCTCCCACACCACGAATGTCCCCACTACCCTGTTGCCTTCGAGAGGCCAACACATATGTTCTCTCGCGTCAGTTCCGTTCCGCACATAATTTACAGCCGCACCAACATTACCCCATATTTTGTATTCCCTTTTTTTTTGAGGATGGCACAACATTTTTTGTTGCCTTCACACGACCTTTCAACACGTCACCTCACAACACAGAACTCTTTTCTTCAGTTTTTCTAACACAGCAACCGCGACATGTCCAGCACACTACGCGCAGCCTTGGTTGCGTCCTGCTTCTGCAGTGCGGTGGGCGGTACTGCCTTTGCGAGCAGTCACTACGACATCGGGTTCACGCCATCGGAAGCCTTCGACGGCTACCCCGGCTCACAGTACCTCTCCGCCTTGTACCCTGGTTCCGAGGTCTTGCTTGGCTACACCTTCGACACCCCACGCACCGTCACACAGTACACCATCATCTACTCCAGTGGCAACGGATTTTTTGAGGAACGCTCCCCACGCAGGTGGCTGATCGACGGCTTGGGTGGTGAGTGTGGTGCAGTGTGGACGGTGCTTTCTGTCGCGCCTGTTGACATGACGGTGGCACAATGGGAGGCAAGAGCATACTTCGACGATCGTGTGACGTACACCCTGCCGATGATGGCGGTGCAGTATCCGAAGTCGTGTCTGTCGTACCGCATCAGGGTGACCACAGGGAACACCGACAATGGTGTGATAAGGAGCATTTCGATTGGTGAGTTGGTGCTTGACTCAGGGTGTCCCGCACCGAAGACCTGCTGGAATAGGGAGGTGCTTTACGCTGACCCGGAGTGCAACATGCGTGCGTGTGCACCGTGCTCGCCTGCCACCCAGTACTGCGGACCTGGTTACCCGTATGAGGAGTCCTTTGTACCGAGGGACCCAGAAAACAACTGCCAGTTCACCTGTCCTGCACCCAGGTGCCGTGGGGAGCAGCAGACCTGCCCCGATGGCAGTCTTGTGTTCAGGCAGATCACGCTGCAATGCAACTTCGCTGCGTGCCCAACCCCAGATGGTAACGGTGGGGGTGGTGGGGGTGGTGGTGGTGGTGGTGGCGCCGTTTAAAATTAAATTTTTGAGCCTAATATGACTTACAACTATTTTCCCCTGTCTTTTTTTTTTTTTGAGGTGTTGCTATGAACCCGTGAGGGACTACTATACCCAAGAAAGTCTTCAGATCGACTGAGCACGCGAGGCTTAGGTTTGCTAGACAGGTTTCTTATTCTTTTGTTTTTTTTTAATTGTTGAATGTGCAGAGACACGTTCATCTTAATTTTCCTTGTCTTTTGGTTGTTGTTGCAGAGAACACCACTTCCGTTCCCAGCAGAAGTGATTGCCGAATGAACACCGCGGGAAGGAGAGCGTTCGAAGCAACGGCAGAAGAGAGAAAAAAAAGGAGGTTCTGGCAGAGTTCCGGTACTGCACCGGAGTGCACCCCTCTGTACTTTTTGTTGTTATATTTCTCTCTATATCGCCTTTCACCAGCAGAGGTTTTCTTTTTGTTCTTGTTATTTAATGAATCTAATTTTGTTCTTGTTTTTTTTTTCAACTACATTTTTTCGCATCTGATTCTCTCTTTTTTCCACACTTTGTTAATTTCTTGTTACAATATATTCTTGTTATTTTTGTTTTGAAAATATATTTCACTTTTTATTTTCTATCTTCGCCGTGAGGCAACACATACAATAACACACACCCCCTTGAAGGGCCCCCTTCTCCTCCACCCTCACATTTCATCTTGTTCAACACATTCCCTACTTTCCCCGCTTTCTCCAACCCCCCGAAAAGGGAACCAAAATAACTCAGTGATGAGGAGATGTCTGCCATCTGTGCTGTCTGCTGTGAGTAGCAGTGCACATGGGTGCGCACCTGCACCTTCTTCTGCATGGAAACATGCGGCACCAGCACCGCTCACGTGCCCTGTGGCAGTGGCGTTTCGGGTCTGCGTCACATTACGAAACTGAGGGTGCGGAGATCCTTGCACTCAAGCGCGGGACTGTATACACTACGAGCACTTTGTTGTGTTCATCTCTCACCTCAGTTCCGTTCCGCACAGAATTAACATCTGTACACATATCGTCCCGTATTTTGTATTCACTGAGGATGGCATACCCTTTTTTGATTGCTTCCACACCACCTTTCAACAACACACCACACAACACAAAAGGGATTTACCCTCACTAGGCATCAATCCCACACAACACACCACAGAACTCTTTTCTTCAGTTTTTCTGAAACAACACAAACACAACATGTCCAGCACACTACGCGCAGCCCTGGTTGCGTCCTGCTTCTGCAGTGCGGTGGGCGGCACTGCCTTTGCGAGCAGCTACCTCGACGGCTCGTTCCTGCCTTCGTATGCCTTCGACGGACACCACGGATCACAGTACATCTCTGCCACGTACCCCGGTTTCGAGTACGTCACGCTTGGCTACACCTACGCCACCCCACGCACCGTCACACGTTACACCATCATCTACTCCAGTGGCAACGGCCTCATTGAGGACCGCTCCCCACGCAGGTGGATGATCGACGGTTTGGGTGGTGAGTGTGGTGCAGCGTGGACGACTCTTTCTGTCGTCCCTGTTGACATGACGGTGGCACAATGGGAGGCAAGAGCATACAAAAAGGGTGTGACGTACACCCTGCCGATGATGGCGGTGCAGTATCCGAAGTCGTGTTTGTCGTACCGCATTAAGGTGACCACAGGGAACACCGTCAATGGTGTGATCAAGAACATTGCGATTGGCGAGTTGGTGCTTGACGCAGGGTGTCCCGCACCGAAGACCTGCTGGGATGGGACGGTGCTTTACGCTGACCCGGAGTGCAACATGCCTGCGTGCGCACCTTGCTCGCCTGCAGCGCTGTACTGCTACAGCCACCCTTTTATTACAGAGGTTGTGCCACGTGACCCCGCGAACAACTGCCACGCAACGTGCCCTCCCGCGCACTGTGTGGGTGGGTCGAAGGTGTGCTGGGATGGATCTCTGGTGTACAGACATAGCAGCAACAACTGCAACTTCGCGGCCTGCCCCCCGGGTGGTGGTTTTGTCCCAATTGGCGGAACCGAGTGAGCACGTCATAACGTTTCTGCTATTTTATACATCATTATCCACTTGTTTGTTTTTTCCCCTTCCTTTTCTACACAACACAAAACAACAAGCTGGGAGGCCACCTTTACGCTGTGAAGCGAGGTGAACACACCTCTCCTTGCTGTTTTTCATAACATTGACTCCCTCCTCCCCTTCTAAGCCAACTGCCCTCATGGGGCGAGTGTTCGCATCTTTTGACGACTCTTGTTCTTTTTTACAACTTCTCTCTCTCTTCACTTTCTTATTTTACTTTTTGCTCGTTCCTCCCCCCTTATAAAACTGCCGCGAGGCGTCACCACACCATGGACTCGTAATGACATTACGTGACGAGGGACGAGGGAAATTACGTGGGAAATTACGCGCGCAATGACGTCGTCACGACGCGGGCACCCCCTCGTAATGACGACGTCATGACGTGGGGTTTCCCTCGTCACGACGACGGCATTACGACGTCATGACGAGGGGTGCCCTCGTAATTACGAGGGGTGCTCCCGTGGTCATTGTCTGGCTATTGCCTCCCAGGGAAAGGGACTCTCGAATTTTTTTTTTTGGCCCCTATGTAGGGCTAATTTCGATGATTTGAGGCCATTAAAAGCAAAATTTGGCACTTTTAAGCATCTGTGGGGTCTAATGACCGTATTTTGGCTGAAATTTGACTTGACAATTTTTTTCACCATTTGGTCAATCTGAGGTTTTCTTTGGATTTTTTGGGCCACTTTATGACCTACCACGCCCGATTTTTGGAAAAAAATTTTTTTTTTTTATTGGTCAAAAATCGCCTTGTCGTGGGTGCCCACGTCATGACGACGTCGTGACGTGGTAATTACGAGGGGGTGCCCTCGTAATTACCTCGTCATGACGCGCGTAATGTCATTACGAGTCCATGGTGCAACCTTCTTTGAAAGCGCAAACCCACCCAATCACAACCATTTGCTCTACAACCCTCATCACACACCCACTCACCTCACAGAAATTATTATTCATTTTGTCTTTCAAACAAAAAATGTAATTCCCAAAAATTTGGAGGATTTTTTTTTAAAATGTCATTTGAAATTGATAGTGATGGGGATGACGATGCGTTGGGGCTGGAGCCGTTTTCGGATTTTTTTGCTGCGAATGATGCTTCTTCTTCTTTGTCTGTGTCTGGGAGGAGAAAGCGGCACGCACATGGAAACACGGATGGGGACAGCGGCACTCTTGATGCACGGTTTGATGTTGAGCCTGCGACACCCATGCTGGACACCATTGACGACGACGTCGCGGATAAGCTGAAACAACTCAAAGAACTCCGCTCCACCTCCCTTGCAACAAGCAAGCTCACCCCGCTCTCACCCAACGCCCTTCTCAGCTCCCCCGACAGCAACTCCACCATGATGATGTCTCCTATGGCGTCCGAAGGTTCCTTCGTGGACCTGGCGGCTTTAGAGATAGGACCTTTATCTGTTTTTTTGAAGCAATACATCAAAGACCTTGCTGCCGCGGAGAGAGTTTCCAAAGCGTTAATGGATCGGTTAGGAACAGAGGACTCCGGGTTAGAAAGAGAGTCTGCAATTCAAGCGCGAAAATCATTGGTGGACGCATTGCTGGCATTGGGGGATGGGGAGCAGGAGGGGCAGGTGGCGCAGAGGAATTCAATATTTTGCAATATTTTTGCTTGTTTGACAACAATCTATGATAATAGTCAGATCATCATTCCGTACACTGAAGTCTCCATTACGCTGCGCTTTTTGGACAAAGCGAAGAAGACAGAAGAGAATGGCATTGCCGTGGTAGGGGCGGCCATGCAGCTGGCTTCACAGTACGCTACGGCAGCGGTGTTGAGTGGTGCGCAAAAGGTGGACTTTGCGAAAACACTGCTGCAATGCCTTCACGACTGCACCCCAGAAGAGCTGGCGCTCAACAAAGAAACAGAGTCAGACGACTGCACAACGTTATCCTGCCATGCCCTGACCGAAACCCTTCGTGGTCTGGAAAGTCTTATGCTAGAGGAAACGGTTCTCGAGCAGCTTGCAGTTCCAGACCTCAACCACTTCGTCAACTTCTCCAAAACCATTACCGAGCGAATCAGCTCAACCAACTCAGAGCTGCGCAGGCGGCGTGTCAGTGTATCTACGTTGTCCTCTGCAGCGATTTCACTGCTCAAAACATATACAGTAGTGCTCAACGTTGTGACCGCAGAAGAAACTGTTCAGGAGAAGTTGTCTGCCTCAGAACAGTTCTCCCATGACACTGCGGAGGCCCTTTTTAGCACTCTACAGTACCTTTTTAACATAAAAACGCAAGAACATCGGCGGGCCAGCAGTGTTTCTGGAAGCACCATTAACCTTCTCAAATTACTTCCACCGTCGTTATTGGATGCGGAAAAGGCGGCGATAGCCGCAACCCTTATTTGCTGTGTTTCCTTCGATTCTGATCCACTTTCTAATGTACATTTGGAGCGGGGGAATTCTTGCGGAACGTTTACTAGCCTTGGGTCAAGGAGGAAGTCGGTGTCATTTAGGTGCTTTCCTGGGAATAATGATAGCGAAGTGGGTTCGAATGGTGTGGCGCCTAACGTAGCGCAGCATGTGGTCCCGTTTATGGGAAGTCGTCGTGCGGCAAGATATCTTGCGGCAAAGTGCAGAACTGACCATGCCATCACCAATACGCTAGGTGCACTCCGGAATGTCACACACTGTGCAGACCAAAACCTTGCGTTGGTGCAGATCCTTCTCGATATGGGGGTGGTAACGCTGCTTGAAGGCATGATGGGGTCGCCCATTGTACAACATTCCTGCGCAGAAATCTGCTGTTCGCTTATTCACATCCTTGCAAACTCTGCGTTTACTGAGAGCCCTATTTGTTTGACATCTGTTTTCGATACTATGGAGAAACGGAAGGAAGATTCGGGGTTTGTGAGTGAAGCGATTCCTTTGCTATTTGGTGTAGTACGAAGGGGAGAGAGACAGGCTTCAATACGAAGGGCAAGCCTCGCGGTGCAGGAGGAAGGAGATGGGCGGGAAGGGTGGAGGTTATTACATGAAGAGCACCCGAGGGTGGTGGCGGTGTTGTGCAATGTGTTTGACGCATCGGAGCGTGCAGGGGTTGGAGCAGCATGTGGCTCTGCAATTCAACATTGTGTTGCCACCCCCGCTGGCGTGACCACCCTCCTCGAAAACGACTCCATACGGCACATCATACAAGCCCTATCTACCCCTTCCCTCCGCACCACCTGCCTCTCCATTCTCCAAACGGTCACCCACGATGTAGGTCTCGATAGAGCAGAGCTCCTCTGCAATCACGCCTTTACCGATTCGGTGCTCTCCTGTCTAACCACTTCGGAGGCAAATTTGGCGTGTTTAACCCTCCTAAACAACATAGCATTGTCAGGAGTGAAATTCCACGAATGTGAAAAAAAACTGCATATCCTGTTTGAATTATTGAAAGGCAGTGAGGTGAATGAAAAGCGTCTTGCGTTGGTTTTGCTCGCAGATTTGATGGTGTGTAGCGAAGAGGTCCGGCGAAGCTGTGCTGAGAACTTCAGAGTGATGGAGTTTGTGGTGCGTTTTATGTCTGTTTCTGCTGAGAGCAGGGTGGCTAGCGGATACGCCTTTGCAGCATTAAGCATGTCGAAAAACTTCTGCCCAGAAATAGTGGAAAATGGAGGTATCAACGCGATCATAGCAGCAAGCAAGTCTCCTCTGTCGCATATAATCTCCCTCAAACGCAAGCACCTCTGCTTAGAGCAGGTGTCCTACCTCCAACAGAATTTCGACCCAAAGAGGAAAGAAAGGATTGAAACCCTAGAGGCCGAAAAGCTTGCGTTAAAGAAGAAGAATGGTGCGCTGCGTGCGGCCTTACGTCAGGCGTTGGTCACTGCAGACCCGGTAGAGGTTGTTCTGGCGGACAATGAGGTTGGTGATGAATTTCCTGCAGATTTTGCGGAAAAAATGTGGTACAGTAGAATCTGTGTTTCTGCTGTTGTTGCTTTGCTTTCGGGGGTTTTGATTGAGAGAGAGCCCACAGCAGAACCACGAAAAGAAGACAAATTGATGGCCGCAAAAATAGCCGCAACAGAAGCAGAATCAGCCAGAGCTGATGAAGCAGTAGCCGAGACAGCGAAGGCCATAAAAGCCAAAGCCGATGCAGAAGCAAAATCAACCCATCTCGAAACCGAGCTGACCACCATGCAGACCACTGTCGACACCCTCCGCACCGAGCTCTCCACCCTCACCTCCCACACCACCACCTTGACAGAACAGCTTGCTGCAGAGCGTACGCACAACGCTGACCTTACGACCCACACCACCCAACACGAAACCGCCCTCCTCACACTCACAGACGAGATCACTGCACTGAAGAACACCGCACTACAATCCAACCTCCACCATGAGACAGTACTTGCAGAAGAAACTGCATCAAAAACCAAAATTATCGCTAAAGCACGAAAATACAAACGCGCCTTACAGGAGACTACCGCTAAGGTGGAGACCCTTACGGAGAGACTTGAAGAAGGCGGCGCTGTGCAGAACACACTACGGAAGGAACAGGAGTACTTAAGGGAGAAGGCACTGCGGGTGGAGAAGGAACGGACCGCTTTGGCGGCAGCACCGGAAGCTCCTGTGGGGCATGCGACGCAGGCATTGCTACAACGGGCATTGGAGGCGGAGTCAGAGGTGCAGCACATCAAGAGCGTGCACAGTGCGAACACAGATGCCCTCGCGGAGGTGCACTTCTACAAACAAAAGCTGCAGTCCTCTCTCGACGTTATCGCCTCGCTCAATGAGGAAGTCGCAACGCTTTCGGCAGCACACCAAAAGCAACAACAACAACAACAACAACCTAGACCGCAGGAGGACACAAGCGCTGCTGATATAATTGAAGCAACGCGACGTTCTCTTGTCAACAGAGAACAAAACATCCAACGACGTGAGGCCTTGCTCTCCAAAAGGGAGCATGAAATGTCGCAAGAAACCAAAGAATCGGAGGAGGAGGTGCGGACCGAGTTCACCGGAATTGTGTGTTCGCAAAGAGCGAAGAAGCTTGACAAAGAAACCCGCCTCTTATCAGAAACGCTAAAGTCGCATGGAAAGGAGAACAAACGGGAGGACACGCCCATGAGAGCGCACATAGACGTTTTTCTGGCATGTCCATTTTCGAAGGGAGGGCAGATACGCTTTGATGCACCGTTTGTAACACAGCTCCGTGCGTGGTGGGTGAATGCGGCGTCCTCCTTTGCCGTTATCTATGAAAGGCATCTTGTTAAAAGGCACAAAGAGCTGATGGACACCTTGTCACGCACGCCTGCACTCAAGCAGGAGGCTCCAGACAATGCTGAAGGTGGGGCGGTGCGAAAAACGACAGTCAAGGCACCATCCCCACCACGCCCGTCTCCGTACAGTGCAGGCCCTGGGGGCAGTGGGAAAGGGAAAAGAGTGTCGCGGGTGTTCGCGTGAATATGGACATCCCTCAAATACTTAGGGTCCAGGAGATGCTGTTCATATCATGTATTCAACAGGATGGGGAAATGACTGTGTGCCTTTACAGTTTCTCTGTGAACACCTCCAAAGTGCAACAACTCTCCGGGTTCGATAACCCGCGGGGTGTCAGTTTTTCCAGTGGCTGCGTCCCAGAGGCGTTTTGCACTATCAACATTTTTTTTTTTAAACCAGACCAGGAGTTCTTTTGTCACATTAAGGTGACTCAGCACGTCTTTAGGTTCATCTAACATCTTTCCCTCCCAGGGGGTGTACTGTGCTTTACAGCGCACATCATCCCCCCTCCAGGCTCCAATACTAAGTGAATAACGCTATTTCCTAGTCTCTTTTTTTGTGCACATTTGGCACATTTTAGTTTTTTTCTTCTGATTTAAAAACGATCACATTTTCCCTCCCTACCTCCCTACCTTTCTACCCTCCCTCCGATATCAGATGTAAACCACGAAATGGATTGTAGGACTGCATTGTTACACCCCCCGGTACAGCCGGTCATTTGTACCAAGGTACACTGTCCTGTTGTATTTCAAGTAAACTTTTCAAACTCTTTTATGCCCCTCTCTATCTCTCTACCCCCTCCCTGCTTTCCACCTCACAACCAGAAAGAGTAAATACAAATGGGGGACGTTTCGTTGCATACCTTGAACGGTCCTGCAAATGTGTCTTTTTGCAGCTTAGTGAGCGAAGTGACATGCCTTGCCCCCAAGGTCGCTGCACGCCCACAGAGCTCGACCTTCCGCGAGACGCTGATCAACTCTGTCAACATTCTGCTTGGGGTGGGCACGCTTTCGTTGTCATACGCTTTTGCGAAGGGAGGGTGGCTGGTTGCACCGCTGATAGTCTGCATTGCACTGTGCACTGGGTACACTGCCACTGCCTTAGGACGGATACAAAGCGACGTTGTTAAGGTCATCCACCCGGACGGTGTGACAACACTGTGCTCTGGATACTACGTACGTTGTCTCGAATCTGCGAAGAGTAATATCCGCCGGTTTGCCATGGCATCCCCTTCCGCAGAGAGACAACGGGAACTGGAGGAGGACGAATCGTTCCAGCAGGTTAACAGAAGCCAGGAGGCGCTATCTGCTTCAGCTAATGAGGTGGTCGACCTTGAGAGCGTTCGCCCTGAACATCAGAAAGGTGTATGGAGTGTAACGTGGCTTGGGAGTGAAGACCCTAGGTGGCAGCTACAGTATGAAGGGCCAGAGCTGGGGGGAGAGGAGGAAACTGTAGTGGCAGTGGTGCACTCTGAGAGAGAAGATGAAACAGCGAAGTTGATACAAGAGAGAGGGCCCGTACAGAAGCGTTTAGTGCGCCAGGTGTTCGCCAGCGCGCCGACCGTAGAGCGTCTGGAGCAGTACCCACACATCGGGCATGCTTCCTTCGGGAAGGCAGGGCGTGTCTTTCTGAACGTTTTGTTCGTCGGCGAGCTGTCGATTTATTTGGTGGCGTTGATAGTGTTGTCCGTGAGCAGCAGTCGTGTGGTGTTCACCAGTTTGACGAAGTTTGAGATGATCTTGGTGTACGCAGGGTTGTGTCTCCCGACTGCGTTGGTGCGTGACTTCTCGCGTCTCTCGTTTTTGTCGTATTTTGGGTTGATTGCGTGCGTCATAATTCTGGGCTCGCTGCTGTACTTCGGGCTCACGACGTCAACGCGAGAGGAGGGGTCGCTTCTGCACCCTTCGCACAACACTTCTCTGTTCAGGTACGACAACTTTTCGTATTCGTTCTCTCTTGTGATGGGCTCCTTCGCTGGGCACTCCTTCTTCCCTGCGTTCCGCGCGGATATGCGGAAGCCAGAGAGATACCAGACAGTGATTCGCTCAAGCTTTGCGATCTGCTGCGTATACTACCTGACTGTGGGCATCCTGGGGTACGTCATGTACGGCAACGATGTGAGCGACATTGTGACGCTCGACTATCCGAGCAACTGGTTTTCAAAGGCAGTGTCGCTGTGCATCTCTGCGGTGTCGTACTCGAACTACGGTCTGGCAAGCAATGTGCTGTGCAATGCTCTGGAACACATTGCTGTGTCTAGGTTTTCCATTAAGCCCAGCTGGGCGTTGTACGGACCGGTACGTGTCGGGATGACTGTGCTTGCGGTGTTTGGCGCATGGTTGATCCCAAACTTCGGCACAATCCTTGCCTTCCTTGGCGCTGCAGTGTCCTGCGTTATATCGCTCATCTTCCCCTTTGCAGCACACATCAAACTTCTTAGCATCCGCATGGGTCCCCTCGAATTGGGCTATAACTACTTAATCTTGTTCATTTCCTGCTACTTTTGTGTAACAGGAACCATCAATTCCCTTGGTTTTCCGTTGTGAAAAGAGAGGCGACAGAGTGAACCCTATGCCGTACTTTCTGTACAGCATCGTTGCCTCCCTCGTGCCTGTGTAGGGGGCTTGTTTCACGTTTGATCAAACATTGTTTTAAGGTGTTTGTGCTTACGTTGTTTGAAAAGTGTGTTTACCATGTGTTCGGTGAAACCTGTTCCCCAAAAGTGTTTCTTGTCTCCACCTTATGTCTATATTTTTTTGCCAACAATTCTTAGAAAGAAATATGTGGCGAGCTTGCCAAATGAACCATATTGATCGCTTTTCCCCCCATCCCCCTTTGTCATTTTGCCAATAAATCTCTGCCGTTATATTTTGATGCACGTGGCATGAGAGGCACACGCGTTTTCCAATTCAACAAAAAGTTTTCGAATTCAACCAAATGTCCATTCATCCACACCACAGGGTCTACTCAACGGCAGGTGGTTGCTGTTTCTTACGATCGTGGAATGCGATGACTGTGCACAAACGAGGCCCTTACATCCTTCCAGATTTTTTTATTTTTTATGTAGTTCCGTTCGTTCCGTTTGCGTGACACCAACCCTCATTTTTTTTTTAAAGCGAACGCAAGAAGTGTTGCAAGCGTGATTAGGATTATCATGCAAAAAGCTTTTTGTTCAAAGGAGAGTTATTCCTTTGCATAATAATCAACGCGTACGCCAATATGTGCCTTATTTGGACGATCTCAAGAGAAGAGAAGGCTGATGCAAAAAATAAAAAACCGGAACCAATGCGCTTCGTTTGGAAAAGGTCACTGCGGGTTTCGCGCACAAGGCCATGGTCCTTCAAAAAGCGGTTTATTGGTTCCACCTTTTTGCACCTTTCTCCCCACCTGAGACCATTCGTTCTTATGTCATGAGGTTTACGTATGTGTGGATGCTATGTCTTGCTCAGGGACGCTTTTTATCTTACATTTCAGTAGATGCCCGGGAATCAAATTTTGTGAGGTGTTTCCTGAGGCATCGTATCTTGCAAGTTGTACGTTTAAGCTGTGTGTTGTACACGAGACACACCAAGTTTTATTTTTTTTTTTTTGTGTGATAGCCTTAGCACAGGCCTAATGCTATCCGCTGGTTCGCTGGTTCACTTTTATTTATTATTATTTTTTTTTATCCGCTGGTTCGCTGGTTCACCCTTAAAATAGGGGTTTTTGGGACGGGGGGTTCTCTGCCTGTGGTATGCCGTGGGTACCTTGGTCCTGGAGATGTGAGCGCCTGCGCCCGCATCTTCAGGAGGTGACGATGGAGACTTGTTTCAGGGACTCAATGATGCGGCCTCCTTGCGAAAATAAAAAAAGTAGCGTACCGTGCGCCTGCGGCGCAGCTCAAAAACTGGCAGCCCACAGCCCTCCACCATAGTTTGGCTGTAAAAATGTTCGGTTTTAGGTCACAATTTTTGAAATGTTGCGTACCGTGGCTTCGCCAGAAAGTTTTGATGTCAACCGCCGTTTCTTGTTGTACTGAGGGAAGGTTGCGTTCATAAGAAAGAACCTAGTGCGACGGCTTGACGTGGAAAAGCGGGAGAAAAGTGCTTTGGTTTGGTTCTTGATGCACGTTACCATCCCACGTCATCACGTATTTACGCGAAATGAACGGACCTTTTCGCGCGGAGCTCAACAAAAATTTTTTTTGGCCCTTTTTGGACATATCTTCACGGTTTTGGGGGAAAAATTTTTCATGAAAATAAGCGAAAACCCTGGACCCCTTCCCGGAGGGAAAATTTTTTTTCGTTTTTTTTTTTTTTTTTTCGCTGGTTCACTTTTTTCCCCCCTCCCCCAAAGTTAGCATTAGGCCTGCCTTAGCATCCATTGGCGCTCCCGCAAAGATCGGCTGCAACCAGAGGCCGATATTCACCCGGCCTTACTGCGCATATGCTCGAGAGGCAAATATTCCGTGCCTTAACCTGCAATACAAGCAAAATGGGGTGACGACTTTTTGATAAGGATTTGCTTTTTTTCGTGGAATGGCCGTTCCTGCATCGGGCATCCTTTGCGTTTTATTATCAGTACCTGCGTCCTCCAATGAACGGTGAGGCGTTTGCATTTTCAACTTCTTTCTTTTGGACCGATAATCTTTCGGTAGTAAATACCGATAGTTCATCAATACGTCGACAAATGCGTCAGTGTCTGCGTCCCAGAGGCGTTTTATCAACTTATCTTTCTTTTGCCCATTGCGGCCCATTTGTTTTTGTTTCTCTATATTTGGTGTGGCTGAAATGGGGGGTGCACAAAGTACGCAAGAAAGAAGTACGCAAGAAGTGCGAATCACCCCCCCCTTCAACCACCCCAATCTTTTGTTTTTATGTTAGGTTACTAAGCAAAGATGACTACACACCAGAGTCTTTGGCTTATTCCTTCCACCGAAAAAAATTCTCCTTTTCCCTCATTTTTCTCCGAGTTTCTTCTCCCAAGGTCGCAACACCGGAACCCCCAGATTTGAGAAAGGCGGGCAGCAAGCCACCTTTGAAAGTCACAAAGAACGAGAGAGTCTCTATATGGACTCGTCCGGAAACCCCTCTGGTAAGATTCATCCTTTTGGGTATTTTTGGGTTTTTTTGATGATGTCCCCCACAAAAAGTGCATCTAGGTGATATTCTGATATGAAAATATGTTTTTGGGGTCTGAGGCTATATTTTCGCTTTTTTAATCAGATTTTCAGCCTTTTATTGTCGTTCTTCTGGATCTCTTCTCTCTTTCTCTTAACCCTTTCATGCTGCCTTGACAAGGTTTCATTGACCTCTGTCAAATCTACTGGATCAATTCCAGGGACTTTTGCTTTGCGGGTCACCTTGGATGTGGAGACTCCATAGTAAATACAGGTTCCCTCCATGTCAGAGTACACGCTGAAATGACACGACCGTTGAGTAGCAGTACACAGACGAAAAGAGATTGATGGAAAGAACGGTGCACTGATACATATGAGTACGAGGGAATGAGATAACAAAGGCCTCTGTGTGGGGAAGCTCGCGCAGGGCACCGACAATGACCCCTACGGTAAGGATCTCCTGACAACAAGAATCATCAGAGAGATGGTTCGAAACGACACCAAGTGTGCGTCGCACCCATTCTTACCGTGTTTCTCGACAAAAAAAGTGAACTTCACTGCTGTCATTGCCACGTTTATGAAATGTCCAAAAATACGTAAAAAAATATAAGTAAAAAGGGGGGGAGCGGAAATAAACAAAAATAAATGATCACAATATGCCCTCTGGGGTGGTAGGTGTATGGTGGGTATCAAAAAATTGGGTTGTTTGGGTGTTTTGAGCAGAAAAACCTCAAAAAACCCCCAAAAGGATGAATCTTACCAGGAGGGTTTCCGGACGGACCCATATTTACCCTTTTCCCTTATCCTTTTTTACAACGTTATGAAATAATTACAACGTAACAAAAGACGGTTTCGGGTGTGGCACAATGTGAGTCGCTCTCAGACTGAAAAAACGACATCCTTCCCAACTTTTTACTCAAACTGATGTTACGATTTTCGATTTCGCCGCTTTTGCTTCCCTTCTCCATCCCCCTTCTTACAACACTCATCAGGTTTCTCACACCACACTATGTCGTGTGATTCCCTTCCCCTTCCAGAGACTACAATCGTTGACTATACAGATTCTCCGCAGGTGTCGGTCACGTCGAGCAGGCATACGGGGAACAGCCAGCAGAGATACGTGCAGGGTGTGCCGCGACTGTCGCCGTTGATGGCTGCGTTGGAGCCGCCCGACCTTTCGCAGAGTAAGAGGCTTGTGTTGAGGAGGGCTGCGGAGTTCCCAAATCCGTCAGAGACGGATGGCGATGGGGACGTGCCCGTGCCCGTGGAGGAGCTTGTGTTGCCTGTGATCGACACCCGTGTTGCAACACATAACGTCGCCCTCTGGCTGAGCCTGGCGCCCCTCCCCCTGCTCCTCGTCCTCGCGGTGGCCTCCTGCATACAAGGCGCCTACCCCCTGACAGCCCCGCACCTCGCAGCCGCCCTCCTCCTCGTCTCCTACAAGGCCGCCTCCAGCATATGCGAGACACCCCATGTATACGCATCGCGTGCACTCCTTGGGGTGTTCGCAGTGTACTGTCTGGTGTTCGATTGGGTGGCGGAGGGGGAGGTGGGTGCGTGGGTGGGGTGTGTGCTGGTGGCGAATGTGTTTGGCCTGCTGCGGCACCACACGCTGATGAAGGTGTGTGTCGCCGTGCTGCTGCTGTACCTTGCGCTCAAGGGTGTGGAGGAGCTGCTGGGGGAGTCCTTTGTGCGTGCCAAGCCGTCTGAGCACTATGCGGGGATTGGGGTGGGGTGGGCGCTGCAGAACTTTGTGTGTCGTGCTGGGGTGGGCGTGGGGTGTGTTGTGTTTACTTTTCTTGTTGGGCGGGTTGTGTACTCGCGACTGGAAGGGTTGCAGGCACAGATGGTCTCTTCACTGTATGCTGCGGACTGTTTGTGCTCGCTCAACGTAGAACAGGCGGAGGCATTCCTCATGGACATGGAGGAAGACGCACTGCGCAGAGCACTCATCAGGCTCGCAGACAAGCTGCGCCAGAGCCGCAGCTTCATCCCCGACCACTTCTGCGTGGACACCTCCTCCGTCGACCCCACCTCGCCATGCTCCCCTCAGCACGGCATCCCCGCCCCGCACGGCCGCGTCGCAATGGTCTTCACCGACATCGAGTCCTCCACACGCCTCTGGGAGATGTCCCCCTACAGCATGAAAGAGGCGCTCAACCTGCACAACATCACAACACGACGTGTCATGGCACGCTTCAAAGGCTACGAGGTCAAAACCCTTGGTGACGCCTTCATGGTCGCGTTTGACTCTGCATTGTCTGCAGTACAGTTCTGCGTTGTGATACAGGAGCAGCTTATGAAGTGCGAATGGCCACCTGAGATCCTTGCGTTTGCAGAGTGCAGCACGGTGAAGGGGGCGTGGTGTGGGCTGCGCGTTCGGATGGGGGTGCATGTTGGTGAGATGGAGCGAGAGGAGAACCCTGTGACAGGGCGAGTGGACTACTTTGGCGTGACTGTGAACAAGGCAGCGCGTGTGCAGGGTGTGGCGCAGGGTGGTGCCATTGCGGTTACGGACGAGGTGCTGGCAGAAGTGTCCCCTCAACCTGAGTACTGCGCGCTGGAGGTTGAGGTCATTGACAAGGGTTGCCACCCACTGCGCGGGCTGTGCGAGGAGTGTCACGTGCAGTACCTGCTGCCTGCGTCGCTCCATACGCGGCGGCAAAGTCTCAACTCAGGCGTGGCTGCGGAGGTGCCGCAGGAGCGTGGCCGTACACGCTGCTCGGTGGTGTCACGCTACGACGCACCACGGCGTGCAAGCAGGGGCAGCATCGGGTCGCGTATCTTCGTGAAGAAGGCGGTCACTGTGTGCAACGTGCTCGTTGACTACTCGCAGCTTGGGAAGCCCGCTGAGGAGGACCCGTGGGTGGACCTCATGTACCTCGTCGCGACCTTCACCGACACTGTGTCACGCTGCGATGGCTGGCTAGTCTCCGTCGGCAGCACTGCGATGTACAGCTCATGGAACACCTGCAGGAAGTGTGTGCACCATCTCTACAACGCTGTCGGCTTTGCGTCACGACTGCAACGTCAGCTTACAAACACGCTCTGGGACGGGCGGGTGTGGATGGGCCTGTCGACGGGCGGTGTGATGCACGGCCACGTTGGCTACGACGAGAAGCACTACATGATAGTCGGCTGCTGCATGGACTGGTGCAAGACCGCTGCCACCGTTGCACGCTCGCTGGGTGCAGCCTGCCTCCACGCAGCCCTGTCGGATGTATGCCGGATTGCACAGGACACTGGACTGAAGACCTTCGTCCGCCCTGTCGACGAGTGGACAGCAGACTCAGAATGCCGAAAGGTGGTCCGCGTAGAACAGGTCAACCTGACTGCTGTTGGCTCTGAATCGTGGGCCTTATCAGAGACACAAACGGACTGGACGTGGACAGACACATACCGCAAAGCGTTCCACAGTCGTGATATCATGAAGCTCAGCACCAGCAACGACCCCGTGGTGAAGCGTGTACTCGTGCACATGAAAAGCGAGGATCACCTAGGCAGGGCACACACCCCTGGCCTCAGCTGCGCGTCCTCAGCAACGCTGAACAGCTCAGTACCAACCGCGTCGTCCTCCTGTGCAAGCAGGACTCATTTGCTGAGGAGCTGCACCACAGAAATGGAGTTTTATTGATGCGAGAGGGAGGTCTCACTTTCAACGTCTCCTTCTTCAATGTCTCTTCTTTGGAGAATCCCTTTTTTTATTTACACATTTTGTACATCGATGAATGAGCAACGTTCGTACGCTTTTTCAAAAAAAATAAACAAAAGTTTGAATTACCGTAAAAATATTTATTCTGGGCTGTAACTATTCTGAGACAGAAGTATACTGGACCGGAACAAAACTGGAACACTTGGGGTTTTTGGGGGTGTCCCAGTTTTGTTCCGGCCCAGAACAGTTCTGTTGGGGTAGAATTTTTATCCCCATTCCCACCCCACCCAGGTGCATAGTGCATCTTTGGGCAAAAAAAAAAAAATCGTCGCACTCCTCGTTTTTTTTTGACAAGGCACGGATACCCCCCCCCAAAACAATGCTGGTACGGAACAAAACTGGAACAATCGACGATTTTTTGGGGTGTTCCAGTTTTGTTCCGGCCCAGAATAAATATTTTTACGGTATTCCCCCGGGCTCTCTCTCCAGAGCCTGAGTTCATCGTTCGATACTTCTTTCCTTTTGTCGTAAGGCAAATAACCACAACTTCCTAAGAATTAGATTTTTTTTTCTCTTGGGATGAATTTTATCAGTTTTTTCTTAGTCCAATTTACCCCATATTTTGTAAGGTGACGAAGCACCCGAGGCTGAAAGTTCATCTGTACAACGTCACCCCCTTTCAACCCACCCCACAGTTTTTAGTAGGTAAACTCATGAGAGGGGTTTTGTATTTCAAGTTAGTTTCGCCGTACACATTTTTTTTTTTGTCGATTACTTACTATCCACCACCACCTCCCTCTCAGACACACTCCAGGTATCGAAGTGTGTCAGTGCACAACCCCCCTGAAAGTCAGGCCATGGCGGGCCACAAGGAGTGCGTGAGACCTTGAGGTCGGACTTCGTTTTCTTTACCTTTTTTTGAACAAAGAAAGGGTGCATGTGTTGACCCTCGCAAATACTTTCAATTCTGTGAACTGAAAGTATATGAATCTAACTTTATTGATAAAACAACTTGTTGTCAATTCTAAAAAGATTGGAGGCAGCGCTGCAGGGCAAACAAAACGGATTGAAAAAAACAGAAGCTTGCTTGTTTTCTTTGAGTACTCAATTAACCACAACAACCGTACTTCAGTTTAACACATTTTTTCACCTTTTTGTTTTCCCGGCTTTGAGCGCACAAACAAAAGACCCGATCTTTTTTTTTTGGGTGCTGATGTCGTATCTAAGAAGCGTTCAGCACACACCCTTTATTTCTGTTTTTTATTCAACTCCAACCCACAACCCAATAATAACACTACCAACCCGTTTGTTTTCTTTTTTCTTTTTTTTGCAAACGTAAGGTGACTAAGCACGAGAGGCTTAGGATCATCTTATAAACCTTTCCCCCCCCTTTTTTTTTTGCAGATTTGTTTTAAGATCGTCAAAAAAGTCAAAATAAATACCTCAACCTGTAATAACGTCGTGCCCGTGCCCCCCCAGTAAATATTACCCAAGAGAAAAAAAATCAACACGAAGAAGTAAATAGAATTTTACTTAATATTGTGTTGATGAAAAAGAATGAAAAGCCTTGCAAGAGAATTCTTGTGGGCGAAAATAGAAACTTAACACTCATCACACGATAAAACCCATGGGAGAGGTTGTGGTGAAATGCACACACCTCGAACTGTTTGGTGAGGAGTGGCTCTGCAGCGCGGTTCGTCTCTAGAACCGCAAAGTGTGTTCAAAATGCTTCGTTTCTATTTCCTCCTTCATTTCATAAAGTGACAAAAAAAAGGTCTGTTGTATTAGCCCCAGTTGGGGTGTGGTACACGCTGCTTTTTTTTCAAAGATTCGTAATTTATTTCAAAACATACGAAATATAAATTGCATCGTTGGGGATGATATGCACACTATGTCATTGAAAGCTTTTAGAGGAACACAACAAAAAACATCCGGTGGGGTAAAAACGCTTATTAGAGTTTTGAAAATCGCAACATGCACCGTATGTTTGTTGTGTTGCTGTATTATGTAACCGGGCTTCGGGCTGCTTTTGTCCTTTGTCTACAAAAATCGGTCGTTGTACAGGTAATTGCCGATGCAACAAAAATACAATGTCTTCGCGCTAGAGAAGTCGCGCCACTAACCCCCAAGAGTTTTCCCCAAGCCAATCACTACCCAACCCCCAGTATCCGCCCCCCATTATCTCAACCTTTAACTTTTAACCTAATCCCGCAGGGCAGAAAATATCACACATTGTGCCTTTTGAACGCAACAGGTGTGATGCCCGGTCATCTTTTTTGTGCCTGCGTCCCAGAGGCGTTTGCACTATCGACTTCACATATTTTTTTTTCTGAGTTTCAGGAGGAAGTGCGACTTTTAGGTGACCAAGTAAGGTTCAGCTTACGACCTCTCCCATCCCTGACAACTTGTAGAAGCCAGCGCAGCTGATGTGCGATAACGAATATGATATGGTGGCTAAGCACGAGAGGCTTAGGATCATCTTATAAACCTTTCTTTCCTTTTTATTTGCTCCCTTACACAGTTATTAGAAAACCGGGGTAATGGCCAACGTTTTGATACCCTGATACCAACTATTTTCTCCCGCTCCCGTGAAAATCGCTGCCAATTCAGACCTCACTGTTTGGCTGCGTTTCAACGAAAGGTGCCTGCATCAACTTCACTTTCTTTTTACCAACCGGAAAAGGTGTGCGGGATGTACACCACGAGGAAAAGGGGGAAAAGAGGAAAAGCGAGGCTCAGGCTACCAAAGCTCCCCCTCTTTTTTGGCATATTTTCTTTGGGTGTGTGTGTGTCTATGTTTCCATATTTATCTCACACCCCACCTTTACCCTTTACATGAACTCGACCACTGCGTTTGAGCATGTTTTCAACTACTCTTTATATGGCTGAGATGTGTATGCACGGCATATTGTATCTTTCGCCCTTTTCTTCCCTTTACACTTCTTCCTCTTCACCAAAATTACTGAAAGCGGTGACTGTTTTCTTCAAAGTTCATGTGCATAATTAGCACACCGAACCTCTATTCTTGTTTGTTTTTTTTTTTTTCATTGTGGATAAAACTCCATCTTTCGATTGAAAATTATATCTTAATCTTTTCATTGGTCAGTTGTTTGCGTATGCCGGGTACCCGAATGGTGCGTTTGCCCATAGTTTGTTGAATGAGCGGCTTGACGCACTGACCAGGCGCACCTTTTAGTGCCCTGACTCCTCTCCGGTGTTACAGTATAACGTCAAGTGGATGGTGTGTCTCTTTCTTTGCCGTGTGAGAAGACTTCATCAAGAGGTTTGTTTTTTTTTCTAAGGTGACTAAGCACGAAAGGCTTAGGATCATCTTATAAACTTTTCTTTCTTTTTTGCGAGATGTGTATGCACATAAGGCATATTCACCGTACACCTTTTTCTTTGCCTGCCTTCCTGCCGCCTGGGGTCTGTACTTCATTGGAAGCTCTCCTGACCAGTGCGATGGGTCCATGCCCATCTAAGGCCCATTTGCTTTGTTTCAATCCGACTCACGCTCCTCCCATGCTTTTTTCAGTAAAAAAGACAGCCAAAGCAATCCAGAGAGAACCAATTTTTCGGGGGTGTTTTATCATCTTTTTCCATTATACACTCCTCGCCGTATAGGATACCACGACATCCTATACCACGACTTTCCCCTTCCGAGGAACATTCTTCTTTCATTTTCGTCTTAGCGGAACACTGCTTCCAGCACCCGGGCTGTGACAACTCATGTCGAAGTGATCTGTCCAGATCTTTCCCACGACGACCGTTGCCAGCCTGCACGGTCCATTCGCAGATACTGCTTGGCAGAAGGCCCTCCAACTGGTTTTGCAGTGTTAAATGCTCGTAATTTTAAAGGCACGCTTCTTAAGGTCCCATTAGCGCTCCTGTCGCCGCTATTTTGTCTGAGAACAGTGTGCATATCTCCCCCGTGTTTACATCGAGTTTAGTGACACGCCAAACTCTTGCTGATTTCCTGACTCCTCAGCTGAACATTGAGAAGACGTGCCCCAGTGCGGCACAATCATCTCTTCCAAAACTGTCGTTCCTCTTTTTCTTTGCTGTCTACCCTTTTATACATAAAACCCCCAGACCCCGATCCTACCATTCCCACCCTCACCCCCACCCTATTGCCACACCTCATCTTCAGGTGTTTCTTACACAACATACATGGAACAAGGAGGGTTCCATGATGGTAGTGTGTTATCCCCTGAGGCACCTGAGGCGACTGCGCCTGCGATGAATGAGGACACGAAGGGGGAGGTGCCGCGGGAGCGTGGATGCAGTGGTGCTGGGACGGGTCTGTCCACCGGTGTGCCTGCACAGCGTGGGGTGTCGCCGCTTGCTGGGAGTGGCCTGCCGCAGCCACTGTCGTTGGCAGTGTTTCGTACGAGGGACTCGATGTCGTCGTCACCGTC
The DNA here is from genome assembly GCA_964035575.1 of Rhynchopus sp. YZ270_cl-10. Taxonomy (NCBI): domain Eukaryota; phylum Euglenozoa; class Diplonemea; order Diplonemida; family Diplonemidae; genus Rhynchopus; species Rhynchopus sp. YZ270_cl-10. The sequence goes on along the minus strand of OZ037895.1, from coordinate 374,832 downwards.
TATGATGGGAGGCTTCAGAGAGACGCTCGAGACCGCGCTCAACGACACCGCAGACACAGAGCCCGACCTCGAGCTCACGAACACCGTCGCCCTCTGGCTGAGCCTGGCGCCCCTCCCCCTGCTCCTCGTCCTCGCGGTGGCCTCCTGCATACAAGGCGCCTACCCCCTGACAGCCCCGCACCTCGCAGCCGCCCTCCTCCTCGTCTCCTACAAGGCCGCCTCCAGCATATGCGAGACACCCCATGTATACGCATCGCGTGCACTCCTTGGGGTGTTCGCAGTGTACTGTCTGGTGTTCGATTGGGTGGCGGAGGGGGAGGTGGGTGCGTGGGTGGGGTGTGTGCTGGTGGCGAATGTGTTTGGCCTGCTGCGGCACCACACGCTGATGAAGGTGTGTGTCGCCGTGCTGCTGCTGTACCTTGCGCTCAAGGGTGTGGAGGAGCTGCTGGGGGAGTCCTTTGTGCGTGCCAAGCCGTCTGAGCACTATGCGGGGATTGGGGTGGGGTGGGCGCTGCAGAACTTTGTGTGCCGTGCTGGGGTGGGCGTGGGGTGTGTTGTGTTTACGTATGCGATAGCGAAGGCGGTTCGTGACGAACTTTTAGAGGCGAAGAGGATGCTGCGCACGGCGAACCTGGCGGCGCACACCTTGGGCAACTTCCAGCTGACTGCAGCAGAGTACTTTGTGAACAAGCTTCCGGACGAAGCCCTGCACGCAGACTTCTCCACCCTCGTGGACAACCTCAGGCAGTACAGAACCTTCCTCCCCGACTACTTCCTCGCACACGACAGCGACAGCGAGGCAGGCGACGGCATGGCCTCCCCCCTCAGCTCCCAGAAATTCCCCGCCCCGCACGGCCGCGTCGCAATGGTCTTCACCGACATCGAGTCCTCCACACGCCTCTGGGAGATGTCCCCCTACAGCATGAAAGAGGCGCTCAACCTGCACAACATCACAACACGTCGTGTCATGGCACGCTTCAAAGGCTACGAGGTCAAAACCCTTGGTGACGCCTTCATGGTCGCGTTTGACTCTGTGTTGTCTGCGGTGTCGTTCTGTCTGATTACGCAGCAGAAGCTGTTTAGTTGCGAATGGCCACCTGAGATCCTTGCGTTTGCAGAGTGCAGCACGGTGAAGGGGGCGTGGTGTGGGTTGCGCGTTCGGATGGGGGTGCATGTTGGTGATGTGGAGCGAGAGGAGAACCCTGTGACAGGGCGAGTGGACTACTTTGGCGTGACTGTGAACAAGGCGGCGCGTGTGCAGGGTGTGGCGCAGGGTGGTGCCATTACTATCACAGACGAGGTGCTGGCGGAGCTGCGGCAGCAGGATGCGTTTCCTTCGTTGGGGCAGCCGGAGCTGATTGACCTGGGACAGCGGCAGCTTCGCGGGATCAAGGACACTTGCCATGTGTACTACCTGCTGCCTGCGTCGCTTGGCAGCAGGCGTGCGAGCTTGACCGACTCGGCCAGCGTGCCCACACCCACTGCACGGAGGGACGATTCGTCGCTGTCGACACGCAAGACGAAGCAGCACAAGACACGCCTCCGCATCGGGAAGTCCGTCACCGTTGCTGACGTGCTCGTAGACTACTCACAGCTCGGCGAGACTGACGCACCCGTCCAGCTAGACGTTCTCGTTGCAACCGCAGTGGACACAGTGTCGCGCTTCGAGGGCTGGGTGATCTCCATCGGCAGCACCGGCATCTACTGCTCCTGGAACACATACAAGAAGTGTGTGAGCCACCTGCACAACGCTGTGCGGGCTGTCGTGCAGATGAAGCAGCTCTACACAGACACCATCTGGGACGGGCGGGTGTGGGTGGGCCTCTCTACAGGCGGCGTGATGCACGGCCACATCGGGCACCTAGACGAGAAGTACTACATGCTGATCGGCTCGTGCATGGACTGGTGCAAGATGGCTGCGACGGCAGCACGCAAGCTTGACGTGCCCTGCCTCCACGCCGCTATGGAGAAGTGCTGCAGCATTGCACAGGACACTGCACTGAAGAACTTCGTCCGCCCTGTCGACGAGTGGACAGCAGACTCAGAATGCGAGAAGGTCGTCCGCGTAGAACAGGTTAACACTGCTGGGGTTGGGTCAGGCTCGTGGGCCTTGACGGAGACACCAACGGACTGGACGTGGACAGACACATACCGCAAAGCGTTCACGGAACGCGACATTGCGAAGCTCAGCACCAGCAGCGACCCCGTGGTGAAGCACGTTGTTCTAAACCTGCGGGAGGAGGGCCACCTGCTGCGCCCTGTGACACCTGGCTACAGCGTCCCGAGTGTGTCAAGTGGGAAGCTGAGCAGTGCGTCTGTGAAAAGCTACTCTACATGCTCTTCGGTGCACTCAAGACGGGCAGGGGCGCGCCTATTGGAAGTGACACCGTGAGGGGTGCTGTCCATTTCGTTTCGTTACAACAGTACAGTAAAGCCAGGCAATACCCTGCAGATGCTTCTCACAGTGTGCCAGGACACACTTTCTGCTGAGTGTTGCTCTGTTATGTTCTTATTTTGGTGGCATTCATCTTGCTAATTTTCTCTTTGATTAGGTTTTTGTTTTGCAATCATTATTTATTATTTTGACAACGTGTATCCCACGAACGGGCAATTCACGTGACTTTTTTTTTTTTTGTGTTGCACAGATCTGTTCTTGCTGTGACAACTGTCTCAGTAATAACAGAACGCGTCTCGTTGTTTTGCGGTTCTTTTTTTGATAATTCTTGGGGCATATTATATCGGGCTGACGGGAAAATGAAAAATCGCGGGGAAGCAAAAAAAAAAGTCTTTTTCAATCCTTCTCAACAGGATGACATCGGACACAGAACCTGGGTTGTGACACAAGGACATCAATAAAAAACGTGTTGTCTTAAAGTAAATTCCATTGAGTTGAAGATGATCTGCATCTATACCTTTGAGCTTCATTTGCCTTCGGGCGACTTTGTTGTACAGAACCCGTCTTCAGACAGGGTGATTGTCGATACTGCAAAGGAGAAAAGGAAAAAAAAAGTTCCCCTGCAGATGATTGGCCGCAGCCCACTTATCTTGTTTGTTTCAATTGGGATCGTAAAGAAAAATTCGTTTCCCAGGCCATTTAACGCTCAACACCCAAACCCAGATTATTCCCCTAAATGAAGTGCTCTCTGGGGGTTCGATACCCCACAGAGAAGTGGTGTTCTGCGTCCGCCGGTTGAACGGTGAGGCGTTTTGCACTTTCAACTTCCTCTTTTATTTTATTTTTTTTAGATTCTCTCGCGGTCGACTTCGAATTACACAACGGTCTTCCTCGCCAAGCAGACCTCAAACATCCGCGAGCGTGGTCATGCAAAGGCTTGTCGTAAAAGCTAACATGCGAGCATTAAGCAGCGAAACCCCACCGCACCCCATTCCCTGGTGTGAAGAGGGATCGTGTGCACCCTCCGTTCCGTCGGCGCCCCCTCATTGGGTTCAGCAGACCCCAGTGGTGTGTTAAACCAGGTTATCACCCCTTCCAGTCAGAATGGGGAAATGACTGTGTGGCCTGCTTACAGTTTCTCTGTTAGCAACCGAAGTGCAACACCACCCCTCCCGGGTTCGATAACCCCGCGGAGTGTCAGTGCCTATCCCAGAGGCGTTTTTGCACTATCAACTTAACTTTTATTTGATGAAAACCCACGCAGCTGATGCTGCGCGATAACGAATGTGATCAAGGTGATTAAGCAACGAGAGGTTTAGGGTCATCTTCTAAACTTGCCACCCACGAATAGCAATAACACACACAAAAAAAAAAAACAAACGACTGATGAATAAACCAAATAATCTAATCAGACTAAGCACGAAGAGGCTTAGGATCATCTTGTAAACTTTTCTTTTATTTTGATAATCTGTTGGATTGGTTTAGCGGCTGTATTTTTTTTAACTTTAACCCCCACATTGCACCCTCCCCTGCCCTCTCTATACAGAGCGCCTAATGTAGGTTGTTGTTGACTTTTTTTCTCCCAACACGAAGTGATCAGAACCAGCAAAAGAGTGAGAGAGCAAAACGAGAAAAATCTAGTACAGCAAGTATTTTCTTGAATTCCCTTCTCGCTTTGCCGCCAAACAGATCTGACACCTATTTGGCTGCGTTCCACGAAAAACACTTACTAACTTTCCCAGAGGAATGTTGTTGAGAGATCAAGTGGCGGTTTTATTGTCCAGGGTTTTCTCACTCGAAACCTTTTAAGCATGCTGGTTACGCTCATTAGGTGTTGTGAAATTATTTTTCAAAAAAAAAAAAGTGACAGAGGCCTTTTCGTGAGTGAACTTTTTGGACAGTGGAGATTGCACAACTGTGGCAACACAACCGAGGCAACTACACTACTCCAACAATTTTTCGTCAGATCTGTACTTCATTGGTCCCCACCAGTGGAGTCCCCCATACAGGAGGAAGGGAGGGGGTTCGCCCTCTCCCACCATACTACACGCGAATATGACTCTCCTTTTAAGGAGATATGATATGGCGATTGCTCAGTCGCGGGCTATGATGGATGAGGCGGTGACTGAGGAAAAGTGGTGTGCTGCGGCCGACCTGGTGTCAGCTGCATGCACTCTATCGGGGCTGATCTCGCAGCTCACGATAGAGGTAGCAGAAGAGGAAACGGCGGTGCAACCGCCACATGACGAGACACCGCGGGCCGTAGCGCTTGCGATGTTGGTGCGAGCAGCAGCAGCGACTTGCACCGAAGACGAGACACCCGGCGCCTGCTTCCCCGCAGGAGCCACCACAACAGCGACCCCCACCATGACGTGCACCACCGGTGGGAAGGTCAAGACGCCTCACAAGGCGCTGAAGAACAAGCCCCCGCCGCCGCCCCCACCCGACCGTGGGTTGACTGCAGCCAGGAAGCCAGTGCCGCCGCCGCCGCCCAATCGAGACTGGACGACGACGACCGCCATGAGCATTGCATGGAGTAACTCCGGCATCACTTAGACGCGTGTAGTATAGTGGAGTTCATCTTCGGGTGTCTACACTAAAACAACCAAGTTTTCAAAAAAAAAAAAAAAAAAAACGAGAATGAAAGACAGTCTGAATGGTGCTTCGCACTAAGCCAACGGATCAAAATAAATAAATAAATCCGCCAGCCTTTCAGAAACACTCAACACCAGCTTAACACCAAAGCTTTTTTTTCTTTTGTGATCAAGGTGACAAGCGCGTGACGCTTTTGCTCATCTTATAAGCTTTTTTTCTTACTTTTTTTTGTAAATAAATGGCCAAAACTCTGTGAAAGCTGAGGCCATATTCCCAATATTTTAAGCTTTTAAGTCTCAATTTTCTCTTAACCCAACCCACCACCAGAAATTCGTATTTTTCATATTTTTTTTAGTCAGGGGCCATCGTGCCTGCGTCCGCCGATGAATGGTGAGGCGTTTGCACTTTCAACTTCTCTTTTATTTCCCCCCCACAGTTTTGCTTTCACCTAGGTGCGTCACACCTCATTAACCAAATAACCCCCCCCCCCCCCCCCCCATACAGAGTGTGCACACCGTTCCTTGGTGACAACTAAGCACAGAAGCTTAGCTTCATTGACCATTTATTTCAAATCATCCATTCAATTCTACTATTTTTTTTTGACTCCCCGATAAATGGGTAAGAAGATACCTTGAAATAACTTTAATTTGGTTTTGTGTGTTTTTTGTTCTTTTTTTTTTTGGGGCACCTTTTACCCTGAATATCAATAATCACCAATGATTGGGCCGGGGTTTCTTTTCCCTTTTGAAAAAAAGACTCCAGGGACATGGGAAGGGGAAGGAAGGTAATGGAGGTTGTCTGAGCCAGAGAAGAGGCTTAACTGAGCCACTAAACTGCAAAGATACAAAGGCACCACCGTTATGTTTCCACTCTCCCTAGGCCCGTCTAGTGATGTTATCATGTTCTTCTTTTTATTGGCTGTATTTGTGTTCCTTTTTTTTTTTGGGATTTGGAAAAGCTTCCTGTTCTCCCCCCCTTCTGTAAAAACGGTATAGTGGAGCACACTCTAGGGTGGCTACACTAATACAACCAAGTTTTCAAAAAAAAAAAAAAAAAAAAACAGTGGAGCTTTGCGCAGGTGGGAAACTACACTATTCCAACAATTCTTCTAAAATAATAATAAAACTACAGTGGCACTCAACCCCAACCCTTTTAAAATGTAATAAAGATGTGTGTGCACGAGATGTGCATTTAAAACTGGGGGTTACACTCGGTGGTAACTGCTGCTGCATTCTAACCCTTTTTAAAAGGACTTGAAAGGTGTATATATTTCAAGGTTTCTCCTTTTAACGACTTGCCGTATATATTGGAATAAGGTGACTAAGCAGGAATGTGCTTTGCATCAATAACTATCACTTTTCTCTGTCTTTTTTTTTGCTCTTTTCTCTTGTGTTTATCAAATGACCCCACAAGGTCTATCCACTTTTCATGTATTGCTGTATTTGCACTTTCAACTCTTTCTTTCAACCCAACCAAACCCTACATCACAGGATGCATGGTTTGTAGTCAGTCTGAGTCAGTATAAGTCAGACTGACTCATCTCGCACCCCTCTCGCACTCGAGTGCAAGAGGAGTGCGAGAAGAGTCCGATCCTCGGCCTGGCCCAAAAATCAGTCTGACTCAGACTGACTACAAACCACGATTCATGTCCCTGTGCTCGCAATGATCCCCGTTCATCTGGCTGATAAGTGGTAGTGGGAGTATCACATATCAGATGCAAACCAAATGAAATGGATGTAGGACTGTATGGTTGGGTGTCCCTACCCCCGGTACCGCCGGTCATTTGTGCCAAAGGTACACATCCGTTAGTATCCTTTTTTTTTTTTTGCTCTTTCTCTTTCCCCCAGATTTACACTCCTTCATTGCCGAATCCCTGCAGCCACTCACAGCACACAAAGGCAGCAGACCGCACTGTGCAGTCTGAGATGGCTATTTCAAAGGGGGCAAATGAAGCCAATGACACCACTTTTTCTTTCCCCCCCCCCAGAACGGGAGTATTTTGTTTTTCTTTTTTTCTTTTTTCTTTTGCGAAATTGAGTTTCTGTTCGCATGAGGAGGGGAGAGGAGAGGGTATATGAAACGCTTCCCTCTGCGGTTCGACAACCAAGACGGAGAACCAGATATGCCTGCTGACAAGAGGCATTTGTGATTCCCACTTTCATAATAAGTACAACACTCTCTCTTACCCCTTTTTCCAAAAGAAAGACAGATCCTGCACAGCTGTTGACACAACAAAAAAGCTATAAAAATTTTTTTGTGGACGCGAAAACGCCTGGTATATTCATTTAGGCGGTGATAGTTCACAAAAAAAAACAAGAAAGTGGGAGGGACACATTCTCGCTACGTTTGCCTCTGACTCCCCCCCGGTATTTTCATAAAATGAAAAGTACCCGAATAATTTTTTTTGACTTCCATCTTCTACCCCCTTTTTTCTCTGATTTACACTGTATTTTTGTTTTGTTTTTTCACCCTCCAAGTGTTCGTATTAATTTGCAAAGGTATCGATGTGTGTTTAAAAGCAAAAAAAACGGGTAATTCCTGAAAAAACCATTGCCCATTGTGTGACACATTCATCTTTTCACCTTTTTCGCCTTTTTTGATGAACTCGTAACCTCCACTCTTTTCTTCCCCCCCCCCAAACTCTCTCTGCTGGACGATAGCGATTGTGCTGAAGGTCACCAAGAGGCTTAGGGTTCACCTGTCAGGCTTTCTATTTTGATGGTACACTGTCACGAGCGGGCTGTTGTATTTCAAGTCAACTTTGTTTTCTCTCTCCAATTCCCAGTGCTGGACCTTTGTTGGATGTCTGCATACCATTCTCACTCCCCCCTCTGCCAGTTTTGCTTCAAGGTGACTAAGCACGAGAGGCTTCGGTTCATCTTATAAACTGTTCTTTGTTTTTTATTGGTCTATGTGTACACGAGGGGTACATACACTCTCCCAAAGTATCTCTTTTATTGACGTGCAATTATTGACTCTTTACAATAATCCTGTAACAGGGCGTGCAATCAGTATTATGCGTGTAATTGTAAATTCTTCGGTTACACATTGCACGCCTGTAACAGGGTTTTGTGACTCGTCAATAATTAGACCTCAATGAAGGCTACTAATTCTTGTTAAATTATATCCCGACACTTTAACTCACTCACGCGCGTTAAATTGTGGGGATATCATTTAACGGTAATTGTCAGTTATTTTTTTCTCTTCTTTTTCTCTTCTTTTTCTCTTCTTTTTCTCTTCTTTTTCTCTTCTTTTTCTCTTCGAGGATTCGAAGAACCTTCCAGTACCCCCCCTTCTGTAGTAATAATTCTGAATTAAAAACCGAATTCACTCTTTTTTGTTATTCCTGATACGACTGAATTGGTAAGTCGCTTATTCATAGGTTCGGCCCCTCGCTTTGGTCATGGACCGAAAACACAAAAGCAACAAAAAAGCAAATAGTACATTTTTAAAGAGCACAAAAGCAAGAATAACAAAAAAAAAAATAATTCATTTCAAAAATCCCCCTTCTGTAGTAATAATGCTCGTCTTTTCCTTTTTCTTTTGAGTGATAGTGTCTGCGTCCCAGAGGCGTTTTGCACTATCAACTTCATCTTTTCTTCCCCCCTTTTCTTCCCCCCCTGCTCTCTGTTCTCCTGAATTGAAAGTCACATTTCATCATCACCCGAACAAAGCTTTTGATATAATGGCCCCTGTCGCCCTACTGCACTTGTATTTACCGTAAATGTAAATATGTTGGAACGTAATAATGTTGGAACTGCCCAAAAAACGCTCGTTCGTGCCAACATTATTACGGTCCACCATATTTACATACGGTGGATGTGTGTGCCACATGTCACATAGACATATTCATCTTTGAACTTTTCTTCTTTTGTCGTCATACAGTGTTGTGTTGTGTCAAATGATAAAACGTTTATTTCGTTGCATCATTTGTGGCCAAAAACTCCATTGGAAAGGCCAAAAATAACAACTTTAAAAAAATGGTGTTCCCGAAAGGGCCCATATTGACAGGTCCTTGACATGTCCTTGACACAAGGTTTACAGGGGAAAATGACACACCCCCCCTATATTGACATGTCCTTGACATGTCCCCGACAGCAGATCGGTAACACCAAAAAAACGTTAAAAAACGTTTGATTTGACACAACGTCACGTATGTGTCGTATACCATGTTAACGTTGTGCACACCCGCTCAAAAATGCACGGCGGGCTAGGCGGGCTGCTAGTAGTGTCCACTAGTCCAAATGAAATAGTGTTTTGCGACTAGTTTTGCAATATCATTAGTAGAGCTAGCAGCTAGTAGTTCCATTAGTAGTACCCCCTGATGAGTCTGTCGTGTGGGTTGTGTGCGACCCCCCCTGTGAAACGGCTTTTTTGTCGCTCAGCTTAGTTTCTTTTCTCTCTTTTTTCTTGCTGAAGGCTTTTTTTTTTTTTTACCTTTTTTTGCTCAGACAACATTCGCTAGTTATTGGAAAGATCAATCAGGGCAACCCTTACAGGCATGTGCCGAAGTGCGCCCGCCAGAGGTGTGAGTGAGAGTCACACCTGGTGTGGGGTTTTGGTAAATATTCTCATCCTTGTAAAGAGCCTCAGGGTGGCTTCCTGGCTGTGGTGGTGTCTGTACTTCCCCCTTGACTTCACAGGGTTTCTGGAGGAAGTGCCAAGTGTGGATGCTTCAATGCAACACGAAACTTAAAGACGAAGATACACAAGGAACTCTTATTTTATTTTGAATAATCAAGCATTGACAAATAGAAATTGAAAACGACAGATGGCGCGTGCCCGCTTTTAGCGGATTTGGTTTTTTCACTAACATACACACCTCACCCACATACAGTGAATAAACACAAATCTTTTTTTTTTTTTTGCGGTGCGATAAAAGGAAAAAAGCGTCGTTCTTGTCTTTCATTTATGTTTTATGCTTCACTGTTATATCCTGAAGTCGTTTTCTATTTTATTTTATTTTTTGTAACTTCTCGTTGTCTGCTTGGCGGTGGCTGTTTCTACCTAAACCACCCACACTCCTTTCCCTTGCAAAAAAGCATGTAGGTCCACCGCAGGATTCCCCCCCATTTCATCTATAGCTGAACTTCCACCGTGAGGTAGACGCTTTGCCTTTTTGCTTTCTTTCTCTATAGGGTCTTACAAGTGTTGCTATTGTTTCTTGCACACCGACCCTATTATTAACCCTGATATTTTTTTGTCTGTAGGTGACTAAGCACCAGAGGCTTAGGTTCATCTTAATTTTTCTTTTCTTTCTCTTTCCCGTCTTTTTCTCTTTCGTCATCCATTAGGTTTCCTTTTCTTCTTCTTCTGGTGTTTGGCCGCAGGGTACTTTATGTGCTTTCATCCGTGACTGGCTTCGTACAGTCAGTTGAGGTGCCTGCTTTTTATAACTATTCTCTCGATTTTTTTCTTTCTCTTTTCTCTCTTGCCGTAGTGCACCCTATTATACCTTCTATTCAGTTCAGTGGAATAGAAAGTAAATGAAATAATCTCTTTGCCGTTTCGTCGCTACCAGCTCTCTTGGGTAGCGCACACGGATTTAACAAACTTATGCGGGTAGGATAGTGGGATGGGGTGGGGGAGGGGACACAGTTAACGAAACCTCGCGCGAAAAATGGAAAAAAAATAAAATTACATTTTTTTTTTCTCTCTCTCTCTCGTTGTGCACGAAACAAAAGGAACGTCACATACATACACTCGAATAACACCTGATTTTTTTTTCTTTTAATTAGAGTTTCATACTCGGCTGTAATTGCCGTGCAGAATAAAAAAAGAAAGTCATTATTCCCTTTTTTTCCCTTCTCCCCTTCTTCCCTTGATTTCACACCAATCCTCAAAACAACCTCCTCCCCCTCCAGCACCTCCCCAAACAAATACACTAAAAAAATGACAATTGAGGACAACTTCGGGAAGGTTTCAATCGATGGAATGCAGATGAAGGGGAAGAAGGTGTTGATGCGGGTGGACTTTAATGTTCCATTGAGAGCGGGGAGAGTCAAGAATGACTTGCGCATCCGTGGGGCCCTGCGCTCCATCCAAAAGGTCCTGAAGAGCGGCGGCGCCCTGATCCTTATGTCTCACCTTGGCCGCCCGAAGGAGACGGGGTTTGAGGAGTCGTTCTCCCTCCGTCCTGTTGCGTCGCGTCTTGGCGAGCTTCTTGGGCAAGACGTTCAATTCGCGGAGGACTGTCTCAACGCAGGACACCTCGCTGCCGCGCTACGCCCAGGTGAAGTGCTTCTCCTCGAGAACCTCAGATTCTACAAAAACGAGGCCTCTAAGAAGGAGCAGGATCGTCTTGACATGGCCAGAGTGCTCGCTTCTTATGGCGATATGTTTGTCTCCGATGCCTTCGGAACCGCACACCGCAATGCTGCCTCCATGACCGGAGTCCCCGCTGTGATGGGCCATGGAGCTTGCGGGTATCTCATTAAAACTGAGATAGATTACTTCTCTACTGCGCTCCGCAAGCCAAGCCGCCCCCTCTGTGCAATCGTCGGCGGCGCAAAGGTCTCCGATAAAATTCTTTTACTGGACAACCTCATCGCAATGTGCGACAAGCTTTTGATTGGCGGTGCAATGGCCTACACCTTTTTGAAGGCGCAAGGTCGTTCTGTAGGGCGTTCCAAATGCGAGGTTGAAGCGAAAGACAAAAAGGGCAAAAAGATCGACATTGTGGAGCTTGCGTTGCGCCTCATCAAGAAGGCCGAGGCGAAGGGGGTGGAGCTCATCCTGCCCATTGACCATCGTTGTGCGCCGGAGTTCAAAGACGTCCATGCGGTGATGACCGTCGATGCCAACATCCCTCCGCATCTAATGGCCCTCGACATCGGACCAAAGACAGAAGCGCTCTTCATGAGCGCAATAGCGTCTTCAGGCACTGCCATCTGGAACGGTCCTGTCGGTGTGTTCGAGATGAAGAACTTCCGCCACGGTACCATGGCCATAGCAAAGACGCTTGCATCGAAGGAGACCCTTCTCTCGATTGTCTGTGGAGGCGACACAGCGGCGGCCGCGGAGAAGTCGGGCTATGCTGACAAAATCTCGCATATTTCGACAGGTATGGAAAAAAACTAGGGTGATTCTTTGGGTGACGTTTAAGCATATCTAAGATGTGTATAAACACTGTTTATTCATATGTTCATTCAACTTTTTTTTTGTTCATATCTTATGGATGGTGTTGTCAATATGATATCCCGCTTCGGATATCATATTGAGTTGGCAGAACCCCCACTTCTGTGAGGCGATGAACAACAAAAATCGTGCAACAAAACAAAACCACACACTACTGGGTAATGTTCCAAAGTATCCACAACTGCTTTAAACCCCACACACACACACACACACATACATACATGGAACTATACTTATTGTTCCGCATGCTAGCGATAACCTACACCTGAATATATCACACCAACCACACACAACAGGTGGCGGTGCTGCCCTGGAGCTGCTTGAAGGCAAGGTGCTGCCTGGGTTGAAGGCTCTCTCCTCCGCAGCAAGACTTTGAGATGAGAGAACAGAAAAAAAACGACTTTTTTCTTGCAGAGTTACCCCCCCTTTCCCCCCTCCCCTTTACAGTGTACCTCAATACTCGAACAAACCGCAGGTGATACAAAACGTATAAGAGGTGCACTCAGTGCATAGTGCACGACCCCTTCCCCCTTTTTTGTGAAGGCTGGAGGGGGGCTGTGTGCGACAAAAAAAAAATGCATTGGTCACTTTCTTTTCTACTCCGCTTTTTTTTATGTGGTTGTTCGATGGGGGCAGGGGGAGGAGGTGTTGTGGATATTTGATGGATGTGAGAATTAATTAGGGTGTTTTTTTGTGGTGTGGAATATTGCTTGTTGTGCAGATGGAAAAAAAAGGGCGGATTTATCTTTTTAGCCTTTTGGTATTGTCTTTAGGTGATGATAAGGAAGATAAGCACAGAGAGGCTTAGGCTCATCTTATAAACTGTTCTTTCGTTGTGATTTGCATCCGTTGAGAGATCTGCATTGTCATCGATTGCAAAACCGCGCAAATAAAGAAAAAAACGTACAGTGGAGCACACTCTAGGGTGGCTACACTAATACAACAAAGTTTCCAAAAAAAAAAAAAACGTAAATCTGCAAAATAAGCAAACATCCTTTCAACTACAATTTTTCTTGTTCTCTTCCATCTCCGTGGGTGCCACCCCAAACGTGGTGTGGTGACGACAATTTTTTTTTTTGAAGCGTAACTCAAAAACTGTCAGAATTTCCTCGTCTTTTTGCGTTCTCTTGTTTAGGGGTGTTTCTGTACTAAAAAAAAACCCTAGCCCCCCCCTTTTTTTTCGTCCAAAAGAAGAAATAACAAATTAGTGTCTTTTATGGTGTGCACAGTGATGCGCACCCATCTTTCAAGTTTTTTTTTTGAGTACATTGCCACGAGAGGGCTGTTGTATTTCAGGCCAACTTTTTATTTTTTGAAGGAAGGAGGTGGAATTGATCACCTAAGCAATGTCCACCTTTAGTTCTTTGATAATTTGTTCAACAATTCATTCAAAAAAAAAAAAAGTGTCAATTTTTGTTGACAACATTGGGATTGGATTGGGGGGGTGGGGGGGGTAGGTAAAGTATTCCAGAAGAGACTAACGCAGTTGGGGGAATTCATTTCGGGGGGTGTATGGGTGTGTTATCTTACGGTACATTACGATTTTTCCCATTGATTCGATGTGTGTGCACGTGAGGCATATTCATTTAGGCGTGCGCTTCCTTTTGGTGAGGACGTTCTTTCACCAACCTTCCCTGTACTACGGATTGTGCCGGCAATTTTCCGTATCCGGATCTTCACAAAAAAAAAACCACTCTGAATTCATACCCTTTAGCACAAAGTATATGAATCAGTCAATTTCAATGGTGGACTAAGCACAGAGGGGCTTAGGTTCATCTCACAAAACCTTTCTTCAATTTTTCTCTCTCTTTCTCCAAGCCTCAAAGTGACTAAACGCTGAGAGGCTTAGGTTCATCTTTGCAATGTTTTTCGCGGCAGATTTTTTTTTTCTTCTCTTGAACCTTACTGTGAAGTCATATTTTGTTGCCTTCCCCGCTTTTCCCCCACCCACAGGGATGGGGAAGGGGGAAGGTGTTTGCAGCTGTGTGTCTCAAATCTTTCAACTCTTTGGTTTGCGGGTTACCAAGTTTTCCCTCCTCGTGTGAATCGTTTTCATTTTTTTTTTTTTTTTTAGTATATTTTACACTTTTCTATTTTTTACTTTTATTTTATTTCTCTTTCTTGTGTGTTTGCTGAGGTTTTCTATCTGATACACAGACAGGATGTGTTGGTATTTGTTTGGATTGGTAGCAATTATTGCACGGAATACTTTACGTATACACGGCAGCCATCAAGACCAAGACTCTTTAGGTTACTCTTCCTCCTGGTGATCAGACATTACATCCAGTAAGGACAGAGAAAGGAATAAGAAAAAAGAAAAAAAAAACTTTTGTATTTTGTGTATTCCCGAAACAAAAAACTGAAGTAGAAGGTACCAAATGTTCACACGAACATCGGTTTCACGATATTCACCCACCATTTAAAGGGAAATCACTGAAGATGTCCACCCTTTTGAATACAACTGTATGATTCTTAGGACTGAAACAGGGTTAATATCAGAAACCAATCTACTGAAGTTTCAACTTGTGCATGAAGCATTTTACTTTTCTTTTCTACGTTTTGCAAAACACACAACATAAAAAGAAAGATGGGACCATTTTTGTTGATCCCTCACCATATACTATCAATTTATTGATTGCATATGATGAAAATACTTTTTATTTACAAGTGCCTCCAGACATGCTGTGAAAAACTGAGCCTCGCTTAGAGTATGTTGCGGAATGGTCTCTAGTACATTAGCCCTAAAAAGCTAAACACATAGTGCAAACTAGTTTATATTTATAGATATATTCTACTGCTGCACTATGCTTTGTTTACTCATAATTACAAAGGAGTTAACAGAAAGTCGAAGCACACAATACAGCTGTCCTGTGAACTTCGCACTACACCCCACCCCCTCCCTACCTCTTTGAAACAGTCAAAAAAGAAATCAAAAAAAAAAAAAAAAAAAAAAAAAAACAGCAGAAAAAGAGACCAAAAAAAAAATGATATAATAACAAGGGAGAGCAAGTAGGTTATTTAAAGTAGGTTGACGACACCGAAACCCCAATAAAAAAAATGTGTCCGTTTATGGTGTCAACGTTAAAGACTACCAGAAGCAGCTCAGTGCATTCTGAAAAAAATAAGCGAGCGATTCTAGGCTATATATGTTCATGAAGCCAATGAATCTAGATAAAGGTCCTATTTCAAAGAATTCCCACAAACAAACACCACTTTTATTTTTACTTTTTTTCAACAAACCAAATAAAAAGAAAAAAAAACTCTTTTTCACCACTGGAAGGGACTAGACCTCGTACTTGACCCTTTCAGTGAGACGTCAGACCAATGTATTACATTGCCACACCCTGGGTAAGCTGTGCAGTCTGTAGGCCTACTACAAAAACCGCAAAACTTTGGAAAAAAAAAAGAACGAAGATAATAGGTATATCGCAGTAGTAATTTGGTCGTGGTTTACCAATGGTAATGTCCACGACGCAGTTTATATGGTTGTACTCAACGCGTACTATGTCACTAGTGATGAGTATTTTTCTCGCAGGAGCGATTTGGTCTTGGTGGGCATCTTAGCTTTCCCATTTTTAAAGGGACAATAGCCTTGAGACTAAGACTCCAGGACACATATTAAATTGTTTGCAATGCACGTTTTGCTATCTCTTTGTACTACTCTAGTCTTTGTGTAGGTGTTTCAATACAATGGACAATGGATGATTAAACTGGTTTTAATCATTGCTTGGACGGCGAACTACTAAGTCCAGAAAATTCAGTATATTTTACACTTTTCTATTTTTTACTTTTATTTTATTTCTCTTTCTTGTGTGTTTGCTGAGGTTTTCTATCTGATACACAGACAGGATGTGTTGGTATTTGTTTGGATTGGTAGCAATTATTGCACGGAATACTTTACGTATACACGGCAGCCATCAAGACCAAGACTCTTTAGGTTACTCTTCCTCCTGGTGATCAGACATTACATCCAGTAAGGACAGAGAAAGGAATAAGAAAAAAGAAAAAAAAAACTTTTGTATTTTGTGTATTCCCGAAACAAAAAACTGAAGTAGAAGGTACCAAATGTTCACACGAACATCGGTTTCACGATATTCACCCACCATTTAAAGGGAAATCACTGAAGATGTCCACCCTTTTGAATACAACTGTATGATTCTTAGGACTGAAACAGGGTTAATATCAGAAACCAATCTACTGAAGTTTCAACTTGTGCATGAAGCATTTTACTTTTCTTTTCTACGTTTTGCAAAACACACAACATAAAAAGAAAGATGGGACCATTTTTGTTGATCCCTCACCATATACTATCAATTTATTGATTGCATATGATGAAAATACTTTTTATTTACAAGTGCCTCCAGACATGCTGTGAAAAACTGAGCCTCGCTTAGAGTATGTTGCGGAATGGTCTCTAGTACATTAGCCCTAAAAAGCTAAACACATAGTGCAAACTAGTTTATATTTATAGATATATTCTACTGCTGCACTATGCTTTGTTTACTCATAATTACAAAGGAGTTAACAGAAAGTCGAAGCACACAATACAGCTGTCCTGTGAACTTCGCACTACACCCCACCCCCTCCCTACCTCTTTGAAACAGTCAAAAAAGAAATCAAAAAAAAAAAAAAAAAAAAAAAAAAACAGCAGAAAAAGAGACCAAAAAAAAAATGATATAATAACAAGGGAGAGCAAGTAGGTTATTTAAAGTAGGTTGACGACACCGAAACCCCAATAAAAAAAATGTGTCCGTTTATGGTGTCAACGTTAAAGACTACCAGAAGCAGCTCAGTGCATTCTGAAAAAAATAAGCGAGCGATTCTAGGCTATATATGTTCATGAAGCCAATGAATCTAGATAAAGGTCCTATTTCAAAGAATTCCCACAAACAAACACCACTTTTATTTTTACTTTTTTTCAACAAACCAAATAAAAAGAAAAAAAAACTCTTTTTCACCACTGGAAGGGACTAGACCTCGTACTTGACCCTTTCAGTGAGACGTCAGACCAATGTATTACATTGCCACACCCTGGGTAAGCTGTGCAGTCTGTAGGCCTACTACAAAAACCGCAAAACTTTGGAAAAAAAAAAGAACGAAGATAATAGGTATATCGCAGTAGTAATTTGGTCGTGGTTTACCAATGGTAATGTCCACGACGCAGTTTATATGGTTGTACTCAACGCGTACTATGTCACTAGTGATGAGTATTTTTCTCGCAGGAGCGATTTGGTCTTGGTGGGCATCTTAGCTTTCCCATTTTTAAAGGGACAATAGCCTTGAGACTAAGACTCCAGGACACATATTAAATTGTTTGCAATGCACGTTTTGCTATCTCTTTGTACTACTCTAGTCTTTGTGTAGGTGTTTCAATACAATGGACAATGGATGATTAAACTGGTTTTAATCATTGCTTGGACGGCGAACTACTAAGTCCAGAAAATTCAGTATATTTTACACTTTTCTATTTTTTACTTTTATTTTATTTCTCTTTCTTGTGTGTTTGCTGAGGTTTTCTATCTGATACACAGACAGGATGTGTTGGTATTTGTTTGGATTGGTAGCAATTATTGCACGGAATACTTTACGTATACACGGCAGCCATCAAGACCAAGACTCTTTAGGTTACTCTTCCTCCTGGTGATCAGACATTACATCCAGTAAGGACAGAGAAAGGAATAAGAAAAAAGAAAAAAAAAACTTTTGTATTTTGTGTATTCCCGAAACAAAAAACTGAAGTAGAAGGTACCAAATGTTCACACGAACATCGGTTTCACGATATTCACCCACCATTTAAAGGGAAATCACTGAAGATGTCCACCCTTTTGAATACAACTGTATGATTCTTAGGACTGAAACAGGGTTAATATCAGAAACCAATCTACTGAAGTTTCAACTTGTGCATGAAGCATTTTACTTTTCTTTTCTACGTTTTGCAAAACACACAACATAAAAAGAAAGATGGGACCATTTTTGTTGATCCCTCACCATATACTATCAATTTATTGATTGCATATGATGAAAATATTTTTTTTTTTATTGGCAGGGTTTCCGCCAGCATTTGGGGTTTCAGGATTTGGGGGGGTCCATCAAAAAGACCCCCCAAAAATTTTTTTTTCTCCCCGCAAGAGCGGTCGTCGCGCGCTTCGCGCGCGCCTCCCTGGCAGCCACAGGTGGAGAGGCGAAGGGTGCTGCGGGGGGAGGGCCGCAAAAAAAATTTCGGGAAGGGTTGAAAGGGCGGGGGAGCTCACTGCCGATTGAGGTGTCACTTCCACTAGGCTGCAGAAAGGCTGTCTTTGCTTTTTTGTTGTGTCGACAATCACCTGCTAGTGCAGGATCTGGTCGGGTGGAAGCTTAACAAGGTAAGGGTCTTGTGAGAGGGTGATGGCATTTGCTTTTTTCGTTGTATGGCGCTACAGTGCTGCAGTTGGAACATGTAATAGAAAGTGAATGTACTCGCTGCTTGCATCGAAGCCTCCTTAAAAAAGGGGCAACCACATAAGTATCAATGGGGATATATCAATATCAAATAGTCAGCAACAGCGCCGCAGGCGCACGGTACGCTACTTTTTTCTTTTTCTCTTTTTTTCTTTTAGATTTTCCCCCCCTTTTCTTCCACTTCTTTTGACACAGCGAGCCAAATGCTCTGCACGGTGGGGTCACATGACCACGGGGGGTCATCTACAACCTCCAAAACCCCATTTTTCTTGGGGGGGTCCATGGGCCCCCCCAAACCCCTGTAAAAATCCGGATTTTTCTGGGAAAAATATTGGGGGGGTCCATGGTCCCCCCCGGTCCCCCTTGGCGGAAACCCTGATTGGTAAAGGCGTGTTGACCCTTTCGTGGGTTCAGATGTTTCTGCTTCTATCTAAGGTGTCACTACGCTTATGTTATGCACTTTCAACTTTTAGTGAGGCATGAAAAATTCCCTCTATAGTGGGTGGGAGCACATCGCCGCGGGGGGCTTCTGCAAAAGGCGACTGATTGTGTTGATGGGTGGTGTCTCGTATTGTGTTGTGTTCAGTGTGTGCCGCCGTGTCAGTGTTGTCTTCTTCTCTTTGGACCCACCCCATCTACACGCAGTCATTTGTCGTTGCGGTTACCCCCTTAGTGGTCTTGTGTGTTTCAGAATGCAGCTATCACGACCCCATTCGCATTTGGGTGTCTCTGTGTGGATTTTAGGGGGGTGTCTGATAACTTATCGGGATAATTCTGTGAATATGGTCCCAATGTGCATGTGCCTATCGTCTGTGCGTTTTTTTTTTAAACAAACCGTATTTTGTGTTCTTCTCAACTTTCTACACAAAAAATAACTATAGTGGAGCACACTCTAGGGTGGCTACACTAATACAACCAAGTTTTCAAATAACTAAAATTAACCAATTTTTTTTTAACCTAAAGGTCATAGAGGAGGGTTTTCTCTCCTCGGTACCCCATTTTTTTTGTGAGGAGAGCAAAAAAAGTTTTGCATATTTTTTTTAAAAATAACTCTTTCTTTAAAACGTCCTTGAAGATGTGTTTTTTTTTGTCACATTCTTCTTTTCTTTTTTTGAAGTATTTTTCTCTTCACAACTGCCCATTCACATTCCAGGGCAGGGTGGGGTGAGTGGGTTCACCCCCTACACGTCGTTCACACCTAGAGGGGGTTAGGGGAAACAGAACTTTTGGGTGTCCTCCGTGCATTTATTGAAGTACACTGTTCACGAGTGGGCTTTGTACCGTGTTTCGAAGAAAAATGGACCAGAAAATTAATACACGGCCCAGAATAATGATGGACCTTTTGGGTTATTGTTTTTTATGGACCAATTTTTGTGGTCCATAATATTATATTTTTCAAAACACGGTATTTCAAATCAACTTTATATTGGAAAGTGATTGGTTTAGGATAAGGGGGAAACATAAGGATCTCCTCCAATGTGCGACGGCAGCAACACAACAAAGAGATTGCATCCAGGAGAACAGAAAGAATTTTTTTTTTGTGTCACCTCATGAAATGAAGGAGGAAATAGAAACAAAGCATTTTGAACACATTTGCGGTTCTAGGGAAGAACCGCGCGTGTGTGCGTTTCACCACAACCTCTCCCATGGGTTTTATCGTATGATGAGTGTTAAGTTTCTATTTCACTTTCAACTTCTCTTTTTTTAATACCCTGGTGTCACGCATTGGTGGGGAAGGCTTTTTTTTCCTTTCACTTTCCAGAAAGGGAGACGAGAGAACGAGGCCAACTCTAAGGAAAAGGAACGAAATAACAAAATATATGCATAGCCGCATTTTGGCATGGTGGAGCGCATTCTCGGGAATCTACACTAATACGACCATTTTTTTCTCAAAATAAAGATAAATGGTGCATGGCTAGCGTTCTTTCCCCCCCCCAACCAACTCCCCTCAACTTTTCCCATTCTCTATTAGAACGAAACAGTCCAATCCCCAAAGAAAAAAGAATCCCTCTCCATTTCCTTTAACATCACCCCACACGCACACACTGTTCTCCTCCCACTCGTCCTCATACAGAAACCCCTTTTTTTCAAACACTCCAGGGGGTTTTTTCCTCTCAAATTCGTGCCTTTTCAAAAAGGAAAAAAATCTCTCTCTCTTGCCGAGAGCGGTTGTGAACCACCTCCGTTCTCTTTACGGGAGCGGAACACTCACGTTTCTCTTTCTCTTTTTTGCATGAGCTCGACTGAACTGCGTTTTAGCACGTTTTCAACTTCTTTCTTTCCCCCCTTTTTTTCGTGAAAACATAAGGGGGTAGATGAGGTTGTAATAGCAAAAATGGGGTTTGATGTTGATGATAAATTTGTGTCGTTATGTCCGGCGGGGCCGCACAATCCGCATCCCCCACCTGCATCGCTTGCAGCACCACGTGGCCATGTTGACGACATTGTCTCTGCACGCCGTTCTATGAGTCGCGGCAAGCTTCTCACCTGCCTGCATACCCGCATTGGAGAGCTTCACGTCCTCGACACTGCACATCGTAGACGTGTCACTGATATGAAAACCACCATCAGTCAATCCAAATCGGAGCAATGCGCTGCCCGCACTGCGCTCTCCTCTGTATCTCAAAGTGTGTCGTGGAACAGTCCGAAACATCTTCCCAAGGCGGAGAGGCATTCTGCTAACACCGCAGTGCTTCCCGCAGGGGCAACGCTGCTGGAATTAGAGCAAAAACTGCAAAGGATAAAGGATCAAACCACAGAGGAGCTTAAGCAATGGGAGGAGAAGGAGGTGCAGCTGAAACAACGTACCGAGGCAATGCGGGGGCAGGTGGTGAGCCAGGTGCTTGGGGAGCGGGAGAGGGATGTGTTGGTGACGAAGACGCAGCATTATCGGCAGATCCCGCAGTGGAGGGTGCGGGAGCGGGCAGCGTTGGAAGCGTTGGAGCGTCAGCATATGTTGATGCAGGATGATCAAATCGTGGTCCAGCTTCTTCCAGCACAAACGGTGAGGACAGAACCACATCCCCCCCGCGCGCCACCTCCACTGTTGGAAGATAATTGCGCGGTTCTAAACCTTGATGTCCTAGGAATTGAGCGAATCTACCCAAAACACCCGAAATACGTTGTCAAGCTCAAAGCCTTCATCCGCCGTACCCTAAAGGACCTGCTCTCCTCAGAAGAGTACCGTTCTGGGCATGAATCTGCGCACCAAGGATGCAAATCGCTCGTCGCCTTCCCGACTCCCTACTTGGCAGTAAAGTTTGCGGCAGAAGTGCTGTACACATGTCATGTCAAATATGACCTCCATTCTGGCCGTCCCAAGGACGATCCGATACTGCTGTCGTATCCACCAGAGTTTAAAAGGGTTGAGGATGGGAGGTTGTTTCGTGGTCCTCTGTTGACAATGGGGATTGATTATGGGGAGGTGAAGGCGAGGGTTGACCAGACAACAATGCGTTATACGTTGCGCGGTAGACCTGTCGGCTATGCGGCACATGCAACCTCACAGTGCAGACCCGGTGAGGCGTTGTTAACTAGAGCTGCGTTCACTGCACTGCACAAATGCGATCAGTCTCTGGTATCCATCCTGGACCTAGAGGAGTACGTCGTGGGGAAGGAGGGGTACTATTCCCTGATACCCTGCGTCTGCGAAGAAGT
This sequence comes from Rhynchopus sp. YZ270_cl-10, assembly GCA_964035575.1. Lineage (NCBI taxonomy): Eukaryota > Euglenozoa > Diplonemea > Diplonemida > Diplonemidae > Rhynchopus > Rhynchopus sp. YZ270_cl-10. The sequence continues at coordinate 352,610 of OZ037895.1, read as the reverse complement.
GGGCGACGGCTTTGCGACAACCGAGGAGCTTCTGCCGAATGCATTTCTGCGGCGAAAGGTTTCTTCGCAGTATGCTTCCCGCGGGACCTTCTTTGCGCCGTTGGGGATCTGGTGGGAATACACCGGGGTTCACCCGCCCCCGGCGTGGGAGCTTCCTTTCACCCCTGCATGGAAGCTAACGCATCGACCACGATACAGCACTGCGATGTTCGAGGAAATCGAGTTTGCGTTGATGAGGCACAACGATGTGTCGCTTCGCAGGCCTCCTCCCGTTGGGTGCATCACTCTGGTCTTCACTGACGTCCAAGGTTCCACCAATCTCTGGGACAAACAGACGACCAGCATGGCAGCGGCACTGCGCATCCACAACAACATCATGCGGCGCAACATCGAGCGGTTTCAGGGATATGAGGTGCGAACGGAGGGCGACGCTTTTATGATTGCCTTTGCAGAAACACGCCTTGCCCTTGCATGGTGTGTCAAAGTACAACGGGAACTAATGGAGCAAAGCTGGCCGGTAGATCTTCTGAAGGAAAAGGATGCGTCCGACTCATGGGATTACGATAGAAGCACCAAAAGCTACGTCCGCTTACATCACGGAGTGAGAGTACGCATGGGTCTCAACGTCTGCGAACCTGACTGCGAAGTTGACACAACGAACGGAAGAATGGGATACTACGGCCCTTCTGTACACCTTGCTGCCAGAATATCAGATACCGGCAAAGGAGGGGAAATCACCCTAGGCCTCGAAGCTTACAAAGAACTGACCAAATGCGAATGCCTCACACCAGACCTTGCTGTCATCCCCCTCGGCCGTCAGGTCCTTTCTGGGCTGTCCAAACCGGAGTCTCTCTTTCTTGTCTACCCTAAAGAACTGTCGGCACGATTTTCACTACGCCCAAAGAAGGAAAAGGTTGATTCCGAAAAGGTACGTCAAGGCATTGCTTGGGCGATGCTCAGCAAAGCGCCGAAGGACGAAGGGGGGCCACGCACCCTGACGGAACGGCACAAACAAAAGCTCATCCAGCTGGACACCATTCTCCCTCAGGTCAAGAAGATCACTAAGGTGTACACCTTTGTGCTGGCCACCCACGAAACGCTCCTTATGAAGGGACACGACGTGGAGGCAACACAGGTTGCTCCTACCGGGCAGGTTGTCATTGCGTTCTCAGACATACAAGGATCTACTGCACTATGGGACAAAAACCCTGATGTCATGAAGACCACCATCGCAAAGCACAACCGCATCCTCCGCAGCGTCGGTGCTGAATGCAATGCCTACGAAGTCAAAACCGAAGGCGACGCCTTTATGATGGCGTTCTCCTGCGTCACCAACGCGCTGCAGTGGTGCTGCGACGCGCAACTCGCTCTCCTCAACGCGAAATGGCATCAATGGATCCGCGCACAACCCGACTCTGAAGTATTTTATAAAGATGGAGTCAAAATCTTCGACGGCCCTCGCGTTCGTATGGGATTCAACATAGGTAATCCTAAACACCAAATCGACCCCGTCTCTGGCCGCGTAGACTACTTCGGCCCTATGGTCAACCTCTCTGCTCGCATATCTGGTGTAGGTAAAGGAGGAGAAATTGTAGTAGGATTCTCCGCCTTCACCGAACTAACCCGGCTCAACGCCGAGCGTGACGGCGCGATTCTCGCCCCATATACAGTGCATGACAAAGGGGAAGTCACTCTAAAGGGCGTATCTTCAGCAGAGTTTTTGCATTTGATTGCACCAAAGCAGTTGTCTGGACGGTGGGTGTATTGGAAAAGGGAGGTTCCGGTGAAGGCGACGGAGAAGGATAAGGAGAAGGACAGTTTTTGGTGTAGCGTAGCACCGAAATTAGAGGCGGGGAAGATGCATGCAGTGGAGGTGGTTGCGGGTAGTGATGTTATGATTCCTGCGATGATTCGGGATATGGCACGACGCAGTGGAGGGCTTCGAGACATTATTGATGACGGAAAACGCGCAAAACAGGCCTGTATTAGCCATGGAATGCGGGTTCTCTCCTTTGTCTCTCAGTTGTACAAACTGCTTCTCACAAACAACGGAAAATTTGCGCCGCAGAGGGTCCGTCCGTTGCCCCTCGAAGAACAGCACAGTTTTGCAAAACAGCTTCGCCCTGCGTATCTTGCTTTCCAAGAAGAAAAGGATGAAGTAGACGAACAAATCATTGCAGTCCGGAAGCGATCGTTACCTACGAACGCGATGAGGCGGCCGCAGGATGGGTATTTCAATGAAAAGCAGGCGGTTCAGCTGATAAAGGAGTTTGAAAACATCGATGAGGACCGCAGTGGAACCATTCACATGAACGAAGTGGTAGGGAAGACCTTCCGGTTCAGCTTTCTTGATGAAGACTTTGATGAAAGGCTGTTCAAACGGTTTGACAAAGACAGGGATGGGGTGATATCCATTATGGAGGTCTTCCGGTCTTTCTTCCCCAAAGCGAAGGTGTCTTCAATGCAAAAATGGCTCGCGGAATACTCAAAGCAGCAGGCCGCCAAGGAAAATATGTTCCGGCGAAACTCAGAGCTCGTCCCGCAAAGCTATGCCCAGCTCCTCAACGTAGCGAGTTTGAACTGAGTGGAGGGGGGCATGATACGCATTTTAAAAGTGATTTATTTATTTCAGATGTAAACCACGAAAATGGATGTAGGATTGTATGGTTGGGTACAGCCGGTCATTTTTTTTTGTACCGAGGTACACTGGGGGGAGGTTCGATAACCCGTGGGGAACCAAGCGCCTCCAGCGTCCGATGAACGGCGTTTTTTGTACTTTCCCCAACTTTTATTTTAAAAAAACTACAACATTTACATGTTCTAAGTCGTAAGAATCTTTCAAATAACCTAAAAAAAGCGATTGTTTTTATCTTTTTTTTTGTTGATTCGACAATCTCTATTCTACAAAACAGGATATCCAAAAACACACACAAAAACTTTAATAAAATGGAGGAGACATACGCAGGTCAGCACATCCTGGTGACAGGGTCTACCGGGTTTGTCGGCAAGGTCTTCGTTGAGAAGGTCCTTCGCTGTCTCCCTAAGGTCGAGAAGATGTACCTTTTGATCCGCCCGAAGAAGGGGGTCGATGCCTTTGAGCGTCTGGAGAAGGAGCTGCTGGACTCCCCTTGCATGGGGGTGGTGAAGGAGCAGTACGGGGAGGCAAACTTCAAGAAGATGTTCCGCGAGAAGATCGTTGCTGTCGAGGGAAGCTTGTCGGAGGAGCGTTTGGGGATGGACGAGCAGACGTACACGATGCTGGCGGAGAAGGTGACCATGATTTTCCATCTTGCTGCAACCATTGACTTCAACGAGAAGCTTCAGGTGTCCACCGTGCTTAACGTGCTTGGCTCGCTTCAGATCCTCTCTCTTGCCCGTCGTTGCCATGCACGTGGCAACTTCGAATGTTTCATCCATGTGTCCACATGCTACTGCAACTACCAACGTAAAGGAGATATCGTTGAGGAAACATTGTACCCCCTCCCGTTCGATGCTGAGGCCATGACAAAGAAGATTCTGAACGGCTACCCAGAGGCGATTGAAATGGAGACGCCGAACCTTCTCGCAAAGTTCGGCTTCCCCAACACATACACAATGACAAAGAGCATCAGCGAGCACCTCCTCAACAAGAACAAAGGCAGCATCCCCATGGCCATCGTGCGTCCCTCCATCATCGGCTCTGCGCTGGTTGAGCCCTACCCAGGGTGGGTCGACACCCTCAGCGCTTCGGGGGCTCTGTTCATTACTGCAGGATTCGGTATTGTCCAGGAGGTGCATGCAACTCCATCGTGCAAGGCAGACATCATCCCGGTCGATTTTGTGGTGCGTGGAATGCTTCTTGCTGGCGCAAAGATTGCACGCGATGCGCAAATCTCAGACTCCGCTTCACAAACCGTGCGTGCCGAGGTGCAGAACACAACACGCAGCGCGTCTTCCCTTGCTCTCACGGAGGACAACCTGCAAAAGGCTGCCCAAATCCCCATGGGGCTTTCCCCTAACATGAAGGAGAAGGTTGAGGACGGAGCGAAGTCGCTTGTCTCCTCTGTTGCCGGTCCGTCCGCCGCTGCATCGAAGATGGTGCCGATCTACCAGCTCTGTTCCTCAGGGTCGGAGAACCCTGTGACCTGGGGAGACGTTGTGATGACGGTGAAGGCGCATTGGGTCAAGAACCCCCCTGCCAAGCAGGTGGCGCCATGCAAGGTGGTGCTCATCAAGAACAGGGCAGAGTACGAAGGCACCTTCCATCTGAAGAGGAAACTGCCCGCAGCCTTGAACTATGTGCAGTCGCGTTTCCCCTACCCAGGGGCCCGTCCGGTTGCCGCGAAGAACGCTGATAAGTTCAAGAAGGCGACCGGTAAGGCCTACGACCTGGTGTCGCAGTTCAGACAGTTCAACAACTTCTCGTGGGATTTCATGAGCACACAGTCGGCCACCCTGCTGGACCTGCTGTCGCCCTCAGAGATGGGGCAATGGGATATGGACATCCACCACATCTCGTGGCACGTCTACCTGGCGCACTACTGCTACGGAATCATGAAGTGGGTTATCAAGGAGGAAGTCAACGTATGTTATTTTCCGAAAAAAATGAAAAAAAAAAAAATTGCAACAATATACAGTTCCCCCACGAAGACCACGTCCCCGGATCGAAGTTGTTTGCGAAGGCAAACCTGTAGGGAGTTTGCAAGGTTTGTTTTTGGCACTCTGTGATTCTTTTGGACAACACCCAAAGAGTCTGCAGAAAAAAAAGAGAGAAGATCTTTGAGTTGTAAAAACCATGGAAAAAAAACGACAAAAATAATAACGAAAAAAAAAAAAAAAAAAACGGTAGCCAAATGAACGAAAAACGAAAGAAAAAAAATATAACGACCACTTCCTAAGTCCCCCCTCCCCCCGCCCATCCCCCTCCTCCGAGATTAGAAACGAAGACGTTAGAAGAAAATGGGTGTATCGGCGAGTCTTGCGATTTGCTGCTCTCCACAAAAAAAAAGAAGTGGATATTGCACAAAAACTGTGGCAACACAAACCGAAGCAACTACACTAATCCAACAATTTATCAAAAAAAAGAAACAAGCAAGAAATAAACAACCGAAAATTACCGGTAGTCAGCGTCACGACTAGCTCGTAGGTTAAGTCAGAACCTGTCCTCGGACAGGTGATTTGTCGACAGGTGATTGTCAAAACTACAGAAGAAAATGTACATAAAATAAAACACGTATTTTTTTTATGTGACGGATTGAACGTAATGAGCACTACGTGCCTACAACGCCTTCCCCCTGTTGCTGCCGCGTACTGCGGTTTCTTGTTGGTATACACAGCGGGGTTCCTTCTACACAAGGGGACAGCCCTGTTTCTTGAACACGAGGGGGTTGTACAGACACGCATCTCCCCTCACTATGTGGCAGGTGTGCGTTTGTTTGAAGAGGTGACTAAGCATGCGAGCCCTAGGGCAGGGCGTTCGCCCCGGGGCGAAAAATATTTTTTTTCGTTAAAAAAATTTTTTTCCTGAAAAAATGACGTTTTATTTCGCCCCAGGGCTTCGCCCCACCGGGGCGAAACCCTGTATAAATAAATAAATAAATAAATAAATAAAGGGGGGAAAAAAAAGAGAGAGAGAGAGAGATTTCTCCCCACCACCCTGTAGACCCCCTCCGGGGGTCGCAGAGGGGTGTCCACTGTACTCAAAATCATCCGTAAACCCGCCTGCCGTGAGAGGAAGTTTCCCCAGCACTCCCGCTCGCTCCTCAATCCTGCAGTCTGCTGAAGGTGTACCGTACCCCCTGTTATAGAAGGTGTCACTGCTCGTGTCAACTCTATCTTCAATGGCAGAGAGTTGAAAATAATCAAAATAAGGATGAAGTCTCATATGACGGATGCCTCTCTCTTGTACATCTGTTTGATTAAACAACACAAAGAGACCCTCAGTGAGGGGGGATTGATGAAATTCTTCATCGTTTTGCTGGTTTTAGTATCAGGAAAGTTCAGCTGTAATATCACTTGTGCTGGGGAAGGGATCACGCGCAAATCGCAAATTTTTTTTGACCATTCAGTACCAGGGATTCACCCACGAACTAACTTCTCTCCGGCGGGAAAATTTTTTTGACCTATTTTAAGCACTAGTAAAAAAACGAAAATTTCGGGGTTTTTGGCATTTCGCCACGATCAGGAAAAAACGATGGCGATAGCGAACGCCCTGCCCTAGGGTCATCTTTAAAAAAAAAAAATCGATTCCTTGTTTCCCCCTCTCGAGACAACTCCGAGGTGTTCAGTGCCCCCCTTTTTTTTGTCCACACCTTTCCCCCTCCCCCTTGAGTCTTTTTCTTCGGCACGATCAGTTCTTCACATCCCCCCCACTCTTTCATCCCTCAAAACCTGCATTAAACACTGTGTCTATTTTGATGGGTGCTTGCGTCCCAGAGGCGTTGTTTTTTTTTTTTTTTTTTTGGTACACTGTCAAACCCCCACTTTGTTTCATGGGCACTGCTTTCTTTTAACGTGAGGGACAAAAAGAGAGGGCTTTTGTATTTCAAGTCAATTTTTTCTTTTTTGTGTTGACCCCCTTCCCTCCAATTTACCCCCTTATTCGCACATTTTCCAAACCCCCGCCCCTCCCGCCCAACGTAACAGAGATCTTTGAACAAAACAAAATGCGAAAACAGTTTTAAAGGTGGGAATGGAAAAACAAAAACACAGTGGAGCTTGCACAGGGTGGCAACTACACTATTCCATCAATTTTACAAAAAAAACAAAAAAAATGAAGCACCCTGGCTTTGATGCCAGCGAAAAAACAAAAAAAAGTATAGTGGAGTTCATCCTCGGGTGTCTGCACTAATACAAACCAAATTTTCAAAAAAAAAAGAAAAAAGCAGGAGTATTTGCATCTTTCAACTTCATATTTTTTTCTTCAAAAAAAAACGTCTTGCGCAAATTAACTGTTCATTGATCTCGTCCTTGGGTTTTCTATGTTTTCTTTCTTTAGGTAACTGGGTACTTCTTTGTGCCCTCTATACCCTTTGTTTTTCAAAATAAAAGGATGTATATTGGTGTGACCACCCAACCGATTCTCCGTGGTTCTTCCGTGGGTTCTCCGTACCCCCTGAATCACACCATCTATGAAATAATTTCTTTAGGTAACTGAGCGGGTCAGGCTTAGGATTATACTACACCAAAGCAAAGAACCTTTTACCTTTTTCGTTTGAAGAGGTGACTAAGCACGAGAGGCTTAGGATCATCTGATAAACGTTTTTCTTTTCAAAAAAAACAAAATCCTATTTTCTTTTTGCGATGTAAGTTGTCATCGCCCCCCCATACCTAAACTACACTACCGACAATAAAAATTCATTGGGAGCTTCATTCTCCCCTTTTATAGATGTATGAGTACGAGAGAGACGCATTGCATCTACTCAATTTTTTCTTTTTTTTTGTGTGTCGCTTTTTTCCGCATAGCATTTTTTTGATCACTGTTCTGTGTGAATGGTTCTTCAAGGATCTCTTCTACGATACGATGTGCAGATGTGCACATTTCTGAAGCATAGTTCAACTTTGAAGTGTCCTTTTGTTTGGCACACCCTCGGGTGTTATTTTTTTTTGAAGATGACTAAACACGAGAGGCTTTGGGTTCTTTTGCAGTTCACACCAAACTAAAAATGCTTTTTTCGGCAAAAACAAAAAAAAAACAAAAGAAAACAAACGCCAAACAGAGAGAATCAACCAATTTTTCGTTTTTTACCTTAGTATTAGCCTCTCAGTAAATCTGAGTTAAAATTCAAACTCAGTGGGGGAAAAAAACCCCCTCTTGTACTCCTCCTGGCTTTTGTCACCTTGCTTCAAAAGGAGGGATAAAATAAATAGATAAAGGCAGTGTGTGTGTTGCAAGCATTCTCCAGATGGGGTTTCGATAACCCCACGGAGCGTCAGTGCTCCAGCGTAACAGAGCGGGTGTTAACGTTTTCAACTTCGATTTTTTTTCTTCTCTTGCTTCTCGTTCAACAACCACTCATTGTGTCGCACCTGATCGATCGATCCATCGCTTGACGTGACGTGTCGAAACACACGCGCGCCTGCACAGCAACAAGACATTGCTCTTTTAACCCTTCATTTTCTCGCTCGAAAACACTTTTTTTTGCAGATTTTTTTGGGTGTCCCGTAAGATTTGTTATTTTGTTTCCCTTTTCTTGCCAAAAAATTCCCTTTGTTTGTCTTTATTGTCTTTAGTTTTAATGTAACTAAGAAAAAGTGTGGTGCACGGGGGAAAGGTGTTCTGATCGTGGTGCATATTCCAGCTTAGGGATTTTCTTTTGGCCCAGCTGTGCCTTTCACGGATGGGCACCCCCTTTGACACAGCTTTTGTAAGACAAAACGTGACGAGAGTGCTAATGGCTTTATCCAAATATGTACCATTGTAGAGACGTCTTTGTCGTTCCCATCCTATTGAGCCCCCTTTTTTCCTTTTCGTGCATCCGTTGAGATGTCTGCACTATTCTTTTTGGCACCGCAGCTTCATTTTTTTCCCCTATGTATTGCGACATTTTGTTTTAATTGTCAAAAGATGCGTGCCCTGTTTGAGGAGAAAAAGCATAGATTTCAGCAATTTATCCTTTTTATCCTGTTTCTTATTTTGTAAAAAAAAACAAAGTAGTGTTCACTTTGAAGGATTGTGTGTCCGTGAGGCCATTCATCTGTAAAAGTGTTTATCTCTTTTTGGATATTTCCTTTCCTTTTTGATTGTTTTCCATACAAAACACAAAAAGGGAGGGGGGTTTTTTTTTATAATAATTTCGCAAAACCCGTAAACAAAAAATTCCATTTTTTTTTTTTTTTTGCGTGCATTGTTTATGCTTTTATGTCGGTGCACGAGAAGCACTTTTTTTTTTTTTTTTTTTTTGCGATTTTTTTTTAAAAACATCTTCCCCACCACCACCACCACCACCTCTTCCCTTCCTACTATCTCAATATTATTATGTCTGATGCTTTTTGGTTCTACCGTACCCCTTCACCCCCCAAAAAAAAACGAATTTATCAACAAAAAAACCCCACGAGGTTCTTGAAACAAAAATAGCCCCACCCTATCCCCCAAACTTTGATGATTGCAACTTTTGTGCAACCTCAGTGAATGCATAGACAAATAAAAGATACTTTCCAGAGTTGAGGACGACTTCCGGATCTTTTAAAGTACAATAGCCTTTGGGCGACCGTACAGATCCTGCACATAGCAGATGATTGTCGGCACAACAAAAAAGTGATTTCCTCTGATTTTTTATTTGATACGAATTTTGCGAGGATTTTCATCTCATTACATCTTTTTTATCCATGCGGTGAGGTGTTTATACTCCTTCAATTTCTCTTTTTACCCTATTCCCCACACCCCTCTCTCTCTCTCCCTCTCCCCTTCGCATATTACAACAGGAAGAAGCAACGACACCGCGATGGTTTAGAAATTTGCGCCAAAAAAAATTTTGTTGTGACCTTCGTTTTGAGGGAAACTAGAGTGATACCATGAAGGTGATGTTGCTGACGGTGTGTCTGGTGGTTGTGTCCGGCCAGCCGCCGACACCGGCCCCCACTGACCCGCCGCTGACGATTGCCCCGGACACCTCGGCACCCCCTACACCCTTTCCTGCGACGCCGTCTCCACCGACGCCAGCTCCGCCGACACCGTCCCCACCGACGCCAGCACCACCTACGCCGTCTCCCCCTACGCCATCACCACCTACTCCTGCGCCACCAACACCTGCACCGCCTACCCCTATACCCCCTACGCTGGCACCGCCAACGGCGGAGCCCACCTTTGTTCCCTCTATTGCCCCTACAGTGGCACCACCGACGTCCTCGCCACCTACCCCCGCCCCACCGACAGACCCTCCCGCAACACCTGCACCGCCGACGCCGTCTCCACCCACGCCGTCCCCACCGACGCCAGCACCACCCACACCTTCTCCACCCACGCCTTCGCCGCCTACACCGTTTCCCCCGACTGTGGCGCCTCCGACACCAGCTCCGCCAACAGATGCTCCGGCTACTCCTGCACCGGATACGATTGCGCCGACGATCGCTCCGACATTGGTCCCGACGTTGGTGCCGACAGCGGAGCCGACAGTCGTTCCGGATACTCCGGCACCGCCGATAGATGGATGTGACCCTGCGTGGTTGACGTTGCCGGCTGGTGCGGTGCCGAAGGAGACGGCGTGCGACCCTGGGATGGTGGTAGGGTACAGCGGGCGGTGCGAGTTTTTGAAGCAGGGGTTTAACTGTACGATGCCTACCTGCGGGCAGGGGGCGGGGTGGAGCCCTGCTGTGGTGTCGTGCTTTGCGACAGGGGAGCCGTGCGACTACACATACCTCTACGAGCCTGCTTGCGATGCGGGGACTGCGGAGTGTGTTGGCATTGCTGTGCAGTTTGCGACAAAGGTGTGGTCCGATTCGCTCTTTGTCTCAGGGGCGGCGACGTTGCAGTCGGTCTTCGATACTGCCAGGGACGGTGCGCCGACGGGGGCGCTTATTTCAACGGATGTCTGCCGTGTGGGGTATACTTTGAATGAAACAAACACATTCATCTGCAATGCAAACCAAAAGGCGGTCATCAGCGGGCAGCTCTGCAACCCCACCTTCACCTCAGACACACCGACCAGCGACGCACCGCCTACCCCGGCGCCTATTCCCCCGACCGTCACGCTCACCGAGGTCGCGGTTGTGCCCGACATCGTGACAGTGACCGAATCCCTCCTCGACACCCCAGCGCCAGACCCAACCGCGACGCTTATCATCGAAACCACCAACTCCCCCCCGACACTTCCCGCCCCCTCCGACGCCCCCGTGGTGACCCCTACCTTGGTCGTTGAGGTGACCACCACTTTGGTTGTATCCGATACCGCCGCCCCTGCAGCTGCTGCGCCTAATACAAACGACAGCGATGATCCGAACATTTTGGTCATTATCTTGGTCATTCTGTTGGTTCTGCTGTGCTGTGTGTTCGCAGCGTACTGTGTATGGCAGAAGCGGAAGATGAAGGACGGGGGTGGCCTGACGAGACGGCAGTCTGTTGTGAGTCGTGCTGATGAGGAGTCGCTTGCGGACCCGGAGGCGTTGATTAACAACTACAACTCGAACCTGCGGGAGAAGGAGATGGGGCGGCTGCCCTCCAGCAAGAAGGGCCCAAAGACCTGGGTCGACGACGACCCCTACGTGCCTGGAGAAGAGAACACCCGAGAAAAGGTGCGCACCTTCTCCGAGGAGGTGGACCCCACCGCCCCGCTGTTCAACAACCTCACCCCCGCAGCCACCCCGAATGCCCTGGAGATCACCACCAGTACCCCGGGAGGCGAGGCTCTGAACGGCACCCACCGTAAGGCCGGGAGCGGCCACTTCGGTAAAGACGCAGGTGGCACCCTCAGCGTCCCGCTCCTCCAAAAAGAGAAGGACGATATGGCACCTCTGCAAGTCCCAGACACATCGGATACAATCCCTCTCATCACCTCCTCCAATCCGCGCAGTGCACCCAAAGAGTCTCGAAGCGCGCTCAGGAGCAAAGTATAAAAAAAAAAAAGTTATCATTCTTGGGAGCACGGCAGAATAGTCAGGGATACTACTAGGAGTTGATATTAGTACACATGATTAGGTTACGTAGGGTGGGCATCTGACATAGCGACCTTTAACTACCCGTCTTGAAACACGGACCAAGGAGTCTAACACGTGTGCAAGGCTTAGGGTGTCAAAGGGTGTTTTACGACTATAGTGTTACACTAGTGCAGTGGTACTAGTCGTTGCGACTAGTAGTTCCGCTGTAGTCGGTATTAGCCGTGAGGGAGGGAGGGGAGGGGGGAGAAGGGGGGGGGGGGGGGGGGGGTAGGGGGTCCGACTCCCTAGTAAAATTTTGTCCGGTTTTCGTTTTTTTCACCATTAGGCCATTTCCCGGGCACCCCCGGGTGAATCCTGCCCCCAAAATAGGGTTTCTGGGCCCTGTGGGGCTAAATTCACCCTCTAGGTACCCCAAAATATGAAAAAAATTCGTCTGGGCGGGCCCAGGTGCCATGAGAGGTGGGAACGAACAGGATGCCCAGGTGGATGCTGAACGAGAGAGGGTTGACGCTTTCCTGAGCTCCATTTCCCAAGGAGCCGCAGTCCGCGTCCCTAACTCCGAGTCGGACAATTGCCTCTTTGTCTCGCTGTTCCAGGCTCAGACCAGGAACAGGCCGCCCCCTACGGCTGCTGAGTGTACTGAGCTTCGTGAGCTGTTTGCCGACAGAGCCGTTGAGACCCGTGCACAGGGTGAAGTGATGTTGGGTGGGCAGAAGCAGTTGGATGCGTACGTCGCAGGGCTCAGAGGTGACGCCTGGGGAGACCACTTCGCCATCCACCTTGCGGCGAACGTGTGGCGGGAGAACATCCTCGTGGTGCAGTGTGGTGAGAACCCTGTGGTGCGCATCCGGGCAACGCGGCTGTCCACAAAAGAAGTCGCGAGGACGAGGGTCATCACTCGGGTGGGCAATCACTTCGACGCGGTGTACGCCGACAACGACGCTATCGAGTTGCTCACAGCAGGGGCTCCCTACTCCCTGCTCAACCCCGACACCATTGCCGCGCATCCGTTGGCAGCGATCACTGCAGATTCCACCGCCTCTTGCTCCCTCGACCCCCCAGCGCAGGGTTATTACTGCCCCCTGCCTCACTGCTCGGGCTCCAAGATCCACAGGAGCGCGGAGTTTAAGCACCGCAAGCTGCGGGATCACTTGCAGGAGCACGCCCAGCAAGGCGACATCCTGCCTGCAGCCGACCTCCGCCGCCTGAAGTTCACGCAGTGCGTGCGGTGCGGGGACGTCCTCCCCATAAAGGCCAAGGATGGGACATGCTTCTCGTGCAGGGGGGCGACCGCACCATCCGCTGTTCCGCCCATCCGAAAGAGGTCCCAGCAGGAAGTAGACGACGATCGCCTTCTTCCGTCTGCGCATGACATCGCCGTAAGCCGCTCCCGTGTCATGGAGTTCATCCCGGACTACATGCTTCGTGCAGTGACGGAGGCGGTGAACATAGCACTCTTGGACATCGCAGCCAACGCTAAGGACCTGTCCGCGTGGAACCGGTTCGGCATGCTGTGGAAAACGCTCCTCCGCACTCGCCGAAGTGGCAAGACGAAGAAGAAGCGCATGCGAGAGAAGCGCATCGAAGACTTGGAGCGGTGGGAGAAAGGCGAGTTATCCGCACTGTGGCGGGACGCGCAGGCTCAGGTGCCGGGGAGACGAGCAGAGCAAGAGGCCCCCATATTTGAGGATCTGGAACGGGCGTGCGTCGCTGAAGCTCGGAAGGGTCGTCCCGCCGCAGCCTTCTCCCGTCTCTCTTCGTCGGGACTCGCCCCGGACTCTGAAGCCACACTGCAAGCTCTGCGGGCCAAGCACCCTCCGCCCCCATCCAAAGTGGAGTTAGGCCCGGCTTTGGTGAAGCCCGCCACCCCAGATGACTTGACCCCTGCGCAGGTGCTGGCACTGGTGAAACGCATGCCGCGAGGCACTGCTGCAGGTCCTTCCGGCCTCCGTGCGGACCACCTCAAGCAGATGCTGAATGAGAGTGACGTCAACATCCTACCGGCCTTGACTCACGTGCTCAACGCAGTCCGCGCAGCCAGAGTCCCCGACGAAGTCACTCCTTTCCTGGCTGGGGCCCGTTTGATGGCGCTCCCCAAAGGTGCCAACGATGTCCGTCCGATCGCAGTGGGTGAAACTCTCCGTAGGCTGGCAGCGAAATCGTATGCAGCTGATGTGAAGAAGCAAGCGAAGGACATTCTGCTCCCTGGTAAGCAGGTGGGGGTAGGGGTGGAAGGTGGCATCGAGGCAGCGACAGAGACAGTCCGGGACTTCGCTTTCCGTCACATCGGCCAGGACAAAGTAGTGCTGAAGATTGACTTCAGCAATGCGTTCAACACTGTGTGCCGCAACACCTTGCTGAATCAGACGCGCGCACACCTCCCTAAGCTGTCCCGTTTTGTGGAGTGGTGCTACGTGTATCCGTCCTCCCTGGTGTACGGTGAAGTAGTGGTGCAATCGCAGTCCGGTGTGCAGCAAGGTGACCCGCTAGGCCCCCTTCTCTTCTCTCTGGTGGTGAAGGGCTTGACGGAAACGGTTCGCGACCTGCCGGGGGTGGATCTGTCGGTTTGGTACCTGGATGACGGGACGCTCATGGGATCGCCTGCGGCAGTTGCGAAAGCCTTTGAGGTACTAAAGTCGGAGAGCCTGAAGTTGGGGCTATCGGTGAATTCCTCCAAATGCGAACTCATCCCCCTCGGAGGTGAGAAGAACCACACTGATGCCGTCCTCCAGGATGCAGGATTTGCCGTGGCGGACCTGAAGGTGCTCCGAGAGGGATTCAGCTTTCTGGGGGCCCCCATCGGCACTAACGAGTACTGCGACGAGTTCATGGAGAGCACGATGCTTGAATTCTCGAAGAAACTCCGCCTGCTGGGTAAACTGGGAGATGCTCAGGTGGCTCTGTCTCTCTTGCGCCACTGTGAAGGATTTTGCAAAACTGTCTTCTACATGCGGGCCCTTCGTCACCAAGGGGATCACAAGTGGCTGGACAAGTACGACAAGGAGGTGGACCGGGTGCTGGCACAGATTCTGAGTTCGCCAGGGTCGGACCCGGACGCATTGATGCCGGATGCGGCTCGAGTGCAAGCTGCCCTCCCCGTGCGTATAGGGGGCTTGGGGGTGCGCCGTGCATACGACCACTGGACCGCTGCCGCTATGGGAGCTGCTAGTGGCACCTTCGATTTATGCAAGCACCTGGACAAACACTACCGTTGGGATGCTGGAGGGTGGAGCCACACTGCCACCCGGTACAATGAGCTTGTGGACGCCGATGCCCGCGTGAACCCAGAGGAACAGCCCCAGCAAATCCTCAAACAGCGTGATCTGTCTGCCCCGATCATCACACGTCAAGTGTCTGAGTTGCGCGACACAGGGGACATCCAGGACCGTGCTCGGCTGAATTCCCTTCAGCTGCCCTTGGCGGGGGCGTGGATTACCGCATTACCCACCCCAGAAAACGTCATCAACCCGGAAGAGTTTCGAGCAGTGGTCCGTCTCAGACTGGGTCTTGCGGTACACAGGGACAAGGCACTATGCGAACAATGTGGTCGGCCCATGGATGAGTTCGGGATACACGCCCTCAACTGCAGCCATGGGGGTTGCACGATTCGCAGGCATGACCGGCTACGCGATCTGGTGGGCATGCTGGGTTCGAAGGCGGGCCTCGCTCCGTCCCTGGAGCCTAAGCACATCGTCCTCGGAGGGACCAAACCGGCAGACATCTTCTTCTCCATCGGAGTCGGTGATGGCAAGCCTCGAGCGGTGGACTGCGTGGTAGCGAATCCCCTCGCCAAGTCGCATGTCCAAGGGGCGGCCCGGGCGGTGGGACACGCCGCGGTCACACATCAGACGGCGAAACGGGGCAAGCACGGCGAAGCCTGCAGGAAAGCTCATATTTCCTTCACAGCCTTTGCAGCCGAGGTCCTTGGGGGGCTAGGTCCGGAGGCAGACACGCTGTGGCGCCATCTGAACAAGATGGCTGCGGAGCGAGCGGACGGGGATAAAGTTCTGGCATCGGTCAAGTGGAACGAACGTCTGGCCGTGTGTGTCCAGCGGGAGGTGGGCGCCACATTGCTGAAGAGAGGCGCCCTGTGCTTCAGCCTTGCGGTCACGCGCACAGCAGTGCCAGCGAAAGCAGTGTCCCTCGACAAAAGCTACTACGTCTCGCCAGACCCTCCCGATGACCGTTTCCCTTCGTACGTGGATGACCATCTGTACCGCTTGTCTGAGAACGACTGTGAAGTTGAAGAGGAACCTGTCGCTCCCGTCGCCCCTGATCCCCTTTATGACGTCGACGAAGCCACGGCAGCGATGGAGGCATGGCTGAGCCGACAAGCGGGCAAGGAATCCACCCATCCGTCCACCCTTGAAGTACCCTCCACTCCCTGCGAAGACCCTGCAACAGCATTCAAGGCGCTGGAGACATGTGACCCCCCGCCGGCCCTGCCGCTACAGCTGTCCTCCCTCGGGTGCTCCGTTCCCGCGGACTTCCGCTACACAGTGGGCGACTGTTGCTTCGATGCCGTGGCGTACCAGTGCGGGAGGAGTGCGGGGTCCCTGAGACAGGCGGCGATTGCACAGGTGGTCCAAGACGAGGACTTAGCGGCTCGCGCTGAACCAAGTGTCGGAGTATGGGCGCGACAGATGAGCATCGCTGGGTGTGCGCGTCCTGACACTTGGGCTGACATGGTGACGGTTAGCGGCCTGGCCCGAGCTCTGCATTCCCTGGTGGTGGTGTTCATTGGTGGCCATCGACCGTCGGTCTTCACCCCCTCAGGCGAAGTGGGATACCGTCGGGTGCTCGCACTAGCCCACGATGGCCGCACCGCAGGTCACTTCACGCCGGTCAATATCCCCGAGAAGCTGACGCAGTTCCTCCTCATGCATGAACCGACCCCGCGCCTGCCGCCTCTCACTTGTGTGTCACGCGAGGGGCTTCTGGACTGCCCCCTGGAAGACTCACGGGCGGATTTCGGGAAATGCGAGCTGTGCTCGGCTGCGGTCCTCGGTCGTGAACGTCATTGGGAGTGTCGGGAGTGCTCAGTTTGGGTGTGTGTGCCGTGTCGTTCCCTCCCCTCAACCTGCCCGCGGGCCCTGCCAGTGTCCAGCAAGCCATGCGCGGCGAGGATCATTGCGCGCGCGCACGAGATGATTGACCCCAAGAGCATTAACTTGGTGAAGGTACAGCGTGAAGCTCGCGTGACCAGCCAAGTGGAGACTGCAAAGGCGCGGAGGGCACAGACGCAACGCAACATGAGACAGGCATCATCAGACGTCCAGGGACAAGAGAGCGGCTACTCCACCACACATTCAGCCCTCCCTACTCCGGTCGCGTCCTCGGTGCCCCCTGTCGCACAAGCAGTTGCCCGTCCCGGCGCCTCTGCGCAGTCACACCCTGGTTCGGACGGGGCAACACAACCTCAGACCGGTACGGAGAGTGGCTTCTCAAACACCCACTCAGCCCTCCCCGTATCTTCTTCCTCTGAGGCAGTTCCCTCTTCCGTCCACCCGAGAGAGCAGCCGCCCGCCGCATCGCAGGGCAGCGAGTTCTCTATGGACCTCATCGACGAATCAGAACTCGCAGTCCCCATGTCTGACGCCACTTCGGCCCCCAGCACGTACACGCAATCGGAGAGTGGCTCTCAACCCGCACCTACAGCCCTCCCGACCAACGTGCCGTTCTATGCCGGTATGGCGCCCTGCCCAGGATTCAACAACATGGGGTGTCCAGCGACCGCCGAGGCGTGGAAGGACACGTTCTACCCGAACACGCTTCAGCACCAGTCGCTGGCAGCGGGAGGGGATTGGCAGTCGGTGGATGACGCCCTCACCTGCCTCTACCTGTGGAAAGAAGCGAAGAAGCCGTCGATGAGCTCCGACGAGGTGGAAGAGGCTTACACCCTCTACAACCGTCTGCGGGGCCTAAAGCGGAGCAGGAACTCGCGGCCGTCCCAGAGCACTTGAGTTTTTCTTTTTCATTCTTTACTTTTGTTTGGCTTTTAGCCTCCCCCCTCCCCCTTTGCCTATTGGTTTTATTTTATTTTATTTTTAGAATTAGAGTGTACAGCTAGGTAGGACCAGACGTCGTTAACAGCTATGAACCAAAGAGGTTCTCAGTGTCGTCGGCCAAGCCCCTTCACCAAAAAAGACTACAACAAGAAAACAAACACACAGAAAAAAAAGTAAAAGAATGCCCTTCCTCAGTCCGGAAGTATCACCTCAACCGGTCACACCTGCCGTAAAATAGAGAGAGGTTACAGAATATAAAAGAAAAAAAAATTGAAAAATATGGTGAAAAATCGGGTTTTTGGCCTTTTGGGCACTATGGCCAGTTTTGACTAAATTTCCAAAAAAAAATCAAAAAAAGCCCCAAAAATAGACGAAAAAAGGAGTCTCTGGCCACAATTTCGGCCCAAAAATGTGTTTTGAGTCCATTGCAAACGGTTTTTCGCCTTTTTGCCACTTTTTTTGATGATTTTTTGGTGTTTTTAGGTGCAAAAACAACCCCAGAACAACCCCAGAACAACCTCAGAACACTTTTTCACCACATTCTGGATCAATATCTAGCCGAACTTTTTGCTGAAAACCGCCGAAAAACCACCCCTGTAAGTCAGATTATACCGAATGTTGCTCCAATTCCCACAATAACACCCAAATCTACGTCAGAAAATCGGGGAAAAAAAACACACTTTTTTCAAAAGGTCGTCAGGCAGGGTTCCACCCCAGAACAACCCCAGAACACTTTTTCACCACATTCTGGACCAATATCTAGCCAAACCTTTTGCTGAAAACCGCCGAAAAACCACCCCTGTGAGTCAGATTATACCGAATGTTGCTCCAATTCCCACAATAACACCCAAATCTACGGCAGAAAATCGGGGGGAAAAAACACACTTTTTTCAGAAGGTCGTCAGGCAGGGTTCCATAATGAGCTTTTTGAAAAAAGCGTGTTTTTTTTCCCCGATTTTCTGCCGTAGATTTGGGTGTTATTGTGGGAATTGGAGCAACATTCGGTATAATCTGACTTACAGGGGTGGTTTTTCGGCGGTTTTCAGCAAAAAGTTCGGCTAGATATTGATCCAGAATGTGGTGAAAAAGTGTTCTGAGGTTGTTCTGGGGTTGTTCTGGGGTTGTTTTTGCACCTAAAAACACCAAAAAATCATCAAAAAAAGTGGCAAAAAGGCGAAAAACCGTTTGCAATGGACTCAAAACACATTTTTGGGCCGAAATTGTGGCCAGAGACTCCTTTTTTCGTCTATTTTTGGGGCTTTTTTTGATTTTTTTTTGGAAATTTAGTCAAAACTGGCCATAGTGCCCAAAAGGCCAAAAACCCGATTTTTCACCATATTTTTCAATTTTTTTCATATTTTGGGGTACCTAGAGGGTGAATTTAGCCCCACAGGGCCCAGAAACCCTATTTTGGGGGCAGGATTCACCCGGGGGTGCCCGGGAAATGGCCTAATGGTGAAAAAACGAAAACCGGACAAAATTTTACTAGGGAGTCGGACCCCCTAGGGGGGGGGGGGGTAGGGGAGGGTCACTGTACTCGATAAATGCGATTTTTCCGATTTTGATCCTCAGAACCGCAGAAGTCCCCGAAAACTATACCAAACCACCTAGGGGACCCAAAAAACGCACCAGCGCCCCAGTTTTGACACAGAAATACTCAGATGATGCCTGAAATGCAATTTTAAAAAAATGCCTACAGAACTTGTACCTGCCCACCCCCGTAGATAGAGCAAATCACGCATCCATCACGCCTCAGTGTGGGCCAGGGGCCAGAAAAGCCCCCAAAGCCACATATTTTCACCCCAGAACCTATCCCGAGGGGTACCCAGGCTGTTTCGGGGTGTTTAGAGGGACTTGGTGGAACTTAGAACTATGTTTCAAAAAGTGTCACGCACCTGGTACCAAGGGTTTTCCCACCCTAAGGTATCTGAAGCCGTCAAAAAACGTGAAGTAGGCAATAAATCAAAAAATACCCCCTGAGGTCAAAAAAACCACACCATAGGCCCATTTGGACCCCAAAAATCGAATTCCGCCCGGTTTTGGGCACTTTTGACCACTTCTGAGCGACTTTTTTGCATTTTTTAAAAGTGACCACCAACTTGTACCTTGCCCACCCCCCCCTGTAGATAGAGCAACTCACGCATCCATCACGCCTCAGTGTGGGCCAGGGGCCAGAAAAGCCCCCAAAGCCACATATTTTCACCCCAGAACCTATCCCGAGGGGTACCCAGGCTGTTTCGGGGTGTTTAGAGGGACTTGGTGGAACTTAGAACCATGTTTCAAAAAGGGTACAAGTACTTGGTCCCTTGAGAGGGCAAACCCTTGGCACAGTACTTGTACCCTTTTTGAAACATGGTTCTAAGTTCCACCAAGTCCCTCTAAACACCCCGAAACAGCCTGGGTACCCCTCGGGATAGGTTCTGGGGTGAAAATATGTGGCTTTGGGGGCTTTTCTGGCCCCTGGCCCACACTGAGGCGTGATGGATGCGTGAGTTGCTCTGTCTACGGGGGTGGGCAGGTACAAGTTCTGTAGGCACTCTTTTAAAATTGCATTTCAGGCATCATCTGAGTGTTTCTGTGTCAAAACTGGGTCGCTGGTGCGTTTTTTGGGTCCCCTAGGTGGTTTGGTATAGTTTTCGGGGACTTCTGCGGTTCTGAGGATCAAAATCGGAAAAATCGCATTTATCGAGAGATTTAACGTGCAGTGACCCTCCCCTAGGGGGGGGGGGGGGAGCCTTCTTCCAAAATGCCACTTCCAAAAGTGTCAAATATTCCCAAAACAGGTTGGAATGGACTCACAGGCCACTTTTGGGGTATATTTGTGCCAAAGGAGACTTTGTGATGTCAAAAAATATGCCGTCTTTTGGTTTTTTTCTTGAAAAATCGCTGTTTTGCCCAACATGGCCAAAACGTGAAAAAAGCCGTTTTTTCACTATTTTTTTCCATTTTTTTGTATTCTGGGGTGGCTTCTGGGTCGTTTTTCGGCCCACAGGCCCCCTGTGACCCACTCTGAGGGTGTTTTTCACCCGCAGTTGCCTTGGAGATGACCAGAAGTTTAATAATGAGTTTTTTGTACGAAATTTTATACACAAGTCTATTAGGAGTCGGACCCCCTAGGGGGGGGAGGTGTAATTGCTCGCCTCAAAGCTACGATGTCGCATCTCGGTGCTTCGTTGTAGGATTGCCGAAAGGGGAAAGCGTGAACATTCCGCTACCTGAATGCAGAGAATGAGTGGTAACACATTTGGCGTTTATCGTTGAATCAGCTGTGGGGGTCGGATGTGTGCTTTGTTCAAAAGATGGTGAGCCTCTGCTCTGATACAGATCTCAACGCTAAAATAAAAATAAAATTTGTTCTATCCTTCAGTTTGTGTGGTGCACTGGTCGACAGTGAGGTTCTGTTTTCTGTGTAGTTTTTTTTATCTGTTTATAGGTTTTGTATTATGTTCCGAGGTGTCTGTGTACTATGAGACACATTCATCTTTTGTCTTTTCTTTAAGGTGACTAAGCACGAGAGGCTTAGGATCATCTAACAAACTTTTCTTTCTTTTCTTGGGACTTTCCTCGCTTCTTAGTGCTGTGGTAAGCTCCACGAGGAAAGCCAGATATCTGTGATGTGCCGGTTCTCTCCTTTTTTTTTGGGAGTAGCTTTTGCCATCACGGAGACACCTAACCATTTTCCCCACTACGGCCTTTTCACTGTGTGGGGAAAGCCGTCCCCATCACCTTTCAGGTAGACCTTCATAGAGTTTCAGGAGTTGTATGGGTTTGGGTGGGGGGGTTTCGGCAATAGTGGGGGTCATCAGGAAGGGAGGAGCGACGGAACACTCGAGGGACAAGAAAAAAAACCAACGCTCCCTTGGATGAGTGAGGCAATATACAGAAGTACCCAATGTCCAGCTTATTATTGTTCATGTTGGCTGTTCACTTTCCTGGTTGAGGCAAACGGTGCTCTCAAGATTGACCCCCCACCGCCGCGCTTAGGATCAAGGAGCATCAAGGTCCACGAAGTGTGAGGTTGTTTGTTATGGTCAGCATTTATTGTTGTAGGCCGCAGGGTATTTGTGCTTTCATCCTGATGGCTGGCATCGTACAGTGGGTCAGTCGGGGGTGCTTGTATCGACAACTACAGTTTTATTGCCACCCACCTCTCAAGAATCTTATTAAACCCGTTCCCCCTAGGTGTCCAAGAGGGTTGCCGCCTTTTAAAGTGACCGGATGCAATTTAACGTCCAACCCAGGATTGTTGTGGATATGTTTAACGACATCCCCAGGTCGTGGTGAGGGGTGATGTTTTGTTTTTTTTTCTTTGTTTTATTAGTTTAGAACAAACCCAGTTATATCATGTACTCTCTCTCTCTCCCTCCCTTTCTCCCTTCGCTGTCTCTCTGCTACCCGACGCAGAGATCGTTTATGGCCTTGGGAGTTATATTCCCTTATGTATTCTGCGGGAGGCAGAATCCATACAGGCATTCAGTGATTCAGTGTTCAGTGATCCGGTGCTTGCGTCTGCCGATGTACGGTGAGGTGTTTGCACTTTCTTCTCCATGTTCGCTTCTTGAGTATGATAACGATGGTGATCAAGCTGACCGCGAAAGTGAATAATCAGTTCATCTTTTGCAAAAAAAAAAAAATTTCTGATCGAAATGTGAGCTTCAGTCTCGTACACTTGGTCTTATTTTATTTCTGTACTTCATTGGTCTCGCTACGTAACCCCCTCTGACAATCACTCCCCCTGCCCCCCCTCCCCCGCCCCACCCCTGGCACCTTGGTTTCCCCTCCCCCCGCCCCCTGCCGCCTTGGTGTTTGTCAACCCCCCCCTACGTGGTGCGGCTTGTGAAGGGTCACTAGGAGTTCTTCCCCCCCGACACATATCGGCATCACAAAATGTCTTCAAGCTTCGAGGAGCTGCTGAAGAAGGCCAAAGCCCTTAAGGCTAAGGCAAAATCCCCTCTCGTGCGCCAGAGGCTCCTCGAGATCTTGGGTTTACTCCTCGATCTCGCCTTTGACGACGAGGACGCAGGCCCCGCCCCCGCCAAACGGCCAAGGTTGGAGCCGGCGCCAACCCCGCCCCCTACAACGAACATCACCAGCAACAGCACCAGCAACAACAACAACGACGACGACAACGACAAGGGCATGGACGAGGCCGCCGCACCTACCTTACCGCCCAAAGCGAAAATGCAACAGAAGGAGAAGAAGAAGAAGAACGGCTGGCAGACCGTGAAGGGGCCGAAGAAGGGCACGCCCCATGCCACCAACGCGCAAAGACCGGCGGACGCTCCTACGCAGTCGCTCCTCCTACGCCAAGAGGACTGGGACATCCCGGTGAGGACGGCGCAGGACTTCGAAGACCCTACTCCACCTGCGAGTGGCGTGCTCCTCATCCCGAAGGACACCTCCGACGCCGGGCGGCACGAATGGGTTGAGCGTCTGAGGGGACTATCAGTGCTCGCCAAAAACAGCGGATTTGGGCTGGTATCATTCCGCCCACTGTCATCGAACCCGGAGCAGGAGCAGAAGCTGCCGATGCTCTTCAGCAAAGGCGGCGTGACGGTGTGCCGCGATGTGTACACGTGGTACACCGACGAGGTGAAGCCGAAGGTGAAGTTCGCCACCGTGGAGGTACAGGACTCCACCACAGTCATCCAGGCTGTGGTACGGAAGTCGGCCCTGAGCGCCGTTACGCAGAAGCTGCTGAACGACCTGAAGACGGCCGCCCCAGCTATGGCTGAGCTGGTGAAGAGAGCGACACTGCAGCTGGATGTGAAGACCCAACACAACAGGGTCTTCCACGTCACAACCTACAGTGACAGGACCGAGGCGTCGGTACGCGTGCCGGTGGCGAAGAAGATGGAGCTACTGCGCAGTAGTGGGAGGTACGGGGTGTTCTGGCGGACCATCTCCTTTGTGAAAGGGGGATACCAGGAGCCCATCCTCTGGCTCAAGACCGAGGCGACGTTGAAGGAGGCCCTGCGGGTGCACGAGGTGGTGAAGAGCGACGGTGTAGTTTCGGCCGCCAAGCGGTATGGTTTGCGCATGGGCAGCGGTGACGACCTGGAGAGGTACCGGACGGCAGCAGGCAACTTGGCGTGCGAGCCCCGCGACACCTCGGGGTTGCTGTACGAAGTGCGTGGTGCCTCTCCCACAGAAGAGGCGGATGATGTGATGCGCTCGCTGCAGTCGTCGTGGCAGTGTGTCTCCCGCAAGTCGTACCGCACGAAGGGGTCCCTGGTCCTCATTGTCGAGAGCGCGTCTGCCCCCCAGTGGCCGATCTTATGCAGGAGTAACAGGTCCTCTCTCCATATCACTGAGTGCACCACGGACGCCTTGCGCCACAAGAAGAGCAAGGGCAAGACCTACGTTGGTGCAGTGAAGCGGCAGAAGGTGACCCTCTCGATGGAGGACTTCCCGGCGCTGAGCCCTGACCCCAGCAATGCGAGCAGGGGTGTGAAGCGTACTGCGACTGGTCAGCCTGCGCCTGCACCGACACCTGCAACAGCCGACGACCGCTCCCTCTTCAAGAGGGCGATAGACATGTTCTCCAGGTCCCCGGCCAGAGAGGAGATGGCTGAGGATGTGGAATTGCCTGATGCCGAATCTGAGGAGGGTGATAAGGAGGAGGTGCATGTGCATGCGTGGAACCAATCACACACAGTGGTGGTGCAGACAAAGGACGCCGCCTGCGCATGTTGTGCGACTAAAATTAAGCACAACCACGGCGCCAACAAGTGCCCGGGTTGCGACGCGCTCATCTGTGCCACGTGCTTCGGCAACAGCCAGTGACTTGACCCCAAGCTCGTTAAGCATGTGACTACCACCATGCAACAATGTCTCCTCTCCGACGGAGACATCCACCCGCATCCTGGACCCAAGAAAGCCTCAAGCAAGACCAGCACGCAGCACAACATCCGCACAGCCGGCCCACCAGCAGCGAAGAAACAGCGCACTGCTGCCGCCAGCACAGGACCACCCGTGTCTGCCGTTCCCCCTACGAGCGAAGGTTGCATCACAGTCACCACCTGCAACGTCACCTCCTACGCCAACCACGCTGCCTGCACGCTTGCGTTGAACAGCACAGTGCTCTGCCTGCAGGAAGTGAAGCTGACGGAAGAAGGTGCCCGCAGGATGGAAGCCGACCTCCCGCCTGTCTGGAAGCCACTTTGGGGCAGACCGCAGCCTGGATACAGGCTTGCAGGTATACGTCACCCCACCATTGCGGAGAGGGGCGGTGTAGCCACACTAGTGCGCAGACCCACGAGCGCATTCCATGACAACACGTTGACCGACATCAACTTGTTCCAAGACAGGATTCAGCTCACGCGCTTGGCCCTGGGGGCGGGTGGTGTCTTCCTATACATCTTCAACGTGTACGCCCATTCAGGCTCTGAAGGAGGGAGGAAGAAGGATCGCGAGAAACTTCTGCACTGCGTCCTCAACACCATGCCTAATGCTCTAGGGAAGGACGTGCCGGTGGTTGTGTGCGGTGACCTGAACACCTCTGCCTCTACGTCGTACATCTTGCGGGAAGCGGTGAAGTCTGGGTGGACTGATGCTGCTGTGGTGCAGGCCCAAAGGCTTGGATGTGTCCCTCCTCCTCCAACCTTTATGCGACGCGACTCAGATGGTACGCGGATTGACCACGTATTGCTGAATGAGGTGGCGGCCGCCGCCTTGTCTAGGTGTACGACGCACCACGTGGGAGTACCGCAGCACAGCGCTGTCACTGTGGAACTCTCCCTTGCAGCATTCGCACAACTAGTCTACCGATTTGTTGTACCGAAGGATCTGTCGATGGTGAAGCCTGACCTGAGTGTGCAGAGATCAGCACAATGCGCCGCTCTCCTGGCTGCGAAGGGCTTCCACGAAGCTGAAACACGTCTGGACGTACATGACATGTGGAATGCGGTGTCGCAGGCCAGTGAGGAGTATCTTCTTTTGTGTGCGAATGACGACGGCATCCCCACGAATCGTGGCCACCGTGGCCGTGGTGAGGTGAGGCAGCCGGTGCAGAAATCGATCGCAGCTCCGACCACGAAGTACTCGACTGGTGCTGCCCCCCCTCGACAGGTGGAGTTGGCCCGCCTGGCTAACATGTCTCTCGAGCTCGAGATTCAACTTAAAAGATTGGTGAATGGGGGGTTCACCGTGCTGGAGCACAAGACTCGCCGCCTGTGGGAATCGACACTC
Organism: Rhynchopus sp. YZ270_cl-10; assembly: GCA_964035575.1. NCBI lineage: Eukaryota > Euglenozoa > Diplonemea > Diplonemida > Diplonemidae > Rhynchopus > Rhynchopus sp. YZ270_cl-10. The sequence continues at coordinate 326,841 of OZ037895.1, read as the reverse complement.
CGAAAATGCAAGGAGCTGCGTGTGCGTGACCTATCTGTGGACGACCTTCCCCTGGGCATAGCAGAGCAGCTGACGCTAGCAGAGGACCTCCACACTACCTCTGCGTCTCTGGCGAGTGACCTGGGTAGGGACACCAGGACCTACAGGGAAAAGCAACAGAAGCTGAAGGCGGTACACAACTTTGACGTGGACCGAAAAAAGCTCACGGCCTTCTGCAGGGGCTCCCTACCCGACGAGCTGCTGGCTGTGGCTAGAAGAGACGGAACCCTGACGGCCAACGCGCAAGAGATGGATGCCATCCTCCAGGAAGAGTGGAAATCTGTGTTCCAGCTCTACCGCGAGTGTGCCGAGCCGGAATATGCTGATTTCGACGCTGTGTTTGGGAAGCATGTGACGAAGCACAACATGGATCTGCTCCCTCTCACTGGGGAAGACCTGGACCGCGTTCTGCAGAGTAAGAAGAAGTCTGGCGCATGTGGTGTCGATGGGTGGCGTATGGGTGAGCTGAAACGCCTTCCGATGGTCCTGCTGAACGCATTTGCCAAAACGTTCAATGAGATCGAAGAATCCGGCACGTGGCCTGAAGCGTTGCTCACTGCGCTTGTGACGCTCACTCCCAAGGGAGAGGGAAAGGGCCCACTGGACCACCGCCCGATCACCGTGACGAGCAGTGTGTATAGGCTATGGGCTTCTGCACGCGTTCGGAACATCCAGAAGTGGCAAGAAACCTGGATACATAAGGACCAGCACGGCTTCCGCCCTCGCCACGGGGCCCACAACGTTCTGTTTGACATCTGCACACAGCTGGAAGACGCACTGTCTGGAGGAGAACCGCTGTACGGTCTGGCACTTGACTTTGCTAAATGCTTTGACCGTGTCCCCCAGAAGCTTACCCTCGAGCTCGCAGCACGACTTGGGCTACACCCCCGCATTCTGCAGCCGCTCCGCACCATGTACGAGCAACTGCAACGTAGGTTCCAGCTTCCACTTGGCGTAGGTACCTCGTTTAGAGTGACGAACGGCATCCTCCAAGGGTGCCCCATCAGCGTCGTAATGATTAATGCGCTGGTCGCGGTGCTGCTGAAGGACCTGGACAGCTGCAAGAACTCCTGCTCACGAGCGTACGCTGACGACATCACCCTACTGTCACGGAAGTCGATGAACAGCTTAGAGCCATGCCTGCGCATTGTGGAGAGGTTCTGTGCCATCACCGGCATGAAACTTAACGACACCAAAACCGTAGCATTTGGATCACGTGAGAACTTTACCAGCACTCTTGCCTCGAACACAGGACACAGATACAAAACACTGGTGAAGGTCAAGATCCTAGGGGTCTACCTCTACTGCTCGAAGCACTCTCGACGCTCCTCCCCTGATCGAGTCCGCAAGGCCATCGCAGCCCTACAACGCCTACGATGTATGCCGCTGGCGTTCTACCACAAGTATAGAATTGTGTCAGAATGCATCCTCCCGGGTGCGCTGTATGAGGTCCCGTACGCCCTGCCCTCGCAGTCTAGCTTGAAGGAACTCTCCACCGCCGTCAACACCTGCCTCTGGGGCAGTGACTATGGTACGCGCGCAGGCCTCGCAATACGCACGGTACTGTTGAAGAGCCATCGCACTGACCCGGCCGCCATCGTATGCAACCGGTCCATGAACGTTGTGCTTGACCACATAGCATTTGATGCAACACTGAGAGAACGATGCCTGTCGATACACAAGAGGTACAACGCAGGAGGAGGTTGGGACTTCCGCCCCCACGGGCCGGTCGGCAACATGACCTCCACTAGCATACTGACAGGCGTGAGATGGTGTGACGACCTAACAACCGTCACGGAGCTGTCAAGCGCCCCCGTGGAAGAAGAGAAGACACACGCCCTAGGTCTTCTCGCGCCAGGTGAACGACACCACGCCATTCGCGAAATCGTCCGACGACAGAAGTTCACAGATCTTGCCTTGGACAGACCGACTTACGACGGCGCTCAACACGGCGTCAACCTCGCCGACACCACGTACCTGCACGACCAATTGCAGTGGTCCCACCCCCTGCTAGCTTACCGCCTCCGCCGTATCATCTGCGATGGGATACTCTACGCGCATCCTACGGTGCTGTGCCTATACGAGTCAACAAAGAGAGGTGGCATACACCTCGAAGTGAATCAGTGCCCCTTATGTCTCACACCAACCTCCGGGCTGGCGAAGCACCTGCTGTGGACTTGCCCGCACACTGTATCTGCTAACGTGAAGGAAGCGCACCGCCCTCTCCTCGACAGGATCGGCCCGAACACCCCGAGTTGCCTGGCTATGCATGGCATAGCTCCCACGAACACGCCCAAGCAAGTCGTCGTTGACACGCAGAGATACCTGCTGGACGTCACCACAGCAGTAGATGATCACCTGTCCTCGCGGACTACCACAGCGCCTGCACGCCACCCATGGCGTATGGACTTTGAAGTGTTCGATGCGCCCCCATACCAGGAGGCCATCTACCGGCAGCTCGCCCCTTTCTTTGGGAAGGACGATGATCCGAGATGCAAGCAGAAGCGCCACGAACTGAAGCGAATGCTCCAATGGGCCTCCTCCCTGAAATGGAGCACCGCCAACCTGCCTGTGACATGCGTGGAACTTGCCATTGACTTGGAAATTTTCCACAGGATCTACGTTCTCCGGCCAACCTCTAACATTAGAGAACGGGCCTCTGCCTTGCGCACATTGCTCAACAAGCTTCACCGCCTGTGCAAAGCTCTTGGGATCCAAAACCCATTTCCCGCATCTGCCATCTCCTCCTCACGGGGCCTCCGGTCCATTGGCGCACCCGGACTTATAGGCTACGACCGTCGCCCAGTTTTTACGTACCCGCGCTACACTATGCACATGCTCGAACACGTCATCGTACGTGCCAAAATTACGAACTCCGGCTGGGGAAATGACATCATCCCTGACAACAAACTTGTAGAAGCCAGCGCAGCTGAAGCTATGCGATAACGAATATGATAAGGTGACTAAGCACGAGAGGCTTAGGATCATCTTATAAACTTTTCTTTTATTTTGCATCCCAGTTCTGCAGTTCGTGCCAAAATATAGTTTATCCTTTAAAAAGATGATCTCATCGTTGTTCGTCTATTTTTGTGCTTTTTTTTTTTCCATTGGCATGTTGCAAATTTGCAACTTTGCATCAAAAAAAGCGGGTCAGGCCAGAGAGGTTTGTTGTATTGCTTTCATATATGCCACCCTCTGACGGATGAGGTGTGCTGTCTGTGTGTCCTAGAAATAAAGTATCCTCTCAGGGCGACATTGTTGCAATGAACCCACCGAGGCGGGAGATTGTTGGCGCAAAAGCAAAATGTTGCCTCTTATGACACGGTGTACTGTAAGGGGGGGTGGCGGGACATGTAGTGAACCCTGCGTCACCCGCTGTCTTGTCGCATTCCCCCAACGTTATTTATATTTGTTCATTTTCTATTTACAACCCGTAGAGCGTTCCTGCACCTGCCGGACGCCCATTTTTCTTTCTTTAGAGGTGAGTATCTCAACGAGATTTTAAAAAAGGTTTCATGTTTATTTCAGGAAAGCTCACGATGCCAAAGAAAAACACAAAAAAAAGAAAGCGAAAATTGTACCTTTTCTCACCATGAGAATACCAACAAAAAACATCCTTCAGGAAAATCTCTAAAATTTACATTTCTGGTTTGCGATGTGGGCTCTGCCAGGTGTGCTTGCCAGTTGCATATTTGCGGGGGAGCCAGAATGCATTCTTACACAACGAGCTTGCTATTACTCAAGGGCGGGTGTGGACTTTGGTGACCAGGCGTACAATATGGCAGTCGGCAGGGACCTGACGCTGCCCCCTGGACCTGCCCTCAGCAGTATGTGCAGTAAGAAGAACTGGGCACACCGCGACACGTGTCACGCAGAGTGTCCACTGAAGCTTGTAGTGACAGAGCCTGCGGCGTACAAGATGGAGATCTGCATGGCGGGGTCGATGTTTGAGCCCTTTGTGCCGTCGTCGCATCTGTCGAAGGGGCACCCAGCTCTGGACAAGGTCATGGACATTGTGTTGGTGGGAGACACAGCGGCGCCAGCGTCGCATGGTGGGTGTACACCAACCGACTACATGATGACACGCAAGTCCTTTGCAGGCAAGATAGCCTTCACAAGGAGAGGCGGCTGCCTGCTCTTCATGAAGGCTATCTACGCAAGGGCCTTCGGTGCTGCCGCCGGCATTATCATGAATATGGAGCTCGGCACAGCACCCACAGTCCTTGCGCAGACCTCAATGAAGCTCATCGGTCCATCCATGATGAGTGAAGGCTTGCCTGCACTGACCACAAGCAGACACCACGGAGGACTGGTGTTCAACGCCCTCGCAGCAGGTGTGCCGCTGAAGGGGAAGTTCACACTGACGTGCCCACCCTTCGGTGTTGTGCCGCCGCCAACATCCCCACCCGTAAGCGACAGCTGCCCACACCCCGGACTCATCGGGAAGTGCAACCACATGGAGGCTGCTGAGGACAGGCTGTGCAGCAAGTGTTCGATGCAGCTGACACACACGGCGTACCCCTCGCTGCGTGCGTGTCTGTGGGGGAACAGTCTGCTTCCGCGCCTGCCAGCAACCCTGCTGTGGACACAGCACACACCGCCCACACAGCTCACAGTTGCGTATGTGGTTGGGAGCTCGTCGACGGGATGCTCCCCTGCAGACTACGCAGGGCTGGGTGGGAAGGTTGTGATGCTGGCGTTCCCGGCAGCGTGCCTGTCTTCGGAGGTTGTGCATGCTGCCCAGGGTGCCGGTGTTGCGGGGGTTATTCTGCTGACGCCAAAGTTGAGTCTTGTGACGCAGATTGTGGACGGAACGTCGCAGTTCATCAGCATTCCTGCGCACAGTGTGGAGCCACAGAACTGGCAGGCGATTGACGATGCCTTCCGGAACGGTGGTGTGCCGCTGGTGGGGACTGCTGCCGGTGTGTCTGCCTTTGAGATGAGTGTGTCTGCTGTGGACGGAACACCAGCCCCGCAAGTGAACGTGGCAACACCGGCACCGCCTCTGGTGTTCTCTGCAAGCGTGGAGGAGTTGGAGGCAAGTGGTCTGCAGTTCACAGCTGGTGTGGTGGTGGCGTTCTTTCTTGCTGTGGTGCTGTTGGCGGCGTGTCTGTTCGTGATCCACAAGCAGAAGAAGGAGGCTGTGGACCTGCCTGCGAACGGGGATAAGGGCTTCGAGATCCCGTTGAGCGCTGCGTCGATGGGTCTGTCGCTGTCGTTGCTGCTGCTGGTGGCGATTGTGGCCTTCTCGCTGACGTTCACGGCAGGCCAGGATGCGAAGAACACTGCTGTGGCGGACGGGGAGGAGGCTTCTGCACAGAACTACAGAAACGCTGTTGCGAACGTGCGCGTCATATCAAACCAGAACAGGCTGAACGTGCTTGGGCAGGTCACTTCGAGTCTCAACAACATCCTGAATCAGGGCGAGAACATGGCAAACTCCGTCACTGCGCTGTACTTGAATTCAGACTCCACTTGGAACTCTCTGTTTTCGAAGTACCAGGAGTTCATTAGCCTGGTGGTGAATGTTCCCCTCTGGCGTCCGACTGTTGTCACTAAGCGTGGCTTCTTTTTTTCTCTTAATTCGCGCACGGCAGATATAAATCTCAACACAGGGACGATGGTGGCCATGACGAACAACGGCTACAAGGCAGGAAGGTACACAACCTATTACCACCCCGTACAACAAATAACCGTCCCCATAGGGTTCACCCACAACGAGCATGATTCCATGAATTGGCTGCGTCTTGGCACTGAGTATGGTGACGCCTTCGCATTCACGGACTCAATGCCAAACGGGGCGATGCAGTACTATCTCTCAAGGAAGACAGCGATTTATGCGGACGGGCAGGACGGTATTTACTACCACCCACTCTCAGTGTACACACCACTGTACAACAGACACAGACAACACTTGGGTTACGTGCAGACAGACCTGAAGCTGTCTTCGATTGCGGATGCAGTCAAGGCGTCCACGAACTCACCAGCATTAGAGAACATGACAACAGTGATTTTCGAGTCCGGCACCAACGATGTCATCTCAACAACAGCGTACCGTGAGGCGTTCCCCTACCTTCAGTTCTACATCGGGTCTTATGCTAAAGGTCTTCAGTTGTACAAACTTGACGAGATCCCCTCAGTGCCGCTTGTGGCCCTGTCGCACGCGCTGAGAGGGAGGGACGAGATCTCGGAAGTGGTTGACCAGAAGAAGTCCTTCGTGCCACCTGTGCACAAGAACGAAGTGCTGAACCTGGGAGTGCGTGCAGGTGTTGTGCGGGACTCGGCACAGGTGGCGTTCAAAACCGAGATGCGTGGTTTGTGTGCAGCAACAGGCACCTGTGTCGGAACAGATGGGACAGACAGCATCATGCGGTTCTACGGGGACAATGTTCTGAATGTCTACAAGAACAACACTATCGACTCACCTGACGTTGCAGCTTCGCGGATCAGTGCACCAGGTGCTCCGTGGGCCAGTAAGTATCATCAGTACAACTTCGTGAGGCCCGTCGCAGGCACGACAGGAAGCACGCCAGCTGAGCAGTGCGTTTATAAGACGACAGTGATGGCAGGTGTACCTGAGAAGTGTTCCTTGAAACGTCAGTTCCTGGAAGAAAGCTACACAGTGCATGCACGCTTCCGCCCAAATGCTGACATCGACCCACTTGACAATCAACAGCGACTGTTCGGTGACACTTTTGGTGGTCCTGGATTGCTCCGTTTGCATGCATCAGGTATCATGACTGTGAACGTTATGACGTACGGATGCAAAACAGAGCCACTGTCGATGCCAATGAAAGGAGGTGTGTGGCACAGTGTGACAGCAGTGCTGGACAGGAAAGCAGGCACGTGCACGACGTACATCAACGGAAAGCACCACTCAGCAGGACGCATCAGCAACCCTGAAGGGAAAGGAGTTTATGGCGACATATCAGGAAGTCTTCCGTACGTTGTGGGACAGAACTTCGAAGGAGACATGTCCTCGTTGACTGTGTGGGAGATGCCGCTTGTGCCTGAGGAGATTGCGACCCTGCACAGGACACGTGGTGTGCTGGAGCGGCACGTGCCTCGGAAGAGGTGGCTGACAGACGTGCGCAGGTTTGTGCGGAACACAACAACGTCGCGTGAGATCAACTGGCGCATGGGTGTGATGGTGCCTGAGGAGGATGTGATGCGCGACATTGACGCCAACAACGCTGCGACGCTGAAGAACCTCGACGTGCAGACCGAGAACCTGAACAGGAAGCTGCAGCAGAAGTCGTACGAGGTGATTCTGATTGTGGTGGTGCTGGTGCTGTTCTCTGTGCTTGTGTTCCTGCTGTTCAACAACGCGCTGACGCAGCCCTTTGCGCGTGTTGCAGTTGTGATGACAGAGGTGGCAGTCATGCGCATTGACGAGGTGCCGGACCTGTCGTCGAGGCTGCTTGAGATGAACGCAATACACCGTGCCATGATCCTCATGTGTCGCAACCTCAAGGAGTACAGGTCCTACATGCCGCAGTCTATCTTGGCTGAGTCCAGTGCGGAGGGAGAAACGACCGATGAGCAACCCGTCTCTTGCAGTGTGAGTCATGTCTCCACTAAAAAAAGCGGGTCTACCAAATCCCGCAGCAGAAGTGCCCGTTCGCCGTCAAGCAACATTGCGAATGAGATTGGGGCGAAGCGCGGTGCAATGGCGCTGTCCCTGACAAAGAAGCGTGTGTCGTTCACACTGGTGAACATCTGCGACTGGCACGGAAGGGTGTCGAACCTGAGTGAACAAAGGACAATCCAACTCCACTCAGGCATTCTGGAGAAGATTCTTGGCACCTTTGCAACAACGAAGGGCATCAGCGAAATGTTCTCTGGAGACCGCTTCCTGTGTGGCTACAACGGAGCGAAGCAGCTTGGGAGCCACCGCATGGCTGCGTGCGATGCGGCGTGCCGTATTGCCGAGGCGATGAGGACAGAGGACTTGAAGATATCGTGTGCGGTTGCGTCAGGAGATGCACGTGTCGGAAACATGGGTTGCGACGACATGAAGCGGTTTGCGTACATCACACCTGTGCTGACGTGGTGCTGTGCACTGGAACGGTACGCTCGTGCAAAGAACGTTGCAATGATGTGCGACTCGTGGGTGGCACAGGATGCGTCTGCTGAGTACACACTCAAGCTTGCGGGCACTGTTGAGTTCAAGAAGCGCACTGTGAAGCCGATTGTGCTGCACGAGTTGATCTGCAAGAAGGCTGCTGCAGCGGAGGACGAGTGGATGTACCAGATGGACGCTGCAGACAAGGCGGATCCGTACTCAAAGTGGAACGCCTTTGTGGAGAAGGTCACTGCCGGGGACTATGACGTATGACACGCTCCACCACCTCCCTCCCTCCCCCACACCACACCACCACAGGGTGCAAAGGAGCACCTTAACGGTGCAGCAGTGATTGACGCCAAGTATGCACCTGCAGACGCAATAGACGGGTGTTCACTCATCTTTACAAGGCTGCGTGAGGCCTGCAGGGATGCGTTGTACGCACCGGAGGTGGTGTGCTATCATTGAGTAGCTCAGTGCCAACCGTGCGTCTTCCTGTCGCCAGAGACATATCTCGAGTAGTGTATTCCCGTCCCATTGTTGCAAGATGTGTGTGCACGAGAGGCACATTCATCTTAGTTTGGCTTCGGTTTGTTTTCACAAAGTCAATAAGGGTAGCACAATTAAAAATATTGTTTAGTGTCCTGCGCGCGAACAGATTTTTGGAAATCCAAAAAAAAAAAAAAAATTGGGACACAACTACAAAAAAAATAATTTTTATGGTTGGTAGGTTGAAGTCAGGACGGACGAAGTCTCGGAGGGCCCTAAGGGGGAAGGTAGGTAGGGCACTTCTGTCTGGGAAAAAGTGACCAGGAAAAAAAAAAAAAATGTTGGGGTCCCGTGCTCCCAAATGTGCGAAATAAGCAAGAAATAAGCATTTTTGCGCACACGTGTATAAAAAAAAATCCGCCTCCGGCGGGGTTCGTTTTCGAGGATTTTCAGAGATCTCACGTTATGAAGATTTCCTTAAGAAACCATTGAATCTCATATTTCAGAATAATAGTACCTTAGAGTGTTTTTGGACACACATGTGACCCCACCGTGGAGAGCAATCGGCTCGTGCAATCAAAAGAAAGTGGAGAAAAGGTACAAGAATAAAAAAAGTTGGGTACCGTGCGCCTGCGGCGCTGCCTGTTCCCTACCAGTTTCTACAGGCAAACACTTGCCCCACTTACCTTACACTGACGGGTTTTGACCAAAACCAAGAACTTGTCCATTTCGGCAAATTGACCCCACCACAGAACGGACGGATTCCGAAAATGCAAATGCCGGTGTTTTCGCGCATTTTCATGTTTCAAGACGTCAGGATCAGGGAGAGAAAATCTGGTTGTGGGATTTACCTTGGCCCTCTTTACCCTACATGGATTTTGACCAAAACCAAGAATTTGGCCATTTCGGCAAAGTGACCCCACCACAGTGCGGACGGATTCCGGAAATCCCAATCGCGGTATGTTTTCGGGCTGAAAACCCACTGTTTTTTCAGGGGAAAAAATTGCTTCCAAATGTCGGAATTTTCCGAATTTTCCTGAAAATGACCCTTGTTTACGAGTATGGGTTCATATTTTGCGAAAATTTAAGTCACTAAAATTTTGTCCATTTTTCCGTATTCACCCCACCACAAGCCGGGATTGGCTCAGAAATGCAACAAAACGCCCCAGAGATAGGAAATAGCCTGAAAAGAGGGCAAAATAGGTGAGGGAAAAATTATTTTTTTTTGACTAGTTATTTTTTTTTTTGCGTGCGTGCGAACAGATTTTTGGGGAGCGGTGGGACACTAAACAAGGTTTTTAATTGTGCTACCCTAACCAAAAAAAGTCCGCAAAGTTTTGAGTGTGACCCATTGGGCCATGAAACACCCCAATTTTTTTTGACATCAATGTATGCCCAATAATCACTACCAACTTTAACAGTAGTCCGTTTCTATTTTTTTTTTTTGTCCCTTTTTTCGTTGTTGACTTCCGTCAACACGAGAGACGTTGTTCAGCAATGATTGATCCCCTCCCACATTGCCTATACGAGGTGCCTAGGAGCCGCAATATTTTTTGAACTCATATTTTGAGCTCACCCTCTAATGCTAACTGTTTGCTAAAATAGCCGCCTTGCTTGAGATTTGGTGGGGGGGTTTGGTGGTACTTAAACTCCACCAAAATCCATCAAAATTTTCAGGTAAAAAATCAGGTGGAATAGCAAGTATATCATACATGTTGGTACGTACGTAAAACGCGCAAAAATAATAAAAAAACGCGCAAAATAATCAAAAAATGTTTTTAATAAAAAACGTCACAAAAACGTAACAAAAACGCGCAAAAAAACGTACTAAAACGTACCAAAAACACAGAGCAAAAATATTATTTTTGCTGTAATGTTGTATTAAAAAGTGATTATTTTGATTATTTTTGAAAAACGTAGTACGTTTTTGTGTTTTTTGTACGTTTTTTGCGCGTTTTTTGCGCGTTTTACGTACGTACCAACATGTATGGTATATGAATTTGTTTTTTTTTTTCTCTATCCAGCCTTGGGTCCCGTGGAGACACCACTCACATCTGGAACAGCATACCTGCCATATTTTTTTTTTACACCAGAAAGTATGTGAAACAATCCGAATACGTAGTGTGTTAAGAAACGAGACAAAAAAGAAAGCCAACGTTCAGGCCATGTATAACAGTATTTCCCCTTGAATCCTTTCCCCTTGTGCCAAACAGGTTTTTTACCCCTATTTGGCTGCGTTCGACGAAAAACACTGTTATTTTCATTGTTAGCAAGATCAGTTGGCGGATGATATTGTCTAGTTTTTGTCCCTTCGTAAAACCTCCCTTTTCAAAAAAAGCAGTGGCAGAACACGCTCTTGTCTTTTACTCAACCAAAAAAAAAAAAAAATTCTTTCCTCCCATAATCGGGAAAGCTCAATGGGTTTTTGACTGTACAAAGTCAGGGCTTCCCACAGGGGGGACCCACAGCAGAGAATAAGGTAGGGGGGACCGGGGACCGGGGACCGGGGACCGGGGAGCGGGTTATTCTCAGCCGGGCTGGGACACTATATGTAGAAAACAGTGGTGGAAAGATTGGGGTTCCGGGGGCCCTTTTTCGGGGGTTTTAAGCAAAAATATGGCCGAGAATGTGGTCGGAGCAATGGTGGCAGTGCTGTCCAAGGACCGTCCAAGGATTTTTTGGGGGTGTTTTTCAGCGTGAAAACACCAAAAAAACACTTCCAAAAGTGTCAAATATGCCCAAAACAGGTTGGAATGGACTCACAGGCCACTTTTGGGGTATATTTGTGCCAAAGGAGGCTTTGTGATGTCAAAAAATATGCCGTTTTTTGGTTTTTTTCTTTTGTTTCCCTAGGGAGGGTCAAAAAGACCCTCCCGCCAGCTACTTTACACGCCCGCCGGGAGGGTCAAACCCACCCGGCGGGAGGGTAAACCTGGCGGGAGGGTCCGGACCCTCCCGCCAGCTTTTGGACCCTCCCGCCAGGTCTGTGGACCCTCCCGCCAGGTCTGGGGACCCTCCCGCCAGGTCTGTGGACCCTCCCGCCAGGTCTGTGGACCCTCCCGCCAGGTCTGTGGACCCTCCCGCCAGGTCTGTGGACCCTCCCGCCAGGTCTGTGGACCCTCCCGCCAGCTTTTTGGACCCTCCCGCCAGGTTTTTTGGGTTTTTCTCACTCTACGTAGCGTCGGTGAGGGTTTTTTTGACCCTCCCGCGTGAAACAAAGCGTCCTACAACCCCCCTAGCCACCCCTTAGGCTCTCCGTTGTGAGGGTCCTTTTCGAAACCGCTCCCGCCGGGTTTTTTGCTCTCGGGAGCCCTGTTGGACCCTCGGGGACCCGTGTGGGCCCTCGGGATGCCGTGTGGGGCTCGGGCTTCGCCCTCGTTCCCCCACACGGCCTCCCTCGGGCCCACACGGGTCCCCTCGTGGTCCAACAGGGCTCCCTCGAGCAAAAAACCCGGCGGGAGGGTTTCGAAAATATGACCCTCCCGCCGGGAGCCTTCGGGTACCTGGCGGGAGGGTTGTAAATACTCAGAAAAATCGCTGTTTTGCCCAACATGGCCAAAACGTGAAAAAAGCCGTTTTTTCACTATTTTTTTCCATTTTTTTGTATTCTGGGGTGGCTTCTGGGTCGTTTTTCGGCCCACAGGCCCCCTGTGACCCACTCTGAGGGTGTTTTTCACCCGCAGTTGCCTTGGAGATGGCCAGAAGTTTAATAATTAATTTTTTGTACGGTCATTTTACTCACAGTCGGACCCCCTACCCCCCCCCTCTGTCCCCTATGCACATAACGGTCGATATTGACCCAATGTTGAACGTAATTGATAATGCCGGTGTTGACCCCTTTCCCCTCCCCTTCTCCCTCCCCTCTCATATATCATCATCCTTTTCCCCCGACCATAAAACTGAAATTGCGGAGAACAACTCTTGACTGCGTTTTTTTTTTTCCTCCTCCCCTCCCATCACAGCAGAGAATAAGGTAGGGGGGACCGGGGACCGGGGACCGGGGACCGGGGACCGGGGACCGGGGAGCGGGTTATTCTCAGCCGGGCTGGGACACTATATGTAGAAAACAGTGGTGAAAACGCCCGAAAGTGGGAGGGGACCCGGGCGCGGGAGGGTGGGAGGGGGGGGGTTTTTTTTTTGAATACTTGAATATTTGATAACATGCAGCCGCTTTATGAAAACTGAGTTGCAGTAGTGTAGGTACCCGAAGATGCACTCCACTATACACAATGCGTGATCGCCGAAGAACTCGGCGATTTCACTTGTGAAGATGATCACCGCAAAAGAAAACAGAAAAAGAAGAAAAAATAACCCTCGCCCACCCGTGCAAATGATAAAAACACCCTCAATTCATTCATTACTCCTCTCCCTCCTCATATTCCGATTCTTCCTCTTCCTCCTCTTCCTCCCCTTTCTCGTCGGTATCGTCGGTATCCAGGTCGATCATAGGCAACGCTCCACCTTCAGTGTCTCCTTCTTCTTCCTCTTCCTCCTCTTCCTCCCCTTTCTCGTCGGTATCGGTATCGTCGAAAGAGTCGTACTCATCGTACTCAAGGTCCATGAGTTCAACGTCTTCATCAAAGAGCTTGACGTTGTTCTTCTCGATGTGGGCTGCAACTTCCTGCACGTTATCTTCGTTCGAAGGTTCCCCCTTTTTCCGACCACCTCCCGGTGCGCGTCTTTGAATATCAGAGGAAGAGAACAGTCGGATACCTCGCTTGATGAACGCCGTCGCCGCGTCTATGTCACTCACGTCAGGCGCACGCCGCTTGAAGGTGAGTTCATCGCTTAATGTTTTGATTGAAACGTTTGTGCGGCTTTTCGGCATAGCCCTCAAGATCCCAAAGTCACTCTCACATGATGAGGCTGTGGGAGAAGACATGCACAAAGCAAACCGAAGTGTCCGGATAACGCGCACAATGTCTTCTTTTGCAAAAGTGTTGTTCTCATCTTCAACAGCGTCCCACAATTCCTGTTGGCGTCTTCTCCAAAATTCGTTGAACGCCGGTCTTGCACCTGCTTTGTCGCGATCGCGCCCGTCTTTGATAAAATGCCATAATTCAAGGTGCTGAGGTGTGGCGGCGTTGCCCGAGTTCGCCTGCTTGTGGAGGTGCGAAAATATACTATCACACGCCTCCTCCCCCACTTGGACAGCCCAGGCAATCCCAACGAGCAATCCTGCCGCGTGAGTGGTTGCGGAAAGGATGCTCTTCGGGGAAATAGCGTTGACAAGAGCGCTGTGGCAGTCGGGCTTGAAGGAGCCCCCGGTGAAGGCTCCTTTCAATGCCAGTTGTGCTTTGTAGAGGTGGGGGATGACGTGTGCGCCTTTCGTGCACGACCGCTGAGCAATCAATTGAGGTCTCTTTATAAGTTCGAAAGCTTTCAAAAAATAATCAAGCGAATTCTTAAAGCGACTTGACTCCAGTGTTTTGGCGAAGTTGGAACGCTTACGGGCTGCTGCGTCTCTGCTCTTTTTGTTTTTGTTATTGGAGCGGGTGCGTAGCTCCAAACGCTGTGAGCACCTTGCTGACAGCAGAGGTGCTGGTGAGGGAGTCGTAGACTTGCCCTTGCATAGTGTTTTGAGTAATTGAGGAGATGTGGTGGTGGTCTGTTATGTTGTGTGAGGAGGGGGGTGGGGTTCGTGTGCATGAGGCGTGAAAAGGGGGGATGGGGGGGAAACGTTTAAGTATCACTATTAGGACTAGCCAGGGACCGGGACCGGGACCGGGGGACCGGGATCGGGGGACCGGGATCGGGGGACCGGGATCGGGGGACCGGGATCGGGGGACCGGGACCGGGACCGGGACCGGGGACCGGGGACCGGGGACCGGGGACCGGGGACCGGGCTTATTCTCAGCTGTGGGGGGACCAGGGGGGACCACTGGTCCCCCTGGGGGAAAATAAAAATAATAAGGGGGGACCAGGGGGGACCAGCCTGCCCTTGAGTGTTCCGAGGCTGCCTATTAGGAATTTTCCACATTTTTTTTAATTTTTCCCACCCTCCCGTCCCCGCGCATCCAAATACAGGCAACTACACGACGGTGATGTACAGTACATTACAAGTGAAGTTACATGTAACGTTACAAGTGAAAAACCGTTACAAGTGAGTTACAAGTGAGTTACAAGTGGGATACATGAATTACAGGCAAAATCAGGTTGTAACTGGTGGGTTACAAGTGAGTTACAAGTGAGTTACATGTAACAAAAGTTACATGTAACTCACTTGTAACTCCACTTGTAACACCCGTTACATCACCGTCGTGTAACAGGGGGAAAAGATGGCACCAAAAAAGTCCTCCGGACCAAGACAGATTTCCATAATGGAATTTGCAAAGCGACCGGCGGAGTCCCAGTTATCGGCTCAGGCTCCGAAGAGGCAGAAAATAACGGTTGCAAAGAACCACGAGTATGCCTCATGGGCAAAGTGACCCCGTCACAGCCAGAACGCGACTCAATTGGTCAAACGCCGAAGGAAAAGGAAGCATGCAGCATGGCAAAAGAAAAAAGTAGCGTACCGTGCGCCTGCGGCGCAAGATTGCAAGCCACCCATGACATAGTGTGGCTGTAAAATGTGCAATTTTAATCACAGTATTTTGAAATGTTGCGTACCGTGGCTTCGCCAGGAACCTTTGCCATGACTGTCGTTTCTTTTTGTAGATGTCTATACGAGGAAACGTCTGCACGCTACCGACCTGACATATTTTTTCTTATTCCGCAAAGGTGGGGAACGTGAGATGATATGCAATATGCGAGTTAATGCAGCAGTTTTAACGGTTTGCCGGGACATTTTCGCCGAAGTCGAAAATTTTTTTTGACCACTTAAAGTGCGTAAAGGCGCGTAACGTAACGTAGCGTCAGCGTTAATGCTACACACCACACAAATTAAAATCATTGAAAAAAAATTCCACCTTTTTTTGGCTGGTCCCCCTGGGAGGCCAAAACCCCAGATCCTGCGGGAAGCCCTGTATTTCAAAAAAAAAAAAAAAAAACACGAGTTTACGGGCAAAAACCCATTCCGAGCTTTCGGCCCCGCACGTTGGCGGGGCATCTCCCCTCATATGTGGATATGTCCGGAAAATTTTCAGGAAAGTGCCGGGCATATACACATCAAAATGGGTCCGGACATATCCCTTTGGGGTCCCTTTACCGGTTGGAAAGTCCCAAAAACCAAAACTCAAAAGTGGGTCCAGGGATTACACAGCTCCCCCAAAAATAAAAAAGTACGTATGGATTTTCAACACGCACAATTCTAAGCAAAAACAATTCGCGCTTTGGTTGAGAGGGCTGTGAAAGTTCGAAGAACTGGAGAAATCATCAGTCATGGCACTGGCGAAGCCACGGTACGCAACATTTCTTAAAAATCTTGACATAAAATGTCACTTTCGTTGGTAACTGTGGTCTAGTTCCGTAAATATTACTTCCATATTTTGATAAAACGAAAGTTTCTGGCGAAGCCACGGTACGCAACATTTCTAAAAATTGCGATTAAAATTGCCTACTATGTCACGGGAAGGGTGTACTGCAATCTAGCGCCGCAGGCGCACGGTACGCTACTTTTTTCTTTCGCCATGCTGCATGCTCCTTTTCCGGTAAAAAAGAAAATTGTCTCCTACAAATAGAATTCTGTAGGGGTAGGTGAGAGGTGGGGGCGGAGCCCCACCCTCACCCTCACCCTCACCTACCCCACCCCAGCCCCAATCCAAAACCCAAATTACCTACGTATGGACACGTATGGATTCCACCTTTTCAAAAACAATTCACGTATGGATTTCCATACGTTCCACACGTGGAGCGTAATCTCTGAGTGGGTCCAAAAAACGGCTTGGGGTCTAAGGGGTTAACAAAAATTTAAAGTTTAAGGTGTACCTCTGCGAGCGTAGCGAGCGGAAAATTTTTAAGGTGTACTTCCGCGAGCGAAGCGAGCGGGGAAAAAAATGAAGGTGTACCTCCGCGAGCGTAGCGAGCGGAAAATTTTTTGAAGGTGTACCGCCGCGAGCGTAGCGAGCGGAAAAAAATTTGAAGGTGTACATTAAACTTTAAACAAGGGGGTACGCCCACTTTTGTCGTCATCCTAAACTACCCGAAATTGAGCCCAAATGAACAAGACCAAATACCTACGCCCCCCCATGCATATGTCCGTGTTGGTCGAGGCTCGGACATATACACATACTCAGTTCAGGTAGTATACTACAGTGTACAGCGGCAAAAACCCATTCCGAGCTTTCGGTCCGGTACGTTGGCGGGGCATCTCCGCTCATATGTGGCCCGGTAGACCCATTCCGAGCTTTCGGCTCCGCACGTTGGCGGGGCATCTCTGATCATATTTGGCCTGGTAAAAAAAAAAAAAAAAAAAAAAAAAAAATTCCGAAAAAAGGCGATCATATTTCATATCTCTTACCGATAGCCCTGGTCGTTCATCACAAAAAAAAAAAAAATGTCTTCAGGCCCCGTCTTTTTTGTGTCACAAATTGAAGTGGAGTAGATTTGGAAGAGTGGTTTCTGAGAGCAGAGCATTGTACGAGCTAAGGTAACATTCTTTGTTGAAATTGGGTTGTGTGCGCGCGGATACACTCTCGCGAGAGGTGTTCTGAATTTAGTTTTTTTTTCAGGAAACTTCCCCCACAAAATTAGCACCCCCCCGACTTCCCAACCCCCCCCACCCCCCAACCAGGAAAAAAAAAAAACACACCAAAATGGGAGAACCCTTGACAGTGACGGTGGAGCACCTTGGGGAGCAGGTGACTGTCGGGAAGCGGTTGTACGTGGGGAACTTGCCGTACAGGGCGCAGTGGCAGGACCTGAAGGACTTCTTCAAGGACTGCGGTGAGGTGGTGTACGCGGATGTGAAGGGCGACCGCATGGGGCGCAGCGCTGGGTGCGGCATTGTGGAGTTCACGACACCGCAGATCGCTGCCGACGCGATGATCATCATGCACGACCAAGAGTTCCAGGGGCGCAAGATGTTCGTCCGTCAAGACAAAGACGACCGCGACCTTGGTGGACGTGGCGGAGGTGGCGGCAAGGGCTCCCGAGTGGTCGGAGGAGGAGGAGGACGTGCCATGGGAGCATACGGAGGAGGAAAGGGGAACTACGGTAACGGCTTCAGCAGTAAAGGGGGACGGGGCCTCGGAGGGCGGGGTGGTGGTGGAAGGGTATGGATTTGTTTTTTTTTTTTCGGTGACATGACACTTGTGACATATCGTAGGAAATCTTTTAGTATGCGCGAAGACGATTCTTGTGCTCCTCATTCTCCCCCACACTATGTCAATACAACAGGTTAGACCGTTTGGTCTGGGAGGGTTTGGGGTTTCTTCTTTCTCTCAGTTCAATCTTGAACAATTTCGAGAGGAGTTTTATTTATTTTTCAAAAAAAAAAAAAAAAAAAAAAAAAAGTTTAGAAGGGAGTAGGTTTCATCGTCAGAAGAACCCACCCTATTCAAACCCAAACCTTTGTATTGTAGTGTGATCTGGGGTGAGGAAGCGTTCCAACTTTTCAACCTCTTCCCCAATTTACCTTTCACGCCTTTTTTACCCTCCCCCGTTTTAGAATCAACAGAGAGTGTACGTTAAGATTTTTTGTGACTTCAATAAAACACAATGACTAACAGGGAGCTGGCGGCGGCAACAATGGGTTCAGTGCGCACAACCGTGACCCCTCCCGCCGCATCTTCGTGAACAACCTTGCGTGGCAGACGAGCTGGCAGGACCTCAAGGACTTCTTCCGCCAGGCAGGCACCGTCGTGCGTGCGGACATCTTCGAGGGACCTGATGGCAGGTATGATTTTTCTGCGTTCAAAAAAAAAATAAGGAAGACCTGTCTGAATGGAAGCTGCACTGAACCGCCGGATTTATCAAAAAAATGCACAACACACAGGTCGAAGGGATCCGGTATTGTTGAGTTCGCCAGCGAACAGGACGCGACACATGCGATCAACTCTTTGAACGAAGCCACCCTCCACGACAGGATCCTCTTCATCCGCGAGGACAGGTCTTAGATCTGAGTATTTTTTTTTTTTTTTTTTTTTACCTTTTTTTTAGAGGAGGAAGAAGGGCGTACTAATTTGCAAGGTGAAAATTGGTTGGGGGCGTTGGGAAGGTGATTTTAATTAGTTTTTTTTTTTTCTTTCTTGGTGTTCACGAGAGGCATATTCATCTCTCAAAAGTTTTTTTTTTCCAGGCGACATTCAACTACACACGAGAAACGTACAGCCTGACAAAGGCTCGGGACGTCTCACCTTTTTGTGGGTAGCGAAAGAAATTCCATTCAACGCTACATGAGTTAGTACTCCGGTCTCTCTTTCCTAAAAACCCCACTTTTTTCAAGATGTGCGTGACGAACATACATCTTTCAAGTTACCCCACCCCCTTTTATGGCCAAGGTGATCCACAGCACGAGAGAGCTGTTTGGGTCATCATGTAACCAAATGTCTTTCTCTTTTACTCTGATTGACTGTGCACGAAGAGGCACATTCAATATTAAAGTTTTTGTTTTTCCATTTTTTTTTGGATACCTTTACAACAGTCGTCTGATTTATTACCTTACAATGGCGTTGGATTGTTTTTCTGTTTGGGGGGAATTTTTTTTTTTTAAAGTAAACCTTTTTGTAAAGATATGAGCACACGAGAGAGAGGCACATCTTACAAACTTTCTTTTTGTGTACAAGGGATCTCTTGGGAAGGGGAAAGGGAACACTACACATATCGTAGGGGAAAAGGTGGTCCAGGAGTGGAGTTTTAGTGACCTCACAAATACGGCCGATTTTTCGGGTTTCAAGGAGTTCTAGAGGTAAAAAAAAATATACTGATTTCTTTTGTTTCAAGGTGACTAAAGCATGAGAGGCTTAGGATCATCTTATAAACTTTTTTGATTCAAATATAAAAAAAAAAATGAAAAACAGTGGAGCTTTTGCACAAAGGTGGTAACAAATTCCTGCTACACTAAAAACCAACGATTTATCTATAAAAAAAGGAATGAAGAATGAATGCCTCATAGTTTTCCAGTGTCTTCCTGTGCCCCTTTCTTTGGGAAATGTTTGAGTCAGGGCATGTGGCTTTTTTCTTTTTTTAGCTTTTTTTTTGCACGATAGCGATGGTGTATTAAAGGTGTATTGTGCACGAGAGGCACATTTCATCTTACAAGTTTGTCTTTTTATTTATTTTTTTTTGTAACAACGTATTACAACGTAACACAAAGCTTTTGTTTTCAAGAAGAAGAAGAAAAAAAAAAATAATATGCCCGCGACGGTTTTTCTTTGACAAAACCCTTTCCCAACAAAGGCTTTTCATTACCCCTCTATTTTTCTGGGCGCGCGGAGTGAAATTTTGGTTGATGGGATCGGGAGGTTTTTTGTCGAGAAAAGAGAAGGAAAAAAAACGTGATAATTGGGTGAAAGAAGAAAAAAAGTTTTACCCCCCCAAATCTTATCCCTCTCGCCACACACAGTGTTGCTATTCCGCACAGCTGATACTGTGCGATAACGAATGATCAAGGAGACCAAGCAGGCGTACGTTCCATCTTCTAAACTTTTCAGATGCAAACCACGAAATGGATGGAAGACTGCATGGTTGGTGTCCACCCCGGTACCGGTCATACCAAAGATACACTGTTCACGAGAGAGATTTTGTATTTTAAGCCAACTTTCTTCTGTTGCATTATGATTGGTGCTTTCGGAAGTCGGTCAACGACCTGTCAGCGACGTGTCACGACGTGTCGGCGACCTGTCAATACAATATCAGGGGGTGTGTATAGAGTCCCTGTGCCAGCGACCTGTCAATACCGACCCCTCCCGAGCGCCATTATTGTGGATACCCCGGAACATACCAAATGACGCATATTACGCACCCCCTTCCAACCCTTCCAACCCTTCCACCAAAAATCCAATCCCATTCACCCCAGCTTTGTTTGGCAAACGGAAGGAAACCACCTGAAAGGGGGAGGTTTTTTTTTTCTTCTCTCTTTTTGTAGTTCCCCCCTGCCTTCATTTGCAAAATGGCGTGCATCGAACAGCTGCAGATAGCTGGCATTCGTTCCTTCAACCCAGACTCCTCCGAGCGACAGGGCATCCGCTTTCAGAAACCTTTGACGATTATTCTGGGGCCTAATGGATGTGGTAAGACCACTATTATTGAAGCATTGCGGAATGCCTGTACGGGAGAGTTGCCGGCGAATACGCTTAAGGGGGCTGCTTTTGTGCATGACCCGAAGATTGCTGGGGAGTCTGAGGTGAAGGCGCAGATTCGTTTACAGTTCCGTACGAATTCTGGACAGCAAATGCTCATAGGTCGTTCCTATCAGCTTACGCAAATGCGGGACAAACAAAAGTTTGAAACCCTCGATGTCTCGCTCCAAACCCGCGACCCTCAAACCGGCAGCGTCGTCTCCCAATCCTACCGGTGCAGCGACATTGACAAATTAGTGCCAGATCTTTTGGGCATATCCAAGCCAATCTTGGACAACGTCATCTTCCTGCACCAAGACGACACAAACTGGCCCCTTTCTGACGCAAAAACCCTGAAAAAACGATTCGACGAAATATTTTCTTCGACACGGTACACAAAAGCATTGGAGGAGTTGCGGAAGATGGGGAAGGAAAATAGGGATAAAATCAAGGAGCATGTTGCGAATTTGGCGGTTTTTAAGCAGAAGCGCGAGCAGGCACATCTCTTGCGTGCCCAGATGGAGGATACAGAGAAGAAGATCTCCGGTGTGCAGGAACAGATCAAGAGCATCGACGCCGTCGTGGCAAAGATCCAGCAACACATCAACGAGACCGGACAGCAGGCGGAGGAGATTCAGCAGCTCGAGAGCGACACCATCAAACTGCAGGGCCAGGTCGAAGCCTTAGTACACCAGCGTGAGATGCTGGGACGCAACCTCGCAGCAGTCTCAGAGGAATCAGGTATGACCCTTTCCCCCTCCCCACTCTACATCCTCCTTCCCCCTCATCCACCTCATCCCCATCCTCTCCTATCAGATGACAAACTCCGCGAGGTGCTCAGCAAATTCGACAGCGTCTTCGACACCCTCAAGCAGCAACGCGCCGACGCAGAGCACCGTGTCCGCACGCTCACCGCGGAGGTGCGCGACAACGACGGCCACATCATGCGCATCAAGAACGAACGCGAATTCCTCCTCAAACAGAAGAGCGAGCACGACGGGAGGGTGGGCCGTCTCCAGACCATGCTCCGCGCCATGGCGCAGACTGCCGAGGTGCAGGTCACTGTCGACGTTGAGAACGACTTTGACGAGGCTGCGATGCTTACCTTCTTCGACGCACTCCAAGCAAAGCTGGAAGAGCTCAAACGCCTGCGCGAGAAAGAACGCTCTGAGGCCCGCTGGGCGCAGGAAGACGTGGAGCGGCAGCTGTCGACTGCAAGGCAGCAGCGTGACCAGATGCTTGCAGAGCTCAAAGCGTTGGAATGCAAGAATGAGTCTGCACGCCCCAAGCTGCGCGACCTCAAGGATCGATACAACGCACTATCTGCTGCAGAGAAGGAGCAGGAGGACGCAGCACGCCACCTAGCATCCCTCGAGGCAGAGCTGCAAAGCAAGCAGCAAGAGGAGGCCACAACTAACGCGGCGCTCGCAGCCCTGCGCGAACAGCACGGTGCACTCCAAGAACAAAGCGACGCCCTCCGTGCAGACGCGCAAAGCAGACGCGACGAGCAGCAGGCAGCACACCGTCTCAGGGTGCTCAGGGAGCAGAGGGAAAAGCTTGCTGTCGAGGAACGTATGTGTTAGAAGATCGGAGGAAAAAAAAATGCGACAAAAAAAAACAAAATACAGGCGACCTCCGCACCAGCCTCGAATCGCAGTTCCATACCCTCGCAGGGCGGAACATTCTTGTCAACGTATGCCCCATTTCCCTCACCTCTCCACTGATTTTCACATTTTCACATTCCATTTTGTTTTGCCGTGATACCCCCTACTGAACTCAACCCTACCCCTCCAATCCTCCAACCCTCCAACCCCCTCTCTCACAGCACCAAGAGGACGTCCGCTCTGCCATCGAACAGAAGCAGGCCTCCCGCGCCAAGGTGCAGCGTAGTGTTACCGAGAACGACCGCACGGTTGCAGTCTCGAAGCAGCGTGTCTCTGAGCTGAGCATACGCCACAACGCGCTGGACAGCGAGGCTGCACAGAAGGAGGCACGGTACCTGCCGCTCACGGAGAAGCACAACAAGGCACTACCCGACCTCCTGCAGAAGGCCGAGGCGAAGGAGGACAAAGAACGCAAGACGGTCTCCTCCATGGAAGCCCTGCAGATGTGCCACGACCGCTTCACAGAGACGGCAGAGGAGGAGCGGTGTTGCCCCATCTGTGCGCGTGATATGTCTGAGTCGGAGCTCTCCGTCATGCAGAAGACTATGCGGCAGAAGCTCAAGGAAGTGCCTGCAACCATTGCGGCAAAGAAGTCGCTTCTCGACAAAACCAGGGTTTTGGTAAAGGAAGTGCGCACCCTGATACCCTTCCACAACGACGTGGTGCGGATCAAAGAGGAGATCAAAGCTGTCGAGGCGCAGCAGAGCAATGCGCACGACGCCTACGAAACCAATATGGAGGGGCTCCGCAGCTTCACAGCAAAGCTCGATACGTTGTCGAAGGAGATCACCGACTTCCAGGCGCTGACGTACCTATCCAACAGGATCAAGGAGCAGGAGGCCAGCGGGCGTGCCGTCGAAGAGAGCATACGAAGTGAGGAGGTCAAGATCGCTGCGCAGTACGGCGAGGGTGTGCGCCCGCTGGACCTCGTGGAGAAGGAGATTGACGAGGTGCAGTCGAAGCTGAACCAGGTGGTCGGGCACCAACAGGAGACCATGGCAGAGTTGGAACGCGCGAGGAATGTGTCCTCGCTTCTTGCCCACCAGATCCAACAGCAGCACCGTGTCGTCGACCAGAAGCAACACTCCGTCACCGAACGCGACTCCGTCAAACAGCAATACGAAGCGCTTCACGCAGAGTACACAACAGGGAACGACACCTGTGCAGATATAAAAGCGCAGCTGCAGCCACGCGAACAGAAGCTAGCCTCCCTTGAACACGAGCTTGCACGGCGAAGAGAAGAAGGCGACCGTCGTGAAGAGGACATCACGAAACAGGTCGAGTCTCGTCAGGAAAGCTTTTCGAAGGTCTCCGGGCTTGTCCAAGACGTAAAGGCGCACGTTGCTAGCAACTCTGTGCAGAAGGCGGCAGACATGGCAAATAGAGTGACACAGCTGGAGGAGCAGCAGGGCATGAAGATACATGAGAAGGAGTGTTCTGAACAGAAGGTCTTTGACTTGTCTGCGAAGCTGAACAACCAGGAGAAGACGCGACGGGAGCTGGAGGCAAACCTGCAGTACCGCACTGTGTGCAAGGAGGTCATTGATGGGGAGAACAACCTACAGGCACTACGCAAGACCATCCAACAACGCACACACAACCACGAGGGTGTGTGGTCGTCGCTGGACAAGCTGCGTGAGCAGAAGTCTGAAGAGGAACGCAAGCGTGCCACCTTCCAAGGACAGCTGCTCGCAACAGAACAGCTTCTGAACGAACGCCAAACCGAGCTGCAGTCGACTAAGTACGACCGCATTGACGAGCGCTACAACAGCACCCTCATCCGCCTCACCACCGCACAGCTCGCAGACGACGACCTTGCGAAGTACTCCCAAGCCCTCGACAAGTCTCTCATAAAATACCACGACGAGAAAATCGGGGAAGTCAACGAAGTGATCCGCGACCTCTGGATACGCACGTACAGGTATGTCTCCCGTCTTATGAACCTCTCTTGTGGGGTACTCTGCTTCCGTTTTCCTCTTCACTTCACATCATACAGAGGAAACGACATTGACCACATCGAGCTTCGGAGTGATATCGAATCAGCTGTGGCAAGGCGGTCGTACAACTATCGAGTTGTCATGGTGAAGAACGGCGTGGCGCTGGACATGCGGGGACGGTGCAGTGCAGGGCAGAAGGTGCTTGCGAGTCTTGTCGTGCGCATCGCGCTGAGTCAAGCCTTCTGCGGTGAGTGCGGTATCCTTGCCCTGGACGAGCCGACCACAAACCTCGATCTTGAGAACATCGACAGTCTCGCGTACGCGCTAACAGAACTCATCGAGGCGCGCAAAATCAACCAAAACTTCCAGCTCGTTGTCATCACCCACGACGAGCAATTTGTACGCAGAATCGGGCGTGTCTGTGGTACCGAAACCGTCTTCCATATTACAAAATCCGTCGACGGTCAATACTCCACAATCACTGAGCGTGAGTTCACTGATTTTACATGATTTTTTTTGAAAGAAAAAAAATAAGGAAAAACAAAATGCCGTTTTCTTAGTTTGGTCACTAAATGTCCAGGCAAGAGAATTCTTCTAGTATGGCAAAGTTTTCAGATAAAAAATGGGGGGAAACGTCTCAAAAAAAAAATAATGGAAAAAAGCGAAGTTAAAGTGGTTTTTGTTGATTTGCAACAAATAGTGGACAAACCAAAAAGGAATATGGATGTGAAAAAACGAATTAGAAAAGAGAGAAAAACAATGAGAAGAAAGAAAGAAAAAAGCAGACCCGGCCCTAGATCCTCCCTTTTTCACACAAAAACAGAAGTGGGCTTCTTAGGTCCAATCTTATTTTTTTTTTTTTGTCAAAGCCAACAAAACAAACAAAACGACAAAGAAACACCCACAATACCACCCCTCCCCATTTTTTTCTCCCTTTTCTTCCTTTTCTCCCACATTATGTCCTTTTTTTTTTTTTTTCATTTTGTTTTTTTCTTCTCTCGCTTCTCTGACGCGGTGGTTACTGCGATGAACAAAAAAAAAAGACACCAGATATTTCATCAAATCCCTCCCCTCTCTCTCTCTCTCTCTCTCAAAACACTCCCACCCTCCCCAATACAGAAATCTGTTTTTGTCCCCAGACTGCCCCCCTGTTTTGGATACGGAGTGCCTTTTGTTTTAAATAAAAAGTAATTTATTGCTTTTATCTATTCAAAAAAAAAATATTTATTTATCAAATCCCTCCCCTCTCTCTCTCTCTCAACTAAAATGCTTTTTTCGGCAAAAAAACAAAAGCCAAAGCAATACAGAGAGAACCAGCCAATTTTTCAACATACAAACGATCTTTCGATCCCCCTCTCTCTCTCTCTCAACTAAAATGCTTTTTTCGGCAAAAAAAACAAAAGCCAAAGCAATACAGAGAGATCCAGCCAATTTTTCAACATACAAACGATCTTTCGATCCCCCTCTCTCAACTATCTTCTTTCAGAATACACAAAACATTATTTTGCGTTTTTCGCAAAAGGTAAAATGGGAGTGAACGATACTATAGCGGGGATTGTCCCATGCATGGTACTTCCTGTTGTCGAGGCAGAAGGGGAATTGGAAGAAGAAGCCGTGTCTATGATCGTCCAAGGCATTATGATTGCCCTTGCGTTTGTCGCTGTGAAGCTGATTTCGAAGTACCATATTCCGTTGATGACGGAGTGCGGCGCCGTTATTCTTACCGGTTTCTTCATCGGAGGACTTCTGCATTTTATCAAACCCTCTTTCGGGCGTGCGGCGGCGAAGTTTAACTCTGAAGCATTTTTTCTTATTATCCTTCCCCCAATCATTTTTGAAGCAGGGTTTTCGCTTACGTCAAGCAAATCCTCTCTTTCATCGAACACCGGAACGATCCTCATCCTCGCCATCGTCGGAACCATGATTTCCACCCTCATCGTCGGAACCATCCTCTACCTAGGATTCGGCCCGGTAACCGGAGGAGTCATCTCTCTCTGGGAAGCCTTTGCGTTTGGATCCTTAATATCTGCGGTCGACCCGGTAGCTACCCTTGCAGTGCTATCGGAGGTGTTTCCTGGGTCAAAGCCTTCAATGTTTTATCTGGTTTTTGGGGAAAGTGTGATTAACGATGCGGTTTCGATTGTATTGTTTACGGTATGTGAAGGCATGCTCCGTCAAGAAGATTCTGGAGGTTCTGGAACCGGAATTGCAGCAGGGGTGATCGCAGTGTTTCTGAAGTTCTGGGGTGTCTTTATTGGCAGCATTATTGTGGGAATTCTCATTACGTTGCTGACTGCGTTGTTTATTAAGGTGGTGGACCTTCGTGGGCATTCTACTATTGAGTTGGTGACGGTGTTGTTGTCAGCGCTGTCGACGTACAGCATCGCGCAGGCGTTGGAGCTGAGTGGGATCATGGCTATATTCGTTGCAGGGCGTCTGATGAAGCATTGGGTTCTGCACAACATTTCTGTGTCAAACAAAATTTTTCTGCCGCGTCTTATCAAAGCGATAGCAGAGACGGCGGAGCTGTATGTGTTTGCGTTTTTGGGGGCATCGTTTTGGACTACAGATTTGGAATGGGATCCGATGTTTATTTCCGCAACGTTCGGTGTCATCCTGCTCGGCCGCGCAGCGAACATCTTCCCCCTCTGCGGCCTCTCCAACTATTTCCGCGATGAAAACTCCGAAAAAATTACGTTCAAAGAGCAAATCTTTATGTGGTTCTCAGGTCTCCGCGGCGCTATCGCCTTTGCACTCGCATGCTACGGCACCAACACTGGAGTATTAAAAAACGGCGCAAAATTGGTCACCACAACATTAGTCACCGTTATGCTTACTGTCTTTGTTTTTGGAGGTCTAGCGAAACCACTGTTAAATCTCCTCAATTTGGCACCAACTGATCAAAGGGTACGCACCAGACGCGCCTCTCGGATGTCCATCACCGATGTGGACGAAGAAGACGACGACGACAACACACCCGAACTGCGTACCGGAAGCGAACTTTTAGACCCTTTGAACACCAACGCATCGCACGCTGCGTCGCATGATGACCTATTCGATGAAGAAGAGACACAGCATGCTGTCGGGGCAACATATGGCCCGCCACCAACCTTCGAGGAGACAAACTGTTGTTCCTCCACGTGGCGGAGGGTGCGGCATAAGATCTGGAAGGTGTCGCGGACAATGCATGAGGCCGACGTACGTTACATCAAACCCTTCGTGTGCGTGCAGCTCACCCAGACGGACCTCCGCAGGGAGCGCGTTGTGCAGAAACTGCTCCGCGAAGGGTCGGACCACACCCCGCTTCTCCTTGCCCTCCGTGACGCACAGCGCCGTCGCCATGAAGACAGAGACGAGAACATCTTCGATTCCCCCAAAGACACAAACGACGCACGCTTCCAAGGCATGGCTGGTGGTCTCGCCCTCCACGCCAGCATGGGGTCCGACCCACGCACAGTCAACACCGCAGTAGGCAGCCAACTGGACGACCAGCAGATGCACAACATCTCCCTCGAGGATGAATCCTCAAAGGACGCAAATGGCGAGCCCTTTGAAAGTTAGGGGAGGGGAGGCAGGGGCAGCTATAAGTAGGGGCCAGGGGCCGGGACTATTTTCATGAAAAAAATCCCCGTACAAAGTGTTAGGGAAATAGTCATAAGCAGCGTTCAGATTAATAAACCAATTCCATTCTAGGGGCCGAATTTATCTTTGGAATCATCGGACTCCGATC
This sequence comes from Rhynchopus sp. YZ270_cl-10, assembly GCA_964035575.1. Lineage (NCBI taxonomy): Eukaryota > Euglenozoa > Diplonemea > Diplonemida > Diplonemidae > Rhynchopus > Rhynchopus sp. YZ270_cl-10. Next base: position 298,759 of record OZ037895.1, on the reverse strand, counting down.
TTTCAAATAACGCCGGTTTTGAAAAAAAATATTCTTCGCCAAGGCGCGAGAGGTTTTTTTTGAGTTTTTTTACACCTATACTGTAGGCTATACAGTGGAGATTCCATGTACTTTTCCTCTATCACCAGGTACAATACTCAGTTGGGACATCATAAAAGATGTCGGGATGGCTTCCAAACTGATCTGAAGACAGACACTGCACTCCGCCCAAGCTGAGATTGCTACAACCTGTCTGTACTGTACTGTACTGTACTGTACTGTACTGTACTGTACTGTACTGTACTGTACTGTACTGTACTGTACTGTACTGTACTGTACTGTACTGTACTGTACTGTACTGTACTGTACTGTACTGTACTGTACTGTACTGTACTGTACTGTACTGTACTGTACTGTACTGTACTGTACTGTACTGTACTGTACTGTACTGTACTGTACTGTACTGTACTGTACTGTACTGTACTGGAATCCCCTCCCCTGATCATCAACCCTAATGGGTGCGTTCTAGTTGATCACCAAGGGGGGTTTTTTTTTGAAGCGGTTTCCCCCCCTCAGGGTGGTTTCCCGGGGCCTAATCACATGGCAGTGTACCCCCTAAGGGGAAGGCACAGGGGCCGGTAGTAACGCTAAGTAGGGGCCAGGGTCCAGGGGCCAGAAAACCGTGTCCCATATAGCTGCCCCTGAGGGGAGGGTGTATAAAATATGGGGTATTTTTTGCATCCCTTTTGGGATGACACTTTGAGAAGATTTTAGATGTTTTGTCTGTTTTTTGTTTTCAATTTGGTCCGAAGACCGTAGGGTGATGGGGGGATAGGGGGGTGTGTGTTTTTGAAGGAATGGTGATAAGGGGTTTTGTGAGGTGTCATGCACAGTGAGACGTTTTCATCGTTTTTCAACTTTTTCTTCAAGAAGATGTGTAAGATGTGTGTAAGATGGCTGTCATCGTACAAGTGGGTCAATCGGAGGTGCCTGTATCAACAACTATTCTTTCTTTCCAGATGTCAATCACGAACAATGGATATAGCACTGTATCTTGCGGTCCACGGGTTATTTGTACCAAAGGTACACTAGACGCTGTATTTGTAGTCGAATTTTTTGAGGTGCAATTTTTTTTCTCTTTTCTTTCAAGGTGGCTAACACAGAGAACCGCTTTGTTCTTCTTTTGGGGTCTATATGATGAAAATTTGCGTTGTTTTTCTCCCTCCCATATTATGGTAATAATTAGAGTAAGTCAGCAGCACATTTTTTTTTTTCCAGCTCCCAATGGGTGATTTTTTGGCATTTTTATTTTGTTCCACAAAAAAGAAGAAAATATTTTGGCAAACCAAAATCAGGACCTTGATTTGTAAGCGCGAATAGAATATTTTCTTTCTCCTCATTTTTTGATGTCCCAGATCTTAGATGTTGAGGGGGCCAGAAAAATTATGTTCCCGCTATGAATTGGTTCAAAAATCCCAAAAAAGGAAATCCTTTTTTTTTTATTTTGTTTTTTTTTATAGCGAACGCAAAGAATCAAGTCTGAGCAGAGCAAAGCGTTCACGTTGCTCTATCTGACTACACTTCTCTCCCTTTTTGATGATTAAGCAAAGCAGGCTTATGTTTATCATACAAAAACGTTTCTTTGTTCATGCAAGCGTGCCATGTTTCGTGCAAAAAAAAAAAAAAAAAAAAAAAAAAAACTCACCAATGCCCTCTGTTATCAATGTGTCGAAGTCAATAATAGCTACACTGTGCACACTGACATACCCCAATCAATAAACAAAAGTCACCATATTTTTAGATGGTGTGTGTACGAGAGAACACATTCATCTTTCAAATTTTCATTTTTATTTCCCCCCCCCCCCTCCTCGAAATGGGTGTAGCAATGGGGGTCCACCCGGGTGTCCACCGGTCAAGGTGCACCACTACGAGAGGGATTTTTTTTTTTTTTTTTTGTATTTCAAGCAGGCTCTCCGCTAGGATTTCCGATTTTGAAAATATTCTGTTGATGGTCCACGTTGGTGGGGTACATGCTTGCGCCGCAGGCGCACGGTACGCAACTTTTTTTTTTACCAACGCCCGATTTTGACTTTTTTGGGACGTTTGAGCACTCACCTCTCCATATCTTCTTCTCCTGAGCTTTTTTGACAGGTAGAACGGGTCTGAACCACTTAGCAGAACTTTTTTTTTTTTTCTTTTTTTCCCCATTTTCAAAAAGTTCTGTTGACAATCAACAGAACTTTAGTACCTAGCGGAGTGCCTGATTTCAAGTCAAATTTCTTTTCCGTATTTTTTTGTGGGAAATGTCTGTGTGCCTGCCCTTCTGATGTGAGGAACCCTCCTTCGTGCAAAAGGAGGGGGGTTTCGAAAACCCACAGAGCGTTGAGTGTCTCCTGCGTCCCAAAGTGTCGTGCCCTGTACTATCAATCTACCCTTCCTTTTCGTAGGCAATATTGCGGTTGGGGCAATCCGTTGGTGAGGAGGCAGATGCCTGTGTTGGTGAGGTTTGTTAGTAACGTAGTGATGTACTCATGTGCTGTCTTATAGTGTACTTCGTACGTAAAACCCCCCTCCCGTATTATATTTAAAGTTATGTCAATAATAGGCGTATGTAAATATTATACGGGAGGGGGGGTTTTATATTGTTCTCTTTTCCTTTCGTAATTGAAGGTAGCAAAGAGAGGTTTAAGGTGGAACCTGGAACGCATCAGCAAAGCAAAGCATCTGTCATGAATTACCACATTCCGGTATTGTTTTTTTTTAGTGGGGTTTGCAGGTACCAACTCTTAAAACTTTACCTTTTTTTTTGTATACCACAAAAACAAAACCAAAAATAACTGACCTTTTTTTTCTCTCTCTTTTTCAGTACGCACAGTGCGATCCGTTCCTTATATTCCGTATTTTTTGTTTTTTTGTTTTCTATTTTTCTATTTTCAGATGTATGTTTACAGCGAGGGAACAAGTTATTGCTCACAATGGAGTTTTTTTTTGCTGATGTTGTCCGACTACCCTTACAGAAGTTATTTTTGTAATAACGCATTGTTACTATGAAGGTATAACAACTGTGATGAGGGTGACGAACGAGATTTAAAAAAAAAAAGACAGTGGAGATTGCACAACTGTGACAACACAACCGAGGCAACTACACTTACTCCAACAATTTATCAAAAAACAAAAGGCTGATGAAAGCCAACCAGAAAATCACAGTGTCGTATAGCGGAGCTCATCCTCGGATGTCTGCACCAATACAACCATCTCTTGGGTGATTGTCGGTAAAGAAGAAAATGTGCATCAGTCACGTGGTCTTTATCGATATATTCACAAGCGGGGTATGGGGGAGGGGGGGAAAGGGTTCACCCATATGGCAAAGGGAAACAACCGGGCTCCAAAACGTGGAAATGCTAGCGTCTGTCCATGATTCATGATTCATGATTTTTTTGTTTTTTTTTTTTTGTTTTGTTTTCAGTTGACTAAGCACAGAGGCTGCGTTTCATCTTACCAAAAATTTTTTTTGTCCACCTTCTCTCTTTTGCAATCGCAAGAACGGGATGAAGAATGGCTGAAAAAAAGGGCATTTTTTTCTCTTGCACAATTTCACCCCCATTTTTCCCTATTTGAGAATACCTTCAGAGCGTAATTTAAAAAGACGCAGTTTTTTTTCCCTTTCTTTTTGAGTGTATTGTATACCTCCAATCATTTCTGTTTAAAAGATGTGTTTGTACGTGGGGCAGATTCATCTTTCAGCGTTTCTTTAGATCTCTCAAATACTTTCAATTCTGCGAACTGAAAGTATATGAATCTAATTAAAAACCTTTTCTTTAGATTTCAGTGCCTGCGTCCGTCGATGAATAGTGAAGAGTTTGCACTATTCAAGCTCTCTTTACTTTTTTTTTTCTTTTTTTTTTTTCAAGTTTTGTTTCCTTCTGTGTGGGGGGGGTCGATCTTATTGAGATTGACCGGTCGTTGACGTACGGGGGGTCCCATTTTTTAATTTCCCTTACGATTTTGGGTAGGGGAAAAACCCCACAAATGCAATGGTAAATTTTCAAAAAGGGCACCCTATATTTGACAGGTCGTTGACAGATTTCCCAGAGCACCAATTTATTTTACTTTATTTAGATGGTATGGCACGTTCAGCAGGTTTTGGTATACATTTGAGCAGAAGTACATAAAAAAATTGACTTAATTTTTTGGAGCGTGCCGCACTATTGAGGGCAAAAGAAAATGTTACAACAGCAAAAAGCTGGACACTCAGAACGAAATGCACCCCCCTGAGCAACTGTGGAGATCAACAGAGTGTGACTCACGTTGTCATTTGTTTTTTTTTTTTAGAGAAGAAAAAAAAGAAATGCAGTTGTGAACAGAATAGTAACTGTGTGTGGGGTAGGGTAAAACAAAAGGCATGACCAGCAAAAGAACTAATGTGTGAAACAAAAATATACGAACCCCACACGACACCACAGTCATATTTTCTTAACACTCCATTTCCCCCTTCCTCCCTCCCTCCGCCAATCAACCCCCCCCTCCCTCAGGTAACCTTTTCACCTTAAGCCTTTTTACCTCACGGTTTTCATCGTACACATTTTTCTACTTAAATCACCCCCTTTCCCCTCCCTTCTTCTTTCGCCAAAAAAGACCAAAGCAATAGAGAGAAACCAACCAATTTTTTTGATTTTATTTTTTTAAACCACCACCCCTTTTCTCCCCCTCTTCTACTAACCCTTTATCCATGCTTCGCAATGTACAACGACGTGGTATCACTTCGGAGTCATTTCTGAAGAGGTTGTGGGGGTGCGCTCAGGACACCCGCCAGCGTATCGTTCTCCCCGAACCGGGGGACCCGAGGGTGTTGGCGGCTGCATGCGAGGTTGTGAGACGGGGGCTTGCGGATGTGACCCTTATTGGCAACGAAACGACGATTCGACAGAGTCTGCAGAAGGCCTCTCCGAACGACCCATCGCACGACGCCATCCACATCGTGGACAACACCACCACCCCACTGCGTGACAACTATGCGCATACAATGTGCGCTCTCCGTAAGCACAAAAACCTTACCCTCCCCGATGCGCACACACTCCTGGACGACCCCCCAGTGTTCGCGACGATGATGGTTGCATCTGGAGACGTAGACGGGATGGTCAGCGGGGCGGTGCACACCTCTGCAGACACCATCCGCCCGGCGTTGCAGTTTATAGGAAAGCCCCCTGGGGGGATCGTGTCGTCGCTTATGTTCATGCTTCTCGCAGGGAGGGTGGTGGTGTATGCGGACTGTGCGTTGCAGGTCAGTCCGAACTCTGAAGAATTGGCAAGAATCGCAGCTGCGTCGGCGTTGACGTCGTCGTGCTTTGGGATTGACCCGGATGTTGCGTTGCTGTCGTATGCAACGGGGATGAGTAATGATGGTCCTCAAGTGGCTCATGTACGAGAGGCGGTTGATATTGCAGCCCAATTGGTGAAGAATGATAGAGTGCACGTGCCAGTATCAGGCCCCCTGCAGTACGACGCCGCCTTCTCAGTAGAGATAGCACGTCAAAAAGGTGTGACATCGGAAGGTGCACGCTCGGTGTTTGTGTTCCCCGATTTGAACTGTGGGAATATAACGTATAAGGCGGTGCAGCAGAGTACGGGGTGCATGGTGCTTGGGCCGGTGCTGCAGGGTCTCAGAAGGCCGGTCAACGATTTGAGTCGCGGGTGTTCTGTAGATGACATAGTAAGCACGGTAGCGGTGACCGCGGTGCAGGCGATGCACTGTGCGAAAAGCGCGTAAAAAAAGAGGGCGAAAAGATGTAAAACACCACAAAGCTGTGAACAGTACTGTAGAGGGTTCGGTTGCGTCCACATGGTGTTGTATTTATGTGTGCAAAAGGTGGGTGATGGGGGATGGGGGGGGAGTTTGTATTTGGTAAATATGGTAAAACAATCAGTTATGGGTTAGTTCTGCAGAATATTGTCCATTTTGGAGTGAGGTGAATGTGTGGTGTGCATAGCGCGGAGGGCTTGCAAAATTCCACTGCGATTTTTGCGAAGCCGTTTTTTTTTTGTCCTTGCCTTATTTTTCTTGATAGCCTTGCAAAGAAGAACCGAGTGCCTGCATCCTCCGATGTTCTGCACAACTTCTCTTTGTGACAAGCTGTTTAATACCTGGGGAATTTCGGGTAGGGTGGGGGATTTTTTTTTTTTGTTTGAGGGTCTTTTCGTCTTGCTCTCTTGTCCTTTTCTTGCTTCCCCATGCGTGCAGCCCCACTTTGCGCACCACCCAAAAACCCAAAATAAGCCAATCAACTCTCTCACCCCTCCCTTTTGTTTATCCGGTTGGGGTCCACTCAGTCATGCACCAAAGGTACACTGTCACGAGAGGGCTTTTGTATTTCAAGTCAACTTTGTTTCATAGTGTCTGCGTCCGCCGATGAACGGTGAGGCGTTTGCACTTCCAACTTCTCTTTGCTTGTATATAATATTATTGCCAAGGTTTGTACAGAACGTTGCCAATACGTCTCTTCCAACCCCTCCCACCCTGTAGGTACACAAAGGGGTCTATAGGTGGTTCTCATCCTAGAGGTAGGATCATCTGCAGCAATGGGGATTGAGGTGGGGGAGCTCATCTTTAGTGGGGCGGAGGCGCGGGTGTATCGGGGGAGCTATCATGGGCGGCCGTGCATTGTGAAGGAACGCTTTGCGAAGGACTACCGGCTGGAACGGCTGGACCTGCAGCTGCGCAGCAAGCGCATGATCGGCGAGGCGAAGTCCTTGATGCGATGCAGGAACGCTGGTGTGCGTGCACCCTGCGTGTACCACGTGGACATGCACACCATGACACTCTACATCGAGGAGATACAAAACAGCCGTCCCCTCCGTGAAGTCATCGACCGCACAGACGACCCCATGCAGCTTGCCATCCTCGCAGCAAAGGTTGGCGAAACCGTTGCCAACGTCCACAACGTGGAGCTCGTTCATGGAGATCTGACCACATCAAACTTGATGTGCGATGCAACTGGGGTATGTTAAAGAATTCCCGATATTTACAAAACAAAAACAACAACACAGTTAACATACGTGATCGACTTTGGATTGTCCACGAAGAGCAATCTTCCCGAGGATTTTGCTGTGGATTTGTACGTTCTGGAGCGTGCGGTGGAGGTATGGGGAAGAGATATAACGGACACAAAACACTTCTCACAAAACAGAGCACGCACTCCGGGAAAGATGGTTTCTGTTCAGAGGTGATGGCGTCTTACAAGCGTCATGCGAACAAAGCAGCAAAAACTCTAGAACGACTCGAGAAAGTAAAGGCGCGTGGGAGAAAGCGCAGCATGGTCGGTTAATAAGAGCATAAAAAGGAACAAAAACGGACGTTTTTTTCTCTCCTCTTACGCCTCTTCTATTTGGGGTACTTCTAACCAAACAAAAACAATAAAAACCACCAAAACAAAATACCCAAAACACAAACTGGCGAAACGAGAAACAACCTTTCCCCCCCCTCCACCTCTTTCACCATGCTCACTTTCCCCCTCCGCATTCTCCTCTTCCCCCAGTTTTGATAGCTTCAAGGTGCCGCAGCTGTGAGAGCCTCGGGTTCATCTTTATAAACTTTTCTTCGATTTTTTTTGCTGTGTTTCGCACATTGACTTTATCAAATCACCCCCTCCCTCTCCCTCCTCTTCCTCCTCTCCCGATCCTTTCGCTCAGACTCATCACTTTTCAACAATGCGTTTCGCTGTTGCAGCACTGCTGTGCGTTGCCTCTGCCGAGGCACGTGTCTCCACTCTGTGGTCGAAGGCCGAGGACGTGAAGCGTGGGTACGAGGACTCCGTGACGAGCCCCGAGCCGCACACATACGTTCCCACCGCGGACCTGCCCACCACCTTCTCGTGGGGAGATGTCAACGGAACGAACTACCTGACGAAGAACCTGAACCAGCACATCCCGCAGTACTGCGGGTCGTGCTGGGCACACGCCGCCGTGTCTGCGCTTGCGGACCGCATCAAGATCGCTCGCAAGGCTAAGGGAATTGAGATCGCCCTCTCCGTCCAGCACATCATGAACTGCGGATACGCCGGCTCCTGCGACGGAGGCTCCACCGGAATCGCCTACATGTGGATCAAGAGGCACAAGGACGGAGTGGTCTTCGACACCTGCCAGCCCTACCTCGCATGCTCCAGCGAGAAGAGCGACCAGACTGAGGGCTTCTGCGCACACGTGGACACCACATGCTCTGCGATGAACACCTGCAGAACGTGCTCCACCTTCACCGCCTCGGGAGGAGTCTGCCGTGGAGTCTCCCACTTCCCCAACGCGACCATTGCCGAGCACGGCACCATCATTGGCGAGGAGGCCATGATGAAGGAGATCTACGCGCGTGGACCGATTGGGTGCGGCATCTACGCGCCTGCCATTCTGGACTACCACGGCGGGATTGCCTCTGGCAAATGCAAGGGAGCCGACCACGCCATCTCCGTCGTCGGGTGGGGTGAGACCAACGGCGAGAAGTACTGGGTGGTGCGCAACTCCTGGGGCGAGTACTGGGGCGAGCGTGGATTCTTCAAGGTCTCCCGTGGCTCTGGTGAGGACCTCTGCCTCGAGGACTCCTGCTCCTGGGCCACCCCCAAGACCTGGACCGAGAAGAACTACCCCTGTGACGAGGACGGTGGCAACTGCCAGGAGGCCGCTCACTACGTCGACCCCTCCACCAACGGAGTCGCCTTCGGTAAGCAGCTCTGATCTCCGATTACCTTTTTTGACTGTTCAATATAAAAAGATGAAAAAAAACCCCCCAATGTCTCAATTTAGTGTTAAATTCCGCGTGTGAAAAAAAAGGGGGTGAAATTGGGTTAAAAAATCTCAGTTTTTTATGGGCATTTCCTTTTGTTTGTCTCACGGTAGAGTGGATTGGAAAAAAATATGTGTTTTTTGTTTTTATCGGGAAAAGAAAGTTTTAAGGCGACGAGAGGCTTAGAGCTTTCTCCGTAAATCAAACAGCTTTGTGTGGCATTTTTTTTGTTTTTTTTTTGTTCCTTCTCCTCTGTATCTCTGCTGTGCCCCACCCCCTCTTTTCCTCTCAGAGGAAAGAGGACAATCCATTCATTCTGCCTGAAAACGATATTTGCGGCCACTTCGGTCCATCCATCTTTCAGGCAGGCTTCACTTTTTTATACCGTTTTTTTAGTTGATAAAGATGTACTGCCTGCTCTGCACGCTACGACATCTTTCAGCCTTTTTTTCTCACCCTCCCCCGAACAGTCAGTTCTATCTCCCTCTCAAAAAAAAAAGACATTTCCCCCCCTCTATTTAGTCATACCTCTGTACCACATTCCCCGATTTTGACAGCTTTTAGGTAAAAAAGCGCCATTTTTTAAAAACAATGCCAAACATCGTTGCCAGCGTCAACGTCAATGTCGGGAACCTCCCAGGAGTGGCAAACCTGCCGCAGATGTGGGAAGGGGGGTTGTGCTCTTGTACGGAGGACTGTGGGGTGTGTTGTGATGTGTTTTGGTGTACTATTTGCGCCGTGTCGCGGGTACATGATGCTAAAGACGGGATACCTGATAGCTTGAACATGCCAGCGTGCTTGGTGCATGCTTTCTGCTGTGTCTTTGGCGTGCCACACACTTCGATGTGCCACGTCTGTCTCATCCGTGGCCCCCTGAGGCGGAAGTACAACATCTACGGGGACGGCTGCAAGGACTGCTGTACCGCGTTCTTCTGCACAGAGTGCGCCATCTGCCAGATGCACAGAACACTCCACCGCAACGGTGTCAACCCGGGGCACACCTGCTGCGCGCCATCGAAGGACTACCCACCACCAGGACAGCTCAACCTCAAAGTTGGCGTCCAGCCAGGATACATATCGGCTGAAGGAGGAGGGAACGTTGGTGGTGTGCAGATGGTGGGAGGTATGCACGCACACTAGTATTTTTTTATAGATTTTTCGCAGGGAAATAACTTGAGTACTTTTGCTGGTTTCAGAACCAGAATTTGCTGGTTTACTGGCTTGGGGGACCAAATGAGGTGAAACTCCAGGTTTCTGGTGCAAACCACCTGTTTTGCCTGTAGAAACATAACGCAAGTAGTCTAAGCCAAAAATATAGGCAAAAACGCCGAATTTCAACCTAATTTCCCCTAGGGAAAAAATGCCCTATGTTCCAAAAAGAAGTTAAATTCGTACAACACAAACAGCGGCAGCGATGGCGAGGTGAAGAAGGTTGGTGAGAGAGAGAGGAGAACCGTCAAAGTGTCTACATTGTTAGATGACCACGCAGTTTGTTCGTTTTTAGGTGACCAAGCACAGAGAGGCTTAGGTTCATCTTATCTTACCTTTCTTTTCTTGAGTTGTCCCCTCCCGAGGAGAGCAACGCGAGCACTCTCGCCAGAGTGCTTATTTTGCTGTGTACATCATTATCAGCTAAGGGTGTATTTTATTTCCCCCGCATTGTCCACCTGGTGCAGCAGTTATGCACCAAAGGTACACTGTCACGAGAGGGCTGTTGTATTTCAAGTCAAAAATTTTGTTGAGTGTTGTGCTCTTTACAGAACACAGCATAACATAAAATGGGGACAACAGCTGTTTGCATTACTCCTTCCCAGCCCTTCTTCCCATATGCCGCTTAACACCCCTCTTTAATCTCTAAGCATACGTATGCCAGTCAGTTCCAAAAATGTTCCCCCCATCTTCTATTTTTTCTTTACATCTTCTGTTGGCCGCGGGGTGTGCTTTCATCCAGCTGGCATTGTACAGTGGGTCAGCGGGAGGTGCCTGCATTAATAACTTCACTATTTTTTTTCTCTTTCTGCTGGAAATCCTCTTCCTGACGTAATGATCCTGTGAAGAAAAACTGGCTGCTATCTAGTGATAGCAGTCTATGATTAAACAAAATCTTTCTGACTTAACAGAGAGGCTTGTATCATTCTACTAATCTTTGGAAGGTTGTTTTTCTTAGAAGAATTGTTGGAAACAACGTAGTTTCCTCTCCGTTCAAGCCCCATTGTCAGTTTTTTTTCTGCATAAAATTTATTTTCAACAACCTCACCAGAGAGGGGGAAACACCGAGAATAAAAAATGGCAAAGCGCGTTGTTGCTAACATTACCAGTGATATCCTGTGTCCTTGGTGTTGGGTAGGCAAGCGGTCTCTCGAGAACGCAGTGCAGTCCCTCCGTGCCGACGGTGCGTCTGTCGAGGTTGCGCTGAGGTGGCATCCGTACTTCCTCCATAAGGGTGTGCCGGAGGAGGGGGTCGACAAGCTCTCGCACTATGCTGCTTCATTTGGAAAAAAGCGCGCGAAAGAATTTTTGAACGATGACACTCAATTAGTCCGTGTCAGAGGTCGGGAGCTGGGTATTCAAATGCAATGGACGAAAGGGACGATCCTGAGCAATGCGATGAAGGGGCACAAACTGTTATGGGCAGTCCTCGAGGTGCACGGGGCTGAGGTGCAGAACCAGCTGATGGAGGTGCTGTTCCGGAAGTACTTTACTGAGAATTTGGATATTGGGGATGTGGGGGTGCTCACGGCTGCGATGCATGAGGTAGGTCTTTCTACAGATGGCCTTGAAGAGATCTTCGAAAGCGAGAGACTCAGACAGCTTGTCGAAGAGAAGCACGCATTCAACAAGGAGAACATCAAAACGATTCCACATTTTGAGCTCTCCAATGAAGGAGAAGCGCAAGACCAAACCCAAGAACCGCTCCTTGCATCGGGTTCGTGTTCGGAGGATCAGTTCAAGCAGTTGATCACCAAGTTGCTGTAGTGTTGCATACTTTATTATCAGATGTAAACCACAAAATGGATGTGGGACTGCACGGTTGGGTGTCCACCCCCCGGTACACCGGTCATTTGTACCAAGGTACAGTGTTCACGAGAGGGGCTTTGTATTTCAACTCTAGTATTTTAGTGTCTTCCAGTATGGATTGTGGAGACGTTATGTACAAACCAACTTCCCGAGATCATTCTTTTCAAGATGATTAATGTATGGAGAGAGAGAGAGAGAGGCAGTAGGGTCCTCTTCACAAAGCTTTTTTTCACTCTTTCCTATCAGCGTTTTTGGATTGGGAATTGTCGGTACCACTGCGTTGTCGTTTGATTCTTTTTGTGGGGTTTTTTAAATAGCTTTTTGGTGAATCGCTTGGAGGACCCAAATCACACCTGGCATATACCCCCTCACAAATCCAGATCGGCGATGATACTGTACGATCCACCGATCATAAAAGAGGGTTCTCATCTCTTCGGTACTGAATTTAAAAAAAAACGAGAGGTATCTGATGGGGGAAAATGGGTCAATTTGACAAATCGTATTGTTTTGACATTTTTTTTTAGCCAATCTCTAAACATTTCCATTCCTCCCCAACAAAAACCCTACTTTATCACAGGAGGTGACACACAATAACCTCACAGTGTATATTATACAATGCCGTACAGCCAACGACAGCCCTCCCCCGCACAACGGTCTCTTGTCTCCCCTAGCCCAGCCGACGCCAGCCACCTGATGGAAACCTCCTTTGGTGTTAATGCCCTGAACTATAGCGAAGATGAGTTTCACCAGGGGGTTCTGCCGGTCGCGGTTCCGGGGGGTCATGCACTGTCCCCCGATGGGGTTGTGCATGCACAGCATAGCCCGCCGTCTCCTTATGTCTCTCAAAGTGTCGAATCTGGTCGAATGGCTATTCATTACAACGGCAGCGTGCCTTCTCCACCTCCTCCGCCTCCTCCACCAGAGGTGTTATTGGCGTACGAAGATGCGGTGTATGGATCTCCTGCAGTTCCGGTGCCTCTTCCGACACCGACACCTCCGCAGCCGTATGGAGGAGTGCATGATAGGCTGCTCAATGTAACGCAGGTTGGGACAACTCCGGAGGTGACAGCAGCAGCGAATGCGGATCAAACGAGGTTGATTGCATTGGAATCGGATGTGCACCATTTGACCAAAACGTTGGATGCGTTGCGGAAGCAGATGGGAGGGGGAGGAGGAGGGGGAGGGGGAGGGGGAGGAGTTGCAGCAAAGAAACCTCCAGCATCACCCAGCGCATCGCATATGCCATCTGCATCGCCTGCACCGAAGAAGCGGTCGACACAACGGTCTGCATCGCTATCCAAATCCTCAGTACGGTCTGCGTCGGAGAGGAAACGGCATGGGTATTTAAGTGGTGGTGGGGTGTCAACGCATAGCACCACGTATGGTACAATGACGTTGGTGCCGTATGGGTATTCAGCGGAGGAGGCTGGGGGGATAACAGAGAGGTTGAGCAGGGCGTTGCGGGCAATAAGGTTGATGACAACACCAGAGATTTCAAGATTGTTGGATTATGTGCATCCGCCGGCGGATATTCTGCCTTATGTAAAGATTTTGGTGGTGTTGTTGCGTTTTGGGCATAAAAAGAATGCGTCCGCCTGGGCAAAAGAGGAGCTAACGTCTGACAGAAAGGAGCTGTGGGGGTCAGGATGGAGGGAGTTGCTTCCGGCGTTGAAGACAAAGAGATTGGCAGATCGTTTGTCAGAGCTTGCGGCGCAGCGTAGCTTTGTGGAGGACACCCCCGCTGACGTGGTCTTCTTGATGGAGCATTACCTCGCTTCAGAAGAGGCAGACCCAGGTCTCGGTAAATTTTCTTTCGCGGCGTTAGCATTAGCAGAATTTCTTCATGCATTTTATGGCGCATGGAGGCTGGAAAAAGGTGTCAAATGTCTTGTCAAAGAAGAAAAAAAAAGGGGGAGGAGGAGGAGGAGGAGGAGGAGGAGGAGGAGGAGGAGGAGGAGGAGGAGGAGGAGGAGGAGGAGGAGGAGGAGGAGGAGGAGGAGGAGGAGGAGGAGGAGGGGGTGAACACAGAGGCCGAAGCGCGACCCCAGTGAAGAGCAGAATTTTGAGCCCCTCTGGAAAGAAGATTGGCGATCGGAATATGTCTGCCGGAAGGCGTTCGCCGAGCGCATCGAGGCGGACGGAGGGGAGTGTTGTCTCACGGCATGGGAGAGGGAGCGTTCGTTCATCTAGTGTACATAAGAGGCAGGTTATAAGCCCGCCGGTGGGGAGGAGGGGGAGTGCGGGGGGTGCGGTGCAGGTGGGGCATCAGCATCAGGCGGTGATGGCGGCGGTGTCACCCCCGTTGAATGTGAACGTTCCGGTGTCTGTGCCCATGCCTGCGACTCCTGTGCCGTATGAGATGCTTGGTGCGGGTGTGGGTGGAGGCATCGATGCAGGCTACGCAGCTGTCTCGGCATGGCTCGGGGCGCAAGGGCTGACCCAGTACTACCCCGTCTTCCTCGCAAATGAAATCGACCTCGACGCGGTAGGGTTGTTAACGGATAAGGTATGTAGAGAGAGGGCTTTTTGTAAAAATAAAATAAAATGGTGCATTTTTTTTTTCAGGATTTGCAAGATATGGGCATCCCGATTGGACCGAAGAAGAAGGTTTTGAAGTCAATCAAGGCTGGTGAGCATCGGAGGTTCTAAAAAAGGGGAGGAAAAGAAGAAGGGGCGGCTTTTTTGTGTGGAAAAAAGACCAGAATCTGATATGAAAACCTTCTCCCGAAGACAAAAAAAAACAAGAGCACAAAGCAAACATAACAAAAGCTTTATAAAAACCCATTCAAACTCCTGAAGACAAAACCAGAAATTAGACAACAATACATGAACGATTTGATATGCGCCAAACTCCCCCCAAAAAACAAAAAACAAAATACGGTTTATTGCTGAGCAGCCAAAAACAACAAAAAAAAAAAAAAAACAGCATAAAAAAGATTTGGCCGCACGCAACGATAAAAGTTACTCCCTCCTTATAACCCTCCTCCCCTTCCCTTCCCTTCCCCTCCCATCTCCTTGGGTATTTTGTCATTAGTTCACGTTGCGCTTTTTTTGGTTGGTTTGGATGGGCGAGAGAGTTTGCTCAAAAGTACAGATTTGAGATTTTTTTTTGAAAAAAAAAATTATGGTTGTGCCAAAATTGCTTTGGTTGTAGTACCCCCTTGAGGGTTGTGCTGCCACTATACTAGAATCTTATTGTCATTGTGTGTGTATTTACGTAGTGTCTGTTTTTTGCACTTTCAAAAAAAAAAAAAAACGTTCACTTTATTTATTTATCGGGGGTTCGATAGCTAAGTTGTAGGGTCTACATATCTGTGGCTGTATTGTGATATTTTCCCATCATAATGCACAACACAACAACGCTATTTTGTGATGTGTACTTTGTATTATGGGCAATTATCACAATACAGTCATCACTACATGTCTGGGGGTGCCGCACCTCCCTCAAGCTCGCCTTCCGAGAGCATAGGAGTACGCAGAGGGGTGCGTCGCGCGTCACCTACCAACACTTTTCCTTGTTTTCCTAGTACAGTAGTAGTAAATCAACTCTCCTTACTGCATGAGGAGGGTTCGATAGCCCCCACGGCAGCGTCAGTGTGCTCCTGCGCCCCAGAGGGTGAGCAACTGTCAACTTCTCTTTCAAAAGATGTGTGTTCGCTAGAGGCATTCATTTTCCAAGTTTTCTTTCTTTCAGTGCCAGTGTGGACGGTGAGGCGTTTTGCACTCTCAACCTTTCCTTTTTCAAAAAAAGGGGGACAGTGGAGCTTGCGGTGGCAACTACACTGTTTCAACAATTCTTCTAAAAAAATAGTGGTCGGGGCTGTCTCGTGAGGTTTTACCCTATTGCTCTCTACGGACGATGTGTGTATGTATGTGTGTGTGTGCACGAAGAGTGTCACATTCTCGTCCTTTTCAAGTTTTCTATGTTTTGCGTCTCCCTCCACTTCTGCAAAGATGACCTGGCCCCACCCTACAAAGACGCGTTGTGTCTCTTTTTTTTGGTGTAAGATCAGAGATCGCAGCTGTGGAACGTGTATTTCAACTTTCAAGTGAATACAATTTGAAAATTTGAGTACATATCATATTATGGATTTCCACGTGTGGATTTCCCCCTGTTTTTTTAATATATTTTTATAGCGTCAACCGGCCACAAAAGGAAGGGATAACCCTGTGGCCTCTTTATTCCGTATTTGTTAGATCCTGTACCTGAAAAAGCCCCCTTCCCCAACCCATTTCCCCTCCCTCCCTCTTCCCTTCCCCTTAGATGAAAGATTATATTTTGTTAATTTTTTTTGTATTAGAACGGGGTGTACCTTTCCCCCCCCACCTCCCCAGAAAAAGGGGAAGACAAAAGCAAATAAAGAAAGGCATCAGAGGAAAACAGAGAATCGTCTTTGGTGACGTCTTGGGTTGCTGTCACCCCTCCCTCTTCCCTCTTCCCTTTTCCTCCACGCTCCCAGTTATTACTACTTATGAAGAAACAAAAAACTTAGTATAGTGGAGCACACTCTAGGGTGGCTACACTAATACAACCAAGTTTTCAAAAAACGGATTTCTCCCCCATTTTTCGCTGTTGTGTACCTAGTTTTATCTACATTTTTGAATTAAAAACCAACCAATTTTCCAACCAGAGTGACCCATTCTTCATAATGTCGATCCAGAACGGGATAGTCGCGTTGAAATACAAGGACGGTGTGATCATTGGATCTGATACGCAGCTCCACTATGGGAGCTTCACGAAGTACGTCAACGTGGACCGGCACTTTGATATCGGCCCCGACACGACGGTCGCGACAAGCGGGTACTGGGCGGACACACAGTTCATGGTGGACGACCTGAAGGAGCTGGAACGGGAAGACGCGCTTCTTGATGACGGCCGCACGACGTCTGCAAAGGGCATCCACGCATACCTCAAGCTAGTCACTTACCAGAAGCGCTGCGACTTCAACCCTGCGTTGATCTCTGTGGTCGTGGCGGGGAAGAAGGAGGGCGAGGAGCCCTTCCTGGGGTGGGTCGACTCTGTGGGGTCTTACGCGACAACAGACATGTTTGCAACGGGGCTGGCACACCACCTATGCATTCCTGTCCTGAGAGAGGCTGCAGAAGACGGCAAATGGAAGAACCTCACCCGCGAGGACGCCACAGCAGTTGTCAAGAAGTGCCTTGGCATTGCATTCCTCCGTGGCAAACCCACCTGCGCACGTTGCATCATCTCTGACACAACAGACGGCTCCCGCAAGCACTCCGAACCTTTCATGGTCAATGGCGACTCCAGCGAAACCGGAGTTATCAAATTCCAACAGCAATACTGGGGGTCTGGATAGGGTGACCGCGGGTTGGTGGGTGGGGGGGGGAACTTGGAGGAGGGAAAAAAAAAAAGATTTAACCATTAAGTGTTGGAGGCAGGGGAAGGGGAGCACAGTCTCCGGTTGGAGGGGGTGTTATTTTGTGTTTCCTTCGCTGTGTTGGGGGGGAGGGATGAACCAATAACCATAATGGGGGGTAAATCTTTTTTTTTTTTTGTAGACCAGGGGGGTTTTTTTTAGGGGGGTGGGTGGTGGGAATTTTAAGAAAGCTCCCAAAAAAAAAAAAAAAATAACATTTTTTTCTAACACCTGTTACACTAAAATACAATAAAAGAGGAAGGGGAGAAAAGGGGTGGGACTGGAACAGTGCGCGCTTTTTGTTCAAAAAAGAAAAATGTGGGAGGGGTGCTGTCTTCAGGGATTGTTTTTCTTTCTTTTAAGTACTACGGTACTTTGCACGAGGCTGGGTGTGCTCTTATTTTTTATCCACTTTGTGGCCCTTAGAATAAAATATAGGGGATTGTAGAGGGAAGAAAAGAGAACCAGTCGAGAGAACAGCACAGACAACTGCAAAAAAAAAAAAATGAGAGGAGCTATGTCGGTTTGTCGACAAAAAAAATACAAAAAAAAAGTTTTAAAAAAAATGGTGCATCTACTCTCATTTGACCAAAAGCTAGGTGTTAAAGCGAGTGTTGATGTAACAAGCTAAAACAACAACAAAAAAAGTACACGCATAGCTTCCCTTGCCTATTGCTCTCTCTTTTTTTTTATCGGTTGTTTTTAATGGGGGGAGGGGGGGGAGTGGTAATGGGGTTCACGCGTTTTTCCGCCCTTTTTTATGCTTTTATTTTCTAACCTCAACCCCATACTTTACAAAAAAAAAAACAGTGGAGCTTGCACAAGGTGGCAACTACACTATTCCAAAACAATTTTTTTAAAAAAATAACCCTTTCCCCTTTCTACCCTTCCTCACAGTTTTTTTCTTCCTTCTGCCCCACCGGTGTAGAAGAAAAGAGAAGAGGTGGGTGAATAAAGACCCCTCCATGCATTTGACACAAAAGAAGATTTTTTTTTTGTGTGGTGAGGGGGGAAAATCGCGGAACTTCGTATCCACAAAAAAAAAACTATTGAAGTTCATCCCTCGGGTGTCTACACTACAACTAAGTTTTCAACCCCCCCCACACGCCTTTAGATGAACACGATGTTTTTAAAGGGCGAAATTTAAAAAGATAAAACCAAAACTTTAAAATAAAAAAAACACAAAAAAAAAAAAAAATACTAACGGAACCAACAAAAAAGGTTACTCTTCCCTTCCCCCCTTTTTACTCCTTCTGTTGGCTGTTGGGGCTTTCATCTGGGGTTGGCATAGTACTTCAGTCTGAGGTGCTCCCTGCATCAATAACTTTTGGCTGATTGACGTAGGCCTCATGCCCCATTCTTCACTTTTTATCACCGAGTTAAACGGACCACCACCGCTCACCCACCGATCACCATGGATTACCACCGACGTCAAAAAGCCTTAAAATTTTTTTTGTTGGTTGTGAACCACCTCCGTTCTCTTACGGTACGGACCACTCACGTCCCCCACCCTTTGCTTGAACACTACCGAGCTGCGTTTTAACACGTTTCAACTACTCCCCAATTTTTTTTGTTGGCGGACAGTTGGACATTTTGCATATTCACTTTCTTCTCCTTTCCTTCCTCCTTTCCAATGCACACACTATAGGGAAAGGGTTTGTTCGTTTGTTCTACACATGCTGCAGAACCCGCACAAGAACACCGTCCGCAATGCGGCAAAGAAGATGAAGGCCATTGAAGACCTGCAGGGAAGAGATGATCTCAACACTGAGCAGGAGGCTAAGGTATGCAGACACACCTCCACGGCATGTGGTTTTCGTTTTTGGTGATGTGCGATTGGTGGTCATGAGAACAGACATCGCTTTGTTGTAGCTCATGGTTGTCCACAGTTTTGATTTCGCGGGCACTTCACACATCACTTCGTTTCAAAATACCCCTTTCACCCTTCACCCTTCACCCTCCGCACAGCTGCGCACCGCAAAGAAGGTCGCCGCCGAGCTTGCAACAGCAGAGAAGAACTTTGCAGCCTGGGACAAGGCGCGCGAGGCTGAGGCACGGCAGGTATTCTTGCTGGTTTTTCTTCCCTTCTTGAGTTTACAGTATCCACCTTGGAGTCTGCTTTTATCAAATTCATTTTAGTTTTCCTACACAACGCACCAAAACCCACAGGCAGCTCAACCAAAGCAATCCAACCAGACAGCACCCAAGAAGGCTGCTGCAGCCACCCCTGCTGCGAAGAAGGCACCAGACACAACACCCGTGACACCACCCACGAAGGCCCTCCCAACGAAGGTGCTCTCGACTGACTCAGATCTCTTTGGCTTTCTTGCAGAGGACGACAAGAAAAAGGTATGTACTACTAGGCTGTGCAAGGACACACACACACACACACATCTCCGGAATGCCAAGACTAGAACCCTTGGCATGATGACGGACCCAGGTGAGTGACGACACCTCCCCTTCAGCGAGTTGGGCATCGCAGGGTCCGCTCAGGACCCCGTGCCCCCGACGGTAAATGATGAAAACAAACAAATTACTTCTAAAGCGCGCACCACGGATAGACTGCTCCCCACTCATCGGGCCTAGAACCCACCTGCATGCAGGTCCTTTCGAGGTACATCCCTGGTAAACTGGATGACCGACAGTTGGTCTCTCAGGCAAAACTTATTTCATACTACACTCGGGGGATGGTCGGGGGCATCTATCCGGGGCATTGATTGTGGCTAATCCTTGCAAGTGCGGCCTTGATTTAATTAACACGAAATACCCTAGGTAACTTGGTCTGAAACACACACACATACACACACTACCTATCACAGTACCGGAACCTCCTGAAGAAGCTGAGGGGCATTGAGCAGCTGGAGGAGAAGGACCAGGGCAGCCTGGACGCTCTGCAGAAGGAGAAGCTGCACACGAAGAAGGGGGTGCGGAAGGACATGATCGATCTGGAACGGCGCGCGCAGTCCGCTGCGGACTGCGCGAAGGCTGCCACAGCGAAGCAGGGGGCGGCTGCAACTGCAGCACCTGCAGCGGCCGCTCCACAGGCAGACGCAGGCAAATCAAAGGGGAAGAAGACCAAGCCTGAGGCACCAGCCGCACCAGCCGCACCCACACCAGAGGTCCTCGACGACAAAGCCATCAAAACCATGAAAAACCGTGCGAAAAACCTTGCGAACAAGGTTGAGCAGATCGAGGTATGCGTCTTAGCGATTTCCACATCATATAAAACAAAAACCCCAACACACAGCTCCTCCGCGCAAAGCCCCGCTCGGAATTGACCAAAGAACAGATCGAGAAGGTCAAGACAGAGAAGGCCTCCAAGGCAGAGCTGGCTTCCCTGCAGAAGAAGCTTGCTGATCTCTAGAGAAGTGGAGGAGAAGGAGGAGGAGGAAGACAGCCCAGATATGCGATCTGGAGCTCTACAGACCTGCGAGGATAGGAGTGCGTTCTCTCGTTAGTAATTCTTTTTATTAGGTGGCTAAGTACGTTGAGGCTTAGGATCTTACTTTAGTTTAAGTTTTATTTTTTGATTAATTTCTTGTAACATTGTGGGTATGTGCCAAATGAGGCGCATTTCCTGTATTAACGTTTTCGTCCTTTCGTGTTAGCTTTGTTCTATAAAATTCATTTTTCAAAAAAAAATTTTGAAGAAGAAAAAAAACGGAAGAAATAACAAAATACGCTCCTGCAAAAAAAGCCTAACCTTTTTGTAGGGACAAAAAATCCTCGAAAATTTCAACAAAACTAGTGTTTTGTACGGATATTTTTTTGAGGGGGAGACAGAGAAAGAGAGGGAGAGTTATCCACTCTTACTTTCTCATGCCCATTTGCGTTGATTGTCATTTCTTTTGTTTTTTGCTTTTTTTTTTGAAAACTTGGTTGTATTAGTGTAGACACCCGAGGATGAACTCTACTATACAACACATTTTTTGCACATTTCTCTTTGATTTCCATTTTTTTCTTTTTCCTCTTCAACCACTTTACTTTCTTTTAGGTGACCACGCCCGACCGGCTTAAGATCATCTTACCAACTATTTTTTTTCATTTTGCACAACACATCGTTGATGTGGTTACGTATATTTTTTCAAGGTGACCGTACGATGACTGTGTCTCCAATGGTCACCATATACGCGGTGCGGTAGTCAGTACAACGACAACCCAAATGACGACCCTCGTTGAGTGTCAAGTAATGTTCGACCATAAAAATGTTCGACCTTTTCAGGATTTTTCTGGAAGTTCGACCTTTTTTTTACGGCCGAACATTTTTACGAATACGGTATGCCATGTCATTTGGGTTGGCATTTAGCGTATGCATGCATTGACTGACTACCACACCGTGTGAACACACGTAACCCTAACCCACCTCCTTGTGGAACATACCTGCATACACTCTCTTCTTTCTCCGGCTGATGACTCAAGCAATGTGAGGCTGTCATATTACCAACCTTTTTTCTTTTCGTTTAAGTTTCAGATGTGTATTTTCACCTTCAAATTTTCAAGGTGACCAAGGCGAAGCACGAAGAGGCTTAGGTTCATCTTATAAACTTTTCTTTCTTTTCACTTGATTTGGATAAGGTCGCACCAAATTTAAAAGGTACAAAAAAAATTTAAAACAACTTTCTTTTGTGCCACGTTTGATTTGACC
The DNA here is from genome assembly GCA_964035575.1 of Rhynchopus sp. YZ270_cl-10. NCBI lineage: Eukaryota > Euglenozoa > Diplonemea > Diplonemida > Diplonemidae > Rhynchopus > Rhynchopus sp. YZ270_cl-10. The sequence continues at coordinate 276,966 of OZ037895.1, read as the reverse complement.
CCCATTTCCCTGTAAAGCTAACCACACACAAACGACCCCTTTTCTTGGAGGGGCTGCTAAAGAAAAAAAAAGTCCGCCTATTTCTCATTGCATTACCCACTTCGGCACCACCGCCAGCACAATATCTGCAGGGTCTGGGAGAGACCTGCCAGCGCAGTCATATCCGCCCCACGATTGGGTGTCCGCACTCCCTGCCACCTTCATTCATCGCGTCCACGACTCAGAGTTTGGCATCGCCGTGCGCGCCAGGTCACTGTCCTGCTGTACCCTCGTCACCGCAATCTTACGCAGGTTCCCAGACGAGATGTCTTTCCACGTCCCGTCACACAGCATAAGCATCATGACTGGGGGAATGATAGAAAACAAATAGTGTGGAAAGCTAAATACGTACAAATCAAAAGCGTGAATGACATCTGTACTGGTGGTGTCTTCATGGTAATGAACTTTCGCATGAAGCATCGCTCATGCGTTGTGTAGGCCGAAAGTCCTGCATTTCCGCCCTCGGTAGTGTCTTAGACTCGCAATACAAAGTGTCAACATGACACTTTGGAAATAGATTATTCTCGGGCCAGACAGGCCAATCACTCAAATTCCCTCGCCTGTGTAAACTTGCGCACGCCCTTGGGGGATACGGGGGGATTCACTCTGTCTTTCCGTTACTGGATCATCCGTGTGGGGATGTCCAGTTGCGCTGGCCCTGTTTGTTCGGGTTTTTTCTTCTACGGCAGCTACCTTATGTTGCAAAACAGACTGAGGATGTCTTTACTCACATAACCCTCTCACACCACAGAAAGGGGGAATCAACAACACCCCCAAAGAAAAAATGCACGGATTCGCGACCCACTATTGGAGATAAGGCATAAGAAGAACACGACACAAAACGTACATGACATTAACATAATGCAGCACACTGTTCCTGATGCGGAGAAATACCTGGTCACTATTTTCAAGCATTTTGACCAGGATGGGGATGGGCACTGGGCGTATGGAGAGGCGCGTGTTGCGAGGTTGTTTCTGACGAATGAGGACCTCCCGTTGGAGGAGTTCAAGGTGATCTGCAGGGAGCTCATGGCAGAAGCGTCAAGGGGGTGGTCGTTGTTGAATTTGCGGAGTTTGTACAGCTCCGATCGAGAGGCCTTGGCGGCTGACTACTTTAGGGTGCTTGCTGTGAAGCGGCCGTCACCTCCGTCACCACAGATGCAACAACAGCAACAACAGCAACAACAACAACAACAACAACCACGGGTGCAGATGCAACACCCTCCATCACCACAAATGAGGCAGCCGCAGACCCAATATTCACCACCGCAAATACAGCAAATGCAGCAAAGGGTGCAAAACCCTCAGAATTTGCAAAATTTGCAGAATCTGCAGCAGCAGCAGCAGAAGCATATGCTCATACGTCCACCATCGCCTTCAATGCAACGCACGATGCACCCGCCGTCGCCAGAAGCATCTCCCCCACGCCGTCAAATGGACGGTCTAGCCAGCTCCCTTCATTTGGCCCTCTCCGAGACACCCTTCCGCAGCGGCCAGCAGGTCGTCGAGGCGCTCGCAAACCACGTCACCTCTGCCGTGTCGTGGCGGGAGCTGGTGGCAGCGTTCCGGCGATACGTCAACTTCTTTAATGGCAACGTCGTTGCAGCGTTGCGAGCAGTGCTTGGGGAGGCCGGGTTTGCACAGGTTTGCACTGTGTTACGGAGGGTCGACGTCGTCGTAGCACCCGAGAACCAACTGCACTCCGCACCCACCCAGATGCAAAGACAACCTACAAGCATGAGATCCGCATCACCTCACGGGGTCATGCACCTCCCGGGCACCGCAATGCAGCAGCACTCACCTACGTTTTTGCAGCATCAAGGGAAGGACCCTCTACGGCCTTCCATAGAGCGGCCCCGCATTGAAACCAAGCCCAATATTGTAGCTGACATCATCGCGAAAGCCCTCGAAGGGCAGACCACCCGCGCAAGCGATGTCTTCCATGCCCTCCAGCAGGTTACCTCACCTCAAGAATGGGCTGATGTGCGCAGGGCGTACACCACACGCCACAATGCGGACCTCATGGCAACACTACAGGCTCGCCTCACTGCAAACGAAGTACATGAGCTACAACGCATGCTTGCTGTACAGGGAATCCCCTTTGACACACACCCTGCACACCCTGCACACCGTGCACCCCCCACCAGACTGCACCTCGACCCCGAAGAAGTCGTCAACTCCCTCCAAGCCGCTCTCTGCAATGGATATGTCGATGAGTCCGAAGTCTGCCGTGTGCTCTCCATGGTTGAAGGCCCACCCCATTGGCGTGATATTTGCAGTGCTTATGCTGCGCGCTGCCACGCACACAACGGCGACCTCATCGTTGTCCTGCAGGACGCGCTTTCCCACGAAGGCTTTTCCCTTGCCAGGGAGGTATTACAACGGAACGGGGTCGACCTCTACCAGCACATCCCTGCCACACCACAGACCTTCCGGTCTCCTACTCCTCAGCCGCATGCACCTCCACCACAGCCGCGTACTCCTAAGAAGAATATATCTCCTGCAGAGCTTGCAAACATCCTCCATACTGCCTTAGGGGGAAACGGTGGTGCAGTGGACAGCGCTGCAGTGCACTCCGCCCTGCAGAACGCCGTATGGACACAGCAGGATTGGCACGACGTTTCTGGCCTCTTCCTTCATCACTACAATATGGATCTGGCAGGGTCTCTTTCTCGGGAACCTCAGGTTTTTGCACAGATTCGACAGATGTTAGGGTCACGTGGAGTGGATATTACTCCTCAAACAGAGGCTTCGTCTGCATTTTCTACCGACAAAGCGGTGTCGCCGTATACTCATGAACCTCCTCCTCCTCCGCTTTTTAAGAATAACTCTCCTGGGCATCAACGGAATGCACATAGTTCTACTGGAGGGTCGTTGTTTAGCGAGAAGGGAGATGGGGTGCAGAGAATGCTGAACCAGCAGGTGCATGGGGAGGAGATGCGGCTGCCGTTTGATGTGGAAGGGGTGGCAGGGTATTTGGCGCACCGTGCCGGGGTGGATGTGTCGGCGTTGAGCATAAGGGCACTGCAGGAAGGGGTGCGCGACCACCACGAAGAGCAGACGCACTTCGAGACGGTGCGTGCAAACTACGGCCTCGCCGCAGACAACGTGAAGTCCTCCCTGCAGTACCGTATCGCAGAGGCCATGGAGCGGCTCAAGCTCAACCAGCGGGGCTACCAAAGGGCCGTCGGCCGCCACATCACCTCCCTCTCCGCCGCCAGCGAGAACATCAATGCCGATGAGGGGTCGCGCTTCGTCTCCTACCTCCCTGATGGCGGCCCGCCCGACAGCTTTGACAACAACGCCTTTGAACGCTCCCTCCAAACCTCAATCCTCCCGCGTTATTCGCAAAAAAGCCAGGTAGGAAGAGAAACCACCGTGCCGCCCCCGATCGACATCGCTGCGATTCACAACCATCTGGAGGGATTGGTGGTCCGCGACTTCAGCGCAAAAAGCGTAGAACAGCTGCGCGCATGCCTTCAGGTCTGCGAAGAGGATGCGGAGAAGCTGGACGAGCTGCTCCGTCGCCACGCTGAGGTGGGGTTGATGCTGAAGGACACACTACGATACAAACTCGCAGCAGAATCAGAACGCCTGAGAATGGACAAACGAGGACGGGAACGACAGAGGGAGCAACAGATGGAGATGCTGAAGGGACTGCAAAGAGAGCTGGGGGAGACTGCCAAGCTCAAACACTACAATCGAGACGTCCTTGACGAGACTGCGGTGGACCCACGCAGGGATATGCACACCCCACACACCATGCCCACCATGCCCACCATGCACAACACAAGCCTCCAGGAAGACCACGACCCTGCACCCCCTCCTTCCAAGCCCAGCAGTGTTGCCTCCATGCCCCCCTTTGCACCGGGACAGCGTGTTCTCGTAGAGGACGTCGTCAAGCTGAACCACATCTGCGCCGCAACAGGCACCACCTTCCTCCCCGAAGCCGCAGGCTGCACCGGGACGATCCAAAGCGTGCAGGACGCCACCGAGTCGGCAGTGGTCTTCCTTGATGTGCATGGTTCTGTTGAAATCCCGGTACGCGCGTTGAGGCATTCTTATACGGATAAGCCAGAGTCGCATGTCAGTGGGCAGACCCGAAACAGCGCTCGAGGTTCCGGGAATGCGAACGTACAGAACGCGCAGAGTGCACAGCTTCACCCAGGGCTGCGGGTGCAGATCATCTCGGATCTGAACCTGCTCAAATCGCTCTACGACGCTGTGGCAACGAAGTTCAACCCAGACGTCGCTGGGTGTCAGGGCACTGTACACAGAACGCACCTTGCCGCCGATATCGCGAACATCCGCGTAGATGGACACGGTGCAGCAGTGACGGTGCCGATCCGAGCTTTGGAAGCAGTACGCACACCACAGACGACAGCTCTCACTTTAGGAGCCCATGTCAAGGTAACCAACGATCTGAACATATTAAAGGCGCTTTGTGACGAAGCTGGGGTCCGGTTTGTGGCAGATGTTGGGGGCGTACATGGTGTTGTGCAGGGGGTCGACAGCATCACAGACATTGCACGGGTTGCGGTTGAGGCCTTTCACATACCCGTCGACATCCCGGTGCGCGCATTAGAGCTGCAACCGTTAGTGCCCACGGCAGGCCCTTCTAATGGTCTTCCATCAGCGCCTATGGGAAACCGCTCCACCACACCACTCCGCTCAGCATCTACACTCCGATATTCCCAAGTCCCATCCGTCATCCCGCACGAAGACAGAAGCGTGCAACGAGGTGAGAGTCTCATTGACGAAGAAGCGTGGGCTGCCTCCGTGCCTCTACAAGAGGAGCAGAGGGCGAGTGGGTTGGTGTTGATAAACAGTGGAGGTGGGGCACAGATCGGGCGGGCAGCAAACGTCCACCCACACAACAGTCTGCAGCAACGCACGCAGAGAACGGGGTTTTGAGTTTACTATTGCATCGAGCAAAAAATGGGGTAATTTCCAAAACATTGTTCATTTTTTTTTGTTTATTTTTGTTTGGTGTACGCCATTAAGGCGTTTTGTTCTGCATTCTGCGAATCCTGTTTTTGTTTTTTCAAATTTCACAAATCCTTTTGTGTTGTATTCATCTAACGCTCTCTAGACGCAATGCATTTGCAGTGAATCAATTTAGTGGCAAGAAAACGAAAAGAGAGACAAAGAAGCATTTCTCTCAGGGAGTCTCTACCCCCTTTTTGTAGACACTAAAGAACCATACAACCGCCTTTTTTTTTCTTCTTTCAAAGAAATATAACGGGAAACAACCCCCTAGAATTATACCCCCCCTCTGTTATTAGATTTGAGGGGTAGTACTACGTGTATTCTCATCCCCTGCCCCCTCTTTCAAAAGGTACTAAGCACGAGATGATTAGGATCTTATAAAACCTTTTTTTTTTTAAAGATGTGTGTGCCCGAGAGGCAGACATTTTATCAAAGCTTTCTTAGATGTTAACCACGAAACGGATGTAGGACCGCATGGTTGGGGGTCCACCCCCCCCGGTGCACTCATGTACTATGGTACATTGTGACAAAAGGCCCCTGGATGCAGTTGAAAGTACCCAGGAGGAGGATTTGTTTTGCACCCAAAACTTTATGTGTTCCCATCAAAGGTGAGAAGTAAGGTGAGTGTTGTTGCATATTTTTTGCCTTTATTTTTTTTTTTGGAAAAAAGAAAAATATGTACCAGACATTTGCACGGCTTCCAACCCTTAGCAAAAACACCTTATTATTTCCCTCCCCTCCCCACCTCTCCCCCCTCCGCTTTGCGGATGCGACGAAATAAATGCAAAAAAAAAAGGTTTATTTTTTTTTGTCGCGCCTTATGGCAGGTAACCAGGCCTCTGGCAGGGTGAGCGGGGCAAACGGAATATGCACCTCACCACTGTTCGCAAGGCCAGCGACGTCCTTAGGCTTGCAGAGTGGCAACATCACGGTGGGTTTCTGTCCCCCTATGATTCAGAGGATAGAGACCCCGTAGCACGCGCCAGGCCCTCGAGAAGAATGGAGTCGGGAAGAACGGACATCAGTGCCTTGAAGTAGCTTGAGGGCAGCCCACTGTCGGATGGAGGGCTTGGTCCGGCCAGGTCCCTGTTCAGTGTCACCTGGCGGACACTCTGAGGATTACCCTACAGCCACGAATCTTGAACACAAACCCACAACCCACAGGAGACACACATACCACACAAAACACACAGTGGCTCCCTGTAGGCGTAGAGGCTAGAGGGTAAAAAAAAAATAGTGAGGCCCACGTCCTCCACCGCCTCCGGAGACAATGACATAAAGGCTGTCCCCCTAAGGCTCACCGTGTTCGCAACCCACGGCCGATTGATAGACAGCGGAAGGCATTTTGTTTTTTTGCCTGATTTTTTTTTTTCCCCAGTGCCTGCGTCCCAGAGGCGTTTGCACTATCAACTTCACTTTCTTTTGAAGAGGTTGTAGGAGTTTAGAATGGGGTGCGTTTCGTCCACACCCGAGAAGCGAAAAGAGGAGAAGCACAGGAGAAAGGTATGCAGGAGATGTGCAGAGTGTACACCGCAGGGTGAAAGAACACATATCAACCAAAGATTTTTTTTCCAGATATTCACCATGGGTGTAGGACCGCATGGTTACAGCCCCGGTTCAGTACCAAGGTACACTGTTGAGGGCATATTTCAACTCTACCTTTTTGACTATTTCTCGCCTTCTTATTTGGTGAACAGAGGCTTTGCCCAAGCTTTTCTGTACCCATCTCCTACCACCCCCTACAGCAACTCGCCAAGAAACAGCGCCAGGCTGTGATCGAAAAGCTCCGCAGCATGACCCAGGATGAGACTCTCCTCTCAGACCCTGCAATCTACCGGCAAGTCGAGCTGCTTGCGGAGCTGCCGTCGACGGCGGTTATAATATGGACCTCGGACGGCATATTGCTGTTCACTAACGAAGCGTTGAATGAGTTTCTGCACTACGGCGACGACGAGCTCAAGCCTGGGAACAAGGTGGAACGCATTCTGGTTCTTCCCGAGGCTGGCGTGCAGGCGCTTCTGTTCAAGGAGGTGTCCAGCATGCTGGCGATACACCAGGACGGTTCGCAGGAAGTGGTCAGCCTCTACACAACAAGACTCTCCGTCACACCGTCGTCGCCGAAGAAGGGCACCGACAACCAGCCCCCCGAGAAGCAGGTGCTCTGCTCAATCATGAGCAAGGTGGAGGTCGACAAACTCTCGCCCCAATGCAGTCATGCCTCCATCACAAAGGAGAACTCCCCGCAGAACCCTTTGGAGGCGAGCTTCAGCTCCCGCAGGTCTGCGGCGCAGCTTTCGAATGTTTCTCCGCCAAATTTATCGCCAAGGAACTCGGGGAGGCCGGCCTCTCCTGTGTTTGAAAGAAGGGCGCAAAACGTCGGTGACATTGTTATTGTCATCGACATAGAAGGCAAACTCACCACGCTATCCCAAGGTGCGCGAACTCTCCTCGAAAACCCTCCAAATGACCAAGGTGAAGTGGACGCTGACATCCTCCTGCACCAGGGGGAGGTCAAATCGCTCCGCATCTTTCTTGATGCGGATATCTGTGATCGCCTTTCTTCGACAGAAAAGCGGTTTCAATTTAATGGCGTTGACGGCGTCGAAGCCACGCTGCAGTACGCCTCACGCATCCCCCTCCCCATGGGAAACCTTGCCGTCCGTTTTATCCCTCCGCCGAAAAAGCGTGGGGTATCGTTTATGAGAAAGACGTTGCCAGACGAGGCGGCGGGGATGCTAGATATCTTGCCGTATTGTGTGATTCTTGTGGATAAGAGGGCACGCATTGAGTATTGGAACCCGGTAGCGGAGAAGATGTTTGGGAAGATGCAGGAGGAGGTGCATGGGCAGCCGTTGTCCATCATATTGCCCGCACCATTCCACGAGACGCATCCGTCCAACCTGGCTGCGAGCACCATCCCGCGGGACATCCTGCAGACCCAGCGCGCGGTCGTCGCCCGCTCGTTTGCCACAGAGGAGCTCCTCCCCCTCTTCATCCAGATCCGTCTCTGGCAGCTCACCAGCGAGAAGGTGTTGTACCTCACAGTGTGCGAGCCCGCCCCAGAAAACAGCCTAGTACACCAGGAACTGCTCCGTGCCGCGGTGGTGCGTACAGACGACCACCCCCTCTCATTGGTGAAGCTTGAAAAGGAGGTATGTGGCGAAAATTTTGTTGGTTTTTGAGGCCTTTTAAGGATCCGTGTGAAAAAAAAAATTGTGTCCTGCTATCTGGTGATAGTGGCAACACAACCGAGGCAACTACACTAACAATTGATCAAAATTTTGAGGGTGATATGACTGTGATCAAAGGTGAAGAACTGTAGAGAGGCTTTGGCAGGACTCATATTTGCCAACCTTTTTTGTGTATATTTTTTTAAAACCCATATTTTTTTCTGTACTTCATTGATATCCACAGCACACCCCGATTTTTTTTTCTTCTGTACTTCATTGGTATACACATCACACACCCCACACGACCGTCCCCCCCGGTTCTTTCCCTGTGGCGCATCTGCCTGGGTCCTCTCCCACTCAGATGGCTCCTAGCGAAAGCCAGAGAGACCTACGACCGTGCGCAAGCACTGGTCCTAGCGTCGAACTCAGAGGAGACCAAGATCCTTGCACTACAATGCATTGATCTCTGCCTGAGTGTCCTGGGTGCCCCCCAGCCTAATCCCCCACATGGTGCTGATAACAGCAATGGCAGCAGCAGGACCGCATTTGGCGGCGGCAGCAGCAATAGCAACATCAACAGCAACCGCAACAATTACAGCAACAACAGCAACAAGAACAGCAACAACAGCAACAACAGAAACAGCAACGGCAACAGCAACAACAGAAACCGCTCTGCATGGGTGCAGGTCCCCGGCAAGAGCAGCGGCAACAACAACAACAGCAACAACAACAGCAACAGCAACAGCAACAGCAACAGCAACAGCAACAGCAACAGCAACAGCAACAGCAACAGCAACAGCAACAGCAACAACAGATACAGTCCGCTTAGTGACACGCGCGGTGGACGCGGAGCGGAGGATGGCGTCAACGGCGGCGAAGGACGCGATGTCGAGGAGCCCTCGCAGGAATGGACACAAGTGGTAAGAGGCAGCAGGCAGAAACAGAGGCTGCAGAAGTTCGCGGAGTACCGGCGCATCGCCGAGGAGGAACCGGAGACAGTACGAACGACGTTTTCGCTTATGCAGAGCCAATTCGGGGGCGCCCCAATCTGCAGGGAAGTGGACTTGGTGATGACGGCGATGGACTTGGCGTTCATTGCTGATAACGCAGACGAGGCGAGACTCGCTTGGGAGGCCGTGCTGGCACGCGAGGAGGACATCCGGAACGAGGATGCCTTCCCGAGGATCGCCGTGTACGCGAAGAAACGCTTCTGTTCGCGGTGTGTGGCAGTTACGCTGCGGACAGAAAACAGGAGTCTCAAGCAGCAGCGAGATGAGACCTGGTACGCATGTTACTCTCTGCTGTGGGAGGAGGAGATGAAGGAAGCGATGCCGAAGACGGTACGTGTGAATTCGCAACCCTCCACCGCTGTGCTCATCTGCACGTTGTCGGAGAAGTTTGCGGATGCGACGACATGGAGGCAAGCGGAGCGCAACCCTGGCATTATGATGCCGAGACTGCTGACAGATCTATGCAAGGTAGTGCAGCACGTGGTGAAGCCCAACAACGTGTGGGACTACTTCCGCAGAGAGAACGAGCATGGGAATGGGCACGAAATTAGCCTGCGCGTGCCGGTGAGTAAGGTGGAGCAGCTACTGCCGCTGTCGGGGAAACAAGGGCTCTTTCTCAAGCCTCTGAAGTGGCACTGCGGCAACGACAAGTACCCTGTGGCCTGGCTGGACCGGACGGTGACGCTCGAGAGAGCCCTGGAGTTGAATACACGGAACCCCAACTCCTGCCTAGGGCTAGCCGTGGGAGTGAGTGGGGGTCTAGCACTAAGGATGAAGCAAGGGGTTGACTTGGATGCCGTTCGCAGAGAGATACCACAGGGTATGCTCGCGCCCATGTCGAACGATCCCTCTCTGGTGAGGTACACGGTGTCGGGTGCACGGCACTACGAGGAGGCGGCAGACATCATGTCCGTTCTGCGGGGCACGAGCTGGCCATGCACACAGCTGGCAACGTACAAGCGCAAAGGACAGACGTGGCTGATCGTGGCCGCGAACACCGCCCCGCACTTCACCAACATTGAGCGCACAGGCCAGTCCATGGTCACAGTCAGGCCAGCATCGTCTGCGGACAGCCACCGCCCCCGCACTAACAGGTTCACTGGCAAATTGGTGTTCCCATCAGAGTCGTCCGAGATGGAGACGGAGATCGTTGAGCCAGAGGCGACAGTAGAGCCCATGTTGTGACGGAGCGAGAAGCGTGACCCCGAGTCGCTCGCAGCCCACAACTACGAGCAACTTCCTCGCGAGTGCATAGAAACACGCCCTGGTCCCCGCCACTTCCCAAACCAAGCCTCCTCATCATCATCATCATCATCCGTGGCATCCTTTTCTCCTCGCCCCTTTTTCCCTACGTCACTCTCAGACACATCTTCTTCCTCTGCTTCCTCCTCTTCTTCTTCTTCCTCTTCTTCCTCCTCCTCTTCAACGGATAGATCCTCCTCACGTACGTGCTGCTCCGATGCTGAGAACACGCTCACGATAACCACCCTCAACTGCACATCCCTGCAGAACTACGCACACATCATACACGACCTGCAGTGCGATATAATTTGTCTGCAAGAGACAAAATTGACCGAGTCCAAGATCTTTGAGATGAACGACTTCTTCACCACAGTTTGGTCCCCAGAGTGGGGCCCCCCCATGGATGGCGCACTCGTCCATGGCATCCGCAGTCCACACATTGGGGAACGTGGGGGAGTTGCCACCATGCTGAAGAGACCGGGCATCATGTTCCTGGACACCGAATTGACGTCTTCTCTGAAGCCCTCGCTGAGGAAACGCGTGGTGCACACACGCGTGGCGCTTGGTTCCGGCCGTCTGTTCCTGCATGTGGTGAATGTGTACGCCCCGTCAGGTGACACGCCAAGAGGTACAGTTGCTTCCCGCGAAGAACTCCTCCACACAGTGCTTGTGAAGTTTCGAGAAGCCCTGGGTAACGTTCCGTTGATTGTGTGCGGCGACCTCAACACCGATGTGGAAAGATCACCAACATTGCGGAAAGCACTCGCCAATGACTGGTGCGATGTCGCGCTCCTGGGAAGCACTGGGGATGACGGCAAGCCCCCTGCCACGTTCACTCGCAAAGACTCAGCGGGAACCCGTATCGACTACATCCTGCTGAATAGCGTCGCTGCACACGCCATTCATAGCTGTTGGACACAGAGCATCAACTGCATCCCCAGCCACAAGTCCGTCAACGTGCGGCTCTGCCTCTCTGTGTTTACAGAGTCGACACTCCGATACATTATTCCCAAGCAGATGCCGGAGCTTGGACTTGTGGCGAATGCTGAGACAGTCGGCAGGAATCTCCTACAACAACACAACTGTGCCGCAGCACTTGCGTCCGGTGACATTGACGATGCGTGGGAAGCGATCGCATTGGCTGGGGAAGAGTTTCTCCTGCTCGCGGCAAAGGCAGCTGGTGACACGCTTTCGAAAGGGTTCTGTGGCCGCTCCAAGATCCCCCATCCGGTGTTGAAACCTGTGTGTGCACCTACACGACCGGCGTCTGTTGGTGGGTCTTCCCCCCGACAGGACCAACTTGCCAAATTCGAGTACAAGCTCACGGATCTCATCGCAAAGACTGAATCTTGTCCTGGTGGGGTGATGGAGAATCCTGTGCGCAATGCCTGGGGTAAAGTGTTCCGTACCGCAATTACGCTCAAGTTGATGAGGTCCGAGGAGACGACAATCCCTCTCTCGCTCGAAAGGCAAATACAGATCCTTAACTCTCTGCTGGAAAAATCCAAGATGCTTATGAACCTTGAGATACGCAATACCCGTCTACAGCGCGAGAAGCAGTACACCACCAAGCTGAAGGTGGATTTCAGCAGCGAACGACGAAAACTCACGGCGTGGTGCATGGGTAAACAGGGTGTTCCTATTTCCGCCCTTCGGGGGGAAGATGGTGTGCTTACGGCCAACCACAGGGAGATGGACAAACTCCTGCGTGATGAATGGAAATCGGTGTTCAACCTATACGACCACGACCATCCCGAGCCAACTCTCGCCTCTTTCGAACAACGTTTCGGCAGCTTCGTCGCGCACTCCCCGATGTCCCTAGACCCGCTAAGTGGTGCTGACTTGCGTAGAACGCTTGACAAGAAAGGTAAGCGCACGGACGCCTGCGGAACTGATGGCTGGCGCTCATTGGAGCTTCATGCGATGCCCCTGTGCATACTGGACGGTTTTGCCCGAGTGTTCAACGCGATAGAGACGAACGGTGTGTGGCCGCAAGCGCTGTTGACCGCCCTGGTGACGCTCCTTCCCAAAGGCGAGGACCAGTCCCCCTTGAAGCTACGTCCTGTGACAGTGACCAGTGCGGTGTACCGGTTGTGGGCCTGCGCACGCCTGCAGGCAGTTCAACAATGGCAGGAACAATGGGTACACCCGTCGCAACATGGCTTCCGCCCAAAGCACAGCACGAACGACGTCTTGTATGACGTCTTCACACAGATGGAGGACGCTCTGCTCGGTGGCGAACCGCTGCACGGTCTGGCACTCGACTTTGCGAAGTGCTTCGACCGCGTACCACAGGGCCTCACCTTGGATCTTGTAGAGAAGATGGGGCTTCACCCCAGGATCATGACACCTCTGCGAGCAATGTACGCCAAGCTGAGACGGCGGTTCAAGCTGCCCTCCGGCGTAGGAGAGGCGTACTCCGTGACGAATGGGATTCTGCAGGGGTGCCCCCTCTCTGTGGTGCTCATCAACGCCTTGATGTCGGTCCTGACACACTGCATCACGGCAGAGGTACCTGAGGCGTTTGTACGGTCGTTTGCTGACGACGCATACCTTTTGTCTCGCCATAGTGAAGCTTCGGTGGGGGCGTGTCTGCTGCGAGTGGAGGACTTCTGCCGCATCACAGGCATGCGCCTCAACATGGCGAAGACCTTTGCCTTCTCATCATTGAAGAACCACAAATGCAAGCTGAAGTCTGAGGACAACCATAGGTTCCGGACAACAGAGTCACTCCGCTCACTCGGCGTGATGATGTACAGCTCCCTACGGAGCAAGGGGCGATACAACGCTACGGTATACCAATCAGCCGTGAGGGCGCTCTCATGTTTGGGTGCGACACCGCTCTCCTTCTCCCAGAAGGTATCTATTGCCACATCTGCCATCCTCCCTTCAGTGTTATACGAGTCCGCATTCAACATGCCCCCTCAGTCAGTGTTGAATGAACTAACGAAGGCAGTGGCGATGTGCTGCTGGGGCCCCACCTACCTTACCCGTTCAGTGGATGCATTGCTCACACTCTGCCTGAAGGCGCACATGGCACACCCCCTCTCGAGTGCAATATGCCGGACGTTCAGAACTTACGCTGCCAGTGTGGAACGCAACGACGCCATACGCCAGAGGTGCATGAACATCAGAGAGAGATACGAGACCCTGGCCGCACGGGGTACACCTATGCATGCAGTTGGTCCAGTGGGGACGGTGCTTGCCGCCTCCCGCAGATGTGGCGTGAGTTGGGACCCTGAGATGAAGACAGTGACGTCTACGTCTGCAACCGCGAAGACTACCCCCATCATCGAGATAGACAAAGCCAAGAGGGCCCATGAAGTGCGAGTTCTGGCACGTACGGCGGTATGGGATGACCTACAGAGTAAACGCCCTACGTACGACGGCATCAACGACGGCATTGACACCCGCGCCACCAATGCCCTGTGGCGCAATCTACAATACCACGACCCCCTCAAGGCTTTCCGGATGCGACGTGTTCTGTGTGGTGGAGTCCTCTTCTGCCATCCAGATGGGCTCAAGCGCAGTGGCCTGCCCGAGGCGGACTTCAGCGATAAATGCCCCTTATGCCTCGTCCAGGTTACATGCCACACACGCCACCTACTGTGGCACTGCAGCATAGTGCACACACCGGCATTCACTGCCCTACATGCGTCGGCCATCAGCCTCTACGGCAAGGGGCTTCCCACCTGCTTTGTGCTGCACGGCATTGTGCCCTCCAATGTGAGCAAGGTGACGGTGAAGGCGGTACAGTCTCTTCTCCTCGATGCCGTCACCACGATCGACACGACCCTCTCAAGTCCAGCGGATGTGGCCCCGGCTGTGCACCCTTGGAATCTCACATTTGCTGCCTCTAAACGGGATACCCCCTTCCGCACATATCTGACCAAGCTACAACCTAGTTTTTCCTCCACCTATAGGGAGGCGTTCACTTTGAAAGCTTTCCTGTGGTGGGTGATTACGCTCGAGTGGAGCAAAGAACCCCGCGACGTGTCGTGTGTCGAGCTCGCGGTCGACTTCGAATTGCGCACAAGGGTCTTCCTCGCCAAACAGACCTCTAATATCCGCGAGCGTGGGCGGGCCATGCAAAGGCTCATCGTCAAGGCTAACATGCGGGCTTTAACAGCGAAACTCCGCCGCGCCCCATTCCCTGGTGTGAAGAGGGATCGTGTGCACTCCCTCCGTTCCGTCGGCGCCCCAGCGCTCATTGGATTCAGCAGACGCCCAGTGTTGTGTGCTAAAACACGTGCTTTTCTTGAATCACTAAATCATGTTGTCCCCCCTTCCCGGTCAGGGTGGGGTAATGATTGTATACCTGCTTACAGCTTCCCTGTAAACCAAACACAAGCGCAACACTCCGGGGTTCGATAACCCGCGGAGTGTCAGTGCCTGCGTCCCAGAGGCGTTTGCACTATCAACTTCACTTTTTCTTCTCAACAGGAATGCCCAGATTCGCCGATTGCGGGGTCTTTGGTGCCAACGTCTGCATGGCACCCCACTTGATAGAGGGGGGGTAAGGGAAAGGGAAAGGGTGGGGAAATTTTTTTCCACAAGAACCTACCTACCTACCTACTGGGGAGTCGAATGCAAGAGGTACCTCTTGTATTAAGCTTGAAGGGGGAAAAATAGAGGGGAGTCTGATGCAAGAGGTCCAGGTAGGTAGGTGATTGTCGATACAGCCCAAATTATTCTATAAAAACAAGCAAAAATAATAATCTAGAGTTGAGGACGATCTGCGTCTATATCTTTTCAGTACAAACGCCTTCGGTCGGGGGGGGACCTACTTTCGGGGGTTGTCGATGAAGCAAAGAGAGGTGATCACCGCGGTGGCCACTAAACGTTACCAATGTTCAGCAGTACAGATCATACGAAATGGCAGACACCTTTTTTTTTTGTGCGGAAGCTGGCAACCTGCAGAACCCACAACCTTTTTTCCAAATGCGTTCTGGGACTGCGGGGAAGGCTTTTGCAACCAGGAGAGCATCAAGCGTTGGGTCTAGTGAATGGGAGTTCCTGTAAGCTTCACAACTCTTCAGCGGAAGGGGTCGGCCGAGCGGTTGTGCACCGCCTCTAGTATGGGGTTATGCGGTCACCCCCGCCCTACTGATCAGCAAAACGAATCACAAAAATTAGAAATACGCAAAAGTGCTGCGCCTTCATGGATAACCAAACAAACAAACAAAGTGGAGATTGCACAAACTGTGGCAACGCAACCGAGGCAACTACACCTACTCCAACAATTTATCAAACAACAAAAAAAGCAACAACAACAATAAGCCTGACAGCAGCAGCCGTTCCATCCCCCACGCCACACCTAATGGTGGCAGTATTGTGATGGGAGCCCATTGGAATACGCAAAATACATAAAAATACATCACAATACACGTGTATTGTGATGTATTTTGATGTATTTTGCGTATTCCAATGGGCTCCCATCACAATACTGCCACCATTAGCCACACCCCCCCTTTATTAAATTGGGGAGGGCTATTTACATGGTCCCCTTTGACTCTCCACCCCAGGATTGTTTTCCTTAGTTGTGCAGTTTTTTTTTTTATACGTACACTACTTTGTGAGCGGAAAGTGTCTCGTCGTTCATCGAAACAGCTCCAAGAAGGGAGTGAGGGAACGGCAAAGTGACACTTTTGCAAATTAAACAAAAGGAAAGCCAATTCTGTTCACTCCACAGTGCGTTCCTCATAATTTCTTTTTTGTTTTTCCCCCCCGTTCTGGATGGGGCAACAATGGTCAATGGTACCTGCAAACAACCTCCCTCGTGGTAACCGCGTGCATGCCAATGACGTGCTCTCTGGGGTTCGATAACCCGTGGGGAATCAGTGCATGCGTCCGTCGATGAACAGGCATTTGCACTTCCAGCTCCTTTTTTTTTGGGACAAAGTAACTCCATCTTTTCATTCCTTTCTCTCCTTCTCCTTTTTTCAAGGTGACTAAGCAACGAGAGGCTTAGGGTCTTCTTGTAAACTTCTTTATTTTCTTTTTCTTTTTTTTGTTCAGAGGGAGCGCAACGCCCCCTGCCCCCCCCCCACCCCGCCCCATCACCACATATGAATACCGTACCAAAACAAAAAAAGCGATTTCGGTTGAGGATGATCTGCATCTATACCTTTGAAATTCATGAGCCTTTGGGCGACTTTGTTGTACAGAACCTGTCCTCGGACAAGGGTGATTGTCGAAAGTAAAAATAAGAAAAAAAAAAATGACACACTTCACAGTGCCCCAGGAAGCACAACCTCGAGGCCATGTGTTCCACCTACTTCGCGTGCTTGCTCCTACACCAGGGTGGTTTCCGTCACCCTCAGTGTGAAGAGAGAGGGAGGTCCACAATAGCGACAACACCAGAATACGTTTGCACACAACGACACGGTATCGTTGTGGGAGGGGGCACCCCTGAAGGGGGGGGGAAACAAATACACTGGAATAACAACACGAACCCTGCCCTCCTCACTTCTCCCCAGCTTTTCTTTTTCCATTTTTTGCGATTTTTACGCACACTACTTTGTGAGCGGAAAGTGTCAACGTCGTTCACTCAACCCAACCGTGCTCCGCAACACCACCACCCCAACAGGTGAGAGATAGTGTGTGTGGAAGGCGTCAACGCATCAAGCAAGAAGGGGGGTGAGGGAACGACAAGATGACACTTTAGGGTGCTCACTGCAGTCTCTCTAGGCTATGTTGTACAGAGCCTTCCTTGGTCGGTGATTTTGTGGACACAAAAAAAAAAAACTTCAACCCACAAACCACCCCCCGCTTCCAGAGTACACACAGCTCCCCCCCCCCACCCCCCCACCCCAGTCACAATATGCGTATCGAAGCATGCAGCTTCTGCAGTGCGCCCATCTACCCTGGGCACGGAATGATGTACGTCAGGAACGACTGCAAGATTTTTAGGTATTGCCCAACCCACTCTACCCTCTACACCTCTACACGACGACATTTGCCATGACATGACAATCACTACGTTTTACACAATACCAGGCAGATAGTTTAGCGCCAACTGCTTGTCAGCTTGTCATGTCATGACAGAGTGTCATGTGTCCTTCTCCCCTCACCACCACCTCACCTTAGGTTCTGCGCATCAAAATGCCACAAAAACTTCAAACTGAAGCGTACCCCGAGGAAGACCAGGTGGACGAAGACCTTCCGTCGCGCAGCCGGCAAGGAGCTTACGATGGACACGACACTCGAGTTCGAGCGCAAGAGGAACGTGCCGGTGAAGTACAGCAGAGACCTGATCCGGAAGACACTGAGCGCGATGAAGCAGATCCAGACGATCAAGGAGCGTCGCGAGAAGGCGTTCTGGGAGAAGCGTATGCGGGCGCGTGTCGAGGTGGAAACCGCATCTGGTGTCAAGACGCTGCAGCGTGGACTCAACCGCATCACAGACGTCACCAAAAAGGAGGCAGCACGTGTCCAGATCGAGGAGGCAGCAACCCGCAAGCAAGAGGCACGGGAACAATTCAGAGCCCAGAGAATGGCCGAAAAAGGTGCCTCAACAAAAGACGAGGACATGGCAGAAGAAGAGGAACCCGCAGCAGCCCCCAAAGCAGCACCCAAGAAGATTATCAAGAGAAAGGTAAAAATAACTGCATGAAGAGGATGATCAATGGAGTGGGGTGGGGGGAAGAGGGGGAGAAGAGCTTCAGAGGGGAGAGATCTATCTGTTCAAAGCACCATTTTCCATTTTTTTTTTTTTGTGAAGAAAAAGCAAAAAAAAGAAGGGGGGGAAAATATGAGAGGAGGTGTGTAAACAGCATAAAGGAGCTACGCCTCTACCCCAGGTTTTTGTCGGGATTTTTTTTTTTTTTTTTTTATCAATCAAAAAAGGGGGAATAAATAAGGCATGAGAAAATAAACAGAAAAAAATAACGCTTTTTTCCCCCACCTCTTCGAAATAATCGGGTATCCCAATGGTGGAGACATCTACACAAACAAATTTACGCCATACGTTGAGGGGAAGGGGGGGAAGATTTCCTTTCCCCCCCATTTTTTTTAAATTCCGATATTTTTTTATATATTTTCTGCCTGTTCTCTCCAGCGGGGAAGTGCGTTCACTTTGCCCACTCTTTTCTATTGTTCAGGAGGACATTGAAAGAAGAGAGAGAAAACAGGGTGGGCCTCACTTTTCTCACCTACACCAATTCCCCTTACCCCGTTTAGTCATTACTGTGTGTTCAGGGGAAAAAAAAACATAACTAGAACATCATTTTTGCAGTGAGGGCATTCCTTTTTCCACCCGAATTAGTTTCTTTTTTCGGGTATTTTTTGTTGTCAAAAAGGGCGTCTCTCGGACAGGGCAAAAACAAAAAAAACAAAAAATAGTCAGAATATAAAAAAAGGCGACAGTTGTATCAATGCTTTTATCAAAGGGGGGGAGGTTCTCGCACTGGTCCCGGTAACTCCTTCTTCTCCAGAGAGAAAAGAGGGGTAGGGCCTCCTGTGTGGAGTCGTTCGCAATACAGGCAAATCGTTGAGAGCTCTGAGGGGATGGAGCAGGCAATATGCGAGCATTTTTATTTTTTTTTTTGTTTGTAAAAATGCTAAGGGTGGTGAAGTCTTCCTCTCCTCTCAGTGTTTGGTTTTGCCTTGTTGGAACAAAATGTGTGTTTTTTTTCTTTTCTTTTCGTTCTTTTTCTCTTTTTTTCTCCCCCCTCCAACCTTTTTTTTTCCGTCCGCTTTTTTCTCTTTTTATTTTTATTTTTTTTCGCTTTTTCTTTTTTACGTTTATTTTTTTGTCTGCACTTCCCCTGGTTCCCATTCTCCCCGTTCTTCCCCCCCACACATTTTGTTTGGGGTTTTTTCCATCAAAACGGGGGAGGGGCAACAAAGAAAAGAAGAGAAACTGACGGAACCACACCATTTCTTTTTTTGTCACCCTTCTTCATTCCCCATCTTTATAGTAACCTCCACACACTCCGCACAACAGATTTTATTTTTGTTGAAGAATATGGACCTCTCGAGCGTGGTCATGGCGAAGCTGGGCTCGACGTCGACATGGGGCAGCCACACGACGGAGGGCGAGGCGTCGTCGTGCGAGGCAGCGTCGACGGCTGCGTCTGCAGAGGCCACTGCGGCACCGGCAATGCGCCCCGTGCACGTGTCGCTGTGCGTGCAGCGTGCACACGAGACGGCGTCGCTTGGGATGGTGCTGGGCGACGGCTGCGTGGTGCGCAAGGTTGTGAAGGGGTCGCCTGCCTCTGTGGCCGGGGTCATCGCTGGGATGCGCATCACACACGTGAACGGGACGGCAGTCGCATCCCCGGCAGACGCAAAGCGTGCGGGCAGTGCCCTGCTTGACCTGCACCTCACGGGCATTGTTGACAGCAGCACCCGCCAGCGTGGCCGTGTGGTGTCGTGGAACGCACGTGGCTACGGGATGGTTGCCCCAGACGTACCGATCGTGCTGCCCGCAGGACAGGTCTACGCCTCGGACGACCCTGCGCTCTACGTCGGGAAGCTGTTCTGCCACATCTCGCAGTGTGCGCACGCCCTCGAGGTCAACGCCTCGGTGGAGTTCAACGTGGAGATCGCCCCCGAAGGGCTGCGGGCAGTGGGGGTGCGTCTCTGCAGCACTGTGCCGTCCGGGGTTGACGTGAAGCGCGTAGGGCTGACCAGGACGGTGGAATCGATCGAGTGGTGGAACGTGAACAACCTGCACCAGGTCGGGAAGGTGGTGGTGACGGGGGACCGCACTGCACGCACGCTGCAGTACAGCAGGAACGGGGTGGCACGTCCGGCGGTGCGGCAGATGGTGTTCGACGGGGCGAATGCGGTGCACATGCCGGAGATCGAGAAGACACTGCGGGTGCCGTATGGGCCGGACAGGGTGCGTCTCGTGGCGGCGCTGCGGGAGCTGGCAGACCGGTGCTTTGTGCAGCACAACTTCCCCTCGCGGGCAGCAGCAGCCTCACTCACCGAGGAGGACAACGAGGCGGAGCAGCGTGGTGGGCGCGGGAGCGGTGCAATGGTGGCACACACCACGACGCGCCTCTGGATTGGGTGGCTCACACCGACGCTGGCCTCGCGCCCAGCACAGCTGCGGCGTGCCGTGGAGGAGCTGCTCGAGGGACACAAGGTCGAGTCTGTGCGGGAGTGCCCTGTGCAGGACAAGCTGGCTGTTATTGTGACGCTTGCTGGGAACCGCGGGGTGACGCTGATGCAGGTGTGCGAGCTGAACATGCGAGAGCACGCTGGCGGGGTGCGGGTGACCATTGACGATGCGGGGAGCCGCAGCACCAGGACTGCCACGCAGACAAGCAGCACCGCCCCCGCAAAGGCTGGCGCAGACATGGGCCGTGTCGAGCTTGCTGTGACAGTCACCCTGCCACGCGACCTCACGTGCGTGTCTGCCTCGTCAGCATCAGCATCAGCACAGAAGAAGATGAAGATGCTGCACACACGCAGCATGGGTGTGCGCCTGGACAGCACCTGCCGCATTGCCGAGGTGACACCAGGGTCTGCCGCCTCTGTGGCAGGCATGTGCCCCTCGATGCAGGTGGAGCAGGTCTCAGGGCAGGCTGTGTCGACACCAGCGGACGTTGAGGCTGTGCTTGCTGCACACCACGGCAAGGACAAGGCAGTGGGCGTTGCTGTGGTCACCTCGATGGACAGCAGCGGCTTCGTGGGTGGCCGTGTGGAGTCGTGGTCGGACCGTGGGGGTGTGCTGGTGCCCGATGTGCCGGTCTTCGTGCCTGCAGGCGTGCTGCCGGCGTCGCCGTCGTCTGCGGTGTACATTGGGGATGTGCTGTGTGCGCCTGCAGCGCTGCCTGCAGGTGTGCGCAGCCTTGCTCCAGGCCAGGCTGTGGCGTTCAGGGTGCACTACCAGGGCGGGCGGATGCGCGCGCTCGCCGTGCGTGCTGCTAAGGAGGGCGCGCGTCTGCAGGAGGTGGCAGAGGCAGCACAGCGCAACGTGCGCGCCGGCTCGGACATGGCACGTGTTGTGAACCACGCCCCGAAGATCTGCATGATGCACCTTGGGGGGAAGTGCAGGAAGTTGGATGCTAAGGTCAAGACAAACCAGACTGCAGCCACCCACGCACACGCACAGGGGGGTATGCTGCCGAGGTGTGCGGGTGGGGTGCACGTGGACCTCCCTGGAACGTCTTCTCAGTCTCCGTCCTCGTCCCCCTCCGTTCACGCAAAAACGTCTTCTTCTGAAGCCGATCAGAAGAAGGAGTCGGAGGCCGAATCCCTGAGAAAGGTGCTGACACGTGTGAGCCCCGCAAAGCTGCAGCTGCTGCAGCAGCAGGTGGCAGAGGCGGCGAAGGGATCCCACAGCTGGTGCGGCGGGCAGGCAATGCAGGTGCAGGAGGCGTGGCAGCTGAAGAACGAGGCGCTCGAGTTCCGCTTCCGTGCGACGGAGTACAACATGCGGCAGGCGACGGGACGTGCGCCAGACATGATCGAGGGCTTCCATGGGACTGCAGAGACGAATGTGCTGAGCATCGCACTGCACGGCTTTGACCCCTTGCGGCGGGCGGGACAGGCGTTTGGGTCTGGTGAGTACTTTGCCAAGAACCCAAACATCTCTCGCGGGTACTGCCACGGCGGGGCATACATGTTCCTGTGCGGGCTGATTCTCGGGAAGGCGGACGTGGACCACACATGGGTGCAGGACATGGGGTACTACGTGATGAAGCAGCAGGGCGGGAACATCCAGTGCCTGCCGCGCTACCTGATCCGCTTTGCACCTGAGGCGTGCCCCAAGGCGCGGCTTGGGAAGGCACTTGCACAGTTTGGCGGTGAGGCGGACGATGCCGAGGCGACGCTGCGCAAGATGGGTGAGGACCAGCGCGGTGGTGTGGAGGCGTGCAAGGGGCGTGTCGACGCAACGATGATGGCGGCGCACACCCGCTGCTTGTGGATGGGGTGGCTGGACCCGGAGCTGGGACGCGACGATGCTGCAGTGGAGGCGAGTGTGCACACGTTTCTTGCCGGGCACAAGGTGGTGATGGTGAAGCCGGAGCGCAACGGGGCGCGTGTTGGTGCGTTTGTCGAGCTTGCGGCGGCGGTGGGGCAGGCGCAGCTGGCGGAGCTGAACACACGTCCGTACGGTGCACGCGGGCTGCGCATCTCTGTCGACGACGCACAGCCCGGGAACGCGTTCCTGGCGCAGCGCAGGTGCCCGAAGCTGTGTGGACCAGGGAAGTACTGCCGCGGGTGGAACCTGAACGGCCACCACGACTGGACGGAGACGTGCTCGTTCCGGCACTCACCCGACATGTTTGTGACGTACGGGGCGCAGCTGCAGTACGAGACACTGCGACGAGGGACGGCGAAGTACGACGAGCTTGCGGAGGAGGTGACACGCAAGGGGCTTGGCGTGGTGACAGGTGTGCGGCGTGTGATCAACACAAAGCAGGAGCAGGCGTACGAGTCGCGGCGGTCGTTCCAGCAGGCGAAGAACGGGTACGTGGCGGAGAAGGAGCTGTGGCACGGGACGGCGTGCTCTGTGCTCGACACGCTTCTTGAGGGCGGCCTGCAGTGCCCGTCCGACACACTTGCGAGCGACGCGTGTCCACGCTCCGGGAAGAAGGGGCTGTCGACAACGCTGTGCGGGACGGCGTGCACGCACTGCACAGAGAAGCACAGCTGGGGGATGTGCCACATGTTTGGGCTTGGGATCTACCTTGCTGACGACGCGGCCAAGTCGCACCGCTACGTCCGTCCGCAGGGGAGGCAGCACTCGCTGGTGCGGTGCCGGGTGAACCTCGGGAGCCCGTACATGATTGAAGGGAACCTGCAGGAGCAGCACGGCCTGCACAACGTTGTGCGCTGTGTCGACCCTAGTGCGCACGTCGACGCCTCGCCGCACGAGTGGGACGCCCTGCGTGGCCACGACTCCTACTACGTCAAGGGGCTGGGCCACAAGGCAAAGCACGGCTACGGGGTCATCAACAATGAGTTTGTGGTCTTCCACCCAGCCCAGGTTCTCCCGCTGTATGTTGTTGACTATAAGTGTTAAAAGGGTGTAACGACCATTTGAAAAGGAGCAACGCCAACAGCCCAACGACACTATCCCAGCTATTTCATCAGTTTTATCATGAAAAACAAAGTGCAAAACAAAACAAAACAAACAAAGAAGAGGCTGTGTGCTGGTGTTTTTTCTGCTTTTATTTGATTGGTGGTGTCTGCGTCCGCAGAGACGTTTGCACTTCCTCTCAACATCACTTTGATTATCCAGGGTTCTTCGCAAAGGATTCTGTTTGGTTTGAATTTGTTTTCTTCTTCGGTTGCTTTTTTCCCTTTTTTTTTTTGCTTTTGAAACGCTGATCTTAAGTAAGCATATTGGTGCTTTCCCTTACCTTCCATATTTTTTGTTCCCTTCTATTGTGTTGTGTAGGATTGAGTGCGTGGCTGTTGCTGTGGTGATGTGGGCAGTCTTTTTGGCATATTCGTCTCCCTCATTTTTCTTCCCCTTCCCTGTGCACCACACGTGTGCCAGGTCTAACCCTCTTTTCCCACCTGCCGCCAGCTCTCCTCATCAGGCAATGTCGTTTGTCTTTTGAGGGGTGCTGTTGCTGCTGCAGAGTGAACTATGTAATATCCTGCCAAAGAGGAGGGAGAGCGAACTTGCATTTGCAGAGAGAATAGAAAGCCCACCTTTTGTATGCACCACACAGCAAATGTCCCACAGTCTTTGTTTGCACAGTTTTGTGTGTGCTAAAACTTGCACACAAGCCCAAACTGTAAGAACAACACAGTGAGTTGAATTTGAGGAATATGTTGACAAAAAACATAAGTTAAAACGAGAGAAAAAAAAGGAGGTGACGTCAAATATTTTTACGTTCACCGCACAGCATCTCACCTCATCTCACCCACCTTCCACACCACGAAACAGATTATTCTTTCGCCAAAAAATCACACAAAGAAAAAAGCAAGATGAGAGTGGCTTTGAACACAGTGGCAGCACTGCTGTGTGCGTGTACCAGCCTGAGTGTTTCTGCAACAACGACAACAGACCCACACGCATCTACAAACGTGAGCGACGTGCTGGCCTCCCTGCGCCACGTGACGAACCTGCTGGAGGAGCCCTGTGGCGACTACGTGCCGTACACAGCACGCTGCTTCACGTTCACTGTGACGCAGCCTGTGAACCACTTCCGCCACAGACGCTGGAGCACAGCGACCTTTGAGCAGAAGGTGCGCATCATCCACCGCAGCTGGGACGCACCTGTTGCCCTGCGCACGCGAGGCTACGAGCTGTACGCGGACAGCACGCCGTACCGGTACTACCCGATTGAGCCGACACGCATGCTCGAGGGGAACCTCATTGACGTGGAGCACAGGTACTACGGGGACTCGATCCCCGGTGCTGCTGCGGGGCGTCCGTACGACTACTCAGGGCTCACGGTGCTGCAGAGTGCGATTGACCTGCTGAAGGTGGTGCGGACTCTGCGTGGGCGGGGCCGCTACACGGGCCGCTGGGTGTCCTTCGGGTACAGCAAGGGTGGGATGACGGCGACCTTCTTCAGGCGGTACTTCCCGCGTGCTGTGGACGCGACTGTGGCGTACGTGGCACCGCTGAACACAGACCTCCCGGACACACGTGGGCTCGACTACTACGCAGGGCTTGGGTCGGAGGAGTGCAGGGCGACGCTGCTTGCCTTCCAGCGTGGTGTGCTGCAGCGCCGTGACGAGGCGGCCGGGTACCTGGCGGAGCTTGTGGCGTCGACGAACGACAGCGCAGCGCACTACAAGCGCGGTGGTGTGTCGGAGGCCCTCGAGTACATGGTGTCGGAGTACGACTTCTTCTTCTGGCAGTACGGCGGGGAGGCCTACTGCGGGGGCGTCCCCGACGCAGCAAACACGTCGACGCCGATCGCAACTGTCATGGAGCACCTCGACCTGCACGTCGGCCTCACGACGTACTTTGCGCGCAGCCTTGCCCAGGGCACCGACACGTACTACCAGCAGGTGCTGTCTGAGCTGGGGAACTCTGCGGCCCTCCTGGAGCCCCTGGAGGACCTGCTGCAGTACAACCCAAACGACGTCTCTGTGTACGGCCCGCACGACACAGAGACACCGTGCTACTCGTCGCGCACCATGCGCGGTGTGGAGCACTGGGCCAAGTACCGTGCAACGAAGGTCATGTACGTGTACGGTGGGGGTGACCCGTGGTCTGCAGTCATGTACCCACTCCCGTACAACGCCGTGAGGAACGATGTGCACCGCTTCGTGGCTGCGGACAGCAACCACGGGGCAGACATCAGCGAGCTTGCGGACAGCGAGGGGCGCCAGGAGGCAACGAACACCGTGCGCAGGTGGGCTGGGCTTCCGGAGCTGTCGGAGGACGAGGAGGCAGAGCGCACGGCAGATGTGCAGGTCAACGGTCTTGCCTTGCCACGTGTGCCTGCTGAGGGGAGGAGGCGTTAGGTTGGAGGTGAAGGAGTGTAGAGGACGAACAGATATGTATTCGTCTCATACATGGTTGTTTGTTTGTTGTTTGTTGGTTGTTTCTTATATTGAGTTCCTGAAGATACCGAAAAAAGAGTGGATAAAAATAACATAACGCAGCATACCCGGAGTGATTCATTGGAAACTGTTGTGTTTTCTTTCAGCATCTTTTTTGGTTATCAGGAGTTTGAAAACAGGGAACACCAACATACAAAAAGAGTGGAGGGGAAAATGGTCGATTCAGGTCGGTTCTACATTTCATACACTTCTTCTGTGATGTCTCGCAGTGGAGGTGTGTTGCATCCTGTACATGACTTCTTTTTTTTTTCCCCTTCGAAAAATTTGCCTTGATTTTTTTTCTTCTACTTTTATCATCTAGTTTTGCAGAAACCAGACACCATCAATGTGACTAACTTTCGCAGTGATGATGTCTGCTTTGCTGTGTTGATTTATTCAAAGATGTGTGGCATAAGAGGCACATTCGTCGAACAATTTTTCTTCATTTTGTCTCAAGGAAAAGCAATCACCCGGAGCAATATTTTGAGTCTATTTAGAGCTTGTTTCTTCGAAAATAAACATTGTGGAAGTAGTCCTGAGCCCTTGCCACACAATTGTTGTTGTTGTTGTTTTCTTTCGCACAATGGAACGCACTCTATGTTCCAATGCAAACGTAGTGACACAGTGTACATACCCTTAGTATCTATGCTTAATACAAATTACTGTCAAAAAAGACAGAACAATCCAACCGCATCCTCACCCCACTACCTTTTTTAGTTCAGTCGCTACACACATTTTATTCAATATGAACCAGCCTGCTGCTAGGAGAGACCTGCCTCTGCATCCCCTCTCCCCTTACCGCTTCACTCCAAACAAAACCACCCACAGTTATATCCTTTATACCGCTTCACAAAACCTTCACCCCATACATTTTTTTGCCCCTCTTTTTTTATCGACTTTTGTATATTTTTTTACCGCCGTTTTTTTAGACCCCACCTTTTTTCTTTCAAATGGCGTCTACTACCGCACCCATGGCAGTTTGCGACTCCTCTGACTACTTCTGCGGGAAGGTTCTGTTTGCGTGCTTTAGAGGCTCTGTGATGGAGGAGGACCGGCTTGGTGCTTACAAGGCGTTTGCACACATGGTGACGTGCGCTTCGTCGGATATGGAGCGTATTGGTGTGCTTGATGCTCCGACGTACGCTGCGTGGTGTGAGACGTTCTCCGCAGAGTTCACGTCGTGCTGCCATTGGGTGTCACCGCTCTCGTTGCGGAACCATTTGACGCAGCGCGTTGCGGCAGTGTGGTGCAACGTCAATGAGGTTGCAGACAGCGCAGAGTCGGTTCCGCAGTACAAAATCGAGAAGGTGACGCACTTCTTCGGCACAAGGCTGCTTCTCAAACGGTTCCGCCAGGGGGTGCGCGACTCACTGGAAGGGCCGCTTCCTGCTGCCCTGCCACGTTGCGAGGCAAGGTTCGAGGAGCTTGCTTCCTATGCGGTGGCAACAACGGAGGGTGGCCTCCCTTTGGACGCAGTGCAGTGGGCGGATTGGTTCTGCTGCTTCTCCACAGAGTTCATGGAGGTCTGCCACTGGGTCTCCCCCAAGAAAATGCGTGAATTTCTTGAGAACAACATTGGCGCAGAGTGGATTCGCTGCGACGAAGTCCCCTTGGAGCGTGAGGCCCCCCCGGTTGACCTGAAGTGGTACAAAAACCCCGAGGGCGTCACCAAGGTCCAGCAGTGTATGTGCCCGCTTTGCAACGTAATGTGCAACTCCATTGCGCAGTACGATGCGCACGCTGAGGGGCGGACCCACAAATCGCATGCGCGCACCTTCCTCAAGAAGAACCCCGGTGCGACGGTGGAGCCCATCCCGATCAGTCCGACTGAGACTGCCTCGCCGGCCACCCCGTTGATGACACCGTCGCTCCTGGCGCTTTCCCCTGGAGACTCCAGCAGGTGGGTGCAGCAGACCCCTGGGTCCTACATCGATGCTGTGTCGCACCCAACGACGCCGTGTGACAACCCGACACCTTTCCTCGCAGCGTTTGACACCCCGATGAATGTGGCGCAGATGCCGTTGGAGATTCTGAAGGCGCTTCAGTCGCCGAAGGAGGAGACGCACCACAGCCAGACCTCATCGGACCTGCCGGAGAGCGAGACCCTCTCGCTGCTTGATGCTGTGTCGCCTGCGTGGAGCGTGCAGAGGGAGACAACCGCATACCCGAAGAACGTTATCGCGTTGATCAACGAACTGTCCTTTGAGATTGCGAGCCTCACGCACGACCGGGTGGAGTGTGCGGAGCTTGTTGCCCTGCAGCTGATGCGTGCAACCGGAGGGTGCGAGGCAGTGGTTGCAGTCATCCTGGAGATGTGTCTGACGGCAGCCGACCCATTGCCTTTGGCCGCGTTGACGGCAGACCTGGTGTGCCACGACAACGAGCTTGCCGTGCTGTTGCATGAGGGTGTTGAGGGCATGGTCAAGGCAGGGTTCGCTGTGCATGACACAGAGGATGACTGTTTTGCGGCAATCTTCGAGGCACCCGAGAAGCGCAGCTTCCTTGGTGCTGCCAGTGTACGTACCCGCAGCAAGGTGCGCAGTCTTGTCAGATTTGTGTCCGAGCTTGTCCAGTCCCGCACCCTCGACGGACAGGATCTGCACTCCTGTGTCACCGAGGTGTGTGCCACAAACGCAACAGCGCAGGACATGGTTTGCGCAGTACGTGCCGTCGCAGCTGCAGCCCCTTACATGCCCTCGTTCGCACGCCGTGCGTCGATCGCCGCTATCGATGCAACGGTCTCCGGGTCGTGGTACCCAGAGCGAGTGCGTCTCAACATGCTTGAAATGCTCTGCTGTTAAAAAATAGAGGATTTTATGAGGGGCAAAAAATAAAAATAAATGCCCGGCTTTGCTGAGGTTCTTATTTTTTTGGAAAAGGTGAGTGAGGTTCACAAAACCTTTCTTTTGACGTATTTATTTGCGCGAAACACAACCATCAAAGAAAAAAAAATGGTGATTTTGGAATCACATAGTATAGTGGAGTTCATCCTTGGGTGCCGTACACTAATACAATCAAATTTTAAAAAGGAAAAAAAAAGACAATTTGCAACAATTTCGAAGATTTACACAAAAAAAAAAAAATATAAGAAACCCCAAAACCCCTTAGAAAAACTCCATATAGGTGGTCCTTTTTCCGTAATGGTTATTGGGTCGCACATCCTTCATCATCCTTTGCATAGCCAAGCACACAGATTGTGTGTCTCTGAATTCAGTGGCTCATTTTTGAACTGCAAAAAAAAAATGCCTTTTGTTGGACGACGAAGAAACACTACCGGAGGTAACAATACAGGTTTTGTAGTTGCATTTGTTTGGGCGCAACACTGCTTTATTTATGAGTTGGCAAAAAATAACAAGAAAAAAAAAACAACAAATCAGGTGTCAAAAAAACAGAAATCCAATAAAGTGGAAATTGCTTACAATGTGGCAACACAATGAGGCAAAACTACACACCGCCCTTTCCTCCCACCTCCCCGACATTTTTTTTTTCTTTCTCTTTAGCGAATAGAAAGCATTTTTTTGAAATAAAAAAAAGTTAATAAAAAGCGTCGTAAAGACTTGATATTTTTTTTTTGAACCCTGTTTTCAACATTTTTATCATCTCTCTCCCCCCGCCTTTCCCCGTTTTCCCATTAACGTTTTCTCCAAAAAAAAAAATAGGGGGTCAAAATAGTGGAGCACACTCTAGGGCTATGCTGCACGCGCACGGCCGTACGTACGCGTACGCCGCACGTACGCCGCACGTACGCCGTGCGCACTTTTTGAAAATTTGCGGCGCACGCGTGCGCACGGCAGTGCGCACGGCCCTTATTCAACGTAGGAAGCCTAGCTCCTATACGTTGCCCTTTGTTGTACTGTACCAGCCCCTATGCGCAGGGGGTTATCCCGGATTACAGCGCACTTCGAGAAAGGCGGAGAAACGCGTCTCACCCTCCTCTGATCGACGTCATGCGTCGGTTGCCGCCGCAGGCGGAGTGCAACAGGTGCCCCAACGGGCCAAAGTCTCGGGGGTTTTGCCGGATATTTTTTCATCCTTCACAATAAGTACTGCCGTACATACTGCCGTACATACTGCCGTGCATACTGCCGTGCATACTGCCGTGCATACTGCCGTGCATACTGCCGTGCATACTGCCGTGCATACTGCCGTGCATACTGCCGTGCGCACGCCGTGCGCCGTGCGCACTTTCTCAGAATTTGCTGTGCACGCGTGCGCGTGCAGCATAGCTCTAGGGTGGCTACACTAATACAACCAAGTTTTCAAAAAATAAAATAGGGGGGTCAATATTTGTTCCCCCCCCTCGCCTCCCTCTCTCTCTATCTCTCCGTCCCTTCACATTTTTGCCCCCCCCTTACCATTCTTTTTGGTCCCCCACAGACTTTCCCGGTATTTTGTTTACAGTACGTTTTTGATTATTTCTTTTTTTTTTGTACTTTTTTTTCTCTGTTGTTTCAACAGAACCCACCACCTCCACCTCCTTTTGCCCCCATCCTTTCGTTTCCCTTTCCTTTTTTCTCCCTTTGCATGACTGTGTTATTATTATTCTCTTTTTTTATAACTATAGGCAGGTACACGGGCGATGCGCATTCGTCTTTTCAAGTTTTATTTTCATTTTTTTCATTTTTTTATATGCTTCCTGCACGGTGGAGTCCTCCCATTTTTGGGAGAACCCTTTTGGGGGTGGACTTCTTTAGGTGGAAGGCTGCCTTAAGGAATTCGCCTAAAAGGGTCCTCCTATTTTGGGCGGACTCCACCGTGTATTATATTTAGATGAGGCTTTTACGTTTCATCACATAAAATTTTCCTTCATTTTTTTTTTTTTACCCCAGAGGTGACGAGAGGAGGCGTATGTTCATCTGTTTTCCCCCAAAAAAAGTATTTTCGTTTCCCCCCAAAAAAAAAAACAATCTGTTGGTTAGTGGAGCACATTCTAGGGTGGCTACACTAATACAACCAAGTTTTCAACAAAATGTCTCCACACTTTGAGACTTCTTAGGTTCATCTTGTCTTTTTTTTCTTTCTTTTGATCAGTGTTTTTTTTAGGATTTGGAGTTTTTGGCTGATGGGGGTGCACAGGGCAAAAAAGTGTGTATATTTTTTTTCCCGCAGTTGACCATGCAACAGGTGATTTAAGAGGTTTTGGGGGTTTTCGCTGAAACTCGGTCAAAACTCGGTCGAACCCGGGTCCCCAACCCAGCTCAAGTTGGGGGCCTCCGGCGGAATATGGGAATTCCTCAGTTATCCAACTGCGGAGTTCGGCACTTCATTGATATTTGCACTAGACACACGTGGTGCACGAAGTACCAGTAACCTCAGGACATTTACAAAAGAAACGGCGGTCATGGCACCCAAAGGTTCCTGGCGAAACCACGGTACGCAACATTTCTAAGAAATGATGGCACAAAATGGCACTTTCGTTGGTCATTATCTAAAATGAAAGTTTCTGGCGAAGCCACGGTACGCAACGTTTCAAAAAATTGCGCTTAAAATTGCACATTTTTACTGCCAAACAGAGAAGAGCTACACTGACAGCACCTGGGACGCAAAACAGTTATGTTTGCAGCTACGGAAACGCCGACTCCTTACTTCCTGGTGAGGCTCGCGAGAGCATGATGGGGAAGGTGAAGGGGGGGCAGAGTGGTAGGGGGGTGGGTCCCCACCCCCAACCGCCCTGCCCCTCCGCCCCCAGGGGGGCCACTAGGGGGTGCGTGCACCCCCTTGAAATCTCAAAAAAGTCTGACGGGGGTGCGCGCGCACCCCCGCACCCCCTCCAGAAAAAACACTGTTTTGATGATGATTTCCGTTTCTTTGTGGTGCCATTGTCTGGAAAAAAAATTACCTCCTTCCCCTCTCCCCCAATTTCTCGTGTAACAACAACACCAAAAAAAAACAAAGCGCGATGGCTGTCGAAAAATTACCGGGTAGTCAGCGTCACGCCAGCCTCTGTTTTGAGGGTTGTGCTCTTCGTTACTGTTTCGATTTTTCCAACTAACCGAATTTCTGTTGTTTTCTTGCTTTTTTTTCTTTTGCAATTTTTTTTTTTTGCAACAAAGGGTCCATCTTTCTGGTGTCATAATGTGACAGTCAAGTATTTTTTTTTTTTTGAGGGTGAAGGAAAGAAGCCCCGTTCTGTAAAGCATACAGATCGCAGTTTGTTTGAGGGCAACTCGAAAAGAAAAAAAAGTACCTAGTGGAACACACTCTAGGGTGGCTACACTAATACAACCAAGTTTTCAAAAAGACAGCCCATTGTATTGCACAATGAAGCAGATTTTTGGAGGAAAAAAACACCTCGATGATGTGGTATTTTCCCGCGTAGTGTTATTAGAAACCGAAATAATGGCCTATGTTTTGATCGCCTGATACTGACTATTTTCTCCCACCCTCCCCTCCCGTTAAATCACTTGAGCCAATTCAGATCTCATTGTCTGGCTGCATTTAACTATAACCCTGAACATCAGGTGGCGACCGTACAAAAAATTCGGGTTGGCCTCGTTCGTCTCCAATTTTTTTTTTTTGTAGGTCCCTCGAGAGTGTCAGTGCTTGCGTCCCAGAGGCGTTTTTGCGCTGTCAACTTCACCATTTTTTTTTTTTTTTTTTCACACTCCGGAATTCAATAACCCACGGAGTGACAGTGCGTTTGTTTGTGTTTTTTTTTTATTTTTGCACTGCCAACCCCTTTCCCGGCCCATGCGGAGTTTTAAAAAAAAGAGTGGAAAAAAAAAATGGTCATTGCAAGAAATATGCATTGGTTTTTTCGCTTTTTTTGTTTGCATAAAAAGAAAGATGGGAACATTTTTATTGATCCCTCCTCCTATGCTATCAATTTATTGATGGCATATGTTGAAATGTTTGCGTTTTCTCTTCATGGATAGCTAAACTTTTTTTTTTTTTCCATTACAATGTTCATTTCTGGTGTGTTCCGGGCGGAAAATTCAACTCTTCACAACTTTTTCACAAATACAGGCTTATGCTATATTGTTGCGAAGAGTTGTGAAATGAAAATTTGACTTCTTTTGTGTGAATTACTGCAATTGGAGGGTTTGTGTAAAGATCTTTATCTATCCATGACTACGCAAATTGGCTGTGTTTTGTAAGTGTAAAAAAAAACGTATTTGGAGGGGGAAAAAAACGTTATCAACCCCCCTTTTGTCCTCATTCCCATTTTCATCTTATTTCAAAAACCTTCATTATTTGTCTTTCCAAGCCTCTTGAAAAGAGGCAGAAATTAAAGCCCGAATAGGGACTCCTTTTTTTTTTTTTTTTGTTGTTGATGTGACCAGACACAAAGACTTCGGTTCATCTTTCCATTTTTTCAAAAAAATCTTAAAAAAATCAAAAGGATGGTTACAAACTGACAACGATTAAAAAAAAAAGCAAAAAAAAAAGAACTTCATTTTTATAATATCAGAGAAAATTGTGATGGAGAGGCACGTATGGCAAATGATAAATTAAACGGGGAAAAAACGGATTGAAAAAAAAAAAAAAGACGGAAGCTTGCTTTGTTCTTTGAGTTATTTAACCATAACAGCATGACTTCAGTTTACCACATTTTTTTTCTTCTTCACCTTTAGGTTTTCCAACGTTGAGCGCACAAAAAGACCCGATCTTTTTATTATAATTATCTCGTCACCTCTCCAACTTTTACGGCGAAAGGAACCGGTTGAGGTGTCACTTCCGCTGGGTTGCAGAAAAGGGTGGTCTTCCGAAGACCCGCTTATAGGGCTACTTACAAAGTTACTACAGTGAAATACAATACAAAACCTCTCCAACTTTTGCGGCGAAAGGAAACGGTTGAGGTGTCGCTTCCGGCCACTTCCAGGCTACGAACTGCCACCCCGAAGAAGACCCTTGTAATGTCGCATAATGCGATAATATTCCTCTATCATAATATCCGGTGATTTCATAATGATTGTCATTTGCCATACGTGGAGGGTACGAAAAAATATGCCCACCCCCCTACCTTCTCGCATCGCAACTCAATAGAAAGAAAAAATCTAATAAACGAAAAGTATCTCACAGCTCGTCATCATTCCCCCCCCTCCCTTACAATAGCACGGAAACTCCAAACAAAAATAATAAAGAAAAATCATCCCTCCCTGATATGCTTGCACGCTGCTGGCACTAACGTCAACGAACCCCTTTTTTTTTAAAGGTGACTAAGCAATGTGAGGGCTTAGGGTCATCTTATAATTTTTTTATAACAAGGTACACTGTCACGAGAGGGCTTTGTATTTCAAGTCTACTTTTTTTTTTTCTGTGAAACATCAAAAATAGCTATTTATTCGTCTGAGGAAATATTCACTTTTCCTCACACGAGTGTACCTTTCAGAAACGAGTGGTAATAGACTTTATCTCACGAGCGAAGCGAGTGGGATAAAGTCAGCCACGAGTTTCTGAAAGGGCACGAGTGGAGGGAAAGTGAATATTTCACCAGAATATAATAGTTTTCTCAACTGAAGGAAAAGTAGCTCTAAGCAAACCCCGTGGAAGAAGTGTGGGGTGAATATGCAGAAAAAAAAGACGATTTTTTGGTGGGAATATTTTTCACAGAAAATCGAATTTCACTATTAAGATTGGCTCTCAGTAAGGCTACTATGGGCCCCATGGGACATTTTGGCCCGAATACCAGGCCGTATTTTCAAAAGATTGATAATCCCAGAATATGGTGTAGCCCTGTGGTACCAAATTTTTGGCCGAAAAAATGGACCAAAAAATGGTCATGTTGGTCACGGTGACAAAATGTGAAGCAGAGATATCAAAATGACCCACTCTCCCACTCAATTTTTTTTTCGACCCCCCCTCTACTTTTCCTCACACCAAAAAAAGCCTCACACGTAGGCTTTTTTCTACACAAACCCCAGCCAAAAATTATTGCTACTTTTCCAAATTGCGTGAGGAAAAGTGGCTATGTGTGAGGAAAAGTGAATTTATCCTCACACTTCTTCCACGGGGTTTGCTCAGAGCTACTTTTCCTCAGTTGAGAAAAAAAAATTTTTTTTTTCACCTTTTTTGTTGTGCGGCTTATTCCAAAAAAGCGCTTCCTTGTTTTGGTATTTATTTGGGGGTAAAGAGGTTACGTGGCTTGCCGAGCGGTTGTGAACCGCCTCCGTTCTCTTACGGTACGGACACTCACGTCCCACCCTTTGCATGAGCTCGACCGAGCTGCGTTTTAGCACGTTTTCAACTACTCTTTATTTGCGAAATAAGTTACAAAGGAGGGTTTTTGTAGTGCATTCATCTTCGAAAAACAGAGCCGGATTAAATTTTTTCTTTTTTCACCTCTCAACCCAAAATCGTGCCAATGTGTTTTCGCAACAGCGGTATTATTCCTGTGCAACTGCGGACCTCGTTTTTCACTCTTTTTTTCTCTTTCTTTTGGGCCATTTGCACATGCCAAACCTCAAGAAAAATGGGTCTGTTCAGTGGATACGGAGAACCACACCCCTCGGGGGGTGATCCTCCCATCTCTGCCTTTCTGCCGGGAGAGAACGCCGTGGTTGTTTTGTGTGTTCATTTTTTTTGTTTTGTTTTGTTTTTTGTGCCACAAAGAAAAGGGAAAAGTGGAGCTTTCTCCTCGGGTGTCGACACTTTATCATTCCGCAAAAAATAACCAAAAAAAAAAAAAAAATACGACTGCTGGTACCATGGTACGCAAGAAGTACGTAATATGGGGTCATCAGGAGCACCAACTGCAAAAAAAAAAAAATAAATAAAATAAAAATGCACACCCCCTCAATCAGTCTACACTTATCATCTACGCCCTATGTATTCTTTCTGTTCTCTTGAACTGCGAACTGAGAAGAGGAGTATCTAATTTGTTTTTTTTTTTTTTTGCTCGGAGCCAGCCCATTATCGTCAAATTCGCAATTTTCCCAGATTTAGTTGATAAAAAAAAATTTCCCCCCGGGAAAGGCAGGTCAGGTACTGTTCAGGGTTGGTGGTTTCCATTCCTTTCTCCACTGCATAACTACTTTTTGCACGCGCTTGTATTCGTCAAACTTCGCGAACGCCACCCTGCGATTCTTTAGCCGTATGAAAAAGAATAAATGGCGCCGCAGGCGAAAAAAAATAGGGTACGGTGTAAAAATGCTGGTTTACACCACACAGTCACTCAACAAACCCTTTTTTGCGGAGCAAAAAAGGAAAATGGCGCCGCAGGCAAAAAAAAATAAGGGGTACGGTACGCAGCGAGCAGAAAAATTTTATGGTTCCATCATTCCAGTCATCTGGGGGTCGGGCGAGGGGTCCCCAAAAGTGCCCAAAAATCCCCTCTTTTTTTTTTTTTTCCCTCCCAAAAAAAGATTTAGTTGATTTCAACTAAATGCGAACCGCACGATAATCCCCTGCTCGGAACCTAGCTCAACCCGCAAAAGAGTTTTTCTGTCAAAAGGTAACCGAGCATGAGAGGCTTAAGTTCATCTTATAAACTTTTGTGTTTTTATCCACAACGGCGAAACTTTATTTCAGAGAGAGGAATACACAACTATAGCTTCGTCGTTGTGGATAAAAAAATATGAATATAAGTTGTTGTGTTTCAACTCGTTGGCATTTTTCAAATCGAGTGTCTTTAATTCAGTGAAGTGAGTGAATTAAAGACAACCGGGTTGAAAAAACACCAAGGTGAAATACTTATCTTATTTTCACAACATATAGTCTCAAAAATCCAGTGTCTGCGTCCGCCGAGGAACGGTGAGGCGTTTTTGCACTTTCAACTTTCTGCACAAAAATTAAAAAAAAAATCATCCGAGTGCCCACACAACCATTTCTTTTAATAAAAAGAGGTACGAGAAAAGAGTCTTAGAGCTTACGAGAATAGTATTAAAAAAATGGAGAAAAAAAACAAGATAAAGAAAAGATCAGAACCCACCTCAGTTGGGTGGTTGTCAATTTAATGCACAAAACAAAAAAAAGAAAAGAAAAGAAACGCCTGACACTTACACAGAGGTTTTGCTATCGTTTTTGAGTATCTTTTTTTTTCTGTTTTTTTTTAATCTGTCTCAGATATCTTCCCCCCTTTTAGCTACGGATCTGAACACAAAACAACACCAGGCAACACTCCATAGTGGGAAATTACACAAAAAAATGACATCGGGTGAGTCACAGTGATTGCTTGTGATTTCCCACTATGAGAAATCGTACATTTTTTACCTAATGATTGTGCATATTCTGCACACAACCCCCCCGTGGTAGCCAATGCAGCGCTCTCTGGGGGAGGTTCGATAAACCTTTGTGGAGAAGCAGTGTGTCTCTGCGTCCGCCGATATACGGTGAGGCGTTTTTTTTGCACTCTTCAGCTTTCTCTCTTTTATTTCATCATTTCATATTTCTTCAAAAAAACCCCTCTTTTTTGGAAGTGCTTTTTTTTTTGCTCTCTGAGATGAGCGTCACCCTCCCACTATGTTTCACTTTTTTTTTTTCTTCCCACTTTTTTATGGTGCTTGTGAACCGCTATTTCGTTCTACCTTTTCGCAGAAGAATATACGTTTTCACGAGCATCATTTTATGTTTTTCTTTTCCTTTTTCCTTTTGAGTAGCAGCGTATATTTTAACAATTTCCCTACCCCTATCCCCAATGATGGCAGCACTCCGTTTTAGCTGATACTTCTTGCCATCAGGCATACGCCAGCCATCATTTTACAAAAAAAAAAAAAAAAAAAAAAAAAAAAAAAACCAGTATTAATTTGTATTGTCCATGGATGTTAAATGTATCATGTGTGGCAGCAGATGAGTGTGACACGCAGTGAAAAGGGTGTTTCGAGAGAATCTCTCAGAAATGTCATTATTCTCTCCAGCGCACCCTCAAAACCGCCTATGCGTCTGTCTCTCTGTCGCTGACATGTTTTTTTTTTAAACTTGGTATTTACTCGTCGCAGGTGAGTGACGACACCCCTTTTTGCCAGTTGTGTGCACGTTTAGAAGGCAACTTCCTCTTTAGCCCACCGACTCCATTTTCTTGGAGCTTCCAGGACCGTACATGCCCCGTTCTCTAAAAAGGAATGGTAAAATTTTTTTTTCAAAAAAACGTTGAGGACACATCCGTGAGGGAGCGTCTACAACGAATCTATTTTTATTTTATTTTATTTCAAAACAAAACAAAAAATACATCACGCCATCTGCTTTAATTTTCTTTCCCTATACCCTACCCCCCATACCCTCCCTGTGCGCTGATGGTCTGTTGTTGAAGCTCTGTAGCTGCTTACTTTTTATCCCCTGTTGATGTGTGTGCACAGTACATTGTGACAATGTTTTTTTTTCTCTCCCTCTTTCTCTTTTTTTTTGATGATGTGTGTGCACGAGAGACACATTCATCTTACAAGTTTTCTTTTCTTTTCTTTTTTTTGCGAACTGACAGTGGTTTTTTATTTTGCTATTGTTACAGCTCTGATAAGAGGATCAATAACGGCTTTTTTTTAGCTTACATTACCCAAACACCGTTGTATTTAGTCTTTTTTGATGACTCTGCAGGGGATCGTGCCCCATAAAATAGGTGTCTGAGTCCAAGACCCAGCGTTGTTAATACCAAGATGTGTGCACGAGAGGCACATTCATCTTTCAAGCTTTCTTCTTTTTTTGATATAATTTTGTTTTTTTTTTTTTCTATACAAACTAGATGAAACTGATGTGCATTAATAGGCACTTTCATCTGTTATTTTTGTTTTTTTTTTGTTGTTATTTTTTATTGCTTTGTACTTTCTCTTTGATTTGAAAGTATATGAAACTAATTTTTTATTTTTACTAGTGTAAATAGGAACGGGATAACAGTACGTGTTGTGCGCATCTTTTTGTATTCATAATGTGGTTTTGATACCTCCTACATTATCTGCTTATATTTAGGTCAAATTTTTTTTTAAAAAAAGAGAGAAAAAAATCCCCGCCAATCAACACCAAAAAGTCAAGGATAAATTTTATGAAGATCGTGTGTGCACGAGAGGCGCGTTCATCTATTCATAATTTCTGTTTTTTTTCCCCCTTTTAAAATATGTAAGTTAAGCGTCAGCTTCTCCCCCGTATCCTGACCCCTGAATGCTCCAGTAACCACAAAAAAGCTTGTTTGTTTTTTGTTTTGTTCTAACAGTTTGTATTAGTTCCCTCCCCCTTACCCAAATGCCTTAAGTGGTTCCCCATATACTATTTTTTTTTTGTGTTATGTTCCCCCCTCGTGGGGGCATTTTTTTTTTTTAAAGTTTTCGTACCCAATAGCTAATTGTACCGAGTGGTTATGTTTTATTGGAGGTATTTAAAAGACGTGCGATTTTCAGCTCTACACAAGGTTTGTCAAGCAAACTTTTGTTGTTATCATTTTGGTTTTTTTTGTTTATTTATTTTTAGGTACATTGCCATGAGAGGGCTTTGTATTTCAAATTACATTATTTTTTGTTTTTACTTTTGGGGATGAGTACGAGTGCGACGTAGCGCATGCATCACCCAAGTTTTTTCTTATATTGACACTAAAATATGCTCGACATTGCTTAAAGGATACAATATCTCTGGGTTTATTGGACTTCGAGAAACAAACAAATCAGTATTCCATGAGAGCTTTGCGTGTGCATTTTACAAGGTGACTTAGCAATACAAGGTTCTTGTTTTTTTTTTATATTCCCCATCCATCTTCTCCATTTTCTCTTTCCCCTTCCCTTTGCACATAGGAAAACAGAGAAAACAAGAGACGAACAAAAAAAAATATCATCACAATATTTTCTCAACGCAAGACAGTAAAGTTTGGCTTTTCCACACAGCGAGGATGTTTTCTTTTTCTTTTTCGAAAACGATTGCCGAGTAGGCGAGTTGAACGTTATTTGGCACAAGCCTGTAACGTCTTCCCCTTTTGCTGCCTTCAAGGGTCAGTCGGAGGTGTGTCTGCATTAATTTCCACATCATCAATCCCCTTTCCCTTAGGCTACACACAACGTAAAAAACTTTTCTCTAAAGATGTGTGTATGTTCATGAGAGGGTAGATTTGAGTTTTAAAAAAAGGCAGTGGAGCTTGCACAGGTGGCAACTACACTATTCCAAATT
This sequence comes from Rhynchopus sp. YZ270_cl-10, assembly GCA_964035575.1. Lineage (NCBI taxonomy): Eukaryota > Euglenozoa > Diplonemea > Diplonemida > Diplonemidae > Rhynchopus > Rhynchopus sp. YZ270_cl-10. The sequence goes on along the minus strand of OZ037895.1, from coordinate 237,023 downwards.
TTTTTCCCCCCAAAAAAAACACAATGATTAAAAAGACCAAACGGGATCGCAAGACCCGCTAGCCCACGCAGAACAATACGTTGTTGCCGGGGTTAGTACCAAGTTAATTTTTTTTAAAAAAAAGTGCAAAGGCGTCGGCAACCTTTTAGTACAGAACTTTGTTCCGTTTTTTTTTGGAGCGAAGTGATGGTCGACACAACAAAAGAAATCATGCCAGTTCTGTTCAAAAAAAACCCCTCCATTCCTAGAGGCGTTTGGCGCTGTATTCGGGTTTTTCCGTTCTCCTCCCCCCGATTCTCCGCAAAAAATTGTGAAAAAAAAACAAAATAAAATTTATGCAAACTGACGTCGTTCTCGCCACTTCTTTACAGGCAAGAAGAATAAACGGTTCTGGGGGGGGGGGGGGGTAGGGGCGGTCAAATGGGTGATACAAACCCACTTTTTTCAGTTTTTGATAAAAACGCATTTCTAAGTGAATCTGACCCGAAAATGTGACACATATCGTGTGGAAAACTGTTTGTCGGTCGGTTTTGACCCATTCTTCGGGCCCAGGAGGTGTTAAAACGTGAAAATTGAAAAATTGCCCATGATTGATACCCCACGTTAAGTCGTTAAGGATTTCCTTAACGATTTCCTTAACGATTTTCCAATTTTTGACTATTTTTGCATATTTTCACACGGAACTGCCCAAAATTAGAGAGTTTTGCCCCGAAAACAGGGTATCGTCAATTTTTGAGCAAAAAAATCGCAAAAAAAATGAAAAAAATCGGAATTTAATTCCTTAAGGAATTGGTGGGGCCGGTACCAGTCATGGGCAATTTTTTTTTTTTTTTGGAATTTCACCATTTGGGGTGCATGTGATCCCCCTCTGGCGTGAAAACCACCCCCCACGATGTTTTTGAGAGGTTCTTGGTCAAAATTTCTACTCAATCATCCAAAATAATGCGTTTTTATCAAAAACTCGAAAAAATGACGTTTGTATCGTTTTTTTAAGTGCATTTGACCCCCCCTAGGCATACTGTGCGGGCGAGTAAAAAAACTCGCCTACTCGCCAAAAACTCGCCTAAAACTCGCCCATTTTTGGGGGGCGAGTTTTGGCGAGTTTTTTTTTTTTGGTAGGGATTTTACCTTGGGAAAAGTGTACACACGAAAATATGAGGGAAATTTGAGTTTTGAAGAGAAAATTTTTTTCGTTCCACTTGAACAAGACCTCTACAGTTTGCTTTGTAGGCTTCCACAACCAGTACCACCAGTCCAGCTGTAGCTTCTGCGGATCCATGAAGTTTGCACAGATGGGTGCGATGTAGTCGTGGTGGAATACCGCCAAGGGGTGGCCTGCAGGGTTGCCATTTACCGGCATGGCGAGGACATTGTACAGCGAGTGTAGCCCCGGCTCATGTCTTCGTCATCCTCCGGATTGTAGCACGTCTTGTCCCCCGGGATCTATGGCACGCTTGGATCTTCCCCTGGAGCAAGTGTTTACATACATGCCTGTCAGCCACTGCCGTGACATGGTTGCCTTTAGACGTACAAGTGACACAATTTCAATTTTTTTGTGTGTTTTCGAGTGGCATGTTGTCATCAGTCACCCCCGCCCTCCATTTTCACATCCTGGTGCACATTTTCACCCCCAAGGTGCGTATGTGCACCAGGATTTGCACCCAAATGTGGGCGAGTTTAGGCGAGTTAAGGCGAGTTTTTGGCGAGTTTAGGCGAGTTTTGGCGAGTTTTTGGCGAGTTTTGGCGAGTAATAGGCGAGTAATGGGCGAGTAGGGCGAGTTTTTGGCGAGTTTTTCCTGAAAATCAGGAAAACGAAAAACTCGCCTAAAAACGGCTCGCCTGCACAGTATGCCTAGGGGGGGGGGGAATTCATTGCCACTCCCAGTGGTGATTTACTTACTTTTTTGTTAGAGAGGTGTCATCATCTTACAAGTTTTTCTTCATTTTATAGGTGACTGATAGACTGCACAAAGGCTTAGGTTCATCTCACAAAAAAGAATCTCATTTTTTTCTTGTTTACTTTGTTCAAAGGCTAAGTTGGATGATTTTTAAAGCAGGGTACATTTAGTGCACCCAATTATACCTTCTGAGTGGAATAGAAAGTATATGAAATAATTTTAAACAGAATTTCCAGTGGTTTCTCTGGTTTTCCAAATCTGAGAGTCCTGGGTCTAACATCACGCCTGTTGCTTTGCTTGAAATATGTTGTGGGCTTTTCCCCCATCACACAAACCCCTTTCACCACCTCAAATATTTCACACATTTTTTTTTTAGTTTTTATTTGTATTTTCGTTAGTTAGTAACGAGCGGCGAACGCCTTCCCCCGTTCACTCTTGTTACGACCCGCATCACTTTTTATGATGAAAGGTGACTAACGTGCTAGTCTTAGGTAAGCATCTAATCTCTTTCTTTGGTGTGGGGTATTTTTTTCCTGCTTCCCTTGGTTACCCTTGCTGGGTTTAGCAAAATGGGTGTTGTTGTTTTCTGTTTTGGTCTGCATTTCACACTCAATGACCGAGTTGGTTAAATGTATTTACAAAAAAACAACAGTATATGGTACAGTGAAGATTGTCTATATGGCAGCTACACTAATCCAACAATTTTTCAAAAAAACAAAAAAACAAAACAAAAAAAAAACTCCTTTGCACTCTGCAACATAAATAGTTATTTGCTGGTAGCTAGTAACCATGCTTTATTTTTTTTCTTCTTCTTTCCCTATCTTCCCCCTTCCCCTTTTCCCTTCAAAAATCAATTTTACGACACCCGACTTAGTGTTAAATCACTCAATTATCAGTCGGTTCAAGCATATCAAAACCAATCGTGGTATCTTTATTTATTTTTTGTTTTGATGATAATCTTCAATTTTTAGGGGGGTGGAGAACCCTATACCACATTAGCATTTTTTTTTTTTTTTCATTTCAATATTTTATCAAAGAACGTCCCCGATCTCTTTCCCGTTCAAGGTGACTAAGCATAGTGACTTAAGCCCCATCTTAAATAACTCCCTCCTTTTTTTTGTCTTCTTCGGCGTTTAAAAAAAAAAAATAGGAAAGCGGATATTGCACAAACTGTGGCAACACAACCCCGAGGGAACTACACCTACACCAACAATTTATCAAGCATAACTCTGTACCATAGCCTTTCGGGGTGACATATGAGTGTAGATCTCTTACCTCGGGAGTCGGCAACAAAAAAAAAATCTGTTTTCCCTTGAACATCTGAAGACCAAAAACCAAACTTTTGAATCAAAAAAAGAAGAAAAAAAAGCAGACCGACGATCTGCGTGTATATCTTTTTTTTTAAAAGTACAATAGCCTTCGGGCAAACACTGTTGACAGTAACCTACCTCTGTGGGCGATTGTCACCAGGGTTTTATCTCCTTATATGTTAGTGGTCCCTAGACCGGGTAAAATAAAAAAAAAAATATTTACCCGGTCTGGGGGGAAAAAAAAAAATAATCACCCGGCCAGGCCAAAAAAAAAACCAAAATGATATATCTTGGGGGTACCTCACACAAACCTCTAAGAGTGACCAGAACTGGCCTCATGAACAAAGTGACCCCGTCACAGCCAGAACGCGACCCAATTGGTCAAACGCCGAAGGAAAAGGAAGCATGCAGCATGGCGAAAGGAAAAAAGAAGCGTACCGTGCGCCTGCGGCGCAAGATTGCAAGCCACCCATGACATAGTTTGGCTGTAAAATGTGCAATTTTAAGCACAATATTTTGAAATGTTGCGTACCGTGGCTTCGCCAAAACTATCGTTCAGCAAAATATGGAAGTAACATTTACGGGAACTGACGATAATGACCAACGACAGTGCCATTTGATGTCAACATTTTTTTAGAAATGTTGCGTACCGTGGCTTCGCCAGGAACCTTTGCCATGACTGCCGTTTCTTTTTGTATTCTTATTCCGCAAAGGTGGGGAACGTGAGATGATATGCAATATGCGAGTGAATGCAGCAATTTTAACGGTTTACCGGGACATTTTCGCCGGAGGCGAAAAAATTTTTTTGACCACTTTTTTGCCAGACCGGGTAGACCGGGTAGAATTTTAAAATGCTTTTTCAAGATAAAACCCTGAAATTGTCACAAAAAAAAAAAAAAAATTAAAACCAATATACTCAGACGGAATCTTTGAGTGGCTTGAAGGCTCATCTTTAGCAAATTTTCATACCCTTTTTTTTTTCATCTTCCTGATGTGTAGTGTCGGTACGTTGTAAATATGCTCCTTTCTTTTGGTGGTGTGTTTCCCCCATAGAAATGGTTCAACCCATTTGCACTAAAATTGGTGCTTTTGGAAATCGGTCAACGACCTGTCAATATCGACCCCCTCCCGGAGCACCATAAAATGGGGAAAAGAAAAAAAAAAAAAAAATGAAAATAAAGTGGGGTCTTCTACTCTCAAGCCTGCACACCCCTTTCGCTCTGCGCGAAAAGACTGTGTGCGATTTTTTTTTTTTTTGTCGTTCCAATGTGCGAAAACCTGGAGACCACCCTCCCAAATAACCATTTTATTTTATCCACATTTTCAAGTGTCCAGCAATATTGGGGCTCCTTTTTTTTTTTGGTGCGCCTTTTTTTTCATTCCATTTCCAACGTTCAGATGTTTCTTTTTGCAAAATCTTGAACGTAGCGTGCAGCGTGGTGAATATTCCGGTGAAATCAAAAAAAAAGTAAAACCACAGGGTTGTTATTTACTTCACCGTCGTGCACCTATTGAACTTCCCCCTGGGGAATCCTCCCCCCGTTCCCCCTTTTTGTTTTCTTTAATCTTATTCACGGCATCCATAAGCCCTTACTAAGGGATATGAGCTCCACCTCTTAATTTTTTAAGCCCTTAATTTTGGGATCAGCTAAAATTAAGGGCTTAATTTAAGGGCTTAAAAAGAGCTTACCAAGAGTGCACTTACCCTAGGCATACTGTGCGGGCGAGTAGAAAAAACTCGCCCATTTTTGGAGGGCGAGTTTTTTTTGGTAGTGATTTTACCTTGGGAAAAGTGCACCTGCGAAAATATGAGTGAAATTTCATTTGCCTGCAGGTATACTATTAACCGGCATGGCGAGTACGTTGTTGTACAGCGAATCTAGCCCCTACCCATGCTTTTGTGGTCCTCCATATTGTAGTGCATCTTGTCCCCGGGATCCACACCCGTTGCAAAATGCATCTGTACTTCATTTCTGTGGGACCCACGCTAGACTGGGTGATCTATGAACGGGAAGAGATTTTTTCACTAGCTCTCAGTAAGCTCTCACAGGCTCTCACAGACGTATGTTATACTGGGACAATGTGGTCAGATCACTCTTCAGACCACTTGGAAAAGTGCACGGCATATAAAAGTTTCCGCCTGCGGCGGGCGGCCCTTTCACTGTACTGTACTGTACTGTACTGTACTGTACTGTACTGTACTGTACTGTACTGTACTGTACTGTACTGTACTGTACTGTACTGTACTGTACTGTACTGTACTGTACTGTACTGTACTGTACTGTACTGTACTGTACTGTACTGTACTGTACTGTACTGTACTGTACTGTACTGTACTGTACTCCCAATCCCCTGTGAAAACTGTGTATACTGTGTATACTGTGTATACTGTGTATACTGTGTATACTGTGTATACTGTGTATACTGTGTATACTGTGTATACTGTGTATACTGTGTATACTGTGTATACTGTGTATACTGTGTATACTGTGTATACTGTGTATACTGTGTATACTGTGTATACTGTGTATACTGTGTATACTGTGTATACTGTGTATACTGTGTATACTGTGTATACTGTGTATACTGTGTATACTGTGTATACTGTGTATACTGTGTATACTGTGTATACTGTGTATACTGTGTATACTGTGTATACTGTGTATACTGTGTATACTGTGTATACTGTGTATACTGTGTATACTGTGTATACTGTGTGTACTGTGTCTTTTTAAGCCCTTAAATTAAGCCCTTAATTTCTTACTAAGCCCTTAGTAAGCTCTTAGTAAGAAACTAAGCCCTTAAATTAAGCCCTTAATTTTAGAGTGCCTTAAAATTAAGGGCTTAATGTAAGAGGTGGGAGGTGGTATTTTTACCTCCGGAGGGTAGGTCCTGGTAAGGGCTTATGGATGCCGTGTTATTCTAATAATCCCACTTTTTTGATACCATTTGCACCACCTCTTTTTCACCTCGCATGGTGTAACAATGGAGAACCTTTTGGGGGTTGTGCTGTTGAAGAAGAGAAGAAGAACCACGCGTTTCATTGGTTGTCTTTTTGTTCGCTCTACCTGTAGAGGGGGAGTAGAAAAAAAAAAACGAGCGAAATGTTCCTTTTATTCTTTATAGAAAAAGTTTGATGCTCTCACGACAATGCCATAATGTATTAAATACAACGGAATTTTGTGATGACAAAGAGCAAGAATAAAGATCATCAAAAAACATAGTTTCTGACTGCGCGGGGGGTGACGCAAATTGCAAATTTTTTTGCATGGCATGCCACAAAAACTGTGTCTGAAAGTGGAGATTGCACAAAACTGTGGCAACACAACCCGAGGCAAACTACACTACTCCAACAATTTATCAAAAAAGCGAAAAAAAACAACTGCTGCGGCACCCCGCGAGGCGGGAAACTATACCTTGAAAAAAAAAAAAGGGAAACTAATGCCAACGGTGACGAAACCATGAGACTTTTGAAAAAAATATTTTCAAAAAAAAAAGTTTAAAAATCCCCACCCCTTACCACTTCCCACCCTCACCGCTTTTCTCTTTCCCCGAACCCCGTCTCGCTTTCTCTCTCTTTTTCTTTCTCTCTTTGAAACATATTTGCTATTTGATTCATATCAAATACTTGCGAGTTTCTGTGGTGGCGTAACGACGTGCCTTGCACCGTGTATGTTTGTTTGCCAACTATTCCCCCCTTCCAGAATAAACCCATGTGGATAACCCACTCATATATATTTTTTTTTGCATTTAATCCGTCTCCACCCAGAGATCTGGGTGAGGTTTGTTTTTTGCAATTTCAGCTTTTTTTGTCTGAAAAAAAAACACATTTTCCTTCTCCACCGTTATTGAAACCCCCGGAGTGTTGCAAACTCTCAACAACATTCCGGGGGGGTTTGATAACCCGTGTGAGTGTCGGTGCCTGCATTCCAGAGGCGTTTTGCACATATCAACTTCACCTTTTTTTTTTTTTTTCGTTTTCAAATACCCGCGTTTATTGCGGTAATGAGTGGCATGTTTAACCCTTTTTTTCGTCAAACTTTTAAAACAAATCTTTGGGCGACTTAGTATACAGAACCCGTCCTCGGACAAGGGTGATTGTCGAAACTACAAAAAAAAGCAGTGACAGGACTCCTTCTGTCTCGACCAAGCGTTTCAGGCGCTTCGGTTAGCCCAATTTTTTTACGATGTGTGTGCACGAGAGGCACATTCATCTTACAAAAATTTTTTGTTGTTGTTGTTGTGATCCAAAGATTACTAAGCGGAGGCTTAGGTTCATCTGCTCTTCTTTCCTTTATTTCCTTCTTTCTTTTCATTAGTGTCTGCGTCCGCCGATGAACGGTGACGTGCACCCTTTTTTTCAAGTTCTCTTTGTGGATTATAAGCAAATATAGATACTGTTACTGTAATGCACCAAAAAAACCCCCCCTACCCCTTTGCGAAAAAAAAATGCCATTTTTTATTTTGTCTACAATCAATTAAACACCGAAAGAGCACATTGTCTAAGCTAACAAACCCCCAGATGGAAGATAGGGCAGAACACTGTCTTTTTTTTTTGGAGGCAGGGGGGGTTTGCAAGAGGGTCTGGCTTTTCTTTTTTTTTTTTTTTGAGTAAAAAATAAATATCACTGCTCCTTCTGCAGGAATGCTTTGCCCAATGACAGGATTTAATTACCCAAAGTGTTTCTTCAGGCGATTATGACAAAAAGACTGGCACCACTTGTAAAAAAATAAAAAATAGACACACAACCCCGTAGCAACGAGCTGACACAAAAAACACAAAAAGGGAAGCTTATTGTCTCCGGTTTAAAGGTGTCACCCCTTCTCATAACAAAGAGCACAAAACAAACAAAAAAAGCTTCATAAAAAACCCCCATTTAAATCCCCCACAAATTATTTTTTGTGATATTGTGTGTGGTCGATCACCCTCTGCATAACATTATCCGACCACGCGATGTACTAAGATTCTCTTGTCTGAGGCTCAAGATTATCCTATAATTTTTTTTGTTTTTTGTTTTTGTTTCCCCCCCTTTTTTTTTCGTTGGGAAAAAAAAAGCAATGCTCTGATGATCTCTTGACTGATCTCTTATTTAAAAAAAAAAAATGTATAAAAAAATGCGATTTGATTATATAAAAAAACTCCCGGTTAACATATGTTTTCATGGCTATACAAACGGTCCGACTATGTTTTGACGCTGTGGTTTTTTTTTTTCCCAAAGAGGAAAAAAAATAAATACCGGGAGGAGATGTTTTGTGTGCACAAAGAAATTTTGCACTATACCTTCCTCCTCGAGGGGGGGTCATCCATTGATTCGCACCAAATGAATATTACATTATTTTTCTGGTTCGTTTTTTTTTTTTCTCCAAGGAAGACCTTTCCCCTCTTTTTTTTCAATATCAACTCTCATCGATACCTGGGGGTTTCCAATCTCGATTCCGAGTTGATGCATATCTTTATTTTCCTTTTTTGTGAGTTCTATTTTTTTTTTTTTTTTTTTTTTGCTTTTTTTTTACCCCATTTTTAGGTGACCAAGCAAGAGGCTTAGGTTCATCTCATAAACTTTTTTTTTGAAAAAAAAAAAAACCCATTTCTTGTTGTGTTCAAATAGAGTTTATACCCCCTCTCTGTCTCTCTCTCTCTCTTTTTTACCCAACACTCCGGGGGGTTCGGCACCTCATGGAGTGTCAGTGCACTGCGTCCCAGAGGCGTTTTGCACATATCAACTTCACTTTTTTTATGGCGAGCAATAGCAATATTCTGCATCAGAGAGATAGTGTTCTCCCCTCTTTTTTTGAGCCTCAAAGAGGGTTCCTCTTCACGGCCAAGTAGTCAGGTGGGAGCGTATTGTAAAAATATCACCACAGAATATTTATTACACACTTTACGCACAAACAACACTACGAAGCTTGCTTTTAAAGGATAAATTCTCGCCAAATCATCTAAGAGGATTTGTGCAATCAACGAAAATAACCTACTGCAGTAGGTCCTAGGGTTGTATTATACGTGCTTCGGCCCCCGACCGAATACCGTATTATTCGTATTTTTTCGATTCCCGTATTATACGGTAATTATTCGAATTTTACAACCTAGCGGTAGGTGTGACTCTTTTTTGCGACTACACACGAAAAGGGGGGTTTTTTTTTGGACTCATCGTTGTCTCCCTATACCTTCTTTTCGTCAGAAAAGAATGTATATGAAACAATTGTACTCATCGTTGTAAACGTTTTGTTCTTATTTATTTAGAAAAAAGATGGGAACATTTTTAATCCCTATTCCTATGCTATCAATTTATTGAATGCATACGTTGAAACAATTTTTATGATTTTCCCGCCTCCTTTTATTTATAGGTGACGACTAAGCACGAGAGGCTTAGGTTCATCTGAAAAAAATCCCCCCCCCCCCTTTTTTTTTGTGCAGTCAGTGCCTGCGCCCCTAGAAGCGTTCGTACTATCAACTTCACATTTTTCCCCCCCCATCTCCTGGATATACAATATAGAATGCGGGACGAGCGATTTTGCTCTTTTATTATTATTTTTTCGCCTTCTTTTTTTATTTATTACTTCTTGTTTTGCTTTTTGCTTTTTTTTGATTTTGCCTGCCAAAAAAAAAACCTCGTTTTATTCATGATTATCTTTGTTCTTTTATTCTTCTTTTTGTTCAGTTAGTGTTACAGCCACGTCAATCTGACTTCAGTGTTACACATACACAAAACAAAAGAGGAAGCTTGGCCGGGTTTTGCGCACAAACAAACTGTTATTATTTTTTTGTAGCTGATTTTTTTTAACCCCCTTTCTCCCCTTCTCTCCCCGGTAACACGAGACCGTTACCAACCTTTTGGCTTGGATATCGTAAAGGACACACGAACCGCGTTTGCGCTATCAACCCCACTTTTCTTTTTTCTTTTTCTTTTTGAGATTCCGAGAAGTGGTGTGTTCGCGCCCTGCACACACGCCACACAACTCCTTTCTGCTTTCTCTTTTTTTTCACTCATTCGAAAATTTGAAAAATATTCTGATTCAGTATTCCACTTCTGTTCTCATTATGTTTACACCCTTTTTTTTCCTCCTTGAGTGTAAAATCAGAGGTTTTTTTACGGGGGGGTGGGGGGGGGGGGGGTTTCACCCCCCCCCACGATTTTTTTCCCGGCTTTTGGGGGGGGGTGAAAATAAATTTTTTTTTTGGAAAATAAAAAAAAAATCTTGATGGTGTTCTCTTACTCTCCCCCGATACCTTTCTCGCGCCCCAAGAACCATCCAAGGGAGTTAGAGGGTGGGCGTGTTTTCCTAGAATTTGACGGACGGAGCTCGTAGAACCCAACGAGGAATGAGAAAAAAGGATAGGGCGAAATCATAAAAGTAGCGTACCGTGCGCCTGCGGCGCAAGCTTACTGTAAATTGTATGACTCCACCGTACTGGGTACTTACCTCAAAAAAGTGGACGGCATCTAAAAATTTCCGCCTGCGGCGCGGCAGCCCTGACCCAGTTTCCCCCTTTTCTTGTTCAGTCGGCAGAATCACTTGGCCCTTACACTGATGTTGACCAAAAGCCAAGAACTTGTCCATTTCGTCAAATTGACCCCACCACAGCGCGGACGGATTCCAAAAATCCCCCACGAACCAGCTTCTCCAGGGGCTTCGCGCGCGAAGCGCGCGAAAAATTTTGCAACCCGAAAAACACCTCACCCCCCCTAAGGTCAAAAAAGCCGGTCCCAAAAAAAACCTCTGGTAAAATACTCCAAAAAAAAAACACACAGTTTTGGGGTGTATTAAAGCAGTTGGAAGAGGAGCTGGGTGGAAGTAGTGATTTGGCTCAAAATAGAGTGGTATTTCCGCGTCAAAAAAAAAACCTTCTTTTTATTTTCTTTTTCTTGGAGATGTCAACTCCTGTTAGAGGTTGCGTGGCTTGCCGAGCGGTTGTGAATCGCTTCTGTTCTCTAACGGTACGGACCACGTCCCACCCTTTGCTTGAACGATGATGGATGCTGCGTTTTAACACGTTTCAACTCTGTTCTGTAAAGATGTTACCTCAATCATTTGTCTTTCTTTTGTTGGACATCTTCGGATTCAATTTAACCTTTCACTACCTAACCGATGCACCTATGTACCTACGCAGGCAGCTCTTACATAACTCAAAAAAAAGTATAGTGGAGCACACTCTAGGGTGGCTACACTAATACAACCAAGTTTTCAAAAAAAAAAAAAAAAAAGGTGTCATCTTGTCGTTCCCTCACCCCTTTCTTATAGTTGTTTGATGCGTTGACACTTTCCACACACACTATCTCACACTAGGGTTGGTGGTGTTGCGGAGCAGTGAAACGACGTTGACACTTTCCGCTCGGAGTAGTGCGTTTAAAAAAGGTTTTTTCTTCTTCTCACAGGCAGTTTTAACCCCTTAAACTGTGCAGAAAAAAGTCTCCCACGACCCTTGAGGTATACATTATGTTTATTCATCTTGTATGCGTTTTTCTTCTTCCTTTTTTCTGCTTCAGTGACTAATTAGGAGGCGGGGTTTTATCTTACCAAGCTTGTCTCTTTTTTGGTACCTACGTCCGTTGAGGTGATTGTATGTTACGACGTCGTTTCTTTAAGATCTTTTCAACTTTCTTTCTTTCGTGAAATTTGGAAATGTCTTTTTTTATATATTTCTTTAGATTTATCGTAGTTTTGGATATCCGAAAAAAGTAGTACTTCTTTCCGTTTCTCTTGCCCTCTCTTTTTCTTCTTTTTCAGCTTGCTTTTCTGTGTGAGACACATTTATTTCAAAAAACCTGTTGTCTGACAACGAATATATTTAAATTATCTTCTGCAAAGATGTATTTTTTGTTTTTTTTTTTGTTTTGTTTTGTATTTTTGTTTTTTCTTTGAAGCCAAGATGTGGGCTTATGTAAAAACCCCCTCCCCTCACCTCCAACGTTGCCTGAAATTGTAGAATTTAACTTCTATCTTATCAACAACAAAAAATAAAAAAATCCCCTCACCTCCAAATCCCCATTCTTTTTCTCTATTTCTAGTAAATTTTATAGACAAAAAGATGCCCTGCCCCATGCAAAACCATATTACTGGCATTGCGATCGTCATAAGTTTAGGAGATATAGCCAGAGAGCGAGAAGAGTAATCCTTTATAACCATGATGGTCCAGTGCCCCAAAGTGGCTTGTTTTGTGTGTCATGTGCAAAGTAACGTAACGTAGTTGACACTTTGTGTTAACGATGCAAAAGGGGTAAAAATGCTGTGGATGAGCGGAAACAAAAGTTTAAAAAAAAACCCGGCAGCACCCTTATTAATAAACTCCCCTTCCCCCTCCCCCCCTTTTTTTTTCAGAAGTGTGGTGTTTCATTCGTCTGCAGCCAAGTTCTTTCAAATAATCATAATTTTCTGTGTGTGCACATTTAAGGTTAGTTCCTTGGTTCGCTTGATGTTTATTTGTTCTGTGTTTTTTTTCTTTCTTTTCCCCTTTGTTTTTCACTCCCCTACACGAAAGCTATCCATAATAAAATTGGGTTTGCTATTTTTTTCTTCCACATTTTTTGGCTGATGGGTTCGATTTTCAACCAATAGTAAGAGGTGCTGACTTGCCCCTTTTTTTTATTTGCGACGAAACTAAACCACAGCAATTTTTCCCTCTCCCGCCTTTTCCTTTTTTTTTCTTATTTTCTTATTTTCTTCTTTTCTGCACTTTTTCATTTCTTCCTTATACACCTTCTTTCTCCTCAGCTCATTACCCCTCCCTCCCACCTTTTGGTGACATAGGCACAACTTAGGCTCATGTTCGCCTTACAACTTCTTTTCTTTCTTTTACTTTGATAACACGCATTTGGCTAACACGTTCATATTCGTATTCGCATCCTCTGTTTGCCATCCTACCTTCTTTCTTTTTCTCTCCTCATAAACTTTTTTTTTTTTTTTTTTTTTTTTTTTTTTTTTTTTGATGGCACCGCTGTTTTTGTGGTAAAAGTATCCCTCCCCAAGCCCCCAACTTTTCTTGCCCTCCTTCCCTCCTCACACACCTCCCTACACTCCTCCACACTCCAGATACTTTCTTAACCTTTCTTGTTGTGCTGATTTTGAGAGGCAGCAACGATGCAGCGACACATGACAGCACTGCTGGTGGCAGTGGCAACAACGAGCGTGGCAGGGCTTGGCCTGACTGCAGAGCAGCAGCGGTGGTACGGGACGTGCATGGCGTCGTCTGAGCGCATGCCGAAGATGGACGACGTCTTCAACACGATGTGCACCTGCAAGCAGAACCCCTCTGTCACGGTGGGCCCGCTGACGGTGGACCCTGTGTGCTTGGACCCAGGCTACGCAGCACCGCAGGGTGGCATCCAGGGTGGGCTGGCGGGGCGTATTCTTTGGACGATTGTCTCTGAGGTGGGGTGCACGGGCACGGCGTTCACGATGTACCCGACAGTCGTGCCGAACGAGCCAGGTGCAATCGTGTTCTCGTGGATGGAGGACTTTAACGCAACAACGACGGAGCGCAACGCACACAGCCGCCTCACAAAGGTCGCACCCAACCCAAGCACAGGGCGCTACGAGATTGTTGCCGACATGCGAGTCCCGAACTGCGCGCAAAGTGGTGGCACTGTGTTCAACAAGCGTGGCGACATTGCGACGTTGTGCTTCGCAGTGTGCGAGAGCTGCAGCGGCACAGAGCGTCTCGAGCCCTTCGTGGTTGAGGTCGATGCGGAGCTGACACACGTCAAGAGAAGAGTGAGCGTCATGGACCCCTTGTGCGCAGAGCATGACAACTACTGCTACCCACGTGGCCGTGGCACCATTCTGCAGGACCTCGCCTACGACCCGAAGCGTGACTGGTACGCAGTGTGGATCGCTGGCGCCATTTCATACCACGTGGGTGACATGCTTCCCATCCATTATGCGGACCCCGCACTCAACATGCGTCGTGTCACGGCAAGCGACTTAGGGAGGGACTGTGGGAGTGTGGGCTGGTCATGGGAGAGCATCAAGGGTCACACGACGGGACACAGGCTGGCGTACCACCCGCAGTTTGAGAACTTCGGTGTCCTGGTGACGTCGGACCTGCCGAGGGAGCCTGGTATGCGGTACAAATCCGCTGTTGGTTACTACCTGAAGAACAAAATTTCAGAAAACGAGAACGTCGGCCAGGCGTCTGTGACGTGGCCTGGTGCACTGATCGCATGTGGCTGCCACTTCTACTCCGCGTGGCATGGAGTTCAGAAGATGGGCGACTACTCACGCGAGAAGAAGGTGCAGCTCGGATTCGGACGCTTCCTCCCCGATGGTACCCGTGTGTACGTGAAGTGGATTGCCCTGCCTGAAGGCATGATCCCGAAGTCTGTGCGCCTTGCTGTGCTTGGTGGTGGGGAGGCAGAGGGCTGCAACCGCTTCCTCCTTGGCTGGGGTGAGATGCAGAAGGACGCCCTCTACCCTGAGCGCTACATGCTTGCTGAGGTCGACTCTGAGGGTAACATGCTGACGGAGCCCCTCGACGTGACGTCTGCCACGTACTGGGGTGAGGATGAGCCGTGGGTGACACACACGAACGGCGACGTGACGTGGGTGTCGACGTGGCGCAGGAACAACGACGGGACACCCAACCGCGTCGGGCAGGACCCTGTCACGGGGCGTCTGCGCAAAGAAGGGCCGCAGACGTGCACCAACGACGGGAGAAACGACGCGTACGGACACAACGTGTTGCGTGCATACACGGACACAAACGAGCACCCGTACTGGTGCAACAAGGATGGTGACGGCAACTACCCGAGTTGGTGCAAGATCTGGGACTGGGGCACAACCGGCTTCAAAACGAACGAGATGTTTGTGAACCGTGTGTCTGCGGCAGAACGCGTGGCGGCACTGACCTACATTGGGTGGATGACAACACACATGACACCGCCACGTGCGGAGCACCCTGAGTGTGAACGTGATGACATCCTGAAGAAGAACGAGTATTGCATGGGTGCCAGCGAGCCGCTGCCCGAGACACCCACGCCCCCAACCACACCTGCACCACCAGCAGTGCCTGCAGGCCCGAGGCCACCGGCCCCTGTCGTGCCCGAAGTACCTGCACATTGCGAGAAGATCGGTGGGTACTCTGGTGACTTTGTGTGGCCCTCGCCACGTAGCAGGTACGCACCGAACATGGAGGCCTGCTGGACGTTCAGCTGCCCGGACGTCTCAGAAGGCATCAAGGTGGTTTGGGAAGACTGCGACATCAACAACGACATGCTGAGGTTTGAGTACTTGGACAGGACCAGCTGGAAGCACTTCACCAACTTTACGTCACCCATCTGGCCCGACGACAACAACTGCTATGACCTGCCCACAGAGTTTGGCAACCGTCTGTCCATTCTGTTTGCCTCCACTGAGAGTTGGGAAGGGTACGGACTCGATTTCCGCTGGGAGTGCTTGATGCCCGTGACACCTGCACCACCGACGGCGGAGCCCACTGTCGCGCCACCCACTGCAGAGCCGACCGTTGCACCGCCGACAGCAGAGCCAACCGTTGCACCTCCCACGGCAGAACCGACTGCCACACCACCGACAAACGCACCGCCGACATCGGCACCACCCACACCAGCTCCTGCTACGTCCGCACCTCCCACAAGCGCACCGCCCACCTCTGCACCGCCGACGAGTGTGCCACCAACAAGTGCGCCACCGACATCTGCACCTGCTACGTCCGCACCTCCCACAAGCGCACCACCAACATCAGCACCCCCGACGAGTGCACCCCCAACAAGCGCGCCACCGACATCTGCACCTGCTACGTCCGCACCCCCAACATCAGCACCCCCGACAAGTGCACCCCCAACACATGCCCCTGCAACCAACGCACCGCCCACACCTGCTCCCGCAACCGCCCAGCCAACACCGGCACCAGCAACGCCTTCGCCACCCGTGTGCCAGGACAAGAAGCTGGCGGACGGGAGCCTGTTTGTCGACATCAGAGGCACCATTGGGGTGAACAAGCACAGCTGCTACTGGTACCGCCGTGGGGGTCGCTGCGCTAAACAGGGCGCGCTTTACCCCAGGGAGGGTATGACTGCGTCTGACGCATGCTGTGTGTGTGGCGGGGGGGTGTGGATGTAGATGCTGTGCTGCACACCGAACTGAACATCAGGCCTAGCAAGGCCGCAAAGAATCACGCACCGTCTCGGCCGCTTTGTTGCTGTTTGCTACAAGCCCCGGACTGCGACTTGCTCTTTTAACTAAACTCCAAACTTCATCTCTTTATTCATCCGGAGAACGAAAGAAAAATACGTCACATTGATTCAGCCTGTCTGAAGAAAGCAAAAATATAACAAACCACCTCGAGAAGGACAGAATGCGATGTTCGACGAAGGCAAGCCATGTGGGATCTTTCCACTTGGTGTGCCGAAGCAACAGAACACTTTGCTCTTTTTTTTTTTTGGTGACAGATGTGGCACTTTAATGTTGCCCGTAACTTACTGAACGCGACTGCGTTCTGCTTATTGTATTTTGTATTTTCCGATTACCGATTCCAAGCGACACACGGGAGTGCTGCGGGAAGTCAGGTATGCGGAGGCGCTCTGTGCGTGTACTGTTTCCCCCCCCCTCCCTTTTGCAAGGCTTCCCTGATTTATTCTTTCTGTTATTCCTTCATTTGCAAGGTGACTGAGCACGAGAGGCTTAGGATCATCTTTTATTATTTGCTTGTTTCCACCTATGCGAAGGCCCCTCAGTGATTCATTTCTATTTTCACGTCCCTGGTTCTGTTCGCAGGACCATCACGCCTTGTTTCTCTGATCATTTTTTGGCCTTTCTTTTTTTGTCACTTTCGCCTCGTTGCTGACTTTGTCCCTCACCAAAACCATTTCTTGTTTTTTTTTTGTGCTGCAATTTATGGAGAACACACTCCACACAGCCAAATCCTTATGGAACGGTGTAGGGCCAAACCACAGCTTTTTCTACAACCCCTTTCACCACCCTCTATAGGGTCACCGAAGGTAAGGTATAAGTATTGCGTTCGATGTAGGGGGTGTAAGGGATATTACACATCCCGTAATCAACAAAACAACTTTACTTCACCTCCCGATCCTATTTTTTTTTTTGTTGTCTCTTGTGTGTTCAAAAAGGGTATATTAGTGGTAGACTTTTTCCCATTGCAGCGATCACGCCTACCTTTTTTGCACAGAGGGACCAAAGGAATTTAGGTGAGTAGTGTGGATGCGTCCCAGAGGCGTTTGCACTTAATCAACTTCCCTTTTTTCCTTTTTTTTTCAAATTGTTTTTTTTGTTTGTGTTTGGTGGCAAAAAAGAGTTCCGTTCAAGAGGCAGTTCTATCTTTTTGTACTTCCAAAAAACCCTTTCTTTTTAAGGTGACTAAGCACAATGAATAAACCAAAGAATAATCTAATCAGACTAAGCACGAGAGGCTTAGGATCATCTTATAAACTTTTCTTTTAATTCCTCTCCAATCTGGTTCTTTTTTCTATTTGAAAAAACCAACCCCTATGAGATTACTCCTTTCTTGGTAGACCACACAAAAAAGACCGCACAACAACGACCAACCCGCAAAATGATGTTAGCTGTGTGCACTACACCAACCCCGCACTTTCTTGTTCAACTAGATAGTGTTGTTGCCCCTCAAACTGTTGAGGTGACTGCGTACGGGAGAGGTTTATTGTCTTTTACAAACTTTTTCGAATTATTCTTTTCCCGAACTTCTACCTTTCTTCCTCTTTTTTTTTCAACGCAGTTCATTCAGCGCCTCTTCTGTTTAAAAAAGAAATTGGGTTCTTTTACTTATTTCTATAAAAAAAGTGTTCTCCCCCTCCTCCCACTCCAACTTTTCCCCCTATTCTCTTCCTGAACGTTCTTTGTTTTGTCACATTGCTTCTCCTTATGGTGATGTTAACCTCACATTGTAGAACTGCATGGTTGGAGGTCCACCCCCACGGGTGCACCTGGTCATACCAAGGTACACTGTTCACGAGAGGGCTGTTGAATTTCAATTCAACCTTCTTCTATCGCCAAGACACAATACAATACTCCGTTTGCAACTACGCACTAAGTACGCAATATGGGGTCGTCAGGAGCACCAATAAACCTGTTCTTTCTTTCCCTTTTTTTGTTACCACCGATACGCATCTCATGGACAATGCAACACCTATCCCAACCTCACCAAACAGACCCTCTATCTCTATCTCTCTCTCCCCCTTTCTCCAATGCACATAGTCCACGACACACCGCAGCACAAAGGTGTTTTGGACGGCAGATGGGTCTCCTCTACTGGAGAGGTGTACTGCATTCAGGGCCCCGACGCGACATGCGAACGGACCATGCGGGACTTACCCGTTGCGTGGACACGTGGTGGTACGTTTCTTATTGGTGGAGCCAGCGCGGTGCTGGTAGAGTCTGGGCGGATGGTGTTTGAAGACTGTAGGGTATGGGTACGTCTGCAAAGCCCCCACCCCGCTGTGCAAGGCGACGCCTACGGAAGCGACGAGGAAAGCGTGTCGGGGTACGACAGCCACCTCTCCTCTTCGCTCTCGAATGCTTCTCCTCATAGGCCAAAGCGTGAAGGCTCCGTATTTTGCGAAGAACGCAAGCAAGCGAGAAAGGTCAGCGGATTGGACCTGGACTCGCATAGGGAAGCCTTGAAGGCGATGGAGCGGGAAGAGATGTACCAGAGCTCACCGTTGCGGAGGAGGGGCTCCGAGAGGGCGGTTGGTGTGACCCCGCAGACCTCCTCCTCGGTGCTCGAGGTGACCCGGATGACAACCACAACCACCACCACCACAACCGGCTGGCATGCTGCTAGAACCTCCTCATCCCTCTCTCTCTCACCGCGCAACGACAAAATCGTGTACCCCGATCCCAAACAACTCGGAGCAGACCCCCACTACGACCCAAGAACAGTTTCCAATGGCTACGCGCTGGAATCGCAGCACAAAATGGAATTCACCGAAAACCGCTTTACTTCCCCGAGAACTGAAAAAAAGGTGCAAGAGGCGCTATCAAAAGGACAGCTGGAGCGGATGGAGAAGGAAAAACGGGAGGAGAAGGAGGTTCACACCGCATCACCCCCTCCCAGGAGAGGCAGCATCACGGGAGTAGGGTGTGTGAGTGAAGGGTTGACTCAAGAATCTCCATTTCGCACGGTGCGGAAGCCGGTGACCCCGAAAGGGTCTCCCAAGGCATCTCCAGTGTCAACGTGGAAGGCCCCCGCACCGTTGGATCTCGCTGTGGTGATGCCAGAGACGGTGGCAAACAGTGCAGTTGGTGACCCGTTTAGTACCTTGGAGGGTGAAGTGATGCGGGCGCTGGAGAAGGAGGGTCTCCACGTTGCATCTGAGGCGTCGCCAGCAAGGAGCGCGCGCTTCCCGCATGAAGGTGGAGTAGGAGAAGATGGTGCCCCCGTGTCGCCTCTGTCGATGTCCATGTCAATGTCGAGGACCATGGAGAGCGGTGCAGGGGGGGACCTGATCAGAGTGGCTTCGTTCGGATCGGCAGATGCCAAAAGAGAGACCGAAAGAGAAGACCAAGTTGAGGAAGTGTACCAAATGCCAAGCAAACCGCGTTCGGTTTAAAAGGCTCTCTGTCAGAATGTTGTGTTTTATTTCTGTCAATTTTTTTCAAACAATTTTTTCCTCTGCAGTTTGGAAAGTGCTTCGTTGCATTATGACTCAAACTGCGGGATGTGAACGGGGGGGGCCCTAATGGTGGCAGTATTGTGATGGGAGCCCATTGGAATGCGCAAAATACATCAAAATACACGTATTTTGATGTATTTTGCGTATTCCAATGGACACCAATCACAATACTGCCACCATTAGGAAACCTCCCCGGAAGTAAATCAGGTGTGGCTACAAAGGCGGGTAGTACCGCATACAATGGGCACTTCTTTTTATTTGCCTGATTTCCGTGTTGTCTCAAATGGTGCAATGTGCACAGTTCCCTCTCTCCCTATCTTTTCATACTCTTCTTGCCGTTTTTGGGCGCCTAAGCAAAAGGCCTGGAGGCTTAGGTTCATCTTACAAACCATTTGGTGCTTTCATCCAGGGCTGACATACATTGGTTAGTCTGAGGTGACTGCGTCAGTAACTTCACTTTTTTTTTTGTCCAGTGCGTCCCAGAGGCGTTTGCACTGTCAACTTCACGTTATTTTTTGTGTGTCCACACCAGTGTCTTATCCCCACAGAGTCACTCAACGAACCCTTTTTTTTGCGGAGCAACAAAATGAAAAATGGCGCAAAAGCAGGGGTGTCGCTAATTTTGGGGAAATTTTTGAAAAATCTGAAATCGGGGTGCAAATTTTTTTTTTTACGTGGGGATTTTTTTTTCCATTACCAGGGGGCGAAAAAACAGTGTTTTGTGGCATTTCCGAGCCAATCCCAGGCTGTGGTGGGGGATATACAGAAAAATGGACAAACTTTTAGTGACTTAAATTTTCACGAAATATGAACCCATACTCTTAAACATGGGTCATTTTCAGGTCTGAAAACCCAAATTTAGATGAAATTGTGGTGTTTTTGACACCACTGAGAACAGTAGGTAACGAGAACGGTAGCGCCGCAGGCGCACGGTACCCAACTTTTGTCTTTTTCTTTTTCCCTTTTCTCTGCGTTCTTTTGATTGTGCGAGCCGATTGCTCTCCACGGTGGGGTCACATGTGTGCGCTAAAATACGCTAAAGTACCCTTACTATGAAGTATGAGATTCTCTGGTTTTAGCAAGGAAACCCCTGCAAGCATGTTCCCAGATCACGAAAAAAGGGGGGGCGTTTTTGGGCGTTTTTGTTGATCGCATCGTCCGATGCGGTGCAATTGCAGAAAGTGATGGGGTCATTTTGGAAAAATGGACGAGTTTTCGGTATTTAAGTTTTCACCATTTTTTTATTCCTGTGCACTTTTCGAGACTGCCGATTCTCGTAATCAAGGGTCATGTTCAAGTCTGAAAACACAGCTTCAGATGAAATTGTGGTGTTCTTGACTGAGAACGGTAGCGCCGCAGGCGCACGGTACCCAACTTTTGTCTTTTTGTTTTTTCCTTTTTCTCTGCGTTCTTTTGATTGCGCGAGCCGATTGCTCTCCACGGTGGGGTCACATGTGTGCGCAAAAACACGCTATGGTACCCTTACTAAGGAAACCCCGGTTTGCAAAAAAAAAAGGGTAAGGCAGGGTAAGGTAAATCTGGAAATCCCACCCAAAAAAAAAAAAAAAAAAAATCTTCGGGGGGTGAGGGCGGCACCTGGGGATTTTCCCTGACCCCCAAAAACCTCGTTTTTGGAACGTTCTGACACAACCGAGTTCACGGTGGCCTCTCACTTAAAAAAAGAACAAGTTGTTAACACATTAAACCCACCCTGTATTAGGTGCAAATTTTTTTTTCCTACACAGATTTTACTAGGGGTGCAAATTTTTTTTTTGGTTTTGAAAAAGTCGGGACCCTGGACCCGAATTAGCGACACCCCTGCGCAAAAGATTAAAAAAAAAAAAATTAAGGTACAGCCTGGATGGTGCGGGATTTCATGGTGCGGTCAGCAACCCAGTTCCCCAAGGGTACTCCCGTGGTTCAAACCACGGTTCTACTAAGAACTTTTTTTTCCGACCCCCCCGCCCCCCACCAATTTTCCCGAGAACATTTGGGGCGTTGACCCCCCTCGACCCCCTAAAAAAGACACTGGTCCACACAAAAAGAACTGCATTTTTTTGCACTTTTCCTCCCTTCTCTCCCCTCCTTTTTTTCTTCCTTTTTTCTTTAGTGCCCCTGCATCCCGACAGTGTTCGGCGAAGTATTTTGCGCTTTTTTTTTCAAACTTCTCTTTCTAAGGCGATTCTAAGCACCCCAAGGCTTCGATTCGGCTTATTAAACTCCATTTATTGGGTCTGTCTGGTCATGGTCAGGAGTACACAACATGACCAAGAAAATATATTTTTGGTGTGCACGAAAGCACATGCATCTTTATTTTTAGTTTTTTTTGTCATTTGTACAAGCAAAGTAGCGCAATGGGGGTGGGGTGCTAGAGGGGTGTTTGCCCCTCCCCTTCATTGCCGCTACAGCACATCGTAGGGTCAATTGAGCACAACAGACTTCGCGCCTCAAGCGGATACTCAAGCGGATACGTATCCTCAGGTCAGCCTTGCTGCCCGATTAGCACAACGAGAGGAACATCTGTTTTTCGCTCTTCGGGGGGGAGGTGAAAAGATCCTGCGTGCACCGTAGTTTTTTTGATACAGTAGTTTCCCTTTCCAATGGGAATACATCAACTTATAAACACTTCATATCCTGAAGTCAAGATTCTATTTTGCAAGCTTTTTTGGGGGGGAAGTGTGGTAGCATGGAGTGTATTAGTGACATCCTTTTGGTTTGTTCAAAGCCTTAAATGGGTGTGCTCCATGTGTACACGGTGGCCTGTCGGACCCTTTGAGGGGTACCCCCGGGGGTACCCCCCGCGGACCGTACCCTAAGGGTCCGTTCGGGCCACCGTGTAGGGGGGGTGGATCTTTTTTTTTACCGTAGACGTAGGATATATGATACATGGTTCTGAGTACCAGAACAGATTTTCTCACCCTGGCATTCGGTCGGGTCTTGGTACCGCACTGTGTAAAAAAATGATTTTGATGTTTTGGTGGTAGTGTTTCACCGTTGTCTTACAACGGTGAAACAGTACAACCACAAAGTCATTTAGTTTACCGTCGTGTGTATATAACATGTATAACGCTGGCTGAAGCTCGTCAGTGCGAATGTATGGGTAATGTCATAATGACACCTATATATTCTTTGTTATGTGCATGCGTGCCGAGAGGTTTAAAAAAAAAACTGTATTTGGGTACTGTTGTGAGTGTTAGAAAAAAGAAAGTTGGAAAGAAAAAAGGAGTGCAGCATATAGTATTCTGATAGAAAGCATTCAAAATGATACTAGGGAGGGTTGTTATTGTTGTTGTTGTTTTTTTGTACCGTGAGGTACCATTATTTCAGCCTATTGTCCGGGTTCAATCGTTTTCACCCTTTTTTTTTCAATATTGTTGTATTTCGATTATTTTTAGCTCTCCAATGTTTTCTTATATCGGTTCTGTGATTTAGCGCGAAAAAACCCCCAATCGGAAGGGCTTCCAAAAGAAACCCCCTACTCCCTCCCCTCCACCCACACGACCAGGCCATAAGGTGAGCGTTGATGAGGGTGTATCAAAGCTATGTAAGACGTAGGTCTTTCTCTTTCTCTTTCTCTCTTATTCTTTTTTTGTCTCGGCAACTCATTTTCTGTGTGTTGTAGGCAAAAATGAGTGCGGTTCGTCTGCTACGTTCACAGTTGACATTTTTTTTTATTTTTTATTTTTTGCTATGTCCACGGCCATCCTAAAAGACGTTGGTTTTTTCACTATCAACCCCATCCCCCCTTTTACGCAAAGAAACATCTCATGTCTTTGCTACTTACTAAAATGTTTTTCCAGAACAGAAAGGTTTGCCCACCCATGGGTTGCTCACTTAGCGCGATGAATGCACCATGGGTGCAGTTCTGATTCAGGTGACTCAGCCAGACGAGAGGCTCAAAAAAAATGTACTTCAATAGTGAGGTACATTATTCTACTTCTCTTCCCCTCCCTCCCAAAGAAAGCAGCCCTCACAGCTGCTTATCGTATTCTCGCCTCAATATACGGGCGTATTTTTTCCTTTTTTTTCCTGTTTTCCCCCCTAGTTTCCCTGCGTCTGCCGATGAACGAGGTGTTTTGCACTTTCATCTTATCTTTTTTTTAGGTGACTGAGCGTACACGGTTCCTCTTTTTCAAAATCACCCTTTTTTTTTAGTACACTGTCACGAGAGGGCATTGTATTTCAAGTCAACTTTTTTTTAAAGCCCTGCGTCTCATTGGTGTCCGGTGAGGCGTTTACACTTTTCAACCCCCTTTCCCAGGCATGCCACAAGACTGTTGTATTTCAGACCAAATTTGCCCGCTCGTGAACAGTGTACCAAAGGTACACTGTTCACGAGCGGGCTTTTTGTTACTTCAAGTCAACATTTCTTTGGGTCAGAACAAAGGGGTATTTGTTCGCACTACTCCCCACCCCCACAGCAATTCCCCCCTACTCCCATCCTACCTTCATTTTAGATGTGCGTACGAGAGGCACATTCAGGTTTCTTTCTTTGGGTTGTGTGAGTTTTGCGCACAGTTTTTTTTTTTTTTTTCGTTCTTTCCAAATTTTTTCTTTTCTTTTCTTTCTCAAGCGGGGGGTTTTGTGTTTATCCATAATATTATTGTAGGTCAGTCGGAGGTACCTGCATCAGTATCTACCATTTTATGTTCTTTTTGAAAAGACGGTGACAGTGCATTGTGTTTATCCACTTTCACTTCTTCAAAAAGGTAAAGCGAAAAGGCTTCATCTTTTTCTTTTCTTTTTCCTACCTTCCTCTCTTTTAAGGATCCTGTGAAGAAAAAAAACTGTAGCTGCTATCTAGTGGATAGTAGTCTATAATCAAACAAAATTGTTCCTACACTTCATACCCAGTATTTATTCCTACGAAGCTTGCTTTAAAGGAGAAAGTAGTATTTACCGGGTACGGTCGCCAAATCATTTCCTCAAACAGGAGGATTTTTGTGCAATCAACGAAAACAACTTTACTTACCTACCCCCGATCCTACTATTTTAGCGTTCGGCATATTATACCTTCTATTCAGTAGAATAGTTAGTATATGAAACAATATTGTAGCGTTCGGATGCTGTCTCTTATTGTGCATTCGATGCTCTTCACATTGCTTCCTTTTCCGTCTCCTCCTTAAAGGGAGGCTCTTTTATATACCCGACGTTTTCTTGATGTACCTTCAGGGGAAAAAAAAACACCCTCACGAAAAATTCTGCTGAGAGCCCTACTCTTTTTTGGGGTACACTGTCACGAGCGGGGTTCTGTTGTATTTCAAGTCTTTTTGTTGTCTTTTGTTTTTTTCCTGTCAACCATGTGTACAAAGGTTTAGGTTCAATCTTACAACCTTTCCGCTGAGGCGTTAGCACCTTCAACTTCTCTTTCTTTAGAAGGTAATAGCGTTTTGCACCTCAATTTATTCTCCATATTTTTGGCTATTTTCGCCAACTTTTTTTTTAAAAAGCCCACCACAGCAACCTGATATCCTCATTCCATAGTTTGTCTGGGTGTATGTCAGCAGAGTTTGGGAGAGAAAAAAAACGCATCTCTGAATTTGGAGGATGCAAGCAGTGTTGACAAGGTTTAGTTCAAGGTGTTTTAAAACTGGTGTATTTATTGTAACAGTTTTGCCACAGCTACTGTTGTTGGAGAATTGGAGCATGTTTCTCCTGGTTTGCGGAGAGACTAGTGTCAGTCTCAACAGAAAGTGTGAACATTCTGCAAGCTGACGTCAATGAGGCTTCGTCTCGCCCAACAATACATTTTGCCTGCTGCAAACTGCGCATACACCCCTAAAGTGTACTAAACCTTTTGGGTGCTGTACTAAACCAAATACTGGAAAGGGGGGGCGATGTCGCTAAGACAAACGCAGGGTTCCTTAGTTTCTATAGTATTACTATTTTCTTTTTCAGTTACTTGACTTTATTCCTTTCTTTCTATATCGCTATCAACTTTGCTTTTTTTGAGATATGCAATTGTGCTTAGGAGAGGCGCACTTCATCTTCATATTTTTCAATTTTTTATTTTCTTTTTGAAACGAATTTTTCACTTTTTCATCTTTTTTTTTTGTGAACAAAACGGTAACATTCTTAGGTATTCTCTAATCAAGAGAGTTCTGATGATTTGCCCCCCTATCGAGCTTCGTTGTGGTGGTGGTTGCGTTGTGTAGTTTGATGTATTTTTGATGGATAAAAATATGTCAAAAAAAATCACGCAGACACAGTGACCATTACTTCTCCTCCCTCTCACTCTTTCTCTCTCTCTCACTCTCCCCTGCTGTTATGCAGAGGTACTCAGCATGGGAAAAGTTTTTTTTGAAAACTTCTGTAAAAAAAGCGTTATTTTTGTTCTCTAACAACATCATCCTCCCCAAAAAACGAACCTACACATGAAAGGGAAGGTGGCTATGGGGAGGTAACACACAACCCGCATTCCCCCCCCCCATCCCATCTTAACTATGACGGCGCTTCCTGCAAACAATGTTCCGGTATGACAGCAGTGGTTGTTATCTTCTTTTTTTTCTGGTTGGGGCAATGATTATGTTCCTTGCTTACAACTTCCCTAGTGATAACCGTGTACATACCAATGTAGTGCTCTCTGGGGTTCGATATCCCGTGGAGAATCAGTATCCCTGCGTCCGCCGATGAACGGTGAGGCATTTGCACTTTCAACTTCTCTGTTTATTTTTTTTTCGGCCGTTAAAAAAGGCTGGGGTATAAAGGTCGCGTGATTCGCCGAGCCCCCTCCACACACCACACCACACCAAAGGGCCATATTCTGCGCAAGAATTACCCTCACTAGGCATCAAAAAAAAACCACACCACACCATACAGGAGCGCCTCCTCGTCTCATCGCCCCTCTACGCCGAGCACTGCAGCGGCACCTTCCACCTCCTCTCCGAACAGGTACACCCACCCCTCCTCCCTCAGCCCCTCCCCCCTTCCCTTCCCTACAACCCTCCCCACCTCAGGTCAACCACTACCCTATATGGGAGTCTGCAGACCACCGCCATTGGCTGTTCTCTACTCGGGCTGGGGGGTGGATGGTCTCTGATGACAAAGCTTCGGTGCATGCACAAGCATCCTCGGGTCTGATCGCATCTGTGGGCAAGCACCGAGGACAGATGCCACACAAAATCGCTCAATGGCAGGTGGGCGACGGGGCTGGGTGGCATGCTGACTCCTCTATCGCGGTGGCGTTGGTGCCTCAATTCAGCCCACGCAGGACGCAATGCGTGGACTCCCCTACGACAGAGCACAGCACCACCTCGCACCCCACCTCCGCCCTGTCGCCCGCAGCGGCAGAACGTCTCCGCATCTCCTCCACGCAGATCGACACCCTCCTCTCCCAGTGCGACACCCTCCGTAGTGACAAAAGAGACCTCCAAACCAAATACGCAGACACCGAAAAGGACCTCCGTTTGTTGCTTCTCCAAAACGAAGCGTTGCAGAGGCGGCTTGATGAATCTGAAAATGCGGGGCAAAGCGCGAGAAGCGTTGTCACTCAAAAAAGGGAACTAGAAACCCAGGTAGGGTTTCTTGGCGCACAGTTGAGCAGGGTAGAACACGCATTGGCGGGGGAGAGACAGGAGAAGGCACTCCTCGAGGCTGAGTCAAATCGGGTGCGAAGTGTGTTGCAAGGGTGTGAGGCGGAGCTGGGGACGCTAGGGGAAATTAGTGCTACTCTTGTCTCAACACAAACACAGCTGGCGAAGGAGAGTGAAGTGTGTGAGGCGCTTCGCACAGAAAACGCAGCACTACACAACAACATCGTTGCAGTAGAACAACAGACGGACCCACGGCTAGAGGAACTGGAACGGGAAAACGCTGCCCTCCGCAGAGAGCTGGACGAACTCCGCCCCGTCCCCTTGATGCTTGCAGACTCAGAACGGGAGCTGCGCACCACCTTACAACGCCTCACCGCATCCGAGCATGAAGTGGTCCTATTAAAGCGGGCACAGCTCGAGGGACGTGCCCTACCCCTCCCTGAAGAGGAGACGGTCCTGGTGCATCCTCTGCCTCGCAACATTGATTCCCCACCACCGAGCAATATCAACAACAATGTGTCATTAGCGTTGACCCCACCTCCTCCGATATCATTCCCGGAGGTAAATGCGGGTATTGTGGCAATGCAGATGGAGGGGCAAGGAGGAGGTGGTCAAAATGTGCAAAATAGTCAAAATTTGCAAAATTTGCAGCATATTCGAAGCATGCCGGCCCCAGGGCGTTATGCGGTCCCGGTGGTCCCCTCCTCCTCCTCCTCGGTCGTCGCTGCGCTGCCGACATCGCCTTCACATACCGCGCATCGCGAAGCCGTGGTACGGATTGACCCAATGGTGGAGGTGCTCCCCACACCACCCCCGCTGCCTACACAGACGAAGCACTATTCGCCAGAGAGGGGGCGGAATTTGCATCACGAAATGGTCATCGCTGCTGCAAAGAATCCGTTGATGGCGCATCACGCAGCCCCGTTGTCTCCACGAGGCGGTGCGCATCATAGTATACAACTTCTCCCTATCGAACCAAAGAGGAAAGAGGCCAAGGCAACAAGACATCACAGCCCCCCTGCACCGCCGGATACATGCGATAGGATGTGGGTGATCTCTCCTGGTATCAAGCAGATGGAAGGGTTGTACCATGTACAGGACCCCACAGCACCGACACCTACATGGACATCTGGGCAAGACCGTTGGTTGATAGTGAACATCGATGGAATAGGGGAGATGCGTTGGTACCTCACCTGCGGGGATGGAGAAGGGTTTGCGACGGCGCTGGCGAGGATCAAAGAGGGTGGTGCCTTGGCGAGGTCCGAACCCTGCGTTTCGCTTGCGGCCATGCCCCATTCTCTTAAGCTGTGGGAACACAATATCCATGGAACCTGGGTGTACGACCCCTCAATAAGAGTGACACACACCGGAGGGCTCGGGGTGGAATGAGAGAGAGAGAGAGAGGGAAGAATGCTGTTCTCTTTTGTAGTTACAAAATTGCCAACAGATGAGTTTCAAAGAGGGGGGGAAATGTCAGTATAAACCCATGGTACATTGGAAGGTTGATTTTTGTGTCAATCTGAGAAAGAAAAAAATGATTGGATATCATTTGTGTACAAAAAAGAAGAAGAAGAAGAAAAAAAAGGAAAGGGGAAAGACAAAAAATCATCCCCACAGTGGTAGATTGGTTTCTCCTCAGCTTTCTTGCAGTATGATGTTTTTTTTTCTCTCTCTTTTCTTTTTTCTGTCGTTTTGTTGTAAAAAAGGATTCGCAAAAAAAAAAGGGATGTGTCCCTGATGGCCTGTCCCTTTCTGCTTCTCAAAGGCATTTTTGTACTGTCAATTTTACTTTATTCTTTTCAAGATTAACGATGCACAAGAAGTATAAAATCTTAGCAGATTTTCTCTTTTCAAAGATGTATTGTGCACGAGAGACACATTTCATCTTTCAAGTTTTATTTTTTTTTGTTGTACATCCCTCCCTTTCCCCATCTTATCCACATAAAAAAGTCACCTGTTTATGCACATTTTTTTGTTGTATTGTCCCCCTAGAAGTATGGTGTACCCAAAAAAAACACACCCAAAAGAAAAAATATTTTGTGTGGAAAGACTCTATTAGACTTTACCCTTGTTGTTATTTTTATTTTTATGAAGTGAGTTCTAAAAAAATGGCTTCATCTTTTTTGTCTCTCCCTCGCTCTCCCCTGCTTGTAGGAGTCTTGTATTTGTAGTATTCCCATTTTCGTGACAGCTGCACACAGAGTGTGGTCCGTGCGAGCAGCGTTCTTAGGTGTTTAGCCATGTAGCACCCCTGACTTCCCATTATAAAATTCGTGGGAGTGTAGAGGTGGAGCTTGCTGCAGACTCCTGGGCGGTGGCACATTGCAGACACCTCGTACGAGGCACATTGGGCCTCGGCCGAGACCGAGGGAGGAGGCAAGGGCGAGGCCGAGCGCGGGGGCGAGTCTTCCCTGTTGCCGGAGAACGCCTGCGAAGCGGACTGTGAAGGGAGTAAGGTACAAAAAGGTATGTAATTTGTATCAAGAAAAGAGCAAGACTATTACGTATTCCATACCCGCTTGTTGTTGACTCCGGTGTTGGACATTTTGTGAAGATGTGTTGTGTAAGCTGTCGCGACCGTAAAATGCCTTTAGCCCGGGCGTCTTCCGGCCCCAGTAGCTCGTAGTTTGCGAGCTGGCTCCATGTGTCGGACTCCGCGTTGACAAAACACCCTGGTTGCATGGTGAGTAAGATTGTCCCCTCATGGGCGTGCTCGCTTATAAATGTAGACCATTGCACCAGCACCCGCCAATAAATCAGAGAATCTGAAGATATGATTAATGACGCATCTTGTATTGCAGAAGCCGTGGGCTCTGCACCACCCCAGCCCTCTCCACTTTCTGTCCCACGTGTAGAGGTACTCGTGGGCATCCGCAGTCCCGCCTCCGTCCCGTGATGTCCCTCACCTTCACTTCCCAACAACCAGATTGTTTAGGACCACCATGTCTGCTTTCTCTTCTGTCTCACCTCGACCCTCCTCTTCTTCCTCCTGCTCCTGCGCCTGCGCCTGCTCCTCTACCATCTCCACATCCTCATCCTGTTCCTGCACCACTCTTTTTTTCTCCCCCAAAAATCCCAAATCCCAAGAAACATGAATCGGTGGCTTTTTCGCGCACAGCGTGGGGGGTTTGAGCTTTTTATTTCCCTTTTGCATGAGCTCGACTGAGATGCGTTTTGCACGTTTCAACTGCTCTTTTATTGCCCCCTTTACATTGCTCCCCCATTTTCCCAAAACTCCCGAATCCTAAATCAATACAGCAACATTACACAAAAAAAAGAGCTAAAAAAAAATGAGTGCAAAACGTTTTGTCGCGGTTCTCGCCGACAGCACCAACCCTGTCTTCCGCAAGCCCCCGGTTGTGCCTAATGTTGAGTTTATTATAGGGGATCTTACTTTTTTGAGGGGACGGATGCAGGAGGTGGCTCAGGCAGACTGTCTTATATCACTTTGTGTGACAAACGAGCTGGCGAGACAGATGATTGAGTTGTGGGCTGACGTGCCGAAGGTGAAATGGGTGCATTCGTTCTCTGCGGGTATTGATAAGATGAAACCGTTTCTCGATGCCTGCATGCTTGAGGGCCGTGGTGCGGACATCCCCTTAACAAACGGGCGCAGTGCGTTCAGCAGCAGTCTTGCTGAGTGGGTGGCCACGTCGGTGCTGCACTTCAACAAACAGATCCCACGCTGCCAGCAGAACAGAATAGCGTCCAACTACGAGCGCTTCACAATGGACGTTGTGGATGCGAAGACAATCGGGTTTGTGGGGTTTGGGGACATCTCAGTGGCGTCGGCGAAGGTGATGAAGGCGTTTGGCATGAGGGTGCTTGCGATGAGGAGGTGTGTAAAAAATGGGTTTGTTGTTTATTTTCCAAAACAAATGACATCATTATTGGTTGTTTTGGATGGCGTTCAAAGTATTTGAGCCAAAAAAGTCAGACGTAAAAAAAAAAAAAAAAAAAAAACACAGAAACGCAGCGAAAGGAGACGACAGCGGTCTCGCCGACGAAGTCTTCAGCAACGAACAGGCCGCCCAGATGTTCCCTCAGTGCGACTACATTGTGTCGGTCCTTCCAGGAACACCAGAAACCAAGTATGCCCCACACACACACCCCGATTTCCAGCATTTCAAGGTACCAAGCGACTCAGGTTCATCCTACCCACTTTTCTCAGTTCTTCAGAAAAGGAAGGCACACACATAGGAGACACAAGCAGACACATTCATATCTTTCCAAACTTTTCTTTAGGATGCACTGTGAGACATATCCTTTTAACTTTTCTCCCCAACATCCTCTCACACCCCACACAGCGACTTCTTCAATGCAGAACGCTTTGCTCTGATGAAGGAGGGGTCTGTGTTCATCTCGATTGGGAGGGGGTCTGTGGTGGATGAGGACGCGCTTGTGGCAGCGCTGAAGAGCGGGCACTTAAAGGGCGCAGCGCTGGACGTGTTCAAGACAGAGCCCCTGCCGAAGGAGAGCACGCTGTGGGGCTGTGAGACGCTGCTGCTGTCGGCGCACAACGCAGACCTGACTGCGGACTACGCAGACCTGGGGTGGAAGGTGTGGCAGCGGAACTATGCTGCCTTCCTGGAGGGCAAGCCTTTTGTCACGCCTGCGGACCGTCGTGCTGGGTACTGAGGTCTTGAGACACCTCATATGAGGCATGTGGCATGCAATGGGATAGCCTACGTCTAATGGGAAGAAGTGGTTCAAATTAACCAGATCTGTTTTCTTGAGAGTCTTTTTTCTTAGTGTTGTCTATGTTTCATAGCGCCAAAGCTGGATGATCAAAAAAAGAACAAAAAAACAAAACAAAAAAAACGTTATTTAGACTGCACCATGTGGTGCTGAAGGGTATTCTGTGATTTTTTTTTTTCCTCAATGCTTTTCAGAATTCCTGAAACTCAAGCTTGAAAGAAGATAGTTCTGATGATTTGGGTGAAATTTTATATTCCTCGTGCTTTTTTTAAAAATGTCAGCGTGCCTTTTCTTTTTTTTTTTTGTACCATTTATATCGTTGTGGTATGCAAACAAATGCGGTAACAAAAACAACAACAAAACTCTTGTGTTCAGCAGTGGGTCCAATCCACTAAATACAACCAAGGTTATTTAGGTGACTAAAAGCACGGAGAGGCTTAGGGTCATCTTTTGTTGTCTTTTTTCTTCATTTGACACTCATCTCTCTTTTAAAACGTCTTCATACACCCACACCCTCCCTCCCTCTCCCCCCCACAGTGGGGGAGTCCCCCCCACCCTCTTATGTTTCCACCCATACTCTTACCCCCTTCTCCAGCCTTTCTAAGTGCTTTGGTGGGCATATTATTATTCTCACTGGTGTCTTCGCTTGGCCAGCCGTCCAATGATATACCGTCTTTTGAAAAATTATGGACCAGAAAAATAGGTCCATAAAAAAAAAAAATCCCAAAAAGTCCATAATTGTTCTGGTCCATCATTGTTCTGGTCCATGTTATTTCTGGTCCATCTGTGTTAGGCTTTTTTTTTGAACTTGTCCATTTTCAGACCCATTCCGAGCTTTCGGTACCGCACGTTGGCGGGGCATCTCGGCTTATATGTGGCCCGGTAGACCCATTCCGAGCTTTCGGTATCGCACGTTGGCGGGGCATCTCGGCTTATATGTGGGCCCGGTAGACCCATTCCGAGCTTTCTCCCCACACAAGCGGTCGTCGCACGCGCTTCGCGCGCGCGACTCCCTGTCAAAATTCTGGACAAGTACAAAAAAACCCCACACATGTGTCGGACCAGAAAAATAGGTCCATAAAAAAAAAAAATCCCAAAAGGTCCATAATTGTTCTGGTCCATCATTATTCTGGTCCATGTTATTTCTGGTCCATATTTTTTCAAAAGACGGTATTGTGTTGTGTTGTGGGGGGTATGCTTTCGGCATATTGTGGACCACTCATCTTATGTAATAGTCGTTGTGTAGACTCATATCATTATCACATCCCACCACCCACCAGAAATGGAGGATGACATGGAAACCGTTTCCCTGCGGCCCTCGCGTGAAGGGGGTGACGACTGTGCGGTGGAACGCAAGGAACGTCCCGCCCCTTCACGCCAGGCGGTGCTGCGCGAGCTGCAAATGCCGCAGGAGATTCTTGTGACGCCGAAGGTGCAGCCCGAGCTGGTGACGCTTGTCTTCGTTGTGGACAGCGGGTCGAATATGGCACGCTCTGCTGCGGGGCTGCTGTCGTACCGCAACACAGTGCGGCTGGCGTTGGAGCGCACGCTGTCTGAGGAGAGCGTTCTGTGGGAGTCGTGCCGGCACCACAAACGGTACGTCCAGTTCATGCTGATTGATGCGGGCATGCGGGCGGAGGATGCTGGGGTGGGGGCAGGTGATGGGCTCAGCCCAGACGACGCAGCTGCTACGCATGCACGCAGCCTTGCACAGCTGGCCGCACGGTGTACGCTCTACCGCTCCTCCTTCTTCCACACAACACGCGAAAACGTGCGCAGCCACCGTGCGCAGATGTGCCACGAAGTCAGCAAGGTCACCCCCTGCGGGACGTCCAACGTCCTCAACGCGCTGACTGCAGCGGCATTCATGATTTCTTCGGTGCACCCATCAGACCCACCTGGTATGTGTCCCTGCTTCAGACACCTTCTTATAGTTGTGTTGACACACAATCAAACAAAGCGATACAAAGCTAACCATCAAAACATTCTGTCCAGGTACAGTTTAATATTTTTTGTTTAGTGACTGAGAAGGCTGAGTATCTTTACCATCTTTTCTCTTATTTCTACTCCACTCCACCCCACACAGCTGCAGTAAAGGTAAGCACCTTCGACGCATACCCGGCTGGGTTCGCTTTGTGCAAAGACCCTGCGAACCTGCTGACACAAGGCTGCGTCACGGTGTTCACAGACTCGACTGTCGTGCACGACGTTCGCACTGCATGCGAATTGCCACTGTTTGCTGCACTGCGACGCACTTCTTCTCAGAAGAAACCCCTTTCCGCACGAACACGCTTTGCACTGGAGGACCTGCTGTCGTGGAAGCAGACGGTGAATGCTGTCATCATGGACGGGGAACGCGAGGAACGCGCATCTGCCGACTCTGCGCACAAAGCGAACGCCGCGGTGTGCACCTCTGCCCTGGGCGGGGTGGTGCGACGCAGTGGCGGGCGCATCTGCTTCCTCGGCTTCAACAATGCCTCCTCGGACCTGCTGCCGTCACCCCTCCTTGCCGCAGGACAGAGCGGCACCGGAACCTGCCCTGCCTCTGCCGTCGCGCACACCGCCGCCACTGCAACAGCAATGCTCGACCGCTGCGCACAACCCTTCTTTACCGCACGCTTTTCGCTTGCAGGCCACGAAGACGAAGTGATGCTGGTCAACAAAACCGGCGGGTTTTCACCCCACGTACGCAACGTAAAACAAGAGGAGTCAATCGACAGCCTCGAAGACGCTGCGGTGATGACCAAAACCATCTATGTTGCGGACGGGGTGCTCCAGCTTCCTGAAGGGTCAGGATGTGTTGCGGACCCAAAAAACGTCTTCCGCAGGAGCATGGTGGCCGATGAGGAAGCATTCGCAGTGCCTGCACGGTACTGGCCGTTTCTCACGGCAGACAGCGCCAAAACGGTTTACTCTGATACACTACACCTCAGACTTGAGGAACGCGACGTGTCTGGGTTGCTTCTTTCAGAGCTTTCCTCTGCACCGCATGATGTCTACGAGCTCGAAGCACATGACGCTGCGTCGACCACAACAGACGCCAACAGAACTACCCCTCTGCACACCACGCTTCTCTCCCTTCTAGACGACCGCCGCTGCTGCCTGGTGTCCTACGGGCACGATGCGGAGTTTGTCGTGCAGCGTGTCGGGTACCTCTTCAAGGAAGCCTCGCAGTCTGGGGTGAGGCTGGTCTTGAAGGTGCTGCCTGCGAGTGTATCGTTGCTGTACGGTGCGCTGTCGGGTGGGGGTGGTGATGCGGATGTCTCTGCAGTAGGGAAGTGGATGGCGTCGGTGTCACCTATTCATGCGTTGGCGGCGCAGCAGATCCTCCCTGGGTTGATGGCGAGGGATCGGGTGGAGCGCATTGCGCAACAGTCGGCGGAGTGCAAAACCAGAGAGGACGTTCGGGTGCTTGCGGCTGCGGCAGCGAGGTTCAGCATTTCGTATCTCAACGCAGTCTTCGCGACGGTGCAGTCAGGAGGAAGCGTTGGGGGAGGTGGCACACCACTACACTCCCGCATCGACACCACAAACGTTGCAAAAGCTCTCATTGCGCTTGAAGCGCATTCCGATACAGACGTCGCAGAACGCTGCCTTGATGCAGGAGACCCCTTCCTTCATGACGTTCTCTCGGGATCATCACTTTGTGCCGCACAGAGACAGCCGTGGTACAGTTTATTTTCAGTTCAAGATTCTCTCGCACAAAAGCTTTCACTCATCCGTGGCGGACGAGAAGGAGCAAACAGCGGGGACGAGCTTGCAGAAGAAATCTCCTATCTTGTAGACTGCGCCAGAAGAGAAACAACATTTGAAGACTTTGTGAAGGTACATCGAAGGGAATATGGCAGGCAAGCGGTGAGGGATAAGGGGGGTCTGGGTGGGGGTGCGGCACTGCACAGTGCAATTGCCTCAGCGTTGCTTCACGTTGACGCTGGGCAACCGGCGCACAACGTTTCCGTCTCCGTTATGCAGGACCACGCAAACTTCCCACCGCGCGACCAAGCCTTCCTCTCCACCCTCCGTGAACCGCTAACCAGAAAGCGCCCTGCATGTATGGTGCACAATGAAAGGGCAGCAGATCGCAGTAAATACCGCAAGCTCCGTTCCAGAGCGGTCGACGCCTTCCTCCCCCCAGTCCAGGACTGCCTGAACGCTATGACAGAAGGACGTGCCTCGTCCCTCGCAAGCACAGACTTCTCCATTGCTGAAGTACCCCTCCCAGTTGATTTCATCGATCTTACGACAGAAGGGCTGTGATTGGGTTTTATAGAGGCGGTGTTTCAGAGGTACGGAATGTTGAGGGGAAGGAAAGAAATATATAGTGGAGCACACTCTAGGGTGGCTACACGAATACAACCAAGTTTACAAAGAAAGAAGAAAAAAGAAAATACAGCGATTTTTTTGTGGGTTTCTCGACCCCAAAAAAAAGATCAGCGATTTAGGGAGCTGTTGGCGCTGTTTTTTGTTGCACAAAAGACAACTCTCATTGGAAGAATTATGGGAGGTTTTTCTGATGGCAATTCGAGTTTAAGGCTAAAAAAAACGGAGACTTTTTTGTTGATTTTTCTCCCCTCCCTGTGATGCCATAACAAAAATTACAAAGGAGCAAAAAAAGGGGGGAAAACAATGGGAAACTGCACAGGGAAAACTGAGGCTAACCAGACTGCGAAGCAGACCTCGGCGTCCAAGAAGCAGCAGAAGAAGAAGGGGTCGTGTTGTGCGGGCACTGGTGCAGGTGAGGGTGGTGACAACGATGGTGGCTTCGCTGAGACACAACGTTCATGTGACAGTAGAGATAGTCGCGACTCATCAGGACTCAAGTACAAAGACAAACGCCCGCCTCCGATCAAAATGAATGCGAAGAAGCTTTCAACAGCGTGAGGTGCAGGGGTGAATGAGGCTGACGAGTTTTCTAAGAAATTGGTGCTCCTGAAATAAAAAATACCAAGTACGCAACAACTACGCACTAAGTACGCAACAAGTACGCAATCTAGGGTATTCCTGTATTTTTTTTTCCGTGCACAAAGTGCGCAACAAGTACGCAAAATGGGGTTATCAGGAGTACCAGAAATGTGTATTTTTTTGTGAGAATGTGATGGAATTCTCCTTCGTTTTTAGCATCATTTTTATATGTTTTTTAAAGGCAGCAAGAAGAAACGCTGTGAAATGTCAAAAGGCGAGAAGCCTCCCTTCAGTGCATTGTGAGGCCATCGGGTCTTCTGACCAAATTTTTGTTTAGGTGGCTAACTTAGAACATCAAGTCTTTTCACAAGATGACTAAGCACGAGAGGCTTAGGTTCATCTCATCCACTTTTTTTTCGTCATAAAAGCTAACATGCGAGTAGTAACAGCGAAACTCCGCCGCGCCCCATTCCCTGGTGTGAAGAGGGATCGTGTGCACCGACTGTGTGCCTGCTTACAGTTTCCCTGTTCACACTCCGGGGAGTGCCTGCGTCCCAGAGGCGTTTTGCACTATCAACTTCACTTTCTTCTTTTACAGAGAGGTGGGTGTGTGCAGTGTGCAGTGTGCCAACACTCTTTTTTCTCATCGATGTGTTGCCCATCTTTCTGCAAAACATCCTCACAATAGGGCGTATCAAAATCCAAAAAAAGCCCCCCCTCTTCACTTTCCCATTTTTATAGTGATTGCGTCCCCTCAAAGGGACGCTTTCTTGCACTGTAAAGAACATGACTATTTACTATATTTTATCATCAGAAAAAATACGTGGCAAATGAATTGTAGCAAAATATGTGGATTTTTAAACATAAAATAAAGGTGGTAAGCGTAACTCTTCCTTTCCCTTTCAGTATTTTTTTTTTTTTTTTTTTTTTGCGTGGTGCAGGGTTTCCGCCAGGATTTGGGGTTTCAGGAATTGGGGGGGACCATCAAAAAGACCCCCCAAAAAATTTTTTTCTCCCCGCAAAAGTGGTCGTCGCGCGCTTCGCGCGCGCCTCCCTGCAGGCCACAGAGTGGAGAGGCGAAGGGTGCACCAGGTTTGATAGCAGCCATGTCAAGCTTCACAGCTGTGTTGTCTGGTAGAGGTGGTTCGTTTGGAGGTCGGGGGTGGAAGTTAACAAGGTAAGGGGTCCTGTGAGAGTGGAGGGTGATGGTGTTTGCTTTTTCTATTGTATGGTGCTACAGTCATTACAGTGCTGCAGTGGGAACATGTAATAACTACCCGTCGCTTGCACCGAAGCTTCCTTAGAAAAAGGGGCAATGCACGGAAGTATCGATGGAAGTATATCAATATCACATAGCTAGCAACACAGCGCCGCAGGCGCACGGTACGCTACTTTTACCCTTTTTAAAAAAGATTGCACCACCCCCTTTTTCTTCCACTTCTTCTGGCACAGCGAGCCAAATGCTCTGCACGGTGGGGTCGCATGACCACGGGGGGTCATCTACAACCTCCAAAACCCCATTTTTCTTGGGGGGGACCATGGTCCCCCCCAAACCCCTGTAAAAATACGGATTTTTCTGGGAAAAATATTGGGGGGGTCCATGGTCCCCCCCGGTCCCCCTTGGCGGAAACCCTGTGGTGCGGGAATGGGTCTGGAACACATTGTGGGGAACCGCTCGTCCTGTTCCAACCCTATTTTCCCAGTCACCTGCCTCTTGGGAAGTAAGCACAAAAAGAGGCTTAGGTTCATCTCATATTTTTTTTTTCATTTTTTGGTCATCACATTTTTTTTTTACATCTCTCCTTGGGAGGGCCCCCCTCTCAACCTGTGTGAGTGACATTTTCTTTTTTTTTTCACCGTTTTCTCTACGCGTTTCGTTTTTTTTTTGCGCTGGGCAGAGCTGACTTAAGGTGCCCGAGTGGTCGCTCATCAGATCCCACAAAGGGTGTAGGTTCATCTAGACAGCAGGACGGTGGCCATGGAAGTCGGCATCCGATAATGAGTGTGTAACAACTCACCTAAATTGAACGTTCCCTGATTATTATTAGTATTAAGGTTCCTGAGTAGCGGAGGTTCAGCTCAGAAACTATATTTTTTTTTGACGTTCGTTGGTGACTAAGACGAAAGGATTTTCATCTGACGAAGCTTTTTACTCTTTTCTTCCCTTCTTCTTTTTTTTTTTTTTTGGGTTTAATTTTTGCAATTCTGTTTGAAAGCAAAAAGAATCTACTTAAAATGCTTCGGTTGGTGCTCCGGGAGGGGGGTCGATATTGACAGCTCGCTTGACAGGGTAGTTGACCGTTTTCCGAAAAAGCATACATCAGTGGTTTTGAGTTTTACGCAACGCAGCGTTCTGTTGTCTTCTTCATCTTCATCTTTATTTGCTTTCTCTTCTTTGAATGGAAAGTATTACCGTATTCGTAAAAATGTTCGACCATAAAAAAAAGGTCGAACTTCCAGAAAAATCCTGAAAAGGTCGAACATTTTTACGGTCGAACATTACTGTACTAATATTGTACTGTAAAAAAGGTCGAATTTCCTGAAAAATATTGAAAAGGTCGAACATTAGTACGGTCGATAATTTACGAATGCGGTATCATGAACTTGATTCATCTTAACGGAGCGCTCTGCAAGAAAAGGGAAGGTAGTTCGGGTTGATGATTATTGTTCTTTGGTTGCCGGGATCACCTTAGAACCTTAGAGGCTGCGGTGGTTTTTTGTGTTGTGTTTTTTTTTTGTGAGGCAGATGGTGGGCAATTCCACCAATGAATGATATCTAAACCTATCAATGAGTATCGATTGGTGGACAACTCTGGTGCCAGCACCCGCGGTAATTCCAGCACCAAATAGCGCAGAATGTTATTGTGATAACTTATGTGAATGCGTTTCTTTGGAATCTGGTTTTATATTTGTGGATACCATCACAACATTTTTTTTTTGTGGACACGGTAAGTAAGATAAGAGGTCATTCTCCTAGACTGAGTGAAACTCTCCGGTATGTGTTTGAAAAAAAAACAATCAAGAATGGGGGAACCTTTCTACAGTACAGGGTGTTTGCCCTTTTGTGTTGATGTCAGTATTTTTTTCTTCTTTTTAGACGATTTCTCAGTACTGAATATGGTTTTGTGTCTGTATGTGTGTTTGAAAAAACAAAGTGTGGGTGATCCCTAGCAGTCGGGATATAGCTCACGTCTGTGCAGGCGTCACTGATGTGGTCTCTGGCCTCGTCTTTCTTTTTGATTTTTTTTGCTTTTAAGACTGTCTGAATGCCAGCTACACTAAACAACAGATTGTCCAAATAAAAAATATAGTGGAGCACGCTCTAGGGTGGCTACACTAATACAACCAAGTTTCCAAAAAATAAAAACAGTGGAGATTGCACAACTGTGGCAACACAACCGAGGCAACTACACTACTCCAACAATTTATCTACAAAAGTAAAAAATGAATCAATGAAAATCATTGGGTTGAGGATGATCTGCATCTATACCTTTGAAATTGATTCGCCCTCGGGCGACGTTGTTTGTACAGCACCCCGTCCTCGACAAGGGTGATTGGCGAAACTACAAAAATATAGAAGAAACGGCGTATCTAGAACGCCCACTGAGCCACAACTGTGTGCCTTCACACTGTTTGTGTCGTACAGATTCAAGAGACAATGCAGCGCTTTGCTAACTTTTTCAAAAAAAAAAAAGTGCTCAGACCCTCGGTGGCTTGACCATCTTTTTGATACATTGCTTCAATGAAATAGAAAGGCTGGCCCTTCATTTTTTTTTCATCTGTCAACCTCGAAATGTATGTAGGATTGTATGGTTGGGGGGTCCACCCACGATACACCGGTCATGCACTAAAGGTACACACACTGTCACGAGGGCTTTCTAGGTTTCCTTTTACATCTTCTGTTGTAGGCCGCAGGGTATTTGTGCTTACATCCGGATGGCTGGTATCGTACAGTGGGTCAGTTGGAGGTGCCTGCATCAACAACTACAGTTTTTTTTTTCAACAGACACACTGGAGAAGTCCTGAGCCACATTGTATTAAGGGAAATAGAATGCCTCGCAGATCAGAAAACCCCATGTAGAAGCCCGCAAATGCAAACAACTGCCGAGATCTGATCAAAGTGGAAACCGACCATCTATTTTCCCCCCTTCAACCTGAACCCCTACTCTCCTCCAAAACACCTCCCGTACCTAAACTCTCCAAAATCCCCTCACAGAACCCCTCCCTCCCCTCCCCATCTTTCAACCTTTCCCTTTTGTTTTTTTGCTCCTTTTTCACACCCCTCTCTTCCCCCACACACTTTATACTTTACCCCCTTTTTTTTGCTTCTCTTTGAAGACTTTAAACAACCTTTCCCTTAAAAACCTAAAAAAAAAAAAAATGGGATGTACCAGCAGCTCTCCGACTACTAAGGTGCAGAAGAAGGGATGTGGACATCGGTTGCACACATTGAACACTGTGCAGACTGTGCAGGGGAGGCCTAGGTTTAACGCGAGGATGTGCCGGTTGAGTAAGGAGCCGTGTGTGAAGGGTGCGATGTGCCAGAAGCATAGTATAGTGAACAGTGCGGACCTGGATGCGACAGAGACGCTAGGCAGTATGAGCGATACTTCTTCGAATGGGTCAAGGCTGAGCGGCACAGCATCCACCAAATTCAGGTCGAAACGGCCCACCCCACTCTCCTCAGACTCCGAGAACGGCATGAGCGATGAGGCAGAATCTGAGGCAACCGTCAACTCCTCAGTTTTCCTCCCACCACCTTCTCCTTCTGACGCAAAGCATATCCGCAGGCTTGCCTTTTGAATTTTGAAAAATAGGAGGAACCAAAAATACCCGATTAAATGGGTGAGGTGGTTTAGGAGCTAGGGGGGAGGAAAGGAGTGAAGGCTGCCAGTCTATTAGCAGCTGTACTATCAAAAAAATGAAAAGAAAAACACCGTGTATGGTAAAAAAAAGCAAAAGGGTTTCCTCCAGAGTGTGAGGGAAATTAAATGTTTTTTTTTGAGGTGATCGAGAGGCTGAGGGTCATCTTATAAAATTTTGGGGTAAGTAGCCTAGTGCCCAAGTTTCTAGTACCCATTTAGGATAATACCCAGTGGGTATTATCCTAAATGGGTACAACAAACTTGGTCACTAAGTGACTTTTCCCTAAAATTTTCCCTTTGTTGCAGCTGTATGGAATGACCATGTATTGTATCGGTCTAGTGCAGAACGAACGTTATTAAGAAAGGTGTTATGTGATATATCAATTTC
Organism: Rhynchopus sp. YZ270_cl-10; assembly: GCA_964035575.1. Lineage (NCBI taxonomy): Eukaryota > Euglenozoa > Diplonemea > Diplonemida > Diplonemidae > Rhynchopus > Rhynchopus sp. YZ270_cl-10. Next base: position 194,826 of record OZ037895.1, on the reverse strand, counting down.
ATTTTGGTGGTAAAAAAAGAGGAAAAAACGTTAGTTTTTTAGGTGACCAAGCAAGGCTTAGGGTTCATCTGACGTGATAAAAGCTGTTATTCATACTTTTTTTATATTCTTGTTTTTTTCTTTGATATGCCCTTCCCCGATTTTCTTCCCAAAAAAAATCCCCATTCATTTTTTGTTCTTTTTTATTAAAAGACGGCTACGCTCAGTGAAGCTTCTATTGATACATCTTTTTTACAAACTTTTTTCTTCTTTTTTTCTTTCTCAAAGCTCGTTTTTCTTTTTTCTTTTTTTTTTTTCTTTTTTTGTCCGTATCTGCAAAGGCGTTTCCATACCTTTTTATTTTCTTCTAAAAACCTTTTTTTTACGGACCAGAGGGTCGCAGTTCTATCAAGGTGGACAAAACCAGGCAAGAGAGTGTCTGAAGTTCATTCTCATAACACTGTTTTATTTCTAAACAAAGTATTTCAACCTATGCATTCAAATTGATAGCATAGGGTAGAGGGATCAAAAATGTTCCAAAAAAAAACTATTACTCAACATTACAATGTATGCTCTACACAAATCAAAAAAACCCCTTTCTGTTATTGTGTCTGGCATATATACCGCTCCGGTCTTGCAAAAGGTTTACTGATTTTTTTTTTCTCAAAAAAAGGGTCCACCTGATTTTTTACCCCGCGTATAGGACCGTATAGGTCCGTACAGGCATATACAGACCGTCAGTACACGCCTTTACGCGCTTTTACGCGCCAAGACGCGGGGTAAAAATCAGGTGGAGGGTGTCAAAAACATAAACCAAAAATAAGCTGATTGCCCCATGAGTGTGGGTACTACGCTCAGTTTTTTGTTTCTCAAAAAAAAAGCCTGTCTTTCCATTTTCTTTTAAATTATAGCGTTTTTGTTTTTTTTTTCCCTTTTAAAACACACTTTTTGTCCTCTTTCTAGAATCGAAAGTATGCGGATCTAATTTTTGAGTTTTTGAAGGTTTTGTTTTTTTTTTAAATCTTCTCTCTTCTGCAGTGGGAAGGAAGAAGAAAACTTTGCAAGCATGTCATGCGCTCTCGTGCACACACATCTTTCCCACTGTCGCGCAATACCGACGGAGGAAAATGTCGTGAAAACAAATTATTCGAGAGAAATTCCCGCATACGTCTTCCAAAAGTATCTTCTTCTTTTCTATTATGAGGTCGAAGGCACGAAGGGGCACATCCCTTTCCATCTGCATTTTTTTTTCTCCCTGCTTTTGAGGCGACCAAGCAACGAGAGTTTAGGTTCATCTAATAAAATTTTCATTTTTTTCCCCTCCTCCTGCTGTTAACTGTTCCAAGGCGAGCTCAAGAATGCGCCAATGGATAGACGTTTTTAGCAGCGTTGGTCTCTCTCCCCCCGCATCCGTAGAGGGGGGTGTTTTGTGTGTTTTTTATTGTGGTATTTTTTCTTTGAAAAGATGTGTTGTGTTCAAGCTCCATTCCGGAGTTAGATGCAACACTTCTTTCAGGATTTGCATTATTGTAAAATTCTTTTGGCAAAGAGAGGAGTTTTTTTTTTCTATTTGGTGTATGGCGTGGCGTACCCACAATTTTTCTCTATTTTTTTTTGTACTTTCAAGTTCTCATTTTAGAGGTTGTGTTGACGAGAGGCACATTTCATCTTGCAAGTTTGTTTTTCTTCTTCATCTTTTTTTTAATTATCCTCAAACGCAATTCTCTCTCTCTGTCTGTCTGTACTTTTTCAATGTGCGTGGTTCTTTTATCATAACAACAAAAAGGTAAAAGAGCATTTTTTCTTCAAAACATTTCTAAAATATTCATGAGCGTGAGGTATTCTCCGGGGGGAATACGGGAACAACTCATTGATTAGGTTTGGCCAACCGTAGGCATTGGTTCACCTACCAAAAAAAAAAATGTTTCGCTTTTTTTCTTCTTCTTTTTTATTTTCTCTCTTTTTATATTTCAGAACATGCGCCTCTGAGTGGAAAGAGGAACGCCGGGAAAAAAAAACAAACAAATCACACCAACAAAAGCACAAGGGGGTGTTCAAAATTTCATAGCGAACACGCAAAATTCTTGGCTTTTTTTTTGTTTCGCTTTTTCTCTCCCACATTTTATTTTTTAAAAGTCTTTCTGTTTTTCCCCCCTCCCTTTTTTTCTCCCGGTAAAAACCTCAACCTGAAGGGCGGAAACGGTTGTAGAACGTTCCTATTCTTTGACCTGGTTTGTATTGTGCATTTTCACGTATCCATTCATAGATGATCACACATACCAAGGGAGATGCAGTCAACCAGCATTAGGGGCGAGTAGAGAGAGAGAGTAAAATGTTTTTTTTTTTTCTCTTTGTGAGGATCTTCCTCGCTTTTTTTTAATTGAAAGTACACACAAAAATTGTTGGGAAAAAAAAAACACTGTTTATTGTTCTTCTGTTTTGTTTTCATTTTTTTGTCTTGAATTTCCCATCCCCAGAAGTTTCGAATGAGCGCGTTTTCTTTTGTCTTTCCCTTTTTCCTTTTCCTATTATATTTGCATTTTTTTTCAACTTCGTTGAGAAAAAAAAAATGGTTTTTCGTACGGAGTACATTTCCTCGGATTAATTGTATACCGCAAAGATCAGTTTTTTTTTTCTTATGTAGGTGACCCACTTCATATGACGTGGGTAGCGTACCAACTAAACAAGACGAACCGGGAGGGTTTTTTTTTGTGTTTTTCCCAGCTTTAAAAAAGAAACCATTTGCCACTTGAAGAGAGTGCTATCCATGGTTTATTTGGGGTACACACTGCCAAGAAGTATGTATTGCCCCCTCTTTGTTTTTTTTTCTCTATAGATCACAGAGGATTAGGTTCGTCTCAAAAAATATTCTCGTTTTTTTCAAAGCTGTGTGTGCACGAGAGCGCACATTCATCTTTCAAGTTTTTTTAAATTTTTTTTGGGGTACATTTTAGTGCACCCTACTCTTCCTTCTATTCAGTAGAATAGAAAGTATATGAAAAAAATTTTTTTATACTGGTGTGATTCAGGGGGTACGGACAACCCACGGAAGAACCACGGGGGAACCACGGAGAACTGTTTCGGGCTATATTAATATTTGCGGAGCACCTTCGGGAGAACCACGGGGGAACCACGGAGAATCCGTTTGGGTGATCACACCATATACCTTTTTTTCTTTTTTTTGCGCACATTAAACTTTGCTCCCCTCTATATAGTTAGCTATTCCCCCCTTTTTTCCTTTCATTTTATTTCACCATTTTTAGTCACAATCGTTTTTTTTTTCTTTTTCAAAAGAGAAGAGTCAAACCCGAAGTGCTTGTCGAAGCGCTTCAATGAAGAACTAAAAAGAAAAGAAAACAGAAACAGTTCATTTGTCTCTCTCTCTCTCACTCTTTGTACCTTTTAAAAGGTAGGCTGAGTATGCGAAGCTAAGTACCTTCTTAGAATCCTCTTTTTCCCCCTTCTTTTTAGATATGCACACATTGTGTAGCATATTTATCAAAAGCAAATTACACAGCAAAAAAAAATTGTTCCAAATTACGTTTTGTTTCAGCATCTGCCTAAAAAGGGCGATTTGCAGTTCACAACAAAAAAAAAAAAAAAAAACGGAAACGACGCTGCATTTTTTTTCTCCTCTTTTTCTTTTTGTTTTTCACCATCCCCAACGTTTCACACTCGTCTGCAAGCTTTGCTCCTTGTGCTTTCAATTTGGCATGGGGGGCCTACGTAGGGTTTCATCCCGCAATGTGTGTGCCTGTGAATGCTCATACTATTGGTTGGTACAATGTTTTAGAAAAAAGGCCAAAAAAAAAAAAAAAATAGTGAAGATGGCAACACTACCAGCAATATCAGAGAAAACAAAGAATGATTGGCCATTCTTTCAAATTTTTTTTCGCAGATGTAAAACCACGAAATGGATTGTAGGACTGCGTGGTTGGGGGGTGTCCTCCCCCTGGTACATCCGGTTATGCACCAAAGGTACACTGTTCACGAGAGGGCTGTTGTATGTTCAAATCAACATTTCTTTTTTTACTCTCGTCACTTTTTTAGTGCTACCGAGGTAGTGTGGCTGCTCGTTTGCGTTCTACTACTGTGTTTAAGGTTTTAGCGCCGTTTTCACGTCTAGGATGCGAGGGGGTTTTGCTGACACAACGGAGGTCGCCTTGTCGTTGTGTTCTGGTTCACAGGGTGCCAGCGGCAGACCACCATTTATTCCTTTTATCAACTTTCGCTGTTTTTTTTGTTATTATCTTGTCTTGCTTCTGATGACGTTGTTCTGTGTGATCTCTCTATCGGAATAATAATGAATTTTTTTTTATAGTGCCCGCGTACTCCTTCTAGTTGCTCTGTTAAGGATCCTGTGAAGAAAAATCGTGGTCCTGCTGTCTAAGTGATAGGAGGCTTTCATCAAAAAAAAATTGCGTTTTTTTTTTATGTTTTGCTGAGGTGATCCAGTCTCACGCTTTTTCACACATTTTCACTTGGTTTCACACATTTTCACATGGTTTCACACATTTTCACTTGGTTTCACACATTTTCACCTTGGTTTCACACGTTTTCACTTATTTTCACATGTTTTCACGGTGTGAAAAAGTGTGGAAAAGTGTGCGCTGGATCACCTCAGCTGCGGACGAAAGTGAAAAAAAAACTGCTTCACGCACTCTGAGTGGATTCCTCCAGAAAAAAAACTTGGTGTTTTCACATGGTTTCACACATTTTCACATGGTTTCACATATTTTCACATGGTTTCACACATTTTCACTTGGTTTCACATGTTTTCACATGGTTTCACATATTTTCACATGGTTTCACACATTTTCACATGGTTTCACATATTTTCACATGGTTTCACACATTTTCACTTGGTTTCACATGTTTTCACATGGTTTCACATATTTTCACATGGTTTCACATATTTTCACTTGGTTTCACATGTTTTCACTTGGTTTCACACATTTTCACTTGATTTCACACATTTTCACCTTGGTTTCACACGTTTTCACTTATTTTCACATGTTTTCACGGTGTGAAAAAGTGTGGAAAAGTGTGCGCTGGATCACCTCATTTGCATTATTTGTTCAAATTCCAAATACGCTGTTTTACAGCTACAACCCAAAGAAAGAAGGGGTGGAAAAAGAAAAGATATTATAGTGGAGCACACTCTAGGGTGGCTACACTAATACAACCAAGTTTTCGAGAAAGGAACATAAGACGCCGTACCTCAATAGGTGATTTGTCTGCACAACAACAAAATAATAAGACTGATGTGAACAGTCTGCGCGGGCCGGCTACACTAAACCAACCGATTATATTAAAAAAACCCCACATTCTCACCCCAAAACATACCATGTTGCCATACTATGCAGCGAGGCCTAGTACGCCTGAAAAATGGCCTGGGAAAATGTATCTGAGGCGCACTCAGGGTTGCTTACGTCCCTTGTATGTCTGAATATTTTCTTTTTTGAGGCATACTTAAACGGAAGTATTCCCGAATACGCTTCAGCCATGCCCGAATAGGTCTTTGGAGGCCGACTTAGCCTCGTTGCACTGTATGATGTTGCTCTCTGTCGAAATAATTTTAAAAAAAAACAAGGAAAATGGTACAAAAGGAAAAGAGCCTGCAATAGAAGAAATTGCGATGGTAAGACTCCGAAAACAAAGTCTGTCAAGCAACCCTGGCTTTTTGGGTGATATTTTTTTGAGAATTCGCCTCTTTGGTGATTGTCGATACAAAAAATAAAATAAAATAGCTACAGATTTTGCGAGAAAGGAGGTCATTTTTGCTTCAATTTTTCTTCTTTTTTTTTTTTTGCAGTGGGCTTCTGCCAATTTTTCCTTTTGTTTTGAGTAAAGGGTTTGAGTAAAGCACGGAGACGCTTAGATTCATCTTTTACAAAACTTTTTCTTTGCTTTTTTTTTCCACACGGCACAAAAAAAATATATATTGGGGGTTCAGTTCACTCCTCGATCCCCATCGGCAGAGAGAAAACAAAACCCAATTATTTTTTTTTTAAAACTTCAAATTGACCAACGTCCTCCGATGCACGGGGAGACGTTAGACTCTTTCAACCTCATATTTTTTTTTCTTTTTGAACTTTGCGCTTTCATCCGGATGGCTGGCATCGTACGTGGGCCAGTCGGAGGTGTCTGCATCAACAACTATACAGTTTTTTTCCCCCCCACCCCCCTCCCCTTTTTGGTGAACGGAAAAGGGAGAAGAAAGAGTTTTCTTAGCGACATCAACTACGTCCTCTCCCTTTCCTCCAAAAAAAAAAACGTTTTTTTTAAAGGTGCGGATTGTGCATGTGAGACACAATTTTGCATCTTTCATTATTATACCATCTATTCAGTAGAATAGTTAGTATATGAAACCATCTTTCACAATTTTTTTCTTTTCCTTTTTCAGATGCTGTTATACCCCACATCACTTGCATTTGGTATTACTTTTTCTCACCCAACGAAAGTTCCCAAACCCCCTCTCAGGAAAACACCCTACAAAAGAACGCAAAAAAAAAAACAAACAACGAATATCACAAAGCCACATACCGCTTTCTAAATCCCTCATTCAAAACCCCCACTGCAAACATATAAGCATAGTGGAGCCCATCCTTCCAGGGGGGTCTACGACTTGTGGTTTCACCTTGTGATTTCACTTTGTGGTTTCACCGTTGCAATCCAACGGTAAAAACCACTAGTTAAACCACAAAGGTCAAATCATTTACTTTACCGTCGTGTACACTACTACAAACGAAGTTTTGAGTTTTCATAAACCGATCCTATGCACACAGAGAGCCTCTGTCGGGTAGAAGAACTCAAGATTTGTCGACATTCATCTTAGCAAAAGCTTCCTCTTAGGTGCCGAACAAAGAAGCCGTTATAGATTATTTTAAAAGGGGTACAGCTTTTCAAATAATCTGCATTCTGCAGAAGCAGACCTACGAGAGGTTTTGTAACAGTTCCATGCACCCCCTGCATAGGCATGAGGTACACCATTTTTTTAATTTTATTTTTTGCGGTGCACTGTGTCCCAGAGGCGTTGCGCACTTCACTTTTTTTATAGGTACACTGTCATGAGAGGGCTTTGTATTTCAAGTCAACTTTTATTTTTATGACAAACCATGTAAACATTCTTCAGCGTTCATTTTTTGAACCCCCTCCCGACATCCCCGCCGAGGCAAAAAAAAAAAAAAATCCCACACACACACATCATTTTTGAACTTTAACTTGAAATATTGTGCACCCCTTTGGGAAGCATATCTTTTTTCAAAACCTTCCCCTTTTTATTTCTCTTTTCGGTTCTGTTTTTTTATGCTCTTTTTTTAACGAAATTGTTAACAACAACAAAAACAAAGAAATGCGTCTTTTTTAAACACAATCCTCCTTCCCTCTAGTGATGGCTGTATTGCGATAATCGCCCTTTACAATACACACGACGGGACCCAGTGACAGTCATTTCACTTGTCACTTGTCACTCAAAAAAGTCACTTGTCATAACAAAGTGAGCCACTTGTCATGACAAGTGATTTTCTTGTGTCACCTCATGAAATGAAGGAGGAAATAGAAACAAAGCATTTTGAACACACTCGCGGTTCTAGGGACGAACCGCGCTGCAGAGCCACTCCTCACCAAACAGGTCGAGGTGTGTGCGTTTCACCACTTGTCATTTACTTGTCACCTTTTTCACTTGTCATTTTCACTTGTCACTGGGTCCCGTCGTGCAGCCATCACCACCTCCCCCCCTCCCTCTACCTTACATCACCTCTCTTTACAGAAAACCCCGATCCCCCTTCTTAGATTCATCATATTTTAAACACCTTTTTCTTTGAAATTTTGGTGGTTTTATTTTTTTGAGGGGAGTTTTTCTAAAAAGCACAGAGCAGCTTAGAAGCTATCTTACAAAACCTTTCTTCTATTGTTTCTTCTAAATCCAACCCTCTCTCCTTCCCTTCACCATGGATGAATCTTCAGCTATGCCCGAATCTGCCCCAGACCCTCCTATCAGTGCTGATATGGTTCCTTCTGAGGGAGATCCTTTGGCGGATCCTTTTAAGAAGGAGGCACATCGGAGAGGGGTTCTGGAGCTTTTTGAAAATGCGGAGGTTGACGAAGCTGCTCTCCGTGGCCGCGTTTTGGTTAACGCCGCTGTTGAATCTGGCGATGAAGAGGACACCGAGAACGGCCCCGGGACCGACCGCTCAGGCGACGCCTCTGACAGTGGAAAAGACGACGTGGCGCGCATCGCAGACGAACTCAAGGATTCATTGATGGGAGTGATCCGGGTGGTATGGGGTGAGTCAATAGGGAACGCTCAAACAGCAGCGGCAGAGGAGGGGGTGGAGGGGACACCGTTTGATGTGCAGGAAGGTGTGCAAGAAGGGGTGCAGGAAGAGGAGGCCGATGGGGGCGAGGGTGGGGAGGACGGTGGGGAGCGGAAGGCGATCCTGCACGTTGCAAAGGCTATTGAGGCGACGCCTTTAGGGAGCTTGACGCTGGAGTTCGAGCAGACGGGGTCCCTGCGGGCGATGGTGCCGTACCTTCTGAGGAGGGTGTCTGCCCTGACGCAAGCGGTCTCGGCGCAAAGTTCGAAGGATTCGCTCTGGTCCACCCTTCTCACGAATAAAGACAAACAGCTGCTCTACGTGCTGAAGAGAGAGGAGGCGCAGGTGTGTGATTTCTTTCTTTTTATTTTGGAAGGAAAGGGTGCATGTGCATGTGTTGACCCTCTCAAATACTTTCAATTCTGTGAACTGAAAGTATGAATCTAATTTATTTTTAGAAAAACTGAGTAATATAGCCAACGTTTATGGTGGTGTGGCTGAAGGGGGAGGTGCTATTTTTGTGCTATTTTTGTGCTATTTTTGTGCTATTTTGGGGTCGTCGGTCGGTCACACCAACTACCTTTTACTAATAGGTGCGGCTGCTGAAGCAGAAGGTCGGCAACCTTGAGGAGCACATTGCACGCCAGCTGGAGACTGTCGAAGAGGACCTGGGTGGGCCTATGATGGATTTGGGCATCATCGGCAATAAGGGTGGGCAGGGTGGTCATGAACGTTTATTTGAAATACAAAAGGAACAGCGTGCGATTCTCGAAGAGTTCAACAGCAACACAAAGAAGGGCGACAGCAGCGACGTTGAGAAGCGGCTCATGATCTCCAAAATCGAGCAAAGCAAACAACAGATCCAGATTGCCAACCTCCACAAGCGTCTCAGCCAATACATGGGGAGCAATGCATCTGAGCAGCAGCAAAGCACAACACAATCGCACGAACGCCAGATCACCACCCTCATCCAGGCTGTCCACTACATGCAACGCGAAATCCGCAAACACGGTTCTGTCATGCGGTCCAAACTGAAGGACATGAAATCCGTCGTCCTCCAGAAGAAGAAAGACTCAATCCACCTCATGCGACAACAGCAGAAGGATCTCGAGGTCATGCTCGAACGCTTAGGCACCGGTGGCAGCTTCGAGACCACAGCCTTTGAAGGCTTCTCTGCCTTTGCCTTCGGCGGCGACGACAGCGATGACATAGGCGAGCCTACCCTGGTCCCTCCAGACCTGGCCATGGAAATATCGCGCCTTGATGGCGCATTGGCCCCGCTATTCAAAATGACCTGCGTCAAATCACGTGAACGTCCAGAAGGTATTCCATCAGAGGAGAAGGACATGATGAGGTACATACGGTGTGTTGCGCATGATGTAGGTGAAATGGCTGCGGTGTTGAGACAACGTGTACGTGACGCGTTCATGGCGCAGGATACAAGCATGCTCAACTCATGGAAGGTGGACCACCCAGAAACCCTAGGGGACCTCCCGCTCAACATCAACGAACTCAAAACAACGATTCTAAGCCAGCTCTTCCCAGTGCCGAAGCAGCGACACGAAGTGGAAAAGCTCTTTGATATGTACGAATACAGGACATTGCATCACATGGTATGGATTTTTTTTTTCTTCGCACCCTCTAAACTTTGCGTATTTGACGTGGGTAGCGTACCAACTAAACAAAAGACGACGAGGTGTTCATTATTTTAATCTCAAACCCAACTTTTTCAACAACCATCTATAAGGACCAGCCTTGATGCTTTCTGTATCCCTCTGTCTACACTAATACAATCAAATCTTCAAAAAACACTCCCCAAAAACCATCTAGGCCAAACCGAAGATGAACCTAGCAGCAACACCCCTCGGCACTTCAGACAACCTTTCTCTAATCACCTCTGGCAGACATGACTCCGACCTCATGCACAGGATGAGTGCACAGAACGCTAAAGGGAAGTCCGATGCAGAGTGCCAGCACGACATTGACATGGAGGATCTTCCTGCGTATGCCCAGGGCCAAGACAGCACCATGACGAAACGCGAGGAATGCGAACTCAAGCTTTCAAACGGACGGCTGAAGCATGCGTCCGTTCAAGAGTCCCCAGACATTGATGATATGGGTAGTCAATGGATGGAGGACCCTGAAGACGCAAGGCATTTCTTCCACAACACCTATGTCCAGGTAGGTGGTGGTAATGTAAAGAAAGCTGCCGTCACAACGTCCTCAGTGTTCGTGCAAACAACAGAGGAGGTGATCAGTAGTGCTGTACCTGTGGGGAGGAGTCGATGGTGGGATAGCATCGGGAGGGTGGAGGAGAGGATCGTGTTTACCCCAAAAATGCAGTTTTTTATTGACTACCAAAAACGGCAGAAGCGGGCGGACACAGATCTGGACTGTGTGGTGGGGAAGGTCATAAAGAAGCTGGAGTTGAGCGCGGAGCCGGACAGCGAGGAGAGCGATGGTGCTGGGCTTGTGTCACCTAGTGTACGGTTGAAGAATAGGTTGAGGAGGAAGTTTGATGGTGGTGGTGGTGGTGGTGGTGGGCGCAGCAGCAGTGGGGGCAACAATGCAGACACACCAACAGAGGCAGACGCCATGGAGCGGGGTGAAAGTGAGTTCCCCGCGAACAGCTCCGCCGAAGGGGGCAGCAGAGAGCAAGGCAAGGTATGCGTATTTTGAAACCAAAAAAAATTCCCAAAAAAAATCTTCAGAACAAAAGCAATAACGAATTGCTTGGAGGCACATCACCCTTGGCTGAAGAGGTCCAGACAACCACGACAAAGGGTAAGAGCCCTGCAGGGAAGAAAGGTCCCGGAAGACGTCGGTCGGGGAACAACAGCCACGATGCTTCGGGAGACCATGCGCGCAGCAACAACACTCGGGGACACCATGTGAAGGGGAAGGGCAACAGCAACAGCAAAAACAACAACAACAACAAGAACACTACTACAACCTCCTCCTCCTCCAACCACGAAGACGAAGTCGACAACGACAACGAAAACGAAAACGACAACGAGCATGAGGACGAGAACGACATCAGCAACGACCCAGGCTCAGAACACCCAGGCTCGGCCGGCCCCCACCCCCACCTAGACAGAGAGGACACCTTGACCACCCAGGACCTCAGCAAGATGCTTTCAGAAAGCGACAGCAACTTTGCAAAGTGGAGCCACCCTACCAAAGACAGCTCCTCCGAAGACGAAAACGGGGTTCTCGAGAAGGACGACCGATGCTTAGAAAAACTGAAGAAGGGGGGCTACCGGGACACCTTCAAGGTGGCAAGCCAGAGCCCGAAGCATGGCAACAGCATTCACCACCATGCTTCCGCGTCTGGACCAGCCCAAAACAGTTCTTTACAGGCTTCGAAACCTCCGGTAAAACGATCGCCTAGGGGGAAATCTGTTCACGTACCTTCCTTTGCACAGAAGAATGCGAGCGGTGCGCCTAGGCCTTCTATGATGCGGCACAACACAAAAAAGACTGTTCGTGCACAGTCTCCTGAGGTTGCTGTAGGGGGAGGCAAGCAACGCACCGACCGCATGGCAGTTCTCCTCCGCCTTATGGCAGAAAACGGTCTAATCGAAGCTGTTGACGAAGCGGACCTGCCGCCTCCACCACGCAGCTCTACCACTCTTTCTCCCATGCAACACACAAAGTCTAAGGGGCGACTCCACAAAGAAAAACCCGAGAAGGAAAAACGCCACGAAAAACCTGCCCTTACCCCAACCACAAAAGGGAAAAAGAGCGAAATTTCCTCGAAAACCGCAGATCAGAACGCAGGCGGAGAAGCAGAAGCAGAAGAAGGAGAAGGTGAGCCTTATGAGGATGACTTCGGGTTAGGTTTAACGCAAGCGGAGCTGCTCCAAAGTGCTGCAAGCTTTGAGGCAGAGATTGGACCTATTCCGGATGACATCATCCCCACGGAGAGTGGGTTGGAAGTTGAGGAGGCTTCGATGGATCCAAAGGTTGACACAACACCCCCTTCTTTGACCTCTGGAATAAGCACTGCACTCCTCGAAGTTCACTCAGAGATGCTAATTCAATCTCTCGCAACAAATGAACCCGAAAGCACTGAAGACCCTCCAGAACCAGAGAACGAACCCGAAGGCGTTTCTGAGGTAAATCTTGAGGCAGAAAAGGGTGGAGGTGACACTCCCATCGCAGATGATGAGGAAGAAGAAGAAGAAGAAGAAGAACAGACCGAGAAGGTTGCCTTAGAGATTGACGTCGTGGCCCCCATTGTGAGTGAAGACCCCTCCATCATCCCCTCCATATCTGACAAGGATTCCTCTTCTTCTCGCAGTTCTTCTGCAGAGAAGCTGGAGAATACTACGCTGCTTTCTCCAGGAACGCCGCAAAGGGAAAACCGTATTGCTGCAGCGATATTGACGCGACAGAAGTCAAGAGGATCCGGGATGTCTTCTCCAAGAGCGGGAGCCAGCATGGCGTCACCAAGGAATGACGGAATGAGCTATGTTAAGAAGAGTTCTAAACGGTATAACCCATCAGAAAAGGTGGAGAAGAAGAGGGGACGGTGTTTGGATAAGAAATGGTCAAAGGCGATTTCAGCGCAAAATAAAGCGGTAGCAGAAATACGCCAGGATTGCCCCCCTGAAGCAGAAATAACCTCCAACCATGACTCCGAAGATGATCCTTACTCTTCGAGTTCAAATTCATCGGAACCCGAGGCGCTTATTGAAAAAGGTGTAGGGTCTTTGCGGAACCTTCCAACCAGCCTTCTTTTGTCTCTTAAGCGTGCGGATGAGTCGCTTTTTTTGTCTGACTCAAAAGAATCGAAGAAGGCCACTTCCCCAAGCCCCTCAAGAAAAAAACCCAAGTACAAATTAACGCAAAAAGAAGCACAAAAGATGGAGGTTTTGAAAGCGGCAAGGCAAAAGAGAGAAGGGGTCTCTCCGTTGTCGCCTTCAATGGTGTTTAAATATGATAAAACGTTCTTACCGAGGTTGTCATTGCTGGAAGGGGTGCAAAGCAATTCTACAAAATCCTCGAAAAATGCGTTTAATATAACAAACAGCAGGCTTGTAAAGGCTGCTGATGCGCAGCAGATGCTTGCAGGGACGTACAGTGGACCTTCTTCTCATGCCGACCCTTATGGTGATGCGATCCGCAAAGAACAGCCGCGGCAGCGTGGGCAGAGTGTTATTGAGAAACGCAAGCCTATAGGGCAACTTCCTCCTCGAGAGTTCCGGAATAATTCGCTGCCTCTTGCTGCATCTCCAAAGGAAAAGGAGAAGGACAAAGGAGGAGGAGCGGGAGCAGGAGGTAAAGTGCTTCCTCCACTCACCAGAGGAGATTTGGATGGCATGTTTCCTACAGCACTCCCTTCGAAGGCTCTGAAGGCAAAACGAACTGCAAATGTCGCAGATGAAGTGAAGGCAACCAAACCAAAAGAAGGTGACGATGATACCGATATAATGTGCGTTCCCGAGGGAAGGAGGTTGGCCACGTTGCTGGGGGGGTTGGAGTGAGGAGAGGGGGAAAAAAGGAGGGCTTTTTTTTAGTTTCTCTTTCCAGAGAAATTTGAGGTGTTTTTTGGGTGTTTTGATGTTCGGAGGTGGGGGGCTTGTCAGCTCCCCACAGTATCACAAAAAGGGTCTTTTTTTTTTATTGCCAAAAGAAAAATTGTGCATTCTGCTTCGCTTTGCTGTGCCAGCAGAAATCCGCTTTTTCCCCCCGATCTGGTGTACCGCGGTCATGACCAAAGTACAATGTTCACGAGAGGGCTTTGTATTTCAAGTCGCCCTTTTCTTTTCTTTTTTTTTGAGCTCCCTACAATGGCCTTATTCGTATTTTCTACTGACTAAACTAAGCGTATCGCTTAGGCTATTGAGGGCCTTGTTGGTCTCATCGGACAAAACCTTCATTCTGCTTTTTCAATTCTTTTAGGGCCTGCTTTATTGGACGCTGCCTCTCTGCCAAGTGTATTCTTTTTCTTTCTGCAAATCACTTATTGAACTTGACAACAAAAGACCCCGCCCCATTTGTCCCTCGAGACGTTTCCCCCCATTGATTCTCCCCCCCCCCCGATTTCGCTGTGCAACATTTTCTAATTCAATGTCAAATTCTCCTATCTCCAAACGTAGGCCACCTCCACAAGAGCGTTGCGGAACCCCACGTCCTTAGCCCACACTGCGCAAGCATGCACGTGAGTACTCTTGTGTCAGCAAAAGAGGATTCCAATTGCCTTTGCCCGAGACCCACTGAGGAACAGGCTGCACAGTTTACACAGCACTGTGCACAATGTGCAGTCAGCTCCAGTACGTCCTACACTGGTTGCAGTTGTACTGACGCTCTCCCTGGTACACACTTCTCCCTCGCTTTGTCGACGGCAAGAACATGGCAGCAATTTTTTTTCAGCGCTCCCTTGCTCCTTCTTTATGTCCACAACAAAAAAATGGCCCATGGATGTGGCATCGTCCGCAACAAAAAACACAAACATGTCGTTGTCGGAAATTTTGCGAGACCACGGACTGGAGGTACCATTCCCGTTCACGAACGTCATCTTCCTCAGAGTAGCAGTCTCCGAGTAGCGCAAGCAGAAATCTAGCACCTCGATGGAGGGATCAAAATCTTAAACGAAAAAGTGAAACGGGTGAAAACAATCCATCTTTGAACAAGATGCCCTACTCCTCCTTCGTGCACAGAGACATCTCGACAAAAAATAATAAAATAAGAAAAATAATAATAAAAACCCCTTTCATCTTTTGTTTAGTTGGATAATTTGTACGAATACGATATACGATGATCCGATGTTGTCTCCTACAGAGTCACCTTTGCCAAACCCTTTTCTCTCAACCAACCCCCTGGGTTCGACCAATCTTTACCCCTTCAGATATTTTCACCCCAACAAAACTTCCATTTTCAAAACAAAATGTCTCTCTCCCCTCGCTACGTTGTGCCTGTGCCTGTGGTTGATCCCGTGCACACCGCGTTGAGCCACACCCATGCTGTCAACGAGGCTGCTGCCTATGGCAGTGCAAGCACTGCTGCAGTCAGGGCGTCGTCGCTGTCGCAGAATGCTGCGTACGCTGGCCACACTGCGGCGCTTGCGACTGCTGATGCGGCGGCGCAAGCGGCGCGTACTGCGGTTGCTGCAGGGTCGGTTGCTGCAGCGGATGCCAACCTGGCGCATGCGAGCACAGCACACACCTACGCACTGCAGGACCACGCTGCCGCCTCTGCAGACACCTCTGGACGTCGTGTTGAGTTCTCCTCTGCGCAGGCCACCGCGTCTTCCGCAGAGGCCAACTACGCAGCTGCAAACTCGAAGTCCGCTGCAGCGAACCGCGTTGCGCTTGAGAAGGACCAGGCAGCGGCGATGGCGGCTGCCAGGGCAGCGTCCGTCGATGCAGAGAGGAGCGCACGCCATGCGGAGTCCAATGTGCAGGGTGCGCGCGCTGTGGCTGCAGGGCAGGATGCGGCGAATGCGAACGCCGCAGAGAAGGCGGCGGAGAGGAGTGCAGCGGACGCTGCGGCCACAGCGCAGGTTTCTCAGACCCGCGCAACGGAGTCAGAGGCAAACGAGCTTGCTGCAGACAGAAAGCGTCAAGAGGCTGCCGCAGCCCTCGCAGTTGCCTCTGCTGCATCAAGAGACGCGCTCGGAGCAGAGAGAGACGCAGCAACCACCCTGGCACAGCTCGAGCGTGAGTACGAAGTGGCCCGCATGAACGCCGCCGCCGCCAAGGCAGACGCTGCCGCCAGAGAGCAGGACCTCCGTGCCAAGCAGCTCTTCCTGCAGACCTCCCAGCAGGAGTCCTCCGCATGCTTCACCCGCGCAAAGTCGGAGGAGGTTGCCACCATCGAAGCACAGAAGCGTCTGAACGAGACTGAGGCTGCCGCCAGGGCTGCTGCCTCAGAGGCCTCCGCTGCACGCGCCGACGCCCACGTCGCAGGGACAACCCTCAGCCACAAGCTTGCGGAGGAGAGCACAGCGCGGTCGAACGCTGCTGGGGCGCATGGTTCTCTTCAGCGTGCGGGGCGGTCCCTTGCGCTGAGCGAGGCGAACGCACATCGGGCGACGAGCAGAGAGGCGGTGGCGAGGACGAGCAAGGCGACGGCGATCCAGCATGCATCGATTGAGAGACAGAGGAAGGCTGCGGAGGACTCTGCTCTGCAGGCAAGACGTGCGGCGGAGGCGAACGCGACTGCCACAGAGGCTTCTGCTGCTGCGTCCGCCAGGGCCGCAAGCATCGAGGCTTCCGCCGCACACTCGGTTGCGTCGCAGGCAGCCGTTGCGCGTGCCGTGCACGAATCCTCCCCACGCAGGGTCTACGCAGCAGTCCCCGCAGTGTCCCCAGTGGCTATCGCCCACGACGTCGCTCTGGCAGAGGCCTACGCCTCCCCTCTTCGTGCCGCTCTCACCTCCCCCGCAAAGTCGCTTTCCCCGTCCCCGTCGAGGTACTACTGAGGGGTGAAGTGAAAAAAAAATAAGAACAGAAAAATAAAAATAAAATGTAAAAAATTACCCTAAATTTGTGTTGTTTTTTAAAAAATAGGGTAAGTTTTGGATATTCTCTCCCCATTTGTACACATCCTTATAAAAAATGTAAAAAAAAAGTTTATAAAAAAAGATCCTATTGTTCCCAAGTTTCCCCTATGTTTTAGTTGTTGTTTTTGTATGTAAAAGCAGCGTTTTTTTTCCTCTCTTTTTTTGTGTATTGCTTTCCTTGTGCAGTAAATAAAAGGAGCGTCTCTTTAAGATTTATGTGAAGTGTGTGTGGGTGAAGGTGCACATTTATCTTTCAAGTTTTTTCTTTTCCAATTTTCTTTTCTTTCTTTTCTTTTTTTTTTTGATTTTACCTGATTTAGTTTTGGGACGGTCATGTCGTCTCGTGTTTTTCTTTTACCTTCTTTACCGAATTTTCTTTTATTTTTCCTTTTTTGTTCCACTTAGATCCTGTTGTGTTCATGGGGAAAACATTTTTTATTCTTTTTTTGTAGTTGGATGAGAGAAAGAAGAATTGATGTCAAACCTGTACCAACGGTAACAAATATAAAACTACAGAGCTCCCCTCCCCCCTACTCTATGCGTTTCTCTCACGTTGTTCTTCTCAAACAAGGTTTTAGCCACTTCCTTCCTGGTGTGCATGCCACATCACCATCCCGGCAGACAGCTCTTCCGTACAGAGATTAGTCTGCTTTCAGTGCTTGCTTGTCCAGGGTTAGTGCTTGTGTTCCAATTATTCCCGTGACCGTCGATAGTTTTTTTCATATAGACAGCGACGGTGATTCATTGTTTGCAAGAGTCGCTTAGTTTGGGAAATGTTGAGCTATTTGGCAGGTATCCCCTCTGCTAAGGCTATATATCTCCCGGAGACCGATAGCGAACAAGTATGGCTCAGTCCCTTGATTCACCCTTGATTTTTCATCCTTCGCAGTTCACTTCCCCACATAACCCTAATGGTGGCAGTATTGTGTATTGTGATGTATTTTGATGTATTCTGCGTATTCCAATGGGCTCCCATCATAATACTGCCACCATTACATAACCCCCTCTCTACCAACCCCCTCCTTTTCAGCCCACACAAAAACACACACACACATGACATATTTATAGTTGGTGGCCACCTCCCCCCCTACCCCCCAATTCCCCCCCCTTCTGCTCTAACTCTTTTATCATTGAAGAACTTTCTGTTAATTCCTAGCCCACACTCCCCAAGCGTATCAACAGCTTTCATCTTTTCCCCCTCCCCCCCACAACCTTTTACGTCGATATCATTTCCTTGAGGCCGTCTCTTTTGGTTCCTCTTTTAGACAGAATTTAGGTTACTTTTTCCTCTTTTTTTTTGCGTCCTTTTTTTGGTGTCTATTACAAACACCATGAGCACGCAAAACGTTCCGAGCCTTGAGGTGGCGGTTGAATATCCTAGCGATGAGGAGGAGACACATGAACAGGAGGTCGCACCCTCTTCCGCTTGCTCGGACGAGCCGGTCTGCGGCCTCCACAACCTGGGGAATACTTGCTATTTGAATAGCGGTGTCCAGGCTATTGCAAACAGTGCGTTGTTCCGAGCGATATTGAGGGCGAGTCCTGGGGAGGATGTGAGCAAGCGACTGCGGGGGAACAGTGATACGCGGAAGAGCTTGTTGCTTGGGAGCTGGCGGAATCTGGTGGAAAACATGGCATTGAGTAATGGCGAGGCGGTGCAGCCACGGGGGTTTCTGTGTTGTGTGATGGCGGTGAAGCAGGAGTTTGTGGGGTTCTCCCAAGAGGATTCGCATGAGTTCATCTGGGCAACCCTCGGGGCCCTCGACGACGAGCTCAGAGATGCGTTCCACCTCCCCTGCGTGCTTGCAAGCTTCACGAACACGACGCCCACCTCGCCTCACGCAGACCGTCAGATGCGGCTCTACCACTGCCTCGACAAAATGTACAAAGACAACCTCAAACGCGACCAATCGCACGCCCAGCGCGAGGCCCTACGGAAAGGGAAACTCTCAGGGGGCGGTGGAGCCTACTATCCCCGGGTATGTTTCGAGTTTATCCGTGATTATCAAAAAGGGAGTGTACCATTGGTAACGCTATGTTATTTCAATGATGCAGTATAGGAGGCAACTTCCTTCAGACCAACTCCATTTTCTTGGAGTTTTCAGTAAGTATTTGCTCCTTTTCAAAAAAAAACCAAAATCACAGCTCTACCGATCGCCCGTATCGCAGGTGTTTGAAGGGAAGTACACCTCCTGTGTGACCTGCAGTGAATGCCGTGGGGAGAGTCTTCGGGTCGAGCCGTTCATGGGGCTTGAGGTATGTATCACATGGCGTCCCCCTTCCTCTTATGTTGACACCACCACAGATCGAGATCCCCCCTGCATCGCAGCGCAGCAAGCTCCGTGCCGAGGTTGAATTGCGCCGTGCGTCGCGTGCACGTCTTGCACCGCACCACGATACGCTGTGCGGCCGTCTCTCGCCTGTGGCCAGTGAACAGGATCTACCTGCCACAGCCCCGTCTCCTCGCAACGCTGTGCACAATGCGCAGGCAAACCAGGTGACCCGCATCGATGTGGGTGCTGTCGTGAACTTTGCGTGGCAGATGGTGGGCGGGATCACCGCAGGCCTGGTCTCCTTTGTGGTGGGCGCCTTTTATATGTTCTCCTTCCCCACTGACGCGGGCGATGCCACTACGGTCTATGAATGCCTTGCTGCGCACTTCTCTAGCGAAACGCTTGACGGAAAGTACGACTGCTCCCACTGCGACAAGAAGACGGACGGCGTCAAACAGCTGTCCCTCTTTGAGCTCCCAGAGGAGCTCTGCCTCACCTTCAAACGCTTTCACAAAAACGGTTATTGGATCAGCAAGCTGGGCACGCAGGTTTCCTTTCCGATGTGCAACTTCCCTGGACAGAAGGAAACATTGTCGTACCCTGCCGAGCTGGACAGCCCCCTCGACACCGATGCATCTGAGGGACACTCCCCTGACCTGATCCCCAACGTCGACCCTGTGTATCTCGATGTGCGTGACTTCTGCTACGTCTCTGAGGATCTCCCACCGCCGGACGTCACTACCTACGCACTGCACGGGATGGTGGTGCACCAGGGGTCCTACCATGGTGGGCACTACGTCTCATATGTGTACTCATCTTCGTTCAATACGTGGGTGCTGTGCAACGATGACCAGGTCAGTTCTAGCCCGCCTGAGAAGGTGCGCACCGCAGGTGCCTACATCCTGGTCTACAAAAAGCGGCGGAAGGCGGCCGCCACAGACAAGCCCGATGAGACCTCGCTGTTCTATAAGGCGCGTGCACAGCGCTACCTTGGCATGCTCAAGGAGACGGAGTGTGCTTCCCTGTGGGCGGGTATGCGTAAGGAGATGGGCGAGGACCCTGTCTTCATCAGCAAGGACTGGCTGACGCTGTTCGTCCACGGAGAGGAGCCTGGGGTGATCTGCAACAGGCCCTCCTACCCATTTGACAGCAAAAAGGTATGGAGGAAGGTCGTTGCACAGTGCAATCTGTTTATTAGGCGATACTTTCGGTTTCATCTTATAAAACCTTTTCAAAAAGATGTGTGAGAGAGAGAGGTACATATCTTCTGCGTTTTTTTTCTTTATTTACCGTTGTGGTGTGCGATAAGGATGTCCTCCACGGTCCCTTTTTAGAGGGATGCAAGCTTCCCTTAGTGTCTGTGGAAACCCCCTATCTTTTTTTAACAACCTTTTTTTTTGGGGGGGGGGGGGGGGATCTTCAACCCACCCCTGCACCCCTTGTATGATTGCCTGTCTTTGCATATTTGTATTCATAACATACAGCCCGTTCCCACACGGTATGCACCGGAGTTTTACTGTCCAATCCCAGAGGCAGACTGGAACTACTTCCTTGGGGTCTACGGTGGGGGGCCTGTGGTGCGCAAGGACGAATTCATTAAGATCACCGGCGCGCAGCAAGAGATGGATGCTAGCCTGAAGCGGATGCCAGAGTGAAACGAAGCAGCGTGTGGGCTGTGAGGTGGGGTGGGTGAGGATAGGGGGCGTAGGCACGATGCCTTGTGTTTGGGAAGAGGGAAGAGGGGTACATTCGCACGCATACCTTGCGAATTGCGTTCTTTTATTTTGGGAGGTGATTAAGCATGAGAGCAAAACCGCAAACCCGCTTAGGTTCATCTTTTTTTGTCGGATTAGCGTACGGCCTTTGTGTGTGTCGTGAATTTACTTCGCTGTCTCATTTTTAAACAAATGATATTTTTTCAAAAACTGTAAAACACAAAAAACAAAGCAACAAAAAAATAAAATAAAAAATGCAGCACATCCTTGGGTGTCACACTTTCCAATAGAGAAACGTCTCCTCACTTTGAGCCTCTCGCGGAGGTGTCTCGCACCCCATACAGCTGTTGTGTTGACACTGACTTGACCATCAGAGTGGTAGTCGCATCAAACCTTCCCCATGCCACCCCACTCCAGGTGTACAAAGACCAGGTATCTAATAATTAGTACAGCAAAAGCAGCGTAAATGTGGGCCCTCTCTGCGGCCCTTGTGGGTGCCCTGCTTGCTGGAGAGCCTGAATGTTCGACCTACCTGCGCAATTGTGTCTACACAAGGGCAGGTGTGGACTTTGGCGACAACGCGTGGGACATGGCATTAGGCAGGGACCTGACGCTGCCCCCTGGACCTGCCCTCAGCAGTATGTGCAGTAAGAAGAACTGGGCACACCGCGACACGTGCCGTGTGGACTGTCCTCTGAAGCTTGTAGTGACAGAGCCTGCGGCGTACAAGATGGAGATCTGCTTGGAGGATTCGTTTCTTGAACCATTTGTGGGATCTTCTCATCTGTCGAAGGGACACAGAGCCTTGGACACAGTGATGGACCACGTGTTGGTGGGGAACCCAGCAGTGCCGTCATCACACTTTGCATGTACACCCACAGACTTCATGATGACACGGAAGTCCTTTGTAGGCAAGATAGCCGTCTTCCAGAGAGGCGGCTGCATCTTCTTCCTGAAGTTCATATTGGCCAAGATGTTCGGTGCCTCTGCAGGTGTCCTGATCAATACCGCACCGTACCCTACGATAACTCAGCAGCGGATGGTGCGTATCGTGGGTTTGTCAGACATGAGTGAGGGCGTGCCTGCCATGGTTGCCACGTGGCAGGCTGCTATTCCTATCATGAACGCCCTCACAGCAGGTGTGCCGCTGAAGGGGAAGTTCACACTGACGTGCCCACCCTTCGGTGTTGTGCCGCCGCCAACATCCCCACCCGTAAGCGACAGCTGCCCAGACCCCGGACTCATCGGGAAGTGCAACCACATGGAGGCTGCTGAGGACAGGCTGTGCAGCAAGTGTTCGATGCAGCTGACACACACGGCGTACCCCTCGCTGCGTGCGTGTCTGTGGGGGAACAGTCTGCTTCCGCGCCTGCCAGCAACCCTGCTGTGGACACAGCACACACCGCCCACACAGCTCACGGTTGCGTATGTGGTTGGGAGCTCGTCCATGGGATGCTCCCCTGCAGACTACGCAGGGCTGGGTGGGAAGGTTGTGATGCTGGCGTTCCCAGCAGCGTGCCTGCCTTCGGTGCTTGTGCATGCTGCGCAGGGTGCCGGTGTTGCGGGGGTTATTCTGCTGACGCCAAAGTTGAGTCTTGTGACGCAGGTTGTGGACGGAACGTCACAGTTCATCAGCATTCCTGCACACAGTGTGGAGCCACAGAACTGGCAGGCGATTGACGATGCCTTCCGGAACGGTGGTGTGCCGCTGGTGGGGACTGCTGCCGGTGTGTCTGCCTTTGAGATGAGTGTGTCTGCTGTGGACGGAACACCAGCTCCGCAAGTGAACGTGGCAACACCGGCACCGCCTCTGGTGTTCTCTGCAAGCGTGGAGGAGTTGGAGGCAAGTGGTCTGCAGTTCACAGCTGGTGTGGTGGTGGCGTTCTTTCTTGCTGTGGTGCTGTTGGCGGCGTGTCTGTTCGTGATCCACAAGCAGAAGAAGGAGGCTGTGGACCTGCCTGCGAACGGGGATAAGGGCTTCGAGATCCCGTTGAGCGCTGCGTCGATGGGTCTGTCGCTGTCGTTGCTGCTGCTGGTGGCGATTGTGGCCTTCTCGTTGACGTTCACGGCAGGCCAGGATGCGAAGAACACTGCTGTGGCGGACGGGGAGGAGGCTTCTGCACAGAACTACAGAAACGCTATTGCGAACGTGCTTGTCATATCAAACCAGAACAGGCTGAACGTGCTTGGGCAGGTCACTTCGAGTCTCAACAACATCCTGGATCAGGGCGAGAACATGGCAAACTCCGTCACTGCGCTGTACTTGAATTCAGACTCCACTTGGGACTCCCTGTATTCGAAGTATGAGGAGTTTATCAGTCTTCTGGTGAGTGTTCCTTTGTGGCGTCCTGCTGTCATCGCTAAGAACGGATTGTTCTTCTCTTACAGAACTCGCAATCGAGAGGAACTGAACGGTGTGAGGTTGTCTGACACGAACGACGGCCACACTGGTGGATGTACAGTAACTCTGTACAATGACGCCACAAAGGTTACGTATCCTAACACATTTTACTTGCCTCACGATTCTATGTACTGGCACCGTCTTGGCACTGAGTATGGTGATGCGTTTGCATTCACAGACGGCTTGCCCATGGGGGCGATGAAGTACCACTTATCCACAAAAACTGCAATTCAGGAGAGTGGTGATGATGGCATCTACCTACACCCACTCTCAGTGTACACACCACTGTACAACAGACACAGACAACACTTGGGTTACGTGCAGACAGACCTGGAGCTGTCTTCGATTGCGGATGCAGTGAAAGCGGCCACAAACATACCTGCACTAGAGAACATGACAACAGTCATTTTCGAGGCAGGCACCAACAACATCGTCTCAACAACAGCGCACAAGGAGTCCTTCACTTACCTTCAGCTCTTCATCGGCTCATACTTGGCGGGGTTTCAGTTGTACAAACTTGACGAGATCCCCTCAGTGCCGCTTGTGGCCCTGTCGCACGCGCTGAGAGGGAGGGACGAGATCTCGGAAGTGGTTGACCAGAAGAAGTCCTTCGTGCCACCTGTGCACGAGAACGAAGTGCTGAACCTGGGAGTGCGTGCAGGTGTTGTGCGGGACTCGGCACAGGTGGAGTTCAAAACCGAGATGCGTGGTTTGTGTGCAGCAACAGGCACCTGTGTCGGAACAGATGGGACAGACAGCATCATGCGGTTCTACGGGGACAATGTTCTGAATGTCTACAAGAACAACACTATCGACTCACCTGACGTTGCAGCTTCACGTATCAGTGCACCAGGTGCTCCGTGGGCCAGTAAGTATCATCAGTACAACTTCGTGATGACCGTCCCAGGTACGACAGGAAGCACGCCAGCTGAGCAGTGTGTCTATAAGACTTCAATCTTAGCGGGTGTACCTGAGAAGTGTTCCTTGAAACGTCCGTTCCTGGAAGAAAGCTACACAGTGCATACACGCTTCCGCCCAAATGCTGACATCGACCCACTTGACAATCAACAGCGACTGTTCGGTGATGCATGGGGTGGCGCAGGGCTGCTCCGTTTGTATGCATCAGGCATTATGTCCATGAACGTTATGACGTACGGATGCAAAACAGAGCCACTGTCGACGCCAATGAAAGGAGGTGTGTGGCACAGTGTGACAGCAGTGTTGGACAGGACAGCAGGCACGTGCACGACGTACATCAACGGAAAGCACCACTCAACAGGACGCATCAGCAACCCTGAAGGGAAAGGACGCTATGGTGACGTGTCAGGAAGTCTTCCGTACGTTGTGGGACAGAACTTCGAAGGAGACATGTCCTCGTTGACTGTGTGGGAGATGCCGCTTGTGCCTGAGGAGATTGCGACCCTGCACAGGACACGTGGTGTGCTGGAGCGGCACGTGCCTCGGAAGAGGTGGCTGGCAGACGTGCGCAGGTTTGTGCGGAACACAACAACGTCGCGTGAGATCAACTGGCGCATGGGTGTGATGGTGCCTGAGGAGGATGTGATGCGCGACATCGACGCCAACAACGCTGCGACGCTGAAGAACCTCGACGTGCAGACCGAGAACCTGAACAGGAAGCTGCAGCAGAAGTCGTACGAGGTGATTCTGATTGTGGTGGTGCTGGTGCTGTTCTCTGTGCTTGTGTTCCTGCTGTTCAACAACGCGCTGACGCAGCCCTTTGCGCGTGTTGCAGTTGTGATGACGGAGGTGGCAGTGATGCGCATTGACGAGGTGCCGGACCTGTCGTCGAGGCTGCTTGAGATGAACGCAATACACCGTGCCATGATCCTCATGTGTCGCAACCTCAAGGAGTACAGGTCCTACATGCCGCAGTCTATCTTGGCTGACACAACGGACGACGAGGCGTACGAGTCAGAACCACAAACAAGGACATCTTCTGCAGGGAGTGACAAGAACAGCCTGGCCAGCGCGTCACACAGCAAAAGCGCGAAAGTGACCGATTCAAGCAAAATTGCGAATGAGATTGGGATGAAGCGCGGTGCAATGGCACTGTCCCTGACAAAGAAGCGTGTGTCGTTCACACTGGTGAACATCTGCGACTGGCACGGAAGGGTGTCGAACCTGAGTGAACAAAGGACAATCCAACTCCACTCAGGCATTCTGGAGAAGATTCTTGGCACCTTTGCAACAACGAAGGGCATCAGCGAAATGTTCTCTGGAGACCGCTTCCTGTGTGGCTACAACGGAGCGAAGCAGCTTGGGAGCCACCGCATGGCTGCGTGCGATGCTGCGTGCCGTATTGCGGAGGCGATGGGGACAGAGGACTTGAAGATATCGTGTGCGGTTGCGTCAGGAGATGCACGTGTCGGAAACATGGGTTGCGACGACATGAAGCGGTTTGCGTACATCACACCTGTGCTGACGTGGTGCTATGCACTGGAACGGTACGCTCGTGCAAAGAACGTTGCAATGATGTGCGACTCGTGGGTGGCACAGGATGCGTCTGCTGAGTACACACTCAAGCTTGCGGGCACTGTTGAGTTCAAGAAGCGCACTGTGAAGCCGATTGTGCTGCACGAGTTGATCTGCAAGAAGGCTGCTGCAGCGGAGGACGAGTGGATGTACCAGATGGACGCTGCAGACAAGGCGGATCCGTACTCAAAGTGGAACGCCTTTGTGGAGAAGGTCACTGCCAAGGACTTTGATGTATGCCACACTACACCCCTCAGGTCACGTCCCTCCCTCCCCCACACGACACCACACCACCACAGGGGGCAAAAGAGAGCCTTGACGGTGCTAGAGACATTGACGCCAAGTATGCACCTGCGCATGCAGAAGGCGGTCAGTCGTGCATCTTCGCAAGGCTTTTGCAGTGCTTGGAAGACGAGACGTACACGCATGAAACTATAGTATTTCATTGATATGCAACCCTATGGAGGTTGAGACCTGACACAGCTGCTATACGCTGCTGGTCTTTATGGCGTGGGCATATTGCTGGACCTGCATGGGTACAGCACGTTAACGCTCTCACATGTGACACATTTAATGTTACAGTCTTTGTAATTTGGGGGCTCGGCTTGCCGCAGCTTCCAGAGTGACATCTTTGATGTGCATCTTTATCTGCTGGTGACTGACAACGCGAGGTGTTTTTTAAAACGTGAAAACTTGGTTGTATTAGTGTAGCCACCCTAGAGTGTGCTCCACTATTTTTTTAAAGGAGACGGGCAGATGCGTGTCGCAAAAAACTACACGTGTCCCCTGTCCGCCTGTTCCTACACACGCATGAGAGGCTTAGGTCTTTAAAACGTTTTTTTTTCTCTCTTTTATTTGGTGTGTTCATGTGTCGTGATCCCTCCCTACCCCCAGTTCTTTCAAGGGTGACTGAGCACGCAACGAGGCTCGGCTCATCCTGATTCTGAACGTTTTCTATTTGTTCCTCTTTTTTGGCTATATTGTGGGTTACAAAAATCCAGTCCAGGTTTTCACCATTGGAAATGGATCGCAAAAGAATGAGAATATAAACATACAGTGCAACGAGGCTAAGTCGGCCTCGCTAAGGCCGATTCAGGCGTGGCTGAAGCGTATTCGGTATTCCTTACGTTTAAGTACGACTCAAAAAAGTGGAGATTGCACAATTTTGTGGCAACACAACCGACTACACTTCCAACAATTTATCAAAAAGTAAAAAAAAACTGAGGCATACTTAAACGAGCAACCCTGAGTACGCCTCAGATACATTTTCCAGGCTATTTTTCCAGGCGTACTAGGCCAGATAGATACACGTTTTATTTCACCCCCTTTTCGTTTGATCGTTTGCAGAGGCAGACAGCGACTCAGCAGGAGACGTAGGTGTTCATCTTATAAACTTTTCGTGTCGCCGTCTACTTATTACTCAAACAGCTCCCCCTCCCTCCGTCCACTCTTCCGTGCACATCATTCAAACAAATGTGTATTGATTACAGTGAATACGGATGCCTGCAAGGTGGCAGCTTGCAGGTTTCCAAACAGTCACAAATTCATTCACAGTATGTTTAGATGTGTGTGTCCCAATTTAAATACATTTCTCGAGCAAGAGAAATTCATGCGACCCTTCTTGTTCGGATGTGCCAGAGCAGCCTTAGATATGGGGCTATTTTTTTGTCAACACACCGAACATTCAACCTCTCGTTCTTTTTTTTCCCCCTGGGCTTTTTGTGGCAATACTTTATTACCCAATGGCCTTCCCTTTTCCCCATTCTCTCGTTCCCCAACCTTTAGATGACAGGCTTTGATCGATTATCTGATGTGTGCACGAGATTTCAGTTTTCTTTCCTCTCTTTGGCTCTGTTTTTCTGCAAGAACTGTACCCCCAAGAACCTTGATCCCTCCCTTCTAGTATTTTTTTTTTGAAGAAAAAAAAATGTGGGCTGTGCCCCCAAGAGCAAAAGAGAAACTGTCCCCTGCCGTAGTCGCAGTGTGTAACCCCGCTGTGTAGAACTCAGTAGGTGTGCCTGCATAAAGAAACTACCATTTTTTTTGAGTCGCTTAGTTTCCGCTGCGAGGGTTGGGAATGAACATGTGAGTGATGTGCTCCTCTACTGATTTTTAAGTCAGCGGAGGCAGCCACATTCCGCTGAGTGGTAAGCTTACTTCCGTTCGCTGCACCACCATTCCTCTCTTGGCACACTGTTCCAGTGAGGGCACGGCATCTCTCTCTCTCTCTCTCTCTATTTCTCTCTTGAACTTGCCTGCATCGTAGTGTGAGCAAGGGACACAACCGCCCGTCGTCAATGAACAATGAGTAGTGTCAGAAGTGGGGTGCAAAGCCACATTTGAATACTCAGTGCATACGTAGTGTTCTGCCAGTGTACTCTTCTTGGTGCACTGTCGGGAGGGCTGTATTTAAAGTTTTTTCCCCCTTCCGTTGTACCCCGAACTGACCCAAACAATTCCCTTTGAAAAAAAAATTGTTTTTTGTTCTCGTGAATTGAAAGTGAATCTAATTAATGAATTAGAAACAACTGACGGTGCGCCTACACGACGCTTCATGTCATCGTGGCATGGTAAAAAAAATCGATGACACGTGTATTATGCACACTTTTCTGAGGTTCTGTTTCTGCACCGCATGTACAGAAAAGGGACATGTCGTTTGCATGTCATTCTGACATGTCACGTTAACAGGTAGCGTCGTGTAGCTTGTTTTGCCAGCCCCTCCTCCCGCCCTTTTCTTTTTTCACACCGTACTCTTCTCTCTAGTGTTTGAAAACGCAACGCCTTGCTGAGCGACCATGAAGAGCCCCTCCTTTCCCCTCGTTTTGTTATTATTCAGTTTTGTTTTAACGCTAACACAGGATTTTTTTTGGCGATAAATTCACTGATGAATGTTGGTCCTCCTGCACCACCTATTTTATCGCAAGAAAAAAACCCCCCTAGTAAAAGGCGTTGCATAGCTAGTTATTCTTTTAATTTGAACACCTTTTATTCTTCCCCATCACTGACCCTACTTTTGTACTTTTTTTTGGTTTTCGGTTTTCATATGACCGTCATACCAAATTGCCTGCGATCTATATTAGCACCTAAGTTGTTGCCAATCACAGAGGCTGAGCTTTAGCCTCTCTCAACTTTTCTTTCTTTCCACTGATGTATGAGGTTTTACGCGGCTTCTCTATTTTGTTTCTTTCTTTTTCGCTACGTTTGTCAACTTTGTGAACTTTTTTTTTCTTTTTTACAGTTCTGCTGAAAGCATATGAATCTATTTTTTTACAAGAGTTCTTGGGACGGGGGGGGGGATGTCGCTGGGGGGTTTTTATTATTTCTTAGCAACTCATTGTGGAATTTCAGTGCACCTTGAGTGGTGTGTTTCACAGTTGCGTTCAGGAATGCGCACCACAGCGATCATATCAGGTCGCTGCCCTTTCGTTTCTTGAACCATTTGTGGGATCTTCTCATCGAAGGGACACAGATCCTTGGAGACAACGTAATAAACCACGTGTTTGGGGAACCCTGCAGTACGTCATCATACGTTGCCTGCTCGCCCCCCCAATGAGCCCTGCTACAGACTTTACAGCAGGCATACTCACCGGCTTCCCTCCTTCCTCCTCTTCATCTTTCAAGTATTCTTTTTGTGCATTGTGTTCACAGAAGACTGTGCTACCTTGCACATACCCACAGTAGTGTGTGCGGGAAAACAACGCTTCGTTCTACAAGCATGGTTTCTGTATGAAATATCATAATGAGGTCCCCCATTTACTTTGGCGTTTGCGCTCACGTTCACCCATCATCCCCAACCCCACACCTTTTCCCCGGCGTGTTTCAGCCTCCCAATGGGATGTGATACAATTTGAGATGAATCTGTCTTGGTGTGTTCTGTGCCTCTGTATTTCCTGTGGTTTGCCATTTTAATTTTGCTTTCAAAAAGCAAGAAGCGGGTGTCCATTTGTCATTGTACACAATCGCCCCTTATTTTTTTATTCGCTGAGGATGACATACTATTTACCTTTCAGCACCGCACAACACAACACAGAACTCTTTTCTTCAGTTTTTCTGAAACAAATACAAACACAACATGTCCAGCACACTACGCGCAGCCCTGGTTGCGTCCTGCTTCTGCAGTGCGGTGGGCGGCACTGCCTTTGCGAACAGTCACTACGAAATCGTGGGGTTCACGCCGTCGAATGCCTTCGACGGATTCAGCGCCCCACAGTACATCTCTGCCACGTACCCCGGTTCCGAGGTCACGCTTGGCTACACCTTCGACACCCCACGCACCGTCACACGTTACACCATCATCTACTCCAGTGGCAACGGCCTTCTTGAGGACCGCTCCCCACGCAGGTGGCTGATCGAGGGCTTGGGTGGTGAGTGCGGTGCAGCGTGGACGGTGCTTTCCGTCGTGCCTGTTGATATGACGGTGGCACAATGGGAGGCAAGATCATACAAATGGGGTCCGTCGTACTTGCTGCCGATGATGGCGGTGAATACTCCGAAGTCGTGTCTGTCGTACCGCATCAGGGTGACCACAGGGAACACCGTCAATGGTGTGATCAAGAACATTGCGATTGGCGAGTTGGTGCTTGACTCAGGGTGTCCCGCACCGAAGACCTGCTGGGATGGGAAGGTGCGGTACGCTGACCCGGAATGCAACATGCGTGCGTGCCCACCTTGCTCGCCTGCCACCCAGTACTGCGGACCTGGTTACCCGTACGAGGAGTCCTTTGCACCGAGGGACCCAGAAAACAACTGCCAGTTCACCTGTCCTGCACCCAGGTGCCGTGGGGAGCAGCAGACCTGCCCCGATGGCAGTCTTGTGTTCAGGCAGATCACGCTGCAATGCAACTTCGCTGCGTGCCCGACCCCAGATGGTAACGGTGGGGGTGGTGTGGGTGGCGGTGGCGGCGGCGGCGGTGGTGGCGGCGCCGTTTAAAATCAATTTTTTGAGCCCAATATGACTTGCCAACTATTTTCCCCCTTTTTCTTTTTTTGAGGTGTTGCTATGAACCCGTGAGGGACTACTATACCCAAGAAAGTCTTCAGGTCGACTGAGCACGCGAGGCTTAAGTTTGCTAAACATTTTTCTTGAGGCGTTGTACTGTCAACTTCTATTTCTTGTGTTGATGAATGTGCAGAGGCACGTTCATCTTAATTTGCCTTGTCTTTTGATTGTTGTTGCAGAGAACACCATTTCCGTTCCCAGCAGAAGTGATCGCCGAATGAACACCGCGGGAAGGAGAGCGTTCGAAGCAACGGCAGAAGAGAGAAAAAAAAGGAGGTTCTGGCAGAGTTCCGGTACTGCACCGGAGTGCACCCCTCTGTACTTTTTGCTATATCTCTCTCTATATGGCCTTTCACAGAGGCTTTCTTTTTGTTCTTGTTTTTCAACTGCATTTTTTCGCATCACCCATTATCTTGTTAATTTCTTGCTCCACAAATATATTCTTCGTTTTTTTAAGCCTTTTTTTTTTGAAAATGAATTTAACTTTTTATTTTCTTCGCCGTGAGGCAACACACAAAAAACACCCCCTTCCCCTCCACCCTCACATTTCATCTTATTCAACACATCCCCACCTCCCCCCACAGCAGAGAATAAGACTCGGGGACCCGGTTATTCTCAGCCGGACTGGGACCTTGACCAGGACCGGGGACCCGGCTTATTCTCTGCTGTGCCTCCCCCGCTTTCTCAAAACCCCAAAAAAAGGGAAACAAAATAAATAATGAGGAGATGTCTGCCATCTGTGCTGTCTGCTGTGAGTAGTAGTGCACATGGGTACGCACCTGCACCTTCTTCTGCATGGAAGCATGCGGCACCAGCACTGCTCACATGCACTGCGGCACAGAGACGTTTCGGGTCTGCGTCGCACTACGAAACGGAGGGTGTGGAGATCCTTGCACTCAAGCGCGGGGACTACATCGTGGTGGAAGGTGAGTTGGGCCGTGTGCATAACAGAAACACAAAGAAGATGGGTCGTGCCACCGTGCAAGGATACGGTACGGCAATCATGGTGACCGGGCCACGCAAGGGCCAGCCGCAGGACATGAGAGGGATGAGCTTCCGTCGCGCCACACCTACGAAGCTCAAGCTGCTCTTCGATGCGATAGACGAGGAGAAGGACGAAATAGTGCTACGCTATTACAAAACCGCGGAAATGGAGCTAGAGGTGTGTGCCAAAAAAAAAAATTATTTTTTTGGGGGCATGATAGACGAGTGACATAGTGTGATCATCTGGGGTGAGGAAGCGTTCCAACTTTTCAACCTCTTCCCCAATTTACCGCGCTTTTTTACCCTCCCCCGTTTTAGAATCAACAGAGAGTGTACGTTAAGATATTCTACTTTGCGTTTTCCCCCCTCAAGGTACGTCACGAGAGGGCTGTTGTATTTCAATTGACCTAAGTTTTTCTCCAATTTTTTGGGGGTGGGGGGGAAAACGAACATTGGGTTGCAAAGTGTAACTCTTACCTTTTCCTTTGTGACGTTGTTATCAAAATTTTCTTGATTTTCCCGAGAAATCGTGGATGTGTTCGAGAACATCACCCAATGAGTCCGCTTCTATCCACATACCCCCTTTTTTCAGAGAATGGAGGAAACCGTGAGCCTTACTGTCGAGGCTTTTGACGAGCTGGTGCTTGATACCGTGGCCGCACCAAAGGATGGTGCCATTCGGTGGCTGCTGCCTGAGATGCCACTGTCTGTGCTGCTTGTGGAGAACGACGTCATTGAGATCAAGTTCCCGCAGAACTGGGGCTACACCGTGAAGAACCTGAGCCAGGTGGCAGGGAACTGGATGGTTCTTGTGGAAGAGAATGATATGCAGGTGCAGGTGCCGACCGCGAACTGCACTGTCGGTGACACAATTATGGTCGGCCTACCAAAAGGAAACTTCCTCAAGTTTGAAAAGGCGGACTCATAGAGACCACAACCCTCCACTTTAGAGTTTTGCGCAGTGTGTGTACCTACAAAAAAAATAAAGAAGGTTTTTCTGTTCTTTTTGACGCTGATGCGTCCAACGTCCGACGACGCTACACAAAAAGAAACCCCTCCAAAAAACCCCCTTTTCTCGATTTTTTTCCACCAATTGTCTAAGGGCCCAACGAAGGAATGGCCAAACCTTGCAGCAACATCGCGAAGATGTCAACACTTCACCACCAAACCCTCCCCCCTCCCCTTTCTCCAGGCATGCGTCGTGTAGAACTGAAGGACATCACACAATGGGGTGCTGATGGTGCGAAGATCTTTGAGCGGCAGGATGCGTTGTTCCGCCACTTGGACATGCACAAGAACAAAGCGCTGCACGGGTTCTCCGTTGAGTCCGAGGCGTCGCTGACGAACCGTGTCCGCAAGGGTGTCACACTGCGCCCCTTCGACGATGACGACGTGCGCGCCGCCGCCATCATCCCACAGCACCGCTTCTTCATCGCCGCCTCGTACACCGATGTGTACCAATACCTCTTTGACACAACGTCTGTCGACGGCGACGACGACGTCGACATAGGGCTAGACGGCTACGCACACAGAGCTGAGACCACCACCGACCGTGCCACAGCAGACATGGACATCGGCTCTGTCTATGAGATCATCCGTGAAGGGCACCCCTGCCGCCTCTACTTCGACATCGAATGTGAATATAAGAAAGTGGACATCCACCCAACCTGCCCCTTTCCAGTCCCCTCAAAAGAGCAATCTGACCAGTTTTATGCCTTCCTCGAAGCAAATGGCCACCCCTTCAGGCCGTATCAACAGACAACAACGTGCCCTGCAAACTGTTCGGTGGAGTTTGACCCAGCGGAGTTGATCCCGACACTCATCTCAGAGCTGGACAGTGCAATGAGTGCGGAGTATGGGCTGCGGGTGCGGGCGGAAAATGTATTGGTTTTGGTGAGCAGCTACACACATAAATACTCTGCACATGTTATCGTGCACTTTGAGGATGCGTGCTTCAAATCGAATCAACACATGGGACGGTTTTTGACAAAGTTTTCACACGGCTTAGTAGACAAACTGGAGAAGGGGATGAGCAGCAGCGACGCAGAGGAGGTCGCATATGGGGAGCATCTGCACCGCTGTCTGTTTCATCATAAGGCGGATGACGCGGTGCTGGCGGCACGGCGGCTCATAGAGGAGCACCCTGCAATATTCACACCCCAAGCCGCACCACCCCAGGACACAACCCCCACGGCAGTAGTGGTCTCAAACCCTGCTGAGCCCGTCACCCCAAACCCCACCGCAACTTCAGACCTCCCAAAGGCGTTGCTCGACAGAGCTGCTCGGGGTGCGCTTAACTTCGCGCGCTGTCTGAGCCCTGCCATCGATCTTGCAGTGTACACACGCAACCGCACCTTCCGTGTGATGAGTGCCTCGAAGCTCGGCAAGAAGTCGCACCTCCACATCGCCCCCTTCAGCCGCTTTCCGTACTTCCGTGACTACGACCTCTTTCTTGCCTCGCTTGTCGCGAACGTCGAAGTCACACACGAGACACGTCTTCTAGAATTTGGTGTAGATGACTTAAAGTCAAAAAAGGCCGGCCTCCAGGCAGTGGGGACCGGGCTAGGTGGAGGGGGAGGAGGAGGAGGAGGTGGGGGTGGTGGTGTGGCGATGGAGGGCACGTCGCCGCTGCCGGTGCTGGATGAGTATGTGAAGGAGGTGTTGCGCAAGCCGCCGTATGTGGGTGGGGTGATCACGAAGTACATCATGTACGACACGAACATCACGTACATCGTGGGCGGGACGCGCTACTGCCACGCAGTGGAGCGTGCGCACCGGAGCAATGGGATCTACCTCGTGGTGCTCTTCTCGCGTGCCAGCATCAGGCAGAAGTGCTACGACCCTGACTGTGCAGGTGCGGGTGTGGAGGACCAGCCCCTCCCTGCTGCAGTGGCCGCATCAGTTGCCGACTACGTCCGCGAGCAGAGTGGCTACGTGCCGCCCGTGTGTGTGAAACAGGAGGAGGTGCAAAGGAAGCCAGTGGCATTTGACCCTGCAACAATGAGCATCCCCCTCGGGCAGTTGCTAGACACACAGATGGAGTTGGAGCAACAGCAGAGGCAAGAGGATATGGTTCGGCAATTGGAAGAGCAGCAGCAACAGCAGCGGCAAGGGCAGGAGGAGGAGGAGGAAAAACTGTGGCAGCAGATAGGGAAGCAAGAGAAGCGGGAGAAGCAGCAGCAGCAGCGCAAGATGCCAGTCCGGAGACCTGTGATGTTCAACCCGTCTACAATGAGCATTCCTCTCGGTCAATTGTTGGAACGACAAATGGAAACGGAGCAACAGCAACAGCAACAGCAACAGCAACAGCAACAGCAACAGCAACAGCAACAGCAACAGCAACAGCAACAGCAACAGCAACAGCAACAGCAACAGCAACAGCAACAGCAACAGCAACAGCAGCAGCATCCACAACCCCTGCAGCGCCCCCAGCCAAAACAGCCTCCAACACAAGCTGTACGAAAGCCTGTTTTGTTCAACCCTGCGACAAGCATTCCACTAGCCACATTGCTGCAGCAGCAGCAGGCTGCACCACCGTCACCTCCTGCACCCACGCACCACCTCCATCCCTTAGCTCCGACGACCTTACCATGCGAGCACACACCCACACCACCACCTGCATCAACCATGCCGCCTACACACACCCCACGCCAGCGCCCCACCCCCTTGGTGCATAGTCCACCACAATCCACCGAGCCCGCACCGAAGAAGGCACGCAAAATCAACCTCAAAAAGGCTCCACCTCGCGCGCTATAGCCCCCCTCCCCTCTCCCCTCTCCCCCCATTTTTTTTTAGAACCCAACCAGAATTTTTTTTGTACCCCCAAGATTCTCTTCTCTGGACCCTATCGTACAGAAAGCAAACCACCCACCCACACACGGCTACTTTGTACTTTGTATATTTCCTCCTCCCTCTCCATTCCCTTCCCTATTACAACCCTTCCAGCTGTACACATACAATGTCAAATAATACAGAGCGCAAACGTGTCACCGTGGTGGGTGGTGGAGTGGTGGGGACGTGCTGTGCGTATTTTTTGCAGAGGGCAGGGCATTCGGTGACATTGGTAGACCGGGGTGGGTTTGGGCAGGGGACGTCGTGGGGAAACGCGGGGATCATCGCTGATTATGAGAGAATTCCTTTTAACAACTTTGGCTTCGTCCGCCAGGTGCCGCATATGCTGGCCATCAACGACGGCTGCGTCAGCTTTGTGTACACAAAACACCTTTTGACCACATCCCTCGCGTTCTGTCTCCGCTTCCTCCGCTGCTGCACACCGTCTGTGTCCGCGCACTCCGCTGACGTTATGACGGCCCTCCACAACCAAGCTGGCCCTGCCTGGGACGAAGTCCTCACTGAATTCCCAGCCTCCAAGGTCTCCTCGATGATGGGCAGCCAAATCATCCAGGTTGCCGACAAATCACATTGGCCGGGCCTGAAATCCTTTACCTTGGAAAGAAGAGAACGTGGCTCAGAGTTGAGCCCATCCGAAAACCTTACGGAACTCCGCTCCCTCGACCCGGCACTTTCTGTTTCAGGCAATTTCACTTCCTTACACGGTGCTGCCGTTGCTCACGGTGCACGCTTCTTTAAAAACCCTTCTCAACTGGTAGCAGACATCTCCGAGGTGATCCAACACCGATACAAAGGAACCCTCCTCCAAGCAGAGGTGATTGACGTCAAAGAAGGCAACGTCACCGTACGCTCCAAAGACGGCAAGGTTTCCACAATCGAGGGCGACATCGTGGTGCTTGCGGTGGGCCCCTTCGGGTTGGAGCTGCTACCACGTATAGGAGAGGCAAAGGCACCCATGGACGTCGAGAGAGGATACTCGATAGCGTTCCGTGGGGAGGGTGCGGAGGGGTTCACGTCGGCAGTGGGGTGGACGCCGCATAAGTTTTACTTTACGCCGATGGAGGACCATCTCCGGGTGGCAGGCATAGTGGAGTTTGGCGGGCTTGGACCGAAAAATGAGGCGCGTCTCGATTGGTTAGAACGGAAGGCTCGCGCCCAGGTTCCATCTCTGCCACCACGTGACAAAGCTTCAGACTGGGTTGGCTACAGACCGTCGCTACCAGATGCAGTGCCGGTCATCTCCTGGTCGAAGAACAATCCGCAAGCCCTCCACTGTTACGGTCATGGTCATTTCGGGTTGACACAAGGTGCAATAACAGGGAAATTAGTAGAAAGCATGGTCGCAGGGAAGCCTCTCTTTGACACCACCCCGTTTGCGCTCGATCGATTTATGACGTTTCTTTGAGGAGATTGGGGGGATGGGGGTGGGAGGGAGGACCGTTCTTTTAACGTCCGAAAAATGGGTTTTGGGGATAAAGGTGACACACTAATGTGGAGGTTTAGCCTTGCGTTTCTACGCGTTGAAAAAAAATTCGCTTTTTGGCGTGATTTCTTGGTAAGGTTTGCAACATCTGACCAATGTTGTTTTCTCTCTTCTCTAGTGCCTTTTTTTTTTGAAACTCTTCGTAAAGCCTCGATACATTTTTTTGGGGCAATGATTATGTTCCTGCTTGCAACCTCCCTCGGTGGTAGCCGTGTGCGTACCAATGAAGCGGGGCATATCAGATATAAACCAAAGATGGCTGTAGGACCGCACGGTTGGGGTTCCACCCGGTGCACCAAGGTCATACACTGTCACGAGAGTGATTTGCATTTCACGTCAACAAAAAAATTTTTTTTTTGTTCTGGCATGACATAGTTGGTTGGGTCTTTGAAGAGACCCACCCAATCTTTTACCCACATAAAACGTTTTTTTTTTTTCCTCTTTCGTAAGACTAAGCAAAATGCTTAAAAGTCATTTTACCTACCTTTTTTTTTGCATTAACCTATAACCGTACCGTACCATTCATCCGTGTTCTTTTTTTATTTGTGTTTTTTTGCAGGATGTGAGACAGGCCACGCGGAATGACGTGCTTCATCATGTTTGCTCCCTAGTTGTCTGAGCGCGTTCTGCAGTCTATTTTCCGTTGATTCTTTCACTGTGTATTCGCAAAGGTGTGCACGTTCATCTTTTCAATGATAAAATGAATGCAAGATTTTTCTCTTTTTATTTGTGCACCGTGTGTGATGCCTTCGTGTCATTGTTTTTTGTGATTGTAACGGATGGAGTGCCAAAGCCTTGAGGGTTCGTGGAATGGCGGCAGAGACCATGTTACACTCATCACGGTTGTGCCAGCTGTTGTGATGGTCGAGAGACTTCAAGTCTCTGGTCAGTTGAATTCCCCCAAAGAACGAAACTCTTCGAATAACATAAATGTGCTAGTCGTCGTTTTCCTTCCCCCAAACTCCACCCTTTCCACACCACACCATTGCAGACACCTCGTCTCTTACACTTTACACTTCGCAACAATGCCGCTTTTGCAGAAGGGACTCATGCTGGCGTCGCTTGTGGCCCTCTCCCAGGGGACGGGCGTTGCTGAGGTGAAACTGACACCGGCAATGGCAGAGCTTAATGCGCTTGCAGTCTCTGCGTCCCTCCCGATCCACCTCGAGTTCCTGTCCTCAGCAGGCAACCCTGCCTGGCCAGACATCAGCGCACCGACAGTGGTGCCCGGTGCACGTCTGCAGGACCCACCAGCACACCTGCGCCTGCTTCCAACAACGCTGTCGAACTGGGACCTTGCTGCAGGGACGGAGGTGACGTATTCGTGCCCGAACGAGCCTTCCCTGATTGATGTGTGCGACGCATGGGTGTTCTTCTACGCATGCCCGCAGAGCTGTGTGCGCACGTACCAGGGTGGCCTCCCAGGACTGCTCGCAGTGACCCCAGGATGGGAGAGGACGCAGTGCGCACCACGCTTCACAACCGGCGCACCCGGCACCTCGTTCGTGCACCCGATGGGAAGCTTCAGGAAGCAGCTTGCGCCGGGTGCGTCGACGACGTTCACACTCCCTGCCAACGCAGAGTTTGTTGCCTTTGGTATTGACAAGGACGGTGTGGACTGCACACAGCACCTCACTGTTGGTGCGTGCCCCGTTGCAGGAGGGCGCTGTACCTGGGACGGGTCCTCGTGCAAGAACAACAACTGCCAGGGCAGGTACGGCCCACCACCACCGTGCACTGAGTGCCCGTGGGAGGGACTCGTGTCGCGCTCTCCGTCTGACGGTCCGTTCCGTGGCATCCCCATCTAAGTGTCCTCTTGCGAACAACACCACAAGCAGGCCAACACAAAGACATTCCTTCCTCACCACACGGCATCCCTGTCCCCGATCTCTGCCTACGGACACGTAGAGTAGAGCCTTCCGGGACACTTTGCCACCCAGAGACCCACACGCTCTCTGTCTCTGGGGCTTCTTTTCTGACAACCTAAAACACACCTGCAATATTGGTACGTTTATTTTGATGTTTTTAAGACATCGCATTTACTTTTTGCCTTTCTGTTTAACCTTTTAGTTCACCCGGCGTTAGTGTTTCGTTTGTCAATTGGTTGCTTAACGTTTGCTTTGAGCACATGCTGGCACATGAACACTGCACGGGTATTGTTACCGATGTTTTGTTTTCTTGGGCATTTCAGTCCTGGGTGCCAAAATGACTAGCAATAACCAAATAAAAGAGCAACACATTTGTCTATTACCCTTGTCGGTGCTAACCGCGATGGCGTCTCGGGACAATGTATTTGCGCGGAATTCCGTTCATTGCGCGACCCCTTTCCTAGTCAAGTCATCAAGACCAGGTGACGTCTGGTTTCTATTGTATCTTTTTCACCCATCCACGCCTTCAGCCCCTCCTCACTCCCCTATAAAATGGACGTGTCACAACTTGTCACTGAGAACATCAACATTGAGGAGGAGGTGCCAATCTGCAAGCCAAGCGAGCTCAAGACACGCCTCCCACGACGTGAGAAGCACATCAAGGTTGTGCACAATGGGCAGGTACAGGTGAAGCGTGTGCTGGAGAGCGAGGACGACAGGTTCATTGTGATTGTCGGGCCGTGCTCTGTGCACGATGTGCAGGCGGCGCGGGAGTACGCGATGAAGCTGCACCAGCTTGCAGACGAGCTGAAGAACGAGCTTGTCATTCTGATGCGTGTGTACTTCGAGAAGCCGCGCACGAACGTGGGGTGGAAGGGGCTGCTGAACGACCCCTTCCTGAACGACACCTGCGACATCGAGAAGGGCTTGGAGATGGGACGCAACCTCATGCTCGACATCACAGGCACTGGCATGCCCATTGCGGCAGAGGCGCTTGACGTGCTCACGCCACAGTACATCCAAGACTTGGTGTCGTGGACGGCAATAGGCGCACGCACAACAGAGTCGTCCTGCCACCGCCAGATGAGCTCAGGCTTCTCCTCCGCAGTCGGCTTCAAGAACGGCACCGACGGGAACCTCGACGTAGCCGTCAACGCCATCCGCGCCTCCTCCTCCCCCTCCTCCTTCCTCACATGCAGTGTCGAAGGGAACGTCTGTGTCGTGCGCACAAAGGGCAACCCTCTCTGCCACGTCGTGCTTCGGTATGCCCCCCCCCCCTTCGTTTTTTACTGAAGATGCCTTCCTCTAGGGCACACCCACCCCCCGGTGAAAGTAATATAACCCACTGCACATCATATCTCTCATTTGACCTTCTCCATTACAACTGTTCATAAAACCCTTTAAAATCTCTCCAAAAACCCTTCTATTCTTCTCCCTTTCACAGCGGTGGTGCGCAGGGCCCCAACTACACACAGGAGTACATCAAGGAGGCGGAGGCGAAGCTGCAGAGCGTCGCGCTCCCGGAGAACATCATGGTGGACTGCAGCCACGGCAACTCACTGAAGGACTTCAGACAGCAGCCTGCGGTGCTTGGCGACATTGTCGACCAGATCCGTGCAGGGAACAAATCCATCATCGGCGTCATGCTTGAGAGCAACCTCGAAGAAGGCGCGCAGAAGCTCGGTGACGATCCATCAAAGCTGCGCTACGGTGTCTCCATCACAGACTCCTGCCTCGGGTGGGATCAGACATCCGAGATGCTCCGTGACCTTGCAGCGAAACTGCGTGATGTCCTTCCTGGACGGAGAACAAAATGAGATAATATACAGAGAGCGGAGCGAGGAGAAGAAGAAGGAGAAGGAGAAGGACCCCCATAGAGACTTCCGCACGGCGTAGAAATGGGTGTAGCATTTTTGTGTGTTTTTTTGGTGCAACACACAACTCAAAAATGCGTTTTTTTTATATTTTCTACAGCCCGGTTGTTTTTTTTTTGAGGGGTCCTTTCAAATATTGTTTTATCTCAGACGTATTTTTTCTTCTTTTTAAATTATTTTTTATTGAAAAGCACACCTTCTGTGTAAGAGGTCATGCATATCTCTCTGCATATATTAGGGGTGTGTGTTTGGTAAACGAATAAGGGGGATTTCTTGTGTAGGCTGATATGGCCCCAAATAGGTGTGTATGTGTTTGATAGGAGAATTAGAGTGGGTAACGCCCGAACGGAGAAAACCCCACTAATGTGTGTGTGCATGGGAGACATGATTTTGTCTTTCAAAAGTTTGTTGTTGTTGCCATTTTTTCTGTTCGATTCCCAAAAAGGTGAAATAAGCAACAAAGTGGCTTGGACTTATCTTACCAAAAAAGCTTTCTTTGTTCTCTTCATCTGGATGGCTGGCACCGTGGGTCCGTCTTGGTGAGGTGCCTCCTTTATTCAAAAAAAATTTCTATTATTTTTCTCTGGCAAAAAAAGCCAACAAAACAAAACGTTTTTTTTTCTCTTTTTCTTTTGTATCTGTGTGGCGACGAAAGGGGGGGCTCCGCCAACTTTCCTCCCCACTTTTTACGTGACGTTGACTATCCTGAGGGGTGTCGGGTACGTTGCCTTCCTTCACTGTGTTCCAATCTCTGGCACACCCTGAGGTGTGCTGTCGCCAAACGTATTTCATTCATTTATCCCTTTACGAATAGGGAACGTTTTTTGAGATGTGTCATCATGTGTGTACTGAATGGCATGTTTCAAATTTTTATTCTTTTTCTCCAAATGTGTGTCTTTCACGCAACCCTTTTTCCATTATTTAACTCCTTTTTTCAGAAACACTTTTTTTGTTGATTGAATACTAAGATATCAGTCCATATGTGTAGCTGTGCAACGTTGCACAGTACAGCTCTCTGCACTGTCCAATTAAAAGGTAAGCGCTCTTCATAACGGGCCTCTATCTTTGTAATTATCATATAAGGGTTTGAGTGTCTGTTGCGCGCTCATCACACCCCCTACCTTCAGCAATGTGCCGTGATGTCGACAAAGTTTTGAAAAATAGTCATCCAAACGCACCATGGTTTTCTAGCTTTTTTTTCTGAGGTAAGTCCTAGCTCCTCTCATTTGCTTTTGAGAAAGTACAGTGGTTAAAACAAAAGTTACGCCTAAACGGCGGAATTGAAATCGATGGCGGAAATTACTTTTTTCTTCGGGCGGAATTTTGTTTAACCACTGTAGTGCTGGAAAAATGGCGTTTTCTCAGAGCCCAAGCCTGAACCGGCAATTTGTCGGCGGTGCAAGCACTACAAAACCTTTTTTTTTTAAATTTGTCTCGATGTATGTATTCTTTTTTTTAGTGACTAATTTGGTGACTACCGTAAAAGCACTTTGCTTAGCATCATCTTACCCAACTATTCTCTTTTGCCTCTGACTTTGGAAAAAAATTACCCCGCGTGCCTTTTTTAATGTGTACAGCATGTTCGATAACCCGCAGAGCTCCGGGTGCCTGCGTCCACAGAGTCGTGTGCACTTTTTTTTTACAAAAACTTTCATTTCCCCCAGAATACCTCATAATACAGCGCTATTAGGCGTCTTTGAACAGTGTTATGATGTGCGGGGGCGGTCAAGAATACAACAGAAAATTATTGCGAACCTCCGTTTTGAGGGGGAGATAAAGAAAAATAACAAAAACGCCAAAAAAAAAGTGGGGAATGGGTGGGGGTGGGTCAGGGGAAAGGACAGTTTATAAAAGTAAATGACCTACAACCAAAAAAATGAGGACGCCCACTGTGATGACACTACTTTCTCTTCCTCCTCCCCCTTTAGCAATTCCCTTCACCATTACACTTTTGCCCCACACAGAAATGCAAAATGCACTACTAATTTACACAAAAGACAAACACAACTAACCCTATGCATTCTACCATTCTATTGACGTCCATTAGACCAAAAATTTGATCAAAATTGCAGATAAAGTTCATTCTGGGGGATCTGTTTACGAGAGGGCTTTTTTTTTGTATTTTTCAAGACATATTTCCTCCGGTAGAGTGCTCTTGACTGTTCCCTTTTGATGCTGTTAGAAGGTGACGTTATACTCTGTCACGACGCACTCCGCTTCGTAGGCGCTGCAGGGAACGGACACCGTCGAAGCAAAACACGACACCACCACAACACCCTCTTTGCGGAATGCGCGACCGCAAACGAAGTGCACCCGGTTCTGGGCAGCACGGCCTCTGAGGGCTTTGCGGACCGTCTCTATCGCGACGCTACACTGAAGCACGCAGAACGCAAAAAGGATCTTTCTGCTAAATCCTCGAAGAAACGACGACAACGGAGGACACCACATACCACCACCACCACCACCACCACACACAACGCCCCAAAAACAACCAACCCAGAGAAGACAACCACAGCCACCACCACCCCACACCGAACACCCTCTAGGCCAAGACATTCACTCCGCATCTGGACCCATCGGAGGCAATCATGCGAACCCCCACCAGGCTCTTTTGTAAGCGATGAAGGGCGTACCATCGTGCTTCCCCCGGAAGAGCAGAATGCGTTGTTGACCCTCCTGCAGAAGGGGAAGAAGAGGAAAAAGAAGAAGAAAAAGACACACAGCACACATGATGCAGATTCTTCGACAGAGGTTGCCTCGCTTTCTGCAACCGGGTCGTCATTTACTTCTGCCGCAACCTCCAGTAAGGCAGGCAATTGGAAGACCATGTCTACCACTCGAGTGTTCACACAACGTACCAAATATATCGCACCGCACCTTAAACAAGGTATGAAGGAGATATCTGTGTCAGAGGAGGGGGAACGGGAGAGAGTTGTAATGGAGGAGATGCATGAGTTTGTGGGGCAGTCGAAGGCGTTTTGTGTGCAGGCAGGGTTGCTGAGGGAGTTGCGGAGGTTGGTCGGGGAGGAGCCGAAAGGGAGAGAGGCGGTGGTGGAGGAGGAAGGGCAGAGCTGTGCGTTTCATGTGAGAACTGCGGAGCATTTGCGTGGGGTGGTGTGCAGTGCGTGGTATGTCGTGGAGAGTGAGTGTGAGCTGAGACATGAAATTGTTGAGGCAGAACAGACGCTTTTCGCTTCACATCTCACAGCAGAATCTATAGGAGCAGGTGTAGCAAACGAAGCCACCTCAGCACGCCTTCTACAAGAAAACCTTCTCATGAAGAAAGCCGGCGCAGCAAAGGAGGTGCCCCACATCATGAGAAGCTTCATCCAGCGCGAAACCGTTGCTAGG
Source organism: Rhynchopus sp. YZ270_cl-10 (assembly GCA_964035575.1). NCBI lineage: Eukaryota > Euglenozoa > Diplonemea > Diplonemida > Diplonemidae > Rhynchopus > Rhynchopus sp. YZ270_cl-10. The sequence continues at coordinate 150,727 of OZ037895.1, read as the reverse complement.
GAGATGACCAGCTTCACTGCAGAATGCGGCTGGCAGGTTCTCTTCCTTTTACAGCACCATGCGCACGATAGGGCAGCGCATCTGGAAACGGACCTCTCATTCTTCTCGCTTCTCTTCTCTGCCTGCAAGGAAACACATACACTGTACACTGAGGAGGATATGGCACGTTGTACAGCTGTCTCCTCGGAAGCATTTGAACGGAGTGTTGTTCACGATTTTGCGGGTATCAAGGATTCGCTTCGAAGTGAGTATGATATTGCAGCGGATACGGTAATTCTTGAAGAACGGCAGGCAAGGGAACGGCTGTTCTGTGGGATGGAGTGCGAGGCTGGGAAGGCAGCGCTGTGGGACGGCTGTCGCGGGGAGTGTGACCGCTCTGCGTTGTTGTTGCTGACAGCTGCTTCGGAGCCTCTTGCGCGGCGGAATGCCGTTCTGTCGGAACGAACGCACCGACAGCTCCTTTCCACCCTCGAGGCGGAGCGGTTCTCCCGACAGAATATCCTCTCCTCCGCAGGCCTGCTCCTCCCCAGTCTTGCATTGGTCTCCGCGGAATCACTTCACCGCAGACAACAGCTGCGGCAAGAAGCGCGGCTCTTTGTTTACCTCATTCAACGCTACGAAACAGTCTCCCGCAGACGCTGCGAAGACAGCGCAACAGACTTTTTAACCTACCTCAGAACCGACTGCACAAAAGGCCTGCACAGCATGATACGAGACAGAGAGAACGCAGCATGCAGTCGCAGTGTAGTAGTCGAGGCTGCACTACGCACAGACATCACCTTAGAGGAGAGACGCTGCTTTAGTCGGATAGAGGAGAGGGGGCGGACAGGGTTGTGTCTTGCAGCGGTGTTGCGAAGGTTCCGGGTGGTGCTGTGTGATATACAATGCGCAGAGCAACGTTGCCGGGGTGTGTTGGTGCAGTGGCTGTGCACCGCCAATGAAGAGCACGTCTTCCGCCGTTCCATCCATCAGTCGGAGCTGTCGTCGCGACGTGGCCTGCTTCCTTACCAAGCTGCGCTCAACCGTCGTAGCATCGTGCGCAACCACGCCCTGACCCGCTGGTGGCTCGAAACATCGGGAGCAGTCATGCTCTATGAAAGCGCGCGCCGCAACACCATGCAGCACCACCGCCGTACCCACCTCTTTACCTTGGCGAAGAGCTGCCACGCTCAGGGGGAGGTTGTTTTGCGGAAGAACATCATCCGCGATGCGCGCCAAGAGTGGACAAAGATCATGACAGGATGGCACGGCGACGAGGCTGTGGTCAAGCTCTTCGAAGGTGAGGCAAGACGACGACGGTACTTCACAAGGCTGTGGTCCACCACTATTGCCCTCTACCGTGTCATGAACAGAAGCGCTGCAAAGTGGGCAAAGGTAGTCCACGACGAAGCTGACCTACGATTCGAGGTGTGTTCAGTGTTCCTGTCACGTGGTGAGGAGCTTTCAAGGTCACAGCTTGTACGCGAAGAGACGTACCTCCGCCAACGACACTACCTGCAGTACTCTGCGCTCTGCCCCTCACGAAAGTCGCACGCCCTCCTCCGCCGCAGGGTCCACCTCCGCGACGCAACAGCGTTCCGCTTCACCAAAGAGGAAGAGGTGGCAGCCCCGGTGCTGCTTCTCCCACCAAAGGCCAAAGGAATGCCTCGTTAACACAAAGCATTCTTTTGAGGTTTTGCATTCCCTCCCCCAATCTAACCAAAAAATACCCCTGAATTAAAAAAAAAAGTTACCAGTCTTGCATCTATATCGGTGGTGTGGTGAACCCACAGGAGGTGTCACCTCTCTAAGCTCCCCCATCCCGCACCGTGTCAACCTTTTGCAATATTTTGCAACTCTGAGACACTCCTGTTGTCTTCCTTCCACTCTGCCCGTATGGCCACCTTTGGACCATGCTATGCTGTAGAGGTAGAGGTACATTGCAGGAGGTACTGAGCCGATGAAGTAATCACTAATCATATCCCAATACAGAATTCAATTGAAAAAAATATGCAGTGTCTCTCCCCCCTGCGCCCGCTTCTCAGACAGTGCAGGCGGTGTAGTATCACCCAGGCCGACCCGCTGACTGCTGCTGTCGCTGCCGTGCGCGGATGTGTCGCTGCCACGGAGACGTTCTCCACTATGGGTGCGTCCCCCTCACCTCGACCACCAGCGCCACCTTCAGAAGAAGCGGTCGATGCGTGGCACGCACTGCATGAATTCGGTTCTCCAGCAGAGGGAACAGCTGCACACAAAACATGGCTGCGTGAATGCGGATTCTGGCAGGCCTGGGGGCTGTGGGTCATCAAAGGGCGCGTAGGGGCAGCAGAGACGCTTCTCCGCAGCACCATTGCGATGCTTGATGACGATACACCGGAAGATCACCTCAGAGCCGCACGGTGCCGACACCTCCTTGCCATGATGTACCTCAGCCAGGAGCGGGAAAAGGAGGCAATCCCGCATTTAACCATATTAGCCTCGGTGGGGTCAAAATTTGCGACAATTTCTTCTTCTTCTTCTGTCATCGCGTTGGAAGCACACTTTTCATTTATATTAGCACACACCTATGGGTTGCTTGGCATGCATGCAGAGGTTTTGCACTGTACGGAAACTGTGTTCACAAATATTTCGCAACACGGTGTCACACCAGACCCACTCTCGAAGGAAGATTATGACACATTGCATTCAATCATCGGGCAGGATGCGGAATATGTTGTTAACACTGCAACAGAACACTCTGAGACGACGAGGCTTGCGGTGCTGCAGATGGTACGCGATGCGTCCTTCTCTTTGAAGCTCTTCGCGGAGGCGTTGGACGCGGCACAACGACACCACCTATACACCAGCACCCACTCCTCAAGCAACGCTGAGAAGGACGCAAGCCTCCTTGCCCTGCTTCTTATTGAGTATGCAGAAGGGGGGCGGTCTGTGGACGACATTGTGAAACAGTGTGCCTCATTCTGCGATCAGCAGCGCGCGGAGGTACGTTGGTTCGAACAGATCCTTGCAAAGGGCGAGGCAGAGCGGGGTGAAGCATGTGAACAGCACGTTGCCGCGGTGCACAGCCTGCAGAAGCTCCCGCAGCTGTATGACGAGCTCTTTTTGGGATTATCCTTGAGTGCAGAGGAGATGGCGGGGGTAACCTCTAAGCTGACCATCGATGAGGACGACCTTCCCCCAGAGGACGCTGATGATGAGTACTTTGATGAGGTGGACGATTCTGATGACGTTGACCTTGCTGAGGAGGTGCTCCCGCAGGAGGTAGTGCAAAATGCAGTGGCAGACAAAGTGAGTGTCGCTGAGACGCCAAGAGATAGAGTAAAGGCGACAACAGAGGGGGGTGAACGCATCGTGGAGGTGCCACTATCAACCCTGACGGAGCTGCAGCGTCAGGTGGCGGAGCTGCAGACGCAGATCTCTCGGTTGATCAAGGCGTCCTCTGCGTGAGGATCAAGGGGGGTGACAATAGGTGAATTAACAGGGGCTCTTTAATGATATCTGCGTTGAGAGAGCAGGTGTGTGTGTGGTCCCTCAGAGCGGGTACACTGCATAGTATGAGAGCTTTTGGAAGTTTTCTTCTGAAAAGGTCTGAAAAACGCTTTTGAGTGGAGCGTTTTGTGACTACAGAGAAGCTTCGGGATCATCTTACCAACTTTTCACGTACCGTGCGTATCTTTTTTGTGATGTTGTATCTACCAACGTCTTTTTTAGAAGTACACTGTCACGAGAGGGCTTTGTATTTCAAGTCAACCTTTTTTTTTTTTTTTTGGTAGCACAGACTGGCTTCCGATCATCTTACCAAAACTTCTTCTCTTTCCTGAGCCCAACGTTGTTGCGTGGGTAGAAACAAATCACAGTTTTCCCCCTCACATTCCATACACACCCCCCTTCCCCTCTCCACATCCTCCACATCCTCCATCCCACACACACACCTTAGGGATGTCGCAATGATATGAGTCGGCCCCTATCCTCTGCGTTGTTGGTCCTTTCTGCAACATCATGCGCGCTCTCGCAGGACAGCACCGTGAGTTGCATCGAACGCAAATGTGGAAACTACCAGGCAGCCTGCCTGGGGAGTGAGGGGTGCACACGCTGCCTGACCACGACGCAGTCGGTTCTACAGTTACAATGCGCCGACGCACTGCTGCCTGGCGACCGCGGGCTGTACAACAATATCCGCGACTGCACTCTCGAAAAATGCAGTACCTGCACGACCCTCCTCAACGTTGCCGACTGTGTACGCGACACGCTCTGCCTCTGGCAGGCAGGCACCTGCACACACTCTGCCCTCAGCACCTCCACACCTGAAGACGACTCCGGCCGCTGCTGCCTCTCACGCACCACCACCTGCACACTGTGCACCTCCTTCCACGACTCTGGGTGGTGTGCAGCCTCACGCTCCAACTGCGAACTAACCTGCAAAGGTACCTGGTGTGCACAGTCCTCCCCAGACTGCACCACACCAGAGGAGCTGTGGGATGCATGGAAACGCGACCAATGCTGCACCACCATGGGCAAAGGCTGCACCGCACCCTCCCTAGAGGCATGTGGCTGCACACCCTCTCGACCGGAGACACTACTCCCCGCAGACGTGTTGACAGTGGACTACGTAGGTGACCTCTGTGTGGGTGCGCCGCAGAGCTGGGGAGCGTATTGCTATGCCGTCACCACAGCAGGGTCGTGTGAGGATACGCGCGCCTGTTGTAATGTGGGCGGCTATGTCAACACCAGCGCACGGTGCAGACCGGTCATCGACCCAACAGTGTTCCTCGACAACAGCACCCTCCCCGTCAGCGGCACCCTGGCCTCCTGTGGCTGCTCTTACGCCAACTCCACTTCGTTTGTCCCTGCCTCCTACATAGGAGACGTCTGTGTGACACGAAGCTCTCAATCCCGGGTGACCTGCAGTTATGTGACGTTGGATGGTCGGTGCAGCCCTGACGCAGACTGCTGCAATGCGAATGGGTACACTGGGGAGAGTCGGGTGTGCGGGCGGGATGCGACCGACCCTGCGCAGAGGCGCTCGATCCGGGTTGCTTTGGATACTGTGATGGGGACGTTCCGCAATGCACCCTTTGTGCAGGAGGTGCTGGCGTCAACACGGCGCCTCACTGCAAACAACAGCGGTGCCACCGACGTGCGAGTAGAGTTCGTCTGCCCCTCTGCAAGCTGCTGCTACGGTACCCAGGCAGACCGTCTGCTCGGCGGCTGCGCCCTTGGCGACACCTGCGCACCGTCCTGCGACATCAGCACCACCACCCTCGCCCCCTGCGTCCACAACTGCACAACCTTCTCCCCAGGCGCCAACGGCACCACCCTCACCCCCACCTACCAAGGTGCCATCTGCCAATCCCTCCCACAGTCCTGGGGCAGCGAATGCACGCCACTCAACGCAGATGGTGCATGCAATGTGACAGACATCCGATGCATCCGCAACGGCGACACCGACGGCACGGAGCCGACCCAAGCTGCCGGGGCCGGGCATATGACTGTTGAGTTCAGTTTAATCCTCAACAGCGCTGCAGACGAAGCAGAGATGATGCGCCACGTCATCAACGAGGTCAACACTGGGCTCCTACGCGAGCCTCTCAGCCTCATGCAGGGCTCTGCCGTGGACGTCATCTCTGTCTACGAAGGGCTACCGAAGGACACCCCTGACGGTGACGACGGAGGCGACCCAGCGTGCGGAACGCTCTGCATCGTGGCCTTGGTGGTGGGGGTGGTGTTGTGCTGTGCGACCGTAGTGTGCATTGCGGTTCTGATTCGGAGGTCAAGAATGCGAAAACGCAAAGAAAACCTGACCAGCAACAAGCTTGCGGAGGAGCATGGTGGTGGTGGGGACGTAGCAGGCGAGAGGGTGTTCGATATGGACAGTGCGCTCGACTCCCCAGTTGCGTTGTACCCCAACGAGCGCTACCTCGGGTCCGAGATCAACATGGGTGGTCACCCTGCACAGTACGAAACATCGCTAGGGATGCGTCCCCAGCATGCTTATGGCGACATCAACACCATCGAGACACCCGTTAAAAAAATAGAAAACAAGGAGTAGAAGATATACACATTTAGATAGATGGTAACCGTGTGCATGCCATGTTACGATAGCGTGATGAGGCTGAGGTTTATTGAACTTTTTCCGGGTGGGGTATGGGGGGGAGGGATTAGAACCAAACATAGAAGGTGGCCCTGTGGGTGCTGAATAAGAAGGCATGAATCTGTGGGGAGTCATCTCTCATCTCCGCTCAAGAAATAACCTCACAAAATCAATCGTTCGCTCTTTTTATACGGAAAGTGGAGATTTTGTATAGTCGCCATAGTGCAACTAAGCACCTACGCTACCCGGACAATTATTTATAACGAAGAAACAGAACAAACATAAATACCATACAATGCAACGAGGCCGACTACGCCTGGAAAATAGGCAGTGTCTGGAAAACCTATCTAAGGCATGGTTGGGGCGAATAAACAATCACGCCTCAGCCGCTCCTGAGGGTGCCCTAGTACCCAGTACCCAAAATCTTTTCGTTGATACCCACTTTTTCTTTTCGTTAGTACTGGAAATGGGTACTGGACGCCAAAAGCTCAGAGCTTTGGGAAAATTCTTTTTGCCTTACTAATGACCATTATCAGTCTGTGTAAACACAGAGTCGACTTTGGGAATGATCGGAAATTGGGTACCGCCGAATTTACCCCTTTGTGATTATCATTAGTACGCCCCAGCCACGCCTGTTATCAGGCTTTAGTTGGTGTTAGCGAATCCAATTCAGCCTCGTAGCATTGTATGACATACACCAAACCACGCCCACAACGGCCACCCGACATATCATATTATTGTACCGTAGAGAAGGGCACATCGTTTCGTGCCCTCTACGCCCCGTTGAGGCGTTTTTTTTTGCACTTTCAATATTTTTTTTTTTCTTTTTGCGACGAGAAGCGTGAGCTAGGTAGGTTCTTAGCAACTGTTCTCGTTTTTAAAAAGGTGACTAAGCGTGAGAGGCTTTTAGGTTCATCTTATAAACTTTTTGTTTCTTTTCTGTGTGTCCAATGGTAAGCTAAAGCGTGTGATGCAATATAATCGTATTTACAACTTCCTTTTTGTTGTCTGTCGGATTCCCCCTACACCCCGTGAAGGGTGGGGGTGGGGTCCATTTTTTTTGTTATTAAAATGCAAACAAAACGTGTTTTTTTTTTGAATCTTGCTTTGCAAAATAAAAGATGAGTGTGTCTGTGGCGCAATCACCTTTTTGTATTTACCATTGTGTCTGTGTTTTTCTTTTTTCTTTCCCCCCCACGATGGTGCATTGAGCGAGACTTCGCTTCATTTGCTTCATTAACACATTTTCCCCTTTTTATAGTAGAAGCAACTCTATGCCATCAAAAAAACAGCCAAACATCACCCCCAATTTTTTCCCAAAAGAAAAGTTGATCAGAAAAATGTAAACTCAAATAGTTCTTCAGGACTGTGCGCTTCCTTGTCTTCCAAAAGCCGATAGTGTCTGAGACTACCTCGCAAAAACCCCATAGCCTCGGGGAACCGTTTCGTGTAGTACTGCTTCAACTCACTACTTCATATCCTCTTCAGGACTGTCCACCTCTTCGTCATCCTTTTGCTCACCCAGTTCGGTAACGACGATTGTGCGCCGTTTCCGCCGTAACAGTCGCACAATCCAGCTGTTCTTTGGGGTCCTTGATCTGCAAGGACTGCCGCGGGGGGCGCGTTCTTCCTGCAATGCCTTCCACCTCGGATGCAGGTCGTTCAGCTCGGAGTTGGTTCTGTCTGAGTGGCGCTGGAGCTTCTTTCATACGTGAACTTGGCAATCAATTATTTCAATGACACAGTGAATAAAATTAATTTCACATTTCAACAACCAGAATTACCCCCCACACCCCCCTCCGAAAGGAGTCCCCTCCCCCTCTCCCCCTCCCCCCACACCCAACCCCCTTCTTCTTCGAATGGAGCGTCCGAACAGCGCGGATGCGTCTAATCTGAGTGCAAAGCAGCGTATCGAGCAGAGACGTGCCAAGCTTGATGCTGCGTTGGCCGCAAAGAACGCAGGGACAGATGAAGGGGGCGTCGTGAAGGACAGCCAGCCACAGCTTGGGGAAGGGGAGGAGCAGATCCGGCGCAGCAGGAAGAACATTGAGGACCTGAAGACCGTCGCGGCCGAGGAGGTTACGCGGTTCAGAGTACGCACCGATGTGGAAGAAGGCGAACGCCGTGTCCAGGAGGACGCTCGCATGCGGGAACGCCTCCAAAACCGCGCCGACGAAGCTGCCAGCAGCAACCGCCGCGACTCCTCGATCCTCATGAAGTGGAACTCCCTCTTCTCCAAAAAGGTTCCTCAGGAGCTGCTTGAGGCCATCGAAAAGCAGAAGGAGTCCTGCGCAAAGATTATTGAGTCGAAAGACAAGCTTATCTCCGATCTCAAATCGGAGCTCAAAAACAAAGACGAAGAGTACGTACGTGCCCTGAAGGACCAGGCCTCTGCCATCGACAACCTCATCACCACCATGCACGAACGCACCACAGACATGATTGAACGCTACACCCAAGAGCTGGAGGCCATCGAAACCGCCTTCATGAGTGAGCGCAACGACCTCCTCGGCACACAGCAGCAGGAGATCGAGGGGCTTACCGAACGGCGCCGCAACGTCGAAGACCACAATATGAAGAAACGTCAGGTGAAAATCGAGGATTGGCAACACCGTCTGCACGAGATCCACGAAACGTACGGCGAATACTACAACAAGCTGAAGTGCCAGCTGCAGACAGAGATCCAAGGCTTGGAACAGCAGCTCGAAGAGATGCGCGCCCTCTACCAGCTCAACGCAGAGAAGCTGAACTACAACCTCCAGGTCCTCAGCGAGCGTGTCAAGGAGAACGACAAAGCGATTGCAACACATAAACGGAAGCTCGCACGTCTCCAGGACGTTCTCTCAGGTTTGATCACAAAATATGCCGAAACCGACAAGAAATTCCGCCAAGAGAACAACGTTCTGACCGAATCGTACCGCCGCATTACCGAGCAATACAAAGACCTGCAGCTAAAATTCCAATACTTTGAGAAGGCTGACACCGACAAATACCGCCAAGTATGGAACATGAACGAAGAAGAAGCCATGAAGCTTGTCAACCAATGCCTTACAGCAGACAAAGTCCTCTTTGAACAGCAACTTGGAGTAGAGTGGAAGCCTCCGGACTTAAACTTCTGGCAAGAAGACAGCCAACAGGTTGTGGAGGAGGAGGAAGAGGAGCACCCTGAAGAGCAGGATGACACAGAGCTGACTGAGGCTGCCTTGAAGATGTTGGAGATTTTGAAGCAGGAATGCACCTTTCTTGTTGAGGACAATGTGCGCAAAACGATCAAAATGCTGGGCGAAGACGATCCACGCATTGACAACCTCAAGCTAGAGTCCATCTGGAAGGCGCTTGGTGTGACCAGCAAAGGGGACATCATGCGCCTCCTGCAGCACTTCACCACTGATGGAGAGGAGTCTATCACAGCGCAGGACTGTATCAGCGCCTTGAGTGCCTATGTTGAGCAGCAGAACAGAAATGCGACCCTAGCATCCTCCAAGAAACATCAACAAGCGAATCTCGAGGAGCGGGCGAGACAGAAGAGACGGTCCGAGGAGCGTGAGTTTTGGGTCCGCATGTCGAAGGTCATTCCGGACTCTCACTACCGTATCTGGGATGCGCTCGAAGACGGCCTAGAGAAATACCTCAAACAGCTCCAGTCGCGTGCAAAGCTCATTGATGAGACGGATGCGATTAGGCAGCAAAATGACGAACTACGTGCCCTTCTCAACACCTACATGCAGTCGAAGATTAACGACGAGCTCTTCCACCCACCGCAGCTTACAGTGGCAAGCAAGCCGCCTCCGGGGTGAAGAGAAGAGAGAAGGGAGAGAGAGCGAGAGTATAAAATATGCAAAAAATGCAATACACCTACACAAAAAGAATGAAAAAGAAAAAGAACAAAAAGATTAAATCAAACCCCACTTCTGTGAAGGTTCTAAAAATCGTGTCCTTTGAGAAAAAAGAAAAAAGCCCCAAAAAACCTCCCCTCTATTTTGGCAGGCCTCATTACCTTTTTTATTCTTGATTCAATCTGAGAGGAAGAGTAAACCTAAAAACCTAACCTGAAAATGGATTTTTTAGGAAATCGAAGGGATTTTTTGTATTTTTCAAGACAACGCATTTTCACACAATATTTCCCCCCCTCCTCTTACAGGTTTTATTTCTTCTTCTTTCTTCTTTTGAATTTTTCGTTGATTATTCCTCTCATCTTTTAAACCCTCTCTCCCTCTCTCTCTTTCTCCTCCACCCCTTCACAACCTTTTCAACACCATGGAACGAACCGAACGCACCCAACGTGGTGCCACCACCACCTCCTCCTCCTCCTCAAGCACCCCCCCTGTTGTTGTCAAGGACGCCATGCAACGGCTCTTCTATCTGCGCAGCGACGGCCCTGCTGGCGAGGTTCTGCTGTCCTCCGCTGTGTGCGAAGCGACTGGGGTGGAGGCGGGGGAACAGCGTCTGGTCTGGAGAGGGGAGGAGCTGGGGGATAACACGCTGAGGGTGCGTGATGTGTGGGGGCTGGGAGGGAATGGAGGAGCGACGCCACGACGAAACGAATCGCTCCTGCTGCTTCGCAGAACGCACTATGCCAGCCCCATCCCATCGCCCAACGGTACCACCCCAACCCTCCCCGCCCCAGCATCCCCCACCTCCGCAGACCACAATACCTCCTTCACCTTTTCCGCCGGCTCCACCGTTTCCTATCTACGCAGTCTCATTGGAAGTGAAACCCCCCCTGCAGTTTCCGCTACTCCACCGAATTCTGCTGTTCCGCAACTTTCTTCCCCGAAACCTAATGAAAGCCTTCAAAGGAGATACAACGCACTTCTTTTGGAGCATGAAACATCAAAAGTTGAGTTGGAAACAGCAAAAAAAGAAATTGTGCGGTTAAAAGGAAAATTGGATGGACAAATTAAGGGGGCGGAGCTGGAGGCGAGGAGGGTGAGGGGGGTGCATGCGATAGAGCTGAAGGCGGCGAGAGAGGCTTCGGTGGATGCGGATTTGAGTGCGGAAAGGGCTGTGAGGATGCATGAGGAGCAGACGGAGAATAGGTTGCGTTCGATCCGAACGGCAGCTGCAGATGCAATCAAGCTTGCAGAAGAGAGGGTGAAGCAGGCAGACAAAGAAGCATTGAGGAAGTACGACTCTTCCGTCGACGAAACGCATCGTGCCCTACGCGCAGAGATTACTCAGCTAGAAGCAGAAGGAGATGTATTAAGGAGACGGCTCGACCAGCATGAGTCCAGCGGTAATATGGAAACCGCAAGGGTGATAAGTACTGTGTCCTCTGCAGTTGCGGCGGAGCCAACGACAGCAGTCAATGAGAGGCAGAGGATGCAGAGGAGGATTGCCTTTCTGGAGCGCGAGTTAGACCGGGTAAGCAAGAGGGCGGACCATTCGCACCGTCACTCCACAAAGTTGCAGTCGCGGAACAATGAGTTAGTTGACAGCTTTCAAACGCAGCGGCGTTTCATTGACACAATAATTGGCCCATTAGATAGTATTGAAAGCTGAGAAGATATAAATTAGAAAAAATTGAAATAAACCAAAAGACGTTGACAGACAGACAGAGAGAGAGAGAGAGTTCCTCGGAGAATTGGGATATAGTGGAGCACACTCTAGGGTGGCTACACTAATACAACCAAGTTTTCAAAAAAAATTCGAAAAAGAAATAAAAGGGGAGGCCTCTTCGGCTTGTCCCATAGTTTATGTAGTTGTAGTGGCAAGGTAGTGTAAATTTACTAAAGATTCATTTTTTTCCCCCAAATGGTGGTAAAGATGTGTGTGCACAAGAGGTACATTATTCTTACAATTTTTTTTGTGATGTTGGATACAGTGCGTATGGGTGGGTGATTGTATATCTAACGAAACCCCCCGACGCTGTAAGAATGTCAACAAAGTGGGAGGGGGGAGAGAAAGGAAGGGTTTTTTTGAGATGCGATGCAAAAGATGTACAAATTGTCAGCAACAAATAAATGTATGTCCCGCTTTCCTCTGTTGTACCGTGCGCTGCTGTCCGTGGGGTGTTTCCCCGACGGGGCGTATCGTTTGCACTGTCAACTTCACTTTTTTTTTTGTTGTTGTTGGGGGGTTTTTCTTTTTTTGCTTTTTTTCTCCCTTTATCAATTTCGCTTTTGTAGATCGTATGCAAACACCTATTTCCCTTTTCTCCCCATTTCTCTTTGTTCTGTACCTGCACATGTTACAAAAAATAACTTGGCTCGAAATTGTATTACCAACTACTTCTTGTCTTTTGCAACATAAAAAGTCTTTTTGTTCCGTCCGATAGCGATAGTAGTTCAGATAGGTGTGCAAGAGGGGGTACTGCATCTTACGAGATATTCTGTTTTTACGCAGGCAGCATTTCGCTAGTTAATGGGAAGATGCATCAGGGAAGCCCCCCAAGGTATGTGCCGTAGTGCGCGACACAGTGCCCAGAGGTGTGAGTGAGAGCCACCCCTTGGTGTGGGGGGGGTTTTTTGGTTAATGTTCATTGCTCATTGTAAAAGTAAAATTCTTTTTGCAGATGGTTTTTCAAGTTTCGTTCCTCAGTTCATCTCGGAGCATGGAGCGGTGCCTGTCTAAAGCGCCCGTGTGTTCTTTCACCTCTCAACATTTTGTTTATTTTTTGTCCAAAAAAAATTGCCCACCCGAACCAATGAAAGGATATTTTTTGTCAGTATTTTGCACTTTTAGGATTAAAACGCCATGACGTTCACAAAAAAAAAAAACGTGGTGTGCTGTGACCCTTTGCCACAACTGATGAACCTGTTTTATTATTGTGTTCGCAGTACAAAAAATAAATAGCAAATTAAGAAAAGAAGGGAAACATGGTGTTCCGATAGCGTATTTGCCTTTGTGTGTCCCGCGAGTCTTAATTCTTCTTGGACGTTTCCCCCCCCTGCAAGGCTTTACCAATGGACTGTATGGTTCCTTTTCGCTTTCGCTGTGTGTGCACGAGCACAATTCACATCTTTTTCAAATTTTTCTTTATTCTCATGTGTCCCACCTCGTGGATAGTGGGGTAACCTGTCACCTTGACGACACATGCAATTGTCAGTCAAACACCTGCAGGTGAACAATGAAAGGGGTTATGGGGTGTGTTCAATACATTATTATCTCAAATTTTCTCTGTTTCTTTTTTGAAAAAATTGACACCATGTAGTCCCCACAGTGGTGACTTTGCATGGCATCTTAACTGTTTGCAACAGGGTGTGGACAACTTATGTCTCAACCTTTCTCTGCGAGTACACAACGTGACCCCCCAGCCCCACAGAGCACAGTACCTCTGTTCCTAGGGGTAGAAGTTTGGGGGGTTTTTTTCTCTTTTTTTTGCGAAAACGCGTAAAAACCTAATTTGAAGAGACCACACCGTGGAGGACGTAACGTGTTAGACATTTCCAACACAACCTATCGTCCACAACATATTTTTCCCACAACCATGATCTCTTTTCTTTACCCCAACCCGTGCACAGCAAGATGCACGCACACTCTTTCGTTGGGACAGAGACTGATTCCTCTTCCAAACGGAACAAAAAAAAAAGGTGAAAGTGGAGATTGCAACAACTGTGGCAACACAACCGAGGCAACTACACTATTACAGCAATTTTTCAAAAAAAAGAAAGTCTTCGAGGGTTTGGTTTTCTGCTCAGCGGTAAAAGCTTTTCTTTGCTTTTCGCGAGAGTCGCAAATCATGGCTCGACGGCTTTTATTTAAATTTAGCAATTCTTAGGTTCATCTTATTCAACCTTTCTTTGAAGTGCCTGCGTCCACGTGCATGCGTTGGCACTTTTCAAATTTTCTTTATTTGGCAAGTCATTAGGTTTCCTTTTACATCTTCTGTTGTAGGCCGCAGGGTAGTGCTACCATCCGGATGGCTGGCGTGGGTCAGTCGGAGGAGGTGCCTGCATCAACTACAGTTTTATTTTTTGTTACGATAAAGTTTTCAAAAAAAAAAGTTCACCCGCGTTTCCTCCCTTTATGATCTCTTTCTTGTTGTGTTCTATAGAAGAAGAAGAAGAAGAAGTATAATTGTGGAGCTTTTGCTCAGGTTGCAAAACTACACTATATCCAACTTTTGAAACGAAAAAAGTTTAAAAAAAAAAAATTGAATTGAAAACGACAGGTATACGTTCTTCCCCTAATGAAAACCGAAACGGATTTCAAAAAAAAACAAAGTATCCTTCTAAATTTGAGTTACGTTCCGAAATTTGTTTTGACTTTTTGATTATTTTTTTTAGGTGGCCAAGCGAGGCTTAGGCGCACTGTCTCATCTTTTCTCTTTTTTTCCCCTCCCCCATTTCAATGTTTCATTCAAATTTTCATTATTTTCCTAAAAGCATCCTATCACCAAAAGAAAGTGAATGGCTTTCTGGAAAAGTGAACTTGCACAGAGGTGGAAGCTGCACTACACAAATTTATCAACAAAAAAAAAGAAGAAGAAAAAGACACCCAACATGGACCTAAACAAAGTCCAGGGGAAAAACGACACCAACTGGGACCCGGTCCCACAGACTACCCTTGAGAAGTACAAGACAAGCAGCCACCCTGCCTTGGTATAGGAAACAAAAGGATAGTTTACCCTTTATGTACAAAGTTTTTCCTTTTTAAAAAATTGTGTGTACAGAACCTGTCTTCGACGGGTGAGTGTCAATACTTTTTTTAGAGGGGGAAAAAATATCAGAACTTTCACTCCGGAAAGAGATGAAGAAAAAGCCATTTTTATAGGGTTTTTTTTATAATTTCTCTACTTTCTACCATCACTTTACCATCACTTTTTTTTTTGCGAACTTTGAAAAATATCTCGTCCTTTTTTTCCCCCATCTCTCTGTTTTTTCGAGCTTTTCGAACTACTCTAACAAAAAACACTGTGTTTCACCTGAGGAGCTGTTCTTCTTGCAGTTTTCCCTGGTTCAACATTTGTTTATTGTTGTTGGGAGGGTTTTTTTTGTGGGTGTAACCTTTAAAACCGGAGAAGGAAGATTTTGCACATAACTGTGGCCACACAACCGAGGCAAACTACACCTACTCCAACAATTTATCAAAAAAAAAAAAAGCTGCTATTTGCAGGCACCTCACCCCCCCTCCCTTCGGCCTTACCTCTCACCTATCAGTGAATCATTGTATAGTCAAATCAGTACCTGCGTCCTCCCGATGTGAGGTGAGGGCGTTTTGCACTTTCATTTTCTATTTTTTTATTAGGGGTAAGGACAGTCTGGTACCCCCAAGTGTGACTTTTGGACAATTCAGACCTACAAGGTTTGCATTTTGGACAGTTCAGACCGTCCTGAATTGTCCAAAATGCAAACCTTGTGGTTCTGAACCGTCTTTATCGTAAACCTTGTGGGTCTGAATTGTCCAAAAGTCACACTTGGGGGTACCAGACTGTCCTTACCCCTTTTTATTATTATTGTGCTTCAACGGACACTCTATAGCGAACGCTGCGATGTTGTAGTGCGACAGAACATAAGGCGTACATCTGGAAGAAGGATGTGCACAGTGTTTCTCACTCACGGTATGCATTTTAGCGATCCATCATATGAAAAAAGGTGTCTTTTTTTCGTGTACTATGTTCTGCGCGTGTACTGTGTGACTGTTCATCCTCAAGCACCTTTGGGTGATCTATGAACGGGGAGAGATTTTTTCACTAGCTCTCAGTAAGCTCTCACAGGCTCTCACAGACTCTCACAAGCTCTCACAAGGTCTCACAGCCTGTTACGTGTCCCACGGAGACGATCATCCAACGAGATCACCAACCTTTTTTGAGGTGTGAATAGCAAAATAGAGAACTCCTCTCTCTCTTTTTCTAAACGAAAAATATAACGTTGCGGGTGGGCGGCAATCTTTTTTACAATCTGGGTACTTTGTGCTTTCATCCGGATGGCTGGTATCGTACAGTGGGTCAGTCGGAGGAGGAGGTGCCTGTTTCCACAAACTCAACAAAACAACAGTTTAAAAACTTTTTATTATTTTGATAATTTTGATAATTTTGATAATGTGTCTGCGAAACACTGTGAGGCATATTTTTCATCTTAACCTTTCTTAATATCCTAGCCCCTTTGTTTTGGGCGATATTGAGCACAAGAACAACACGTCTCCGAGTGAGTTTTTGGTTTGTAGACGCACAGCATGCGCACACTTTTTTGGGTACTTTTGTTGCTTCCATCCAGACGACTGGCATCGTACCGTGGGTCAGTCAGGAGGTGCGTGCATCAAATAGCGATTCCCTTTTTTGTATGCCCTTTTCTCCCCCCGTGCACCTACTGCAAATCTCCCTCGCACACACACACACAACATGTAACCCCTATCTTGTTTTGATTAGTGCTTTCATGCTTTTGCCGATGACTCAATGAGCCCTCATCGCCCCCTGCCACCCTCTCCTCCCATCCCTGCCCCCGTTCTCTCAGCCCCAAATTGTTTTCAAAAAAATATTAAATGTGTGCAAGACATAAAATATAAAAAGACGGACCGAATTTGTTTTTTTTGCTGAAACAATTTTTTGTATGGCGAACCGTTTGCAATTTTTTGTTTCAGCGGGGAGGGGGGAAGGGGAGGGGACTGTGTTGCATGGGGTTCGTAGTGTTACGCCTTTGGGAATCAGCCTGGACCAAATGTTTTGAGGGTTGGGGTATTTTTTTGGTGATTTTTTTTGCGATTTTTTTTTGTCCTGAGTTATCTCATTTTAGGTGACAAAACACGAAAGAGACTTAGGTTTTCATCAACTGTTTTAATCCAAAAATACAAACGTATTTTTCCAACCTTTTTTGAGTGATAAAAGACCCCCCAAATCACAGTAGTAATCAGTAGCAATGATCAAGGAAAACACAAAATCAATAGGAAAACACCAAAAATACCCCCCTTTCCTCGCACCACTATCAACTAACCATTTGGTCCTAACAGTTTACAAAGGTCTCATTAATATATTACACTGTGTGCAGGTGGAGGGAACAGTATTTGGGGGTAGCGTGCACTGTGTTGTCCCCAATATGATATCCCCCTCGACCTGTCTAAAGTGTACCCCGTACACAGTTCTAGGATTGCCGACGCTGTGTTTGAAAATATTCAAAAAAAAAGCGTATTAGTGGATCACGGCTACACTAATACAACCAAGTTTTCAAAAAAAAGCGTTTCTTTTTGATGACATGGCCAAGTATATTGAGGTGTATGTTCAATCTGGTAGTCTAAGGTAACCCCCCTTTTTCCTTCGTTGTAAGGGAAGGGGTTTAAGAAATGGGAATCTCTGTCTTTGTCAAATCATAGTATCCGTCTTGCATGCTGTTGTGTTATTGTGTTCGACCCTTCGGGGTATGCACTGGAAGAAAGAGAAAACAAAAGAAACAGATTCGTTTTTGGTGCGATAATTAAATGATAATTATTGGCGGGAAAAAAAACGGACTGTTTTTGTTTTTGTATTGTTGATGTTCTCATTTTGTCAAAGAACCACTTTTCTTTTTTTTATTTTTCTTCAAAAAAGAAGAAATTGAAGAAAGGTGAGGAAAGGTTTACTGACTAAGGCGGATGGGGGGTGGGTTTTACCACCCAGGAAACAATCCGCCGTTTTTTTATTTTGGGAAAATATGTGCATCTTTTTGTGTGTCTCGTGTAAAGGCTCTTATATGTTTCTAATATACAAAAAGGTGACTAAGCGTGAGAGGCTTAGGTTCATCTTATAAACTTTTTCTTTCTTTTTAGTTTGGGTAAAATTCATATTGGAACCGGAACTTTGGGGAACCGGTCATTTCGGAACCGGGAACCTGGGAACCCCTGGGGGAACCGGTTCCCCAAAGTTTCAGTTCCAATATGAATTTTTCCCTTTTATGGTGCTCCGGGAGGGGTCGATATTGACAGGTCGCTGACACAGGGACTCTATACACACACCCCCTGATATTGACAGGTCACCGACAGGTCGTGACACGTCGCTGACAGGTCGTTGACCGACTTCCGAAAGTACCATTTTAGTTTTTGTTCTTTATTACTCTGTCGACATTAGTCTTTGTTGCAATTTGGGGGGTATTTACCCCCCTGCATCCTTTTCAATGTCTTGACACATAACTACGGCCTTTCTAGTTTATTTTTCTTTTTACCTCCCTCTCTCATTAGTGAAACCTCTGTCTTCTCGCTTTGTATATAAGAATAAGAGGTCAGACCAGGGTCAACACACCTTGCCACACTCTTTATGGATTAAGGTGTGCCGTCTGTACAGGATCCTAACACGAAATAGTATAGTACTTACGCGGGTCACAAAGATGGCGTTGCATGTCAAAGCCATATTCCAGATTCCACCAGATTTTTGAAAATTTGGGAGTTTTGGGGGGGGTTTTCATACCACCAAACTCCAACCAGGTTTCAAGGCAATTGGTGAGTTTCAGGTGAACATTTCAAAGTTTACCCCCCTGGTTTGGGGTGTGCGCCAATGAGGCCCACCCATTGTTCAAAGGTTCCCCCAGAGTCTCTTTTTCCAGGAGTTCCAGGAGCGTCATCCCCCGCATCCCCCGTATCCACAGCACACCCCGTTTTTTTTTTTTTAAATCTAAGCACAGAGAGGCTTAGGATCATTTTATAAAATTTTTCTTTCTTTTTATATGCTTCTGCTCTCACCCATTTGTTCTTTTCACAACCGGGGGGGTGGTTGTGCGCCACAGTACGGCGACACAGTCGTACCAATAGTCATTGCACTGACCTGAAGGTTGGTTGATGCATCCAATGGTACACAGGGTCGGCCCTGCTGTAGAATGCCTCAAATAGGCATTTACACAAGATCAGACACATTAAATAGCTCTAGTGTTTATAGTTTTTTTTCTTCAAAGGTGAACGGTCAAGCAGAACAGCTTTTTTCTTAGGCTTTTTTTTTCTTCTATCAAACCCTCTTTCTCGTTTCTCTCTTCTCTCTTTCCTGTGATTGTCGTGTTGTGTCCCTACAGTGTAGTTATCTGAGGGCTTTTTGCACTGTTTAGTTCAAAAAATAAGAACAGTGACTCCCAGCTATAAGGCAGCTACACTAAGACAAATTATCAAAAAAAGCAAGAACAAATGGTGTGTCAAACCAGACTTCAAACCCATGTGTGTTCCAGCACGATAACGATAGTGATGAGCATGTGTGCACGAGAGGCACATTCATCTTACGAATCTTCCTTCTTTCTTTTTGGTGGGGGGTGACGGTGGGCCTGTAAACAAAAGCTCATATTGCCCTTCAGCAAGAAAACCCCCCTCCTCATATAAGCTGTGTCTTCGCAGCGCATTATGGATGAAAAATACACTAAAAAAAACCATTTTTTTTTTTTTTTTGCCTGATCTGATGTGTATGCACCGTGAGGCATATTCATCGCAACTTTTCTCTCTTTTTCTTGTCAGATATATTTCTCAAAAGCAGAACGAAAAAAAACCCCCCGAAATAACCAAGAATAGCTGAAATTTGAAAAACACCGTTTTCCTCACCCTTTTTTTTGGTCCTAATCTCAAAAAACCCCCTCCTTTTCTATCTAACGTTCTACACATTTTCCAGACACCTCATTTTACACAAAATCCTCCCCCTCCACCACCACTTCAAATGTACTCCACGTAAGTGGAGCCTCTTTTTTACGATTTATTTCTCTTTTCAGTTTCTCGTTCACCAACTTATATTCCTTTTTTTTTTGGTACACTGCTCCGAGAGGGCTTTGTATTTCAACCTTTTTTAGCTAGCCTCGGATTGGCAACCTCTAAAAAAAAGTGGAGATTGCACGGCAACACAACCCCAAAACTACCAACAATTTATCAAAAAAAAATGACGAGCCTTCGAGATTATGAAAAGGTTAAAGTGATTGGGAAGGGGTCGTTTGGCGAGGCTGTGTTGGTACGGCACAACGGAGCGCTTGTTGTGATGAAACGGATTCAGTTGTCGCAGCTTAGTAAGAAGGAGCAGACCGAAGCTGAAAATGAGATCCGGATTCTGCGGAGGCTGCACCACCCGAATATTGTGCAGTATCTGAACAGCTTCAAGGATTCGAGCAAGCTCTGTATAGTCATGGAGTATGCTGACGGAGGCGACCTCAGTGCTAAGCTGAAGGCACGTCGCAATGTACTCCTCCCCGAGGCAGAAATCATGCACATATTCCTCCAGCTCTGCCTCGCCATGAAGCACCTCCACGACCAACACATCCTCCACCGCGACCTAAAAACCCAGAACATCTTCCTCACCTCACACCCAACACACCCTGTCGTCAAACTCGGCGATTTCGGAATATCCACCTCCCTCCAAAACACCATGGCGTTAGCAAGAACCATGTGTGGTACCCCATACTATTTTTCCCCAGAGCTCTGCCAAAACAGACCGTACAACAACAAAAGCGATGTCTGGTCTGTAGGGTGTGTGCTGTATGAGTTGTGTACATTGCAGCATGCTTTTAATGGCGGGTCGATGCAGGCGCTTTTGCAAAAGATTGTTAAAGGGGCGTATAGGCAGATCCCGAAGAGTGTACCGAGCTACATCCGGAACCTTGTTGCAGATCTGTTACAACGTGACCCAAAATTTCGGCCAAGCATCAATAGAGTGCTGTGCATGGAGAGCATACGGAAGCGGGCGCAGCTCCTCGTTGAATCCGGCCCGGCAGCGTCCAAACCTAGGGTAGAGAAGAAGGTGGAGAAGAAGGTGGAAAAGGACAGCCGAGAGAACAGTGTGCAGGTCAACGACAAGCTGGCGAGGCTGCTTGCGGAGAAGCAGAAGGAGGGGAAGGAGCGGGGGCCTCGGGTGGTGCGAGCGAATAGCAGTCCAGAGATGCGCGCTGCACCAAAAACCCCGGTACGGAACATCAACCATCCTGTCTCCTCCCCTGCCCCTGCCTCTACCCCAGACCGTCCTGCCAGTGGAGGCGACAGAACCGAACATCTCCGACGCCAAGCTGCGCAACAAAAGGAACAAATGGAACGTCGCATGCAAGACGCAATACGACGAGAAAACGACAGACAACAAGGAGAACGGAAACGACGCGAACAGCAAAAACAAGCTCAAGAGGCGCGAACCGCTCATCTCGAACAACGACGCAACGAACGGGTACTGCGACAGCAAGGCTTCGAGAGGGATATGCAGGAACGTCGTGAGGAGATACAGCGTGAGGAGAAGCATCAGCAGGCAAAGGCACGGCGCCACAGCGCGCCCTCTGAGCGGTGTGGGTGGCTGCAGGTAGAAGGGCACGTCGACGAGCTGCGCAGGCAGATGGACGACACACCGTCGAAGTTTGCACAGATGAAGGGCCTCCCAGCAGACCCTGCAGCCGCGGCATACCTGGAGGCAAAGCTGGCTGCACAGATGAACCGCAACAAGCCTTGCAACCCTTTCCAAGGTGACGAGTCGCGCATCATGGCACAAGAGGGCTACGCACAGCGCCTCATGCAAGAGGTGGCCCCACAGCCCGCACAGCATGCACAGAAGGTAGAGAGGGTCGAGGTGAAACAGTACCGACCACCACCAGGCATAGGAGCAGGCCTGCATGCACAGGCTAAGAGGGTAGACCTCGACCAGGCATTGGTATGGGAAAAAAATGGGGCAGTGTTGGAGTATACCATTAGTACGCAATGTTATTTCAATGAGGGTGTACCTTAAGGCAACTTTCCTGCCCCGCAGACTCCATTTTTTTAGAGTTAGGCAGGACCGTAAATATTTTCTTTCCGTTCTCAGGAATGGTACACAAAAAGTTTTCGGGATTGTTCAATTTTTTGTGCCCAACCCCTATCACCCACAGGAACATTTTGAGGGTCCCTCTGACGCACAGCAATCTGCAGCAGAAGAATTGTGGGAGCAGCGCCAACATGCCATTGAGTGCATGCGGCGCAAGCAGGAGGCAATGCGCGGGGAGGAGCCAGCACAGACACCACCGCCGCCACCACCACCACCACCACCCCAGCCACAGCCACCACCTCCTCCTCCTCCTCAGGGCACACCACGCTGTCTCGACGACCTCCCTGCTGGCGTCGCTCAGCGGCGGGCACTGCATCCCGGGGAGAGAGCGGACGCACCACCACCACCACCCCCACCCCCACCCCCACCCGCAGTGGACCCGCCACCAGAACCACCACTGGTGTCCTGTGAGGATCAGTACAGGGATGTGTTGTTAAGGTTGAAGGTGATGAGCACAGAGCTTGCGGAGTGTGATGAGGATGACTACTTTGAGGAGGGTGAGGGGGGAGGAGGAGGTGGCGGGGGTGGTGCGCAGCCGTTCGTATCGTGCGACAACGATATGCAGGAGAAGGCGGCGGCCATCCGAGAGCATCTTGTCGCGCAGCTTGGTGCGCCCCTCTTCACCAACGCCTTCGCCGCGCTCGAAGCAGGCGACGACAGCGCTGCGGCAAGCCTGCTGGACGCACACAAAGCACTCCTACCACTCTTTTCGCAGCTCCTCTATTGCACGTCATGTATCTAACACAAAAAGGTTAAAAAGATTCTTGTTTCTTACGAACAATTTTTTTTTTTGCCAGATTTTTTGCCATTTTTTTTATTCCCCACATCGAAGTAGGGTTTTGCGATGCTGACTACCTGACTAATTTTTTTTTGGCAGCCGCGCCACTGATATTTTGCCATTTCTTCATTCTTGAATTCTCGCCTTTTTGGAATTTACAAACCCCAAATACCCCCTCCTTTTATATTTTCAAAAATCCTCTCCCCAAAAAACAAAACACTCAAAAATGCAGATTATTTTTCCTAAATTTCAACACAACATTTTTCTACCCCCCATAACCTTCATTCCCCCTCCTCCTCCTCCTCCTCATCCCCCTCCTCCTCCTCCTCATCCTCATCCCCCTCCTCCTCCTCATCCTCATCCCCCTCCTCCTCCTCATCCTCATCCCCCTCCTCCTCCTCATCCTCATCCCCCTCCTCCCCCTCCTCCTCCTCCTCCTCCTCCTCCTCCTCCTCCTCCTCCTCATCCTCATCCTTTCCCCTTTGAATTCTTCTTCTTCTCCTCCTTTCCCTTATAAACTCAAAACTTATTTCCCTCTCCCCCAACCATGTCTTCTGAAGTAATAGACTTACACCTTGCTGCGCAAGAATGCGTTGCGAAAGCGGATTCTTCTGTCACTACATCGCTTGGAGAGATGCGCGCATTGTACCGTCGATGCTGTGATCGGCTTGCAGATGGTGAGGAGCAGCTTCGAAGGGTGGAGATGGCTCAAGGGGTCGATCTTGCTGATGTTTCGCATGCTGAACTGAAGGCGGAGTGGGGCCTGAAGCAGGCCATCGAGGTGCTTGCCGACCCACACCAGGAGCCGAGACTGCAGTCCCTTCATGACCTTGCGGAGAAACTGCACTCCCTCAAAACACTGTCCTCAAATGAGGAGCGGATCCGCATCTTCCGTACTCTCATCGACACCCTCCGGAGCAAGGCTCAGGACCTCGCTTTACGCAGCGCAGGCACACAGGTAGATGCCTCACTGTACACGGAACCATGCCTTCCCACAGTAGAGCTACTTCAAGACTACATGAACGAAAGGCGGCCGCACAACGAAACCACCCAATTAAGCCACGAAGTCGACCTCGGCATCGAAAGGGTGACAAAGCTCTGCAACGATACGGATGCGGAGGAGGCGCGGTGGACGTCGGGGGTGCTGTTGAAGCAGAGGTTGGAGAGTGGGGGGGAGGGTGGTGGTGGGCCGCGCAAAGGCATGCACACGGCAATCCAGCGGCACCGCTGGCTGGCAGAGAGGTACGAAGACATCTTCGAAGCCTTCTCGAAGGTGCTGAAGCTGCTCCGCAGCAAGGCGTCTATTCTCTCTGCCCTCATCGACACCAACTCATGCTACAAGCCCAGGGCTGAGGCCGTCAAGCAGGCGGCAGTGGAGGCGTTGGACACACAAACGCTTCATGTGCACGCAGTGACGCACACCTGCAAGGACGACATCGTGTGTGTGCAGGACCGCATCGAAGCCTCGCGGACAACAGGAGACGAAGCGGAGCAACTCTTCGATGAGTGGAAGCGTGGGTCTGATGAGCGCCTCAAGATTAATGCAGGCCAGCAGGATAAATGCTGGGAACGGCTCTTCACGGTTGAGGTATACTTTTTTTTTTGAAAGATTTGTTTGTTTTTTTTCAAACACTGTCCACCTGATTTTTACCCCGCGGAGAGGCGCGTACAGCCCTATACGCGCCTGTACGCGGGGTAAAATCAGGTGGACTGTTGTGTATTATCCTATCCATGCCGACTCTGCAGTGCTCGTGTTTCTTGCAGGCTTCTGGTTGCCTGACAAGTGTCAAAAGCCTCGCTAGATTCGACTCCATCCCACAACGACCATGATGACCAAAACAACAAAACCTTTAATATATACGCTATGCTGAGGCATCTCTTTGAGGAGGAATTGTGTGCATTACCCTGAGTATCCCCTATATGAAGAGAGAGCTTTTCTCAAAATTTTCTAACCCCAGCGCGTTCCCTCACGATACCAATAGTGATGTGAGGGCTTAAAGATGTGTGCACAGAGAAACATACATATCCCCCCGTCACGTTCGAACTCACTTTTTCCTCCAGAGGGCGATGTCAGGATTCATGATTTCACTGTGCTACACTACACGTTACTCTAACGCACCAATCATGTATGGCACCTTGATGACACCACTACCTACACCACCAACAGGAAGACCTCTCCCGCCTCGGCGAGGAACGCCGCACTGAGATCAAAACCCGTGTCGCGCGTGTTGTGGAGGAGACCGTGCGCAAGCTCTCCCTGCAGAAGCTTGTTGCGCGTGCAGAGGCGCACATCGGGCTGCTGCAGAACCAGCTTGCGAATAACGAGGTAGCGCTGTCTTTGATTGAGTTCGTCCAGGACACGGTGGTGCGCGGCACGGATAAGGGGGTGCGTGCACAGCGCAAGGGGGCGAAACATCAGCTCCACGAGCTGCGCACAGAGGTGCACCGCAAGGAGCTTGAGCTCTTCCGCTCCCTCCACGTCAAGGCAGGCGACCTCATACAGCGCAACCAGCTGTACGTGGCACGCCTCGACGATGGCATGGGTGCGTCCTGGCAGCTTCGCACTCTCTACTCTGATACAAAACGAGAGCTTTTGGACCAGGTCGACTGCCTCAGAGAGCTGCAACGTGTCGAGGCTCTTGCGTTTGCGCCAACTGAGGCAGCGTTGCGTGCTGCGAACGTTGCTTTTGTGCATCCCAGCGCCGAAGAAGCGGGGGAAG
The DNA here is from genome assembly GCA_964035575.1 of Rhynchopus sp. YZ270_cl-10. NCBI lineage: Eukaryota > Euglenozoa > Diplonemea > Diplonemida > Diplonemidae > Rhynchopus > Rhynchopus sp. YZ270_cl-10. The sequence goes on along the minus strand of OZ037895.1, from coordinate 125,519 downwards.
CTATGAAGGAACGACGCAGAACCTTTGCACAGCAGGGCCTACGCAGTAGAATGGAGTGCGAGGCTGCGAGGCTGGAGTTTGCCTTGTCGCACACCACAAGCGGGACGAAAGGTGTGGAAGGGGAGGTGCGGAGTGCTGTGGAGGCGGTCGGGAAGGGTGCTGCGGGTGTGTTGTCGTCGCCTGCTGACACTGTGGAGCGTGACCTGGACCGTGTCGTGCTGGATGCCACCGCTTCTTCCTCTGCCACAATAGCCGCCCGTCGCGTCCTAGGCGGTACTCCATCGTCCCGTGCACTCAGCGCAGCAGCGCAAAGTGCAGACAAAGGTGAAGACCTCACCCCACCACCCCCAACACAGCCACGCACCCTGAACCCCTCCCCGCCTTCGAAGCCTCGCAGTGGTGCGAGAAAAGGGAGCAAAGGGGGGGCCTCAAGTGGGGTCGAAGTGTAGGTTGCCTCTCTGGTCTTGGGATTCAGATACAGTTTTGCCCAAATATGTTTTCAAAGGAAAAAGCTGTTGAAAAGAGAGGGGGAGGAGAGAGAGAGAGAGAGAGAGAGGTGTATGTGATGTGCAAATAGATCTTGTGTGTCATCTTCTTTCCAGCTTTTGCGTTCTGATGGGGCGTTGCGATGCAGTTCGATATGTTATTTGTGTTATATGCTCCCCCCAGCGTACCTTTTCTATCCCACTTATTGTGTGCAAGGTGACGAAGCGCGAGAGGCTTGGCTGAGGTTTTTGCTGTAGCCTTTTCTTTGTTTATCGGTGACTGCTATTATACTCTGAGCACGAAGCTCATCACCCCCAACAGGGTAAGTGTGCAATCTGCGAACCTTCCTTTTACTTACCTATCAGAGTTACTATTTTTTATCTTGTACTCCGGGGTTCGATCACCCATGGAAACGTGAGTGCCTGCGTTCTCTAAGAGTCGTTTGCACCAACACTTGTCTTTTTTTTAAATGTGTGTGCACATTCAATGAATTTCATCTCATCACAAGCTTTTTTTAAAAAGTGACTAACGCACCGTAGTCACCACGAGCTCGTGCTCGTGCTGAACCTTCCTTTCCGACTGTTCCTGTTCGGACATGCGATAGAGCGTATGTAGAAGGACCGTTTCTGAGCTGCTGTTTCCATAGCAAAAACCAGGTGTGCAATGTGTGGGCACGGCCTAAGGCCACCCCATGGTGTTTTCTTTGTAGGCAACGGAGGTTACGCCCCTTTTGTGATGCTACGAGGTCCGCATGGACTGCGGGCGTGCTTCGAGGAGCCTTTTGTTGTTACGAGGGTGAGCCTCATGGCCAGTGCCTACGGTTCGCCCAGTCAAACACGTCTTTTACCAACCTTCTATGGTGTATCAACGTCCTCAAGGGCGTTTTTTTATTGCACCAACTTCACACCTTTTTTAAGATGTGTGTGCCAGAAGCATGTTCATCTTTTCAAAGGATTCTGTTCTTTGTTCTGTTTCTTCAGTAGTTATAACCTAATCTCTGCACCACCACCCAATTTTCTGATCACATTCAAGTATCCCCCCCACCCTACCGCTGCTAACCCAATTCCACAGAAGGTCGTTTTTTAGTACGTACCGACAGTTTTGATTGAGAGGTTCGCCTATGAACGTCTATTGCACTTCAATTACGCTACCCCACACCCACACACCACCTCTTCAAACAAACCACCACAGGCAATCACCCCAACCCCTGCCACCTGTCCTTTTTCTTATTCGGATCACAAACACAACAGATATCATATGAAGCGCACAGTGGTCTGCCAGGTGGCGGGTCGGCACGCAGCGTTGACGACAACACCCGCCCCACCGTGGCACAAGCAGCGCGAGCACAGCCACTTGCAGAAATTTAAGGAGTTCCAGCTGGGGGAGTTCCCCTGGGTGCACTCACACATGGGGTTCAACGGGCGGAAGGGGGCGTGGGTGTGGGGTGACGCGAAGGAGCTGCAGGCAGAGCGGAAGCTTCAGGAGTCTCGCTACGAGGAGCACAGCTTCAAACGGTATGCGCACCCAGACCTTCCTGCGGGACAGGACAGGGTTGAGGTCCCTGCAGCAGCAGCAGCGGTGCTAGCCTCCCACCTACGGGGACGCCCTGGTGGCTACGGCCTCGCACCCGAGACGCAGAACATCCCTCACATCGTTCAGTCCGAACGACCAGAATTCGATGCCGCCAAGAAAGACGAACCCCGCACAGCACGCGGCCGTTGGGCACAATACCGTAACATCGACATCTCCATTGCCGTGGCCGACCTGGCGCTCTCCAAGCACGCAACAAGACGCCTCGAAGCAGCGTACGGTGAGTACATCCACGAAGGAGCACTGCACATCAGTGCCTCTGACTACGAGGACTTCTGGGACAACTATGAACGTGCCATATCGCAACTTAACATCATGGTTTCCGATGCAAAAAAAGCAGATATTCATCCAAAATACCGACCCATGGAACAATACAAAGTCCGTGAGAATGGGCACGAATTTGCGATGGATTCCCTGAAGGATTGGCAGGCGATGCAGGTTGAGTCTCTCAAGCTAGGTGAACGGTACAAAAAGCTGAAGGACGCTGGAGCGGATTCCGTTACCGGGCCTCATCTGTACGATACCCCGGCGTTGGCGGTGTTCAATACTGAGAAGGCGGCGCGAAAAAAGATTCAGATTAAGTTGACCGGCATGGAGCATGGATACCAGGTGGACAAGGTGTCGGTGGCGATGAGCACGGCGAAGGCGCAGCTGATGGACTTTGAAGAGGAGGAGGAGATTCCAGACCATTTGCACGACCGTGAGGCGGATGGCAGTGGCATGGAGGCACGTGAAGCCGCAGGCACAGTATCGCAGCAGGACGAAGACGACTTCCGCAAGGAGCTTGGTGAAGCATTCGCTGACGAGGAAGTAGACAAAGAAGACCTCGTAAAGGACACACCCGTGGCCCCAAGTGGCAAAGAGCAGTCCAAGAAAAAGGAAGAGAAGGAAGAAGACTTTGACGATCTCTTCTCAGACTTTGTCAACCCTGATGATAAGTAGTAGTGTCTGTGTGTGGGGGGGGTGAAACAAGGGGATGGGAGAGGGTGGAGGGTGGGGGGAAAATTTTATTTTTTAACGGGCGAAAAATGCTGAGGTGGAGATGCGGAACGTTTGTGGAAAAAAAGAAAGGGGGTTGGGTAGTTGCACACTCTGGGACAATGCAGTAGGTGCTTTGGGGCTATGTTCGCTTCTGCCATTCCTTGTATTTCTGACAGGAATGGGGCAGGGTGATTTTGCAGTCACTTACGTCTTTTCCTCAGACAGTTTGATTCGTTGGTATCTGGGAGAAAAGAGGCACCAAAGCCCCGAAGTCGAAGCCACACACACACACACACCCGACAGAACTTCTCAACAAAAAAAGAAACGAAGAAAAAAACCAAACAATGGAAAAGTACAAGCAGTTTAATGTGTACACAGTCACTGATTCCGTATGTCAAAACACCCCCCTGATCCCCAACCAGTGTAACAACAACCACAACACCACAGGTCACAAAGAGGGAAGCCGAAAAGCCACAGGGCATCGCTCAGTGGCGTAACGTCGAAAACATCTCCGTGCGCTGGATGGGGCAGTACAACGACCACAAGGAGGAGCAAGACCTGAAGAGCGCAGGCATCCCCATCTTCGACTTCAAGGAGATCACCATGCCCAGAGACATGAGGGAGAAGATAAACGAGCGTGGCTTCAAGCGGCCCACCGCTGTGCAGTCGCAGGCGTGGCCGCTTGCCATGACAGGGTTGGATGTTGTGGCCATTGCAGAGACAGGGTCGGGCAAGACACTTGCCTTCGGTCTGCCTGCCTTCTCGCACTGCAGGGGGCAACCCGCACTGATGGACACACCACGTTGCATCGTCGTGGCACCCACTCGCGAGCTCGTTATTCAAATCCGTGACGAGCTCCGCACGTACTCAAGCTTGTCTGTTGAATGTGCGTACGGAGGCACTCGCGTTGAGCGTCTCGGTGCCGTGCACGTTGCTGTGTTCACCCCCGGAAGGCTGATGGACCTGCTGAAGCGCAACTACATCAACTTCAACAAGGTGACCTACATGGTGCTTGACGAAGCAGACAGGATGCTCGATGCCAGCTTCAGGCGCGACGTCGAAACGATTTCGTCCTATCTGCCAAAAGAGCGCCAGACGCTTATGTTCACAGCAACGTGGCCAAAGGAGGTTGCGTCAGTGGCGAAGCTGTACATGAAGGATGGGTGGGTCCAGGTGGGAGTCGGGTACGAATACCTGAAGGCCGGAACCAGCATCAGGCAGCACGTTTGGGTGCTGGATTACCACAAAAAGTGGTCCTCACTTCTTGAGATTTTGCGTGGAACCGTCATGGAGGAGAAGAAAAAGGCTCTCGTGTTCGTGAACTCAAGAGCTCTCGCGGTGGAATTGTCTGACGGGCTGTGGAACGACGGTATGCGAAATTGAACTACATACATTAATTATTTTTGCGACCCATATTTCCTCCGACTCAGGCATCACCGCCTTTGCCATGAGCGGGCAGTTCGAGCAGTTCGAGAGGGCGAAGAGGCTGAATTCTTTCAGAAACCACAAGCCGCCTGCAGTGCTCATCAGCACCGACCTGCTGCAGCGGGGACTGGATGTGTCCGACCTGTCAGTCGTGATCAACTACGACATGCCGAAGAACATCGAAGACTACACACATAGGATCGGAAGGACCGGCCGTGCAGGGGTTGTTGGCGACTCCTACACATTCATCAACATGTCGAAGGACTACGGCATTATCCCGCACCTTGTCCGCGTGCTCAAGGAGTCCAGGCAAGAGGTGCCAGAGCAGTTGGTATGTTGCACTCATTTGCCTCTCATCATGTCATCATGTCATCAACTAACTACAGAGAGGCCACGAAGCAGAACAGGGAGGGCGCACCTGGGGTGGGAATGATGACCCGGACGGCTGGGGCATAGTCAGGGACCATGAGGCGCCAAAGACGGCAGGGGCAGCCACTGATGGTGACTGGGGCACGGGAGACGATGACTGGGCCGACAAGACACCGAAAGATGACTGGGAGGACAAGACACCCAAAGACGACTGGGCGGCACCCAAAGAAGACGACTGGGGCCACGGGGCGAGCAGCTCTGCCAAGGATGACTGGGGCACTGGAGCGAAGGACACTGCACCGAAACCGGAGCATACGAGCTCAGGCAACGGAGGCGGCGGTGGCTGGGGCCAGGACGAGAAGTGGGAGGAGAAAGATAGTAAGTGGTCCAATCACGGCAACGGCAACTGGTCTAAGAACGAGCAACAACAGTGGCCAGCAGAGCAGAAGTGGAAAGAGGATGAGTGGAAAAAGGATCAGTGGAATGGAAACCAATCGGCAGGCAATTGGAACAGCTGGAACGGCGGAGGTTCTGCCCAACAAAGTTCGCACTCAGGAGGGGGGTACCGTGGTGGGGCCCCACAGCAGAGTGGGGGTTGGAACGCAGGAGGGGAAGGAAAAGGTAAAGGGAAGGGTGGTGGCGGTGGTGGGAAGAGTTGGGGAGACCAGGGGGCGAGCAGTGGGCGAGGAGCGGATATTCCACCTGAAGGTATCGACCCTTGGGAATCATCAACTAAGGAAGAACCCAAACAACAATGGACAGGGAAGGAAGAACCCAAACAATGGACAGGGAAGGAAGAGAAGGAAGACGATGGCTGGTGAGTTCCTCCACACGTGGGCCCGTTGCATGTACTCACTTCCCCTGCCCACTTAACTTTCTGTTAAAGTCATGCACACACAGGACATCCGTCCGCTTCTCAGGTCCCCAGTTCGGGACACAATCTTTTTAGTTATTTATTTATTTTTTGACTGGCTCTTTTTTTGTTCTGCATGCAGCCACCATCAAACGGGTGGAGGGTGGCAGCCGTTGCTCTGCACACTCCCACCAACAAACAATGTCGGCATGACACCCCCCTCCCATCTGGCAGAAACTGGTCTCATTTAAAAGTGTTCTTCTGTCCCGCAGCCCCATTTTTTTTGAAGAGTTTTTCTGTTTTCTGGTTATGGGCATCGCAGTGCACTTAACTTCACTTTGTTGAACACTCTTTTCAGGGAGAGTACAGGAACGAGTTTACCAGTTTACCCACGTTTGGAATAGATTTTAGCCAAGTTTCTCTCTTTATTTTTCTCTCTCCAATCACCGGAAGAAGTGCTCTCTGGGGTCGTTCCGCCTGTGTCCGCCGATGAGCGGTGAGGCATTTGCACTTTCGACTTCTATTTTCTGTCGTTGTGCGCAATGGTGGACATGGTACAGAGTGCACTTCATCTCATTCGGGTTTGATGAGGATTTGTGTTTGAAAGCAAAAGGTGAGTATAGTTACCTCAAGAGTGGAACATCGCCCCAGCACTGCGTACTGATCTGTCAATCCTGGCCTTTTTTTTGTGTTGGTGTTTTCATTTGGCTTAGCACAGGAAGACAGCGGCTTCTTACCTATTACCAACCAATGTTCTCTCTTTTTCTCTTTTTCTTTTTATTGTGCAGTCGCATCGGACGTGTTGTTCTGCAATAAGCGGTGGTGACGTCTCTTGTCAGGGCGGCGGGGGGAATGGAAACAAAGGGGGGAGGGGAGTACGAGGGGGAACATGCATGTGCGTTAGCAGGAAAACGCGAATACACTCCAATGTTTTTGAGAAATGTGTTAGTGAGGAATAAGGGCGGGCTGGGTCATTTAAGTGGTCAAAAAAATGTCCAATTTTAAACCTCGACCCCACCACTGCACGGGATCGGCTTGCAAATGTACCTAAACGAACGCACATATTTTCACCGAAAAAATCCACAAAGGGAAGCCCCACCCAACGAAAATTTTGTGTTACGGGCCCTATTTTCCCCTGAAAACCTCCGGAGTACCGTACATGCATGAGGGGAAGAGGGGGGGGTCTCTCAGGGGGGTGGGAGAGTGATTGCCTGCCGCCAAAAATATCATACCAACGTCACTGTCTTTTCCACTACACAAGGGTGGCTGATCTTACAGTTTTTTCCCCCACTTTTTTTTCTCTCTTCTTTTTGTATGAATATGTACACTTTGACAAGAAACCTTTAGTGGTGTGGCTGAAGGGGGTGATTCGCACTTCTTGCGCACTTTTTTTGTGCCCCTATTCAGCCACGCTATTTAGGATTCTTTTTACATCTTCCGTTATTGGCAGGACATCAGACCTCCATTCGAGGCGCATGGGTTACGTAGGTCAGCCGGAGGTTGCCTGGTTCAATAACGACCATTTTTTTTTATGATTTTCTCTTTTTTGTTTTGTGTTTTGAAGTACAAAAAATCGGCAAAAAAAAGGTTGTGCTTTGACTTTTGGTTGACATTTAACAAAAATAGGGCAGTGTACCGTGGGTTTCCACAACACTGCGTAGAAGAAAAAAAAGGATGCGTGAGGACTGTCCTCGCGAGTATGGCGGCTAAACAGAGTATCAGAAAGAAAAGTGGGGATTGCACAAACTGTGGTTACACAACTAAGGCAACTACACTACTCCAACAATTTATTGAAAGAAAGAAGGGAAAAAAAAAAAAACGAAAAGAAGGAAAGAAACTCCATGTCAGCAAACCCCCCCTTCCCCCCTCAGAGTCACCCACGCACAACGTATACTTCAAAAATCAACACAAAACACCTTCCAAGGGTCTCCCTCCCCTACCCCATACCCCATACCCCCTCTCCCCCCTCACCCCTTGTGTCGTATTTGTCTCTCTGGTTTTTGGTGTCAGCACAAAAAAAAAGCGCCCTCCCCATCTCTCTCTTCTCTCCACCCACGCCCCACTCCCTTCAACTTCACCACACACGGTGACCCTCTTTGCTAAAATACCATGATTGGTGTGGCTGAAAGGGGGGCGATAACGTGCTATTTTTGTGCTATTTTGGGGTCGTCAGCCACACCAACAATGAAAACAATTTTTCAATGGTAGACTACTCTCTCTACACACGCTTTGTTCATATTATTATCCCTGAAACCCAGTTCTATTCCTCTTATCCTATCCTCACATATCTATCACTCTCCACTACAGAGTATATGATGCACGATGCCGTGCGTGATGCTGTTGAAAGGGGGCTGGCTGCGCTTGGATGTGAGGGGATTGAGGGACAGCTCCCTGCTGCGCACTGTGCGTGCAGTGGTGTTGTGGCGCGGCAGCTGCGTGCCTGCGGGGTGGTGGACAAGGTGGCGACGTACGTCAGGGACTATGGCGACGGGGCGTACCTTGGCGGTGCTGTCGTCGTCGCCTGCGCAGTGATGCAGCACCACCGCTACTCAGACGCCACCCTGCAAGCGCTCATCTCGCTTCTGGAAGGTGCAGGCGCCCTGCAGCACCCCACCCCCTGCATGGACCTCATCATCTCGCACGTCTGCGGCGGGATCTCCTCTGCGCTCTCTGCACCACCACCACCGCCCCTCCCAGCTACCCTCCACGTGTCGCTCCTTGAGATGATCCTGCTCCGCAACAGCCACACCCCTCCTGCGGTGCTTACCCTCTTTGCGCAGGTGGCGTGCGCCGACCTCGGGTGGGTGGAGGAGGCGAACCTTGCTGTGCTGCGGTCGCTTCTCAACGCGTGTTGCCTGAATAGGACGCAGAGAAGCCACGTGCTCGCGTTGCTGGCGGAGGCGACGATGTCCCTCGGTGCGGATGTGGCAGCCCTGCGCAGCATAGTGGAGCGGGAGTACCGCCTTGGGGAGGAGGACACCGCACGGCAGGTGTTGCACCGTGCGAGGCAAAGGATTCTTGCGTACCTGGGGGAGTACTGTGGTGATGTCAGTGAGGATTTGGTGGGGCTAATAGACGCCGCACGGGAAGGTGTGTTGGGGGAAGGGTTGGAGTGTTTGGTTGAGTTTGCGGATGTGTTATTGATGAAGCCCTCCACGGTGCACAGCGACACAAACGACCTGGCAGGCACCTTGCAGGCGGTGTGCCAGAGACTGCAGGTCGCCTCTGGGAGAGTGCCTGTCGCGGTGCTGTCGTACCTGCTGCTGGTGGACGTCGATCTGTTGCTGCAGATGCTGTGCCGGTCTCTAGGCTGCAGTGAAGCGGATGAGCACCTCTCTGAAGAGGCTGCCACCGATTTGGCCTCCTTTTTGGGCCTAAAAAGCGCATACGACCTGCCGTCCACGATCCCGCAGCTGATGTTCTACCTGCAGCAGAACCAAAAGCTCCGCCTCGCGATGCTCAAAGGTGTGTTCAGCAAGCCCCTCCACGCGACGGACGACGTTCTCTCTGGGGACGTGGTCGCAGTCGCGACGGCGTTGGGTGTGTCGGAGCAGCTTCAACACGCGTTGTGCAGCTTCCTCTCCGATCAGTTCAGCCCGATGCTTCCTGATATGCTGTTCATGTGTGGTGTCGTGCCTACAGAAGACGCGTCCACCACAGCGTCGTCCCCGCCACCTACCCCGGCAGCGTCTGGGCTCGCAAACACAACAGCAGTGCCATCAGGGCTGCTGACGACGATGCAGGCAGGGGGGTGTCCTGTGCTGTCGTGGCTGACCAGGGCTGCGTATTCGGAAGGCGCCTATCCGACCCCCAGCTGTGTGCAGGCAGTGCTGACCACCACCAAGGCGCCAAGGACACCACGGGCTGTAAAGGCACCGCCATTGCAACCACCTCCACCACGACCATCTGACCGTAGTAACGCCCAACTCGTTGCGTGGGTGGCGTCAGGCCAAGGAGGGTCAGGTCTGTTGCTGCTCCTGAGCGAGGCGCGTGACGCAGTGCCGTGCCTCTCGCTAGTGGGGAGGGTAAGTGCGTTGCGTGTGCCGCATGTGATGGTGTTGGTGCACAGTGCAGCAAAGGGGACACCGTTTCTGCAGTTGTTGGCGCAGTCTGGAGCCGTGGTGGCGAAGCAGAAGAAAAAGAGGGAGGTGGACAAGGGGAGGGAGAGGGAGAGGGAGAGGGGGACACCACAGCACGCACAGAGGCGGAAGCAGATGTACGGCAAGGCGAAGGAGGTGGACGCAGTCGTGGACCCCGTCGTGATGAAGGAGCACCACCACACGCAGCCCGCAGCAGTGCAGTCACATCCGCTGCCAGATTCGCAGCCAGCGTGTCCCCCTGGGGAGCCAGCGAATGCACAGGGTGGAGGAAGCCATGCGCAAGGCCGTCCCGACTATGTGCCCACTACTGTCGCACCAAAGCGATCCTCTGTCAGGCCACGTGAAAATAACGAAAGCAATATAACAGTGAGCCCAGCAAGCCCTGTGGTGGTCAAGGTGCGTGCAGGGAACGGACACAGCAACCACAACCACAACACCAACAGCCACGCAAACAGCAACCACACCACCCACCACCACGCCACCAACCACCACACCACCCCCGCACCCGACAAGACCGCGCCACCTCGACAGCCACAACCCATCACAAAACCCGCCAAGAAGGCTGTCCCGCAGAACCCACCTTCCCTATCCCACCCTCTCTCCCAGCCGCTCTCCACTAAGAAGCGTGCGAAGGGCGCACACAGCGCTGCGAAGAAGATGATGCCTGTACAAGAGACGGAGACGTACAGTGCACCGACAAACATGGTGCGTGGCATGATGGCGCATGAGGAGCAGCGCTACCGCGAGCACAGCATGAAGCTGCGCAACCTCTCGAAGGCGCTGGAGGGGCGTTACGAGAGTCAGATGTACGACCTCGTCTCGCGATGCAGGAAGGACTTCAGCTCGCAACTCAGTGCAGAAAGCAAGGACTCACGACGTCGCCTCAGACAAGGCCTTCCCGGGCAAATTCTGGACATACAGAGCGACAGAACGCATGCCCCACTGTCATCCCTCGCACGCACCTCGCCCTGCACCGAAACAGAACGCGACAGTGTCCTGCTCGCACCCAACACCCTCCCCCCCATTGCGAAGAAGAAGTCCCCCTATGCCTCTTCACGCGCCTCAAAGGAAACTGAATCCCAAAGAGCCCTCTGCAGTGGCAACCTGCCAGAGATCGTTACCCCTATGGGGGAGGATGGTGGCGGTGGTAGTGGCGGGCACGTCACCGCAAAGCACTGGGTAGCATACACCAAGGCGCTCAACACAGCAGTGCTAGAAGACTTTATTGAGACAGAGGCGAGGAGGAGGCCGTTAAATAAAAGAGGCGTGTTATCGAGATGAAGGGAAATATGGAAAAGGGGGGTAAAAGGTATTGGTACAGTTTTCGCGACGCTTTATCAAGTGCAGTGAAGGATGTACAGAGAAGGGGGAGGGAATGTGGTTTTGATTCTCAAGACAGAGTGCGAGGTGGGGGCATTGATGTCAAAAGTTTTGGTTTTTTTTCGGAAATATCTTTTTTTTGTGCTTCAGGAAAGAAATGTGAGTCTCAGTATTTTGAGGTGAGGGTGCGAAGGGATAGCCGCCTTGACAGGACACAAGCTACCTTCCTTCCTCCTCCTTTGGGGTGAGGTTTTTTTTATTTTCGTTTTGTTTTCTTTGAATCATGGATAGACAAACTTCTTTTCATCAGATGTTCATTTCAGATCTAAAATTTACATTTCCTCACGTCACATTTTTTCACTGCGTGTTTGTAAAGATCTTTTGTCTATTCATTTTTTTTGAATATTTCTTTCGTTTTATCGTGCGTCTGGGCGTTTGCACTTTCAACTTCTCTTTTTTTTTTTTTTGCTGAATTACGATTTCTTTTGCAGTGGTTTTTTGTTTTTGTTTTTTGTTTTCACTTCAATCCATGCATATGTTTTTTCCACACCTTTTTGTTACCACCTTTAGACAACAAATCCCAAACCCCCTTTTAAAACAAAACCTTATCAAACAACCCAACCCAAACGAAGCACCTCACAGAAACAACAAAAAAAATACTACCTTAGAACGCACCCCACCCATCTCATCGGGAGACATTTTTTTGTTTGAGTTTTGTTTGTTTGTTTGTTTTTTTAGTACACACAACGTATGGTCAGACTGTCAGCAGAACTGGTGCAGAAATGCCCGCAATACATGAACCCCTTGAAGGAGAGAGAGGTATGTCACATCACCACATACCCACATACCCACAACCACTTAGCACTAACCAAAAACAAAACCAAACAGGTTGACCTGCGGGGACATAAAATACCCGAAATTGAGAACCTTGGGGTGCTGATGGACCAGTTCGATTCGGTATGTCGTTTCTTTCCATACTCCTTGCCACATCACCATCCACAGATGGACATCAGCGACAACGATATTTCTGTTCTGGGTAACGTGCCTGTCATGAAGCGCTTGAGGACGATTATCATTCACAACAACAGACTTGACAGTGTTGCGTCTGGACTGTGCCACTGCCTGCCGAATGTGAGGGATTTGATGATGCACAACAACCATTTCAAGACCTTCCAGGAGCTTGAGCCGCTTGCGGACCTGCCGTCGCTGGAGCGTGTCTCGCTGTTGGACAACCATGTGGCAAAGCTTGTGGACTACCGGTTGTTTGTGATCTCGCGACTGCCGAAGCTCAAGCAGCTTGACTTCCAGAAGGTAAGCGAGGCGGAACGTGCTGCGGCACTTGCAAAGTTCGGCAAGGCCTCTGCGCCTGCACCCCTCGCCAACATGCCAGCACCAGGCCTCACAGCAGCGAACAGAGAGCGTGCCGAACAGCTTATCAAGAACGCAACGTCGCTTGAAGCGCTCAAACGGATAGAAGAAAAGGAGGTATGCAGTGGACCTTTACACGGACTAAGATGCATTGCACAAACAACTGCATAAATATGACCAATATTGTGCAGAGTTGGAAGGCCTCCAAAGAGGGGGGGTAGTTGCAGAAACGTTGCTATACAATGGAGAATTTTTTTTAAAGGGTTTAAGGAAGACTCTCTTCCCTTCATAGCAACTCCTCTCATTATAAAAAATTGGCGACTTTTTATGTTGTCGATAAACCAAACAAATATATGGTCAAGTTTTTCTTCATTTTCCCTTCTCATATCACCACCAATCTCAGCTTCCTCCGGTGCATACGTAGAGTGCAGTCGCTGCAGTGGCCATGGTGCGGGCATTGGGGTGGGGTGGGGGGACACTTTCCGGCACATCAGTATTGTTTGTTCTGGACAGTCCAGAGGGTGTGTGTTTTTGAAAATCAAACAAAAAGGGGGGCAAATCGAAACGAAAGCAGTGCTAGGGGTAAGCGGGGTGGGGGGGAGAAGGTGGTGGTGGGAACACTTTGCACAGCGTCCTCGGGGTGCTGTTTTTTTTCTTTGCTGAGGCGTTCGTTCAGCGCCTCGGAGCTTCTTTCTTTCTGAGACTTCTGTGCACGTATGTCAGGTACACATTCGTCTTTCAAGTTTTTCTTCATTTTTGCCCCCCTTTCGACACGGCCGTAGAGTCGCGTCCAAAAAAAAAATATAAAGGGGAATACAAGGGGACAACATTGCTGTCATTTTGTGGTTGGGGAGGGGGAGGGTCGTGTGTGGTCTGCTTTAGAACGAAAAGACCATCGCACAAAAGAAAAAAAAAAAATACCACACCCGAGTAAATCTTACAAAGAACCCCCCTTACCCCCTTGCCCCTCTTCTCCATTCGCGCCCACCTTCTGTTCAGCACCCAGCAATGACTCATCTACCCTGCTGCGCGAATCAGCAGGCTAGCAGAGGACTGCTGCACAGTGGTGCACCTCATGCATCATCATGTGACACCCACGTGTGATTGGTAGGGGACTTTCTGCTCTTCCTCAGTTTCATCTTCTTCTTTTCGCTCTTGCGTCTTCACCTGGCGCAACGATGCTTCTTCTGTTTGCACTCCCTGGTAAAAACATTTTACCCTGGGGTCGAAGCGGGCACCGAGGATCTGACTGTAGCACCTCGCTACGCATACTACTCAACGGGACAGAACGGGCCTTATTGGCCTTCAGCTGGGCAATGGAGGCAAATCGCGCAGTATGTATCATCTTGGTAAGCCTCTGCAAAAGAGCCGATATCCCGAATTGCGACTCCGCTCGGTCATTTGTCGCAGGGATCTTAGCAAGATTCTCAGGAGATGTCTTTTTCACATTTTCTGCATTATAACGCAAGGAACTCACGGCCAGCTCGCAACCACACCGTAACAAATACGTCCGGATTCGCAAAAAAATATCTGCCTCGCCCTGAGGCACCCTACCATCTGAATCTGCACACTGCGCAGCTCCTTCTTCTTGAGCTCGGTGTCGACAAACGCTGCGTCCTCAAGGATTGGCACATCTCCCTTTCAGTGCGGCTTATGGGTTTGACACCCTAAGCCTTGCACACGTGTTAGACTCCTTGGTCGTTTCGCCCATCAACAGAACGGAACAGAAATGCTTTGAATTACACATCCCCCCCTATTAATATGAGTCTCTTCAGCAGGAAGCTCAGCCGCCACACGACCACTGCTGCTGCTGCCGACTCCATTTCCGTGGATGATGCAGGCAGTGTACGCAGTGTGTCGACAACCCCCTGCAGTGTGCGTAGTGGTGCCAGCAGGGCGTCCACCTCGCATGGGCAGCGACGTGGGGTGGTGGCGAACCGCATCCAGCTGCAGCGGGAATGCGACGCATGGCGTGCAGAGGTGCTTCAGGTGACCGGCGGGGTGCTGTCACCCCAGGAGCTTGCGGAGATACGCAGTGCTGTGTACGCCTGCGCAGAGGGTGGGTGTGGTGGTGGGGGTGGTGGTGGTGGTGCAGCTGGCCCCGCCTCACCCACAGGGAACCCCCTCGCCCTGCTTCGCGACCGTGACTTTCTGCCATCAGAGCATATCGCAGCACCACGCCATGCTACCCTGCGCGCAACACCCCCAGGACTGTCCTCGCAGATCTCACAGAGTATAGGTGCGGGGAGGAGCGCCGTCGGAGGGAGCACTGTCGCAGCACATCTGCAACGAGCAGCAAAGTCGAGGGTGAAAGAAAAGTAATTACATACTTTTCTCCCCCCAACCTCTCCCCTCCTTTTTTTTTTGTTGACAACAGAATTTTTGTCTTATTTTTTTTCTCATCTATGCACTTCATTGAAATGCCTCAAAGGTTCATCTAAATCAACCCAAAAATAGGACAAAAACTGGAGGGGGGGAAAGGAAGATGGTCGGATGTATGCCGCACCTGCCGTTCCACCTGCCGCACCGGAGAGGGAAGGGGTGGGGTGAGAAGGAAATCGCGACGCAAGCGAAGCTCATCATGGGGAGCATGCTGGAGGAGTACAACCCTAGCCCCGCGGACGCAGAGACACCGCAGGCCACGAACCACCACGCCACTGCCGAGGAGGCCGTCCCCTCGCTTCTTGGCTCCTGGCAGACGCTTTCCGGCGAATCCCTCGTTGTCCTCGGCGCGCAGCTCCTGAAGGTCTCCAAAGCCTCTGAATGCGTCTGGGAAGCACCACCACAGTCCTTACGCTTGGTATCATCTTCAGACCCATCACTCCGCCACGTCACCTCATGGGTCGCAGTGTCAATACAACAAGGAGACTCCTGGCTGGCCCTGCATTCATACGAAGATGTCCGACAGCTTCTTGCGTCTGGGGAGACTGTGTCAATGCAGTTTGTACCACCACCCGAAGAGAATGCGGTGACAGGGTCGGTTCACGTCGCGTTTCGGCAGGGCTACGCACCGTTAGGACCCATCGCTGATAAGCGGGAACGCTCTGGGAAGTTCAAAAAGGCGCTTCTGAGTGCCTCCTTTGGCAGCACCGCTGTTCTGTTGTGCGCGCCAATGCGAGATCAGCTCGTCTTCTACGTTAACGGAGAACGTTTGGTTGCGTTCCGTCTCCCCGAAGAGGTTAGTGAATGGCCCACCATGCCTCTCGCAGCCAGCCTGGAACGCAGATCGCGCAGGGAGGACTGGCAGAAGGCATATTCACAGAAGGTGCTCTACGTCGCTATAGGCCTGAACAGCGCGAAGGTGAGCTCCGTGAAGCCAAAGTTTCTACTGCGCACCTTAGTCCAGGCTGCTACTGATGTGTCCCCTATCGCAGGGGAGTTGGCAAAGCGCGTCACCTACGAGGATGTGTTAGGGGAAGAGAACGACGAAGACGACGACCTCCACATGATCCTCGCATGGAGCAAAGCCAACATCAACGGCGACACTGTGGTCGACGCGAGAGAACTGGGTGAACTCAACGTTGAGGTCCGGATGTGCCCCCCCGATGTACGAGAAGCGCTATCCCTCCGTCGTGCCGAAGGCAAAGGCCTCACCTTTGGTGAGTTCCGCAAGCTCTGGACGGACCTCATCGATGTGCCTGAGCTGCGCGCGGAGTTCTCTTCCAAAGAAACCCACGGCAAGCTCTCCCCCTCTGCCCTCCAGACCATCACAAACGAGCCGAACACCTTAACACAGCCCATATCCTTCGCAGAGTTCATCCGCTTCATGAAAGGCACCAACACGAACGGCGCATTGAAGCAGATCCACCAAGACATGACGCACGACATCAAGGACTACTTCTTCGCCACCTCGCACAACACCTATCTAAAGGGGCATCAGCTCTGGGGGAACAGCTCTGCAGAGCAGTATAAGGATGTGATCCTGCAGGGGTGCCGCTGTGTGGAGGTGGATGTGTGGGATGCGAGCGACGGAAACGGTGTTGTGGTGACGCACGGCTACACTGCGACAAGCAAGGTGCCGCTCAGCGCTGTGCTCACCGCAGTCAACGACGCTGCCTTTGAACAGACAGACCTACCCCTCCTCGTCAGTGTAGAGGACCACACCAGCCCCCTCATGCAGTCCGAGCTTGCAAAGCAAATCAAACAAGCATTTGGCACCCGCCTCCTCTCCCGCAGCGACAACGTACGTGACATGCGTCTTGGCTCCCTCCGACACAAAATCCTCATCAAATGCAGATCCGGGATCCCCGAGCTGAACGACCTCATCACACTCCCAGGGGGTGACGACTGGCCTTCCGACGAAGCGAACCGGGTCGTCTCCGTTTCCGAGAGCAGGATGGATGCGATCACCCCGCACGACACGATGGCACGTCTGTACAGGGTGTATCCACGTGGCACACGGTTTGACTCTGAGAACTACGACGCCCAGGAGGCCTTCAGCGCAGGGGTGCAGCTCATTGCCATGAACTACCAAAAGGTCGACGCGAAGCTGCGGGCCTACCTGCACCGCTTCAGCACCTACAACGACAACTCGGGGTACATCCTCAAGCCTGCCTGCCTCCGCAGCCTGCCCTCAAACGACAGCCTAACCATCCGCGTCGACGTCCTCCGTGCATGGCGCCTCCCACACGGCTTCGCACGCCACAAAACAGGAGACCCCTACGTCACCGTCGAGCTGCACGGACCCAAAGGCGACATGGCAGTATCCAAACGACTCTGCACCGAGGCTGTCAAACAAAACGGCTTCAACCCCACCTGGATAAACAGCACCCAAGCAAGCTGTACCTTCACCACCCGATCTGCAGGGCTGTCGTGCCTGGTGCTGCAGGTCATGGATACGGATCCGTTTAAAGAAAGCTTTGACTTTCTTCTTGCAGAAGCGGTGTTGCCTATGGCGTGCATCAAGCCGGGGATGCGCAGTCTCCGTCTGCACAGTGCGAAGGGCGTGCCCTTGAAGGACTCTGGTCTGCTCTGCAGATTCACTATTATCTCTGAGAAGCCTGAAGACACACCCCTTGCCCTCCCATCTGGCGACGATGGTGGCCTCGTCGAAGTCCTAGCAACAAGCATCACAGACTTCCACCAGGACACCCCCGCACCACCACCACCCCAGCCTTCCCCTGCAGCCTCCACCACCACACCACCGGAGCTGCCTCCTAATGACTATACTAGCGCGACCCCAGGGTATCCGGCAGTGGTGAACTTCACGAAGGGGTGGGTGTTGAGCAGCGGTGCGTTGTGTTCGTTTGTCTCGAACGAAGGCAACGTTGTGCGTGACGTGCCGCAGCATCGGGTCACGCCGCTGCGACCGCCGGATGAGATGGAGAAGATCCTGAAGGTGCCGCGTGTGGCGTGGCTGTGGGCGCACCTTGTGAGGTACTATGCAGAGGAGTCGCCAGGGCGGGTGTGTAAGGCCGCCGAGATCGCAGCAAAGTACGCAGGCGAGGAGCACCTCCTCAGGCAGCACCTTGCAGCAGCGTCTGCAGGGTCGTCTCCGAGGCATGCCGACAGGCTGGCCTTCCTCGTAACACCACCGCCGCAAGAGGTGTCTGCACAAGAAAAGGATATGTGCCTGCGTCTTGCATTGCGACTCAAAGAACGAAGACGAGGACAGTCCTCCACCCAAGCGCTCCTCGAGGAGAGGGACCACGAGATCCGCAGGCTGCGTGCACAGCAAGAAGAGCAGCAGCAGCGGCACCACACGGCACAACACCGTGATGTGTCGCTTGACTTCCACTCTGTGGACGCGAGGTCGCCGTACGAGAGTGTGGGTGGTGGGGCTGCCGCAGCCACCCCTTCGCCAAGCCACAGACAGATGTCCTCCTCACGCCCGCACCGTTCTGTGCTGACGCCTCCCAGTGGTAATCTGCGGGCAACCTCGTTTGCTAGGCTGGGGAGTGGCAGACAGCAAAGCTACAGCCCTGCTGGCGTGGCTGGGCAGAGTCAACAGTACAGAGGAGACGGCACGCTGCAGCGGGAGCATAGAGAGCCTACACGGCAGTTCCCTGCAGCCCGCGTGCCGCTGTACCTGAGCACAAGTTCTTCAGGGTCGCTGACAGTCGGAAGCTCCCCGTACACACGTTTCTGAAAGTTTTAAAGGACGGCTCGGTGTGATTACATCATCCAGTGAGTGTGCTGCAATGATATTAACTATAACGATGACTCTCACAGTGAGGCGCGTTCGGCTCATCTAACTTCATTTTGTTTTGTTTCTCTTTCTTTTCGATGCTCGACTTGGGGGGGATGGGCAAAATAAAACATAGACCTTTTTTTTCTCTCTTTTCCACCCTCTCCCGACAAATGTACGCATCCTTTAAAAAAGTGTTAAGGGAGAGGAGGCAAAACCTTTACCGAGTTAAGGTTTGCCGCTACGCAATAAAGGGAGCAAGGTGACTCAGCAATGATTAGCATCATCTTACGAACTTTTTTTATGTGCCAAAATTGTGAGAATTTCGGAAAAAAAATGGCATTTTTTTTTTCTGTACCGAGCCCTGTCTTTTTTGTTGTGTGGAAGCGTCAACGCATCAAACAACTTCAAGAAGGGTGAGGGGAACGACAACTGACACTTTTTACTGAGCCCTGTCTATTTTTTTGTTTCTTTTGCTCATCACAACTCCACATTTTTACCTTATTGCTTCTTTCCTTTACAACTCACCCTGTGTTATTTTTTTTGTATTATCGTCAGTAGTAGAAAGAAAGAAGACGTGTATATCGTACTCCAATACGTTTTTTTGTTGAATCCTCACCGACCCTCTCACCCCTTCCCCCTTATCACATTTAACACTCAGGTGCCTGCATCAACGAAATGCGAGAGCACCAAGCGCAACATGTTGCGAGCTAAGAAGATTGCAGACCTGGTGGACTGGGTCAACACCACACTCGACGAGGACCACACCGACCTGGGCGGGCTCAGAAGCGGCATCTCCTTGGTGCAGCTCTTCCACATCCTCTACCCGCAAAAGGTCAAGCTGACACGCCTCAAATACGCCGACGGCCTGCACAACTGGCAGCAGAACTTTAAGCTGCTTCAGCAGATTCTGCGGGAGAATAAGATCGACCACCACTTTGATTTAAACCAGGTCTTGGACAAGAAGAAACACGACCTTTTTACCCTTGCGACATGGGTTCGCGGACACTACACACAAACAACTGGGGCGGAACACGTGGTCGAGGGCTACGATGCGAAGGCTGTACGCGACAAGGCACGTCTCGGTGCAGAACGCATCCTACGAGGCAAATGCAGCATCGGCGCGCCACCAGGTGAGTTCGACAACCTCTCTGAGACCAGCGGCTCCACCGTGGGCTCCTCCTGCATCTCGGGACGTTCCTCCTCAACAAACTACCTCAGCTCCTACAACAAAAACCGCCTCGCCAAGAACCCCGTAGGTGCGGCCAAGCCGCTCCACGCACACACAAAGGCGTCTGCGAGCAAAACGCTGTTCGCAATACCCACCCCAGCAGCGCACCGCCGCCCGCCCACAGCGCAGACCCCCATCGAAGCGAAGCCGAGCGAGAGCTTCGAGGAGGCGGAGAAGGATGTGGTCGCTGTGAGCACGGCAGGGGTCGTGGCGGTGTTGTGCGTCGCTGTCTGTGGTGGGGGTGTTGCGCGCGAGAGGCAGAAATTCCTGCGCCGCGTCTCTGCCAAGAAAATGAACATGCACAACGGTCTGAACTACCGACAACGCCAGCGCAACCGCCCCTCCCAGGTGTCCTCTGCAGTACCCAAACGTGGTCTGCAGTCAGGCGACTTCATCCCACGCCAAGGCCTCCTCCCTGCAGGGTTCAACTTCCTCGACCCCTCCACCTGGTCAGGCGAGGCAGAAAGCACCGCCATGCGAGTCCAAGGCTGGGACGCGCTTGTGAACGACTCGCTCCTTGAACAGCTGGCAGGGCCCGCCCGCCTATCCCCTTCTGTTTATGCGCATGCAGGCCACCCCCTCACACCGGCAACGCTGCTGGGCACACCGTGCATAAGGTATGTCTCTATGGATGACGCGAAATTTCACCACACCGCACACCTGACAGAAACCACCTGAATGGGGTTGATTCCAATGTGACTGCAAACGTATGTTGACCGAAACACCACACACCTTTCATCACTCTACTAATTTACAGAGCGAAGAAGAAAACCCCGGGAGTTTGTTCCCGTCGGAGCCGATCGTGAGATACTGAGAATTCTAGCCTAGATATTTTCCCCCTTTTTATTATTTTTTTGAAAAAAATATAACAGACATTCGATATTGTTGCTATATGGGCGAGGGTCGGGTGGGGGGGGAACCTACGGGGGGGGAGGGGTTGTTTGTCTGTTGCTGGCCTTAGAATATTGCTGTTTACTTCGAAGGTGACTAAGCAAGAGAGAGCCTTGCGTTCATCTTTATAAACTTTTCTCTCCTTTTTCATTGGTCAAGGACCAGATGAGGTGCATTAGTTTGGTGCCCTGATTTGTTTTTGTCCTTGTGACAACCGTTTTTTAAAAAATATAGCACAATCCTGGGACACAAAAAAGGTACAATTTTGGAGGTTTTGGAGCGGCTTGAAGTTGCTTCTTTACAATTCTCCCGGAGAAATAATGGCCTGAGTCGTGATTGAGGCATTTTGCACTTTCAATAGCTAATTTTTTTTTACCGACCAGAAAAGTCGTTTTCTTGATGAGTGTTTTCTGAGTGCACACTCAGACATCACGAATCAAGAGAAAGCGACGTTTCGGGAGGTGAAAACAGGGCTTTGTTGAAGTTTTCTGGGTTTGAGGGAACACAATTTCACAGATTTTACCTGTGTACCTGTGTACCCAGAAAATTTCAACAAATTCTCTTTTTAATAATTGGTAGAAAAACTACCGTATTTGCCTCTCCGCTCTAGGCGGGAATACTAACGATCCATTTTTGTTGTCCCAAACAACATTCGCTCAAAGAGGTGCCGGCTGTCAGCCGGACCCTCACAGAGAGGGTTACCTTTCGGAGCTCCATCTCCCTTCCCCCTTCCCCATGCGCCCCATACGTATTCTAGTTTTTCTTAGTGCAGTCTATAGGCAGCACACCTTCGCCCAAAAAACACATTAGTTCACATACGAAATCAAAAAAAGGGACATTCTTTTGGCTCAATTAGGTCCCCCCCTAACACAGATTTTCTGCCAAGAGGGCACACACCCTTCTTTCACTGAACTCTGACTGCAGCAAAAGGGGGTAAGAGTATTTTCTCAGATCCCCCATCAGCAACTCTATTACTACATATTTTCCTGAAAAATACCATTAACTTTCGATTTTTTCACCCCCCCCATATTACCCACAGAACCCTTTCTCTCTCTCTCTCTCCCCCCTTCCAAAATGGACCAGCAGCAGCAGCAGCAGTACCCACCCCCTCAGCAGGGGTATGGATACCCACCCCAGGAAGGAGGACCGCCGCCGCAGCAGATGGGAGCGTACCCTCCACAGGGGGGGCAGTACGCCCCGCCGCCGCAGCAGATGATGGGGGGAGGCGGTGGGGATGCGATTGCAGCGTTGGCCCCGGTGACGAAGTTTACGATTAAACAGAAGTTTTCGTTGTTGGAGGCGGCGACGAACGCTGTGGGGTGCGGCTGCTGCGAGCAGCGCAATAAATACGATGTCTACGACTCCAACAGCGGCTCCCACCTCTTCGTGGTCAAGGAGGAGAGCGAGACCTGCATGCGTTGCTGCTGCAACCCCGCCCACGCGCTCACCCTCAACATCTTCGACGCTTCAAACAACCAGCAGGTCGCCCTCATCGACCGCCCCTTCAAATACGGCTGCTGCTGGGCATGGCTCGAATGCTGCCTCGACGAAGCCACCCTCTACAGAGGCCCCAACAAATCAGGCACCCCAATGGGAATGACCAAGCAGCCCATCTGCGGAGGACAATGCAAGCCTACCATGTACTCCTACACAGGAAGCAACTTCCCGGAGGGGGGTGCAACGGAAGAGGGGTCGTTTGCGAAGATTCAGGGCCCAACGTGTTGCTTCGGTGGATGCACGGAGTTGTGTTGTGACCAGGAGTTCAAGGTGACCGATGCGCAGGAGGGAAACATGGCGATGATTGTGAAGGAGAAGCCGTCGGGTGCGATGGGCTTCCTGAAGGAGGCGACGAACGACGCAGACATCTTCTCGCTGACGCTCCAGAAGGAGATCTCGCCGGACGACAAGATGGTGCTGCTGTCCTCCCTGCTGCTGGTGGACTACCTCTTCTTCGAGGAGGGCGGGATGATCGAGTGTGACGGCGAGAGCGTGACCTGCATCTGCTGCTACTGCTTCTGCCAGGGCTGCTTCTGTCCCTTCAAGTGCACCTGCAGTGGTGGAGATGACTAAATTGTTTTTTATCTCAATTTTTTTGGTGGAGAGTTCCCATTTTTTATGTTTCTTTTTGAAAGGATTGTCTTTTTTGCAGCCGTTGGAAATGGGTTGCAAAAAAAGATGTTTTTTTCTCTGAGGGGCTAGAGAATGGAGAAGGGGGAGAGAGGGAAAAAAATGGTAGAGGAGTAGATTAGTGGTGAGTGGCAAAATGATTTGTTCAGCTTTTTTGTCGACAAACTCCATCTTTCTGGCTTTTTTTTTTGATTCGGCTGAAAGAAACAAGAAAAAGTGTATCGATTTTCTTCATTTTTGTTGATTACGGTGTAACACAAGAGAGCACGATTCATCGTTAAATGTTCTTTTGCTTTCTTTGCTTTTTCCATGCAAATAACTGTCCATGTCCTTGACATGTTGTCCTCATTTTTTACAGAGTTATCGAAACACAGAAACGCAGCTCGGTTTTTGTTAGATACGGTTTGTGTACCGCAGAGGGGATTCACTCTTCGGCCACAGCCAGTGTTGTGTATGTGTTTTTTTTTTCTCTTCATTTTTTTCTCCTCAGGAACACAAAAGTACCTTTTTTTTTTGTCCCCCCCTTTTTTGTTAGTGCCTGCGTCCGCCGATGAACGGTGAGGCGTTTGTACTTTCAATCAAACAATTTTTTTTTCCCGACGAAAATCGTCATTTCCTCGAGTCAAAGTTGTCACACAATACTGTGGATGACCCTGACAACGAAAGTGCAGCTTTGCACAATGCAACCCTGCACACTGAATCCCAACAATTTATCAATTAGAATTACATGTAAAACCATTTCATTGGAAAAAAAGAAGGAAAATAGAATCGCAGTGTGGTGGGGATCCTGCGCACATAAGTAGACAAGAAAGCTAAATCGGTGGGGGTGAAAAAAATGCTGCATTTTTTTTTCACACGAAAATTGCACGATCTGTTTTTTTTTCAGAGCCATTTTTCAAAGGGGTTCTTTTTGGACCCCTCCTCCCACACTGATTTTGTTTATTGCGCTAACTTTTTGTTGCACGAAAAAAAAAATTGACACCGCCCCAGTATCTCACTGCGAATCAAAAAAAAAAAAGTGAAAATTCATCAAAACGGTTTACGTAGTATCGTAAGAAGGCGTTATGTCGCACCGTTTACTTAGTGCAGTACACCCTCGACATCACAAAGAGGTGTCTGTGTCTACTGCACTATGCCAAAACTATATTACACCCACTGCACAGATGGCAGGTCCCTCTGGGAGAGAAAATTAGGAGAGCAACAAAGCGGGTGTGCAAAAATGCACGCTTTTTTGCTCCCTCAAATTTGCTTTCCCACCTGGACCTGGCATCTGTGTGATCCCCTCTCCCTTTTCCTTTTTCCCTTCCCTCCTCCCTTCTCCCATATTGGTCCAGAGAATCACTGTCTGCCTTCTGTCCACTGAAACTCTGTTCACAATTCGCGAGATTTTTTCTTATGATTCGCCCTTCTATAAAATCTGGACATAAAAAAAAGCAAAAAAACGAGCGATCTATTGCACCACTCTTCCACGTATCCACAACAGGGCCAAAATAACATATCCTGATCCTGGAACACAGTACGGGGGTGGACAACAACAAGAGACAGAGGAAAGTGTCCGGCGTCGTTACGGAAAAAGAGCATTTTTTTTGTTTTACGTCCCGTTCACTCAGCCTCGTCGTTTTTATTGAGAAAATATGTCAGAAAACCAAGAAAACATAGTGTTTTCGTATTCTAGCCCCAAGGTGACACTGTGTACGTGACCTACCTCGTGTAGGTGTTTGTTAGGTACAACAACTGTTGAATAACCAATACAAACTATTCTATGAAAAAGAAAAGTACACCAGTACATGAATTTGTCACCCAAAAGCCACAATCATAATCACAGCAAAAAAAGGGAGGAAAATATGTTTTGTGAAAGGAAAGGGGGGTTTTTGTTGACTAAGCACAGGCTTAGGTTTATCTCAACTTTTCTTTGTTTCAAAGTGCTTGCGTCCGCCGATGAACGGTGAGGCCTTTGCACTTTCAACTTCTCCTTATTTGTGAATCTAAAAAGAAAATGGTTTTATTTTAAATTTTATTTCGTTCAACTTCATTTGAAGAGAGGAAGGGGAGAAAAAAACCGTCTTTTCACGGTATGGGTTTCTGTTTACCTCTACCCTACGCTCGATGAACGAAAAAAAAAATGTACAGTGGAGTTCATCCTCGGGTGTCTACACTAATACAACCAAGTTTTCAAAAAACAAAAAATAGGTGTGTCTGGTGTGACAGACATCAGTCTTCGTTTTCGCGATTCAATTTTTATTTTTGAAGATGACTTTTTGTACAGAGATGCTTAGGTTCATCTTATAAACTTTTCACAACATGGGCGCTCCACCACTGAGCTAAACGCCCCTTAAATCGATATCACAAGAAATGGGACATATATTTGTACAGTTTTTTTTTTAAAGTATGTCACCCTTTTTTTATCCCCCCTTTTTTATTACGACTGAGATGCGTTTCAGCACGTTTCAACTACTTTTTTTTATTGCAGTGCTTTGCAGAGGGGCTTTTGTACAAAAAAAATCCACCCAAAAAAATAAAAAAAGAAAACGAAACAAAAAGGATTCTGCCACATCCTCCTGCAAAAGCTTACCCCTGTGAAGAAACGTCGCGGTTGCTATCTTGCAGTCTTAAAATCAAGCAAAAAAAAAAACAAGAAAAACAATTTTTTTTGTAGTGCTTTGTCTACATAAGGCATTTTGCACTATTCCAACTTTACGTTTCCCCAACTCTTTTTTTTTTTTTCGTATTGATGTGTACTCCGCACAGCAACGTTTACCCACTGTACGCTCTATTTTTGTTGAGTGCTTTTCCGCCCCCCACCCCGCCCTCCGCCTGTCAAAAAAGAATTTTTGGGCCGTGATATGTAAGTTACCATCCATTAAACCCCCCCACCCAATCCACAGAATTTTTCCATTCATATTCCCAGTACAGCCGGCCATTGTACCAAGGTACACTGTTCACGAGAGGGCTTTGTATAAAGGGGGGGCCCAAATAAGTTTACCCCCAAATAATAGCTATTTTCCCAAATAACTTTTTTTTTTCTCAGATTCAGGGTTTCCGCCAGGATTTGGGGTTTCAGAAATTGGGGTGTACCATGAAAATGACCCCCAAAAAAATTTTTTTTCTCCCCGAAAAAGCGGTCGTCGCGCGCTTCGCGCGCGCCTCCCTGGCAGACACAGGTAGAGAGGCGAAGCGTGCGGGGGTGCTCCAAAAAAATATTTTGGGAAGGGTTGAAAGGGAAGAAGGGGAGGCGCGAGATACGCTCACTACCGGTTGAGGTGTCACTTCCACTGGGCTGCAGATATGTGGCGCATCTCTGCAGCACTGTAATCACTGTGTAGCGCCATGCAATGAAAAAAGCAAATACCATCACCCTCTCACAAGACTCCTTTACCTTGTGAAGCTTCCACCCCCGACCTCCAAACGAACCAGCTGTGAAGTTTAACATGGTTGCTATCAAAGCTGGTGCTAAAACCCAAAAAGTTGCCAATGCTGCGGCAGAGCCGACTTGTCTTGGTCAAGAAGGAGATCCCTCCCACGGTTGACGAGGCGATACGGGCATCACTTCGGCTGGAGGAGGAGGTGGAAGCGGAATCAAGGAGACAATGGGGAAAGGTAAGGAGTCTTGTGAGAGTGATTAGAGGGATACCGTTGGGACATGTAGTAGAAAGTGAATGCACTCGTCGCTTGCACCGAAGCCTCCTTTAAAAAAGGGGCAATACACAGAAGTGTCAATGATAATATAGCAACATCAAATAGCCAGCAACACAGCGCCGCAGGCGCACGGTACGCTACTTTTTTTTTTTTCTTTTTCCCCTAGATTTTACCCCCCTTTTCTTCCACTTCTTTTGACACAGCGAGCCAAACGCTCTGCACGGTGGGGTCACATGACCACGGGGGGTCATCTACAACCTCTTAAAACCCCATTTTTCTCGGGGTGTACTTTGGTACACCCCGAATCCCTGTAAAAATCCAATTTTTTCCTGGAAAAATATTGGGGTGTACCAAAGTACACCCCGGTACACCTTGGCGGAAACTCTGAGATTTTGGGTGCCGAAAAAGTTACCGAATAACTTCGCCCCCTCTCACCTCCTTTTTTATTTTTCAAAAATTTCCCCCAAACTGATAGTGTACTATATAAAATGGCGCCGCAGGCGAAAAAATTTTATGGTACGGTGTAAAAAGCTAGTTTTTTACACCACAGATATAATCATCTAGGCGGCAGCCACGCTGGAGAAGGAAGTCTGGGGCGAAACAGATTTAAAGCAGCATCATCATTCGGGCGGTCGGGTCTTCTGGGGTCTTCTGGGGTCTTCTGGGGTCTTTACCAAACTACAAAACAGGAAAACAGAAAATAAGAGTTGACCCTCCCGCCGACTCCCGACTTTTGGACCCCCAACCCCCGACCTCTGGTGCTGTCCTGCTACTGTGTACTATGAGGAAATTGATCAAAACGAGAACTTGTCCATTTTGGCAAATTGACCCCACCACTGGCCGGACGGATTCCAAAAATGCAAATACCGGTGTCTAAAAGCTTCACCAAGTTGGCAACGAGAAAAAACCCTGTTTTCAGTGCCCAAATAAGTTTACCCCAAATAACTTAGGTTCCAAATAACCTTTTTTTTTTGCCGCGATTTTGGCTTTTCAAAGTTACCGAATAATATAGTTATTTGGACCCCCCCTTTAGGCCAACTTTTTTTTTTTGCTATTGCTCAGTTTACCTTCCCTTCCGAGAACACAATTGTATGGTAATATTTACCTCAAGGACCTACCCCGACTGACGGACTTTATGTCACATGCCCCCTCACACCTTCTCTTCACCCCCTCCTCACTCCACTCCACTCCAGGCACATACACACCACACACCCACGCCGTACAAAGACACCCTCTCTCTCTCTCTCTCTCTTCTCACCCCTTTTCTCAGCCATGTCAGGTCGTGGCACACTGTCGACAGCCTTCCTTGCAGCAAGCCTTGTGGTGCTGCTCCTCGGCAGTGCTGCGGATGCTCGCCTTATCGGAACAGCGCTGACTGTCGTGGTCGGGGCACGTGGTGAGGAATGTTTCTACGAGAACTCTAAACGGGCAGGCGAGCGCGCCTTCCTGCACTTTCAGGTATGATTTTTTTATAGATCCACAACACCCTCTGCTTCGATTGAAGAAGCGTCAAAAAAGGGAGATTGCATAAAAACTATGGCAACGACCGAGGCAACTACACCCCAACAAAACGCTTCAATTTCCCCTCATAAGACAGAGGTACACTCTCTGTGTATTTCAACTCTACTTAAACACCCCCCTCTCTATAGGTATCCTCTGGAGGCAAACTCGACATTGATGCAACAATAAAAGACCCGAAAGGCGAGATTGTATGGGAGTCCCTTCGCAAGGAAGAGGTATGTACAAGCACCCCCTCCCCCAACCCTCCCCTCCTCCTCCTCCCTCCCCCTTCTCTTCTTACCCCATTTTTTTGCAGGATAAAATAATGTTCAAAACGTCAGTCGAAGGTGAGTATTCGTTTTGTTTTAGCAACAGAATGAGCACAATGACGACAAAGACCGTTTCCTTTGACATTGCAGTAGGCGACCCTACCCAGGACAGGGACGGCAAGCGTACGATGGACCCCATAGAGAAGAGCATCATCAAGGTCACAGAGGGGCTGCACGAAATCGCGCAGGAGCAGGCATACCTCACCGCACGCGAGCGCATCCACCGCAGCACTGCGGAAGACACGAACTCGCGTGTCATGTACTTCTCTGTGCTTGAGATCGGCCTCCTCCTCGCAATGGGGGTAGGCCAGATTGTGTATCTCAGACAGCAGTTCGAGGTGAAGCGTTATGTCTGATTTTTCTAGGGGGGTTTTTTTTGGGGAATTGGGAAAAATTTAGATTTCCAGAGATAGGGGAAAGGGGAGGGGAGGGGAGGGGTAATTACTCTGTACAAAGGGAGGGGGGGAAGGGGAGGGGCTTTAGGTAAAATATTGGGGAGAAAAATGTGAGGGGGGGTGGGGGTTTTTGTACACCTTCTGTTGTTGGCCGCAGGGGGGGGTATTGTGCTTTCATCCGGATGGATGGTGCCTGCATCAATTACGATCTCTTTTTGTAGCATGTCTTCGCCGGGAAGATCCGGGGATAGGCAGAACAAAGAGGAGGGTATTGGGGGGTTATGTACATCTTCTTGGGTCCTTTTAACCGAAAAAAAAAGTATTGATGTGGGGGCCATCTCTTTTTTGCGGAAACTGAACTCAGGATCGGCAAGCGTGTGAACTAGAAGTACAAGCCGCGTTTACGTTTGGGAAGATTGTGCGAGCGCCAGAAGTCTTGTCTTGTCATGTACCCACTGAGTCCAGTACCTCTTTCCACAGTTGCCTGGTGCACCCTCCTTTCGTCTTCATGCGCCTGCTTCTCTGATTCCTGAGCCTAAGATAGCCTCAACGTCGAAGGTGCTCGGAGCACGCCCCGGCCATGCACAGTGTTGCCAGAAGGCTTTGTATTTTTGAGTCACATTTTTGTATGCCTGAGCGATAACGATTGTGATCAAGGTGACTAGCCAGAGAGGCTTATGTTCGTATCACAATCCTTTTCTCCACCCCATCACTCAAAAAACACCACAATACAGTAGACTCTTCTTTCTTCTCTCAAAAATTTTCTCTAAAAAGCACAATGTTTCGCACTGCTGTATTCTTGGTTGTGCCGATGCTTTGCTTTGGTGAGGAGGTGTGCACTGATACGGACGACGGGACTTGCGGCATTCCCGTCGACGTCGACACCGACACCGAGGCTGCCCTAGACTGCACGAAGCCCGTCTGTCCGTCGCACTCCATTGAGGTAGATTTTTGCCCTGCAATGTACCTCGAGAAGGGCCTCTGTTGGTGGCTGCACAACCCTGCCGGCTGCGAGACGCGGCTCCACACCTCCTGCGGGCACCCGAACACCTTCTCCGAGCGCATGCAGCGCTCCATGCGCCGCGTCTGCGTGCCCTCAGCAAAGATCGCGGACAAGCCTGCCTTCGCCGACGACACATGGTGCTGGAACCCCACCGACTGCGCCTGGGGGCCCTACCCACAGGTGCCCTGCGAGGAGAGCCCCTGCCCCGGTACCTGCACCATCTCATTCCGCTGTGAGCCGACTACCTGTGGATCATGTGCACACCGCTGCGAGAAATGCAATGTTGTCTGCCCAAAAGGCACCACCGCCGCCGCACCGAAAGAATGCACCCTGCAAATGCTTGCAAAGAAGCAGTGCGTCAAAGTCAAAGAATGTGGTCTCACAACACTGTGTAAGGTGGTCTGAGGTTGGGGTGGGTAGGGGGTATGGGAGAAAGGGAAGAGAGAGAGAGAGAGAGAGAGAGAGAGAGAGAGTGTGTGTGTGTGTGTGTGTGTTTGATACCTAGTAGGGGTTATTCTTGCGCAGAATATGGCTCCAAGAGTGTGTGTGTTTTTTGTTAGTCGAACCTTTGCTTCACGACTATGGCAAAAAAAAGTGAGTTTTGTGGCGATGTTGAATTTGTTGTTTCTCGAAAAAAAAGTTCCGACACTTTTTTCTTCACTATTTTTTTTTCAAAAAAATACAGTACAGGTTTCGGCCAATTGAGTACAGTAGGCTGCCCGAGGTTCCTGCCAAAGGTGGGTTCTCAGGCGGATTTTTTGTTTCTTCATTGATGACAGAACGACACGATAAAATGTTATCGAGTGTTCGGAGCCGTTCATTCTCCCCCTTTTTGTTCACACTTATATGGAGATGCCCACACTTGTTGACATTTGATGAATAGTGACTAAGCACGAAGGCTAGATGCATCTTCCTCATACTTTCGTTGCTTTTATGTGCACAAGAGGCACATACATCTGTCAAATTTTCTCCCACTTTTTTTTTTTGATTTTTTCCCCTCCTCCGTGAATCTCTGCACAGATTTGAAGAGGCTTTCAAAGAAAAGTGAGTTTTTATCCTGTTGTGCATGCATTCTATCGGCCTTCACAAAATTTCTTTATTCACCAGTGTCTGCGTCCGCTAATAAATGAAGCGTTTTGCACTTTCTACTCTCTCTTTAGCCCACGGAGGGCGTTTTTCATATTTTTTTTTTTTTGGCATTTTGTGAGAGTGTGATGTTTCAAGGATTTTTTTGACTCAACCTGTCATATTCAAAACACCTTGTATTCCCCACACACCTGTCCCTACAGAACAGAGTTACACCCCTGAACATGGACATCACAGGACACTTCGGGTCTGCAAGCTGTGTGATAGAAGTGGACAGGAGCGACACCCTTGCACAGGTGAAGGGGAAGCTTGTTGCGGAGTTGGCGCCACGTGCTCGGCATGTTGGTGTGCGGATGAGAGGCGGTGGCGACATCGGTGAGGACGGCTTGCGCATCTGCGACACGGAGATGGATGAGGGATGTGCCGTTGAGCTGTACAGCACTGGTGCCAACATCACTCCTGGGTTGCTGCGACACACAGAGGACACATACACCCTCACACTCTCGCCGTGTGATAGGTACCTTGCAGAGATGCGTGGCGATAATAGTGTGGTTATCTTTGACACGGAAACACATGAGTGTCTGTGTCGTTTCCCTGCTCTGGTGATGTCTTCCCCATCCTTCTCACCATGCAGTGAGTGGATCTCATCCGTCAACGAGGAGGAGAGGGAGTGTGTTGAAGTTCATGACGTGAAGACAGGTGCATTGAAGCACTCCTTTAAAGGTGAAGGTGGTGAGAGAAAGGCAACGGCATGGTCACCATGTGGAACAAAGCTGTTGTCGTGGTGCAGGAAGGGTTTGCAGGTGCGGGACATTGCAACAGGTGTTGTTGTGCATGAATGGGGCAACATTGTGGATTGTTACTACTCCATGGTTGTGGCAGGAAACAAGGTGGCGATGTTTTCCAACCAACTGCATGCGAACAGCGCCGGCATCACTGTCTGGGACTACACGACAGGGGAGGCGCTTTTTCGAATGCGCCCTTCTGCTGTCCAATGTGTGGCTGTGACACCAAACAAGCGTTTCATTGCAGCGTGTTGCACCAACTGTGTGCAAGTCTGGAACATCGAAACAGGTGAACGTGTATTCGAAGACCTCTCAGCAAAAAACTGGTCTGATGCTGCTGTGTCCAACGACATTGTTGCTGCCTACAGTCCGAGGTCTGAGGTCTTGGTCTTGTGGTCCATCTCAACAGGGGAACAACTACTGAACCGTGAAATTGAGTCCAACGCCGGGGGTTCTTACGGTCTTGCGATCAGCAGCTGTGGTGGTGTGATGATGTACGGAGACAGTGAGGCTGTTAAGATTGTTGACATCTCGCACCTGTCTTGAACCCATTTCCACAACGGAAAGGCGCCACCCTCATTTTGCTTCCCTCTTCCTGCACCTTGCCTGGGTAACTCCATGCAAGAAGATACGTGAAGATCGATGGATGCACACGTCCCTCGTGTAGCATCGACGAAATGGGTGCGCTTCTCGTTGTTCAAGGGGCTGGGAGGAAGGGTACACAGGAGCGTTCCCCTTGCGATTCTACAGAGCGAAGCGCTTTAAAATGAAGTAAAATACTGTGCGACAAGTGTCGTTCGTTGCGCTGACTGGACAACAATGATTTATCCAAAAAAAAAAAAAAAAAAAAAAAAAAGAGAAAAAAAGAAGAGGGCTGTGCTGGTGTGTGCACACCTTGCATGCCTATCCTAGGCATTGCAATGTCGAAAATAAAAGTGTCATTGTCAGGGGGACTGTACACTGACCTGTATTTTTTTTTCACGTCAAGAGTGATGTTTCCCCCCCCCTGCTCTCTGGTCTCGACTATCACGGTCAGTCGGAGGTGCCTGCATCAAATTATTATTTTTTTCCTTTTTTCCAACGGGGTTTTCGATGTTTCAAATAGTGCAGCCTTTTGTCCGTATGACAAGGTACACTATGGGAGTCTTGCTCTCGGGTTGAGTCAGTTACCCTTTTGTTTTTTTTGACCACCGAGCCTCTCTCCCCCCTAACAACGAGAGAGTCCAACCTTCTCACCCCCAAAAAACAGTATTTTTGCGCTCTGTATTTTTCCTGAACCCTCACATGGCCATGACAGCTGATATGACAGGTAGTGTTACTAGTTATAAATATGACAGGTGATAATTTAATGTTACTAGTGATATGAAGGTGTTTTTGCCGGTGGCAGGGACTCTCGATTTTTGCATTCCCCACACACCTGTCCCCACAGAACAGAGTTACACCCTGAACATGGACATCACAGGACACTTCGGGTCTGCAAGCTGTGTGATAGAAGTGGACAGGAGCGACACCCTTGCACAGGTGAAGGGGAAGCTTGTTGCGGAGTTGGCGCCACGTGCTCGGCATGTTGGTGTGCGGATGAGAGGCGGTGGCGACATCGGTGAGGACGGCTTGCGCATCTGCGACACGGAGATGGATGAGGGATGTGCCGTTGAGCTGTACAGCACTGGTGCCAACATCACTCCTGGGTTGCTGCGACACACAGAGGACACATACTACGTCACACTCTCGCCGTGTGATAGGTACCTTGCAGAGATGCGTGGCGATAATAGTGTGGTTATCTTTGACACGGAAACACACGAGTGTCTGTGTCGTTTCCCTGCTATGGCGCTCTCTTCCCCATCCTTCTCACCATGCAGTGAGTGGATCTCATCCGTCAATGAGGACAGGCAGTGTGTTGAAGTTCATGACGTGAAGACAGGTGCATTGAAGCACTCCTTTAAAGGTGAAGGTGGTGAGAGAAAGGCAACGGCATGGTCACCATGTGGAACAAAGCTGTTGTCGTGGTGCAGGAAGGGTTTGCAGGTGCGGGACATTGCAACAGGTGTTGTTGTGCATGAATGGGGCAACATTGTGGATTGTTACTACGTCATGGTTGTGGCAGGAGAAAAGGTGGTTATGTTTTCCAACGTTGAGAAAAGGAACGGCATCGCTGGCATCACTGTCTGGGACTACACGACCGGGGCGGCGGTGCTTTTTCGAATGTGCCCTTCTGCTGT
The DNA here is from genome assembly GCA_964035575.1 of Rhynchopus sp. YZ270_cl-10. Taxonomy (NCBI): domain Eukaryota; phylum Euglenozoa; class Diplonemea; order Diplonemida; family Diplonemidae; genus Rhynchopus; species Rhynchopus sp. YZ270_cl-10. The sequence continues at coordinate 91,698 of OZ037895.1, read as the reverse complement.
CCAATGTGTGGCTCTGGCACCAAACAAGCGTTTCATTGCAGCGTGTTGCACCAACTGTGTGCAAGTCTGGAACATCGAAACAGGTGAACGTGTATTCGAAAAAAAAGACCTCTCAGAAAAAAACTGGTCTGATGTTGCTGTGTCCAACGACATTGTTGCTGCCTACACTTCTGAGGTCTTGGTCTTGTGGTCCATCTCAACGGGGGAACAACTACTGAACCGTGAAATTGAGTCCAACGCCGGGGGTTCTTACGGTCTTGCGATCAGCAGCTGTGGTGGTGTGATGATGTACGGAGACAGTGAGGGTGTTGAGATTGTTGACATCTCACACCTGTCTTGAACCCATTTCCACAACGGAAAGGCGCCATCCTCATTTTGCTTCCCTCTTCTTGCACCTTGCCTGGGTAACTCCATGCAGGAAGATACGTGAAGATCGATGGATGCACACCTGCCCCTCGCAAGCCACCTCCACAATCCCCATACACGCACGCGTTCCAAGCAGTACCTGAAGAAATACCGATATGCCCCAACAGTTTCCATCCGGAGACTCTCAGTGGATGACCACCGAGCCTCTCTCCCCCCTAACAACGAGAGAGTCCAACCTTCTTACCCCGATTTTTCGGGTTTGCGGGTTTTGCAAAAAACAGTATATTTCTCTGTATTTTCCTGAACCCTCTTCCTCCTCCTCCTCCTCTTCCTCTCTCCACCCCCACCACAGAGCGCACAACACAATGGGTGGGGATGCATCCAAGATCGCAAAGGAGGCAGGGGTGAGCGAGGCGGAGGTGAAGTCGCAGGGGGAGAACTTCAAGCGTATCGCACATGGCCACAAATCGATCACACGCAAGCAGTACACAGCGTCACGGTCGGCAGACGCGAATGCGGGCAACTCTTTCGACGCATTTTGCCGCGACGACAAGATGACCTTCCGGGAGTACGTTCTGGCCAACACTGCAGGACGCACCACTGGGTCACGACCCTCTACGACCTCCACCACAACCGGAGGCGGAGGAGGCGGGAAGAAGTCTGGCGCACGCCCCGCTGCCACCACAGACGAGGACAGAGAGAAGCGTGCCGCCGCTGCCGAGGCACGTCTCGCTGCAGCCTCCAAGCGTGGCACCGGTGTGAAGCAAGAAGCCTCCATGTCGGAAGAGGAGAAGCGCATCTACAACCAGAAGCAGGACCTCATAGGCAAGATCCGTGCCAACCTGCAGGCGCTCAAGCAGGATGAACCCTTCGGCCTTGCTTCCATGACACCGGAGAAGCTGCAGAACTACCTCTCTCACCTCCAGCAGAAGCAGAGGCAGTAGAGGGAAGAAGAGGGGGGTGAAGGTGAAGGGAAGGGGGTGAGTGGAGCAGAAAGGGGTTTGGAGAGTGCAGAGGTGCTCTCATCTCTTTGGTTGGTTGTGTGCGTGTGTGAAGGTAAGGTAGAGTTCAAGTTTTCTCTCGTTTCTCGTTCTAACTTTCTTTTTGTTTTTATATTAGCAAAAAAAGCGAGTCTTTCCAGTGTTTCGGTACAATGTGTAAAGATGCGGAGGTGTCTTGCAGGGTTTGGAGTAAACAAAACAAAACCAAACCAAAAAAACTGTCTACACTGCTTACAGTGTTTTTGAAGAATTGGGTTGATTGCCGACACAGCCATCTATTTTTTTACCCCTTTTTTACTAAGTTTCATTTTTTTTTTGGGTCGGGGTCGGGGTGGGTGATTCACTTAGATCTAACCATGGGCGGGATAGGAAATCCAGTGGGATGTGGCATCTTTGGCATGCGAAGTGTTTTTATGGTGTCTGCCTTCGAAGCGCAGCTTGGGTTCATCTTATAAACTTTTTTTCAAGCATGTTCCAGCGCGACAACGACAGTGGTAAAGATGTGCATGAGAGGCACTTTTATCCCAAATTTTTCTTTTTTCTTTTTCTTTCAAGATGAAACCACATCGCGCGCTTAGGTTTCAAAACGTTCCTTTGAAGCAACGGCAGGTTCTCTACCTTGTCCAGTCGTTCTTCTCAATGAGCGTGAACATAAACAAAAAGCAAGCAACCACAAAACACACCATGCCACCTACCCACCCACGTATTATTATGTTCAGTGTACGTTCTTTAGGCCTCTACAACGATGTCCCCCCTACTGTCCCCGATCCTTTATTCTGTCTCCCCTCTTTTTGCCTTCTGCAGTTCTGCAGGACATTCCGTTAACTGTCACTACCCACAGAGGCAATAGAATATACACAAGGGGTCCAGCACATAGATAGTGCATCTACACTAACAGCGAAGGGGTTCACAGAACAGCACAGCACAGCCATATAACTATGGGCACACGTTGGGTCGAGGACGAGCTGCGCAGCATCGATGTGGACTTCCGTCAGCAGAAGATGAATGCCTTTGGCAGCTCAGCGGACACTGTGGCGGACAACATCGACGAGCTGGGGCACATCACAAGCACGCTTCTGCTGAGCTCCTCAAGCGCGATGGTCTCGAACGGTGCAAAGCCGTCGGGAGAGGTATGTGGGTTTACCCTCACTTTTATCCACCCCTCTCTCTCGCCAAATACACATCACAAACAGGACTTCATGTGCACAGACATGAATGAGTCGAAGTTTGACGACATCAGTGCAGACTTTCGCAGCAAACAGCGTCATATCGAGGACATCAACGGCCTCATGGCACATCTGGCAGCAAAGGTCAGCAGTATCAACGACTGCGTGCATGGACATGAAGATGATGAATGAGGTTTTCTCTGTTTTAAAAGTTTTTGCTTTTTTTATTTGCGCAAAATGAAACGTTTTCGCACACCTTCTGCTGGCGGTGTTTCTGCGCACCAAACCCCTTTTCTCTATCTTCTCCTGTTCTGGCTGCCCTAACCATTTTGTGATATTCTGCGAATGAAGGATAAAATAAATGAAACCGATGAATTTTCCCCGGGGGTGTTTTTATTTTGGCACATCTCACCTCTCCCATAGTTTTGTTTTTTTATGTAAACCACGAATGACTGACTGCATGGTTGTGGTGTCACCTGGTGTACCGGTCACATACCAAAGGTACTTTTTCTCAGGAGAAGGCTTTTGTATTTCAAGTCAAATTTACTCAATTTACCCTACGAGGCCCCTCGTCTCAGTCAAGCAACACCCCACCATACAGGCAACCCCCTACCCCATTCCCATTCACCCTTTTACACACTTTTCAAAGTAATCACCCCAACCTTTTTCCTGCGTCTAAACGTACTTTTTTGCATTTTTTTTTTGCATTTCCCTCCCCTTCCACAATGATTGGAGTCCCCTTCATCCCTCTCGACGACGCAAGGACACAGACGAAGAAGGCGCCACAGACAATGTTCTACAACAGACAGCACACCACCAGCACAAGGCAGCAGGCACCTGCACCACGCCCCTTCGCACAGGACGTGCCTGCGTACATGATCAGCACCGTGCAGCAGCTGATGGACGAGGCAGAGCCTGATGTTCTCGCACTCTCGCACTCCGCAGTGTCGGACGATGTGTGCAACTCCTTGATGCCCATCCAAGACACTCAGAGGTACCTCACAGCGTTAGGCCGCCAGGTGCACACCCGGCTGTGTAAGTCTGCAGGGTACACCGTGCGGTACAGCCACGCAGAGACGTCGGCCGCACCGTTCTTCCAGGGCGGTGTGGACTACCTGGTTGTGCAGCACAACAAGCGTGGTAAGGTGTTCGACACTGCGGGCGACGCAAAGGGCTCGGGGCTGCACCTCCCTGTGGAGGCGCTGTACGTTGTGCCGAACATGGGTGCGCACTGGTTTGTGCGTGGTGCTTCGAAGCGCTACCGCACCCTCCTCGCGTCTGCGCTGTACAAATCCGAGCACTTCGTCGGCCCAGCACGGCAGCTCTGCGCACTGCTGGACTCTTTGGAGACGCTTCTCAAGGAGGACGTCTTCTCGTACCTCCCTCCGTGGCGGACGGCAGCCACGTGGAAGTGCGCCCTCAGCAAGGGGTGCGACACGGGACGCGTCTTTGGTGACATGCACAGCGCGCACAGTGACTCGAGCATCACCATCGACGACTCCACAGGTGCCGAGGAGGATGAGGAGGATGAGGAGGAGGAGGAGGACGTCCTGTCAGGCCACGAGGACGCGACCTCCTGCAGCAGCGACATCCTCTTCCCAGAGGAGGAAGTGCACGAAGAGGCACTCATGCGGCACGGCTCCTTCTGCAGTGAAGTGAGTCATTGAGAAGATGTGGTGTGTGTGGTGGTAATCGGAGAGTTCGAAACGTTTTCGGTTTAAAAATTTTTTTTGTACGTTTTCCTGTATTTGTTTCGATGCGCGTATTTCTTTATTTCCTTGCGAATTTTAAGGTGGCTAAGCGAGGCTTGGGCTCATCTTAACTTTTCTTTATTTATGTCAACACAAAAAAGGTGTAAAAAATGCGACACTTGACTTCAAAAAAAAAAGCGACAGGTTATTAATGTGTTCCTTGTAAGGGTTGTGTTCTTGTATATTGCGGGCGCGCTATTTTTTTTTCCACTTTTTTTCTTCAAATATTTGACGGGTGTCTGTCTACGTCTGCAGAGACGCTTTTACACCCTTTCAACTTCACATATTTCAGGAAAGCTGTTGTGTGTTGAACACACCCACCTTTCCAAAGCGCGCCCCTTTTTTTTCTTTATTTTATTTCCTTTTTTTTGAGCACACAAGCAGGAAACGTTTCTCCGGCTCTAACGACCCAAACAGAACATGTGCACATGTTGTATAGGACAGGGAACATCAACAGCATGCCCTGTCCCCCTTTTTCTTTTGTATTTCGACAACGTTCCGATGCGATACAGTCCCGTTTTGTGTATGGACCGTATATCGCAAAACAAAAAATCAAACAAAAAAAAAACTCCAACAACGTTTTTAAGGATGTGTGTTCAGGGGGAGCACATCAGTTCTTTTCCTCCCATCTTTTTTTGTTGGCTTGTTCATCTTTTTTTTTTTTTGGTACACTGTCACGAGAGGGCTGTTGTATTTCAAGTCAACCTATATTTTTTTTTGGCACATAAAAAAAGTGTTGCTTTTCTTTCGTGGAATCGATTTATGAGCAAAATGGTTATTTCTGTATACTACATAAAATTTTTTCCCCCTTCCCCCTTTTTTCCGAAAAATTTGCTTTCTATTGTGTGTTGCGTGCTAATTTCCCCCCTACCGTCATTCATCAGCAGTTATATCTTTTGTGCTTTCATCCGGGGCTGGCATCGTAGAGTGAGTCAGTCAGAAGGTGTCTGCATCAAATAACTCAACTTTTTTTCGACATGGGGTAGGGGGTATTTTTTTTTTTTGGTCTTGTGTACCACAGTTAAAAACTTTGTGACATCGTTATGCAGGGAAGGTTCACAGTGGTGATAACAAGACGTTCTAATTTCGAAACACTCCAGCGTTTTTTGTGTGGCTGCTGACCAGCCTTTCAAAATACGTGTTGGGGGGTTGACAACGTTTTTATTATTTCAAAAGACGACATTAAATGGAGCTTCCAAGAGTCTCAAGAAAAGTACAAAATCTCGTTTTTTTTTTGTCAATTTTTATTAGAATTCAATTATTTCAAGAAAGAATTTGCTTTAAAAAAATCTGTACCCCCGGAGATGGATGTGGTACGTCTTGTTGTTCACATTTATTTGGGCGGGGCAGGTCAAATAAAACAAGGGTTTCGCAAACGATGTTCCGTATTCGTACAAATTATCGACCGTACTAATGTAGGACCTTTTCAGGATTTTTCTGGAAGTTCGACCTTTTTTTACGATAATTTTGTATGAATACGGAACGTCACTAATAACCAAAATCTAAGAAAATGAAGCAGAAAATCTAAAAGGCATCAAAAGTCTTGAGCATAAGCACAATGAAAATACATTTTTTTTTTTTTTGTTTTGTGGTGTATGCCTTCAGAAGGTGGAACACCACCCTCAACTTCACTTTATCCAGCGCCCCCCCCCCTTTTTTTTGTGGATGAAAACCTAAACTAACAATGGCTCCACTTTGTAAAAAAACTTGGTCGAGGGATTTTTTTGTCACTGTCCCCACTATAATATTTGACCGCGACCCCTTTTATACCTTGTGAAGACTGTCAAAACAGACTTTGTAAAGACTTGCGCTTCGATCGCTACATCATAACTGATCTGAAGGGAAAAAAGACAATAGCGTACAGCAGATTCAATGGGGCACGCGATGTTTTCCCCTATCACGTGAACTCCACCCCAACCTTACCCATGTTCTCTCGTTCTTTTTTGCAACTGACGCGCTGGAGAGGCCCTGGCCAAACATGGCGTGTGGGAAGCGTGCAATGCAACAAAGGTCGAGATCTGATCAAGCGAAACGGATATATTTTTGACCCACAGTGTCTTTGCGCCCCAAGGTTGTTATCTTGGGGTGGTGTTAGACACTATCAACTTCTCTTTCAAGATCAGAGAGATTTTCTTCATTGGGTAAATTCATTTTTCAAGTTTATCATTCTTTCTGGAAAATGCGTTTTTGGACACAAAAAAAAACGTGCTGACCATCGATTCGGTGGCATCCCGTTGTCGAAATGTATTTAAAATAAAACAAAACTGGAGCTCATCCTCGGGTGTCTTGCACTAATCAACAACCAAGTTTTCAAAAAAAAAAAAAAAGAGTGTCACTTTGTCGTTCACTCACCCTTCTTGTAGTCGTTTTGATTCGTTGACGCTTTCACATACCATCTCTCACCTGGGTGGTGTTGCGGAGCACGGTTGGGTGAACGACGTGACACTTTTTCCACTCACAACGTAGTGTGCGTAAAATATAAAACACGGCATCTTTCTTCGAAAGAATTTCTTTATCCTAAACGTTTCTTTCCAAAAAAAGAGCCCGCGGGTAGCCTGCGCCACAACCCACATGGTATTGTTGTGCACCATTCTACTACACCTTTTCCCGCGTTTAATAAACTAGAGCAACAACGTCCTCTTTTGAGATTTTCCACAAAATGTGGCAACACAACCGTCTACACTACACTACTCCAAAGATTTATCAAATAACGTAAATTCCGCTTCTCTTCTCATGCGAGATGCAAAAAAAAGGAAAGAAAAACAAGAAAATATAGTGCACATCCATGTAAACTCCCTGACAAGCCCGACGTATTGTGATGCTCCCTTGGTGCGTCCGCGGTTTTTTTTTTGTACGATGAGGCGTTTTCTTCAGACTTTTTTTTGATAAAACAACTTGTTGTCAATTCTAAAAAGATTGGAGGCAGCGCTGCAGGGTAAACAAAACGGATTGAAAAAAACAGAAGCTTGCTTGTTTTCTTTGAGTACTCAATTAACCACAACAACCGTACTTCAGTTTAACACATTTTTTCACCTTTTTGTTTTCCCGGCTTTGAGCGCACAAACAAAAGACCCGATCTTTTTTTGCGGTCAATGAATCATTTCTGTTTTTTTTTCTTCTTCCATTGTTCACATCACAACAAAGACTGCCCACCTGCTTCTATCTAGCCTTTCATGACCCCCCTCCTGCTGTGCTCCATCAGCGCAGTGGACTGCAATTGAATTAAAAAAACAGTTTCTGAAAAAAGGCAAGCAGATTTCGAAGATTCGACGAAAAAACCCCCCGACCCTTTTCCCTTTAAGGTGACTCATTTAGCCCCGGCTAAGCATGAAAGACTTAGGTACATCTCATTTAAAACCTTTCTTTATTTGCAATGAGTGGCTTTTGGCAAAACATTCTATTATTCTTGCGTTCTTTTATCCTTCGATGCGAAGCACATTTCATCTCAGTTTCAAGCGTTTTGTTTCCTTTTGAAGCATTGTTTTGAAATCAGTCATGGGTAATTCCTGTGTATTTCCCATTGTGTTGGTGTGTGCAGATGTGGTATTTATTACGTTTCCCCCCCCTCAGAAATACTCTTGTTCCGTTAAATCGTTTTTCTTTTCTGGCTGACGAGCGGTTGTGTACCGCCCCCGTTTCACACTAAGGTCCGGGTAAGCCATTTTCCGCAGGGTTCATCTAAGGCTGGCATCGTCAGTCGGAGGTGTGCCTGTATCAAAAACTGGGTCGAATTTACGTCCGTTTTTCGTGTTCATGTTTCATGCAGTCAGTTTGTATGCGATCTGCTCAAAACTTTGAAAAAGTGCACCTTTTATTCCTCACATTTAAAAAATTTTTTTTTTAAAAGAGGAAAAGAGCGTAAACTACACCCCCTCAAATGCTTTCTGTTTTTCTTGAATTGAAAGTATGTGAATCTAATTTTTTGTGTTTTTCCCATTTTCCCCTTTCAAAGCGACTAGGTTAGCACCTTCGTTCTACACATTGTTTATTTTTTACGTTTTCTCTTTCGTCAGACCAGATTTCTTTTTTTACTCTGCTCTTTTTGTATTTTTTTGTTTTTCTGCTTCAAAGTTTTATATCTGTCGTTTTGTCCTATGGATGTGCAGGGTAGTGAAGCACGTTCATCATTTAATTTTTTTTTTTCATCGTACATCGATACCGTTTTCGTGTTTGCGTGCTGTTGAGTTCATTGAGCGACATTAACAACCCACTATTAGTTTTTCTTTTTGCTTTTGTTTCAACTTCAAATTTTTGAATCAAGTTTCAAAAAGTGGTGTGGCTAAATCCAGTACAAAAACAGCACAAAAGAAGTACAAAAGAAGTACAAAAATTACACTTTATTTTGGGGGTGTTTTTCGCGAAAAATTATTTCCCTGTATAAACTTTTTGGGGGTCGGGGTCGGGGGGAAAATTTTTTTTTTTGGCCTACAAAAAATTGGGGAATTTTTTTTTCTTCTTCGATTATTGGGGTCCGTGCGTGCTGTGATGGGGTCACTTTGCGCTGAGAAATGAGTATTTTTGACCTAAAATGCATGCATCAGTTTTTACAGGGCATTTTCAGGTTTAGTGCAAAATATGGTCAGTACTTGACCACTGAGGGTAAAGTGCAAAGTAAACGTGGGGGCAGTTTGCATAGCTGCGAACTTTGCTGCATGTTGTGACCGGACGGAGCTCGTAGAACCCAATGAGGAGTGAGAAAGAAGGATATGGCCAACGAAAAAAGTAGCGTACCGTGCGCCTGCGGCGCAAGATTGCAACCCACCCTTTCCCGTGACATAGTTCAGCAGCACAAATGTGCAAGTATAAGCGCAATTTTTTGAAATGTTGCGCACCTGGCTTCGCCAGAAACTTTTGTTCTAGCAAAATACTAGATAAAATTTACGGAACTGACGATAATTACCAACGACAGTGCCAATTTATGTCGACATTTTTCAGAAATGTTGCGTACCGTGGCTTCGCCAGGAACTTTTGGGCCATGACTTGGGGCGATTGGGAAAGTACGAATTGGTACCAAAAATAAAAAAAACCCCCTTTTTTTGGGTATACAAAAAAAATACAAAAGAAGTACAAAAATTACACTTTATTTTTGGAGTTAGCCACACCAAAAAGAGAAATAAAATAGTGACGGGTTGTCTAGCTTTGTCATGGCTACACTGGACCACAACAGATGTCAAGACAAAAATATTGATGCTCCCAGTGTACAGACGTAACCTGCTCTTGCGCGGTTTTTGTCTCGTAAGGTACACGGTTTAACAGTTTCCCACAAAGGTCTTCCTTCCCCGATCCCCACTTCTTCAAGGTGGTTAAACACGAGAGGCTGAGGCTCATTGAATACACTTTTCTCTCTCTTTTGCGTAGTTTTTTTTTATATACACAACAAGGCTGGAAGAATTCGGGTTTTTTTGAAAAAGGAAAAAGATCCGGCCTGATCCGGCCTAACACCAGATTTCTTTGTACAGTACGTTTTCAACTTATTGGTGTAGACCTGGTATAATTCAGCCCGTTGAGCAGGGGACATTAGTATGCCGGTGTGCCGGTGTGGCCACACCGGCTAAGCCGGTGTGGGATTTTCAGGGCGTTCGCCCCGGGGCGAAAAATATTTTTTTTCGTTAAAAAAATCTTTTCCTGAAAAAATGACATTTTATTTCGCCCCAGGGCTTCGCCCCACCGGGGCGAAACCCTGTATAAATAAATAAATAAATAAAAAAAGGGGAAAAAAAAAAAAAAAAAAGAGAGAGAGAGATTTCTCCCCACCACCCTGTAGACCCCCCCGGAGGGGGGGTCGCAGAGGGGTGTCCACTGTACTCAAAATCATCCGCAAACCCGCCTGCCGTGAGAGGAAGTTTCCCCAGCACTCCCGCTCGCTCCTCAATCCTGCAGTCTGCTGAAGGTGCACCGTACCCCCTGTTATAGAAGGTGTCACTGCTCGTGTCAACTCTACCTTCAATGGCAGAGAGTTGAAAATAATCAAAATAAGGATGAAGTCTCATATGACGGATGCCTCTCTCTTGTACATCTGTTTGATTAAACAACACAAAGAGACCCTCAGTGAGGGGGGATTGATGAAATTCTCCATCGTTTTGCTGGTTTTAGTATCAGGAAAGTTCAGCTGTAATATCACTTGTGCTGGGGAAGGGATCACGCGCAAATCGCAAATTTTTTTTGACCATTCACCCCACGAACTAACTTCTCTCCGGCGGGAAAAATTTTTTTGACCTATTTTAAGCACCAGTAAAAAAACGAAAATTTCGGGGTTTTTGGTATTTCGCCACGATCAGGAAAAAACGATGGCGATAGCGAACGCCCTGAAACCCTGTATAAATAAATAAATAAATAAAAAAAAGGGGGAAAAAAAAAAAAAAAAAAAAGAGAGAGAGAGATTTCTCCCCACCACCCTGTCGACCCCCCCGGAGGGGGGGTCGCAGAGGGGGTGTCCACTGTACTCAAAATCATCCGCAAACCCGCCTGCCGTGAAAGGAAGTTTCCCCAGCACTCCTGCTCGCTCCTCAATCCTGCAGTCTGCTGAAGGTGTCCAGTACCCCCTGGTATAGAAGGTGTCACTACTCGTGTCAACTCTACCTTCAACGGCAGAGAGACGTTTTAGTTTATTGAAAATAGTCAAAATAAGGATGAAGTCTCATATGACAGATGCCTCTCTCTTGTACATCTGTTTGATTAAACAGCACAAAGAGACCCTCAGTGAGGGGGGATTGATGAAATTCTCCATCGTTTTGCTGGTTTTAGTATCAGGAAAGTTCAGCTGTAATAGCACTTGTGCTGGGGAAGGGATCACGCGCAAATCGCAAAATTTTTTTGACCACTCAGTACCAGGGATTCACCCCCACGAACTAGCTTCTCTCCGGCGGGAAATTTTTTTTGACCTATTTTAAGCACTAGTAAAAAACCAAAAATTTCGGGTTTTTTGGCATTTCGCCACGATCAGGAAAAAACGATGGCGATAGCGAACGCCCTGGGGATTTTGAGAAAAAAAAAAAAAAGAAAAAGGCGGATTTTTGAATTTTTTTCTGAATTTTATCTCCTCATACAAGGCTACAACCACATCTGTAGCGGTTTCTTATGTGCATGTGACCCCACCATAAAGACCAATCGGTCCGTTCAAAAGAAATAGATGTTCGCAACTCTCATAAAAAAGTAGCGTACCGTGCGCCTGCGGCGCAGCTAAAAATGACGAGCGGTAGCCCACAGCTCTACCCTATGCCATAGTCACAGCTACCTTTACCATAGTTTGGCTATAAAAGCGTGCGATTTTATGTCACAATTTTTGAAATGTTGCGTACCGTGGCTTCGCCAGAAAAGTTTTGATGTCATATGGTTAGACAAGGGCGCGGAGGGGAAAGAGTTGTGGAGGTCTCTGCCAAAAATGCGTGGGGAAAAAAAAAATGCCTCACACCGGCTTTTTTGGCTCACACCGGCTTTTTTTTCAAAATCTCAAACTACCAATGTCCCCTGCCGTTGAGTCATCAATAGTAAAAAAAAAAAGTTTTAGTGCTTGCATGGGGGTATTTTGACCCACTTGGAGAAAAGGAAGAGGGGTTTTTTTCGTCTGTCTGCGTGCATTCATTTTTTTTGTTGTGGGTAAAGGGTTATGAATTCCTGCTTTTGTCTTGGAATTATATCCCTCCCCCTTTTTCATTTTCTTTTCTTTTCTCATGAATTTGTTTTCTTTTCTTTTTAAATTTGGTTTTCTTCTTTGGTGTTCATGCTTATTTTGACTTTGTCTTATTTTATTTTTTTCGCACCTTCTATTCAGTGGAATAGGAAGGCACGAAGTATAACTTTTTTTTTTGATCACAATTATCAACCCCGCCTCGATAGGCTAAAATACGTTTTAAAAAAATGCTTCTGATTTGGTTTTTTGCAGCGAAACAAATTAAAGATCTCTTTTCTTTTGTTGTTATTTTTGTGTTATGCGGTGTGAGATCTGAGAGACACGCATTTCATTCTTTGACAAAAAAAAACTTTATTTCGTTTTTTGCAAAAAACGGTAGTCACCACTTAGGTTCGTGACTGCTCCCCCTCCCACATCCTCCATTTCACCCCCCAGTGAATTTAAGAATATTAGGGAACTTTTTTTTTTCTCCGAATATTTTCCAAAACAAAAAAATGGTAAAAAAAAAAATGTTGTGCCCCTGTTTTCCTTTTCTTTCGAGGGAGAAAGGGTTATGTCACAGCACAAAGACAGTGGAGACAGTGGAGCTTGCTCAGGTGGCAACTACGTGCGCTATCTCCAACAATTTTTTCAAAAAAAGTGAAATACTCTTTTTGAAAGTGGAGAATAGCAACAACTGTGGCAACACAACCGAGGCAACTACACTACTCCAAACAATTTATCAAAAAAACCCAACGCATGTTTCTATCAAACCTTTTAGAGCATGTGTCTTCTCCTTTAGTCGTATATCGCCCTTCTTTCCCTCCCCCTTTTTATTAGAAAACGGCGGGAAGAAGAAAAAAAATTCCCGTGAAAGACTGTATTGAGCAACGCTAAACAGATCAAACAATTTGCCCGTTATTTTTTTTTTTTACCCGGCGTTTTGAGTTCAGAGCGTCACCTGTTGGGTGATTTGTTTGATGTTAGATGTACCAAAAAAAAAAGGTAAATACTCTTTTTGTCTGAATGGCTAACACTGTACCAACAGATTTATAAAAAGACAGTGGAGTTTGCATATGTGGCAACTACACTATTCCAGCAATTTTTCAAAAAGACATGAAAAAACCAGAGACTTTGAGAGTTTTTTCGAAATGGCTGTAGGACTGCATGTACCAAACACTGTTCACGAGAGAGGGTTTTTGTATTTCAAATCAGCTTTCTTTTCCTGGCAAATGTGATAAGATGATAAGAAACCAGACATAAAAATGAAGCCAACGATGGGGGGTATGTAATTTGACCGGTTCTGACCGGCACTTAACCAGTGTGTTGTCAAAAATTCCCGAAAAAATCGGGTATTTTTGTGTACAAATAGTACCCGGTCAAAATAGGGTTGTAATTTGACCGGCACCCCATTTTGACCGGCATTTTGACCGGGTACTATTTATACACAAAAAATACCCGATTTTTCGAAAAAAACCAAAGGGGGGACCCTTTGGTCGCCGAAATTCCCCAGCCAAAATTGGTCGCAAAATCGGCCGTTTTTTTTTCAGAAGTGTTTTTGAGGCCTGCTCACTACACCCTATGTACCCTTCTGGGACCAAAAAGTCAAAAAAAGCAAGAATTAGGCGGTTTTGAGCATCTAGAGTTTATTCCCCGGCCATTTTCTGTACCACCAGTGCATTTTGTATGGGCCAGCGCCTTGTCAAAAAATCGAAAAATCGAAAAAAGGAGGTACCCTAACTGTTCGGTCCAATTCGGTGTAATTCGGTCCATTTCGTTTTTTTTTTTTTTTCGCAAAGGGAAATTTCCCCTTGTACCAGAAAAACCGAAAAAAACGAAATGAAAACCGAAAAAAACCGAAATGTTAGGGTACCTTTTTTGGTCGATTTCGTTTTTTTTCCAAAGGGGGGACCCTTTGGTCGCCGAAATTCCCCAGCCAAATTTGGTCGCAAAATCGGCCGATTTTTCAAAAATCTCAAAAAAAAAAAATTTTTTTTTCGGGAAAATTTCGACCACTGAGGTGGGTCTTTGGGCACCAAAAAATGCAAAAAAAATGCAAAAATCGGGTGTTTTGACCATCTGTGGTTGCACAAAACACACTTCTGTGTACAAGCCTACACCAATACAGTGGTAATACAATGCCCTTCCTCAGTCCGGAAGTATCGCCTCAACCGGTCACCTGCCGTAAAAGAGAGAGAGGTTACAGAAAAAGCATGAAAAAAAATACAAGGCGATTTTTGACCAAAAAAAAAATTTTTTTTTCGCCCAAAATCGGGCGTGGTACGTCATAAAATGGCCCAAAAAATCCAAGGAAAACCTTCGATTGGGCAAATTATGAAAAAATTTTTCAAGTCAAATTTTCAACCAAAATACGGTCATTTTGTTCACACAGTGATTCTACGTCATGCTAGCTTCCTGTGCAGAACTCCAGCAATTCACCAATGCCGGCATCTATCTTTCCATTATCGCCATTGCACTTCGGTCATTTTGTGCATACCCTGTGACTGTGGTGGCTAGAGAACACGCACATACAGACCCGTTCCTTGCAATTTCCAGTGTTGTGTTTATCAATGCATGCATCCAGAGGACCTCTGGTTTACGAAATCGTAGGCACTCCTGTGCAAAAATGAAGTCGGTTTTTGACCCAAAATCGGGGTGGGTGGGCCATAATTTGCTCCAAATTTGGCCGAAAATTGGGATTTTTCTGAAAATTTTCATTGTGCCCAGCAAAAATCCTTGATTTTTTGAAGAATTTTCCAAAAAATATGCTATACCCCCTATGACTGGACCCAACTCCCCTCACCCTTTTTTTCCCCTAAAAAAGCCCCCAAAATTCCTACCATTTTTACCATTTTTACCATTTTTGACCAATTTAGGGTACCTCCAAAAAAAAATTTTTTTTTTCGGGAAAATTTCGACCCCGAGTTGGGTTTTTGGGCACCAAAAAGTGCAAAAAAAACGCAAAATTTTGGTGTTTTGACCCTCCAGAAGCACCCAAAAACGTACTTTTGTGTACAAAAACACGCATATTACACATTTCCTTAGCAATTCTTTTCACAAGTACTAGGCGATTTTTGACCTGACAAAATTTTGTTTTATCGCCCAAAATCGGGCGTGGTAGGTCATAAAATGGCCCAAAGAATCCAAAGAAAACCTCAGAAATAGATGTTCGCGAAATTTCGCAAGTCAAACTTCAGCCACAATACGGTCATTTTGTGCATACCCTGTGACTGTGGTGGCTAGAGAACACGCACATGCAGACTCGTTCCTTGCAATTTCCAGTGTTGTGTTTATCAATGCATGCATCCAGAGGACCTCTGGTTTACGACATCGTAGGCACTCCTGTGCAAAAATGAAGTCGGTTTTTGACCCAAAATCGGGGTGGGTGGGCCATAATTTGCTCCAAATTTGGCCGAAAATTGGGATTTTTCTGAAAATTTCATTGTGCTCAACAAAAATCCTTGCTTTTTTGAAGAATTTTCCAAAAAATATGCTATACTCCCTATGACTGGACCCATCTCCCCTCACCCTTTTTTTTCCACCCAAAGGGCCGGTCAAATTTTACACACTAATACACAAAGTTACATACCCCCCGATCACGATCTTGAATAGCAAAGTATTTTTTCTCTTAGAAATTCCCATTCACCTGCGCCGGAACAGATTTTTTTCTACAAAAAACCCCTGTTTTGGCTGCGTTTCAACGGGCAAAAAGTAACACTCCTATTCTTTCCTGAGGAATGTTATCAAGATCAGTTGGTATCTATTATTTGTCTGGTTTCTTTTTTTTTTTTTGAGACCCGTTCTCTCTAACGTCCTTTCTTGTTGGGCAGTACATTTTTTTTAAATGCCTTCCCTCTTTTTATTTTCTGTTTTACAAAGGCCACTGAGGTGTAGACTTTTCCCCCCTTTTTTTCTTCTGTTTATTTTTTAAGCTCTCATCTGAGGCTGGGCTTCGTACCGTGAGTCAAGTCGTAGGTGTAACTTTCTCATCGTTGATTTGAAAGTTGTATGCAAACTAATTTTTTCTTTTTTTCTTTTTTTATTACGATCTCTCTTTCCTACATCCCCTCCCTCCTCCCTAACAGCAGTTGCGTTGCGTTTGCCATGAAAATGGAGCCAAACCTCAGACACTGCATTCAAGACATGGGGTTGAGGCAAGGGGAAACATCACATTTCAGGTGAAAGTGGTTTTTTTTCCACATTTTAAAGTTCATTTTTTCAGAGAATATAGGGAACAGACAATCATATCGAGACACACCTGAAAAAAAAAAAAGTAAATACATCAATCACTGTGTGACGCTTTCTTCACGCGAGGTGGAAAATCATTGTGGAAACAGTTCTTTTCGCCCCCCCCCTCTTTTGCCTTTTTTTTTTCATGGTGTATTTTTTGTTCTCGTTGTCTGACTTTTTTTTGTTTTGTTTTTATGACTTCTGCGGGTAAAAGGGAACGCACAGACCGTGTAAGCAATGCTCCATTGATGGAGTGATGTACAGAAGAAGAGTGCGCATCACATAGCAGAGCTTTCACGGCAGAGCAGCTTTCTTTTTTTCTTTTTTCTTTTCAAAATTTAAGATGCAGTGTACCGTGAGGTCCATCTCATCTGTCAAGTATTTCTTTTGACTCTTTTTTGATCTTTGTCAACATTACTTTCCCCATTTTTTAAAAAAGGGTTTTCAAAGGAAAAATAAAAATGATCTCCTATTTTTGGTATCCCTATGAGGGTTTTCCCTTCTTGGTTTCACCCCCCCCAACAGCTCATTTTAAATTTTCTTCAAAAAAACCCCCTTCTTCAGGAGGACTAAGCACGATCACGTGTACATTTGCTCATCAAGGAGAGCAAAAACAAAAACAAAATGCCGGTTCTGTCACGAGGGGTGTGGTACGTTGTCACTCCTCTCTCTTACTACCCTTGATTACAACGTCGGCATTTGACAAAAAAGGTGACGCATTTTATTTTTATTTTTTTCACAATTCAGTTTCACCCCCCTCCCTTATCTTTTTGCTCGGATTTTTTATTTTCTTAGAACCCATAGTGTACGAAAGCGCTTCAAGTGTACTTTTTTTTCCTCACACGAGACACACCCCAAAAAAAAAAGTACTTTTCGCTTGACTTTTGTGGCTGCGACAGTGCGGCCGAAAAACAGAAAATCAAAATCTGTTCATTTTGATATTTTCGTTTGGGTTATTTCATCATTTTACCAGATTTTTTTTTGTCTTGAAACGATGCACATTTTGCTGAGGCATATTTACATCTTTCAAAAACCCCCCCTCTGGTCTCCCACTTATCAATGTGCATGCTTCTCTCCTTTGCAGACGAAAAACAAAAAATTTTACAGAAAACCGGTGTAACTGAATGGGGGTGGGGGTGTAAAAAAATTGCGCAAGAAGTGCGAATCACTCTCCCCCCCTTCACCAGAAACGCGTTTTGTTATTTTTGTTGTTGTCTGACCCCCAACCTTCTCCAGGAGTCATCGAAACGATGCGATTGTGAAGAAGTCACAAAAAACTGTTTTTTTTTTCCCCTCCCCCCTCCGCTCTTCCTTAATTTGTTGCCCCAAACCCCCTGAAACCCTAATCCACTGAAAGTTTCAATTTATGCACGGTAACAATTGCATTTTTTTCTTCTCTTCACATTTTTTGCAACAACAAAAAAAACAATATTGGATGAAGATGTACATGAAGACGTCCTAGGTCGGAGGTGTACTTTCTCTTCTTTGATGTGAAATTTAATTTTTTTTTCTAAGCCTTCTTCTTTCTACTCTCCCTCTCTCTCTCTCTCTCCCCCCCTCTGCTCTTTTCTCGTGAGCTGACTAAGCGAAGGCATTCATCTCAGAGCAACTTTTCTCTCTTTTCTCAAAAAGAAGATTTGCGTCTTTGGACACACATCCATGACAATTTTTTCTCATGTCTTTTTTTTTAGTGTTTTTTTTTAGTGCATTCATCCGTGGCATCGTAGGTCAGTGGGAAGGGCCTGCTCGGTTGTCACCTCTATTGCAGTTTTATTGCAAAATCTCCTCCTTCACTCTCTCAAAAGCATGAACAAAAAAGAGAGCTGTGTTCCGACTCGATGGCTTTAACCCCCTTCCGTTTTTTTTTTTTTGCTTCCATTTTGGTTCCTTTTAAAGGTTACAACCTGGAATGGAGAAAAAGGGGGTGGAAAGGCCCATTTTTGCAAGATGAATCTCAAAGATTCAAGAAAAAAAAAAGCCACCCTCCCCTTTCCCCCCACGTTCCTTTCGCCCCTCTCTCCCTCTCTCCTTTCTTGAACAAAAACAACCTGCAGTTTTGAAAGTGATGATGTATTCACAAGAAAGAGTATTATCCATCTTTTCGACTAAAAAACTGGGGTTGTTTTGCTTAAGTTGTGGCTACCGTGCTGCACGCTTCTTCTGTTCCTCACTGAATCACTCCTACAAAAACAGAAGCAAAACACACACCCTTTTATACTTCTTTCTTTGGTGCTTTTTTTCTGCAGGAGAGGGGGGTGGTGGAGAAATATACTAGAATTTTCAAGCAGCCACAATTTTCGAAGGCAGTATGACGAAGGGTGCTGTGCGGCTGAAGGACGAGACAAGCGATGAGGAGGGCTCGGCCTCCTCACCGGCTGAGATGCACCACCACCACCTTGGGAACAGCCACAACCACGACGAGGAGGAGACACCTACACACAGCGAGCCGAGCATCTTTGCGCCCTCCCCGCAGAACGCCTCTGAACAGAAGAAGCCACGCATCGCCACATCGACACGCGCACACAAATCATTCGGCTTTGCGAAAAACAAATTCCAGGTCCTCCTGCACCTCACCCTCGCAGCCCTCGTAGGCGTCTCCATGCGGCTCTGCATCTTCCCACAAGCCTCGATTGCCGCAGACCTTGAGATGGACTCATTTGACTATTCAGTGGAAACAGAGCTCTTCGACCCGAACAACATCACGAGGGCACCGTTTCTCATAGGGAACACCACGCTGGGAGCGGCGGAGATTGCGAATGCAGGGAAGATACGGCGGCACGTCGTGCACACATCGTTTTTGCTTTCCTTTGGGCTCGCCAACGCATTCGCGAACCTGATAGTCGGCCGCAGTGCCGACGCCTTCGGGAGGAAGATGCCTCATGTGTTAGGCTGGGTGAGCGGGTTGTTCGTGTCTGTGGTGTTGATGATTTCGCATAGTTGGTTCAGTGTGGTGGCAGCGAATGTGTTCTTGGGGATTCAACAGGCGATGGTGTGGTCGACGAATATCTTTATGTTGACCGACATTTTAGGGCCAAAGAAGCGGTCTGTTTCTGCTGCGGTAGGGAATTTTATGGGGTTTATCGCTGCCTCTCTTGGTGCCTTCGTGGCGGCGTGGCTGATGCACGAAAGTGGTGTCGATGCGACCTTCGCAGCAGTGTTCGCAACGTGCTCTGCAGGGCTGCTCCTCTCCGCCTTCTTCCTTCAGGACACGCTCCCCTTCGTCGCCGTCGAAGCTGCCTCCGAGCTTGCAGGCTTCAACATAAAGCAAAAAGAAGAAGAAAACCAGCAAACCCCTGAAGAGTGCATGGTCCAGATCGGCTCCCACCAGGACTCCCCGAAGACGGGGAAGTACACGATAGCACCGACACGCCCGCAGATCGTTGTGGGCACGTGGTCGGAGATTGCATGGCGGACGATGTTTACGAATAGGTCGTGTTTTGTGGTGTGTCTCTGCGGCGCAGGTTCGAGCATGGTAACCGGGCTGGTGTGGGGGCTTGTCTTGATCTGGGGGCATTCGCAGGGCCTCTCGCACTTCCAGGCGGCGGCAGTGAACAATCTGTACTACATCCCCAACGCTGTGATGGTGCTCGTGGCAGGCCTGCTCTC
Source organism: Rhynchopus sp. YZ270_cl-10 (assembly GCA_964035575.1). Classification (NCBI taxonomy): domain Eukaryota; phylum Euglenozoa; class Diplonemea; order Diplonemida; family Diplonemidae; genus Rhynchopus; species Rhynchopus sp. YZ270_cl-10. The sequence continues at coordinate 71,969 of OZ037895.1, read as the reverse complement.
GGACCGCATGACCGTGCGCAAGCCGGTTCTCATGACCGGGCTTGCATTCCTCGTGGTGGGGCTCGTCATCGCGTCGACAGCGGGCGAGCCGAACATCTCACGTAAGATGATCTGGATCCGTCTCATCGTGGGCGCAACGCTGCTGGGGACAGGGTCAGGGGTGAGCTACCCGGTGCTGTCGGCAGCGATAGGGGACCATACGCCAGCTGCGGTATGGCGTTTGCTTTTGTTTTGTTATTAGGGTGGACAAAACCAAATTTCTTGGTTACAGGGGGGTTGGAAAAAAAAAGTACGCAAAAAAGTTAACAGGAAACGTCCGCCAGCCTATCATGATCTCTAGTGGAGGATTTTCTTCAGAGGCTTTTCCCTGCAAAACCCGCAAGCCTGTGTGTCGCTCTCTTTCTTAACTCAAATAGTTGACAATTTTGTATTTCCATAACCATCACCACAGGAACGTGCCACAGCCCTAGGTGTGTACCGCTTCTGGCGTGACCTAGGGTTTGCCATCGGCGGCCTAGCACCAGGCATCATCTTCGCAGAGGACGAGGACATCGACCACTCGTACATCACCGTCACACTCATGTTCTCGCTGACCATGCTCATGTGCTCTGTGGCCGTGTGGTTCTTGTACAAAGAGCGCTTTCCGCAGTATCGGAAGAAGGGGGGCGACGTGCTCGACAGCGCATTGTAAAACATCCGTTTTTTTTTGGGGAACTTTCATCTGGTCATCTTTTTCAACAGTTGAACACGATTCGGAGAGCTTTTTATCGATTTGGGGTGTTTTGTTAATTAATTCCTGTGACTGTCAACTTGACGGTTTATCTGTTTATTTTACCTCGTGATGTCTTTTGCCAATGCAGGGGCGGCGTGCATGTGGGAGGCACAGCTCCATCATTCACACTTCTTTCTCCCTGTGGGCTATCCGCAAGGCCGTTCGTTACACTGACACTGCCGATGAGGGGTTTACCTCTCCCGCCCATTTTTTTTGCACTATTTTTCCAACCTTTTTATTTTGTCGGATTGGATCGAAGAAAGAGACACAAAAAGAGAAAGAAAAAAGAAAACATATCGAATAACAACGGGGGGGAAGGGACAACACTTCCGTGCGGTCCCGAACAAAACCACTGACCCTCCCCTTAACACCGTACACACAGCTCGTCAACAATCTTAAAATGAACTCGCAATTGTACTACCTCCCCACTCCCCTAATATTTTTGATAAACACCCCTGCGGGCGACATTGAGCACAGTACACACATGATCGTCGTTGCCTACAATGACTTTATTTGTCCATGCACCCACACCCCCCACAGGAACACTTATATTCTTTGTTTATATTTAATTGTTGTGATAGGTACTCTGCATTTCGCAACCATGCGTGTTTTTGCCGCAGCCTTGTGTGTGGCGCAAATGATCACTTTAGTGGCAGGCAAGTGTGGCAGTCAATCAACCCTTTCGTGGTGTCCAGGGGGAGGGGACGACTTCATGGCCACACCGGCGCCAGCGAATGCTGACAGCCATAAGTGCGCAGGGAAAGACAGTTGCAAAGCTGAGTTGGAAGACTGGCAGATTGAAAGCGTGCTCGCCCAGCACAACAAGTACCGTGCCCACCACGGTGCATGCGATGTGACGTACAGCAAGACTGTTGCGTCCTACACGATCGGGAGCCCTGGATTCGAGACAACGTGCAGCGGTGCAGGTCTGAAGCACAACTCTGGGTCTGGCTACGGAGAGAACATTGCGATGGTTGGTGTCTTCGGCAAAGACACATCCACGTGGGACCCTGCTGAGGGAGTGAAGAACTGGTACTGTGGTGAGGAAAACTGTTACGACTACAACAAGCCTGGCTACAGCAGCGACATTGGTCACTTTTCCGCTGTGATTTGGAAGGGCACCACGGAGATTGGGTGTGCGCTCTGCCACAAAAAGGATTCCTACACCGCCATCTACATCATGTGCAACTACAACCCCCCAGGTAACTACGGGAACAGGTTCCCAACTAACGTTCTTAAGGACGGCACTCCTACAGAGGGCTGTGTTAACACACCGCCGACGCCGATGACAGACGAATGTGCAGCAACCCCGTGTGACGCCGACCAAGACTGCAACGACCCGGACCAGGCAGTGGACAAGGACTACACCTGCACTTGCAAGGACGACTCGTCCGTCACTGCAACGGGCAAGGCTGCAGTTTGCACGAAGGACGAGTGCGCAAGCGGAAAGCCCTGTGGTGCTGATCAGGATTGTGTGGACACCAAGCAGGGAGTCAAGAGTGTGAGTGACTTTACCTGCACCTGCCAGTCGGACAACAAGATCACCAACACAGGAGGGCCTGCCACCTGCGGCAGAGACGAGTGCGACTCTGACCCATGCGATAAGTCCAAGACAAAGCAGACATGCACTGACCCTGACCAGAGCTCTTCCTCGACTGGTGACTACAAATGCACGTGCACGAACGGTGTTGAGGCAACAGGAGGACAGGCGACCTGTGAGGTTGACGAATGTGACACAAAGCCATGTGGTGCAACTGGTCAGACCTGTGTGGACATGGACAAGGCGGCAAACAAGAAGAACGACTTCGAGTGCACATGTGATGCCGACACCACCATCAAGAACACTGGCGCACCTGCAACGTGCTCAAAGGACGAGTGTGACAAGGATCCTTGCAAGACTGCCACCACAAAGCAGACATGCACTGACTCGAACCCGAGCCCCACATCAACTGGAGACTACACATGCACATGTGCCAACGGTGTTGAATCAACAGGAGGACAGGCGACTTGTGAGGTTGACGAATGTGACACAAAGCCATGTGGTGCAACTGGTCAGACCTGTGTGGACATGGACAAGGCGGCAAACAAGAAGAACGACTTCGAGTGCACATGTGATGCCGATACCACCATCAAGCAGACTGGCGCACCTGCCACATGCTCAAAGGACGAGTGTGACAAGGATCCTTGCAAGACTGCCACCACAAAGCAGACATGCACTGACTCGAACCCGAGCCCCACATCAACTGGAGACTACACATGCACATGTGGCAACGGAGTTGAGGCAACAGGAGGACAGGCGACTTGTGAGGTTGACGAATGTGACACAAAGCCATGTGGTGCAACTGGTCAGACCTGTGTGGACATGGACAAGGCGGCAAACAAGAAGAACGACTTCGAGTGCACATGTGATGCCGACGCCACCATCAAGCAGACTGGCGCACCTGCAACGTGCTCAAAGGACGAGTGTGACAAGGATCCTTGCAAGACTGCCACCACAAAGCAGACATGCACTGACTCGAACCCGAGCCCCACATCAACTGGAGACTACACATGCACATGTGGCAACGGAGTTGAGGCAACAGGAGGACAGGCGACTTGCGAAGTTGACGAATGTGACACAAAGCCATGTGGTGCAACTGGTCAGACCTGTGTGGACATGGACAAGGCGGCAAACAAGAAGAACGACTTTGAGTGCACATGTGATGTCGACACCACCATCAAGCAGACTGGCGCACCTGCAACATGCTCAAAGGACGAGTGCTCGAAAGACCCTTGCAAGACTGCTACCACAAAGCAGACATGCACTGATCCGAACCCAAGCCCCACATCAACTGGAGACTACAAGTGCACGTGCACGAACGGTGTTGAGGCAACAGGAGGACAGGCGACCTGTGAGGTTGACGAATGTGACACAAAGCCATGTGGTGCAACTGGTCAGACCTGTGTGGACATGGACAAGGCGGCAAACAAAAAAAACGACTTTGAGTGCACATGTGACGCCGACACCACCATCAAGCAGACTGGCGCACCTGCAACGTGCTCAAAGGACGAGTGTGACAAGGATCCTTGCAAGACTGCCACCACAAAGCAGACATGCACTGACTCGAACCCGAGCCCCACATCAACTGGAGACTACACATGCACATGTGGCAACGGAGTTGAGGCAACAGGAGGACAGGCGACTTGTGAGGTTGACGAATGTGACACAAAGCCATGTGGTGCAACTGGCCAGACCTGTGTGGACATGGACAAGGCGGCAAACAAGAAGAACGACTTCGAGTGCACATGTGATGCCGACACCACCATCAAGAACACTGGCGCACCTGCCACATGCTCAAAGGACGAGTGTGACAAGGATCCTTGCAAGACTGCCACCACAAAGCAGACATGCACTGACTCGAACCCGAGCCCCACATCAACTGGAGACTACACATGCACATGTGGCAACGGAGTTGAGGCAACAGGAGGACAGGCGACTTGTGAGGTTGACGAGTGCGCCACTGGCACACCTTGTGGTGCTGGTCAGACCTGTGTGGACATGGACAAGACCGCAAACGTGAAGCAGAACTTTGAGTGCACCTGTGCGAACGACGCTGCAACAAAGAAGGTTGGAGGACCTGTGCCAACGTGTGAGATTGATGAGTGTTCAGTTGTGCCTTCGCCGTGTGGTTCGCAGATGTGTGAGGACGCAATGAAAGGACCGTCGCAGAAGGACGACTTCGTGTGCACGTGTGCCGCACCCAGCACAGAGAAGGCGACAGGAAAGCCTGCTGTGTGCAACACAGGATCTGATGATGAGTGTATCGCGATGCCTGCACCCTGCGGTGCTGACCAGAACTGTGTGGATCCTGACCAAACGGCGACGAGCATGAACGACTACTCCTGCACTTGCAAGACGGGTACGGGGACTGAGACAGGGAAGCCTGCTGTGTGCACTCTCGATGAGTGCGAAGCAGCGCCGTGTGCAGGAGGGCAGACCTGTGCGGATCCCGACACCACTGTAGCGTCCGTGGGTGACTACACATGTACTTGCGACTCACCTCTGGCTGGTACAGCAAAGGGCATGCCTGCGACGTGCACAAGCAACGACTGCGATGCCAACCCTTGTGCGGCGGGTCAGACTTGCACAGACCCCGACCAGTCGACGACCTCGCACAACGACTACTGGTGTGAGTGTGCGAACGGTGTGAAGTCGCAGGGTGCACAGGCGACCTGTGAGATTGACGAGTGCGATGCTGACCACAACCAGTGTCTTGCCGACCAGACGTGTGAGGACCCGAACAAATCTTTCGACTCTCAGCACGACTACGTGTGCAAGTGCAAGGACGATCCCACTGTCACACAGACAGACGGACCTGCTGCTTGCTCTGTGAACGACTGTGACAGCAACCCATGTAGACCCAACCAGAAGTGCAATGATCCGACCCCCACAGCAGCCTCACACTTCGACTTCACCTGCACGTGTGACAACGGTGTGGTTGCAACAGGAACATCAGCAACCTGTGAGATTGACGAGTGTGACGCCGACCACAACAAGTGTCTTGCTGACCAGACGTGTGAGGACCCGAACAAGGCGAAGACTTCGCAGCACGATTTTATCTGCTCGTGCAAGGACGATCCCACCATTACACGTACTGACGGGCCTGCTGCGTGCACTGTGAACGACTGTGACAGCAACCCATGTGGATCCAACCAGAAGTGCAATGATCCGACCCCCACAGCAGCTTCGCACTTCGACTTCACCTGCACGTGTGACAACGGTGTGGTTGCAACAGGAACATCAGCAACTTGTGAGATTGACGAGTGTGACGCCGACCACAACAAGTGTCTTGCTGACCAGACGTGTGAGGACCCGAACAAGGCGAAGACTTCGCAGCACGACTTCATCTGCTCGTGCAAGGACGATCCCACAATCACACAGACAGACGGACCTGCTGCTTGCACTGTGAACGACTGTGACAGCAACCCATGTGGACCCAACCAGAAGTGCAATGATCCGACCCCCACAGCAGCCTCACACTTCGACTTCACCTGCACGTGTGACAACGGAGTTGTTGCAACAGGAACATCAGCAACCTGTGAGATTGACGAGTGTGACGCCGACCACAACAAGTGTCTTGCTGACCAGACGTGTGAGGACCCGAACAAGGCGAAGACTTCGCAGCACGATTTTATCTGCTCGTGCAAGGACGATCCCACAATCACACAGACGGACGGGCCTGCTGCTTGCTCTGTGAACGACTGTGACAGCAACCCGTGTGGACCCAACCAGAAGTGCAATGATCCGACCCCCACAGCAGCCTCACACTTCGACTTCACCTGCACGTGTGACAACGGAGTTGTTGCAACAGGAACATCGGCAACCTGTGAGATTGACGAGTGTGACGCCGACCACAACAAGTGTCTTGCTGACCAGACGTGTGAGGACCCGAACAAGGCGAAGACTTCGCAGCACGATTTTATCTGCTCGTGCAAGGACGATCCCACAATCACACGGACAGACGGACCTGCTGCTTGCTCTGTGAACGACTGTGACAGCAACCCGTGTGGACCCAACCAGAAGTGCAATGATCCGACCCCCACAGCAGCCTCACACTTCGACTTCACCTGCACGTGTGACAACGGAGTTGTTGCAACAGGAACATCGGCAACTTGTGAGATTGACGAGTGTGACGCCGACCACTATTCATGTGGAAAGGACCAACTGTGCGAAGATCCGAACAAGGCGAAGACTTCGCAGCACGACTTCATCTGCTCGTGCAAGGACGACCCCAGCATCAAGAAGACAGACGGCGCAGCGATCTGCACTGTGAACGACTGCGACAGCGATCCTTGTGGACCAGAACAGACGTGCACTGACCCAACCCCGACTGCGGATTCACACTACGACTTTTTCTGTGAGTGTGCGAACGGTGTGAAGGCACAGGGAACGGCAGCTACCTGTGAGATTGACGAGTGTGACGCCGACCACAACCAGTGTCTTGCTGACCAGACGTGTGAGGACCCGAACAAGGCGAAGACTTCGCAGCACGACTACGTGTGCAAGTGCACATCGAACCCAAACATTCAGCAGAGGGACGGTCCTGCTTCGTGCTCGGACGAGTGTGCTGTTAACCCGTGTGGTGATGACCAGATGTGTGAGGAGGGCCGTCTTGGCTCTGCCAGCACAGGCGACTACACGTGCACTTGTCTGAACGATAAACGGCGTTACACTGTCGGAGGCAAGGTTCCGTCTTGTGGTGTGGATGAGTGCGCGACGGCACCGTGCGGGAAGGGTGAGGCGTGTCTGGACCCTGACTTTGACGTGGAGAAGAACTTTGAGTGCCGCTGTGTCGGTGGGAAGGAAGTGTCGCTTGGTGCACCGATGAAGGAGTGCAACGAGTGCACGATTGGTCTGTTCCCATGCATGGGTCCGTTCGGTGAGAGGGAGACCTGCACAGACCCAGACACCTCGCCTGAGAGCATGGGTGACTTTGTGTGCGAGTGCCCGAACCACGGTGCGAAGACAACTGGCGGCCCTGCACAGTGCAGCAAGCAGGGTGAGTGCAGCAGCGACCCGTGTGTGGACCCGCACGCAATCTGCGAGGATCCGAACCCGCAGAAGGACGGTGATTTCACATGCACGTGCATGACAGGGTCTGTGGGTGCGAGTGTTGGGACTGCTGTGGACTGCAAGATTGACGAGTGTGCAACGAAGCCGTGTGGGAACAACCAGGAGTGCGTGGACACAAACACACACTGGTCGAACGTCGGCGACTTTGTGTGCAAATGCACGACCTCGACAGCTGGGGTGCCTCTCTTTGGAACAGCGACAGGCCGTGCTGCTGTGTGCACAACCTCACCTGAGCCCACTAGCAAAGGCGATACGATGTCTCCAGAGGCCCGCGCAACAGAGTCGCCGCCTCAGCAGTTCACACGTGCACCACTTTCTGGTGCACAGCCTGAGACACCGACAGGAAGCGAGGACGACGGCGACGCCTTCCCTTGGTACATCCCTGTGTCGATTGCAGGAGCGCTGCTTCTGTGTGCTGGTATTGCATTTTACGCTTACGCACAGAAGAAGAAGGCGGGCGCGCCGAGCATTTCAGAGTTTTTCGACATGGACCACGACGCGGGCTCGCAGAACCACGCCATGGATTCACCACCGCAGACTGAAGTAGTGCACCTGTGAGTTGTAGCTCACATCTGCTTTGACATACTTTTCTCCCTCCCCTTTTCCCCTCCCCTCCCCTCCCCTCCAGCAAAGGGATGCGAACCACGCCTTCAAACCAGAAGACCGTTTTCCTTCCCTTTGCATTTTCCCTTTCATTTTGTCTTGTTTATTATTCCTTTGTCTTGATTGCCTTTTTTTTGTAAAGATGCGTGCAGAGCGAGGTACGTTCATCTTTACAGTTTTCTTTTTATTGTAGGAAGCGCTACCATTAGTTTTGTTTTGTAGCTACACCTGTGTCTTCGTGACGTGACAAAGCAAAATGTGAGAGGGTGTCTTACTCCACGACTTTTGTGCGTCAACGTCTCTTTAGTGTGGTGTCTCAAAAAGCGTTGTTGTGAGACGCGCATGTGAACTGCTAGTGAATCAAAACCACCAGCCAAAGAAAGCCTTGATCAAGTAGGAACCAGTATGAAGGCTTCCATGTTGATACTCTGTTTTTTGGCTGCACAGGTTACTTAGAGAGAAATCTCCACCAAATCTCCACACCACCCCCAAACGATACCAACCTATGTACAAAGCCTTTTGTTGGGCCAGTATTCTCTGTGTCATTTCTTATATTTTGTTTGAAATTACAACAACTTCGGAATCACTATCGGTCATGATGACGCGCCCCGTTCTTAATGCTACGTGGGTGCATTCGTCTGTTTAATATCTAGTCCTAGATGTGTTATGTGCCTGTCGTTACACGTCTATAAAATTTCCTCTCTCCCTATGAATTTTGTCAATCACAAAAATGTTTGATTGTCAGAATAGCCAAAACCCCCCTGCCATTTCCCCCTGTCCAAAAAAAACCCCCTGGGTGACATTGAGTACAGAACCCACCTCTTGGTGGGTGATTGTCGATGAAAACACTAAAAAAAGGATAATCACTTAATTTTTGGTCCATGACACCACCCATTTTCCACCCAAGTAGATACCATTCGCGATCTGCTTTCTCCGCACTGCTGGTAATACTTAATGTCAACTGCCAATTTTATGCAGAGCAGGAAGGATGTGCCGCTGATGCCTGTTTGTGGTTTTGTACAAATAAAGCAGAGTTATAAGTTCGGAGCATCTTTTTCAGATGTTTCAAGTTTTCTTTCTTGAATGACTGAAGACACTGGGGCTGGTCATTTTGACAAATTCTCCTTCTATTTGGCAACCTTAACACACACCTTCTCTCCCAACAGATGTGGGGGAGGCACCAACGAAATGGTCATGAATGGGGCGAGCGTACGTTGCCAGGGCTTTACAGCCCGCACAGCAGAGAGGAGCCCGGACAGGGTGCACAGCGCTTCCGCCCGATGTCGGCTGTCACGGGGCAGCAGAACTGCCAGCTGAGGCGGCGGCTTGGGTGCGAGGCAGCAGGGAAGGCGCTGGCGCAGCTGCTCCGGCAGCAGCGGCGCGACGGCGACTCCCGCCTCGAAGCACCCACACGCATGCTCGCAAGCTCTGCCCCACCTCCGTCCACATCCCCACAGCACAGCCTCACACCCCTCCCAGCCACCTCCGAGCTCGACCTCTCTCGCAAAGGCCTTGGCGACAAACACATGATCGCAGTGACAGCCCTCCTTGCAAACCACCCTGGGGTGACGTCCCTCGACATGTCGTTCAACCCTATCACCGATGTATCGGGGCATGCATTGGTGAAGGCACTGCGCGGGTCGAAAAGCATTGTGTCAGTGAATACGGAAGAGACGTTTCTGTCGAGGCGCACTGTGGAGACGCTGCAGAACGCAGCAGCGGTGAACGCAATGCTGAAGACTGACAGCGCGGCGAAGGTGGGCGTGCGGCAGCGGCGGCGGGAGTGCCAGCGGCAAAGCGACGACGCAGGGCGCAAGATGGACGTTGTTGTGATGTGCGAGAAGCGCTACCGCTCTCGCATCGAGGCAGCACGCAAGAAAGGCCTGCTTGCGCTGAAGGAGGCGGCACACTCTGCACACAAGGCCGTCCTCCGCATCGATACACGCAACGCACGCCGCCGCCGCCACAGCCACGAACGCCACACCGTCTGCGAGGAGGAAAACAAAGAGCGCGTCCTCTGGCTCACCTACGAGGCACACTGCTTCACGAAGCTCTTCCACACGTGGGGGAGCGACTCCAAGATAGCAGTCACTGCTTCAGAAGCAAACGCACGGCGCGACCTGAAGGGCTTCTTAGCAGAGTGCCGCATGATCGCAAAGCAGAAGGAGCGCACCAGGCTGGAGGAGGAGTACAACGCACGGCTGCACTTTGAGGAGGGCAGCTTTGCCGAGCGTGTTGAGATTGCCTGCGAGAGGTGCGAAGAACTGTCGGCACTGAAGGAAACGGAGGAGGTGGCCTTTGCGATTATGTACAAGATTATGAACGAGCGTCTTGAGAAGGAGGCGGCAGAGGTGCGCTTCCGCAAGCAGGAGGAGCTGCGCCTTGAGAAGGAGCGGCAGATCCGTGCGGAGCGTGAGATGCGCCGTTTGATTGAATTCCAAGTGAACCAGGACAAGGAGGCGCGAGCGGAGATGGGCCGGCGCTCCACCATCGAACGCGAAGAGGCGGATGCACGCGCTTCGGTCTACGGGCTGAGCAAGCTCGATAAGTCTGTCTCAATCGCGCAGGAGAACCTCATGACCGCAGAGCGTGTGCGCACAAAGGCGTACGCAGCGGAGCCGACACTCGACATGAAGTTCGACCAGTCGCTCGTCTCAAAGCACTTCATCGGCACACAACGCTGTGCTACAGTCATGACCGGTGTGCGTGCAGAGGCAGACGTCGTCTTCAAGAGCGTCGACCCTCTGCCGGCGCCCCACTCACACTCAGGGCCAGTCTCGCCACGGCGACGCACGCAGGCGAGGCCAGATGTCGACAAGGACCCTTGGTCGGAGGTTGCTAAGAGCGTGAAGGACATGCGGAAGGTGCTGAAGGCACGTGTGCAGGAGGCTCAGGAGGTTGTGCGACAGAACCTCGACGAGTGGGCCTCCGTGCTCTTCCCGCAGATGGCGACTCACCAACGCGGCCGTGCGCACATCCCCGAAGGTGCGAAGCCTGCTGTGAGCTACGATGTGTCCTCCCTCCGCTTCGCCCCCCTCCCGCAGGAGCAGCCCAAGGCCATGAAGCTCACTGTGCAGAAGGGCTTCCTCGAGGTCTCCGCAGAGGCGCCGCAGCCAGAGGTCAAGGGACTGCGCCTCACAGGGCCGGCTTCGCAGTTCCAAGAGGACACACTTCAGCTGAACACAGCGTCGTTGACGCTCAATGCCCGCAGCAAGTGTACCATGCGCAACCCAGAGGTGTACGTGATCCCGGTGGATGAGTGCCCCTCACCAAAGAACCGTGCGCCCAGGTTCACGAAGAAGCCTGCCCCGCCGTCGCCGTGCCATGTGTCGCGTGCCGTGACGCATGTTGTCGTGGTGGACATAGAGAAGGGCGCGACCATGAACGAGATCAACAGCCTCTGCAACGCCATCACGTACAGCAGCGGTGCACCGCACAACTCCGCACCGTACGAGCGTGTCATCCGCATGAAGCTGAGTCTCAACTTCCCTGCCCTGAGCGACAAGGACGTCGAAGGTGGTGTTGTCGGCGCAAACCCTTTCTCGAAGTGCGTCACCGTGACGTCGAGCATCGTCTTCAGCGTCGCCGTGATGCCGTCGCTCTTTGTGTCCAAGCCCGTGCAACCAGTCTCCTTCCTTGAGGGCACAGCACCCGACAGGTGTGTTGTGCTCGAGGAGCCGCTCTCCCTGCGCCACCTGTACCACGTAAAGAAGCTGGACCAGGGGTTTCTGTTCTCGAAGAACAACGTTCTTGCGTTCGACAGCTTTGAGCTTCATGTCAAAGGTATGCCCCCCTTTTTTTTATATCCAATTTCACACCCACGAAACAGGCATAATAGGCTGGACAGACGAAGACATGCTGCTCATCCGCACCAGCGCAGACGACGACGTCATTCTCGACACAACGTCCACGAAACGTCGTCTGATGTACGACGGCCTTGCCTTCGCTGAGGTGAGCAAAGGATGTCTCATGCGCTGCAAGGAGGTCGACCTCGACGAGCAAGGCGCGTACGCACCTTCCGACGGGTTCGAACTGAAGCTCTTTGGCCCTGAGTCGAAGGCGTCGAACATCATCAAGTTCCTCGAGAAGCTGCGCTACTACAACCCAAGCATGAACCCTGGTGAGTCGGAGCGCATTGTCGAGATCTCCCTCAACATGAACGGGATGAAGTCTGCACACGACATCCCGATCAAGGTGCTGGCCAAAGACGACCCTGCGTCAATGACACTCTCCTCGAACCGTGTGCACTTCCGACAGGGTTCTCTGTCCGTGCCAGAACATCTGCGCAAGTACCTGCGCCAAATCTACGCACCCATCTTCGACGACATCAAAGTGGAGGACGTCGACACGGACTACTTCTCGGGGGGCAACTTCACGGTGCAGATGCAGAACTGCCAGAAGGGGGACGAGTTGCTGCTGTACCCGACCGCGGTGCCGAATGTGCAGATCGAGGTAGACTCGAATGGCATCCTGCTGGTCTCGCACAACGGTGTCTGCATGGGGGTGCTGGAGGGCGGCCTAGTCTTCGACGACACCATCAGCGGCGAGACACGCAAGTACGCGACCAACAGCAAATGCGACGGCGAAGTGCAGGAGATGAAGTTCCGCTTCTGGAACCGTGTGCCGCTCTCCTCCGTGCAGCACCTCCTGCGCTGTGTATGCTACACCTCTGCGCTGTACGTGCCTGTCGAGGGCACCCGCAAGGTTAGCATCACCTTGCTCCTCGGAGAGAGCGCAGACCCTAACCAGTCCTCCCCACGAGAGAAGGACGACGACAACGACGGAGGCGAACTGACGGAGCTCGTCGACTCTGTTGAGCTGCGTGTTGTGCCGCCGCTGTTCTCCGTGCAGGGCTCGCATTGGAAGTTCGAGTACCGGGAGGGTAGCGGGAGTGTGCGGGTGGCGCCGTTTGAGGTTGCGACTGAGAAGGAGTCGATGCTTGAGAACGACCGTGGTGCGTACTCGAACGGATGCGTCTGGGTGGAGATCGTGGAGGGCTCCTGCGAGGACGACGTGCTCAACCTGAAGACAGGCAGCGGGCCGGATGAGCTCCGTGTCGACATGAAGAAGGGCGTCAAGCCGACGATGCCGTACACCGTCTTCGAGACAACGAAAAAGACCCTTCCCGAGGTGGTCGCGCCCACACCCACACAGCCCGCGATAAGCCCAATCCGCAAGGAGGAGGCCCCGAAGGAAGTGCTCGAGGAGGTGCCACCAGAGCCAGCACCGGCACCGGCACCTTCAAACGTGCCGAAGCTTACCCTAGCGGACGCAAAGCAGGCAGAGGACGACGACTCCTCCGATGACAACGACCCCTTCGTGCTCGGCACACCCAGGACAAAGGATTCACACCTCTCTCCACGGGTGGAGAAGAGAACACAGGAGTCACCGTACCTCAGCGAGACGTTGGCAGAGGACAAGCCGACGACACCCAAGATGGGAACAAACAAGTTGACAGACCTGCGCCAGCGGGTGCGCGACAAGGCGCAAGAGGTGGTGCGGGAGAACGCGAAGAAACGGAAGTCGATTGTCGAGACCACGAAGCTCGGTATCCAACAGCTTCTCAAGACAGGCGTCGTCGACGAGCGTGTGCTCCTTACGTCGTCGTACAGCGAGATCTTCCTGGGCAAGTCGAAGACCAAGATCGGCATGCTCTCGCTCACACGCGCTGCGCTGTTTGTCAAGTTCCCCGGCAAAAGCATCGGCCGCAAGGAGGTGAAGGAAGTGCTGCGTAACGTGACGTACGCGAATACCAACTCCGATGCGTCCATCCTCACCAAGATCCTCCGCGTCACTGTGCGCAGCACTGGCCACGCGCCAAGCCAGTCCATCATTGTTGTTGAGATACAAAGCGTCGACGACGTCACCGAAATCCACCTTGCAAACCCGCGTCCGAAGTACCGCATCGGAAATGTGGCACAGCACAGCATTGGTGCGTGGCAGCTTGGCCAGGTCACGCTTGTGGACCCTGACACGACACACCTGGACGGTGGTGTCATCAGCCTCGACCTGCAGGGTGGTGGTGTCAAGGGCGACACCCTCGGGTTCCTCACCCTGCAGCAGCAGGAGGTCGCCAAGAAAGTCAACGGCGTGCACGACACACAGAACGGCTACGAAGTCGAGTTGCGCAACGGCAAGCTCCTCATCGAACACGAAGGCCTCCCAGACTTCGTCATTGGCACACTCGACTCCACCAAGAGCTCCGTGCCAGGGGCGAACAACCTCAAGTTCTCGATTGCCTGCTACAACCCACCGAAGATCACAATGGAGTTGTGCTCCTACATAATGAGTTGCTTCACCTTCAAAACAATTGACATTGCGTCGAAGGTGACTGTCGGACAGCGTGCGTACACTTGGCGGGTGCGCGACAAGGAGAACCCTGTGGAGGGGAAGGAACGTGTTCTCATTGACGTGGCGAAGCCGCTTATTGCGCCTGCTTCTGAGAAGAGTGCGACGAAGAACGTGGCACGAGGTGCGTCGTGCACTGTCACGGACAAGACCGTGGTGTCGGTTGGGGACAGCGGCGCGAAGAAGGACACGTCCCTCACGCACGGTGCGCTGCAGGTGCATATCACAGGCGAGGTGCCCAAGGGTGCGCTCTCCCTGCAACCCCCTGCCACACAGAAGGATGGCGGTGTGAACATCGGCAACGACTTCGTCGGCAAAATGACAATTCGCTCCACGTGCATCCGAGTCGAGTTCGGCTGGGCATCAAAAGCAACGGCAAAGAACCTTGCAGCGCTCGTGTCGTCGATACATTACAAAGCGCCTGATGAGGAGTGCTCCTCAGTGGTGCACTTCCAGTGCTCGGACCACAACTCCGAGTGCTGCTTCCAGGTCACGATGCAGACGAAGTGATCTCTCCTGTTTTTTTGGCGGGTTTCTGGATTTTAACTTTCATATCGTAACAAAAGGAAAAGGGAAAGCTGAAAACGTTTGTCAATTACTTTCAAAACAAAAATAACAGTGGGATGTCGCCTTTTCAGGATTTCCCCGTCAATTATTAGTTGCTTACCCCGTGTAATTGTTGCCCCTTGACACCGCAATTTTAGGCCAAGAGCGACAATTACAAGGGGAGAGGTATTGCAAAAGAAAACCCTGATCTCCCCCCAAATAATTTTTCTCTTTGTAATCAACTCACCTTCTCCTTCTCCCTCACTTCTTTTCCAGATCAGTGGAGGCGGGGATGAAAATCGGGAACTTCGAGCTCGGGAAGACCATCGGGTCGGGTGGGTTTGCGAAGGTGAAGATTGGGCGGCATGTCAAAACAGGAGAGGAGTTCGCTGTGAAGATCATTTCAAAAGACCGCATCTCGAAGTGGGCGATGAAGGAGCAGACCCTGATGGAGATCAGCATCACACGCCTGCTGCAGCACGACAACGTGATCCGTGTCTCGGATGTGTTCCAAACCGACCAAAGCATCTTCCTCGTCATGGAGCTTGTTCGGGGGTGCGAGCTTCTCGACCAGCTTGCCGAGGTGCAAGGCACAGGTTTCCCCGAATGGCAGTCACGTTCCTACTTCCAGCAGCTCATCATGGGTGTGCACTACTGCCACGAGCAGGGTGTCATCCATCGCGACCTCAAGCCAGAGAACATCCTGATCGACAACAACGGAAAGCTTAAAATCACTGACTTCGGGATGGCCAGCGTGCAGACACGTGAGAACGCGATGTGCGGCTCACCTAACTACGTCGCACCTGAAGTGCTGAAGCGGAACGAGGCTTCGTACGAGGGGACGTCTGCGGACATCTGGTCGTGTGGTGTGATTCTTTACGCGATGTCTGCGGGTGTGCTTCCCTTTGATGACCCCGACGATGCGAAGCTGTTTGAGCTCATTGTGGGAGGTACGTACGAGGTGCCTGAGCACTTCTGTTCGGATCTTACGTCTCTTGTTGCGGCGATGCTGGTGAAGCACCCGAGCCAGCGCGCCACTATCAAGGATATTGTGAGCAACGCGTGGTTCATTGAGGACTTTGAGCCTGACTTGATTAGAGAAGCTGAGAAGCATGCGGTGGTGAGTCCGCAGGCGTACACGTGGCTGGTGAGTGAGCACCCCTCTGAAGGGGGCGTGCGCTACCTTGTGGACGCAGAGGCGCTTGTGTCGCCGCCCGCGAAGGGAGAAGCCCGCAGCAAGCTGAAGTGTCTCGCACGAGGCGCTTCCTGCCCCGTAGTAGAAAACGCTGTTATCTCTGCAGGCGGCGGCAGCAAAGACGACTCCCTCCAAAACGGCACCCTCAACGTGCACATCACAGGAGAAAGCCCTAAGGGCGAGCTCACCCTCGCACCCCCAGCAACTCTCTACAACGAGGCTGCCAGCTTGGGTGATGACTTCATCGGCAAGGCGGAGGTGACCAGCACACAGGTGCGGGTGGAGTTCGGCTGGGCATCAAAAACAACGGCAAAGAACCTTGCAGCGCTCGTGTCGTCGATACATTACAAAGCGCCTGATGAGGCGTGCCTGTCTGTGGTGCACTTTCAGTGCTCGGATCAAAACTCTGGGTGTTGCTTCCAGGTTGCAATCAACACCGACTGAGAAGCAGAGAGGGAAACCTTTCCAGAATTTTTCTCTCTTCTTTTCCTTCCGTGGTTTTTGGGTAAGGGTTGATATAGTTGCATTCATTTCATTTGTTCCATTTCATTTCACTTTGGTTTTGCAACTTCACTTTTTGCATTGCGGAAACGTGAATTTGAAAGTGAGTCTTTTGTGCCGTGTTAGCGTACAGATGTTTTCGTTCGTTCGTTCCCCATTCTTTTTGTCAGCGAGCGATGAACGCCGCTACGGCCGTTGTACAATATTATATTATCCCCAGCAAATTACCAGCTGACGGTGCAACATGGTCAGTTCATTCAAATTAAAATTTGTCCACGTGATTTGACAAATCTTGAGGGGAACAGATGTTCTTGTCACGTCTTGGCGACACGAAGATTCCCCTCCTCAATCCCGTCCCACCGTGTAAGGAGTCACTGACATCCCTGCACTGCCGCAGTAAAGTTAGCAGTGTGATCCGGTCTGCACTAATACATTTCAAAAAGAGAGACCCCACATTTGTTGCTCTTTGTACCCCGCCTCTGCCCCACCACGCCCACCCACCAACACATAACAGACCAACGTGGTCTGTTTTGTCGAGGAAACATTATAACAATGGCAATGAAAACATTTACTATCGGAGACTTCGAGCTCGGGAAGACCATCGGGTCGGGTGGGTTTGCGAAGGTGAAGATTGGGCGGCATCTGCAGACGGGTGAGGAGTTCGCTGTGAAGGTTATTTCAAAGAACAGGATACAGAAGCAGTCGATGAAGGAGCAGACCCTGATGGAGATCAGCATCACACGCCTGCTGCAGCACGACAACGTGATCCGTGTCTCGGATGTGTTCCAAACCGACCAAAGCATCTTCCTCGTCATGGAGCTTGTTCGGGGGTGCGAACTGCTGCAAAAACTCCAAGAGGTGGAAGGGAAAGGCTTCGGGGAGGCGCTGTCGCGTTCCTACTTCCAGCAGCTCATCATGGGTGTGCACTACTGCCACGAGCAGGGTGTCATCCATCGCGACCTCAAGCCAGAGAACATCCTGATCGACAACGACGGAAAGCTTAAAATCACTGACTTCGGGATGGCCAGCGTGCAGACACGTGAGAACGCGATGTGCGGCTCACCTAACTACGTCGCACCTGAAGTGCTGAAGCGGAACGAGGCTTCGTACGAGGGGACGTCTGTGGACATCTGGTCGTGTGGTGTGATTCTTTACGCGATGTCTGCGGGTGTGCTTCCCTTTGACCACCCTGATGATGAGAAGCTGTTTGAGCTCATTGTGGAAGGGAGCTACCGCATGCCTGAGCACTTCTCCTCCGGCACGAAGAAGGTTGTGAGCATGATTCTCGTGAAAGACCCAAACCAGCGTGCCACCATGGCTGACATTGTGGGACACCCGTGGTTCTTGGAAGACTTTGATTCGCGTAAAATCCAAGAAGCAAGAGAGCCGTTGCGAATGGAGTACTAGTCAAGCAAAAAGCAAGACAAATAGCAAAACTAATTTCATTTGCACCTGGTGCAAAAGTGCTAACCTTTGAATAGGAACAAGGAGTGGCGTGCGGGAGCACATTATTCCAGTCTTGATCAATGCGAGTCGTAGTACATGGAGCTCCGCCTGAGGAGAATCTATTTCAAACCTGTTCTAGTAGCGAGAGCAGGACCTGGCTGTAGTTCACAAGGAGTTTTGGGGAATATGGGGAAGCAGAACTTTAATGGTTCATTTGGTGTTTTTTTGGGGGGGTGGTTTTTTTTCCGTTCAGTTCAGTATACTTCGTCTTTTTGTGTGTACGTTTTTGAAGTGTTTATTTGACGGGGCGCGCATCTTTCCAATTAACATAAGGCTTGAGTTTCATAATGAAACTGGCAAGTACGATTTTTTGTTTTGATTTTTTGCGAATTTTCCCTGTGCTCCAGAGATTTGGGAAATTCATGCAAGGAAAAATATTAGTTGGATACGACGAATTGAGAAAAATCTCAAATACCTCGCCCGTTGGAAACATCTGGCAACCTCGTCGGGTTGCTGGTGTTGCTTTTTCTTTTAGTTTTCAGATGTGTACGCACGTGGGGCATATTCATCTTTCAACTTTTCTAAAACTATTTTTGTTTTGACTTCGTTTTTGCGCCGCGTTTTGTTGCCTTTTCATTTGTTTTGGTGTCGATTTTGGTGTCGACACCAACCCAAAAGCCTTGCGGTATTTTAGGAGATTTGTAAGAACAGGAGGCTGTTTTGTCACACTATTATGACAAAACTTACGAATCAACGCAATAAAAAGTGACATCTCGTGAATGAGATACCACCCACTATCCCCCCGCTTTCAGCTGGTTTACCTTTTGTGGACCGAGCTCGTCGCCGGGGGTTTTATTATTATTTCCACTTTATTTTTCTCCTTTGTTTTGCTGGTCGTTCTGGGTTGGCTCCAAGCAATTGCTGCCGACCTCGAGCCCACAGAAGAAGGACACTCTGGCACTCTCTCTGCCCAACTGTGCACTCGTGCAAAACGAATGCAGACTCCTATCATCCTGGCCACTCTACATTATTCTCACACAAAGTTTTTTCTCTCGTGTCCCCAAATTAATAGTGAATAATTCAAGAGGACGAAGTTGGCTTTCCAAGTTGGGCATCTCTCGCTTCAGCTCTCCTTAGCTACATTTTTTTGTTTTGTTTTTGGTGTCCACTTTTTGGATTCCGTTTTCTTCGTGCGTTTGTGTATTTTTTTTTATTGTTCCCTTGTACTTTCTCTTGAAAGACAAGGAAACATGTTTCCCCATCTCGGAAGAGAGTGTGCACGCCATTCATCTTTCAAGATGCTTTTTTCCAGTGACACGTGCCGAAGACACCAAAGTTGTTCGCTTATGTGTCTTCTTGCGTGCCTTCTTTTCATCTGGTACCATTATGATACGTACTTTGGAGCGTTTCCAAAAAAAAAAATTGTGGGGTTCCGCTCGACCAGGAGCGAGAAGCTTTGTTTTTGTTTGATCAGTGGTATTCGGAGCTCGGCCAACAGAATTTTGTCGTGTCATCTTCTGCAGGGAGAATATGAAAGAACAGAAAAGATGCGTCAAAAAGCGCGTTCGATAGAAACTCCCATGGGCTCCAGTGTTTCATTTTTTGCTGCAAAAGTAGCTGAGAATACAAAGTCAATAAAAACTACACTCGCCCTTCATCTTTTTTTCGCTCTAGTTGCATCGGTCCCTACTTCCTCAGCTTGCACAGCGTCAAGCACCAATGGCACCGCAGCATGTCAGCTCCTGTCCGGCTCCTTATGTCAGGCTCTGTTCAGCAACATCATGGAGCGGTTTCTCAAGTCAAGTTTACAGGGTACCATTTTTACACATTACAACACACTTGTCCTTTCTTTTTTAACCCCTCCCTTCTTTTTCCTCGGACAGATGCAGCAGCAATAACTTGCACATCCGGAACAAACATTGTCGCGACAGCTGTGCAGCAGGGATGTGCCGGAGGTGTACAGCAAGACCACGTTGTGTTCGGTGTTCGGCCGTGAGATGAAGCTGAACGGGTACCCTTGAGGCAACGGGCACTTCTCTCTGAGTTGATGGCGGGGTGGGTCCTGATCCTGCGCATCTTTGAGGCGATGTACCAGGAGGGGAAGTCGTTCCTCACAACCTGCAACTTCAAGGGCACGTCAGACAGTTTATACTTCACGGACAACCCGCACTGCGCCCAACGGCGCTTTGCCATGATCAGCATGAACTCGACCGACTGTCTGCGTGTGCTGAACTTGGGGACCGAGGAGGTAGGGATGATCCGTTCCACCATAAGGTCGTACTGGCCGCATGGTGTGCAAGCAGAAGGTGCGAAGGCCGGGTACTATGAGTTCAAGTTGAAGGCACACCTTGGTGGGCAGAGGCAGACCGAACCGATGCTGTTGCATCACGACTGATGATGTCCCACCTGTTTGAGGCGATGAAAGCTGTTGGGTGGGAGGTACATGCTGCATTGGATGTGAGCAGGATGCTGAGGGACAAGTCTGTGATAGTTCTCCACAGCTGCACACTGTCACAGGACAAGCACAGGTGCATCAGTCTTCCTTGCACAGCATCCTTGCACAGCATCCTTGCACAGCATCCTTGCACAGCATCCTTGCACAGCATCCTTGCACAGCATCCTTGCACAGCATCCTTGCACAGCATCCTTGCACAGCATCCTTGCACAGCATCCTTGCACAGCATCCTTGCACAGCATCCTTGCACAGCATCCTTGCACAGCATCCTTGCACAGCATCCTTGCACAGCATCCTTGCACAGCATCCTTGCACAGCATCCTTGCACAGCATCCTTGCACAGCATCCTTGCACAGCATCCTTGCACAGCATCCTTGCACAGCATCCTTGCACAGCATCCTTGCACAGCATCCTTGCACAGCATCCTTGCACAGCATCCTTGCACAGCATCCTTGCACAGCATCCTTGCACAGCATCCTTGCACAGCATCCTTGCACAGCATCCTTGCACAGCATCCTTGCACAGCATCCTTGCACAGCATCCTTGCACAGCATCCTTGCACAGCATCCTTGCACAGCATCCTTGCACAGCATCCTTGCACAGCATCCTTGCACAGCATCCTTGCACAGCATCCTTGCACAGCATCCTTGCACAGCATCCTTGCACAGCATCCTTGCACAGCATCCTTGCACAGCATCCTTGCACAGCATCCTTGCACAGCATCCTTGCACAGCATCCTTGCACAGCATCCTATTTTTTTTTAAAAAAGGGGTTCATTTTTTTTTAAAAAGGGGTTCATTTTTTTTTAAAAAGGGGTTCATTTTTTTTTAAAAAGGGGTTCATTTTTTTTTAAAAAGGGGTTCATTTTTTTTTAAGGGGTTCATTTTTTTTTAGGGGTTCATTTTTTTTTAGGGGTTCATTTTTTTTTTACACAAAAAACTATGTTAAGACTTTTTTTTTTTTTTTTTTTTTTTTTTTTTTTTTTTTTTTTGGTGTTGTTCAACTTAGCCCTAGGCTCGACTTTTTTTTGTTCCACATCAAACTGGACAGGGCAAGGGGGGTACGTTTATAATGCACATGAAAGGCGCTTGGTCCGAGCGAAGCGAGGGCCAAAAGTCTTACAATCAGTACATGTGCCGGTTTAGTTAGAACGAGGCACAAAAGTGAATTAAACGAGGGAGATATTTGTCATCAGCATGTCGCCCTATTATGTATCGTTGTTTGCCGAGCGAAGCGAGGCATACAACTATATTTAGCTCTATGACAATTTTCTATGACAATTTGGGATAAAGGAGGGGTGAACATTAACACGGGAGAGGCAGGGGTGAATATAGACTGTCCAGTCTGTGTGGTTTTGCTGTATTTCCAGTATTGGTGCCCAGCTGGTTCTGGAGGGGAGGAAGGGGCGGGATGGGGCTTTCTTTTTACAATACGAAGTTCCTTTCTTGTTACTTTTGTTTTGTCTCTTGTAGTCTTTTTTGTTTGGATGATTAACGCCAGTAGCGACCCCCCATGGAACTCGTAGGGGATGGGGTGGGGGAAAAAATCTCCGTCGCTTACTCCTAGGCCGACGCCCACAGACAAACCGCCTCCTTGGCTTACTCCTGACGTTTTCTGTGAGGGGGAAGATTTGGAATTTACATACAAGGGGCTTGACACCAGGGGGATTACACACATGTATCTAATGGGAGGGGTTGGGGGTAAAAAGGAAACAGGGAACTAAACAGGTGTTGCTACACACAAAAGTTGGGGTGGGGGAAAATAACAGAGAAGGGAAGGGCAACAGTGCCCACATAAACCACAATCACAACCAATCGCGAGGCCCTTCTATTTGAAGGTCGCCTCCATCATCAGCACCAGGACCGCCCTAAGCGCCCCGTACTGACTCGTCTGCCGTCCTCCGACGCGCCCCAGCTCCTCCCGCTGATCCCACCACGCGTCCAGCGCCTCGTACGCCACCTCCGGTGCCAAGGGAGTCATTCCCTCTCGCCTGGTCCCTCCCCTGGGGAAGAAGCAGTCCGCCCACTCTTCGACATTTCTCGGCACCCTGTCCCCTTCCTTCTGGCTGTGTGGGACTAACCCTTTCGCCTCCACATCCGACCCTCGCGAGATAGGGGGAGAAGGCCGCCTTGCTGTGGTCTCCGCAGACCTGTCCTCCACTACACCGGAGCGACGAGTGTGGTTCCCCTGCGCCCGCCGCGAAGTCCCAAGGGTGGTCAGCTTCGTCCTTCTTTCCGCGTGGGACTTAGCCGTCCATCCACCAGTCTTCGCTGAACCCAAGTGGTGGTCACCAGTCAGAGCTGTTGGTGTGGTGTTGTAGCTCTGCTCTGATGGCCCCCAGACGAAGGATTCTGCTGCGGTTGCGGTGTTGTTGTCCATGGTGGTGTCGTGGTCGGCGCAGTCGGCGGAATCCTCCTCATCCATAACCTCCTCCTTCACCTCCGTTGCCGCGTCCTGTGGGGGAGCTGGGTTGCTGTTGTAGTAGCTACCTCCCACTGTCTGCGATGTTGTCGGCTGAACTGGCTGAACTGGCTGAACTGGCTTTGCCCTCAGCACACACTTTGCGTTGGCGCTCCCACATCCCTCACACCATGTGCGCTCGCAGGAACTACAAAACCAGTGGGGGACACTACATTCGGTGATGAGTGCGCAGTTTTCGCACGTGAGCAATTCCCCCTGTCTCCCCGGGCGCTCCTCCATCCGTGACAGCGCTCCGGTGCTGTGGCACTGCATCTCTGGAAGGGGGGTGTCGGGGGCAAGGCTTCGCAGATATGCAAACGTGTTGTCTGTCATGCATAACGGCGAGAAGTGGCCAGCCTCGTGAGCTCCTGTGTGCAGCACTGCTACGGCCCCGTTCGACTTGCTGGCTGGTCTATGGATGTGCACCTTAGAGTCCGATGACACGACCGCCACAATGACTACCTGCAAAGCCCGTGCCAGACCCGCCAGTGCTGTCTGGTCCGCCCACGACCTGCGATCCCTGTTCCCTGCCAGGCTCATCCATCGCACCCAGGTCGCGAGGTCGGGCATCGCATTTCTCGCCAGGTCAGCATCTCTCTTCACTCTCTCCACCGCCAGGGACCGAAGGGTCGACGATGTCACCACCTTCCAGCTCCGCACTGACCAGCACACTGCGTCGAACGCACAGTCTCCTACTCGGAACGGCACGGGCACCTGCGGTCGGGACAGCCCCCACTTCACCAAGTTGGCCTCCAGTTCGCTGTGGGGGGTTGGGTCCTGTGCTGCTGTCTCTGGCGCCGTTTCCTTCTCGTTGCCTGTCTCTGGCTCCTCCTCCGCACTCACCCTGATGTCTCCCTGGTGGTCGTCTGTCACTTCCAGGTTAGGTAGATGGTCGGGGGGCAAGCGTATCAAGTCCCCCTCTTCCGGGTCGACGGTGGGATCTAAGTCCACACGCTCTCGCAGAGGACCCCTCAGGCAACCAGTCAGAGACCCTCGATCCGTCGCGGCCTTCCCGATCTGTCGCTGCAGCGTCGTCCCTAGCCCCCAATTCCACCTCTGTGACATCTCCACTCTGTTCCCAAGCTTCCTGTCCGCTGCGAAACGGAGCATCTGCTGCCATATCGACGCCGCCGCGGGTCCCAGACCTCCTGTGGTCTCCAGGGCGAAGGGTGTGAACGCCAGCCGCTCCGCCGCACACGCGTCACCATGCTTCTTCCTCTTGGCAGTTTCCGCCTTCGTCGCCGCGTACCCCTTCGCGACTGCGGCACCCTGCACCATCGACGCTGACGTCGGCGTCCACACAGTCACATCGATAGCTCGTCCTCTCGACTCCCCGACCCCTGTGGACAGCAGAATGTCAGCGGGCTTGTTGTTGCCCAGGATGAGGTGGTTGGGTTCCAGGATGGGGCTCAGACCTGCCTCATTTGCTGCTCCATACACATAATCGCGTACTGAGTTATGTCGCAGTATACGATGCCCACCCATTCTGCAGGCGAAGATGTGGTCCCCCCTGGTGTCCATGGGCTGGTTGCATTGCCTGCATGAGACACCCTCCGCGTATATGGGGAGGTGGAGGCGGAGTCTGGCTGCGGCCTTGAATGCAATCGGAGGGATGTAGTGCTCCCAGGTGGGGGGTGCAGTAAGCCAGGACCCTGCTTGGGGGAGGGCCAGAGAATTGAGACGCGCCTTGTCGTACGCATCACCCTTGACGAAGAGGTCCCGCAATTGTTCCTCCAGGATCCCTGCAGACAGATCACGTTGACGCAGGGGGACGGCTGGCTGCAGCTTGGGGTCAATCCTAGCACCTTCAGCCACTTGCTCGTTGTACAGCGTTGCCGTCCGTTCCCATCCTTCGGCGTCCCAGGTGAAGCTGGGGTCCAGTTCGGTGCACAGTTGGTGCAGGCCGCTCCTTGCTCCCATGGCTGCTGCAGTCCAGTGGTCGCGGATGCGGCGCACGCCCATGCCCCCTACCCTACATGGCAGTGCGGCCTGTCTCCGTGCTTCTTCCGGCAGGCCTCCATCCTCATCACCAAAAAGCGCGGCCAGGGCAGCGTCTACCTCCTTGTCGTACTGGCTGAGGTACTTGTGGGTGCACGCGTGACCAATGGCTCTCATGTAGAAAACCATGCGTGCAAACCCCTCGCACTGACGGAGTAATGTCAGTCCAGCCTGCGAGTCAGACACCTTCTGCAGCAGACGCAGTTGCACCGCGAATTCCTCCACCTTCTTCTCCATGTACGCTTCGCAGTACTCGTCGTCCCCGATTGGCGCCCCCAGGAACGCAAAGCCTCCATACTTCACGCTCATCACTTTTCCTTCACAGGCTGAGCAAGTCTCCGCCAAGTCAGTGGTGTGGCTGCACACGGGGAGGCCAGCTCTGTCCAGGTCCAACGGAGTCTGCTGTCCTAGGGCGATGACTTCACACTTTGACAGCTTCACCTTCAGCCCCAGCTCCGCACTGCGTGTCCTCACTAACTCCAGCGCTCGAGCCACCGCCTCTGGGTTCCCCATGATCGTCCCATCATCGAGGTACCAGATGCTACAGTCGATGCCCTGGACTGCACGCACTTCGTCTGTCAGTGCTTTGATCCCCAGGGAGAAGAGTAGGGGCCCTGCGGGGTCGCCTTGCTGCGCGCCTCTGGTGGATGGGATCATCTCGTCACCATACACTAGCCCGGTGTGGGAGTTGTAGCACCATTCGACCCACGGTGAAATGGACGGGAGATATTTCCTTGTGGCTTCCAGAAAAGTCTTGCGAAAGATGCTGTTGAATGCGTTCTCGTAGTCAATCTGTACGATCACTTTGTCGCTCCCCTGGTGTCGTTTTGCGTATGCTGCCACAACCATTGTCGCCGCTTCCAGTCCACCGTCCACCGCCACCCCAACTTGTCTCCCTGGCAGCAGCACTCCTCGTGCCTTTTCCCTCACAGACGCCACCTCGATCTTGCTCACGACTCGCCGAAGTGTGTTGCCTGCAGAGATGGGGCGGACGTCGCCTTGGTCACCCTTCTTTAACGCCACCAGAGTAGCTCCTGCCATGAACATAGCTGTCTCGGAGGGGGCTTTCCCGCGTCGCAGCAGGTCCAGGACTTGCGTCATCAGTGGCAAGATGTTCAGGTCCGGGTGTTTGACCATCCACCCCTTGAGGTGATCCCCGCGCAGACCAAAGGGACCTGGAGCAGAGCCCTTTGCCATGCTATTTATGGCTTTGAGGGCGGCGATCGGCTTCAGCGGCTCGGAAGCAATTTCCGGCAGAGAAGTGGCAGGTTGGGGTTCCTCATGGGGGTGCTTTCTGCGGAGGATGTCTGTGGATTCCTCAGTACGCTCTGCCAGCCCACCCTTGTGGAGGCGGCTCATCCCTGCTGCCATCCTCCCATTCCGCACCTCCCGGACCATCGCCTTCTCCCTTTCTTCCCACGTTGGTTCCTTCCGCTCCTTCTCCTTCTTCGTACCGCCTGTGCGATTCGCAGCTGCTCGCCACATTGCTGCGATCTCACCTTCTCTCCACTCATCCACATCCTTCTGCCGCAAGACTGCCACCTTCGTCTTGAGGTGCTTCCCACCTCGCTTCGCCGGTAGGACCAGCTTCGCGAACATGCACAAACGTTTCCAGCTTGCCTCATCGCCAACTGCGGCCACATCCTCAAGTGCCTGGGTGAACTCCACAGCGGCTGGACGGTCGATGCTCGTGGGGATCGCATCTGTTGTCCTGATGGGGATTTGAGCTATCTCCCACCACTCCGGCAAGTCAACGTCGTCTGCCTTTTCCACTGCGGTGCGTTCCCTGGGTGTGGGCTTTGCGATCGCCTTTACCAGTTTCGCACACTGAAGACATGTCTCCTTCGATGCCGACCGTATCCCCCCACACGCTTCACACTGTCCTAACCCCAACTTGTTGAGGGTGTCGTGGGGGATGTGGTCGCCGGAAGACAGGTGTGCACCGATGTGTGTGCGCAGGCCGGGAACAGAGAAGGGCTGGGGACGGTGTAGACTGCTTCCGTTGCAACACGGAACAGGGCAGAAGAGCCTCGGTGCATCAGCCCCCAGAGGAGAAGGCGACTCCTTCGTCATGGCAGGGATGGGTGTTGCTGTTAGGCCTTTCGGGTCAAGCTCTGCGAAGGGGGCCGACTGGACCATTGCCAGGGCGTTCTTTGGGTCCATTTGCACTTCCTCATAGTGATTATTGAGGAGTGAAACTACCCTGACGCGGCGGTCTTTCTGCGTCCGCAAGTCTTTCGATGAGGCTGCGGGGTTGATCGTCACCACTGGATTCGGCCCAGGCTGCACTACCGCTATCGTGGTGGACCATGCATTTGCTGCCAGGTGTAGGGTGAGGTGGTTGCCCCACACCTCAGGGTTGGTGAGGCCGTCAATGAAGCTTGACAGCTGTGCCTCGGTCTCGAAGTAGCGTCTGAGACCGGTCTTCACCTTCGTGACCCGCGCTCTGTCAGCCAGCTCAGTGCGTGCTTTGCTGACATCCAAGTACAGCGCGTTCTTCTTACCCAGTAAGGCCACGTACATGCACTCGCCGTTGGCTGCGTTCGGCACCCTCTTCCCCCCATGCACCTCGAGGAATGCGTCAAGGTTTGCCGCCTCCTCCGGGTTGATGTCCCCGTCTGCTCCACCTGCCAGCGCCCCGGGCCCCAGGCTTATGCTCTGAGGTGACAGCTCCCACCCGTCCCCTGTCCCCGCCGGTCGCCTCAACCTCTGCATGAAAACCCACACCCTGCTGGCAAGTACTCGCAACCACAGCCTCCCGCTACGTGCTCTGTATCGGCCCTGTAGGAGCCCCTTCCTCAGCAGCACACTCAGCAGCTCTGCGTCCCGGATCAGTGCACAACCCAAAGCCCGTGGCGCCGATCTCCCAAGCTCATACCCCACGCAAACCAGAGCCCAGATGGCCACCCACTGCAAAGCCACTCTCACAACGGCTGCCCTTATCCTGCGGAAAAGTTGAGAGGGCGGACGCTTGCGTGGCGCCTTGCGCCGACGGAACCTGCTCGCCTGTGCCTTGGTCCAGTTCAAGGACCTGTGACCTCGGCGCGTCCTCCTGGTCCCCCTCCTACCCACCAGCCACAATATGAGGTGACTGAGGGTAGGGGCGCGTCTGTCCTTCCACATGTCCAGGACCGCGAAAGACACAAACACACCCCACTCAGGTGCCTCGGCTACCCAGCGGGGGTCTGGTCGGCGCAGAGAAGAAAGGCGTTCCCAAAGGATGCTCCACCAGTCAAACCCAAGCCCATGTTCTGCACGCCCCATGTGAACATTGGGGGTGATAAAGGTCCCCCACACCCGTAACGTCACACAGTAACTCTGTCCTTCTCGCCCCGCAAGGCTGGCCCCGAACACCAGCATACCTCGCTCACCCCCACCTACAGTGTTGTTGCTGCAGTTGCTGCTGCTGCTGTTGCTGTTGCTGTCGGTGCTGCTGCAGGTGCTGCTGATGCTGTTGTTGTTGCTGGTGTTACGGTTGTTGTTGTAGTTGCTGTTGTTGCTGCTGATACTGTCCGCCCGCACATCCTGTGTCCGCCCGCGCATCCGCTGTCTGCCACCGTTGTTGTAGTTGCTGTTGTTGCTGCTGATGCTGTCCGCCCGCACATCTAGTGTCCACCCGCGCATCCACTGTCTGCCACTGTTGTTGTAGTTGTTGTTGTTGTTGCTGCTGATGCTGCCCGCCCGCACATCTAGTGTCCGCCCGCGCATCCACTGTCTGCCACTGTTGTTGTAGTTGCTGTTGTTGCTGCTGATGCTGTCCGCCCGCACATCTAGTGTCCGCCCACGCATCCAGTGTCTGCCACCGTTGTTGTAGTTGTTGTTGTTGTTGCTGCTATCAAAGCTGCAGCCGCTTGGGTTGTTGGGCACAGGCCTCTTTTTGGGGTAATAATGGGGGGGAATGGGGGTGCACCTGCAGCTTCTGTAGCCGCTGCACATGAAGCCCTTGCGGCCATTGCTGCAGGTGTAGATGTTGCTGGTGTGGTTGTTGGAGCCGCTATTGTTGCAGTAGACGCTGCCATAGAGGCCATCACTCCAGTCATGGCTGCTCATGTTGCTGCAGCGAGAACGTGGTACCTGAGAGTGCTGAGTTGGTGTTGAGGAGCCCACTCGCGATACGTGCCTGCCGCAACCGTGGGAGGTACTGATGTTGATGGCAGTGCTCCTGCTCACGATGCTGCTGCTCATGCTGCTGCTGCTCATGCTGCTGCTGCACATGCTGCTGCTGCTCATGCTGCTGCTCATGCTGCTCCTGCTCATGCTGCTGCTGCTGCGCATGTTGCTCATGTTGCTGCACCAGCTTCGGCTGTCACCCCCGCCATCATCCATGGCTCCACACAGGAGCACCATAGCCCAAAGCTGGGCACTCCACCTGCACATCTTCACCACCAAGAAAACAAAAAAGTCAAAACAGTAAAAAACAAAAGGACAAGGAAGACAAAATACACGTCTCTACCTGCACTTCGCCAGAGAGGAACTACTCAACGGCCTTCTCTCTGCCCAGGACACGCCACTAGGAGGCGACAGGTAGGACCCACACAAGGGGGAAAACAAGTGGGGGAAAGGGGATAAGGGGAGAAGCAAAGGACAAGATGGGGTAGTGTGTAGCAAAACGTGTGTGCCCCTGGGGTTTTTTTTTTTTTACAGGGGACCATTTTTTACAGGGGACCATTTTTTACACATTACAACACACTTGTCCTTTCTTTTTACCCTTCCTCCCTCCCCCTTTCCTTTGTTTTATTGTGAGCCTTGTACGCCTCCACGGGGCGGTCCCTGGGCAACGGTAGAGGGTGCAGGCCGGCGAAGCGCAAGGCGTAGTGTGTCTTGTCCTTCTTTGTTTTCGTTTTTTGGTTTTTGCTTTTTTAAAAATGAGGAGGAAGGCCCTTTTGGGGGCGTTGTGGGTGGTGCTGCATGTCTGCATCAGCAGCAGCAGCAGGTGCTACACCAACAGCAGCAGCAACAGCAGCAACAGCAGCAACAGCAGCAACAGCAGCAACAGCAGCAACAGCAGCAACAGCAGCAACAGCAGCAACAGCAGCATCAGCAGCAACAGCAGCAACAGCAACAGCAGCAACAGCAGCAACAGCAAGAGCAGCAGCAACAGCAGCAGCAGCAGCAACAACAGCAACAACAGCAGCAACAGCAACAACAGCAGCAACATCAGCAGCAACAGGTGCTACACCAACAGCAGCAGCAACAACATATGCCACACCAGCTGCAGCAGCAACAACAACAGCAGCAACAGCAGCAACAGCAGCAACAGCAGCAACAGCAGCAACAGCAGCAACAGCAGCAACAGCAGCAACAGCAGCAACAGCAGCATATGCTACACCAGCTGCAACTGCAGCAGAAGCAACAATGGCAGCAACAAGAGCAGCAACAGCAGCAACAGCAGCAACAGCAGCAACAGCAGCAACAGCAGCAACAGCAGCAACAGCAGCAACAGCAGCAACAGCAGCAACAGCAGCAACAGCAGCAACAGCAGCAACAGCAGCAACAGCAGCAACAGCAGCAACAGCAGCAACAGCAGCAACAGCAGCAACAGCAGCATATGCTACACCAGCTGCAACTGCAGCAGAAGCAACAACGGCAGCAACAAGAGCAGCAACAGCAGCAACAGCAGCAACAGCAGCAACAGCAGCAACAGCAGCAACAGCAGCAACAGCAGCAACAGCAGCAACAGCAGCAACAGCAGCAACAGCAGCAACAACATAAGCTGCATCAACAGCAGTAGCAGGAGCACCAACAGCAGGAGCGGCAGCTTCCTATGCTACAACAGCTTCCTCATCAGTGGCAGGAGCCCCCTTCCCCCCCTTTTTTACCCCAAAAAGAGGCCTCTTGAGCCCAACAACCCAAGCAGCTGCAGCTTTGATAGCAGCAACAAAAACGTGTGTGGAGGCAACAAAGTAAAGAACTGTTGTCATAACAACCCACACCCCCCTTCCCCCCATGATATCCCCAAAAAGAGGCAATGTATGCCCAACCACATCAGTGGCTGCAACTGTGATAGCAGCAAAAACGAAATCTTCGGAGTCCTGGGTGGGGTCCCAGTATCACCCCTGGTGTGCAGCAGCAGCAGTTCCAAAGGCCTTTACAGCAGCAGTTCCAACAGCAGGCTCTACAGCTTTTTCACCAGCAGTTCCAAAGGCTTCTGCAGCAGCAAGAGCGTTTCCAAAAGCAGTTCCAGCAGCAGTTCCAGCAGCAGTTCCAACAGCAGGCACAACAGCAGTTTCAACTGCAGTTCCAAAGACTTCTGCAGCAGCAGCTCCAACAGCAGGTCCAACAGCAGGCACAACAGCGGTTTCAACAGCAGTTCCAATGGCTTCTGCGGCAGCAGCTCCAACGGCGGGTCCAGCAGCGTCTCCAACAGCAGTTCCAGCAGCAGTTCCAACAGCAGGCGCAACAGCAGTTTAAACAGCAGTTCCATAGACTTCTGCAGCAGCAGTTCCAACAGCAGGTCCAACAGCAGCACCAACATCAACAGCAGACGCAGCAACAACAACTTAGGGGGTGGTGAGCGAGGTATGCTGGTGTTCGGGGTCAGCCTTGAGGGGCGAGAAGGACAGAGTGGCTGTGTGATGATGCGGGTGTGGCAAAAGGGGTGTGTACAGATAGAGTTTTGGTTCGACTGGTGGTGCAACCTCTGGGAGGTCTTCACCTCCTTGCGTCAACCTGACCCCTGCTGGGTAGTCGAGGCACCTGAGTGGGGAGTGTTTGTGTCGTTCGCGGTCCTGGATCTGTGGAAGGACAGACGCGCCCCTACCCTCAGTCATCTCATTTTGTGGCTAGTGGGCAGGAGGACCAGGAGGACGCGACGAGGACACCGGTCCTTGAACTGGACCAAGTCACAGGCGGGCAGGCTCCGTCGGCGCAAGGCGCCCTGCAATCGTCCGCCCTCTCCGGCAGCGCACCCAGTTTTCCGCAGGATCAGGGTCGCCGATGCGTTGAGAGGTGCTTTGCAGTGTGTGGCCATCTGGGTTCTGGTTTTTGTGGGGTCTGAGCTTGGGAGGTCAGCGCCACATGTTTTGGGTTGCGCGCTTTTTCGGGACGCGGAGGTGCTGGGGGTGGGTGTGCTGCGGGGACTGTGCCGCGTTCGGAGAGGATGGCGGTGGCTGGAAGGGGCGAGCGAGCGAGTGCGCCGATGGACCGGAGGGATCCGAGTGGCTGCCAGCTTGGTGAGGGCCAGTGTGATGGGGGTGGGTCAGTTGTCGGTGTGTGCAGCCGAGTGGGTGTGGGTTGCATGGTCCGCAGGTGGTTGTTTGGCGGGTTTTGTGGCACTGGTCGGCGTCGCGCGCCCACTTGGCTGGGTTCTTCTCTTGGAGGTGCGCCGTGTGGCAGCACGCAGGTGGACTCGTAGGATCGGGATGGCATTTGGCATGCTGGTGGTGTCCCTACTGGTCTTGCTGTCGCTGTTGTGGCGAGCGGTGACGCCCTGGGACCTGCGCCCTGCCCCTGCGGATCCGGAGCACCCGATCAGCTTGTCCCCGTTTGCGTTGACCGGTGGGTGCGCAAACGTGAACGCTCCTGCGTATACAGAGCAAGCGGTGTCTGTGGACGCGACTCTGGCGAAGTTTGGAGCTAAACGCATCCCCAACGTGTCCACAAATGATTGTGGTTATGTGGCACTACACCTCTGGGACCACGACACGCAGCCGGACGTGAGGGCAATGCGCAAGCAGCTGTATGACACAGCAGTGGAGGTGTCGAACCGCCTGGTGCAGGTGCTGGGGTCGCAGGAGGCCATGACGGAGTTTGCCAATGGTGTGACCGGCGAGGCCCACCTCAACCACTTGGGGCTTCAGCTCACCGCGACAGCATCCCGCATCAACATCGTGGTGGTGCAGGCATCGGAAGAGAACCCCCTCGTGCGCATCACCCCTGGTAGCAAAAGAGTCGCCAAGTCGTACGCGGAGAGCTTCCAAGCGAAACTTCCCACGGTCGTCATCGCTCTCTGTGACTCTCACTTTGAGGCAGTGGAGCTTGTCCCGGAGGTGGGGAAGACCAAGGAGGGGATGGCAGAGAAGATGAGGAAGGAGGCTCGGCAGGCAGTGCTGGACACAGCGCATTTGGATGGCATCATCCCCACCAACACCACCACCACCGCCCCCCTGGCTACCAAGCTGGGACACATCAATGCGGATCGGGTGTTCTGCCCCTTTGATGGATGCAGAGCGGGAATTTTGTCTTCGAGTGATGCGGTCGGGGGCCTGTCTCGTAAGGGCTTGCTGCAGCACATGCGTCGCCACCAGGCGGATGGGGCGTACATCCCCGACGAGCTGTTGGGCCACTTGGGCATGTCGCGCTGTGCGAACGATCAGTGCGACATGCTATTGCCGCAGAGCAAGGAGGTCTGCAACACCTGTACGGTGCACTTTGGCGAAGAAGGCTTCACCGCTCCGTCTCCCTCCAGTCGAGGAATGCTGACAGATCAGGATGACCTCCCCTCCTTTGAAGTCATGGGGACCACCAGGATCCAGCTGAAGGGCGGGTGCCCAGACAAACACCTGCAGCTGTACAGCGAGCTCTTCCTGAGGGTTCTTATGGACATCCTTGAGTACCAAGACGAGGTGGCATGGAAGCGCCTTGCACTGTTCTTCACTGTGTTGCACCGGACACGGACAGAACGAGGGGGCAAGGACCAGGAGCGACGTTTGACGAGCACCTGGGGGAAGGACTTGGAGGCTTGGAAGGCTGGCCAGTATGTCGCCCTGTGGGAGCAAACGGTAGAGGAGCGGAAGCCAAGGCCCTCTGGGTGGTCGGATGAGGACACTGACGAAGGGAGACGGAAGCGCACCATCGCCAAAGCGAGAGCAGGACTCCCGAGCCAGGCCATGTCTTGCGCTACCAGCGACGGCCTCGCCCCACAGACACCGGCGACGCTGGAAAAGCTTCAGACGAAGCACCCAGCCGCTGCCGACTCCAAGGCCCTGGAGCAGGCGGATTGGCCCCAGCCTCAGGAGGTCCCACCAGTGGTGGAGGTGATGAAGGCCCTGCGGAGCATGCCGAAGTCATCGGCGGCGGGTCCCTCGAACGTGACGGGCGCGCACCTTCGTACACTTTGCCTACAGAGGCGGGCTAAGGGCACTTTGGCAGCGCTGGCCGCAGTGTTGACGTCTTTGGCACGAGGAAATGCTCCAGTGGAGGTGGCTGAGTTCTTCGCCGGCGCTAACTTGGTGGCTCTCCGGAAGCCTGCAAAGGGGCCGGGCCTGGAGGAGGACGTGCGACCGATTGCGGTTGGGGACACTCTCCGCAGACTGGTGGGAAAGATTCTGTCGGCGCGAGTGCGGGTGCCTGCTAGGACGCTTCTTCTTCGAGGGAACCAGGTGGGGGTGGCAACGGCAAGGGGGGCGGCAGTGGCGACTGATGTTATCTCGCAGTACGCCGTGCGCAACCGCGGAAAAGGTAAAGTCATTTTGAAAATTGACTACCGTAACGCGTTCAACTGCGTAGACCGCCTGTCGATGCTAAGAGCGGTCGACGCGAACCTCCCCGAGCTGGCCCCATGGGTGCGATGGTGTTACCTGGAGCCCTCCAGCCTGTTTTATGGTGGAGATACCATAAGGTCACAGCGCGGAGCTCAACAAGGAGATCCCTTGGGCCCGCTTCTCTTCTCCCTGACCATCCACCAGATGGCGCTAGAGCTGAAGGGGCACCCAGGCCTGGATGGGACTTTGTGGTACCTCGATGACGGCTCTCTGCGGGGGTCCCCTAAGGCGGTTTTTGAGGCGTACCAGGTTCTGTGCACTCGTAGCTCCGAACTGGGGTTGGAGGTGAACGCGAACAAGTGTGAGCTCATCTCCACTGGTGGCGTCTCCAAGGAGGATCTCGAGGCCGTGGGGTTCACGTTGAACGAGGGTGGACAGGACGCCATGGGTGAAGGCGGGTTCCGGCTGTTGGATGTGGATGGGTTCGACTTCTTGGGCATCCCCATTGGGTCTGCGGCTTTCTGCGAGGAGTACATGGCCCAGAAGGTGGACGATTCCCGCCGCAACCTGGAAGCCCTTGTGGACCTCGGGGACTCCCAGGCAGCCTTCTACGTACTGAGATACTGCGAAGGCTACTGCCGCATGGTGTTCTACATGCGGGGGATCCCACAGTGCGCGGAGTACCTGACGGCCTTTGACGACCTGATCGACAGGTGCCTGGCTGCGCTTCTGCATGACCCGGATGGGGCGCTGCCGGAGTTGGCAAGGGCGCAGGCGGCGCTTCCTGTGGCGCTTGGGGGGCTGGGTATCCGTCGCACCGTGGACCATCGGACAGCTGCGTCCCTCGCCTCTCAGTCAGGGAACCTGCAACTGTCGCAGGCCTTGGACCCTGCCTTCACCTGGGATGAGGAGAGATGGAACAGCGCGGCTGAGGAGTACAACTCCAGGGTACCGGTGGCGTTTCACGTGGACAGGGCCCAGCCGAAGAAGATCCTGGAGCAGCAGAGTCTGTCATCTGCGGTGATTGACGCCCAGGCAGACAAGTTGATGCAACAGCTCTGCATGCGAGACCGAGCACGGATGAAGTCCCTTCTCCTGCCGCTTTCCGGGACGTACCTCACGGCGACACCCTCAGCAAGGAACCAGATGTCTTCAGCGGATTTTGCGGTTGTGACCCGTTTCCGACTAGGGGTGGCCATCCATGCGGAGGGAACGACTTGCTCGGCATGTCAGGGGGGGCAGAAAAGGGTTGTCATGGACTCCTTTGGCGACCACACCTTTGGCTGCCCCTACTCCAAACACCGCGTCGCCCGCCACAACGCCTTGCGGGATTCGGTGTACCGAGCTGCTCAAGGGGCGGGCTTGGACCCTGCTTTGGAGGAGACCGTGCGAGTGGAGTTGGAGTCGAAGAAGCGGCCAGGCGACGTCTACCTCCCAGTAGGAGTGGCGGAAAATGGACCTCGTTGTTTGGACATCACCCACGTGTGCCCCACCTTGCCTTCCTACAGAACAGGGGCCTCGAAGTTTGTGGGCTGGTCGGCGAAGAACCAGGGCCAGGTCAAACGGGAGAAGCACGAGCGGGATTTGAACAAGATCAATACCAAGTTCTCCCCTATTGTGTTTGAAGCCTTCGGGGGTGCAGGCGACGAGGCGAACCTCTTGATTGCGCAGCTTGGAGGCCTGACGACGGGACAGACGTCGCACCTGACAGGGTCGGCAGAGTTGCGCATCCGGGAGAGCATTGCGGTGGCGTACCAGAAAAAGGTCGCATCTTCCTTTCTGGAGCGGGGTGCTATGTGTGTAGGGATTGCCACCCTGAAGCGGGAGCCGTGTGTGGAGGTAGATGTGGCACCGTCTGCAGAGGACATGGACCGGTTTGGACGCCGCAGTGCAGGGGCCGTGGAACCTCTCTGTGACGATGCGAACCCTGACGACGATATGAGTCGTCCTGCAGACCGAACGGAGGAGCAGCAGGGGAAGCGCAAGAGGGACGTGAAGCCGGACCACGTGGAGCCACCGAGGAAGCGGACCGGGAGGTTCGATTCGGCCACCGTGATTCCGGAAGGGCCTGGTCTCGATGTGGTGCGTGAGTGGGAGTTTTTGCGTGAGTGCCGGGCAGCGCAGAGGCCTCGGGCGACGGAGCAGGCGGCCAAGCTGGGAGCCTCGAAGGTGACTTGGTCGTTTGTGGCGGGGGACTGTGCTTTTGAGGCTTTGCTCTTCGCCACTGGGCGCACGGATTTGACGGTGGAGGGTCTGCGCCAGGCGGCAGTGAAGAAGGTCCAGGGCCGCGCTGATCTGTCGAGTGCGGCTGTCCCTAATTTTGGGGTCTGGCAGCGGCTGATGACGAGTGGGGACAGAGGAGACGAGCGTACGTGGGCGGATGCCATTGCAGTGGCGGGGGCAGGGGAGGCTCTTGAGGTATCTGTGGTCATCCTCAACGAGTTCGCCCGCCCTTCTCTGATGGTGCCAAGAAAACGGCCTAAGGCAGTGGTCCTTCTCCTCCACTCGGGTGACCAGGATGCGGCAGATGGATCCGGCAGTATCCCGGGACACTACGAGCCCCTCACCATGGACCCGGCTCTGCAGCAGCACATCCTGTCTTTTGAGGCCACAGGTGGTAAGGGGGAGTGCCAGTCAGAGCGCCCCATGGCTTTTGTGGGAGCGAGGGAGGCGGAGGCGTCGAACACTTTCCTGCAGTGCGAACAATGCAGCAAGCTCTTCGATGCGTCGGACGCACACTTCTGCTGTCACACGTGTGGTGGCTTGGCATGTCTGCACTGCGCTCAGGGGTCCAAGCACTGCCCTCTGTCGCAAATTGGCAGGGCGGAATACTTCAGTGCCCTGTCTTTTTTGCACTCGAATGTTCCGGCTCAGGCTGCCTCTGCGGAGGGGAGCGGAGACCCACCACCTAAACGGGCTCCTTCTCCAGCAGTGCCAGCTCCCGAGGGCGAGGACGTCGAGGAGGTAGACATGCCAATGGCGGGCGAAGAGGGGCAGCAGGCAGAACAGAAGCAGCAGAAGCACGAGAAGCAACGGAAACAGCAGAAGCAGCAACAACAAAAGGCGGACCAGGAGAAGAAGGAAGCGTTGCAGCGTGCGTCGGACGCGTGGCAGCAAGCCCTGGAGGTACGGCGGGAGCATCGTCGGTCGTGGGGACCGGATTTGGCCGCGCTTCGGGGCACTTTTGGCGACCGCCAGCAGGAGTTGAGTCGTTTCCTGGAGGAACAGAATGTGCGTCTGGACCAGGCGAAGGCGGCGGACAGGCATCGTGTGGAGGAGCTGACCGCCAGGCACAAGCGGGAACTCGCAGAGGACGCGAAGAAGATGCATGCGCAGTACTTGGAAGACTGCGATCGGCACCCCGAAGCAGGAGAGTCGCTCCGGGCGGAGTATGACAGGCAACGCTGCGAGAGGCATTACGCCATCGCAGCTAAGCATGAGTCGGAGCAGAAGGCGACCACTCTGTTGTTGACGGCGGTGAACCTCTCCCGACAGCTGGAGGCAGAACGCATGGTGGCATACGGGCGGTGCTTTGGGGTGGTGTGCGAAGGGCGGCTATTCCTCCCCTGCCATGCGGTGCGGAGAGCGGTGGGCGACGACCCTGAAGGACTCGAACCTGACTGTGTCGGCGACTGGATGGCTCTCTTTGGTCCTCAAGGTGCTTCTCCGTGCCCGGGCGAGTTCCTGTACTGCTGGGCGACACAGCAGCCGTGGAGTGGGAACGGGGAGGGGGACGGTGATTGCCCGGAGTCGGTGGTCGCCCGTCAGGCGGTTAGGAAGATAGCAGGGGAGGCCGGATACTGCGACACCTGGGGCAAGACCAGCGCGGTCATCGTCGTTCGGGAAGGCAGGGTCAGCTGGGGAACCCCTTCTCGGGATCAGCTGGAGGAGGAGGTGGGGCGACAGGCCGAGGCGGCAGACACCGAGGTGCGTGTGAAGGTGGAGGAGATGGATGATGATGAGCAGGAGCAGGAGGAGGACCTCGACACCGCGATGGAGGGGGCGGATCGCTCGCATTCTCTGTCAGTGGAAGGCATCCCTGACCAGAAGAAGCAAGCGAGGGTGAGGGAATTGCTGAGGGCGCAGAGCGAGGCTTGGATGTGGACGGAGGAGGAGCGGACGGAGAGGGGGGGTCTTTTCCCGTGCCTCACCATGGGGTCGCCGGTGCCTTCTTCTGTGACGAAGTGGATCTCCCTGTTCCACTACCGTCAGGGAGAGAAACAGGATGGCAGACCCTTGTTGTCACTCCCCCTCTCTACCGCTACTTTCACTCAGTGGTATGAGGTGATGAAGGTGGTGGGTTTGCATGAGTGGTCGGTTCAGGAAAAGTGCAAGGCAAAGTCGACGTTGCATGCCCTGACGGACAACCGGAGCAGTAGGGGGCAGGCCTTTGCAGCGGAGAGTACAAGGAGGGAGAATGAGGCACGAGCGGCTCGAGAGGGAATAGGCCGACAACCTCAAGCCTCCTCTTCTTCTTCTTCTTCCTCCACCTCTGCAGGCCGTGGCACTACAACCTCCATCGCCCAACCTGCAGTCTCCACTTCTTCCTCCTCCTCATCGGCAGGCCGTGGCAATGCAACCTCCTCCGCCCAACCTGCTCCTTCCCCAGCTCCCAAAGGACCCCAGCGCCATGCAGCTCAGGGTAGGTCCAACACGTCGAACGTGTTCACCGACGCAGTGGCACAAGCGACGCAGCATGTGCTCTCGCCCCAGGAGGTGCAGAGAGGGCGCAATGGTCGCGGTGGTGGACAGAAGGGGAGACAGAGCGGAGGAAGGAAGGGGAAAAAGGGGAATAAAAAGAATTAGAGAGCTAGAGAGTTAGAGGGTGAGAGTGTGTGTGTAGAAGCGTGTAGAGAATGACAGTTTGCCCCATGTTTATTTTTAACCCTTTTTATTTTGTGTTTTTTGTTCTTTTCATCCTTTGGGGTTTGCCCCCCCTTTCCCCCCTTTCCGCCCCCCTTCCTATTTGTTAATATTTTTGGTTGGCTGCTGGCTAGGACGGGTCTACCCCAGCGACGGCCCGTACCCCTTGGACGAGGCTCTGAGGGTAGAGGGCAGTCTCGGAGTAAGACCTGTCTAAGAGCCAGGCCAGTGGCATCAGGAGCCATTGGGCCACTTTTATAGATTGTGCAGTAGAGTAGAGTTTGTACAGAACTCTTGTCCTTTGAGTTCCTTTTTTCACTCCTTTAGTTTTTCATTTTTACCTTGTGAAGGTCAATTTCAATTTTTCATTTTTCAAAACCACCACAGGTAAGCACGAGACCCACCATTGTTGTTGTTGATTTTGTTGTGCGTTATTGTTGTTTTCCCCTTTGGGTGTCAGTCAGTCGGGTCAGGTCACACTTACTGAAGTTCTCAAAAATTTTCACCAAAAAGAAAACTACTAAAAAGATTATGGAAAAAAAAAAAAAAAAAAAAAAAAAAAAAAAAACGCTGGAAAAGCTTCAGACGAAGCACCCAGCCGCTGCCGACTCCAAGGCCCTGGAGCAGGCGGATTGGCCCCAGCCTCAGGAGGTCCCACCGGTGACAGTGGTGGAGGTGATGAAGGCCCTGCGGAGCATGCCGAAGTCATCGGCGGCGGGTCCCTCGAACGTGACGGGCGCGCACCTTCGTACACTTTGCCTACAGAGGCGGGCTAAGGGCACTTTGGCAGCGCTGGCCGCAGTGTTGACGTCTTTGGCACGAGGAAATGCTCCAGTGGAGGTGGCTGAGTTCTTCGCCGGCGCTAACTTGGTGGCT
This sequence comes from Rhynchopus sp. YZ270_cl-10, assembly GCA_964035575.1. Classification (NCBI taxonomy): domain Eukaryota; phylum Euglenozoa; class Diplonemea; order Diplonemida; family Diplonemidae; genus Rhynchopus; species Rhynchopus sp. YZ270_cl-10. The sequence goes on along the minus strand of OZ037895.1, from coordinate 31,871 downwards.
CTCCGGAAGCCTGCAAAGGGGCCGGGCCTGGAGGAGGACGTGCGACCGATTGCGGTTGGGGACACTCTCCGCAGACTGGTGGGAAAGATTCTGTCGGCGCGAGTGCGGGTGCCTGCTAGGACGCTTCTTCTTCGAGGGAACCAGGTGGGGGTGGCAACGGCAAGGGGGGCGGCAGTGGCGACTGATGTTATCTCGCAGTACGCCGTGCGCAACCGCGGAAAAGGTAAAGTCATTTTGAAAATTGACTACCGTAACGCGTTCAACTGCGTAGACCGCCTGTCGATGCTAAGAGCGGTCGACGCGAACCTCCCCGAGCTGGCCCCATGGGTGCGATGGTGTTACCTGGAGCCCTCCAGCCTGTATTATGGTGGAGATACCATAAGGTCACAGCGCGGAGCTCAACAAGGAGATCCCTTGGGCCCGCTTCTCTTCTCCCTGACCATCCACCAGATGGCGCTAGAGCTGAAGGGGCACCCAGGCCTGGATGGGACTTTGTGGTACCTCGATGACGGCTCTCTGCGGGGGTCCCCTAAGGCGGTTTTTGAGGCGTACCAGGTTCTGCGCACTCGTAGCTCCGAACTGGGGTTGGAGGTGAACGCGAACAAGTGTGAGCTCATCTCCACTGGTGGCGTCTCCAAGGAGGATCTCGAGGCCGTGGGGTTCACGTTGAACGAGGGTGGACAGGACGCCATGGGTGAAGGCGGGTTTCGGCTGTTGGATGTGGATGGGTTCGATTTCTTGGGCATCCCCATTGGGTCTGCGGCTTTTTTTTTTTTTTTTTTTTTTTTTTTTTTTTTTTTTTTTTTTTTTTTTTTTTTTTTTTTTTTGCACATGAAAGGCGCTTGGTCCGAGCGAAGCGAGGGCCAAAAGTCTTACAATCAGTACATGTGCCGGTTTAGTTAGAACGAGGCACAAAAGTGAATTAAACGAGGGAGATATTTGTCATCAGCATGTCGCCCTATTATGTATCGTTGTTTGCCGAGCGAAGCGAGGCATACAACTATATTTAGCTCTATGACAATTTGGGATAAAGGAGGGGTGAACATTAACACGGGAGAGGCAGGGGTGAATATAGACTGTCCAGTCTGTGTGGTTTTGCTGTATTTCCAGTATTGGTGCCCAGCTGGTTCTGGAGGGGAGGAAGGGGCGGGATGGGGCTTTCTTTTTACAATACGAAGTTCCTTTCTTGTTACTTTTGTTTTGTCTCTTGTAGTCTTTTTTGTTTGGATGATTAACGCCAGTAGCGACCCCCCATGGAACTCGTAGGGGATGGGGTGGGGGAAAAAATCTCCGTCGCTTACTCCTAGGCCGACGCCCACAGACAAACCGCCTCCTTGGCTTACTCCTGACGTTTTCTGTGAGGGGGAAGATTTGGAATTTACATACAAGGGGCTTGACACCAGGGGGATTACACACATGTATCTAATGGGAGGGGTTGGGGGTAAAAAGGAAACAGGGAACTAAACAGGTGTTGCTACACACAAAAGTTGGGGTGGGGGAAAATAACAGAGAAGGGAAGGGCAACAGTGCCCACATAAACCACAATCACAACCAATCGCGAGGCCCTTCTATTTGAAGGTCGCCTCCATCATCAGCACCAGGACCGCCCTAAGCGCCCCGTACTGACTCGTCTGCCGTCCTCCGACGCGCCCCAGCTCCTCCCGCTGATCCCACCACGCGTCCAGCTCCTCGTACGCCACCTCCGGTGCCAAGGGAGTCATTCCCTCTCGCCTGGTCCCTCCCCTGGGGAAGAAGCAGTCCGCCCACTCTTCGACATTTCTCGGCACCCTGTCCCCTTCCTTCTGGCTGTGTGGGACTAACCCTTTCGCCTCCACATCCGACCCTCGCGAGATAGGGGGAGAAGGCCGCCTTGCTGTGGTCTCCGCAGACCTGTCCTCCACTACACCGGAGCGACGAGTGTGGTTCCCCTGCGCCCGCCGCGAAGTCCCAAGGGTGGTCAGCTTCGTCCTTCTTTCCGCGTGGGACTTAGCCGTCCATCCACCAGTCTTCGCTGAACCCAAGTGGTGGTCACCAGTCAGAGCTGTTGGTGTGGTGTTGTAGCTCTGCTCTGATGGCCCCCAGACGAAGGATTCTGCTGCGGTTGCGGTGTTGTTGTCCATGGTGGTGTCGTGGTCGGCGCAGTCGGCGGAATCCTCCTCATCCATAACCTCCTCCTTCACCTCCGTTGCCGCGTCCTGTGGGGGAGCTGGGTTGCTGTTGTAGTAGCTACCTCCCACTGTCTGCGATGTTGTCGGCTGAACTGGCTGAACTGGCTGAACTGGCTGAACTGGCTTTGCCCTCAGCACACACTTTGCGTTGGCGCTCCCACATCCCTCACACCATGTGCGCTCGCAGGAACTACAAAACCAGTGGGGGACACTACATTCGGTGATGAGTGCGCAGTTTTCGCACGTGAGCAATTCCCCCTGTCTCCCCGGGCGCTCCTCCATCCGTGACAGCGCTCCGGTGCTGTGGCACTGCATCTCTGGAAGGGGGGTGTCGGGGGCAAGGCTTCGCAGATATGCAAACGTGTTGTCTGTCATGCATAACGGCGAGAAGTGGCCAGCCTCGTGAGCTCCTGTGTGCAGCACTGCTACGGCCCCGTTCGACTTGCTGGCTGGTCTATGGATGTGCACCTTAGAGTCCGATGACACGACCGCCACAATGACTACCTGCAAAGCCCGTGCCAGACCCGCCAGTGCTGTCTGGTCCGCCCACGACCTGCGATCCCTGTTCCCTGCCAGGCTCATCCATCGCACCCAGGTCGCGAGGTCGGGCATCGCATTTCTCGCCAGGTCAGCATCTCTCTTCACTCTCTCCACCGCCAGGGACCGAAGGGTCGACGATGTCACCACCTTCCAGCTCCGCACTGACCAGCACACTGCGTCGAACGCACAGTCTCCTACTCGGAACGGCACGGGCACCTGCGGTCGGGACAGCCCCCACTTCACCAAGTTGGCCTCCAGTTCGCTGTGGGGGGTTGGGTCCTGTGCTGCTGTCTCTGGCGCCGTTTCCTTCTCGTTGCCTGTCTCTGGCTCCTCCTCCGCACACACCCTGATGTCTCCCTGGTGGTCGTCTGTCACTTCCAGGTTAGGTAGATGGTCGGGGGGCAAGCGTATCAAGTCCCCCTCTTCCGGGTCGACGGTGGGATCTAAGTCCACACGCTCTCGCAGAGGACCCCTCAGGCAACCAGTCAGAGACCCTCGATCCGTCGCGGCCTTCCCGATCTGTCGCTGCAGCGTCGTCCCTAGCCCCCAATTCCACCTCTGTGACATCTCCACTCTGTTCCCAAGCTTCCTGTCCGCTGCGAAACGGAGCATCTGCTGCCATATCGACGCCGCCGCGGGTCCCAGACCTCCTGTGGTCTCCAGGGCGAAGGGTGTGAACGCCAGCCGCTCCGCCGCACACGCGTCACCATGCTTCTTCCTCTTGGCAGTTTCCGCCTTCGTCGCCGCGTACCCCTTCGCGACTGCGGCACCCTGCACCATCGACGCTGACGTCGGCGTCCACACAGTCACATCGATAGCTCGTCCTCTCGACTCCCCGACCCCTGTGGACAGCAGAATGTCAGCGGGCTTGTTGTTGCCCAGGATGAGGTGGTTGGGTTCCAGGATGGGGCTCAGACCTGCCTCATTTGCTGCTCCATACACATAATCGCGTACTGAGTTATGTCGCAGTATACGATGCCCACCCATTCTGCAGGCGAAGATGTGGTCCCCCCTGGTGTCCATGGGCTGGTTGCATTGCCTGCATGAGACACCCTCCGCGTATATGGGGAGGTGGAGGCGGAGTCTGGCTGCGGCCTTGAATGCAATCGGAGGGATGTAGTGCTCCCAGGTGGGGGGTGCAGTAAGCCAGGACCCTGCTTGGGGGAGGGCCAGAGAATTGAGACGCGCCTTGTCGTACGCATCACCCTTGACGAAGAGGTCCCGCAATTGTTCCTCCAGGATCCCTGCAGACAGATCACGTTGACGCAGGGGGACGGCTGGCTGCAGCTTGGGGTCGATCCTAGCACCTTCAGCCACTTGCTCGTTGTACAGCGTTGCCGTCCGTTCCCATCCTTCGGCGTCCCAGGTGAAGCTGGGGTCCAGTTCGGTGCACAGTTGGTGCAGGCCGCTCCTTGCTCCCATGGCTGCTGCAGTCCAGTGGTCGCGGATGCGGCGCACGCCCATGCCCCCTACCCTACATGGCAGTGCGGCCTGTCTCCGTGCTTCTTCCGGCAGGCCTCCATCCTCATCACCAAAAAGCGCGGCCAGGGCAGCGTCTACCTCCTTGTCGTACTGGCTGAGGTACTTGTGGGTGCACGCGTGACCAATGGCTCTCATGTAGAAAACCATGCGTGCAAACCCCTCGCACTGACGGAGTAATGTCAGTCCAGCCTGCGAGTCAGACACCTTCTGCAGCAGACGCAGTTGCACCGCGAATTCCTCCACCTTCTTCTCCATGTACGCTTCGCAGTACTCGTCGTCCCCGATTGGCGCCCCCAGGAACGCAAAGCCTCCATACTTCACGCTCATCACTTTTCCTTCACAGGCTGAGCAAGTCTCCGCCAAGTCAGTGGTGTGGCTGCACACGGGGAGGCCAGCTCTGTCCAGGTCCAACGGAGTCTGCTGTCCTAGGGCGATGACTTCACACTTTGACAGCTTCACCTTCAGCCCCAGCTCCGCACTGCGTGTCCTCACTAACTCCAGCGCTCGAGCCACCGCCTCTGGGTTCCCCATGATCGTCCCATCATCGAGGTACCAGATGCTACAGTCGATGCCCTGGACTGCACGCACTTCGTCTGTCAGTGCTTTGATCCCCAGGGAGAAGAGTAGGGGCCCTGCGGGGTCGCCTTGCTGCGCGCCTCTGGTGGATGGGATCATCTCGTCACCATACACTAGCCCGGTGTGGGAGTTGTAGCACCATTCGACCCACGGTGAAATGGACGGGAGATATTTCCTTGTGGCTTCCAGAAAAGTCTTGCGAAAGATGCTGTTGAATGCGTTCTCGTAGTCAATCTGTACGATCACTTTGTCGCTCCCCTGGTGTCGTTTTGCGTATGCTGCCACAACCATTGTCGCCGCTTCCAGTCCACCGTCCACCGCCACCCCAACTTGTCTCCCTGGCAGCAGCACTCCTCGTGCCTTTTCCCTCACAGACGCCACCTCGATCTTGCTCACGACTCGCCGAAGTGTGTTGCCTGCAGAGATGGGGCGGACGTCGCCTTGGTCACCCTTCTTTAACGCCACCAGAGTAGCTCCTGCCATGAACATAGCTGTCTCGGAGGGGGCTTTCCCGCGTCGCAGCAGGTCCAGGACTTGCGTCATCAGTGGCAAGATGTTCAGGTCCGGGTGTTTGACCATCCACCCCTTGAGGTGATCCCCGCGCAGACCAAAGGGACCTGGAGCAGAGCCCTTTGCCATGCTATTTATGGCTTTGAGGGCGGCGATCGGCTTCAGCGGCTCGGAAGCAATTTCCGGCAGAGAAGTGGCAGGTTGGGGTTCCTCATGGGGGTGCTTTCTGCGGAGGATGTCTGTGGATTCCTCAGTACGCTCTGCCAGCCCACCCTTGTGGAGGCGGCTCATCCCTGCTGCCATCCTCCCATTCCGCACCTCCCGGACCATCGCCTTCTCCCTTTCTTCCCACGTTGGTTCCTTCCGCTCCTTCTCCTTCTTCGTACCGCCTGTGCGATTCGCAGCTGCTCGCCACATTGCTGCGATCTCACCTTCTCTCCACTCATCCACATCCTTCTGCCGCAAGACTGCCACCTTCGTCTTGAGGTGCTTCCCACCTCGCTTCGCCGGTAGGACCAGCTTCGCGAACATGCACAAACGTTTCCAGCTTGCCTCATCGCCAACTGCGGCCACATCCTCAAGTGCCTGGGTGAACTCCACAGCGGCTGGACGGTCGATGCTCGTGGGGATCGCATCTGTTGTCCTGATGGGGATTTGAGCTATCTCCCACCACTCCGGCAAGTCAACGTCGTCTGCCTTTTCCACTGCGGTGCGTTCCCTGGGTGTGGGCTTTGCGATCGCCTTTACCAGTTTCGCACACTGAAGACATGTCTCCTTCGATGCCGACCGTATCCCCCCACACGCTTCACACTGTCCTAACCCCAACTTGTTGAGGGTGTCGTGGGGGATGTGGTCGCCGGAAGACAGGTGTGCACCGATGTGTGTGCGCAGGCCGGGAACAGAGAAGGGCTGGGGACGGTGTAGACTGCTTCCGTTGCAACACGGAACAGGGCAGAAGAGCCTCGGTGCATCAGCCCCCAGAGGAGAAGGCGACTCCTTCGTCATGGCAGGGATGGGTGTTGCTGTTAGGCCTTTCGGGTCAAGCTCTGCGAAGGGGGCCGACTGGACCATTGCCAGGGCGTTCTTTGGGTCCATTTGCACTTCCTCATAGTGATTATTGAGGAGTGAAACTACCCTGACGCGGCGGTCTTTCTGCGTCCGCAAGTCTTTCGATGAGGCTGCGGGGTTGATCGTCACCACTGGATTCGGCCCAGGCTGCACTACCGCTATCGTGGTGGACCATGCATTTGCTGCCAGGTGTAGGGTGAGGTGGTTGCCCCACACCTCAGGGTTGGTGAGGCCGTCAATGAAGCTTGACAGCTGTGCCTCGGTCTCGAAGTAGCGTCTGAGACCGGTCTTCACCTTCGTGACCCGCGCTCTGTCAGCCAGCTCAGTGCGTGCTTTGCTGACATCCAAGTACAGCGCGTTCTTCTTACCCAGTAAGGCCACGTACATGCACTCGCCGTTGGCTGCGTTCGGCACCCTCTTCCCCCCATGCACCTCGAGGAATGCGTCAAGGTTTGCCGCCTCCTCCGGGTTGATGTCCCCGTCTGCTCCACCTGCCAGCGCCCCGGGCCCCAGGCTTATGCTCTGAGGTGACAGCTCCCACCCGTCCCCTGTCCCCGCCGGTCGCCTCAACCTCTGCATGAAAACCCACACCCTGCTGGCAAGTACTCGCAACCACAGCCTCCCGCTACGTGCTCTGTATCGGCCCTGTAGGAGCCCCTTCCTCAGCAGCACACTCAGCAGCTCTGCGTCCCGGATCAGTGCACAACCCAAAGCCCGTGGCGCCGATCTCCCAAGCTCATACCCCACGCAAACCAGAGCCCAGATGGCCACCCACTGCAAAGCCACTCTCACAACGGCTGCCCTTATCCTGCGGAAAAGTTGAGAGGGCGGACGCTTGCATGGCGCCTTGCGCCGACGGAACCTGCTCGCCTGTGCCTTGGTCCAGTTCAAGGACCTGTGACCTCGGCGCGTCCTCCTGGTCCCCCTCCTACCCACCAGCCACAATATGAGGTGACTGAGGGTAGGGGCGCGTCTGTCCTTCCACATGTCCAGGACCGCGAAAGACACAAACACACCCCACTCAGGTGCCTCGGCTACCCAGCGGGGGTCTGGTCGGCGCAGAGAAGAAAGGCGTTCCCAAAGGATGCTCCACCAGTCAAACCCAAGCCCATGTTCTGCACGCCCCATGTGAACATTGGGGGTGATAAAGGTCCCCCACACCCGTAACGTCACACAGTAACTCTGTCCTTCTCGCCCCGCAAGGCTGGCCCCGAACACCAGCATACCTCGCTCACCCCCACCTACAGTGTTGTTGCTGCAGTTGCTGCTGCTGCTGTTGCTGTTGCTGTCGGTGCTGCTGCAGGTGCTGCTGATGCTGTTGTTGTTGCTGGTGTTACGGTTGTTGTTGTAGTTGCTGTTGTTGCTGCTGATACTGTCCGCCCGCACATCCTGTGTCCGCCCGCGCATCCGCTGTCTGCCACCGTTGTTGTAGTTGTTGTTGTTGTTGCTGCTGATGCTGTCCGCCCGCACATCTAGTGTCCACCCGCGCATCCACTGTCTGCCACTGTTGTTGTAGTTGTTGTTGTTGTTGCTGCTGATGCTGCCCGCCCGCACATCTAGTGTCCGCCCGCGCATCCACTGTCTGCCACTGTTGTTGTAGTTGCTGTTGTTGCTGCTGATGCTGTCCGCCCGCACATCTAGTGTCCGCCCACGCATCCAGTGTCTGCCACCGTTGTTGTAGTTGTTGTTGTTGTTGCTGCTATCAAAGCTGCAGCCGCTTGGGTTGTTGGGCACAGGCCTCTTTTTGGGGTAATAATGGGGGGGAATGGGGGTGCACCTGCAGCTTCTGTAGCCGCTGCACATGAAGCCCTTGCGGCCATTGCTGCAGGTGTAGATGTTGCTGGTGTGGTTGTTGGAGCCGCTATTGTTGCAGTAGACGCTGCCATAGAGGCCATCACTCCAGTCATGGCTGCTCATGTTGCTGCAGCGAGAACGTGGTACCTGAGAGTGCTGAGTTGGTGTTGAGGAGCCCACTCGCGATACGTGCCTGCCGCAACCGTGGGAGGTACTGATGTTGATGGCAGTGCTCCTGCTCACGATGCTGCTGCTCATGCTGCTGCTGCACATGCTGCTGCTGCTCATGCTGCTGCTCATGCTGCTCCTGCTCATGCTGCTGCTGCTGCGCATGTTGCTCATGTTGCTGCACCAGCTTCGGCTGTCACCCCCGCCATCATCCATGGCTCCACACAGGAGCACCATAGCCCAAAGCTGGGCACTCCACCTGCACATCTTCACCACCAAGAAAACAAAAAAGTCAAAACAGTAAAAAACAAAAGGACAAGGAAGACAAAATACACGTCTCTACCTGCACTTCGCCAGAGAGGAACTACTCAACGGCCTTCTCTCTGCCCAGGACACGCCACTAGGAGGCGACAGGTAGGACCCACACAAGGGGGAAAACAAGTGGGGGAAAGGGGATAAGGGGAGAAGCAAAGGACAAGATGGGGTAGTGTGTAGCAAAACGTGTGTGCCCCTGTGTTGTTCAACTTAGCCCTAGGCTCGACTTTTTTTTGTTCCACATCAAACTGGACAGGGCAAGGGGGGTACGTTCCCGCCGCAACCTGGAAGCCCTTGTGGACCTCGGGGACTCCCAGGCAGCCTTCTACGTACTGAGATACTGCGAATGCTTCTCTGGGGTTCATTTTTTTTTACACAAAAAAGGGGTTCATTTTTTTTTACACAAAAAACTATGTTAAGACGAAATCCTACCGATGTGCCTACATGGGGCGTCCCCCGTTAGTAGTGCGCCAGATGAGGGGCATGAAGCGAAAAGCGGCTAAAGGTGCAGGCCTGTGTTGCAGCACAGGTCTGGAGAGTTGAGGCAACTCGCCTGCTGAGCGTGAGAGGAATCAAGGCAGAGGTTCGCTGTCCAAGTAAAACCTACCCTGGTCATCCTCTGCCTGTTTTGTTTTCTGTCGTGATTGTTTGTGTTTGTGGGCGGGATCAGATGGGTGGAGGGTGTTTGCTTTTTGTTTAGCTTGGAGAAGGGCCACTCTCGCACACTCCTTGTTATCTATCATCTAGTTTCATTTTTTCATGCATCCCCAAAGTATGTAGACAGAGAGTCAAGACCACCTTGGCCAAAAGGGTTTTTTCACCACACTTTTCTTTTGCTTCCATTCGTGGAAGCGTTTGCTTTTCTTCTGTTCCTGGCCTGACGTGTGTTCAACAGGTGTGCTATTTTTACTGAGTGGAATCCATTTTTCTTTTTCCAGGTGAGGCACTAAAACAAGACATCCTGCAGACAACGAAACAATGGGCACGTGTGTTTTTTATTCTCCCTTCCCTTCTTTTAAGTAAGGAGGATTAGGTCTTCTTTTTTTCCTTTTTTTGCCCCATAAGTGTGACGCCTGTGTATTCAAATTGATTAAAAAGAATAAAAAACAAACACACGATGCAGTTTCTTGTTTTGTTTAGGAGGAAGTGGCCACTTACTTTACTTTACCGCCCACCTTTTATACTAAAACTTGAAACACCGACCTTTTTTGGTCATCATTTTTTCATTTCCTTTTTCCTTTTCCATTTTCCTGTTCATTTTATTGTCTTTATTGTTTACTCCATTCTTCCTTTTTCCTTTCTTCTATTCTCACATACAAAAAAAGACCAAGTACATAAAAGAGAAAAAAAAAAAAAAAAAAGCAGCCTTCTACGTACTGAGATACTGCGAAGGCTACTGCCGCATGGTGTTCTACATGCGGGGGATCCCACAGTGCGCGGAGTACCTGACGGCTTTTGACGACCTGATTGACAGGTGCCTGGCTGCGCTTCTGCATGACCCGGATGGGGCGCTGCCGGAGTTGGCAAGGGCGCAGGCGGCGCTTCCTGTGGCGCTTGGGGGGCTGGGTATCCGTCGCACAGTGGACCATCGGACGGCTGCGTCCCTCGCCTCTCAGTCAGGGAACCTGCAACTGTCGCAGGCCTTGGACCCTGCCTTCACCTGGGATGAGGAGAGATGGAACAGCGCGGCTGAGGAGTACAACTCCAGGGTACCGGTGGCGTTTCACGTGGACAGGGCTCAGCCGAAGAAGATCCTGGAGCAGCAGAGTCTGTCATCTGCGGTGATTGACGCCCAGGCAGACAAGTTGATGCAACAGCTCTGCATGCGAGACCGAGCACGGATGAAGTCCCTTCTCCTGCCGCTTTCTGGGACGTACCTCACGGCGACACCCTCAGCAAGGAACCAGATGTCTTCAGCGGACTTTGCGGTTGTGACCCGTTTCCGACTAGGGGTGGCCATCCATGCGGAGGGAACGACTTGCTCGGCATGTCAGGGGGGGCAGAAAAGGGTTGTCATGGACTCCTTTGGCGACCACACCTTTGGCTGCCCCTACGCCAAACACCGCGTCGCCCGCCACAACGCCTTGCGGGATTCGGTGTACAGAGCGGCTCAAGGGGCGGGCTTGGACCCTGCTTTGGAGGAGGCCGTGAGAGTGGATTTGGAGTCGAAGAAGCGGCCAGGCGACGTCTACCTCCCAGTAGGAGTGGCGGAAAATGGACCTCGTTGTTTGGACATCACCCACGTGTGCCCCACCTTGCCTTCCTACAGAACAGGGGCCTCGAAGTTTGTGGGCTGGTCGGCGAAGAACCAGGGCCAGGTCAAACGGGAGAAGCACGAGCGGGATTTGAACAAGATCAACACCAAGTTCTCCCCTATTGTGTTTGAAGCCTTCGGGGGTGCAGGCGACGAGGCGAACCTCTTGATTGCGCAGCTTGGAGGCCTGACGACGGGACAGACGTCGCACCTGACAGGGTCGGCAGAGTTGCGCATCCGGGAGAGCATTGCGGTGGCGTACCAGAAAAAGGTCGCATCTTCCTTTCTGGAGCGGGGTGCTATGTGTGTAGGGATTGCCACCCTGAAGCGGGAGCCGTGTGTGGAGGTAGATGTGGCACCGTCTGCAGAGGACATGGACCGGTTTGGACGCCGCAGTGCAGGGGCCGTGGAACCTCTCTGTGATGATGCGAACCCTGACGACGATATGAGTCGTCCTGCTCCAGACCGGTCGGAGGAGCAGCAGGGGAAGCGCAAGAGGGACGTGAAGCCGGACCACGTGGAGCCACCGAGGAAGCGGACCGGGAGGTTCGATTCGGCTACCGTGATTCCGGAAGGGCCGGGTCTCGATGTGGTGCGTGAGTGGGAGTTTTTGCGTGAGTGCCCGGCAGCGCAGAGGCCTCGGGCGACGGAACAGGCGGCCAAGCTGGGAGCCTCGAAGGTGACTTGGTCGTTTGTGGCGGGGGACTGTGCTTTTGAGGCTTTGCTCTTCGCCACTGGGCGCACGGATTTGTCGGTGGAGGGTCTGCGCCAGGCGGCAGTGAAGAAGGTCCAGGGCCGCGCTGATCTGTCGAGTGCGGCTGTCCCTAATTTTGGGGTCTGGCAGCGGCTGATGACGAGTGGGGACAGAGGAGACGAGCGTACGTGGGCGGATGCCATTGCAGTGGCGGGGGCAGGGGAGGCTCTTGAGGTATCTGTGGTCATCCTCAACGAGTTCGCCCGCCCTTCTCTGATGGTGCCAAGAAAACGGCCTAAGGCAGTGGTCCTTCTCCTCCACTCGGGTGACCAGGATGCGGCAGATGGATCCGGCAGTATCCCGGGACACTACGAGCCCCTCACCATGGACCCGGCTCTGCAGCAGCACATCCTGTCTTTTGAGGCCACAGGTGGTAAGGGGGAGTGCCAGTCAGAGCGCCCCATGGCTTTTGTGGGAGCGAGGGAGGCGGAGGCGTCGAACACTTTCCTGCAGTGCGAACAATGCAGCAAGCTCTTCGATGCGTCGGACGCACACTTCTGCTGTCACACGTGTGGTGGCTTGGCATGTCTGCACTGCGCTCAGGGGTCCAAGCACTGCCCTCTGTCGCAAATTGGCAGGGCGGAATACTTCAGTGCCCTGTCTTTTTTGCACTCGAATGTTCCGGCTCAGGCTGCCTCTGCGGAGGGGAGCGGAGACCCACCACCTAAACGGGCTCCTTCTCCAGCAGTGCCAGCTCCCGAGGGCGAGGACGTCGAGGAGGTAGACACGCCAATGGCGGGCGAAGAGGGGCAGCAGGCAGAACAGAAGCAGCAGAAGCACGAGAAGCAACGGAAACAGCAGAAGCAGCAACAACAAAAGGCGGACCAGGAGAAGAAGGAAGCGTTGCAGCGTGCGTCGGACGCGTGGCAGCAAGCCCTGGAGGTACGGCGGGAGCATCGTCGGTCGTGGGGACCGGATTTGGCCGCGCTTCGGGGCACTTTTGGCGACCGCCAGCAGGAGTTGAGTCGTTTCCTGGAGGAACAGAATGTGCGTCTGGACCAGGCGAAGGCGGCGGACAGGCATCGTGTGGAGGAGCTGACCGCCAGGCACAAGCGGGAACTCGCAGAGGACGCGAAGAGGATGCATGCGCAGTACTTGGAAGACTGCGATCGGCACCCCGAAGCAGGAGAGTCGCTCCGGGCGGAGTATGACAGGCAACGCTGCGAGAGGCATTACGCCATCGCAGCTAAGCATGAGTCGGAGCAGAAGGCGACCACTCTGGTGTTGACGGCGGTGAACCTCTCCCGACAGCTGGAGGCAGAACGCATGGTGGCATACGGGCGGTGCTTTGGGGTGGTGTGCGAAGGGCGGCTATTCCTCCCCTGCCATGCGGTGCGGAGAGCGGTGGGCGACGACCCTGAAGGACTCGAACCTGACTGTGTCGGCGACTGGATGGCTCTCTTTGGTCCTCAAGGTGCTTCTCCGTGCCCGGGCGAGTTCCTGTACTGCTGGGCGACACAGCAGCCGTGGAGTGGGAACGGGGAGGGGGACGGTGATTGCCCGGAGTCGGTGGTCGCCCGTCAGGCGGTTAGGAAGATAGCAGGGGAGGCCGGATACTGCGACACCTGGGGCAAGACCAGCGCGGTCATCGTCGTTCGGGAAGGCAGGGTCAGCTGGGGAACCCCTTCTCGGGATCAGCTGGAGGAGGAGGTGGGGCGACAGGCCGAGGCGGCAGACACCGAGGTGCGTGTGAAGGTGGAGGAGATGGATGATGATGAGCAGGAGCAGGAGGAGGACCTCGACACCGCGATGGAGGGGGCGGATCGCTCGCATTCTCTGTCAGTGGAAGGCATCCCTGACCAGAAGAAGCAAGCGAGGGTGAGGGAATTGCTGAGGGCGCAGAGCGAGGCTTGGATGTGGACGGAGGAGGAGCGGACGGAGAGGGGGGGTCTTTTCCCGTGCCTCACCATGGGGTCGCCGGTGCCTTCTTCTGTGACGAAGTGGATCTCCCTGTTCCACTACCGTCAGGGAGAGAAACAGGATGGCAGACCCTTGTTGTCACTCCCCCTCTCTACCGCTACTTTCACTCAGTGGTATGAGGTGATGAAGGTGGTGGGTTTGCATGAGTGGTCGGTTAAGGAAAAGTGCAAGGCAAAGTCGACGTTGCATGCCCTGACGGACAACCGGAGCAGTAGGGGGCAGGCCTTTGCAGCGGAGAGTACAAGGAGGGAGAATGAGGCACGAGCGGCTCGAGAGGGAATAGGCCGACAACCTCAAGCCTCCTCTTCTTCTTCTTCTTCCTCCACCTCTGCAGGCCGTGGCACTACAACCTCCATCGCCCAACCTGCAGTCTCCACTTCTTCCTCCTCCTCATCGGCAGGCCGTGGCAATGCAACCTCCTCCGCCCAACCTGCTCCTTCCCCAGCTCCCAAAGGACCCCAGCGCCATGCAGCTCAGGGTAGGTCCAACACGTCGAACGTGTTCACCGACTCAGTGGCACAGGCGACGCAGCATGTGCTCTCGCCCCAGGAGGTGCAGAGAGGGCGCAATGGTCGCGGTGGTGGACAGAAGGGGAGACAGAGCGGAGGAAGGAAGGGGAACAAGGGGAAGAATTAGAGTGAGAGTTAGAGGGTGAGAGTGTGTGTATAGAAGCGTGTAGAGAATGACAGTTTGCCCCATGTTTATTTTTAACCCTTTTTATTTTGTGTTTTTTGTTCTTTTCATCCTTTGGGGTTTGCCCCCCCCTTTCCCCCCTTTCCGCCCCCCTTCCTTTTTGTTAATATTTTTGGTTGGCTGCTGGCTAGGACGGGTCTACCCCAGCGACGGCCCTTACCCCTTGGACGAGGCTCTGAGGGTAGAGGGCAGTCTCGGAGTAAGACCTGTCTAAGAGCCAGGCCAGTGGCATCAGGAGCCATTGGGCCACTTTTATAGATTGTGCAGTAGAGTAGAGTTTGTACAGAACTCTTGTCCTTTGAGTTTCTTTTTTCACTCCTTTAGTTTTTCATTTTTACCTTGTGAAGGTCAATTTCAATTTTTCATTTTTCAAAACCACCACAGGTAAGCACGAGACCCACCATTGTTGTTGTTGATTTTGTTGTGCGTTATTGTTGTTTTCCCCTTTGGGTGTCAGTCAGTCGGGTCAGGTCACACTTACAGAAGTTCTCAAAAATTTTCACCAAAAAGAAAACTACTAAAAAGATTATGGAACTTCCTTTTTATTTGTTTGTGTGTTACAGAGGAAACGGCTCACTCAATCCCCTCCTTCTCCTCTCCTCCCCTCCCCAAGACAAAGCAAAATAAAACTACACCGGTAGACAGAGCAACCCTCCCGTCCCATCCCCTCCCCTTTTCCTTTTGGGAAAAATTGCACTCACATACGACCCTTTTGCTTATTTGCAGGGAAGTGTTGGTTGTAGTTGTCCCACATGCTTTCTATTTTAGTGCCACTAACTGTGTTTTCAGGCACTGTCTTGCCAGTACAATAGTAAAGTGCCCTTGTCTGGACATCTAGCTGTTTACATACTCGCTTGACTAGTAAGTACCCCCTCTGTCACTGGATGTAGATAATAAAAAAAAAAAAAAAAAAAAAAAAAAAAAAAAAAAAAAAAAAAAAAAAAAAAGGGTACTTTGAAGCGGTTGAGGCGCACACACACCCGTTGCAAAATGCATCTGTACTTCATTTCTGTGGGACCCACGCTAGACTGGCGCTAACTCTGAGGGGTTTTTTGTACTTTAGTGGTGGCTGGCAACCTGTATTCTGTGGTGGTCAAACGTGAAATATTCCTTCTCCAATGGATTTATTGGGTGTATGTTATACTGGGACAATGTGGTCAGATCACTCTTCAGACCACTTGGAAAAGTGCACGGCATATAAAAGTTTCCGCCTGCGGCGGGCGGCCCTTTTACTGTACTGTACTGTACTGTACTGTACTGTACTGTACTGTACTGTACTGTACTGTACTGTACTGTACTGTACTGTACTGTACTGTACTGTACTGTACTGTACTGTACTGTACTGTACTGTACTGTACTGTACTCCCAATACCCTGTGAACACTGTGTATACTGTGTATACTGTGTATACTGTGTATACTGTGTATACTGTGTATACTGTGTATACTGTGTATACTGTGTATACTGTGTATACTGTGTATACTGTGTATACTGTGTATACTGTGTATACTGTGTATACTGTGTATACTGTGTATACTGTGTATACTGTGTATACTGTGTATACTGTGTATACTCACAATTATCGCATTTTAATTTGCTGAGGTCCAAAAGTACCCCTAATGATCTTAGTACACTCTTGGTAAGCTCTTTTTAAGCCCTTAAATTAAGCCCTTAATTTCTTACTAAGCCCTTAGTAACATACTTGGACCGCCCGAAATATATTTCGGGCGAATTCGGGCGGATTTTTCGGGCGCGGATCCCGAGCGCCCGAAATGTGCCCGAAATATATTTCGGGCGTTTTAAAGGGAATTTATACGTAATTCGGGCGAATTCGGGCACATTTCGGGCGAATTCGGGCGATTTCGGGCAGATTCGGGCGAATTCGGGCGCACAACCAGTATCTTATGTGTGCTGGGAAGCATGCCACCAGTGTAAAAATCTAACGCTTTATTTGAAAGATTGGCACAAAATTTGTTCAAAGAAAAAAAAAAATGAGCAAAAATTCCTAGTAGAACCCAACTTATATGAGTGCAGCTCTGTTAGCAGCCACGTATAAAACCGATTTCCCTAACAATTTACACTAAAATACTACTACAAACGTAAAAAGGCGATTTTTCACGTTTTTGGGCATCTCCTGAGCAACTACAGGCCCGAAACACCCCGAGAATGGGTCAGAACCACCCTGTGACCCGAAAATTCACAAAAATTCACCCTGAAATACGAAAAAATAGTGAAAACCCGGTTCATAGTGTGTTTTGGGTAGGAATAAGCAAATGATAGTCAGAAAACCCGTGACTTGGTGGTGATTCTCACGGGCCTCCAAAGTGCACTCAGGTGTACAAAAGTTTTCGATTCTTGCTTATTTTGACAGATTTGGCATCAAATATTTCCAAATATAAAAAGTTTTTTTGCGAAAATGAGTAGAACTCTACCTAGTCGGTTTTCACTACGGAAAAAGCGCCCGAATTCGCCCGAAATCTGCATTTCGGGCGATTTCGGGCGTTTTCGGGCGACTTCGGGCGCACAAAATCGCCCGAAATCCGCCCCTAATTCGCCCGAAATCGCCCGAAATGCCCGAAATATATTTCGGGCGGTCCAAGTATGTTAGTAAGCCCTTAGTACGAAACTAAGCCCTTAATTTTAGAGTGCCTTAAAATTAAGGGCTTAATGTAAGAGGTGGGAGGTGGTATTTTTACCTCCGGAGGGTGGGTCCTGGTAAGGGCTTATGGATGCCGTGTTTGTTAGAAAGACCTTCCTGGGTTTAGAAAAAAGACAGTTCAGAACACTTACCGCTGCACACTCCTTTTCCCTTCTTTTAATGTGTCAAGGACCCATCGTTTAGTATAGAATCTTGGAGGAATATGGTTTGCAGAAACAGTTGGTACTCCACGAGGTTATGTACAAATGTGTATGTCACAATTGTAGGACCAGCGACTCGCCTCTTAACGCCCTCAGTGCACAATAAGACTCTGACAAGTGTCACAGACAATGTCAATAGACTTAGCTCCTTAGCTCCTTAGCTCCTTAGCTCCTTAGCTCCTTAGCTCCTTAGCTCCTTAGCTCCTTAGCTCCTTAGCTCCTTAGCTCCTTAGCTCCTTAGCTCCTTAGCTCCTTAGCTCCTTAGCTCCTTAGCTCCTTAGCTCCTTAGCTCCTTAGCTCCTTAGCTCCTTAGCTCCTTAGCTCCTTAGCTCCTTAGCTCCTTAGCTCCTTAGCTCCTTAGCTCCTTAGCTCCTTAGCTCCTTAGCTCCTTAGCTCCTTAGCTCCTTAGCTCCTTAGCTCCTTAGCTCCTTAGCTCCTTAGCTCCTTAGCTCCTTAGCTCCTTAGCTCCTTAGCTCCTTAGCTCCTTAGCTCCTTAGCTCCTTAGCTCCTTAGCTCCTTAGCTCCTTAGCTCCTTAGCTCCTTAGCTCCTTAGCTCCTTAGCTCCTTAGCTCCTTAGCTCCTTAGCTCCTTAGCTCCTTAGCTCCTTAGCTCCTTAGCTCCTTAGCTCCTTAGCTCCTTAGCTCCTTAGCTCCTTAGCTCCTTAGCTCCTTAGCTCCTTAGCTCCTTAGCTCCTTAGCTCCTTAGCTCCTTAGCTCCTTAGCTCCTTAGCTCCTTAGCTCCTTAGCTCCTTAGCTCCTTAGCTCCTTAGCTCCTTAGCTCCTTAGCTCCTTAGCTCCTTAGCTCCTTAGCTCCTTAGCTCCTTAGCTCCTTAGCTCCTTAGCTCCTTAGCTCCTTAGCTCCTTAGCTCCTTAGCTCCTTAGCTCCTTAGCTCCTTAGCTCCTTAGCTCCTTAGCTCCTTAGCTCCTTAGCTCCTTAGCTCCTTAGCTCCTTAGCTCCTTAGCTCCTTAGCTCCTTAGCTCCTTAGCTCCTTAGCTCCTTAGCTCCTTAGCTCCTTAGCTCCTTAGCTCCTTAGCTCCTTAGCTCCTTAGCTCCTTAGCTCCTTAGCTCCTTAGCTCCTTAGCTCCTTAGCTCCTTAGCTCCTTAGCTCCTTAGCTCCTTAGCTCCTTAGCTCCTTAGCTCCTTAGCTCCTTAGCTCCTTAGCTCCTTAGCTCCTTAGCTCCTTAGCTCCTTAGCTCCTTAGCTCCTTAGCTCCTTAGCTCCTTAGCTCCTTAGCTCCTTAGCTCCTTAGCTCCTTAGCTCCTTAGCTCCTTAGCTCCTTAGCTCCTTAGCTCCTTAGCTCCTTAGCTCCTTAGCTCCTTAGCTCCTTAGCTCCTTAGCTCCTTAGCTCCTTAGCTCCTTAGCTCCTTAGCTCCTTAGCTCCTTAGCTCCTTAGCTCCTTAGCTCCTTAGCTCCTTAGCTCCTTAGCTCCTTAGCTCCTTAGCTCCTTAGCTCCTTAGCTCCTTAGCTCCTTAGCTCCTTAGCTCCTTAGCTCCTTAGCTCCTTAGCTCCTTAGCTCCTTAGCTCCTTAGCTCCTTAGCTCCTTAGCTCCTTAGCTCCTTAGCTCCTTAGCTCCTTAGCTCCTTAGCTCCTTAGCTCCTTAGCTCCTTAGCTCCTTAGCTCCTTAGCTCCTTAGCTCCTTAGCTCCTTAGCTCCTTAGCTCCTTAGCTCCTTAGCTCCTTAGCTCCTTAGCTCCTTAGCTCCTTAGCTCCTTAGCTCCTTAGCTCCTTAGCTCCTTAGCTCCTTAGCTCCTTAGCTCCTTAGCTCCTTAGCTCCTTAGCTCCTTAGCTCCTTAGCTCCTTAGCTCCTTAGCTCCTTAGCTCCTTAGCTCCTTAGCTCCTTAGCTCCTTAGCTCCTTAGCTCCTTAGCTCCTTAGCTCCTTAGCTCCTTAGCTCCTTAGCTCCTTAGCTCCTTAGCTCCTTAGCTCCTTAGCTCCTTAGCTCCTTAGCTCCTTAGCTCCTTAGCTCCTTAGCTCCTTAGCTCCTTAGCTCCTTAGCTCCTTAGCTCCTTAGCTC
Organism: Rhynchopus sp. YZ270_cl-10; assembly: GCA_964035575.1. Taxonomy (NCBI): domain Eukaryota; phylum Euglenozoa; class Diplonemea; order Diplonemida; family Diplonemidae; genus Rhynchopus; species Rhynchopus sp. YZ270_cl-10. The sequence goes on along the minus strand of OZ037895.1, from coordinate 12,759 downwards.
CTTAGCTCCTTAGCTCCTTAGCTCCTTAGCTCCTTAGCTCCTTAGCTCCTTAGCTCCTTAGCTCCTTAGCTCCTTAGCTCCTTAGCTCCTTAGCTCCTTAGCTCCTTAGCTCCTTAGCTCCTTAGCTCCTTAGCTCCTTAGCTCCTTAGCTCCTTAGCTCCTTAGCTCCTTAGCTCCTTAGCTCCTTAGCTCCTTAGCTCCTTAGCTCCTTAGCTCCTTAGCTCCTTAGCTCCTTAGCTCCTTAGCTCCTTAGCTCCTTAGCTCCTTAGCTCCTTAGCTCCTTAGCTCCTTAGCTCCTTAGCTCCTTAGCTCCTTAGCTCCTTAGCTCCTTAGCTCCTTAGCTCCTTAGCTCCTTAGCTCCTTAGCTCCTTAGCTCCTTAGCTCCTTAGCTCCTTAGCTCCTTAGCTCCTTAGCTCCTTAGCTCCTTAGCTCCTTAGCTCCTTAGCTCCTTAGCTCCTTAGCTCCTTAGCTCCTTAGCTCCTTAGCTCCTTAGCTCCTTAGCTCCTTAGCTCCTTAGCTCCTTAGCTCCTTAGCTCCTTAGCTCCTTAGCTCCTTAGCTCCTTAGCTCCTTAGCTCCTTAGCTCCTTAGCTCCTTAGCTCCTTAGCTCCTTAGCTCCTTAGCTCCTTAGCTCCTTAGCTCCTTAGCTCCTTAGCTCCTTAGCTCCTTAGCTCCTTAGCTCCTTAGCTCCTTAGCTCCTTAGCTCCTTAGCTCCTTAGCTCCTTAGCTCCTTAGCTCCTTAGCTCCTTAGCTCCTTAGCTCCTTAGCTCCTTAGCTCCTTAGCTCCTTAGCTCCTTAGCTCCTTAGCTCCTTAGCTCCTTAGCTCCTTAGCTCCTTAGCTCCTTAGCTCCTTAGCTCCTTAGCTCCTTAGCTCCTTAGCTCCTTAGCTCCTTAGCTCCTTAGCTCCTTAGCTCCTTAGCTCCTTAGCTCCTTAGCTCCTTAGCTCCTTAGCTCCTTAGCTCCTTAGCTCCTTAGCTCCTTAGCTCCTTAGCTCCTTAGCTCCTTAGCTCCTTAGCTCCTTAGCTCCTTAGCTCCTTAGCTCCTTAGCTCCTTAGCTCCTTAGCTCCTTAGCTCCTTAGCTCCTTAGCTCCTTAGCTCCTTAGCTCCTTAGCTCCTTAGCTCCTTAGCTCCTTAGCTCCTTAGCTCCTTAGCTCCACACAGAGGTATTTACTGGGAAGAGTTCTGGAAGGTCATATTTGTTGTCTTACTGTCCCCCGCTGTCTGTCTCAAACCAGCCTATTATTTATTTCTAGCGATTTCCAGTGGCCCCATCAACATCAGCTGCGTTTGCAAGGATCTCATCGGCTGGTGCGTCCCTAGCAACAGCTGCAGTAGCATGGGAACTGGAGAGTGTGGTGATGGAGGCAACCATTTGTGCCCAAAAACCCAAGTGGCTGCAGCTTTGATAGCTACAACAACAGCCTGACAATGGTGGTGGTGAATGTGGCAAGAGCAACAGCAATAGCAATAGCAACGGCAGCAGCGCCCTACTGTAGTCCGCCCTCTCCGGTCGCTCACCCATAGCCGATGCAGTCAGATGATGTAATTTGCAAAAATTCTAAAAAACCTTAGTTTTTTCGTTTTTACTATAAGGATGTGCGCCACCCACACACCCACACACACTACCCACCCACCCACACACACCCACCCACACACACCCCCTCACCAGGGACAGGATTTGACCAAAAAATCAAAAATTTTAAAAAATTGTGTGGTGCTCCAAAAAAATATCTTACCAGAAAATCGGCTTATTTGGAGGTATTGAGGCCCAAAAAAATTTTTTTTTCAGTCGTTAGGAAAAAATGACAACATTTCTGAGGGTTGGCATTCAGCCAAAAATCAGCTTTTTTGGTCATTTTTACCTTGTAAAACAAAATGGCACTTGTGGCATGCTTCCCAGCACAGGAAAGTGCATTGAAAAACCAAAAAAAACACGGTTTTTACTGGGTGCTGTGAGCGGGCGCGCGAAGCGCGCACGCTAACGTCAGGTGGGCCATGTGGGGTCCTGTGTGAGGTCCTGTTCACGTTTCAAGACTAAAAAAAAAAAAAAAAAAAAGTTCACGTTTCCATGCAGGTGTCACACAAGAACGACAGGTTTTTTAGCCCGTCACCTAAATATAAAGGATTCAAGCACCCGGACTTCCCAGCTGGTCACCCACGCCAGTACTATCCAGGCTTGGAGGTGTCTAACTTAATACGTGCAATCCCTCTATAAAACAAATAAAGTAAAGTGGACTTTATTCGTTTTATTCGTGCTTTTCTATGGAGCTGTAAAATAAAGTATTACACCCTGGAGAACAGGGTTCCCCCTACTTTTTTCACCAGGGCACCACGAAAAAAACAAGTAAAAAAAATTCCACGTCCTGGGCTGGACGTTAAATTGCATCCGGGGGCCCTTTTGTGGCACTCCTCCTGAAACTCTATGAAGGTCTGACCTGAGGGTAAAAGGTGCTGGGTATGCTACCCTGGGCGCTGAAGGCAGGCACACAACATGTGTGGAGGGACCTGCAGAGCCCTAGCCAGTGAAGCCAAGGAGGCCCCCCTAGGAAACTAGGGAACGGATTGGAAGAGACCTCGCCGGTAGCCGGGAACCCTCCCTGGGCTAGTACAATGATGAAACTTCAATCTAAAGTCCACACCCATGTGGCGGCCGCTTTGGCATGCGTCTGTAAGGACAGCTTTGACTGATACTTTCTGTATTAGCACACGATTGCCTCCCTGAAGGCTACGTAGCTACCTGAGTACAAAAAAAAAAAAAGTATGCTAGAAAATGGAGGAGCTGTACGAAGATTATGGGACCTGTGTACCCGTGTACCTGGAAAACTGGGTACACTCCCCACTATATTGTTCATTGTCATGCATGAGAAACGTGCCCTTATGTCGCCCCTGTTTTTTGTAGTAGTCCACCCACACCCCCTCGCAACTCTTTGGTCAACATCATTTTTTGCTCTGTGAGACCAGCCTGGCCTGGTCACCCCATTTCACTCTGATTGTTGCCCTGGTTTACACCAAGGCCGCAAACAGGACAGTAGACTAACACGGACAACACATCAACACAGAAGTTGAAGGTGCCTTTGGTCCACCTCAAAGAGTGCCCAGAAGCTTTGGGGTTTCAGGAAAATTTACGGGTGGGTCAGGTCAAGAACATGGTTTTGAAGATCCTCACTTCTTGTGTGTTTTTTGCTTTGCACAAGACACAGACACAAGACACACAAAGACAATTGTGCTAATGTAAAAAAGACCAGTCTCTTTCGAGACTGTTTGACAAAGTTGTGTGTGAAGAAGTAATCTTCATGCTTCCATACCAATGAAGTACAGAAACTGTAGCTTTACAAATCGTTGGTTGCCCTTTTTCTCTACACCGCTTTTGACATGTATCTGTACTGGGCATATTCCGCAAACCCGTCTTGTCCTTTCTTTTTACCCTCCCTCCCTCCCCCTTTCCTTTGTTTTATTGTGAGCCTTGTACGCCTCCACGGGGCGGTCCCTGGGCAACGGTAGAGGAGTGCAGGCCTTAGACACCTCCAAGCCTGGATAGTACTGGCGCGGGTGACCAACTGGATAAATACACCGAAAAATAGATCTAAATTGTCAGACCGGTTCTTAGCTGTGCGCATCCATAAAAAACTAAAAAAATACTTGCGTCAGAAAATCCTAGTGTGTTGTACCGTGGTCCGATATTCTTTCGGTCCCGGGTTCAACACCTGAGACAGATAATATATTTTGACTTTTTCAGATTTTTCTCATTTTTTTGTCTCCTCACTCTTTCTGAGAATCTTCAAAATTGTCAAAAGTGAGAAATTTTTGGGAAAATGGCATATTTAGGGGCTCCTGAATCCATTATGAGGTCAGATGAATCAATCTGAGCATCACACATATCCTAATAGACAAAATGTCCGTTTATCAAAATACCTGAAAATGCCTCTTTATCCTATCTAAGGATGTCAGAAACCCTTAAAAGTGCAAAAATCTTGGGAATATAGGGTTTTTGGGCCATTCTGAATCCATTGCGGGGTCGGACGATTTGATTGGAGCATCAGAAGTATCCTAATCGGTAAAATGTCGCAAAAATATGGGCAAAATGCCTTTATACCCTATCTAAGCAATTAGAATGTGCTCTAAAACGCAAAAATCTTGGGAATATGGGGTTTTTGGGCACATCTGAGTTCATTGCGGGGTCGTACGATCAGATCTGAGCATCACATAATGTCTAGAATTTTACAGGTGCAACAAACACCTGTATTTTGGTGTAACATGCATATAACCATATCTGAATACCTTAAATTTGCACGAAAATGCAAAAATCTTGGGAATATGGGTTTTTTGGGCACATCTGAGTCAATTGCGGGGTCGCACGATCAGATCCGAGCATCACACAATACCTAGAATTTCAACTATGCAATAAACATGTCTATTTTGGGTAAAATGGCTAATAACCACATGTAAGTAGCTTAAAAATGCTCTAAAATGCAATAATCTTGGGAATATGGGGTTTTTGGGCACATTTGAGTTCATTGCGGGGTCGCACGATCAGATCCGAGTATCACACAATGTCTAGAATTTCAAAAAAGCAACAATCACATGTATTTTGGTGTAAAATGCATATAACCATATCTGAATGTCTCAAATACGCATGAAAATGAAGAAATCTTGGGTATATAGGGTTTTTGGGCACATCTGAGTCAATTGCGGGGTCGTACGGTCAGATCCGAGCATCAGACAATGTCTAGAATTTTAGCTATGCAACAAACACCTGTATATTGGGTAAAATGGCTAATAATCATATCTAAATGGCTCATATATGCTCGAAAATGCAAAAATCTTGGGAATGTGGGGTTTTTGGGCATTTTTGAGTCAATTGCGGGGTCGTACGATCAGATTAGAGCATCACACAATGTCTCAAATTTTACAGGTGCAACAAACACCTGTATTTTGGTGTAACATGCAAACAACCATATCTAAATACCTCAAATTTGCACGAAAATGAAGAAATCTTGGGTATATAGGGTTTTTGGGCCAATCTGAGTCAATTGCGGGGTCGCACGGTCAATTCCGAGTATCAGGCCCTCTCTACAACTTAGCCGGTGCTCAAACATAGGGGTTACAGGCAAATATACCTGTACACAGGCATATGACCTCTGTACGAACCTTCTTTTCACTCGAAAATGCAATTTTCTTGGGTATATGGGGTATTTGAGCACATCTGAGTCAGTTGCGGGGTCGTACGCTCAGATCCGAGCATCACACACTGTCTAACTGAGAAATATTTTGAAAAAAGTCGATTTTTTGGTGAAAATATTTTTCACAGAAAATCGAATTTTACTATTAAGATTGGCTTTGGGCATGACCCAGTAAGGTTACTATGGGCCCCATGGGACATATACACCCGAATACCAGGCCGTATTTTCAAAAAGTTGATAATCCCAGTATATGGTATGGCCCTGTGGTACGAAATTTTTGGCCGAAAAAATCGACCAAAAAATCGTCATTTTTGGGGGTCACGGTGACAAAAAGTTGCATTTTTTCACGAAAAATGGTCGGAATGTGACTTGAATGGGCTCTAATGGGTATATTATGCACATAACATACCTAAATTATGTCGATATTTCACCGGCGGAGCCGAAAAAATCGATTTTCAGGGTGTGCAAAACTGTAAAAATCACCAAAATCCCAAAAATCACGATTTTTTTTCAAAAATATTTTTTTCAAAAAAATCGATTTTAAAATATTGGTTTGGCTTGTGCGGGGACCTGAATCTGGGGCAACATACCCTGTGGGACATATACACCCGAATACCAGGCCGTATTTTCAAAAAGTTGATAATCCCAGTATATGGTATGGCCCTGTGGTACGAAATTTTTGGCCGAAAAAATCGACCAAAAAATCGTCATTTTTGGGGGTCACGGTGACAAAAAGTTGCATTTTTTCACGAAAAATGGTCGGAATGTGACTTGAATGGGCTCTAATGGGTATATTATGCACATAACATACCTAAATTATGTCGATATTTCACCGGCGGAGCCGAAAAAATCGATTTTCAGGGTGTGCAAAACTGTAAAAATGACGAAAATCGGAAAAATGACGATTTTTTGGTGAAAATATTTTTCACAGAAAATCGAATTTTACTATTAAGATTGGCTTTGGGCATGACCCAGTAAGGTTACTATGGGCCCCATGGGACATATACACCCGAATACCAGGCCGTATTTTCAAAAAGTTGATAATCCCAGTATATGGTATGGCCCTGTGGTACGAAATTTTTGGCCGAAAAAATCGACCAAAAAATCGTCATTTTTCGGGGTCACGGTGACAAAAAGTTGCATTTTTTCACGAAAAATGGTCGGAATGTGACTTGAATGGGCTCTAATGGGTATATTATGCACATAACATACCTAAATTATGTCGATATTTCACCGGCGGAGCCGAAAAAATCGATTTTCAGGGTGTGCAAAACTGTAAAAATGACGAAAATCGGAAAAATGACGATTTTTTGGTCAAAATATTTTTCACAGAAAATCGAATTTTACTATTAAGATTGGCTTTGGGCATGACCCAGTAAGGTTACTATGGGCCCCATGGGACATATACACCCGAATACCAGGCCGTATTTTCAAAAAGTTGATAATCCCAGTATATGGTATGGCCCTGTGGTACGAAATTTTTGGCCGAAAAAATCGACCAAAAAATCGTCATTTTTCGGGGTCACGGTGACAAAAAGTTGCATTTTTTCACGAAAAATGGTCGGAATGTGACTTGAATGGGCTCTAATGGGTATATTATGCACATAACATACCTAAATTATGTCGATATTTCACCGGCGGAGCCGAAAAAATCGATTTTCAGGGTGTGCAAAACTGTAAAAATGACGAAAATCGGAAAAATGACGATTTTTTGGTCAAAATATTTTTCACAGAAAATCGAATTTTACTATTAAGATTGGCTTTGGGCATGACCCAGTAAGGTTACTATGGGCCCCATGGGACATATACACCCGAATACCAGGCCGTATTTTCAAAAAGTTGATAATCCCAGTATATGGTATGGCCCTGTGGTACGAAATTTTTGGCCGAAAAAATCGACCAAAAAATCGTCATTTTTCGGGGTCACGGTGACAAAAAGTTGCATTTTTTCACGAAAAATGGTCGGAATGTGACTTGAATGGGCTCTAATGGGTATATTATGCACATAACATACCTAAATTATGTCGATATTTCACCGGCGGAGCCGAAAAAATCGATTTTCAGGGTGTGCAAAACTGTAAAAATGACGAAAATCGGAAAAATGACGATTTTTTGGTCAAAATATTTTTCACAGAAAATCGAATTTTACTATTAAGATTGGCTTTGGGCATGACCCAGTAAGGTTACTATGGGCCCCATGGGACATATACACCCGAATACCAGGCCGTATTTTCAAAAAGTTGATAATCCCAGTATATGGTATGGCCCTGTGGTACGAAATTTTTGGCCGAAAAAATCGACCAAAAAATCGTCATTTTTCGGGGTCACGGTGACAAAAAGTTGCATTTTTTCACGAAAAATGGTCGGAATGTGACTTGAATGGGCTCTAATGGGTATATTATGCACATAACATACCTAAATTATGTCGATATTTCACCGGCGGAGCCGAAAAAATCGATTTTCAGGGTGTGCAAAACTGTAAAAATGACGAAAATCGGAAAAATGACGATTTTTTGGTCAAAATATTTTTCACAGAAAATCGAATTTTACTATTAAGATTGGCTTTGGGCATGACCCAGTAAGGTTACTATGGGCCCCATGGGACATATACACCCGAATACCAGGCCGTATTTTCAAAAAGTTGATAATCCCAGTATATGGTATGGCCCTGTGGTACGAAATTTTTGGCCGAAAAAATCGACCAAAAAATCGTCATTTTTCGGGGTCACGGTGACAAAAAGTTGCATTTTTTCACGAAAAATGGTCGGAATGTGACTTGAATGGGCTCTAATGGGTATATTATGCACATAACATACCTAAATTATGTCGATATTTCACCGGCGGAGCCGAAAAAATCGATTTTCAGGGTGTGCAAAACTGTAAAAATGACGAAAATCGGAAAAATGACGATTTTTTGGTCAAAATATTTTTCACAGAAAATCGAATTTTACTATTAAGATTGGCTTTGGGCATGACCCAGTAAGGTTACTATGGGCCCCATGGGACATATACACCCGAATACCAGGCCGTATTTTCAAAAAGTTGATAATCCCAGTATATGGTATGGCCCTGTGGTACGAAATTTTTGGCCGAAAAAATCGACCAAAAAATCGTCATTTTTCGGGGTCACGGTGACAAAAAGTTGCATTTTTTCACGAAAAATGGTCGGAATGTGACTTGAATGGGCTCTAATGGGTATATTATGCACATAACATACCTAAATTATGTCGATATTTCACCGGCGGAGCCGAAAAAATCGATTTTCAGGGTGTGCAAAACTGTAAAAATCACCAAAATCCCAAAAATCACGATTTTTTTTCAAAAATATTTTTTTCAAAAAAATCGATTTTAAAATATTGGTTTGGCTTGTGCGGGGACCTGAATCTGGGGCAACATACCCTGTGGGACATACTGGGCCCGATGCAAGGACGATTTTTCAAAAATATGGTTGCCCCGGTAGACGGTATGGCCCTGCAGGTCAGTGCATCGGGCCAAAAATCATGAAAAAATCATGATTTTGGGGTCTGGCACCCCATGGGCACATATATCTGGGGGTGTGAAATATGCATGGAATCGACCGATTGGGGGTGTTATAGGTCCTGGGGGCCCACATGGGCCATATTTCACGCTATTGGGTCACGGGAAAGTGATTTTGACATTTTTTCATCGATTTTAGCTGTGAGAACCCTTCAAAAACACTGATTTTGGGGTGTTTCTGAGACGGTACGCTATACCCAGGGTCATATTAGGTATTAGTCCGGTCGACTTTTTGAAAAAACGACCCCGCAATGGACTCAGGGGTGCCAGATAGTGTATATGCACCAGAATGGATTCACGGGAAAAGTCAAAATTGGGTGTCAGATACATGCTGCCATAAGTGACGAATTTCAAAAGTTGAGATTTTTCGAAAATCAGGGTTCAGTACACGCTGTACCCAATCCTGGGGGCCAAAATTTTCAACTTTTTGAAAAAACGGGCGGTATATGGCCCTAAAGTGTCAAAATGAGTTAATTGCGACCTCGGACGGCCTCCGGAGATGAGTAGAAGTTTATTTACTAAAAAAAAAAGTCAAAACACAGGCAAAATCCCACCTTCCACAGGTACAGTCAAAACTTTTATCCAGATCTCATGTTTTTTCAAAAAATTTTAAATTGTTTTTATGACTAACACCTCCGAAATTTTTCCTGATAAGATGGAATATGGTCCTGTCGTAGTATGCAGTGTGTTTGCAGGCAAAAATTTGCATTTTCTCGCCCCAGACATTTTTTTATACATAAAAGTGCATAAAGGGACCCCTGACCCCAAAATCCGGGTTCCAGCTTTTTGAAGGGGTCACCCTACAGGCCACCTCAAAAAGTTGGCCCGTAGGGCCAACTTTTTGAAAAAACGGGGTTGCGATGTGTCCTGGGGGCCCGAAGGGCCCCCAGGACACATCGCTGGGAAAAAAATATTAGGTTTTTTGGGGTCTATATAGGGTTGCTGTGGGGGTCACATGGCCGAAAAATGGCCATTTTTGGCCTATTTTTGGCCATTTTTTTAAGGTAAAAAATCCACTTTTTTTTTGTACATCCCCTTGCCCCCGGTAAAATTTACCAAACATATGGCCCTGTTGGACATACTGGGCCCATGAGTCGGTCGCTGGATCACCAAACTAGTTGCCCTATTTGCTAAAATCATGTTTTCAGGGTCAAAAATAGGGTGTTTTTTAGGGTCAAAAATAGGGTGTTTTTCAGGGGTATGTTAACCACGTATGTGTCTTAGGGACCAAATTTTCCAGGAATGTGAACCAATCGGGTCGCAATGGGTCCAGGGGGCCCGGAGGGCCCCCATGCAGGGAAAATTTGCAACAATCCTGGGCAATGCTGGGGGCCGATAGGGTGTGCCTATACACGTGTTTTTACGTGTTTTTGGGCACTTTTCAGGATTTTCGAAAATTTTTGCAACACCAAAATCAAAAATTTCGGTCTAGGAGGCCCATATCTGGAAAAAATCGATATTCCAATGGCCTCATTGGGACATATTGGGCCCAGGACCCTATTTTCAGGTCCCAGGAAAAGCCAAAACAATAAAAAAAATAGCTCAGGCGACCCCCAAAACCCGCAAACCCGCAAACCCGCAAACCCGCAAACCCGCAAACCCGCAAACCCGCAAACCCGCAAACCCGCAAACCCGCAAACCCGCAAACCCGCAAACCCGCAAACCCGCAAACCCGCAAACCCGCAAACCCGCAAACCCGCAAACCCGCAAACCCGCAAACCCGCAAACCCGCAAACCCGCAAACCCGCAAACCCGCAAACCCGCAAACCCGCAAACCCGCAAACCCGCAAACCCGCAAACCCGCAAACCCGCAAACCCGCAAACCCGCAAACCCGCAAACCCGCAAACCCGCAAACCCGCAAACCCGCAAACCCGCAAACCCGCAAACCCGCAAACCCGCAAACCCGCAAACCCGCAAACCCGCAAACCCGCAAACCCGCAAACCCGCAAACCCGCAAACCCGCAAACCCGCAAACCCGCAAACCCGCAAACCCGCAAACCCGCAAACCCGCAAACCCGCAAACCCGCAAACCCGCAAACCCGCAAACCCGCAAACCCGCAAACCCGCAAACCCGCAAACCCGCAAACCCGCAAACCCGCAAACCCGCAAACCCGCAAACCCGCAAACCCGCAAACCCGCAAACCCGCAAACCCGCAAACCCGCAAACCCGCAAACCCGCAAACCCGCAAACCCGCAAACCCGCAAACCCGCAAACCCGCAAACCCGCAAACCCGCAAACCCGCAAACCCGCAAACCCGCAAACCCGCAAACCCGCAAACCCGCAAACCCGCAAACCCGCAAACCCGCAAACCCGCAAACCCGCAAACCCGCAAACCCGCAAACCCGCAAACCCGCAAACCCGCAAACCCGCAAACCCGCAAACCCGCAAACCCGCAAACCCGCAAACCCGCAAACCCGCAAACCCGCAAACCCGCAAACCCGCAAACCCGCAAACCCGCAAACCCGCAAACCCGCAAACCCGCAAACCCGCAAACCCGCAAACCCGCAAACCCGCAAACCCGCAAACCCGCAAACCCGCAAACCCGCAAACCCGCAAACCCGCAAACCCGCAAACCCGCAAACCCGCAAACCCGCAAACCCGCAAACCCGCAAACCCGCAAACCCGCAAACCCGCAAACCCGCAAACCCGCAAACCCGCAAACCCGCAAACCCGCAAACCCGCAAACCCGCAAACCCGCAAACCCGCAAACCCGCAAACCCGCAAACCCGCAAACCCGCAAACCCGCAAACCCGCAAACCCGCAAACCCGCAAACCCGCAAACCCGCAAACCCGCAAACCCGCAAACCCGCAAACCCGCAAACCCGCAAACCCGCAAACCCGCAAACCCGCAAACCCGCAAACCCGCAAACCCGCAAACCCGCAAACCCGCAAACCCGCAAACCCGCAAACCCGCAAACCCGCAAACCCGCAAACCCGCAAACCCGCAAACCCGCAAACCCGCAAACCCGCAAACCCGCAAACCCGCAAACCCGCAAACCCGCAAACCCGCAAACCCGCAAACCCGCAAACCCGCAAACCCGCAAACCCGCAAACCCGCAAACCCGCAAACCCGCAAACCCGCAAACCCGCAAACCCGCAAACCCGCAAACCCGCAAACCCGCAAACCCGCAAACCCGCAAACCCGCAAACCCGCAAACCCGCAAACCCGCAAACCCGCAAACCCGCAAACCCGCAAACCCGCAAACCCGCAAACCCGCAAACCCGCAAACCCGCAAACCCGCAAACCCGCAAACCCGCAAACCCGCAAACCCGCAAACCCGCAAACCCGCAAACCCGCAAACCCGCAAACCCGCAAACCCGCAAACCCGCAAACCCGCAAACCCGCAAACCCGCAAACCCGCAAACCCGCAAACCCGCAAACCCGCAAACCCGCAAACCCGCAAACCCGCAAACCCGCAAACCCGCAAACCCGCAAACCCGCAAACCCGCAAACCCGCAAACCCGCAAACCCGCAAACCCGCAAACCCGCAAACCCGCAAACCCGCAAACCCGCAAACCCGCAAACCCGCAAACCCGCAAACCCGCAAACCCGCAAACCCGCAAACCCGCAAACCCGCAAACCCGCAAACCCGCAAACCCGCAAACCCGCAAACCCGCAAACCCGCAAACCCGCAAACCCGCAAACCCGCAAACCCGCAAACCCGCAAACCCGCAAACCCGCAAACCCGCAAACCCGCAAACCCGCAAACCCGCAAACCCGCAAACCCGCAAACCCGCAAACCCGCAAACCCGCAAACCCGCAAACCCGCAAACCCGCAAACCCGCAAACCCGCAAACCCGCAAACCCGCAAACCCGCAAACCCGCAAACCCGCAAACCCGCAAACCCGCAAACCCGCAAACCCGCAAACCCGCAAACCCGCAAACCCGCAAACCCGCAAACCCGCAAACCCGCAAACCCGCAAACCCGCAAACCCGCAAACCCGCAAACCCGCAAACCCGCAAACCCGCAAACCCGCAAACCCGCAAACCCGCAAACCCGCAAACCCGCAAACCCGCAAACCCGCAAACCCGCAAACCCGC